>OY829915.1:147106861-148431861 GCA_963691935.1 Nephrotoma guestfalica
TTTTAATTATTTATTGTTTGTTCATAATTACCAGCTAAGTAGCTTTTTATTGTGCTGTTTATTTCGTTGGTAGCAGAAATGAAACGCTAATTAATTGTTATTGTTTTGTAAATTGCATTGTTGTGCGTTGGTGCAGATGTCACGAAGGGGGTTGGATAATTTTACAACTGAGACCATACCCAATATTATTGGTAAAGATAATTTGTGCGTTATCGATGAGTAAATTTTAGTAAAATAAATACAAATTAACGTCCAATTTATAGATTCTGATAAAATGACAACAAAATTTGATTATCTTTTATTTATTTAGCTTTTTAAATGAATATTAATTAGGCATGGATTTTACATCCCATTAAGTATATCGCTGAATATTGCCTTTTCATTCACACAACACCATCTAATTACCTACTCACTTAGCTACGGCATTTCATTTGCTAATTCAGCCTCTGGTGAAATTCGATCCCAGTACCTCACAGTCTAAGTGTCGACCTTTCCTTAAACGCAACGCGATTGAAGTATCTCTGGATTAACCTTACTAAATTTTTTAGGTTTCATCCTAGTATTGCTTGAAATTCTATAATATTTATGATTATTAACTTTTGATAGCATGTGCGAGTACGACTAACGAAACTATCCAAAATATTATGATCAAGTGAACAGGGAGGCCACTTTGGTAGAAAATCGATTAGATTCTCTCTGCACCACGGTACAACCATATTACCAGCGTGTTGGTTCTCGATCTTGCTAGAATCATTAATACGAGTAACTATACCTCCGTAGAGAGTATCGATGTTTAATAACAGATTCTCCTTCAAAATTTCCTCGAGGTAGTATTTTGCATTGAGATTTGCTTTGTTTTACTAAGCAAAAGGAAGTATAGTAATCATGGAAAATTTTGACCCCGAGAATTTGGCAGATTTTAAAAAATCTCTGTAAATGCGTGCAGACTAAATGTCTGATATATATTTCTGGCGAAAAAAGGTCCACCGGAAGTATCAGCTAACACAGGGACTTTTTCGTTTTTTTGTAATTATTTCAAAAAGTATAGCATTTACGAGAAATGCGGTTAAATTTGAAACAACACCGGCCCAGATTATTTTTCCAAAATTTAACCGAAAATGACGATTTTTGAAGAAAAACTGTTTTTCAGTAAAATTTCGGCAATCTTTAGTCCTTACAGATTGATTGATCGGGATGAAACTTTAAGCCGACTGCAGGAGTGCGAGCGAAATTTTATAATTTTTGATCCGCACGCTAAACCAATAGGTTAGGTTAGGTTAGGTTAGGTTAGAGTGGCTGCTATCACACACTTAGACCAATAGTGGCCAATTGTGATACCACAGGATCCTATTTCCCCTTTACTCCCGTTGAAACCATCAAGAGCTGCTTATGTAGCGTAAAATATCTCGCGTTCCAAAAGGCTGTCCATACTGTACACGCCCAAATATCTATGACTTCTGTATGATAGTGCCGGACACGAGCATAGGAAGTGATCTAAAGTCTATTCCTCCTGTTCATCCTTCAAGGCAATGTCCTGTCAGTATCCCTACGACCAATCCTACCTCTCATTTCCACAGGGATACTAGTGCCGTGGAGCGCCACAAGTCCAGTTTTGGCCAAACCTGTTTTGCTAGCCTGCATGTGAGAGTGTTGGTCCACCTCTCATTTGTCGAGGCGATAGCCTTTTTACTGAGCGCCAATTTGAGCTCTGCTATAGGTCCCCCCCTCCAGGCCTGCTCTTTCCGGCTGCATCTGGAGAGTCGTACTAGTTCGTCTGCTCTGCAGTTTCCCGTGACGTCCGAGTGACCAGAGATCCAGCATATCTGGATTCTGAAATACTCGCTAATATATCTCACTAAGAGATCGGCAATCCAGCGCCACTCGTTATTTCAGACAAACCACCTCTAGTGATCTGACCGCCGCCTGACTGTCCACATAAATTGCAATATTCCTCACGGATAACACGTTATGCTCCATCCATGTCACGAATTCCCCGATCACCACCACTTTAGCCTGGTACATGCTGCAGCAGTCAGGGAGACGAAAAGATATATTAACATTAAGTTTCTCACAGAAGGCGTCCGTGAAAAGTTGCACTGCCTCCTTTTCCAGTATTGATCCGTTCCTCCAGGATTCCCTCGAAGGATACATGGTCCGGAAACCTTTATCGAAGCACAACGTTGGTTTAATATAATCTAGATTCGCCAGTTCTTTCCTTAGCGATCTAACTATCGTCAAGTGCTCCGCCTGAAGACACTTCCACTGAGAGACAGCCGAGAGTCTCGTAGCCACATTAGCTGCCATCTGCCTACCAAAAAATTAGATTGGAATAAGGTAGACCACAACCTCTAAAGCGCGTGTAGGTGTTGTCCTTAGCGCCTCGTTCTTTGCACATTCTCCATCATCCCTATATGTTACCTTATCCAGAAATGGCCACCACACGCTCACCCCGTACATCAGCACAGGTCTTACCACTGCGGTATAGAGCCAGTTTACCAGCTCTGGTTTCAAACCCCATCTCTTACCTATGGCGTTTCTACACGAGTAAATGGCTACCTTAGCCTTATTCACCCTTTACATAATGTTAGGCTTCCAGCTGAGCTTACTGTCCAAGATTATGCCCAAAAATCTCGCTCTGTTAGGAAAAGCCAGTCTAATGACGGTTATGGTAGGAGAGCTAACTACCGGAATTTTGGTTGACCCCTAATCCATATTTACTGGCCCATTTCGTAACGATCAGGAGTGCATTCTGCATAACATCCCTAATCGTATCCTACAACCTCTGTCCGCTCCCTCTCCAGTTCCAACAGCAATCCACTCCAATTCATCAATACACTCCAAAGAAATGAGAACATTACACCTGCCTGCGGGGTTCCTCTAACCACCCGTCTTCTAATGGTAGACTCCCCCAGTTCCGAGGTAATAAGCCTGCATATGGTTTATCAACCTACTTATAGGGTAATCCACCTTCAAAAATGACAATCCCTCCATGATCGCCTCCGTTTTTACATTATTAAAGGCACCCTCAATGCCCAGAAATGCTACCATACAAAACTCTTGCGAGTAAATTGGCTTCTCAGTCGTGCGTACTAGATCGTGCAAAGTTGTGTCCATCGACTTTTCCTTACAGTACGCATGCTGTGACATTGCCCAATTTCTTGGCTCAATTTGTTCGAATAACTACCAGCCTTTCCAAGGTTTTCAACAGAAAGGATGATAGAGTTACAGGTGTCAGGTCCTTTGGACTAGCATGTGAGCTCTTTTCCGATTTCGGGATAAAGACTACTCTGACCTCCTTCCATTTCTTAGGAATATAGACCAGTTGCAAACATCCCCGAATATAACCTCCAACCAGAGGAGGATGACTGCCGAGTTCCTTTGGATCTCTGATGGTACAGGGCTTTCCAATAGGAATGATACAATTAAAAGTATTTAAAAAAAACTTAAATTATTCAGTGAGACCAATTTTTTTATTTTTTATTTAAACGGTTAGATTATGTCATTATGTATGGAAAATGACATGTTGTTGTTGGATTATCAGCATAAACTTGTGACTTAACACGTCCCCAAAGAAAGAAACCACAAGGTGTTAAATCACACGAACTGGGAGGATAATTAACTGGACCAAACCTTGACATAATTTCATCACCAAATTTTGTTTTCAATAAGTCGATTGTTATGGTGGCTGTATGGCAGGTGGCACCGTCTTGAACAATGAAGTTGCAGTGCTAAAGAAAGAAAACCTTATGCTAAAAGAAACAGTAAATAATAATAACGTCGCAGGAAACTCAGCATTATTGAACAACCAATTGCAAGTACTCACAGATCTAGACGAATATCACACGGATGAAGTTAAGCTTGAAAGGGAAACCAACTGGAGACTACAGAAATCCAAGAGAGCAAATAAGAAACCAAGAAAAGAACCAAGCAAGAGGAAAGCTGAATCATCGCCAGAAGTTGAGCCAATTCAAACCCAAATTAAAACTGTCAATGCCATTACTGCACCAAAAGTGCATGAGCCAGAAAAGAAGAAACAGGTTCCAATCAATAGTCTAGGAATAACAAATCACGGTAGTATTCAGAAACTGATGAAAGAAGTAGTACCAAATGACTACCAAGTAATATCGCTCAGTAATAATATTTGGAAAATAAACACAACAGAGACTGAAGATTATAAAGCTCTAGCTAGCAAATTAAATTCTGTTGGTCACCAGTGGTATACCTATGAAGATAAAAATGACCGATCAATTAGAGTAATGGCAAGAGGTCTCCATCCAACTTGTTCAAAAGATGAAATTATTGAGGACCTGAAAATAATCGATGCAGTAAACATCATCCGAAAAGAGAGACGAGAAAATAGGGAAGGAAATGTTGAAATCGTGAGAAGAGGACTCCCACTTTTCATGCTAACCTTCGTCAATCAAGAAAAAATTGAAAATATTTATAATATTAAGGCTATCTTCAACCTCAGAATTAAAATAGAAACACCGAGAAAGGTCACTCGACTAATATCTCAATGTAAAAACTGCCAAGATTATAATCATACACAAAAGTACTGCCATCGTGAAGTAATGCACATGCTGGAAACGACTGCACAGTTCTCCGGAATACAACACCGAAGTGTATCAACTGTAAAGGCTAGCATCCAGCAAACTACAGAGGATGTGAACTACAGAAAATGAGAGATAAATCACGCAAACCAGATACATCAAGATATGTACAATCTATAAAAAAAAACACGGAACCTAAATCGTCAACTCCTAATCTCAAGATACAAAGAGGGCGAGTAAATGAAAACGTTTCTTATGCACAAATAGTTCAGCAAACAGAACAGAAACAGTTAAAAGTGGGTCCCGTTTTACAGGACATACTGAGAAATCTAGAGAACCTCAACAAAAGACTTATCTATGTAAGTCTTTTGATGCTTAAATATGTATCATTTTGATCGATGACCTTTTGCCATTTTTCTGGTAGAGCCATAATCCCATCACTGTAGTTGTTTTTTAGTTTAGAGGCAAAAAATCGAGACAATTCATTATCGCAGGTATCTTTTGGATTTAATGTAAAATTATTAAGATGGTTCTGCATGGACAGAAACAACTAGAAACCCGATGGTGCAAGGCCAGGACTATATGGTGGATACATCAAAACTTCCTAGCCAAGCTGTCTCAGTTTCTACCGGGTCATCAATGATGCGTGTGGTCTAGCGTTATCATGATGGAACAGAATGCCCTTTCTGCTGATCAATTCTGGACATTGTAACTGAATTGCTTGCCTTAAACGCGTTAGTTGCTGACAGTAAAGATTAGAATCAATCGTTTGGCCCGGTGGCAGTACCTCATAATGCACGTTTCCTTTCCAATCCCACCAAATACACAGCATTACCTTTCTTGGCGTTAATTCTGGCATTGATGCCGTTTGGGAAGCTTCTCCTCATTTCCATGATCTTTTTCGCACAACGTTGTCGTATCTTATCCACTTTTCATCACTAGTAATCATTCGCTTTAAAAATGGCTCGATTTCGTTCCGTTTCAGCAGCGTTTCGCAGATAGAAATCCGGTCCATTAAATTTTTAACTGTTAATTCATGTGGTAACCAAACGTCAAAGTTATTTTTGTATCCAGCCATTTTCAAATGGTTTAAAAGTGTTTTGTGATCAATATTTAGTTTTTCACCAATTGCATTTCTGCTTATATGCCGGTCTTCTTAGAGTGAGGTGCATCTTTGACATCCATATTTCCAGAACGAAAGCGCTTGAATCTTTTCTTTGCTGCTGGTTTTGATAAAGCACCTTCTCCATAAACAGCTCATTTTTTTTCGCAAGCCTGAGCCGCATCTTTACCTTTGTCGTATAATAAAATTGTAAAATATATCGAATTTTTTCAATATTTATCTCCATGTTTAAAATGTTGTAACTTTTTATTCACTTCACAAATTTTAAGGTTTTGTCAAAGTACAAGTAAAATGTCCACTTTCAAATACACATAAGAATTGCCCGATACGATCAATGGTTACTGAGATATATATATAAAGCCCTTTTCTCCAACCCTATATTATTAACCGGTATACCTCTGTATTAAGTTTGTTAATATAGTATCTTTTAGGGGCTAGTTTATTTTTCCGATTGAAAACTTACTTTTTGATTGAAAATTTATAAAAAAAATATTTCTATGATAAGCACAAATTTCGTCAGTTTAGCTGCCTTTGCGAAATTTTAAAAATAGGATCAAATTATTTCTTTTTTTTTCTAGAAAAAGGTTTTTAATTGTTTCGTCTTTCAGGCGAAATTTGAAATTTTATTTTTCCATTTTTTCGGGAGCGCTAATTAACACAAATTGGGCTTAATCGGTATGCAAAGCTTAATTTTGAAATTCGAAAGTTCTCTGCTGCAGTTACCCACACGTGTACGGCGCACGTATAAAACTTGAAAACGTTTGCAAAAATACTATTTATTTTTTCAGATTCTGATCATAAAAATGAGTGAGCGCTTTCAATATGGTAAATTTACTAAAACTTCTATGAAAGAAGCAACAGCCCTTGTGCAAACTGGCATGAGTATTAGAAAAGCCGCTATTCGAAAAGGCCTATAATTTAAAACACTCCCACATTATGTTAAAAAATATAACGAAGGCAATGAGGCCCGAAAATATTTTAAAATACGTCAAAAGAAGAAAAAATTATGAAATTTGGGTTGTTTTGGTTGGTAGCCAGATATTGCTTTTACATCTAGGTGAGGTTACCAGGACGTTGGAATAGAAGCTTGGTTTCGAACTAATGAAACTTGAATTTTTAGCTACATATGAGAAAGATAACAATTTTTATATTGTAATACGTGCAGTGCGATCTATTATCAAATTGTAGCGTAAATGTCAAACAGTTGAGTAAATGTCATCAACATACCAGTAAGTTAATTTTTTTCCATCACCAAAAAATCCATACCGTAATCCGTTTAATATATCGAATGATGTTTATTACATGCCAAAATCAGCAGAGAGAGATCAGCAATGAGACTCATAGCCGGAGGAGAAAATGTAATTCAACATTCAACTCGTAGTCTAAAAGTGAGTTCCGTTTATTTCAACACTCGTTTCAACATTCTTCATCGTCCACCAATAAAAAAATATTCGCATGGGCTATTAGCATTCACTCGACCTCATCCTGATGTTACGGGGTGGTTCAACAACCACTCCGCAGATTTATCTAAATATGCAGAGGGCTCTATCACCGTGATTTTGTCGACTAGATCTCAGGATTTTGGGTTGTAGGGAAGTTGAGACTTGCATATCCCTGGCCTACATCGTGAAACAGAATACAAAAATAAAATAAACTAAAAAAAACTGAAACTAGATAAAATTTACACCAGAATTAAATCGGCCGAAACCGAGGAAAATGATAAATATAATAATAACCGGGTGTGCCCACCCAGGAACGATCGGATCTCCTCCCGGATGACAAGTACAATGTCTGCTTACGAGATCTCCGCCCCCCACGAATGACCCATCGACCCCTAGAGGCTGATGCCCAGCCGAAGCAGCCACAACGAAGCAGAGGGTATGGACGTTTCCCCAACAGACAAAGCCTTTCTTCACCCGGAGAGACCTCTAGGTAATTTCCCACATTACACACTTCGACAGATGGAGACTACCCAAGTGCCACTGGGAGATCGTGTAGATTTTACGGTCGTCCCCGAATGGACGACACATATGCTGGACTCACCATTCCGACCCTGTGGAAGTCCTGCCAAGGGGATGAAGGGGAGTAACAAAGTCAGCCTGCAACTATGGAACCAACATGAAATGAACCCCCCCCCCCATCATAACAATCCGAAAAATTTAGTAATTCATCTTATTCTAATATAAAAAAAACAATAAAAAAAACAAAATGGGTAACAATATTTTGATAGCGGAACCCAAATCAAAATGAGGCCAATACGAAATGAAAAAGAATGAAGCCAAATGCCAGGAAACGCTGTGCTGTTTTTAATTAAATACATTTTCAAAAGAAAAAGCAAATAGTAACGGAGAAGGAAAAAATGAAACAAACGAAAAACGATCTAAAAACAACTTTAAAAAAAAACAAAACTGAAAAATTTAGAAAAAATTTAAAACAAAATGTGAAATTTAACAAAAGAAATTGAAAAAAATTTAAACTCAAAAAAAAAAAATAAAAAAAATGTTGGTACCTTTTTTTGACCTCATTGAGGTCGACCTCCAAGATTGCGGTGTCTTTCACCGAAATGGGTTAGGCGTCTTCCCGCCTTTAACAATAACAAGATACTGTTGGGCGTCTTCCCACCTTTGATCGAAAATGTTGGGCGTCCTCCCGCCTTGGTACACAAAATATCGTTGGGCGTTGTCTCGCCTTAAACAGCAGAATAAACAGTTGGGCGTATTTCCGCCGTGAACCGTATATAATAGTTGGGCGTCTTCCCACCGTAAACCAAATAGAGTTAGGCGTCTCTCCACCGTAACCCGGAAACTGTTAGGCGCCTTCCCACCATAAACCAAATAGAGTTAAGCGTCTCTCGTCCGTAACCCGGAAAACTAATGTTGAAGCACGCACTTTCACAAAAAATCTTTTCGATATGTAGATAAAATATGCCTCGTTAGACAATCGATGTAAAAATGGTGTTGCGGTCCCGCGAATAAAAAATTTTCACCATTTAAAATTTAGCCAAACCGCGAATAGACCGCCTATTAAAACTGGTTGCGATGTCCCATTTTTATGACACCCAGAACCGAGAGCAATTATTGGATAATTCCAATTCAAAAATTAATTTGTTTGTAATTGTTTTTATTTAAACACTCAAATTTAATAATAACAAAATCATGATTCGCAACATACACGAATTCTTGCAAAATTTCAATTTACAATTTACTTCATTTACATGTTTTTCAAAAACCAAACTTTTTTTTACAAAATCTAAACTCGACTGACTTTACACTCAAATCCAAAAACACACTCTAACTAGGTGTTAAGGTTATAAAATTCCAAACTCCACTACCAAAACAAAAATTCTCGCACCACCAAAATTCTAGAAAAATCTTTTTTGTTGGTGTTTTTTCGTTTTGATTTTCGTGCGCGACACTCGCCCACCCTTTCATCGCGCATTCATTGCACACAACAAAAGGAGCAAACACAACACAAATATTTCTATACACCTGCGCTGATCGCAGCGCAAAGGATACGCATTAGTCTCGCTCTCAATATCGTCATTCGAAAATATAATATTAAAGCCCATACACAACAAGTTTAATATAAATGTTAAACTACAGATGTCAATGCCGTCAATAAAAAGCATCATTCATTCAATTATCATTAAACAAACAAAAAAATCAAAAAGAACAAAGGAAATATGTTATGACATCTCAAGGTGTCGTAACACTGAATTGCCGCTGCTAAAACACATTCAAAATAAGAAAAAGCCACGAAAATTGGAAAGAATTGCGTCTGGTGGTGGAGATGTGTTCTTTTGAGATCTGGCTGGTTGATATGGTGAAACAATTTTGGTTGAGTTTTGTGAAGAACCATTAACAACGTAGGAATGTAACGACTTTGAAGTTTGTCCTAAATTTGTACTAGATTTTCTTGTATTGTAAATGTATAAGTAATAAATAATATGAATACATATGAAAACATTTAGGCGCACAAATTTATATATATACCTAATAACATTTAAAACAATCTAGCCAATATTCCAAATAAATATTATGCAAAAAAATAAAATGTATAATAAAATTCCAATAAATAATTTATTCTTTCAGCTTCCCTAATATTCAACTATAGCAAAATGCAAAAGCACGACAATACACCGATAAAATGATTAAAATGCGAATAATTTGGAAGTTCAGGGATTTACTATGAAAAATCTAGCCTGTGATCCCTCTTCTGATATCGATTTTAATTTTTTGTATTGAGTTCTGCATTCACTGTCTTAGTTTCATCCTTCTATCTAGGATCCGTGATACCCAGATATGGCGAAATGCGAGACTACACCGATAAAATGATTAAAATGCGAATAATTTGGAAGTTCAGGGATTTACTATGAAAAATCTAGCCTGTGATCCCTCTTCTGATATCGATTTTAATTTTTTGTATTGAGTTCTGCATTCACTGTCTTAGTTTCATCCTTCTATCTAGGATCCGTGATACCCAGATATGGCGAAATGCGAGAATACACCGATAAAATGATTAAAATGCGAATAATTTGGAAGTTCAGGGATTTACTATGAAAAATCTAGCCTGTGATCCCTCTTCTGATATCGATTTTAATTTTTTGTATTGAGTTCTGCATTCACTGTCTTAGTTTCATCCTTCTATCTAGGATCCGTGATACCCAGATATGGCGAAATGCGAGACTACACCGATAAAATGATTAAAATGCGAATAATTTGGAAGTTCAGGGATTTACTATGAAAAATCTAGCCTGTGATCCCTCTTCTGATATCGATTTTAATTTTTTGTATTGAGTTCTGCATTCACTGTCTTAGTTTCATCCTTCTATCTAGGATCCGTGATACCCAGATATGGCGAAATGCGAGACTACACCGATAAAATGATTAAAATGCGAATAATTTGGAAGTTCAGGGATTTACTATGAAAAATCTAGCCTGTGATCCCTCTTCTGATATCGATTTTAATTTTTTGTATTGAGTTCTGCATTCACTGTCTTAGTTTCATCCTTCTATCTAGGATCCGTGATACCCAGATATGGCGAAATGCGAGAATACACCGATAAAATGATTAAAATGCGAATAATTTGGAAGTTCAGGGATTTACTATGAAAAATCTAGCCTGTGATCCCTCTTCTGATATCGATTTTAATTTTTTGTATTGAGTTCTGCATTCACTGTCTTAGTTTCATCCTTCTATCTAGGATCCGTGATACCCAGATATGGCGAAATGCGAGACTACACCGATAAAATGATTAAAATGCGAATAATTTGGAAGTTCAGGGATTTACTATGAAAAATCTAGCCTGTGATCCCTCTTCTGATATCGATTTTAATTTTTTGTATTGAGTTCTGCATTCACTGTCTTAGTTTCATCCTTCTATCTAGGATCCGTGATACCCAGATATGGCGAAATGCGAGAATACACCGATAAAATGATTAAAATGCGAATAATTTGGAAGTTCAGGGATTTACTATGAAAAATCTAGCCTGTGATCCCTCTTCTGATATCGATTTTAATTTTTTGTATTGAGTTCTGCATTCACTGTCTTAGTTTCATCCTTCTATCTAGGATCCGTGATACCCAGATATGGCGAAATGCGAGACTACACCGATAAAATGATTAAAATGCGAATAATTTGGAAGTTCAGGGATTTACTATGAAAAATCTAGCCTGTGATCCCTCTTCTGATATCGATTTTAATTTTTTGTATTGAGTTCTGCATTCACTGTCTTAGTTTCATCCTTCTATCTAGGATCCGTGATACCCAGATATGGCGAAATGCGAGAATACACCGATAAAATGATTAAAATGCGAATAATTTGGAAGTTCAGGGATTTACTATGAAAAATCTAGCCTGTGATCCCTCTTCTGATATCGATTTTAATTTTTTGTATTGAGTTCTGCATTCACTGTCTTAGTTTCATCCTTCTATCTAGGATCCGTGATACCCAGATATGGCAAAATGCGAGAATACACCGATAAAATGATTAAAATGCGAATAATTTGGAAGTTCAGGGATTTACTATGAAAAATCTAGCCTGTGATCCCTCTTCTGATATCGATTTTAATTTTATGTATTGAGTTCTGCATTCACTGTCTTAGTTTCATCCTTCTATCTAGGATCCGTGATACCCAGATATGGCAAAATGCGAGAATACACCGATAAAATGATTAAAATGCGAATAATTTGGAAGTTCAGGGATTTACTATGAAAAATCTAGCCTGTGATCCCTCTTCTGATATAGATTTGAATTTTATGTATTGAGTTCTGCATTCACTGTCTTAGTTTCATCCTTCTATCTAGGATCCGTGATACCCAGATATGGCGAAATGCGAGAATACACCGATAAAATGATTAAAATGCGAATAATTTGGAAGTTCAGGGATTTACTATGAAAAATCTAGCCTGTGATCCCTCTTCTGATATCGATTTTAATTTTATGTATTGAGTTCTGCATTCACTGTCTTAGTTTCATCCCTCTATCTAGGATCCGTGATACCCATATATGGCAAAATGCGAGACTACACCGATAAAATGATTAAAATGCGAATAATTTGGAAGTTCAGGGATTTACTATGAAAAATCTAGCCTGTGATCCCTCTTCTGATATCGATTTTAATTTTATGTATTGAGTTCTGCATTCACTGTCTTAGTTTCATCCTTCTATCTAGGATCCGTGATACCCAGATATGGCAAAATGCGAGAATACACCGATAAAATGATTAAAATGCGAATAATTTGGAAGTTCAGGGATTTACTATGAAAAATCTAGCCTGTGATCCCTCTTCTGATATCGATTTTAATTTTATGTATTGAGTTCTGCATTCACTGTCTTAGTTTCATCCTTCTATCTAGGATCCGTGATACCCAGATATGGCAAAATGCGAGAATACACCGATAAAATGATTAAAATGCGAATAATTTGGAAGTTCAGGGATTTACTATGAAAAATCTAGCCTGTGATCCCTCCTCTGATATCGATTTTAATTTTATGTATTGAGTTCTGCATTCACTGTCTTAGTTTCATCCTTCAATCTAGGATCCGTGATACCCATATATGGCAAAATGCGAGACTACACCGATAAAATGATTAAAATGCGAATAATTTGGAAGTTCAGGGATTTACTATGAAAAATCTAGCCTGTGATCCCTCTTCTGATATCGATTTTAATTTTATGTATTGAGTTCTGCATTCACTGTCTTAGTTTCATCCTTCTATCTAGGATCCGTGATACCCATATATGGCAAAATGCGAGACTACACCGATAAAATGATTAAAATGCGAATAATTTGGAAGTTCAGGGATTTACTATGAAAAATCTAGCCTGTGATCCCTCTTCTGATATCGATTTTAATTTTATGTATTGAGTTCTGCATTCACTGTCTTAGTTTCATCCTTCTATCTAGGATCCGTGATACCCATATATGGCAAAATGCGAGACTACACCGATAAAATGATTAAAATGCGAATAATTTGGAAGTTCAGGGATTTACTATGAAAAATCTAGCCTGTGATCCCTCTTCTGATATCGATTTTAATTTTATGTATTGAGTTCTGCATTCACTGTCTTAGTTTCATCCTTCTATTTAGGATCCGTGATACCCAGATATGGCAAAATGCGAGAATACACCGATAAAATGATTAAAATGCGAATAATTTGTAAGTTCAGGGATTTACTATGAAAAATCTAGCCTGTGATCCCTCTTCTGATATCGATTTTAATTTTTTGTATTGGGTTCTGCATTCACTGTCTTAGTTTCATCCTTCTATCTAGGATCCGTGATACTCAGATGTGGCAAAATGCGAGAATACACCGATAAAATGATTAAAATGCGAATAATTTGGAAGTTCAGGGATTTACTATGAAAAATCTAGCCTGTGATCCCTCCTCTGATATCGATTTTAATTTTATGTATTGAGTTCTGCATTCACTGTCTTAGTTTCATCCCTCTATCTAGGATCCGTGATACCCATATATGGCAAAATGCGAGACTACACCGATAAAATGATTAAAATGCGAATAATTTGGAAGTTCAGGGATTTACTATGAAAAATCTAGCCTGTGATCCCTCTTCTGATATCGATTTTAATTTTATGTATTGAGTTCTGCATTCACTGTCTTAGTTTCATCCTTCTATCTAGGATCCGTGATACCCAGATATGGCAAAATGCGAGAATACACCGATAAAATGATTAAAATGCGAATAATTTGGAAGTTCAGGGATTTACTATGAAAAATCTAGCCTGTGATCCCTCTTCTGATATAGATTTGAATTTTATGTATTGAGTTCTGCATTCACTGTCTTAGTTTCATCCTTCTATTTAGGATCCGTGATACCCAGATATGGCAAAATGCGAGAATACACCGATAAAATGATTAAAATGCGAATAATTTGTAAGTTCAGGGATTTACTATGAAAAATCTAGCCTGTGATCCCTCTTCTGATATCGATTTTAATTTTTTGTATTGGGTTCTGCATTCACTGTCTTAGTTTCATCCTTCTATCTAGGATCCGTGATACTCAGATGTGGCAAAATGCGAGAATACACCGATAAAATGATTAAAATGCGAATAATTTGGAAGTTCAGGGATTTACTATGAAAAATCTAGCCTGTGATCCCTCCTCTGATATCGATTTTAATTTTATGTATTGAGTTCTGCATTCACTGTCTTAGTTTCATCCCTCTATCTAGGATCCGTGATACCCATATATGGCAAAATGCGAGACTACACCGATAAAATGATTAAAATGCGAATAATTTGGAAGTTCAGGGATTTACTATGAAAAATCTAGCCTGTGATCCCTCTTCTGATATCGATTTTAATTTTATGTATTGAGTTCTGCATTCACTGTCTTAGTTTCATCCTTCTATCTAGGATCCGTGATACCCAGATATGGCAAAATGCGAGAATACACCGATAAAATGATTAAAATGCGAATAATTTGGAAGTTCAGGGATTTACTATGAAAAATCTAGCCTGTGATCCCTCTTCTGATATAGATTTGAATTTTATGTATTGAGTTCTGCATTCACTGTCTTAGTTTCATCCTTCTATCTAGGATCCGTGATACCCAGATATGGCAAAATGCGAGAATACACCGATAAAATGATTAAAATGCGAATAATTTGGAAGTTCAGGGATTTACTATGAAAAATCTAGCCTGTGATCCCTCCTCTGATATCGATTTTAATTTTATGTATTGAGTTCTGCATTCACTGTCTTAGTTTCATCCTTCTATCTAGGATCCGTGATACCCATATATGGCAAAATGCGAGACTACACCGATAAAATGATTAAAATGCGAATAATTTGGAAGTTCAGGGATTTACTATGAAAAATCTAGCCTGTGATCCCTCCTCTGATATCGATTTTAATTTTATGTATTGAGTTCTGCATTCACTGTCTTAGTTTCATCCTTCAATCTAGGATCCGTGATACCCATATATGGCAAAATGCGAGACTACACCGATAAAATGATTAAAATGCGAATAATTTGGAAGTTCAGGGATTTACTATGAAAAATCTAGCCTGTGATCCCTCTTCTGATATCGATTTTAATTTTATGTATTGAGTTCTGCATTCACTGTCTTAGTTTCATCCTTCTATCTAGGATCCGTGATACCCATATATGGCAAAATGCGAGACTACACCGATAAAATGATTAAAATGCGAATAATTTGGAAGTTCAGGGATTTACTATGAAAAATCTAGCCTGTGATCCCTCTTCTGATATCGATTTTAATTTTATGTATTGAGTTCTGCATTCACTGTCTTAGTTTCATCCTTCTATCTAGGATCCGTGATACCCATATATGGCAAAATGCGAGACTACACCGATAAAATGATTAAAATGCGAATAATTTGGAAGTTCAGGGATTTACTATGAAAAATCTAGCCTGTGATCCCTCTTCTGATATCGATTTTAATTTTATGTATTGAGTTCTGCATTCATAGATTTTTCATAGTAAATCCCTGAACTTCCAAATTATTCGCATTTTAATCATTTTATCGGTGTATTCTCGCATTTTGCCATATCTGGGTATCACGGATCCTAGATAGAAGGATGAAACTAAGACAGTGAATGCAGAACTCAATACAAAAAATTAAAATCGATATCAGAGGAGGGATCACAGGCTAGATTTTTCATGGTAAATCCCTGAACTTCCAAATTATTCGCTTTTTAATCATTTTATCGGTGTATTATCGGATTTTGTTATTAAATAATAATTGTTATTAACTAAATTTATATTGTGTTTTTATTACTT
Organism: Nephrotoma guestfalica; assembly: GCA_963691935.1. NCBI lineage: Eukaryota > Metazoa > Arthropoda > Insecta > Diptera > Tipulidae > Nephrotoma > Nephrotoma guestfalica. The sequence goes on from OY829915.1 coordinate 147,122,809, forward strand.
TTAGATATAATAATTTCGCCTAAATGTTTTCTCATACAAGTTTTATATTGTTTACCAATGCATTGATAATAATTATAAAGGTAGTACAATTTTAGTATAAACTTCATTACCTTATATAGGCGAATGAAGTTTGTCCTAAAATTGTCCTAAATATAATGATGTCATTTAGGACAAAGTTGGGACATACTTCATTGGCACAGGAATGTATTCGAAAAACGAAAACCGGGAAAAGATTCGGATCCTCCAGAGTTTAAATATGGTGAAGTTGTGTTTGTTCACACAAGCTCCTTTTTGGAAATTCTACATCCTGGACAATATACAGGCTGTTGAAAATAATATGTATCGAGCACCTATTTATCCGCATCACATTTTTCAGTCAGATTTTCTACTTATTTGAACAGGAGGGAATATTATGTTCGAGAGATGGATGTGTTGTTTACGGCTGAACGAAAAATCCTTTCAAAAAAACGCTATGGAATTTTTTTTTGTAAATTATTTTTTGACTTTATTTATTTATAACTCGTAAATGCGACAGAATTTGACGATCGTCTTTAGTTGGCTGATCGTCGTATAAAATATATAGAGCCCAGTTTGTGTGTATGCATAATTTGGATCTACATCGACTGACTCGTCTTGTGTTTGATTATAAATTGCAAGTCCACTTAGTTGTACCATACCTTCGGCCGCTCGTTGGCTATCATCAACGCCGTGTACAATGGGAACTAAAAATAATGTTGGTTAGCACGTTAGATGAGTAAATCGGCCTAAACAATGTTTACCAATAGGTGCAGTTGAAGTAGTTGCTGAACGATCGGTGGTTTATTTACTATTATTTCACCATGATCAAGAGCAAGTGTAATTTTCTGTAAAACTTGCTCTTGATCATGGTGCTCTCGAACAAAAATATTGGCCCGTTTTGAATTTTGTCCTAGAACTTCTTATAGAGGACATTCTTGCTCAGCGGTAAACAACAAATTTAATGCGGATATATATAGGTGCTCGATACGTCATTTTCAACAGCCTGTATATTGTCCAGGATGTAGAATTTCTTAAAAAGGAGCTCGTGTGAACAAACGCAACTTCACCATATTTAAACTCTGGAAGACCCGAATCTTTTCCCAGTTTTCGTTTATAATAATTTTTAATTTGCGAACACATTCCTACTTGGTTCATTAAAGGGGGAGGCACACATCTCCACCACCAGACGCAATTCTGTCCAGCTTTTGTGGCTTTTTCTTCTTTTGAATGTGTTTTAGCAGCGGCAATACAGGATGAGGTTGAGTGTACGCTAATAGCCCATGCGAATATTTATTTATTGGTGGACGATTGAATGCTCTCAATTTCATGAGTTTCATGGGTGTTGTAATAAACGGAACTAGCTTTTCAACTACCGGAGTTGAATATTGAATTAAATTTGTCCCTCCGACTATGAGGCTCATAGTTGTTTCTGATGATTTCGGCATGTAATAAAAATCATTCGATATATTAAACGGATCGCGGTATGGACTTTTTGGTGGAGGCGGTGGAGTATCTTCCGCAAGAACATTAATTACACAAGCTTTCCATGCAATAGTTTTGAATTTTTTACATGTGGGTGAGGCATTTTTAATTTTGCTGGTGGCCTAGTATTTTATTGGATCTGTCTTTCAGCAATGGAAAAACTAACTTACTTTAGATGACATTTACGAACAGCCTGTATATATTGTCAAGGATCAAGTATTCCCAAAAAGAAGCTTGTGTAAACAAACGCAACAAATTTATTTTTGTTCACCAATAAATTATGGATCAAAGTATTATTCGATTTGGATTATTTGGTTGCTCATCCAGAGTTTTAATTGTATCATCATTTTGGTCGTGCAACTATGCCGACTGTTGATAAGAATAAAATAATCTGGCTGGAATGTATCAAATTTAAAATACAGATATTCCCAATGCTAATGTTATGAAACAACACCAGAAAGTTTATAACCTCAAATTTTTGACTTATTAATTTTTTTTGTTTTATTTTCAACGTTACACAGTCAATAATAGCTAGCGCCCTTGTCATGGAAAAGTCATTATTTACTTTACATAATGTAAAAAATAACTTATGTAATTTACATGTAAATAACCGTGTAAATTACAACAGTGTTGTTGACCAGCTGCCCTTCCATATATAAAAATTATCTACCTGTATTTGCAATTAAGTTACCTTTAAAAATTAATATTTATAATTTAATTTCTTTCTTGGAAAAAAAATATGCCCAACTGAGACAGAACCAGCTTATACCTTAACAGATTATGATGATATTTGGTATGGTGGATGGAAGGGGAGTTCTAAAATGATTTTTGGAAGAAGTTGTGGAAATGGCTATCTAAACGAAGCTATTTAATGTTTATTTAATACAGGTGAAAATTTAATTACTACCCCTTAAAACTGACTTATTGAATTACTAAGTTCCTATCACTAGGCTGAGCGCGAACCGCCTTTGCCTTAATCGACTTTAATCTTATCCGAACAAAAATTACCATATTTATTGCAATTTCCACTCATAAAAAAATTACGAATAACAACAAATAAAAGTAACAAAAATTAATTATCAATCAAAAATGACTTAATCTACACTTCACAAGTGTTCAAGAGTTGGAAATTGAAAAAAATTTCCGGCATAAATTTATGTAAATTTGTATTTTTATTATCCCCTCAGCATATTTAAACACACACACACACACACACACACACACTCATTTCCATACTTGCATGAATGATTTACATCAATCATATTGAAGAAAAGACCAACCAACAGCAACAACAAGAAGCAACAATAAAAAAACGTCTATGTTTATAATAAATTTAAATTTTAAAACAGAAATCAAAGTCAAAATGTATATTATGCTGTAACATAATCAACATAATATGTTGATATGTTTCTCTGTATATGTGTTATGTAAAAAGGTGTATAATGTTATGTAAGGGAGTTATTTAGGCACGGAATAAAATGATTTATGGTGCGGTTAATAAATTTGTAACACTAATCCTTTGATATATCCACTCTGATTACATAATTTCCCGTTATGGCTGTTTATTTACCTCTCGGCCGATTTTATGTGTTTTGAGTCCTACGGTTGAAGCAGAACATCAAAATTATGTATTTTTGTTCATGTTCTGTTACTGAGTGTCGTACGAGTATCTGTTGATTGGATTTCAATGTTAACCTTTAACTTTTTCATGGATGGGCTCGCCCACTGCGACAGATTCGAACATAAATTTAGCATAAATTTTGTATTCTACTTACGTCTTTGATTTTGTCGTGTAAGTTAATATTATTATAATTCGATTTGTATGCGAATTAAATTGGGTAAATCATAAATATGAACGAAATATTTTAATATTAATATTTCGTATCTTATGTGCATACACGGCATTAGGTGTATGTTTTCTTGTAAACACAATATTTGAACAGATAATATCAACAAGTTAAGATGAATATTGTTTAGCTTCTCACGAAATCATTATCTGAAGTAAATATTAGCACTGTGTGTTCCCGAATAAATGATATTTTATTAGACGTAGGCTTCCATTCGGTAGCAGGACAATCCACCGAAAAGCAGTTGACTGAAAATAACAATTTGTTAGGAAATAGCAACCGAAAACGACTATTCACCGAAATCAACAATTCACCGAAATCATCAATTTATCGAAAAAGACAATTCACCGAAAACGACAATTCACCGAAAACAACAATTCACCGAAAAATACAATTCACCGAAAAAACAATTCACCGAAAACGACTATTCCTTTATACAACTTTCCGGTAGTTCTTTCAAAAGACGGAATTTAACTGATTTGTTATATAACAAATTTGTTATAATTAAAACAGAAAAAATGTTTTTTATTGTTTTTTTTTTAATTTTAACATTAATTTTTATATATAAAAATCATTAAAGTGAGAATGACTACTAGTGGATTTAATGTCCTTTAAGAGTTCGTCATTCACACTTTTATGTACAAAACATATACTGCAAATAGTGTCATAGTGACTAAAACTACATTACGCATAATAAAAAACAAAATTCAAATACATAACAATTAATATAATTTAATTTATTTAATTAAGAATGAATGGCATTATAAATCACAAATAATCTTTAACTGATAACAACAGATGAGGTTTTATCATTCGTTTAAACATAAAAATATGTACAGCGCTCTTAGTATTTTCAGGTAAGTTAATGTAAATATACGGCCCAATAAATGTTAATGATTTTCTGCCAAATTCCGTTCTAATTTGGGGGCACTTCAACTGACTAGAATTTCTGGTTGGATAGCCATGATCTAGAAATTCGAATTGTATAGTCGAAATTAATGATGGGATGTGTAGAGACTTAAACATGTAGATCGACACATACATCTCAAAAAATTGCTTTAATTGGGAGAATGCCTATAGCAATAGTTCGATAGAGCTCCACAGTAGGAAATAGGTGAGGCAGTTTATACATTGCTTTACAACACCTATTTTGTAAAATCTGCAATTTATTCAGTTTCTCTTTAGCAGCTGAACCAAAAGTAGAAGAAGCGTAAGAGAATCGGGTATGAATAAATGAGAAATAAATTTTTTTAACACGTGTACTGGAACAAAATCAGCTAATTTTCTAATCAAGCAAATAAATGGGCAAATTTTAGTACATATAGAATTAATATAGTCCTCCCACGTCATATGCTTGTCGAATATTACTCCAAGGTACTTGAATTTGTCCACACGCTCTATGGTGCAATTTGCTACTTGAAGTGGTGGTAAATCAGTGTGTTGCAGGCGTGGGCAGTGGAAAATTATATATTTCGTTTTATTAAAATTAACTGATATTTTGTTTAAGTGAAGAAAATCCAAAAGTAAAATAATATCATCCCTCATATGTGACATTGTTACTTGACAATCTCTGGATTCATAGAACAGGGCCGTACCGTCAGCAAACATTCTAACATGACCCGTGAGTGGTAAATTTGCCATATAATTTACGTAGATTAGAAATAATAGAGGGCCAAGGACACTCCCTTGAGGAACACCACAGTTCACACCTAAAGTGAAGCTTTTTACACCATTTAGAATCACAAACTGCTTTCGATTACTAAGGTAGCTTGCTAACAGTTTGTATGATAGGCCACGGAAGCTATACATTTGTAGTTTTTGAAAAAGTAAACTGTGATCTATACAATCAAAAGCTTTACGAAGATCAAAAAATAAGCCACAGATATAGTTTTGCCTGTCAAAATTACGATAGATCAAATCAGTAATGTCTGTTAAGGTCAAATCTGTACCAGAAGATTGCCGAAATCCAAACTGTCGAGAATAGAAAAAAATTAGATTTATTCAGGAAGTCGATCATCCGGTTAGCAATAATTTTTTCTAAAATTTTGTCAAATACCGACAAAACTGAAATTGGACGATAATTCGTAACTAGTTTAGAATTTCCAGACTTAAAGATAGGTGTCACTTTAGCAATTTTAAGACAACCGGGATAAACACCGGTTTCCAAAACCACATTAAATAGATCGACTCGTAATTATGAAAAAAATTGGCAAATAATTCTTCAGAACCACATTACGAATGTTATCATAACCACCACCCTTTGTGTTACTGAGATTTGAAATTAAATTCGATATTTCGCTGCAGGAAGTGGGCGAAAAGAAACACGAATTAATACTACACACCATAGTATGGAATTTATTTAAATCATCTGAGCCTGGACTAGAAGGATCAACAGAATTAACAAAACTGCGATTAAATATATTAACAATAGCAGTAGGATCATGATACTCAACATCATTGTTAGAAAGTGTTCACTTTAATAATGGGATCGTACTGAAAACCCGAAATTTAATTTAAATTTTTAAATTTCAAATTTTTAAATTTTATTCCTTCCAATTACTTCCAATTACTACCGTCTTCCTACGGACCCCGAAGTTAAAATTAAAAGGCCTACAATTCCAAACAAACTAATTTATAGTTTATGTTAATTGCAATTTAAAACTATACCAATATTATTTATAACTATATCAAATTTTTTCTGGTCCATTGAACGATATTTTTACGACCTTAGCCGAAAGATATGCTGTTTTTATATTTTACAGTTCATAACCAACTATTTAAACCATTTTAAATTGTAATAACGTTAACAATATTTTTCAGTTAATCGATTTTGTTATTAATATTTTTAATTTTGGAATTTTGAGGGATTTTTTACTTCAGTAAATTAATAACAACCCTTTACTAATAGAACGCGAAGCGTTTGAAATAGTTTCCGTAAATTATCGTTTTCGGTAAACTGCTTTACGGTGAATTGTTTTTCGGTGAATTATTTCTACGATTAATTACCGTTTTCGGTGAGTTGTCATTTACGATCAATTGTTTTTTCGGTGAATTGTCGTTTTTGGTTAATTGTTTTTTCGGTGACGTGCCGTTTTTTGTCAATTATTTTACAGTAAATTGTAGTGGAACCCTTCAATTCAACCTTAAAATGAATGTTTTAGTTACCAGAAAGTTGAAAGAATGATGAAAACGTAAGGACATAAATGTCTCTAGTCATCTTAAAGTCCGAATCACTGGAGTTTGATTTGGTAAGATGCTGTTAAAGTTTACTAGTAAAATAATTTGCAATAAACTTGGCATGTCTTCAAAACAGTGTGAAAATCCTTACGTGCATTTTTTTACGAAACGTTCACAATTTTTAATTGTTTATGTATTAGTGTTATTACTTGCATAAGACGGAAGACGAAAAAAATCGAATGTTTCGCTAGAAACAAAATTAGTAAAAATTTCACATGTTTATATAGCAGTTCGAAGGTTAGCTAAAACTACGCTAAACATTTACAAGTGTTCAAAATGGTACCTGTATAAAGCGGAAAAAATATAACTAAATTTTATTAACATTATTTTAAATTTTAGACAGTTGTCTTGAAAAACCTGGAAGAAATTATAACACATTCACCATTTCATTAATCAATATTCACTTGTGCATTGGGGTAAATAAATGTTTAAAAAAATTACTAAAAAATCTGTATAAGAGGCTAAATATTGATCTACATTAGGATGAATTATTGAAGTCACATGACAAAACTGCAGAGGTCATAATTCAACCTCGGTTAAAATTTGTAGATAGATATCCAAAATGGTATATACGCAACCTGAGGCATATCAATTATTAGTTAAGGTTTATGTTACGTAGAAAAAATAAAAAGGGACTCCCCACCAAGGTGTGGGGACAAATTTTATAATTTTTGTGTTATGAACAAATACACTAAAAATTCTTATTCCAACTGAGTCCATAGAGATTTTAACACAACCTCAGGCATATGGGGAGTAAGTTCGGGACCATGTCAGTTAGAAAACCTAATCTGGATCGTTCTGTTTAGGGCGTGAGTATATTGTATAATTTTGTTTTCTAATTAACTATACTAATAATTTTTAGGACAATGCAATATCCCTAGAGATCTTAGCAGCCAGAAAATATAAATCCAGAGGTATGGACAATTTATATAATTTAGAATTATGGCCAAATATAATAAAAAATTGTAGGCCAACTGTGATATCCCTAGAGACCTTAACACAACATCAGGTATATAGGGTATTAATTGGGTCATGTCCAGTCAGTTAGAGAAAGTTACCAGGAGTTTCCTATCCAGGGATGGGAACAATTTACAGAATTTTTTATTATGTTAAAATATAATAAAAAAATTAACGCCAACTAAGGTATCCCTAGAGATCTAATGTTAGATTAGATTGAGTTGTCATGTCAGTTAGAAAAAACGATCATAAGCTCATCATCCAGGGGTGGGAACAATTTATGGACTTTTATATTATGACCAAATACAATATAAATTCTCAGGTCAACGGCGATATCCTTAGAGTTTTTAATACAACTTCAGGTATGTGGTGTTAACCGGTAACCATGTCAAACAGGAAAAATAATTAGGAGCCCCCATCCAGGAATGGGAACAATTTAGAAAGTTTTGTTTTATGAGAAAATATAATAAAAATTCTTAGACCAACTGAGATATACCTATATCTATATATGTACCTAGAGCTCTCAACACAAATTCAGGTATATGGAGTGTTAGTCGGGAACCCTGCCAGTAAGAAAAAATAATCAACAGCTCATCATGTAGGGGTGGGAATGATTTATAGAGTTTTGTATTATGGGCAAATATAATAAAAATTCTTGGGCCAAGATATCCCTAGAGATCTTAACACGACCTCAAGTAAATAGACTGTTAATTGGGACCATGTCAGTTAGAAAAAATTATCATGAGCTCCCCATCCAGGAGTGGAATCAATTTTGAGAATTGTATATTATGACCAAATATAATAAAAATTCTTACGCCAACTGAGATATCCCTAGAGATCTTACCACAACTTATGGGTATATGGGGTGTTAGTCGGGAATCATGTCAGATAGAAAAAATAATTAAGAGCTCCCCACCATATAGAGGTTGAAACAATTTAGAGAAATTTAAATTATGACCAAACAACGAATTCGAGCGATACCACATACGCGTACTCAAACCAAAATGATTCATCGAAACACCCACCTGTATAACAACTGGATTAAGATCGAATTCCGCATATTATACTGCTGTAGGGCACGTTGTGCGGCAGCCCGTGTAGTTCTTTCTTGACATCGTACGTTTGTATTTCGATATAGTTCGTGTCATCGGAGATTTGTCTATCTAAAATCACAAACTTTTATTTACCTTCTATTCGTAATCTGCAACAATATTTATTTATTTATTTAATGGTTAAAGTTGTTGCCAACTTATTTCACTAGAATATATTCTCTGCTTTGTATTACTCAAAGTATTTGTTTCGAAATAATGCTGTTGTGTTACAATTTTTGCAGTCAATCGACAAAGAATTCCACAACCTGATCCCCTCACAAAAAAGGAAGAATTCATTAATTTTGTACTATTATTAATGATCTTTAAAGCCTGAAGCCGATTAGATCTTAATTTTTCTAATTTATCAGCAATGTATTCTGGCTGTTTATACTTCAAGAACCTGAACACCGCTAAGCATATCCGAAACTGATATACTCATAGAGCGAGCAGCCAAGTAAGATGTTAGTATTCTGGGAGATATGATCATATTTTCCTAGTCCCATGACGTATCTTATGCATGAGTTGAAGTTCGAATGTAACAATGTATCCATACAGAAAAAGTGTGTGACGGAATGAAATCGTATTCCGTTCCCAAAATCATCTCATCAAATTTCCTTTATTTACGTAGCATGCCTTATGGAATAACATTCCCAAATATATCTAGATTAAATGACCGGGATGTCAATTTGCTCACATTGTATTTACACTTTAGCAACTGCAAGCCGTTGAACTTATCTACATGATTTCTATGGGGAATTCGCTCAGATAAAGCATAAACATTATGTGTTATAAGATCTTCTTATGTTTCGTAAAGTAAAGTAAATTCTTGGAAGTTAATTTTATGTGAGCGAGATTTATGCTTATTCAGTACAGACGAGTTGTTTGATTGTGGGAATTTTCTTGTTGTTCGATCTCTGTTTTTCTTCTCTTTCCTACAATAATCAACAGCAAAGATGAGTATAAATATCGCGAAAATTGGAAAATGTTTGAAATTCGTTAAGTTGGGTGTTGAAATTCGTTAAGTTGGGTAGAATTTAATAATTTTTTTAGTTTAACTGACATATGTTTATTTAATAAGATAAAATCGATACAAAAAAATTTGTTTTAAAATAAAAGTTTTAAGTTGAGTGTATTTATTTATAGCGATATAAAGAGAAAAAGTGAAAATTGTGGTTTATGGTAAGTAAAAAGGAAAATAACTAACCTAAAACCGACACAGGTATTACGGTGTCCTTCTGGTTGTCTTACGAGGCAGGAATTGTTGTTGTGGTCAACCCCTTTCCTTTCTACCAGAACCACCTTAATAGCCCCTAACTTACTAACAACGATTATAGGCCCGAGGCCAATATCTTCTTTTTTTAATGTTTTTGTGTAATTAAGATGAAAATTTAAACACCCCCAATATACAACCACGGTTGATTCGATCCGCATAATGGGTTGATGACACTACCACTACTTAGGGCTCCGGTACCCCACTCAATCTCCCTTCCTTCTTCAATAGCAGTTGACAAGGCCACTATCTGAGCACCCCAACACCCACGCCATTCCCTCTTAATGACTGAGCTGCGGGAACAATTGCCGCATGGGGTGCATGGCGGATAGCTGGCAAATTCTATGAAACCGGACTGAAACCAGTAGTAGTCCATAGTAGTCTTAGAAGTAAGCTTATTATTTTGCAAACGATTTCAACGTGATGGCTCCAACATAGGTTTTTATCAAAATACACACCTAGGTTATTCACAGTATCAGAAGAACTAATTACTGTACCGCACGCAATATTGGGAAGATTATCAGTATTGCGATCTGATGAAGCCATCAATATACATTGTGTTGTATTACTATTAAGGCCCAATTTATTATTTGTTGGCCATTGGACAATGCTCTCAATGTCTTGATTTACCATTTCAATACAATTCGGGATGTCGTTTACACCGCAAAATTTATATATTAGCACTTTATTAGATTTAATTATTTTATATGTGCCCGATAAATGTAATATTATTTCTTTTGGTCAATTAGCGGTACCTGCCATTTCGGATCATGACTTGATTTATGCTTACTACAAATTCTGTCGTACTAGAGACAAAATTTATTATTCCATAGTTCGCGATTATAACGCTATTAACTATGAACATTTTATAGACCATTTCCTTTCTTTAGGTTGGGGTGGATTCTATTTTTATAATGGCATTAACGATATCGTTCATAAATTTAATACATATGTGTTACAGTTAGATTCTGCTTGTATACCTCGGAAACGAAGTATTAAAAAATGTCCTACTGCTCCTTGGTTAAATGTACAAATTTTGGACTTAATGGCGCGTAGAGATTTTGCTTACAAAAAATATAAAAGATCGAATTTAGTAATTGATTTGGAATCGTTTAAATTTTTTAGAAATCAAACTACTGCGTACATCAATCAAGTGAAAAATAAGTTTTATTTTGGGAATATGCATAATCCTAAATTAACATGGAACAACTTAAAATTGCTTGGTATTTCATGTTCGTCTACTGAAGGAATTATTACTTTTTCTACTAATGACATATTAGACGGTATAAGTAATTTTAGTGAATCTTTATGTGTTTTGCCTTTACCGAATTCTGATTATAGTAGTTTCAATGGTTACACATTTGCATTCGATTGTGTTGATGAGCTGATGGTACTGAATGCCATTAAATCTATTAAATCAGATTCAATGGCATATGATATGATTGATTTTAAAATATTAAAATTATTTATTGATTTGTTTTTGCCACATATCACATTCATTGTCAATCAGTGTTTAACGAAATCAGTATTTCCTAATTTATGGAAAGTGGCTTCGATTATTCCTCTTCCTAAGAAGGATGATATTTCCACTGTTTCTGACATTCGGCCGATCAGTATTTTGCCAGCTCTTTCTAAAGTTTTGGAAAAAATTATGCAAATACAAATGCTTGAGCATCTTAATTGTTTCAATTTTCTTTGTAAATTCTAATCGGGTTTCAAATCTGGTCATAGTACTACAACCGCACTTATTCATATAGTCGATGATATTTCTGCTATTATGGATAAGCGAAGCTCATTTGCGATTTTAGTACTATTGGACTTCTCTAAGGCTTTTGACTGTGTTAATCATACACAATTGCTTCAAAAGCTTCAGTTGTATTATAAGTTCTCTAATTCTGCTATTTTATTGCTACATTCATATTTCAATAATCGCAAACAATTTGTAAAACATGGTGATGATATTTCCAACCTACGCGATGTTTTTGTTGGTGTTCCTCAAGGATCAATTTTGGGTCCTTTGCTTTTTTCTATTTACATTAATGATCTACCCTGGCATATTTTAAATTGTCATTATCATTTTTATGCTGATGATTTGCAATTATATATTGGCGGTGACTTGTCGAATATATATGAAATTGTGAGATATCTGAATCACGATCTTAACAATGTTTCGCTATGGTCCAAAAATAATGCACTTACCATAAATCCAACTAAAAGCAAAGCATTATTTTTCTCGAAAAATGGCTCCCATAGTATTGTACCTGAACTCTTTTTAAACAATGATACTATTTTATTTGTTCCTAATGTTAATAACCTAGGTCTAATCATGAATTCAAAGTTAACTTGGAATGATCATGTAAGTTCGTTGTGTCAGCGAGTTAATTATAGTTTATACTCGCTAAGGTTAATAAAAAAAATTTGTCCAGTTGACTTACGGATATACTTGGTCAAAAGTTTGGTTATACCAATTTTCTCATATTGTGATGCAATATTTTCAAATTGTGACAGTTCGTCAAAACGTTTGCTTCAGGTTACTTTTAACAATTGTGTACGTTATGTTCATAACCTAAAGAAATTTGATCACGTTTCTGAGTTTAAACATTCGATTCTTGGTTGTGACTTGTTTGAGTTTTATCGTTATAGGACTGCTCTATTTATTTTTCGAATAATTAAATCAGGATGTCCATTGTACTTGAATGATAAATTAAATTTCTCTCAATCATTACGATCAAAAAATATTAATTTACCCGTTAACAGAACTAATGTTTATAATAATTCGGGTTTAACAAATGCGATTGTCACTTGGAACAGTTTACCATCTGCGGTAAAAAAAATAACCTCTGTTAATAATTTTAAAAAAGTTATATTTAATTTAATAGCGGATAAATAATTTTTGCTATGTTTAAATTGTACATATTTGTAAACATTTTGTATCATTTATTGTTGTATATATTTCTGTATATTTTATTGCCATAGTTTTTAATATGTTACATAATTATTATTGTTTTTTTTCATTCATTTATATTATTAAGTTGTAAATACAAGGTTATCCAATTCAAGCTTGATAAAGTAAACTTAAAAAAAACACACAAAATATTCGGAATGTATTGTAATTTTTATTTCATTTTACAGATTGATCCTTGCCATTTTTAGTTAAACAAGATATCATTCAAATGTCCTCCACGGGACTTCTTACAAGCCTTGATTCTTTTGCGGTAATTTTCAATGACTTTTCGGCACATTTCGGGCGGTATCTCGGCCATTACCTTACGAATATTAGTTTTCAATTCGTCAAGAGTTTGAGGATTGTTTGCGTAAACACGATCTTTCGCGTAGCCCCACAAAAAGAAATCCAAAGGCGTTAAATCACAGGATCTTGGAGGCCAATTGACATCAGCCAATCGCGAAATCAAACGTCCAGGAAATTTCTCTTGCAAAAGATCTCGATTTGCTCGTGTTACGTGACTGGTTGCTCCATCCTGCTGGAACCACATATCGTCAAGATCATAATCTTCGATTTTCGTAAAAAAAATAATCGGTTAACATGCGGCCATAGCGCTCAGAATTGACGGTAACGGTTCGTCCATGGTTGTTCTCAAGAAAATACGGCCCAATCACACCACCAGACCACAATGCGCACCAAACAGTGACTTTTTCCGGGTGTAATGGCTTCTCTACAATCAATTGTGGATTTTCTGAGCCCCAAATTCTACAGTTTTGCTTATTAACGTATCCACCAAGCGAAAAATGAGCTTCATCACTGAAGAAAATTTTGTTCGAAAAATCAGCATCGAGGGCCTGTTTTTCCAACACCCAATTTGCGTATGTTCTTCGTTGTCCATGGTCAGCAGGCTATAGCTCTTGTGTCAAATGGACTTTATACGGATGAAGATGCAAATCCAGATGCAAAATGCGCCATAATGAGCCATAAGATAGGCCTAAATGTTGAGCTCGACGAGGAATTGACAAATTTGGATCTTCTTCCACACTTTCAGCTACAGAAGCGATATTTTCAGCATTGCGAATGTTTCGATGATGCACAGACCTTACAATATCAGTAACAGATCCAGTTTGTTCAAATTTATTCACTGTATTCAATATGGTTTGCTTTGTAGGACGATTATGACGACCATAATCTGCTCGTAAAGCGCAGGATGCGCCATGTGCATACGGCAGAATCACTATTTTTATAATAAGATTTAATAATTTTAACGCGTTGGTCGATTGTTAAATGCTCCATATTCTTAAATGGCAGAATGTCAACTAAATAAATGACAGCGTACTTGACGTTTATCTTTGACAGATGTCGGTATACAGATTTCTACTTTATCAACCTCGAATTGGATAACCCGTTATGTTGATGTACAAAAGCTAAGGCTTATACATTTGTAATAAAACATTATTATTATTATTATTATTATTATTATTATATATCTGCAAATTTTAATCCAGTCCATCAACACCAGCAGAATTAGATTTTACTAATCTAAAGACGAGACTTCAGTTAAGTCTACAATATCAATGTTTCGAAAACTAAAACCGTCATCAGTTCCCATATTCAACTCGAAATCGTTTATGTTAGGTGAAGATTGTTGATTACAAAAATAATTATTCAGATCACCTGCTGATAAATCGATCTTTGAGTTATTTGGTTTATTGGATAGTAGGGTTTATTGGATCGAACTAAGGTGTTTCCAAAATGTCTCAGAAGGTAAGGTAGGATCGAGACGCTTAGCTATATACTGAGTTTTTGCGTTTTTGATAGCATTGTTGGTTTTATTTCTAATTGATTGATATTCCAGATAAAGCCCTTCATTTTTTGTACGCTTCCAACGATTGAAAATAAAATTTCGTAATTTAATCAAGCATAAAATGTGATTATTGAACCAAGGTGGGCCAGTCAGTTTTAAGCGAAATGATTTCATAGGAACACACTTTTCATGCAGATGACACTTTATCATTTGGTTCATAAATGGTGTATATTATATCCCAGGGTATGTTTGAATATTCGCGCATTAGACCAGTAGTGTCAATATTTTTGTAATCTCGGAAACTAATCGGGGACTCCACCCTACTATTCTCGACATCATATGAAAAAAATACAAAGTCATGATCCGAAAACCCCAACCGATATTTGATTTAAAAAAATACTTTTTGAGTGTTTGTAAGGATCAGATCAAGCAAGCTAGACGAACTTCTTGTGAAATGCGTTGGCGCACTGTTTTGACATAGGAAACCTAATCTCCCCAATAGTCTGCCAAAGATTTTAGGGGTTGGTTGTATACCATTAGGGTCACACTTGAAATCAGTACAAATTATAATATCATTATACTTTAATGAATATTCGGCTATTATATCTGTTGTTCATTAATGATCGCAGCCAGTTGGTGTATAGTCTAAACACAAATTTACGGTAGAGATGCATGTGAAGTTACCCCGAAAAAATGTGTCCTTGCTACAACTTGAATATTTTCGGGCCGGCCCGAAAAATTTATAAACCCTGCATTATCTTAAATTCTCATCCCGAAATAATTTTTACACCAGTATATTAAGCTATTTGGTTTTACATGCCGAACTAAATTTGCAACAAAAATTAAATAATTTAAAAAACTTAATAAATAAATATTTTGTTTATTCACCAAACAAATCTACCAATACCCTTATTTCCATATCAGTTGGATAGAACGTTCATATTAACCCGAGTGCGCAAATAATGATCGGACCAGAAAAATTTAAATTCGTGTTAATATGAAACTTCTATCCAACTGATATGGAATTTATTATTTAAGATAATGCAGTGCCGGCCCGAAAATATTCAAGTTTTAGGAAGGACACATTTTTTCGGGCTTCACATACATACGGCAGAGCTCTAACGTACACCTCGACGTATAACGTGTATAGAGCAGTACCTTTTATAGAACCGTGACACTTCATTTGAATTTTCCCACTTCTACAAAGAAATTCATAATTTTAGATATGCTTAAACAAGAATAAGATATTTTTACTTAATTTAAAATTATTATCAAAAAAATTGTTTGTTGCACTTTACTTAGCCCAAATTATCAGCAGTATGTTGAAAGTTTAGAAAAAAAAACTCACACAAAATGAATTTCGATAACTACTTAGACGCTTTAACAGAATCTGAACTAGAAGTGGAACTAACCGAGGGGTGCTTTAGTCTCTCGGTTAAAAAAGAACATCATAAATTTTATCAGAAAACTCAACCCTAGGAATCATGAATTTTTTGAGAAAATCATTGAGCTTGTATCTCAACCTCTGGAGGAAGTTTTAGAATCGATGCAGCCTGGCAAAATCGTTTGCAAAGACTTATAAATTCGTTTTCGTCATAGACACCAACACTACGATTTAATTATTTGTATAAACATTTGAAGTTATTAACTTGACAATTTAAACTTTACTAATTTATCACGATAGATAAATGTGAGTTGTTTGATCGCCAAGTACCAAATATATAATGACTGCAGACTGCTATTTTTAATTATATTTTCAATTCAGTAAGGACGACCATGTATTAGTATCAGTGCGTTAGAGATATACCACCACGTTCGTGGAACGCGTAACGTTGTGAGGTGAGTATAATTAAATAGCGTGAAGGGCATTTTGGACAATGAGGGGACAAAAAAATAGACACATCAATCTGAGGCGTACAGGTTAGGCCAGAATTCCAGGATATAAACGTTGAACACAAAAGTTACTTTTATCAAACATTTCAAAATATTACAAAACTAAAACCAAAAATGCACCGCCCATATGCTTCATCAAGTTCTCGTACTTTAAGTTTATTATCTTTTGTGCCAAACGTTACTATATTCGATTCTATTTTCCTTTTATACTAAAACTTTTTCCGTTGCTTAATGGAAAAATTTAATAAATAAAAACATAATAATTGTGACTTTATTTACACACATCTACTCTCAACTACCACCACACTGCATTAAGCTCTCTGAACTCGTTCAATCATTTTATTTATGGTGGTGAGATGTGGTGTGTACGAAAATAAAATTATTTGCCAAACACAAATGAACACTTCATGCTTACCAGAAGTATACACCAGCCACTATCATGTAGCTATATAAATGCAGTTTTATCCAGACATATATTTTATATACGAGTATATAATTGAAAACCGCACTCTAAACTATAACCAAATGTATTTACATATTACATTGTATATACAGGATATATACAATTTTCGGGATGGATTTTAACTCTCGAATTAATTTTAGAAAAATATTTAACATATTTATGTTATAAATGTATTTTATTTAATAGCAAGGGCCGGGCCACAAACAAAGTATTGCAGTTAAATTTCGAAAACTTTGCTTGATATTCTATAATTAGCTTGTAGTGTGTTAGAATCGGATGAAAGTGAAAGTTGCAGTCAGAGTGAAGCTGGGGTTCAATAAGAAGCTTCCGTTACTTTTTTTGGTAATCTCGTAAATGGTCTGATGTAGCCGATCTTGTTTACGAAAACCACAATAGCAAAACAAGGATTTAAAACAATTGTAAATTTTAGCGATTTAAACAAATCCCTAACGAGATTATAGTAGGCGTCGAAAAGAAAACTACTAACAGCATTTAGTTGAAAGAAAAATTTCGAATTTTTAAGTAAGAAAATTAAAATCTCAAACGAGCAGTTTATCCAAAAGAAGCACCATGGAGACCTGAACCAGCAATCGATGTAGACATTAGTCCAATACATGCATGTAAGCAAAATTGGAAAGAGGAAAAAGCCCAATAAGAATAAAATTTGAGAGAATAGAATATTATATTAAACAATTGATTTTGAAACTGGTTATATGTAACGGGTGTTTCAACAGGTGTGCTTCAACTTTTTCCCGATAGGGACGTCGAACGACGCCATATTTTTTATTAATCTTTTGTCATTTGGAAACTTCATTAGTATACAATTCATCATGGAACGCTACACACGTGAACAGCGATTGCAAATCGTGCAAATTTTTTATCAAAATAATTGTTCTGTTGCTGCTACTTTAAGAGCATTACGGCCATTTTACGGTCCATTTAACAAGCCAGCCCGTTCGACAATCGACCGTATAGTGGCAAAATTTGAGTCTACGTTTTGGCTATATAATGTTCCGGTGCCCTCGAGAGCAAGACGTGCTCGAAGTGTTGAAAACATCGCAGCCGCCAGGGCTTCAGTTCAAGAAGACGCGAATGTGTCGCTCACACGACGTTCGCAACAATTGGGCCTTTCTGTGAAATCATTGTGGCGAATTTTACGTAAAGATCTTGGCCTACATCGGTATAAGATCAAGCTGACACAACAACTAAAGCCGTTTGACCATTTGAAGCGACGCCGATTTGTGAATTGGGCTCAAGAGCAAATCGAAAATGATGCAGATTTTCACCGAAAAATCATCTTCAGCGAAGAGGCTCACTTTTGGCTAAATGGATTAGTCAACAAGCAAAATATGCGTTACTGGGCAGGAAGCAACCCACACGTGATTCATGAGGCACCGTTGCATCCCGAAAAAGTCACTGTTTGGTGCGGATTACATGCCAGCGGCGTCATTGGGCCATATTTTTTCATCGACGATAACGATCGCCACGTTACTGTTAATGAAAATCGATACCGCGATATGATAAACGATTTTTTTTGGCCGCAATTGAATGGAATGGACTTGGACGACATGTGGTTTCAACAGGACGGGGCCACATGCCACACAGCACACGATACAATCGCGTTATTGAAGACTAAGTTCGATGAGCAAGTTGTTTCGCGAAATGAGCCCGTCCAGTGGCCGCCGCGCTCGTGTGATTTGACACCTCTAGATTATTTTCTTTGGGGTTATGTGAAGTCATTGGTCTATGCCAATAAGCCGGCGACGTTGCAAGAGCCCAGAGCCAATATAGATCGTGAAATTGCTGGAATTTCGGCCGATTTATGCGAAAGAGTGGTCGAAAATTGGGTTCAAAGATTGGACTTCGTAAAACGTGCACGCGGTGGTCATGCAAAAGAAATCGAGTTTCATACTTAAATGTATATGTTCAAATTCGTTAATAAAAAAAAAGTTAGTTCAAAAGTCGAACAGTTTGTGTTTTATTAAAAAAAAAAGTTGAAGTGCTCTTATTGAAAAACCCTGTATATACAGTCAACGCCACAATTGTTAGTACTTCACACAAATTTCATACTGATCTAAGTAAAAAGTAAAAATTTAGTTGAAATATTCTATTTCGCCGACAAAATCGGCGAAAAACACGAGGGATGTCATTTTAATCTAAAACTTGTTTTAATCAATATAAAGTATTTCCTCCTTTATTAGAAATAACTTTTTGTAGGCGGCTCGGAATTGAATTGACTAGATTTTCGAGGATTTCTTTTGGAATTTGATCCCGAATAGTTTTTATTTCGGCAAAAGCTTCGTTGAACTGTCTCCCACTAACAATGGTCATCTTTTGCTTTAGGCCATAGATTCTCCAATGGATTTAAATCTGGACTTTGAGGCGGCCAATCGATGGTTTCTTGGTCCAAATCTCGTAAATATTTCAAAATCATTCTGCTCTTATGAGTTGGTGTATTATCTTGCTGTAAAATAAAGTGTGGGCCAATCCCTTGGCACCCGGGAACAAGAGCACTATCGTTGAGTACGCGTAAATATGTGCTGGATGTTACCTACCCCCTACTTACATACCATCACTTTTCCTCCTCCATTATGGTGAGTTGGCATGATAACACTGCGTGCATTCTTCTCTTTTGTTGCTGTGTACCACCTAAATAGAAGCTAGACTCGTCGGTCTATAATACATTGCGCCAAAGCTGCGTGGGCTTAGTTAGATAACTGCGCGCAAACTTAAGTCGGTTTTCTTTATTTCGCGCGTTTATAGAGGGCTTCTTTTTTATTACGTATGCTTCAATATTGGCTTCACGAAGCCGTCCTAGAACAGTAGTTAGGCTGACTTTGGTTTGGCGGAGTTTATTTAGGTCGTTTTGAACGCACTTGAGGCTTTCCTGTGGATTTCGCTTTAATATTTTAACATTTCTATTATCCTCTTTGGTATAGTTGTAGCTCGTTTTCTACCCCAACTTTGATTTTTTGATTTGGTAGAGTACCAAATTCTTATGGCAGTTGTGCATTTTGAATACCTCGCAACAATCGCTGCTCGCATCTCCAATGAAATTTCCTGTTTTTTGGCCATTGTTAAAAGTATGGATTGCACTATTGTAGTTGAAAATTATGACTAAATCAACATATGCAATTCATGAAAAAAACGAGAAAAAATCTAGTATTCCCGTTACGATAGCTGTTGTTTTGCGTAGGTACAAACAATTGTGGAGCAAAAACATGAGGTATATAGTGTTTTCCAATAGGAATGATATGATTTTTAAGTGACGTTTCGGCCATTTGTAATATGTCATGATCTGTCATTTTTTGTTTCATTATATTCAGTAATATTCACAATTTCATCATGGTGGGATATACGCAAGAACAACGTTTACAAATTATTCAGTTTTATTATCAAAATAATCGTTCTCCAGTTGCAACTTTTCGTGCGCTTTTGCCAGTTAAAATCGTAACAATCGTCCAAGTGTATTCGCTATTCGTCGAATTGTTGAAAATGTTGAGCGTACATTTTCTTTACATAATGTTGCCAATAAGATAAAGATTCGCTCGAAGTAATGCAAATATTGCTTCCGTTCAGGCAAGTGTTGCTGAAGACCGCAATTTGTCGATTCCAAGACGTTCTCAAGAATTGGGACTATCTCAAACCACAACCTGGCGGATTTTGAGAAAGGATTTGGGTTTGCATCCATATAAAATTGTTCTCACTCAAGAACTGAAGCCATTGGACCACAGTAAACGTCGTGAATTTGCTGATTTTGCCTTGGAGCAACTTGAAAACGATAACGATTTTTTTAAGAAAATCATCTTCTCCGATGAGGCTCACTTTCATCTGAGTGGTGCGGTAAATAAACAAAACTGTTGATTCTGGTGCGAAGAAAATCCACAAATTATTCATGAAAAACTATTACATTCACCTAAATTGACAGTTTGGTGTGGTTTTTGGTCTGGTGGAATCATCGGTCCGTATTTTTTTCGAAATGAAGCTGGTGACACCGTTACTGTCAATGGAGATCGGTATAGTTCGATGATAACCAACTTTATATGGCCAAAATTGGAAGAAGTTGATCTTGACAACATTTGGTTCTAACAAGACGGGGCTAGGTGCCACACAGAAAGTGCAACAATTGAATTATTGCCAGAAAAGTTTGGAGATTCGACTATTTCAAGAAATTGTGATATTGAATGGCCTCCAAGAAGTTGTGATTTAACACCATTAGACTATTACTTGTGGGTAACCCCCTTGTGGGTAACCAACGTCATTGGTCTTTAGCAATAAACCAAACTCTCTTCAAGCTTTACAAGTCAATATTGAACGTGCTATTCATGACATACGACTTGATTTAGTGGAAAAAGTGCTCGAAAATTGGGTTCATCGAATTCGTTCCTGCAGAAGAAGTCGTGGAGGCCATTTGAATCTCCAGTATCCATTGTACTTCACATTAAATAAAAATCATTTCAATTTCCTTAACAATTACTGTGTTTTTTTAAAGAAATCATATCACTCTTATTGGAAAACCCTATACAAACATTTTTGGCATTTTATTTATCTTCTATTTAGAATTACATAGACAGTTTTTTTTAGATTTCTATTTTTTTACGTGAATTATCATAAATAACACACTTTTCATTGTATAGCTCACCCAATTTCATCCCAAAATTCGTATGAGCGAGTTCGCTACTTTTGCTTACATTTGGTGAACACATAATTAGGCAGAATTGCCGAAATAACTCATCGACAATTTTATTTGATTTTGCGCTTAGCATTGCGCAGAAGAAATCTAAAATTAAATTTCGGTGTTCCCTATTTATTGTGGGTAATTTTTTTTTTTAATAATTTTTTTATTAATTTAAATTAATTTATAATTTTTCACTCATTGAATTAAAACAATAATTAGTCGCATTTATTAGGGCCCACAACCTGTCAACTACAAAATAATGGCCTTTGAATTGTTTAGATGTCATTTCGATTTCCTTTTTAACATCTAACAAAAACTTACTCAAAGTCCATGCATCATGTTGGGACGAAGTAAATTTAACAATTGGTATTACCCGATGACAGGTTGGTATTTTTATAATTCCTCCAGTAGCGTCGAAGTGAATTGTTTTCACATTTTCATGCTGTAGAAGTGCCAATTGCTCTTTTCGCAGTAAAACAATCTGAAAAGCGGTAGCTACAGAATATAAATATCGATTTTCTTCTGGCTGCATGCAACATATAAAATATATGTCAACAAAATCATAGTCTCGAACAACATCATTACTACAAAAATCAGATTTTATTTTCCGAATTACATTAGGAGTGGTCATATACCGAGTATTACCGTCTTGATACAGTTGTAAATTAGTTTCGTCTGCTAAATCCAAGTATAGGGTGGGCCAAATAATTTTTTATTAAATACAATAAAACAAAAAGTTCTCAATATTTTTTCAAATTTTTTATTTTTTCATTGTAAAGAACAATCCTTCCGATTAATTATTGAATTCTATTTCATTCATATGACTGCCTCGGCTGGCCTTGACGTACCCCATACGGTCGGCCCAATTTTTGAGCACATTTTCGATGGTATACGGCATTATGTCTTCAATGGCAATGCGAATATTGTTCTTGAGAGCGTCAATCGTTGCTGGTTTATCGGCGTAACACTTATCTTTGATAGCACCTTAAAGATAATAGTCCAACGGCGTCAAATCACAGCTCCGAGGCTGCCAAATCACATCAGCGTTTCGGCTGATAATTCCATCTTCGAAGACAGTGCGCAAAAGATCAATTGAAACGTGTGCTGTGTAGCACGGAGCGCCGTCTTGTTGATACCAAATGTTGCCTATGTCCTCCTCTTCAAATGCCGGGAACAAAAACTCGTTTATCATGTCGCGGTAGCGCTCAGCATTGACAACGGTGGCTCTTTGCACATTTTCAAAGAAAAATGGCCCAATGATGCCACCGGACCAAAATCCGCACCAAACAGTCACTCGTTGAGGATGCATCGGCTTCTTTACGATCACGTGCGGGTTCTCTGTACCCCACATGCGACAATTCTGCTTGTTTACATAGCCAAAAGATTTTTTTGCCAACATTTTCGAATTGATGTTTCAATATTTCCCAGCGTTGTTCAAGCGAATACACAACCATTTTCGTTCAGCGGAATGATGAAACTAACTTTCTGTCAAATTAGAAGTGACATAACCCTTACCATACTAAAAATAACCGCTAGTTCAAAAAAACAAAGTTAGGTGGCCCACCCTATATGTGTTGTGAGCAGTTTTATTTTCTGAAATAAGCTTCATCTTTTTGTGCTATAATGGTTGAAATCCATTTTTTAGCCCCACTGCTAACTTTTGTCACTTATAAAATTGAATTTGAATTATTTTTTGTAAAACATTTGTAAAAAATTGTCCTTAGAGTGACAATATTTATTGATTTTATTATTAGGAAGATCGATTTCGAAAATGTAGTTCTTCTTCAGTTCCTTTTTTACAACCAAGCTTCATGTTTTCTCGTCGTAACACTGTGGCCAAGAAATAGGAAGACTTTGTTCATAATTTTAAAATTCTTTATTTATTTCTCCAAATCTATTTCGTTCCCCTGAAAGTAATCCCCCTCCCCCGGCCTCGATACACTTGTGCCAACGTTTTTTCCAATCCTCGAAACAGTTGTTAAAGTCAATTTCCGGAATAACCTCCAATGCGCGTAGCGATTCACGTTGAATGTCTTCAATTGAATCAAAACGGTTTCCCCGGAGCGGTCGTTTGAGTTTGCTGAACAGCTAGAAGTGACACGGAGCTAAATCAGGCGAATACGGTGGTTGCGGAACGCTATGGGTGGAATTTTTGGCGACAAAATCACGTAAAACCAATGCAGTATGAGAAGGTACATTATCTTGGTGCAAAAACCAAGAGTTGTCGACCCATAATTCCAGCCTCTTTTTACGAATAGCTTCGCACAAACGACGCATAACACTCAAATAGTATTCGTTGTTGACAGTTTGGCCGGTTGGAAGGAATTCGGAGTGCACCACACCTCGATAATCGAAGAAAACTGTCAACATCACCTTGATTTTTGACTTGCTTTGACGTGGTTTTTTCGGCTTCGGCTCACTTTTGGCACGATATTCGGCCGATTGATCGTCTGTTTCCGAGTCGTAAGCATCGATCCAAGACTCATCGCCAGTTTTAATACGTTTCATGACATCCTGGTAGTCGGAAAGCATTGCTTCACAGACGTCAACGCAACGTTGTTTTTCCAAAAAATTGAGTGATTTTGGAACCAATCGTGCTTTCACTTTTCTTAGGCCCAAATGATCTTTCAAAATGGTTTTCACTGATCCTTCCGATATTTCAACGATGCCAGTAAGGTCTCTGACTGTTAATCGTCGATTCTCGACGAATGCTTTTCCGCGCGAAATTTAAAATAAAAAGTCTTACTACTTTTTGCACACAGTAGTATACCACGATATTGGTGAAACACTTTCTCGGTTGAATGGAAACTTTCATGTTCGATGCCATCTATGTAAATAAACATTTCTTTAATTTTAAACAATTCAAATTTGTATTTTATATTGTGTAGGGTATCTTTACAAGAACCAAATACAATAATTTTTTCTTATTTTTTGGAAATTTTAAGTAGGATTTCAAATTTAATAACAACATTAAAGAACCAATTTAAATTTGTGTTTTGATTTATCAAGATCGAACTTGGACTTACTGTATTATTATTAAAATGCTCTTCATATTTCGATGTTTCAACAACTTCATGAGCCAAATTATCCGGTTGTTTATAATCAATGAATTCGATGGATATGTCATTGGGACAGGTGGCCTGATGTTTTTCTTTTAAGCCGTCGAAGCTTATTACTGTATCTGAATTGTAAAGTGAAGTTTCTGTTGGGTTCAAAATTTATGTGGAAGTATTTGGGCTACTAATATTTGTTTCGGGAAATTCATACACAACCGATTTCTTGAGCAATTCTTGATTGTCTTTATCACAATCATTTTTCCGAAGGTGTCGCTGCAAAATATAGTTCAATTTAAGGATATTTTTAGGTTACACTCAATGTGCATTATTTTGCAAGCACTTCTAACTTCTGGAGTATTCGACTTTGATATTAGAAATTTTCGATTTTTGATATTCAAAATTCTCAAAGCTCGTATAAGAGCATGAGCATTTGTATTATTCCATGCGCTTCTTGTATAGAAAAGAACACAACTCAAACCAAATAGTAAATATTGATTGATTGATTGATTGATTTTGAATGTACGACCAAGTTCTTAGGCTTGAGTTCCCGGATGACGCCGGGTCCACCGTACACCCTTTTTTGCACATAACAAAACCGAAGGATTGGATAGGTTAGTTAAGTGGGACAGAATCGGTCCGGTTACAGACACCTAGGTATAGCCGATAGTTAGTAACACAAAGACAACACAATTCTAATCTACTAGATGAAGGATAAAGGCTTAATAGGTTAATGGATAACGATGGTATTGGTCTTCAACAATTGGTTCTTTAAAACGGCAACCTAAGAAAAAATATTATTATTTCACATGAATCTGGAATTTTCCTGAAATTTAATTCTATTAATACTTTTCGGCTTCCTAACCAAAATTGGTTGACTCGACCCGTTACAGACACCTATGTAAAGTCGTTAGTAATAAAATGACAACACAATTCTAAACTACACAATCAGCAATTACAATGAAGCATTAATTCACAAGCATCTGTAAATTTCCTGAAATTTATTTCTAAATTCATATTTTCCGGCTTCCTAAATAATTGCAACATTTATTAATTTAATCATTCTGCAACTCCGCAACTTACAGTAGAATTTCCTGAAACCAAAGTTATTTGAACTATATTCAAAATAACTCTAAAATTCATTAGTATTTAACCGTTGAATTGGGCGAACACGAAATAGCAAAAAAACAAAAAAAAAACAGATTAACTAGATTAACTACCGGATTGCATTCAAATATCCCTTAAAATATCCATCCTTTAAAATATCCTAAATAATTTAGAATTCGCAAAAATTTCGTATGTTTACTAAACATTTTTTATAAAACTGATGAATTTTTCCCGACGCCCATCCTTTTTCACAAGGAAACAAAAACTTTTATCACTACTTTTGCACTAGTTCTGGAACTTCTTCTACGTTTGCTGGGGATATATCACATACAATTAATCTTAGACATGACACATGCGACTCGTCTATGACTTGTCACCTCGTAATAGACTTGTCATAAACGACTCATCTCAGACTGGTAACAAACGTAAATTAGTAATTAGAGTGTCGTCAATAGCTTTCCTGCTGGAAGGTAATATTTAAGTAAAGGCAACTAGATAAAATTTGGTAAAAAATTATTCTAAAATGAATGATAAATAAGTTTATTTTATAATTTTTATAATTAAATATAAATCGTACCAGTATCTTAAAAGAGGGATAATATGTACTCGTATATTAAATATATTTGAATGAGATTTCCTGAGAACCGAATAATTTTAATATAATAGCTCGGCACTGTACATGTAGATTAATATTTAGGGTTGATTTGAAATTGGGAATTAATAATTATAATTCTTGTACTAAAACAATCAAGATTGGCAACGTTGCATTTTATGACAAACATCCAGTCGTTGGTGTATTGAAGTATACAAACCTTCTCTTTCTTCTCCGTTAAAATCCCAAATTCAATGCAAATAATATTTCTTTTTAAAAAGCAAAAATATCGCTAATAAGCTGTGAGAAAATACTAGTAACCCATTGAGTGTCACAAAAAGGCAATTTTGCGGTAAATAATAGGATTCGTTACCAACTCCAACATAGTTGCAATTAATCTTGCAAAAATGATGGATTATGAAGGAAATACAATATAGAAAACAGCTAATCATAAATTACCTACACTATATTCTCAATACACAGAAGAAATACGGAAACGAAAATTCTATCGCTAATCAAACCAAAATAAAAATATAACAATTTATTACACAAACGCTGAATAATAGGATGAAGGAACATCACCAAAATAGCTCTCTCCGAAAATCTCCGAAATCAAAGCGTGGAAGAAACCACCTCAACAAACAATCGTAGCAAAATGTACCAAGAGAATTATGCAATGTCCATCCAGGAGCTAAAATTACCTCGAAACGATCCCAACAGACGGCATGAATCTTCCTACCATGAAACCACTACCATCCACCAAGCGACCTCCTGCCAACACCACCATTCAACAAAAACCACGCTTCACAAAGCCGTGACGAATCCATGACAGATCACAAACGAACCATGGCAACCCTACAGCCCAAAAACTTCAGTGTACGACCGATCATACCAAAACTCCCAAAATGATTCAGCCCCCGCCAAATCGACGGCAAACTCAAACAAAAACACCCGAAGCATTCAGCAAAGAAACACTCAAACCAAATAGTAAATATGATTACAAATAAGTACTGTTATTTACTAGCAATAAAGCCAAATAAAGCACAAAATGTACACGAGTACAATAATCGAATGCCCGGATATAGCACGGGCCCAAAAATGAGAAAGCGAAATTTATTTACTTAAACGAAAAAAAATATCTAAAAAAGAGAATGTCCAAGAGAATAGCGGGGGTTAAGAATATATATGATGAAACATTCCTGAAATCACAAATTCACTCTATGGAGCCATAAGTCATGTTTTAATTTTATGATTTTTATGTTTTGAATATGTAGCCTTGATTAGAACAAACATTTTGATACACTTAATTTTTTTGGTTCTTGTTGTTGTTAAAGATACAGGGTGTCAAAATTTGAGAAAAATGATAATCATGGTATTGTATTTATCGCAATAAAAAGAAAAATAATTGTGCGATAATTATGATTTTGGGCTCATGTTAAATGTAAGTTAATAAGGATTTCTAAAAAAATATAAAAATAGTATATTGTTTAAATCCTTCTTCTCTAACTTTCCCGCCAAAATGTTCTTTTTAAATTTTCTCAAAAACCTATTTTTTTTTTTTTTTTCTAGAACTCGATAATTAATATTTTTCAACATATCAAAAAACTAGAATACCGTTATTTTTTGTTTTCTTGCAAAAATCGTTTTAGTAAGGGAAGTAATTCATTTTTATATGGAAATATTTTATTTATTGCACAATTTTGCGTCATATTTAAGTATAAGTCACTGAATTATGAGGTGCCACCCCCTGGTTTATATCGTTTGGTTAGTCGCAGTACCATAAATTCCTTTTCTTTTTTTTGGGTTATTTTATAAAAGACTAAATAAAATGTTGTTTCCCCCTTTTTTATTGAGGGTGGATTATTTTTACTTGACGCAGGCGTACCTGTTAAACGATGAGTAATTCTTTTGAAAACAAAAAAAAAACATTGTTGATATAAATAGCAGTAAAAATTAAAATTTTTGATTAGTTGAACTTGTGAATTGTAGACAACATTTTAAATAAGGAGTAAGATTTTTTAAAATTTCAAAAAATAACAGTGTGTTAAACTGAGTGTAAGTTTAAGTGAATAAATAAGTACTAGTGCGCTAAATTTGATAATGGATAAATTTCGAAAGTGTTGTAAACCATATCACGATTCAAAGTGTTCGAGTAAACTAAAACGAGTTACGGATTATGTTAAGCAATGTATGCCACAATCAGTTGAGAATCAAGATAATTTGTATCTCTGTTCAACGTGCTATATAAATATTACCTGCAAACGACGAAAAATAGAATCACAGTTGTCACCAGTTGCGGGACCATCAACAACATCACCTCTAACACCGCAAATAGCCGATAACGATAATAGCAGTGATAGTGAAGAGTGTTATTTAAAAAATGTGTCCGTTTTGGAAAAAATGAATGAAGTGTTACCCTTTCTTGGAAAGTCTCCTATATATCCGAGTACGTTAGAAGCCAGGCCAAAACATCAGCAGCAAAAAGTAATCGATTTAGCTTCAATAACACCATCAACATCTTTGGTTCCGGGAATCGTGCCGCTTTCGACTCAGTCAACCGAAGATCAAAGGAAGGTTGCACTATATGATGAATTGGTTGGTGATCTAAAAGCTAAATTCGAAGAACTGGAGAAAACCAGTGATAAGATTCAGCTACTTGCTATATTGCCAAAATCATTAACCATTCAAGAAATCCAGAATGAGTTCAAGGCAACGCAACATATGGTGCGAACCGCTAAAGATCTACGAGACAAGAATGGTCCACTAAGTCGTCCAGCGGCTAAAGTAGGAAAGCGAATAAGTGATGAGCTGAAGCAAGCAGAATTATCTTATTATACTGATGATAATGTTAGTCGGATAATGCCAGGCAAAAACGATTGTTTAACAGTCGATAAAGTTAAAGTTCAAAAGCGGCTAATGATGTGTACATTGAAAGAGTGCTACGAAGAGTGCTACCAAAAAAAATTGGTTTTTCTAAATTTTCACTACTTCGTCCAAAATACTGTGTACAACCAGGTAGTAGTGGAACGCACACAGTCTGCGTGTGTACCATACATCAAAATGTAAAATTAATTATTTATGGCACCAAAATGGAAACTATTACCAACGGAAAGATAGCGCACTACCGGGATTGTATTTCAAATATTTTATGTGATGAGCCTACACCAACATGTTACCTTCTACAATGCGAAAGCTGCCCAGGACTGTATAACTTTAAAGACATGGCTGCGAGGATGCTGAGTTAAAATTTAGTCAGTGGGTTTCTACCGATAGGTGCAATCTGGAGACCTTTTCTCAACCGTTGGATGAATTTCTGGATTATTTCATGAATAAGCTGAAGAATCTGTCACCTCATTGCTTCATTTCACTTCAGCAGTCCAACTTCTTAAAAAATAAAAAATTGTCGCTAAAGTCTACGGAGGTGATAGTTTTATGTTATTTTGCAGAAAATTATGCATTTATAATGCAAAATGCCGCTCAAGGATTTCATTGGAATAATAATCAAGCGACTATTCATCCATTTCTAATTTACCAAAATTTGGATGGTAAATTACTTCATCACACCTTCATTATAATATCGGATTGTCTTCACCACGATACTGTAGCGGTTCACTTATTCATTGAAAAATTGATGCAGTTCTTGAAAACTTATTATATTACCGATGGGGCAGTCACGCATTATAAAAATAAGAAAAATTTTAAGAACATCTTAAAACACAAAGAGGATTTTGGAGTTGATTGTGAATGGCATTTCCATGCAACAGCTCATGGAAAAGGTCCATGTGATGGAGTAGGAGGTACCATCAAAAGAATGGCATCCAGAGCTAGTCTCACAATGAAATACAGCAGTACAATAACCAATGCAGATGAATTATTTAAATGGGATAAAACGTTGAAGACAGATATCAATTTTGGATTTTGTTCAGACGCAGAACATAAATCCAAGCAAATCAAACTTGCAACTAGGTTTGAAAATTTAAAAATAGTAAAAGGAACTCACGGTTTCCATGCAGTTATTCCAACAGAGGATGGCTATTTGAAATGTAAAAAATATTCTAATTCTGACGATTATGTTAAATTTAAATTGTAATTTGAATAAGATTTAAAGTTAAACAATAAAATAAAATTATCAAAAGAATTTGGGTTTGAAATTTTAAATATATGTAATTAAATTTGAATAATAAATATTAACACTAGATTTACCACACCAGTCAAAATGACTGGTTTTAAAATTTATATTTTCAATTTACTACTTCACCTTATTTTTTTACTACTTATTATGTTCAATTAGCTAATAAATATAGTTATAATTAATATAATATATTACAATTAACTTAATTGAAGTAATTTATCATTTTTTTAAAATACATTAAGACCGGAAACCCCACTAACCATTCTTTCTAAAACCAGTCATTTTGACTGGTGTCGGTAGAAATAGGTATGGTCAAATTGTCGGTATATCTAGTGTTAATAATTTAACTGAACTATCCTTTTTGTAAACAATTTCAAAACACTGAGAAATCTCCACTGAAATACAGTTTTTCCAAAAATTACCGACGGCACTGAAATCACCAACTAAGGCTGCGTGCCAAACGTAAAGTAAAAGTCAATTAAGTAGTCAATTAAGTAAATTTTTCGGTAAACTCAGTTATTTTTCAAAAATTCTATGGCAAACTGATCGAAAAATTTGTCCTAGAACCGGTTTTTATCGTAGGAAACGATTTACCTTAAGTTTGGCACACAGCCTAAATCGCACAAATAATTTTCGATTTTGAAAAAACGGAAAATCAAAAATTCTTTATTCTTTATTATTTAAATACAATTTTGTTTATATTTGAGGTGAGGTTTCCGGAAGCGGTTGAATTTCTGTTTTTAAATAGTGAGGAACGGATTACGAGTGGCGGTATTCGATTGCAACTTGTCAAAATAATTTCGGGGGTAGTCCGGTGCGATCCGGGTCTCTGTATTAATTTTTTTTCTAAATGAAAATCACGGCTTACAAATTTTTACGAGAATCATCCAATCTGATAAAAATATGTAAGACGTGAGTCCCGGGGAATTATTGTGACGAGTCCTAATATCGGAAAAATTCGTTTAGAGGGTCCTTCCGTGGGATCGGGGTTTCATTTATAAATCTTTTAAAACTTTTGGATGTTTTTCATAAAAACTTGTGGAGAGGGGCTTTCGAGTGCCGGAAATGGATTGAGAGTCGCCCGATGGGGCCCGGGTTTCAAATTGCATTTTTTTCATATTCAAAATTTGTAACTCGAAGTTTTCAGGGGGTCCATATTCTATTTTTTGAGGTTTTTATTGGATAATTTTGATAAAAACGTGTAAAGGTTTTCGAGTGTCGGGAAATCGATTGTGATGAGGTCTGATGATAGGAAAATTCATTTTAAGGGCCGTCCAGTGAGTAAAGGTTTACATTTTATATTTTTACAAATCACTAGTGATTATAACCAAAATTTGTATATGAGAGGGTTTTGAATGCCGGAAATCAATTCCTATGAATCCTTATGGATGGAAGGGACTCGGGACAAATATATTATTTAACAACTCACTTTTACCGTGGATATTCTTGTTGAAGCTGAGTTAATTTCTTGTCTGGAACTTTTTAAAGGTTCCCCTGTTTTGTTGCGAATTTTTTGCAACTCTTTTATAACAATGCAACCTCTGTATCCACAAAGTTGAGGCCACACCAAACATTAAACACGCCATCAAGAACTAATCCAAATGTAACATATGCTGATGCAACCACTATTGGAAGTTCGAGAAGACAAAATTGTTCTGCTTCAATCAATGATTCAAATAATAACCAAACCAACAAAATACTGCAAGATATTCTTAATAGACTTAGTTCACAAGAAGAAAAGCAAGAAAGAGCCCTCATATCAATCTTGCAAAGGCTCACCCTACTCGAAAAAAGTCGAACAACTTCGGATTTAACCGCCCTTTGTTAGTTTAAGATGGCAAATAATCTAAAAATTCTTGCATGGAACTGCAATGGTATATTGCAACGACAACATGAAATACAACTATTTCTTGATTTAGAAAAAATTGACATATGCTTATTATCTGAAACACACCTTACTACTCAAAGTCATATAAAAATACGTGGCTACGAAGTTCACTCTGCAGTACATCCTAATAATAATGCGCGAGGGGGCAGCGCCGTGATTATTAAAAAATGTATTAAATACGATCTGCAACAAAAATTTGAAAGTGATGAAATACAAGCAATTAGCGTTAGCATTAATACACGAAACCATAAACTAGTGGTGGCCGCAATATATTGCCCACCTAGATATAACATCAAAGAGAATTCTTATACTCACCTCTTCAAGCAGCTAGGTGAAAAATTCATAATCGGCGGTGACTTTAACGCTAAGCATACAGACTGGGGATCAAGACTAACAACAACGAAAGGGAAAGAGCTCCATCAAGCAATAATAAAATACAACTGCAACTGGCACTCTACAGGAAAACCAACTTATTGGCCCAGCGATCCAAATAAAACACCAGACCTGATTGACTTCTTTATAACAAGAAAAGTCCCGATTGATTATATACAAGTGCAGGAAGGATTTGACTCCACATCTGACCACTCCTCTATTTTAATGACAATAAGTGAAACAATAATTACAAATGATAAACAGCCAATGCTAACAAATAAATACACTGATTGGGAAACATTTAGGAATGAACTTAACACTAGTATCATTTTAAACACGCAATTTTCGTCAGAAGAGACATTAGAACAAGAGGTGGAAAAACTAGTTAAAGATATACAGGAGGCAGCGTGGAAAAGCACTAATCCAACAAACA
Organism: Nephrotoma guestfalica; assembly: GCA_963691935.1. Taxonomy (NCBI): domain Eukaryota; kingdom Metazoa; phylum Arthropoda; class Insecta; order Diptera; family Tipulidae; genus Nephrotoma; species Nephrotoma guestfalica. The sequence goes on from OY829915.1 coordinate 147,156,073, forward strand.
AAAAAATAACTGGCAAATGCTTGTAACGATCCTCAAGACGGGCGAGGGGGTGAAAGATGGAAAATTTCCAATTCTGCACTTGTTTCTGCCCAGATCGTTAACAGAAATTAGTGTTTTAATTGCAAAGGCTTCCGCGGCGGATTGTTGGGTTAGCCCGGCTATGGCTCAGTGGATGGGTGGGTAGAAAATGGAACCTTGCAGAAAAAAACCTGGAGTTACCGCCGATTATATCTTACGGAAACAAAATTTAGCACGGACAATTATATACCTACGATTTATTGCTACTTACCATGATCACACCCTATAATGAATTTAGTTATTCCATCCTGAAAACAAACCGATTAGAGGAAAACGACTAAGTAGTGAATGGTGAAAATTTAAGAAAAATACCATTATTACAATAAATTTTTCCATACCCGTATTTATTAATGATTAAAAAAAAAATAAATTTTATAATTATAGGCAACGAGTTACTCAAACAAAAAAAAATTGAATTATTTAATCAAAACCCAAAAAAAAATTTAATGGTACCTTTTAACGATGCGTTGGCCGGCATAGTTGTTCGCGTAATCCACATTGACGATGTAGTTGATAATCCCAAACAAGAAAATTCTGTTGATTGTAGTACGTAAATGATCAATTGATGGTAGTAGTTTTATTATGTAGTTTTAATGTAATCGTTAGGACTTTAAGTTTAGGAATTCACGTGCAATAAGTAATTGTTTAACGTTCAGGTTTTCACTTGCACATCAGTTGGTTTATATTTGGTTTTATTATTATTTGTATTATTATTAGAAATTATTATTATAAACTATTATAAGCTTCGCTTTTTTTAGTATTATTTCTTATTGTTTTGTTGTTGTATTTTTCTTTTTTTAATTTTTTTTCTGTTATGTGTAACTAAGTAAACACTTGTTTTAATTGCCCACAACACTTTCGTCCATGCACCGTTTATTAATTTCTATTTATTTTAACTAATATTAGAATAACTAATCAATGTCTGTTTTATTTTATATTTATTTATTTAACTTAATAATTAATAATAATTTATACTTATTTTATATTTATTTAAACTATTATTAAAATCACTAGTCAATGTCTGTTTTAATTTTTATTTATTACTCATCTTAGAGTCACTAATTAACAACTATCTTTACTAATAATTAACATATCCCAACAAAATGAATCAACGGATCACTTTTGGTACTACTTCGGTTACTGTACCATTCGAAAGTTCAATGGGTGGGTTCATTACCCAGCACCGATACAATAGCACGAAATGCATATGAATGCATATTATAATTTGTGCGCTACACTTTCACATAAGTATTTTTCTAGTTCTTACCATACACTAATATCCACCAGTGCACCTTAGAATATGTATTATTATTTAAGTTATATGATTATAAATCAATTTAATAATGTCCGTTTCATTTGATTAATTCATATTTTAATCGAATTAATTTTAATAATTATCACTAAATGAATCATGACCAAAAGTTTTATGATTGCACACTTTCGATTTTGTTCTTTTCCAAAGTCTTGACACCGGTTTGGATTACGCACGTTTTTCAGCATGTCCACAAGTTTTATTATTTTCCATTTTTCAAAATTATATTTATACTCGTATCTACTTATAAATATTATTATTATTTTGTTCCCACTTATAATAGTTAAATAGAGTATTGTTTATTTTTATTTGATCGTATTTTGAAATTTATTTTAACTTAAGACACTGATTTTAATCTTATACTTATTATTTTTTCTTTATTTTTTCCTCTTTTCATTTAAAACAATTTTTAATGTAACTCAAATCAATTACCAGACACTACTACCCCGCGTGTTGGTCAAATTTTGTTTTTATAGTCCAAGAAAAAAAAACCGTAACCGCAATCATCATGCGATTTCGTTTTTTTTTTCCGGATGGAATACGAATCCAGTTTTCCAATTTCGTCAAAATGAATTTCGGTACTTTCAAATTCCATTACATACTTAAGAATGGTATAGTATGATTCAGTAATATATAAATAAATTATCGAACTCGGGGGTGCCCACCGGGATTATACTTGGGACGAAAAAAACATTCGTTACAAATCGTGGGGACGACCTTGCCCTGAGATGAGTCTTATGCCGGGTAGTAATATGTTAAATGGGAAATTTCTCTTACATGGGAAAATCCATTTCGTGAATTTGAGAGGAATAGACCAACCCAATTATTTAACTATTTTGGTACATTAACAGTAATCATGGTTTATAAGCACTAAGGTAGAACAATATGAATGTTAAATTTTGATGTCTTTGAGATGATACACTCCCATCGACTGTCCTTTCATGTCGTCTAATTCGCAAGAAACGTTTCCAATTAAGTTTGACACCGTACATTTAATAAATTTAGGGGCCAATTTTGCAGTAAAGTTATCTGATGCTTTGCTCTGGGCGAAGTTTCTGACAAAGACTGTTTGCCCTACACGCACTTTAGGCAATCTACTTCGCATATTATATGACATTTGGGATTTTTGCCTTGCTTCTTTCAAATGCTTCGCAATTTGCTGGTATACTCTATGGAGCATGTCCGGTTTATCAGCCAAATAAATTTCGTTTCCCGTAAGTTGTTGGCTAGCTTTTAGAAGTGGATACACGGAACCGTGTAGAACAGCATGTTGCCCAAACACAGCAAAGTGAGGCGAAACTCCCGTGGACTCGTGGATAGAGTTCCGCAGGGCATTGGTAATTGCGGCTAGGTTAGTATCCCATATTTTCTGGTCAGCTTGTATATACGACCGCAGAGCAGCTAGAAGGGTCCGGTTTACCCTTTCGGATGCATTCGCTTGAGGTGCGTACTTAGCCGTGTAAATATGACGTACACCATATTTTCCGCACAGAGAATTCATTAAGCCGGAGTCAAATTGTCTTCCGTTATCCGTCACCACCACTTCCGGGACTCCAAACATCAAGAAGACCTGTGTCTCCAGAAATCTTACCACTTCTTCGGCGGTAGCTTGACGTACTGCCTTGGTCAACACAAACTTGGTAAGGTGGTCTACAACAATGAAGATAGACGTATTACCGCTCCGTGTTCGGGGATAAGGACCCAAGAAATCCAGGTAAATTCGCTGCCAAGGCCTCGAAGTGGCAGAGAGAGTTCCCAGAGGAGGTCGATTGCAATAATTTAAGGCTTTATTTGCTTTACATAGTTGACAGGCATTTATAAAGCTTTTGGTATCTAAAGATAAGGAAGGCCAGTAGAAATACCGCTTAAGGAGGTCAATAGTTTTCCGAATTCCTAAGTGTGCAGAGGTAGGAGGTGTATGTGCCGAATTTATCAAGGTTTGTCTAAGTTCCTCCGGAACTATAAGTTTCCAACAGGGGAGGTCATTATCCGGTGACAATTCCATTTGAGGTTTAAGATTAATAAAAACCTTACCATCCATGGTTTTGACATTATTCTTAGCTCTACTATTTTCCAAGGAGAGAATCAGTTCTGTGTATTTTTCCGACCGAAAAGCAGGCGAATCCAAATCGATATTCAGAGGTCTATCGGAAAGTGAAAAAGCATCCATATATATCCTAGATAGGGCGTCGGGAACACTATTTTCGGAGCCCTTGCGGTATTCGATTGTGAAATCAAACCCTTGCAGCTTCAAGCTCCATCGGGCTAGACGTCCAGTTAAATCTTTCGTCGACATCAACCATGTTAAACTCGAGTGATCCGTAATTACAGTGAACGGAAGCCCCTCGACATATGCTCTAAATTTATCGATAGCCAGTAAAGCGGCAAGGCATTCGAGCTCCGTCACACTGTAATTTCGTTGAGCACCAGAAAGCTTATGTGACATATATGCTAACGGTCGGTCTTCCCCATCCTGATCCCTCTGAAAAAGGACAGCTCCAACTCCAGTCGAACTTGCATCACACTGAATGAAGAACCTTTGATTGAAATTAGGCGTCGCTAAGACAGGGGTTGAGACTAACGCTAACTTCAACGTATCAAACGATTGTTGAGCTTCCGCATTCCAGTTGAATTTCCTGCCCTTCTTCAGAAGGTCAGTCAGGGGGGCAGACACCACAGAGTAATTGCGGATGAAACGGCGGTACCATCCCGTGACACCCAAAAACCTTCTAACCTGACGGACAGTTTTTGGTGCCGGAAACTCTGCAATGGCCTTTACTTTATCGGGGTTGGGGCGCAGTCCTCCCTCACCAACGACATGACCAAGATATTCGATTTCTCTCAGTAAAAATTTACATTTTTCCACATTGATTGTGAGACCAGCTTTCGCCAGTCTCTCAGCAACTTCGGATAGAATCGCAAAGTGCTCATCTAATGTGGCTGTGGTTATCAAGAGATCATCGAGATAAACGAATACTCGATCATGAAGTTGGTGTGGGATAACCCGGTGCATCAACCTCGACAAAGTTTGGGGCGCATTGCAGAGCCCAAATGGCATCACCTTAAATTGGTATAATGGGCGCCCCGGAATGGTAAATGCCGTTTTCTCTCTGGAGCCTGGATCTAAAGGAATTTGCCAAAAGGCGTCCTTGAGATCCAGGCTCGAGATGAATTTAGTCTGATCCAATCTACTCAGTAAACCGTCGATCAAAGGCAGTGGGTACGCATCTTTCTTCGTAAGAGCGTTTAATCTCCTGGCATCAAGGCATAATCGTATGTTACCATTCGCCTTTTTCACCACGGCCATTGGGGAGCTCCAAGCACTGTAACTTTCCTCGATTACGTCTAATGCCAGCATCCGATCCAGCTCTGTATACATCAGTTTCTGTATCGCGGGCGATACAGCGTAAAATCTTTGCTTGACTGGAGGGGCATCCCCAATATCTATATGATGACTAAGCACATGAGTTCTGCCTAGACCCATTCTTTCAAAGTTTGGTAAACGATCGATTATACTTTGAAGTTGACGTCGTTGAACTTCGGTTAGGTCGTGCTGTTTGGACAAGGCACAATTTGAAGACGCAGAGACTGGATCCAGCTTTAAACTCGCAATCACGTTAGGGGCAATGCCAAAAATCTCCCAGAAATCGCACCCTAAGTATAACGGTTGCTGGAGCGAGGGGACAACGAAAATTTTCATTAAAGTGGTATGTTGGTGGAATAACACATTAACCATAACATACCCTAATACAGGTTGCGATGAACCGCAAGCGGTTTGTACAAATGTGGAAATTGGGTGTAGAACAAGTTTATGTTTTGATATGAACAGTTCGGCTCCCTTACCCAAAGCGCTAATGGTCGCCCCACTATCCAACAGCCCCCTTATTTTGGTCCCCTCAAGCTCAACAGTAACATATGGGCGATTATCCTGAGGAGATTCAGGTATGTTGGATAAAATAGTTTCTGCACATTTAGCATACATGCGCCTACGCTCAGAAAAGTATTTCTGGGCACGAAATCGAAATGAGTTGAGTTTGACATGGTTGATGGCCTTCACACTAGCTTGAGGAGACGGAAAGTTAACACAATTTACGGACGCTTGGGATAACCCATGCTCGGTCTCGGTGTTAACATCTGAGGTCGTGAGAGTATCGTTCGTGGTCCAAGATTTGCTGTCTGGGAATGAGGTGGACCGACTCGACTCATTCCCGTCGAAGGGTTTTCCGCTTTTTGCGAACAGTCTGTGCAATGAACGGTTTTAACGTCGGGTTTCCCGCACACATAACAAAATGTGGTAGAAGGTAAATCGCATCGGAACCAATAGTGACCTAATTGTCGGCAATTAAAACAATACCGCGGTGCAGGCGGTGGTGCAACTTGGGGATTATAAGTAGTCGGTCGATTATAATTAAGTTCGTCAATATCCGCCGGATACCCCATAAATTGAGGACCTACGGTTCCCTTCGGGGCAGGCGGTACCATAGTTTGAGTTAAGTTCGGTTGAGTAACATCAACTTTTGGTACTATAAGATTGTGAAAAGCAGCAATCTCGTGTGGCTTGATTTTTAATGTTGTTTCTGGAATATAATCTATTCGTCTCCAAATATCCTCTGTCGAAATACAGGTACTAACCAATTCGCTTACGGAGAAAATAGGTCTACCGGCTAAATGGGTAATTAATCCGAGACGCATATTTTTCTTAAGAATCTCCATAAGCTCAGTTTCAGAAAATGGAACCTTCATAGGCATAGTCATTGACAGGATATCGTAGTAAAAATCTACAAAGGATTCGCCTCTTTTTTGTTTCCGGTCATCTATTCGTTTTCGAATGTCTACGTCTGTCCGACGATCTTGAAATCGGTGAAAAAAGGAGTTTCGAAGAGTTACCCAATCACAGCCCGAGATTTGTTGAACCGTCAGCCAATAATGCTCCTGTGCGGGTCCACTAAGTAAGAACATCACTTCGTTTATTAGGTGGTTAAATGACACCCCATGTGTCGTAGCCAAGTGTTCCACACGCATAAAAAAATTCTCAACTGCCATGCCGGAAGGTGAACCATCGAACCTTAAATTCCATTTGTAAACGGGCGTATGGTGTGTTAATTTAGCTAATAGCGGAACTTGTGTTTCAGCAGGCTTCATTTGTGCCCCTTCCAGATTTTTCCCACTATTTGAACTATAAACAGGCGGCGTAACGCGGTTAACCATTTGAGGTTGTGAAACATCATTACCTCGCCATATCTCCATTTGAGGCATTTGTGGGGGTGGTGGCAGGTTCGATAGAATCGGTGGCACAAAAGCAGGGCTAACATGAACTGACTGCGGTGGAACTTGATACGTATGGCCTGAAGGAATGTTTTGAGAAGTCGTAAGTGCTAAATTGGCCTGATTCGAAGGCTTGGACTTCGGGGTTGACGAAGTTTCGGTTCCCTGAGTGGTAGTTTGATTATTCGATTGGGATGGTCCTTCTTCTATAGTGACCTCAGAAACCGGTTCTATAAGAATTTCATTAAGCGCCACCAAGGAGGTATCGGTATCTTGGGATCTCTGCTTATGATTTACGCACAAAGTAAGAAGGGAATTGCAAATCTCAAAATAAATGGAACATGAATTGCTCATATCATCGATAGTGGCTAATCTTTCTAGACGACGTCTGACATGTATTATCTGCGTGGCTATTATTTCCAGATCATCCTCAGCTTCTGGATTAGTCTTTAAAAACTGTATAAGTTTGCTTCGCAGGTGTTGTAATTTAATGGAACATAGAGATATCTCGCTATTAGGAAACCGAGTCGCATAGGGATGCGGTTTAGTTGGTATCAAATCTTGATTTTCACGTTCTTGTGCTAGTCGAGCATCTAAAGATAAAAACTGAGATTTCATCGGACCAGTTATTTCGCGTATTTCGCATTCAATACGAAACTCGTCATTTTCGAGATTTTCGGATTTTAAATTGAATACCGACATTGTAACGTTATTTAGTAAATTAAAATTAAAAATAAATAAATGAAAAGAAATAATAAATAAATAGTAATGAAAGTAGATTGAGCTACCCCACTAACCTAAAACTACTAAAAAAAAATAAAAAAAGAAATCCCCAAAACCAACTTAATGATAGCGAAACTTTGAGTATAATAAATTAATAAATCACAAAAATTGTAATATTAATTTATTTCTGAGGAGCATATGCACAGATATACCAAAATTTTTATTCTAAGTCTATTATAATATGTACGTAATAACACCTAAATATGTAATGGAAATTGAATAGTAAAAATAGAATTTTGATTACCAATAGTATCCAAAAAAAAAATTATAATTTCGCGATATAACATGAGAAGGATGTGACCATGATAGCGTATCATGCTTTCGTTCTAGATATAATTGTCCGTGCTAAGGTGATAAAGAAAATGGAGTCAAAATGAAAGAAAAAACACTAAATTTGGTAAAATACAAATACGTCAACAACAGTAGTGTAGGAAATATTTGCATACGAAACCCGATTTATATAAGAGTCATAAATAAAATTCAAACAACGTAGTCAACAAAAAAATTTGGAACAATTGCGGGTTCTTAATTTATGACGATACCGTAGTATAATAAACTTAGCCTTGAAAGCACACCTAGCGTCAACACGTTTTTACATGGAAATAGGTGTGGTTACATGACCATGATATTACACTTTATAGGGATTTTACTGCTTTTAATTAATCAATTATAAAAATGAAAATGATAACCAAAAAAAAAAAATCATTAATTAATCCATATGGAACTAACATCCGTGTCAACAAATAAAAATGGAGGCCGATGCGCATGTGGATGAATTAACGGAACACAAAAAAAATACTGAGTTGGGAAAAACATATTATTAGCCGTAATATAAAGTTATGCAAAGTTTTAATTTTCGGCTGAAGGCCGAATATAAGCTTAAACGCTTGGGCGCCACTGTAACGATCCTCAAGACGGGCGAGGGGGTGAAAGATGGAAAATTTCCAATTCTGCACTTGTTTCTGCCCAGATCGTTAACAGAAATTAGTGTTTTAATTGCAAAGGCTTCCGCGGCGGATTGTTGGGTTAGCCCGGCTATGGCTCAGTGGATGGGTGGGTAGAAAATGGAACCTTGCAGAAAAAAACCTGGAGTTACCGCCGATTATATCTTACGGAAACAAAATTTAGCACGGACAATTATATACCTACGATGTATTGCTACTTACCATGATCACACCCTATAATGAATTTAGTTATTCCATCCTGAAAACAAACCGATTAGAGGAAAACGACTAAGTAGTGAATGGTGAAAATTTAAGAAAAATACCATTATTACAATAAATTTTTCCATACCCGTATTTATTAATGATTAAAAAAAAAATAAATTTTATAATTATAGGCAACGAGTTACTCAAACAAAAAAAAATTGAATTATTTAATCAAAACCCAAAAAAAAATTTAATGGTACCTTTTAACGATGCGTTGGCCGGCATAGTTGTTCGCGTAATCCACATTGACGATGTAGTTGATAATCCCAAACAAGAAAATTCTGTTGATTGTAGTACGTAAATGATCAATTGATGGTAGTAGTTTTATTATGTAGTTTTAATGTAATCGTTAGGACTTTAAGTTTAGGAATTCACGTGCAATAAGTAATTGTTTAACGTTCAGGTTTTCACTTGCACATCAGTTGGTTTATATTTGGTTTTATTATTATTTGTATTATTATTAGAAATTATTATTATAAACTATTATAAGCTTCGCTTTTTTTAGTATTATTTCTTATTGTTTTGTTGTTGTATTTTTCTTTTTTTAATTTTTTTTCTGTTATGTGTAACTAAGTAAACACTTGTTTTAATTGCCCACAACACTTTCGTCCATGCACCGTTTATTAATTTCTATTTATTTTAACTAATATTAGAATAACTAATCAATGTCTGTTTTATTTTATATTTATTTATTTAACTTAATAATTAATAATAATTTATACTTATTTTATATTTATTTAAACTATTATTAAAATCACTAGTCAATGTCTGTTTTAATTTTTATTTATTACTCATCTTAGAGTCACTAATTAACAACTATCTTTACTAATAATTAACATATCCCAACAAAATGAATCAACGGATCACTTTTGGTACTACTTCGGTTACTGTACCATTCGAAAGTTCAATGGGTGGGTTCATTACCCAGCACCGATACAATAGCACGAAATGCATATGAATGCATATTATAATTTGTGCGCTACACTTTCACATAAGTATTTTTCTAGTTCTTACCATACACTAATATCCACCAGTGCACCTTAGAATATGTATTATTATTTAAGTTATATGATTATAAATCAATTTAATAATGTCCGTTTCATTTGATTAATTCATATTTTAATCGAATTAATTTTAATAATTATCACTAAATGAATCATGACCAAAAGTTTTATGATTGCACACTTTCGATTTTGTTCTTTTCCAAAGTCTTGACACCGGTTTGGATTACGCACGTTTTTCAGCATGTCCACAAGTTTTATTATTTTCCATTTTTCAAAATTATATTTATACTCGTATCTACTTATAAATATTATTATTATTTTGTTCCCACTTATAATAGTTAAATAGAGTATTGTTTATTTTTATTTGATCGTATTTTGAAATTTATTTTAACTTAAGACACTGATTTTAATCTTATACTTATTATTTTTTCTTTATTTTTTCCTCTTTTCATTTAAAACAATTTTTAATGTAACTCAAATCAATTACCAGACACTACTACCCCGCGTGTTGGTCAAATTTTGTTTTTATAGTCCAAGAAAAAAAAACCGTAACCGCAATCATCATGCGATTTCGTTTTTTTTTTCCGGATGGAATACGAATCCAGTTTTCCAATTTCGTCAAAATGAATTTCGGTACTTTCAAATTCCATTACATACTTAAGAATGGTATAGTATGATTCAGTAATATATAAATAAATTATCGAACTCGGGGGTGCCCACCGGGATTATACTTGGGACGAAAAAAACATTCGTTACATGCTACCCAATGGAAATTAAATCACTAGTCATAGAGAAAAGAACTATCCGAAGGGAATGGCAACGCACGCGAGACCCAGTCGTCAAAAATAGATTGAATAATCTAACACAACGAATACGCAGAGAAATACGCGAATTCAAAAACAAATCAATAAATTCATACCTAGAATCTCTCAGCTACGATAAAGATACTGATTACTCATTGTGGAAAGCAACCAAATATTTAAAAAGACCAGTTACCCACATACCACCAATAAAAACCAATAATGGTCGCCTGGCTAAAACCAAAGAAGAAAAGGCAGAAAATTTCGCAGATCATCTCGAGCGTACTTTTCAGCCCAATTTAACGACACTGAATCAACACGATATACTAAATGTAAATCTTACAACCATCTTGAGACAGGAAATTCCATTAACCAATGCTAAAGAAGTTAAACACGAAATAAAGAATCATATGGTACTTAGAAAATCACCAGGGTATGACTTAATAACTGCTGAGATTCTTAAACAACTACCAAATAAAGCTATTAAGAAAATATCTGACATAATTAATGCTTCCTTCAGACTCTGTTATGTCCCTCTATCTTGGAAATTTGCGGAGGTAATAATGATACCTAAACCAGGCAAGCCACTAAGTGAATTAACATCGTACAGGCCAATATCACTTCTTCCAATTATGTCAAAACTGTTTGAGAGACTATTATTAAAACGAATTAAACCTGAAATTGTTAAATCAGGAGCTATTCCTTCCCATCAGTTTGGTTTTAGAGAGAAACATTCCACAATTGATCAAGTCCATAGAATAACAGATTTAATAGAAAAGTCTTTAGAGGAAAAAAAGATTTGCTCAGCCATATTTTTGGACATAGCGCAGGCATTTGACAAAGTCTGGCTAGATGGTTTAATATTTAAATTAGAAAAAACTCTGCCATTTGAATATTGCGAACTACTAAAGTCGTACTTGCAAAGAAGATACTTTAGAGTTAAACAGGAAGGAGCTTATTCCAGCATTAAAGAAGCTAAAGCGGGAGTGCCGCAGGGCAGTGTCCTAGGGCCATTCCTTTTCCTACTTTTTACAAGCGACTTACCGCAAACTAACAATACAACTACCGCCACGTTTGCAGATGACACTGCAATCCTAGCTGTTGGTGACACAATCGGTGAAGTCACATTCAAATTACAAATAGCCATAAATAATATACAAGACTGGCTAACTAAGTGGAGAATTAAAGTGAATGAATCAAAGTCTACTCACATTAACTTCACTAACAGATCAATAGAACCACTGCCGGTGACTCTCAATAATATTCCTGTACCACATGCAAATCAAGCAAAATACCTTGGAATGAATCTTGATGCAAAGTTGAAGTGGAAAGTTCACGTGAAAAAGAAAGCAGATGAACTTCAATTAAAATATAGAAAAATGTACTGGTTAATTGGAAGAAACTCTCAGTTATCCATTCATAATAAACTTATGCTTTATAAACAAGTTCTGAAGCCGGTCTGGACATATGGCATTCAACTATGGGGATGTACCAAAACCAGCAATCAACAGATAGTCCAACGATTTCAAAATAAAGTTCTCAGAGGGATCGTAAACGCCCCGTGGTACACTCGTAATAGTGATCTTCATAGAGACCTCGGAATGGACACAGTCGCAACCGAAATAAAGAAGTGTGCTCAAAAACATCAGGAGGGGCTCCATCTACACCCTAACGACGAAGCGGCTAGACTACTTCATCAAGAGGGTGTCATAAGAAGACTCAAGAGACTAAAACCTTTTGAGTTACCCGAATAGACCGCATAATGCAGAAACAACAAAAACAACACTTCATGGAATGAATACTCGTACATAGAAGTACTTTATTATATTATATTATCAGAGTCAAACGCTGTTAGTCAAAAATGACTAGTTACTTTGTAAAATATTTTATTGCTATCGTAAATAAAATTTAAATAAAAAAAAAAAAAAAAAAAAAACTTTTACCGTATTTATAAGATACTATAAGGATTGAACAATTTTTTATCAGTGTTCATCACCTTGGGTATTTAGACTGTCATATTCATCGCCAACGACAAATGGGTGCTGGTCAACGTATTGATATAAGAGTGGTGTCGTTCAACTAGCTACATATATCGTTTCTCTTAGACATCTCTGAGATTTGCACAATTTTTATACATTGAACAATTTTTTAATTTATTTAAACGCTCGTATCATCTTTAAAATCAAGTGGACATTGAACCAACCTTGAACATATATTTTGATTTGTTAGTGGTTTTTACGATGGTTAATTAGCTTATTAGAAATCTATTGCCGGTATTATTATCGGTATTAACATTTTTCCGGTATTCTAGAATCTCTAACCCCGACATTTTCGAAAACGAAGCTGAGCATTTTCTACATAACAGATTTAATTTTTCAATAATATCTTTATACACCCTGTTAAACAAAAGACCAGATCTAAATATCGGTGACTAGATTCAAAACACCAACCAAATCTCAATATCACCGTCATCCGATAACCAAACTCGATCCTGAAATAACGAGCGGGTAGTGGGAGTGACGGAGGGTTGCGGGCTCTGAGGCGAGCAGCCTGATGCCACTCCAATATCACTATCAGCCTTGTTTCTAGTAGAAACGGCCCTTCCCATATTTTTAAACTTTTTAAGCCAACTCCAAATATCATAAAGCTCGATTTGAAACACAAAAATTAAAGAAACGACCCCAATTGAATTATATAACCAGATAAAGTGCATGAAAGGAGACTCTTCGGACATATATCATATAAAAATAATTGTAAATGTACAGGGCATTTTTAATCCGCTTTGGCCTAAGCGTAAATATGTATAATGAAATGTCAAAAATAAAAGCCTGATTTAAAAAAATACTCATCCCTACAGTTTTTTATAGATCGTGTTTAAACCCAAACACAAAAGCTAAATAAACTCAGTCTACAAAATATTCTTTGAAAGTTACGAGAAAAAAATTTCAACAAAAAGCACACAGGATGACTAAGTTATCCGTTGCGACAGAAGCATAAATTAATACGTTTTGGATCCTTATATGCCAGTCGATGTATATTTGTATGAGTTTTTACTTTTAATGGAAAACAATAAAAGTTCCATAAATATGGACCATATTTAAAAGACATGTTACCCCTTCTCTCTTATTTGTACTGCCAACGTATTATGTGTTAAAATATGGATAAAAATGTGGATAAATCCCACTGGTTAGATCCACTGCAATAATACGTAAAAAATCAATAATTTTTGTTGGTGCTTGTTAGGGTTCGGATTTTATTTCAACGTTCGACTACACCAAATGCCGCACATTAAATTCTACCCCCGTCTCTTAGCTAACCATTGCCTTGATAAATTAACGTTTAAAGATTGGTTGGTATATTAGAATAGTTCTAATGAATGTTATTTATTTTTGTTTTGATACAGAATATAAAGTTATTCTTGTTATTGTTTACAAAAAGGAAAGTTTTTTGCCCATAATATGAATTAAGTGTTTGATTTATGATCTGGCTGAAGTATAAAAAAACTGTTTGGTACTTTGAATGACATATAAATGTGGCAAAGTATATTTTAGGTACGGGAAAATTAAATGTTTATATATCGAAATTAATGGGAAAATCATGCGTTTACATATTTTGATAAATGGTAGGGTGTAAGCGTAAAATGGTACTGAATAGAGAGTCGTATATATAGTGACGACTTGACAGTTATAAGTACCATCCATACATACGTTTAGGATGTAGGCGTCCTACTCGTTCGTTTATCAAATATTTTGGAGCGGTAATCGTTCATACATACGTATGATTTACTGTCCTGAAACACACGCTTCTGCTACGCTGGCCTTACGAAAGTGACAGGATATGTTCATTTATAAAATGGAAATTCATTAATAATCAAGATTTTTGTTTGATAAATTACATACTACATAATGTACGATTGTAGGTCCCTCAGGATTTAGGAATAGGATGGCATAGCACAGGTCGACAAAACATTTGGAACAGGGTCGTTCAGGTTAATTAACAGAAGTCGAAAGCAGTGACTGTTAATCACTCCTCTTTACAACGAGAAACTAGGATGGGATTCTTAAACAAAAGACTTAAATCAACAATTCTGAAGAACAGCAATTACATTACCTGTATACCTAGATCCAAATCAAATCATCAAAAATTGATCCTCGGGCGTGACGCGATTTCAAACCACATAGTCTGAAACAGCTCAGACACAAATTTGACAGGTGAACAACTTTTTGAAAAATGTTCATCATATTCGTCGGACCAGAGTATGGCCATCATTCATAATTGTTATTTAAAAAGGTTTTTTTTATGCTGTCAATGGCTTTATTTTTGAATCTTTCTAGATAATAAACTAACAAGAAATGTTCAAATCTTAAGCTAATTACATTTTTTAAGTTTTAACCAATGTTGATACTTAATATTAGTGTTCACAATTTAATTTAAATCCTACTTATAAGCGTAATCTACACATTCAATGATGTTACAGGTTCATTAGTCCGAGTGGATCTGCTCTTCTCAGTTTATATCACGGCTGTTTTGATGGATGCGAGGATGTCCCTGAAGTTTTGAGTAGTATTTCGAACTGAATTCCTTGATTGTTTCTTTATCGGTTTTAATACCAAGGTCGTCGTGTATGTTATTATTTCGGATATACCATGGTGCATTAGCAATACATCGGAGTATTTTCGCTTGAGTTCGTTGCAATGCACTGTGTAAACGAGCGTTTTGGAATAAACTAGGTTCATCCGGATTGGTTGTACCTATTGCTTGTATTCGTGGCGATTCCATAATGGCTTGGTAAGGTCTGGAGTGAAAGACTCATTGGTTACTTACCATACAATCCAAAATTCCCGTTTCGAGCAATTCCCCAAACCTATGTCCCAGTACTTCAACCATGGTATTTGCCGGCTGTTGTTAGGTTCGTAATATCAATTGATGCGAGTGCATAAACAACAAAAGAAAAAGACGTCGAAAAGAGATAATAGCGAACTAAAGGGTGGTAAATTTTAAGGGCCGATGTTGAATGTGAACCACACCTAAACGTCAAGTTTTTTCTGCATTTAATTTGACATTTCTCAATTTCAGACTAACTCAATTTGAGCCATGGAAAGATACACAATCGAGCTACGCGTTGGAATGGTGGCAAGAAATGGCAACGATGGATGATCAATTTTCGAAGAAATCATCTTCCATGACCGAATCCAAGTCGAATCATAATCCAAGAGTTATTGTCGAAAAACCAATGCACCCACAAATAGTGACTGTTTGGTGTGGTTTATGGGCTGGCGGCATCATCAGGTCGTATTTTTTCCAAAATGAGGCCGGTCAGACAGTTACTGTGAATGGTGTTCGCTATCGTGAGATGATATTGAACTTTTTATGGCCCGAATTGGAAGATATGGATGTGGACGATATGTGGTTTAACAGGACGGTGCCACTTGCCACATAGCTAACGAAACAATGGCCCTTTTGCGCGACAAATTCAATGGCCGTGTTATCTCACGTGGTGGCGATGTCAATTGGACGCCAAGATCATGTGATTTGACACCGTTGGACTTATTTCTTTGGGGTTATTTCAAAGAAAAGGTGTACGTCGATAAGCCAGCAACAATTCAAGAGCTAATAAAGGATGAGATAATTCGGCACATTAACGGCATAGAACCTCAATTATGCCTAAGCGTCATCGAAAATTTGGACCATCGGGTGGAGGTGTGCCGGCGAGGTCGCGGAGGCCATCTGGCCGATATTTTGTTCCATACATAATTGAACTGTACCATATTATCATAATAAAAAGAATTGACAGTAATTTCCTAAATAATTTGTGTTTTATTCAAAATCAACATCGGCCCTTAAAATTTAACCACCCTTTAGTATAACACAATACCATACACATTTACACACGCACAGGCAAAACGGAGAAGTATATAAGGCGAATGGCGAGATGAATCGAGAGGTTTTTTTCTGTATTTTGGATGGTTTGATGTTGTTGACAAAAGAAGAAAACGTCAAGTGTTTTGGTGTTTGGATGTGTGTTGTACTGTGTGCGTGGAAAACACTCAGAGCCGAAAATTAAGATTACCAACCTTTACAAAGAATTTGGGAAAAATGTTGCAAAGAGTGGGAAAGCCGGGCTGCCATACGTACAAGCTGAAAAAACAAGATTTTGGTTTAGGATGATTAAAAGAAAATACAGCGCACCGAAATTGATGACCGCCATCACAAAAATAAATAATTGATTTGCATCCGATTTTTAACGGGCGTTTGATTCTTATTTATCATATGACATCGTTGTGTGGAGTGTTCATCGGCCAAAATATTAATACGAGTGCACGAGTGATCGAGCGCGAGTGAACAGTGGAAGAGGTACTGTAAAGGGCCGATAGCAATCGGACGACGTGTAGGTAGTAATAGCAGTCGGTAAGTACATTCCTCTAGTTTCTACTTTTTTTTCATAGCTTATTTTCCACCCGTGGGTAGCTAACTGGTTTATCTCTCTTGATCATTCACGCCGGAGTGGACTGCTCGACTGAGCATACACGGGCATCCATAAACGCGCTAGCAGGCTCTCTGGCTTGCTAGAGTGGCGCCCAACATTTTTTCATATACATAGCCTGAAGGGAGAGAACCACGACGCCGCCTACACTACACATGTATAACTGGAACTTACTGTGTGTTTGTGTTTGTTTTCGTAATTTTTTCCGTTTTATTTCGATCAAACAAACAACAAAACAAATTCAACCAAGTAAAGAGGAGTTTATAAAAAGTTTTTATAAAGTTTTGCTAATAAATGTTATTGGTAATACGTCATATGGCCGGAATTGAGTTTTTTATTGGTATAAGCCGGCCTTATTAAATTACAGCTCAAAGTAGTTCTGCTAGCGTGTTACAACTGGTGAATCAGAATAACTGAATATCATATGTCCGTGTTGGCTTGATTAACGCTTTGTGTAGTAAGACCTTATTGTCTAATGATAACTTAGATTTTCTTCCTATCAGCCAATTTGCTTCCATTTGTTCTTTCCACGTTAGCCGTCTATCCAGGTGTAAGCCTAAGTATTTGACCTTGGTTTGTTGAGGCATATATATACCATTTAATTATACTAGTGAGTAGGAGCGTTTGTTCAGCGTGAATGTGACATGGGTTGATTTTTTTTCGATTACTTTTATTCCTCAGATCTTGAGCCAATCCTCAATTTTGCTCAGATGACTTTGCACTTGCCTTGAGGCTGTTTGCGGGTTTTCATGATACCAGGATGCCTGTATCATCAGCAAATGTTGATACTATTACATTGTCGGTAACAGGTAAGTCTGCCGTATACAACAAGTATAAAATAGGTCCCAGAACGCTACCTTGTAGGACTCCTGCGCTTATATCATTTAGGGAAGTTGTTGCACCATTTTGGTGGACCGGTAGAAAGCATTGCAAATTCTAGGCCAATCTGTTCCAGTAATCGGATCGTCCGAATCATTTCTGGTTGCAGTTGAAAGAAAGCTAAATCCGAATGCAAGATGGAATATAAGAAAACAAATTTACATTCAATTCTAGAAGCGCTAACAACTGTAGTATTTAGCAATCCTTCAGGTTAGATCTTGGGCAAATTGTTTCGCTGTAATCCAGATTAATTTTTACTGATATCTCTGAAACCATACACTTTATGACAAATTGTGCATGAACAAAAAATATATTTTAACTGTTTAATCAAAAAGTGCACTCAAAAGCGTAGATGCTAATTTCAAACTAACTGTGCTCAATACCTCCTAAACTAATAAGTTCCATGGTCGTTCAAGATTACCACTGAATGTCCCCTTCGACACTGAAAAAGTTTCATGAGTAGTAATTTTCCCCTCTCTTGCACCATTTCCGAGATAAGCCTGGAATGAATTTAAAAATCGTGGATCGATGAATATTTCCTTTTTAATTTCCTTCCAAATGAAAACAGAATTATGAAAAAACCGTCTTTCCGTGATAATATAGAAGCAACTGGAGGAATATGGTGGGCCAACACCTGACTCTCTTTTAATACAAATGTGGTCAAAGATCTCGATTACACCGTACTGCATTTTTACAGTGAAAAATCAAACTTACTTTTGGTAAAACTGTCTAGTATATATAATTAAAAATCAAATATCACAGCTTAAATTTAAAAAAACCGACCTGGTTGGTTTTCTGAAATTTAAGCAGTGATATTTGATTTGAACCCTTGTTGGTTGTACATTTACTCCATAAATTTATATAAATTTTTAATACTTTATCGTTTTTTTGTAAATGATAAACTTTTTAACATCATTGCAAAAATTGGAAAGCTCTCATGGAAGTTGGGACTTCCAGTGCCCAGGTTTCCACCAAATTTCGCAAGGATTTTTCAGTTAATGGAAAATGTTCAAATATGAAGTTTTATTCTGAATAGCCAATTCCAAATCCGCCTGGACTGTAGAGACGTCGAATTTTGGCGAATTTCTTTTCTGGAACTAATCTTGTTTGAAATTTTATTAACAATCTTTTTGGTTTAATAGTTTTTTCGTAAATGCTATATACTTTTCAAAAACGAAAGAGACCGTTTCCTGCAAACATCACTGGAACATCCAAATTTATGGTAAAAGCTTAAGAATGAAGTTTCATGCCGATAAATCAATCCGTCTTGGCAGTACAGGGACCCAATTTTAATTCAACAAACAGTTTTCTGCCCAAAATCGGCTTTTCCGTTTAAGTTTTTGAAAACTGGTATGGGTCGGTATTGTTGGAAAACTAATTTAAAATTTAGCTCTTAATCGTTTTTCTTGTAAGTGAATCTACTTCCGGTGGATATCAGCCAAAAAAACATTTTGATCTCTCAATTTATGAGAAAAACTTAAGTATTAAGTTTCATTCCGATCAATCAACCCGCCTAGGCTGTAGACAAGCTTCAGAATTTAGTTTGCATGGAACCACATACAAACACCCAGAGACTTTTTTTAAATCATTTTTTTTAAACTGCAGCGATATATCGAATAATTTGATTACTTGCCTCACAATTATAAGGCTAATTAGCCAACCACATATTTATTGGAGAGGAATCAGTGTGTCCGCAAACCACAATCAAAAACATTCGCATCAAAACAGAAATCGAATTTTTGAAAAAAACTGTCTACGACAAACTATGTCCAAATTTTGCAAGAGTACAAATCAAAGGCAAAAACAAGAACAGCAAAATCATCGGAAAATACAGTATAAAACAGGAATTAAAACGAAGTATCAGCAACCCGAAAGACTGGACATACAAACCTACTATTTGCATATAAAATTACTGCGGTTGTAATTTTAACAAATTTTCTACTAGGTCAACCACCTTTTTTATAATTTCGTTGGATTCGGCATACTCAAAAATACTTAGAAAATATTAAACCAGCAATATTTGAACGAGCTGAAGTGAAAGAGAGGAGAAAACGTCACAAAAAAACCTTGCAAAAAACCAATTTGCGCGACACCTAAACGTGGTCCGATGGACCTGAAAATTTGCATAAGGTCATTTCTAATACAAAATAATATTTTAGCCCTGAACCCGATAGACAAAAAGAAATGTCATTTTTTTCAAAAGATCAGAAGCTTTTCCGCATGAGTCCAAGTTTATTAAAATGAATTTAAGCATTAATTTTTTATAATTGACCTTTATATTTTGTATTATTCCATGGAATACATTGTCCAACGGCTGCAAAACTGCTGTAGTACTGGCTGGAGAATATACAAGTTTTACATTCGTTAAAAATATTTCAGGATGGCAAGTGGCGTTGTCTAAAAAAAGCAGAATTCGTCTCTTCTCCTTTTGCATGTCCATATCTAATTTAATAAGATATGGTTAAAAAATTTCTAACGTCATCCAAGCCTTACGATTGGCGTGCCAATTAATCGGCAGCGTTTTACCGTCGAGGTTTTTAAAGCAGTGGGAAATCTTTGGGAAATTTCCCACCAACGCATTTCTGATTTTTAAAGTGCATAGTCTTATTTGGTAGCATACGGTAAAAAAGCCCCATTTCGTCACAGTTAGCAATGCCCTTGGCATCATATCTCTCTGTCAAAGCACTTAACTTCGCTGTTCATATATTCATTCACTACTTGCCCATAATTTGTCATCAGCGGATATCGTTAAGGTTGAATGTAAATTTGCTTATGATATTTTTTATGCATTTATCGGCTTCAATGTACAGCTGTAAATATTTTCGTTCGAGAGATGGCCCAGATTTTGGGCAGTATTAGGTCTGCTTGTTTTTGGAGACATGAATATTGATATTCTTGGTCTTCCAAACAACAGCATTGATTATATAAACCTAATATCTTGTTTTGGGCTTGAATCACTGATTAATATTCCCACGCGTTTTCTTGCTGTTTCTTCAACTTGCATTGACCACCCCATTGACCCATTTTTTGCTCGGCTTAGATCTAATGATCTTTCAGGTATAGCAGCGTCGGCTTTAGACTTAAACATTTATGACCACCATTTGATTGAGAGGATTGAGGGTGAGGTTTAAGGTTTCTTAGATACTGTTACCTGTATCTAATTTAAACCAAAATTCGACGAGAAGAAGAAAGAAGTTCAATATGTTATTGTTATATGAAAGGTTGAATCTTATGGACTGGGGGTTCATTTTTAACATCGACAATCCATCGCTAGCTCTTGAGATACTTTTGGATAATATTTCGATTGTTTTAGAACGCTGATGCACATATTGCTCATCTAAAGTCAAACACTTGCAGAATTGGATTTGCAATACTTCGCGCAAGCTACAATAGAGTGTGCACCATAATTAATGTGGATATCAAAAAAGAAAAGGAAATCTATGTTTCTAAGCGTTTTTTAGTTAACCGCGGTGATATAAAAAAAACTGGTTCTTAGTGAACGAAATCTTAACTCGTAAGCCTAAAACGCTACTAGATAAATCTATTTTAGCACAGAACGGAGAAGTGATTTAGCAATTGCCAATGATGTTTAATTGTTATTTTTCTAGTATTGCTAGAGACCTAGGTGCTAAATTCGACTCTAGCAACACGCCATCTAGTTCCAATTTGTCTTTTGATTTCAGTCCGTCAACGTTTTTTAAGGCCCCGGTGTCTAGTTATGAAGTTTTTTCAATTATTTGTGCTTTGGTACCGAAATACTCAATTAATAACGTTGGTCTGAGTAATTATAAACTAAAAGCCATTGCTGGACATATTAGTCCAGTTCTTGCACACATTTTCAATCTTTCCTTTGAGCTGGGAGTTGTACCCTATCGAAACAGCAACGTAAGAGCAAGTAATCCTAAAAGTTCTTGAAAAGGCAGTTAAAAATAGGGTTTCTAATTTTATAGATCCAACGGGTGTACTGAGTATTCATCTACATGGCTTTCGTCGAGGTATGAGTACCGAATCGGCCTTGTTGGAATTCTTAAATACAATCAATATTGGTTTAAATAAAGGTAATACTTGCAGTGCTTTCCCCAGGGTTGAGTACTAGGCCCATTGCTGTTTTTTATTTACACTAACTGGGTGTTTAAACTGAATCTTCATGGTTATTCTACCGGGTCTGCCGATGACATAGCCTTGGCTTATGGTGGGAATTCTCCCAGTAACGTTATTTCGATGATCAATACTGACCTAAAAACTTTACTCTCATGATTCGACAAGCATCGTCTGATTCTAAGCCGGAAAACTAAGTTCATGTTGTTTAAATTGTCTGGTAACGTTAATTTGGCCTTGTTGCCTCGAGTGACTAATCACAGCAGGCTTGAATATGCATCTATTGGTTGCCACTCTGAGTGTTTTGACATCGAACCTGTTGACTCGTTTAAATATCTTGGTGTTCACTTGGACACTTGTCTAAATTGGAAAACGAATGTAAATTCAGACAATCGATATCTGTCATCAACAGCTAAAATTGTTTACCTCCTTCGTGACTATTGTCCTACTCCGGTGCAAAAATTGCTTATCATGCACTAGTTATGGCTAATTAGAATATGGATTGGCGTGCTGAGGTGGTTGTTATGCAGCTACTCTGTACCCCTTATACGTGTAACAAAAAATGATTTTGAGAATATTTCTAAAGAAACCACGAACTGAACCATCTTGGAATTTATATTTATTTATCTACAACCAACATTTTGCCGTTAAACCACTTGTATGTCTATAAGGTATTGAGAGTTTTTTTTAATCGAAGTGGTCAACATACTCGTATAATGAGGAGAGATTTTCGATACAATTTTCGCGGCAACCATCAACTTCGCTTGTCGCTGCACCAACCTTTTTTAATGCGCTACCATTTTACATTAGGCAGGACATGCAATTGAAATCTTTTTTACCAAAACTTAAACAGTGGCTTCTTGAAACTGTGGATATCATCTTTTTATTCAGACTTATTGCATAAAAAGTGTTGAACTGAGTTAAATATTTTGAAATTGAAATTGAAGAAATATTATGGTTATTGTTATAAGTAGTAGTAGTAGTAGTAGTAGTAATGGTAGTAATAACTTAAACATTTTATTGTATCTTTTATGCTATTGATCACTTTTAATTGTAACATTAACCTTTGTAAATATTAGAATTATTCTCTGAATATTGTATGTATTTTTTTGCGAATTTGCTACTGTGAATTTTTGGCGTAAAACTCGCTTTATTTTTTTTAAACGTAAATAAATAAAAAATAATAAAAAAAACTTCCCGGTTCACTTTGCATGCTTCTCCCGAGCACACATTAAATTTAATGTTGTTTTGCTGTCAAAAACATTAAAATCATTAACTTTCGGCGTATTAGCGATTTCTCTGGCCTTTTCCTGTAAAATGGGTCCAGATAAAGGAAAGTTTTTAGCTCGGGCAATCGCTAACCATTCCTAAACGACCCCGTCTACTCTCCGGATTTCCGTTTCTCTACGCTTTTTGCACATAATCGTATTCTCATTTTCGTTGAAGTATCGGGCAGTAATTTCACTAGCGTTTCTCAATATGTCATAGATCTGCGTTTTACCACACTTAAATTTAGCACAAATTTCTTTGACGGAAGCCTTATTATTGTGAACAGTAATCGCATCGTACTTTTCTTTTAAGGTTAGGTTAGGTTGCGTATTGTAAGATTTTTAATGTCCCCCATTTTCTAAGACATTAAAGGTGTATACATAACAATTAAACTCGAATGTAATTGAATTATAATTGTGAATATGAACGTAAATAATTTATAATTAATTAATTCATTTACCGCAAACAATTTTAAATACATAACTGTCTAATACATATTGTACTTTACTACAAGGTGCGCTATCTACATACTCGTATGTATTTATGATTTTGACATTTCTTCAATTCGTTCAACGTGATGTTAGCTGCATTTCGTTTTTTTTCCGCCTTTATGGAGTTTTTATAACCATTTTTGTACTATACAGGCTTCATTTCCGTCCGGGACTCAGGCGTTTCCGTCTTATAGGTACAATACTATCCGAAATTTGCTTGACGGGATTTTTTTTGTTGCTAGATGTACCGTGTCTTGTGAGTTTCAGCGATATGTGATTTCCGGCTTTGGGGATTTTTACTGCATTTATAAACGGTGCACGATACGAAAAAATTACTTATTATGAAGATTGTTGTTGTATATGGTTTCAGGATCACGTCTACACGTCTCTCTCGACACTGAACAATTTTCATTATAATTATTGCATCGTTTTCGAGATAAAAGTCTGGCATTCATCAAATATTTCTAAGATATTGATACAAGTTTCCTACAATTTTGAAACTTCCGAAATTTAAAATTAAAGGTATTTTCCAGAAATCATTTTCGTGAGCATTTATTTGAATCATCTTCCAGTGAATGAAATAGTAATTAGCCAACAAACAAAAACAATCTAATATGAACTAAAAAGAACTTTATCTCCTAATTACAATTTAATCTTGCCTTAGTATAAATACCAAAATATAAAAATAAATGTATTTAACTAAATAAAATAAATTAAAATTAAAGGAAAAATTACAAATGAACTAATAAAGAAAACAAAAAGGAAAAGTTATCATGAGGAAAAAAATCAGGAAATATTAGTGGGAAAATACTGTGGAAAATTATCGGTCTATTATTAACCCAAATCCAAACTTTATTTCCTACGGTTTTTCCTTTTCCATTTTTCCGGTTTTTGTGTGATGTTGTTTTATTTGGAATTTCGAAAAAAAAAATATCAAGAGCAAATGCGGGAGAAAAGTTTTCTTACCATTACTCCTCGTTTTCTTATTTTTAAATATTTCAAACAATTTTTACTGTATTTTGTTGTTGTTGTTGTTGTTGTACCACATTGAAAAAAATTTATTGATTTTCGTTTAATTTTTAAGTTTTGTACTTTAACAACTTTTTTGAATGAATAGCAATTTTTTTGATTTTCTTCATCATGTGTTTCTCGTCCTTTTACTTTACGATATACGAGTAGTCTACGTTACTCCGTTCTTGTTGAAAAATGTGCATTTACATAGGTATTCTAGTTAATTGATTTGAGTGTTTCATAAAAAAAACATAAAATTCAATAAAATTTTAATTAAATCAAATAAAGTGAATCAATTTAAGATACCTTGCTCAGCATAGTCTTCTCGTTTAATTACAAACTGTGAAAATATGAACCAGTAAATGAAATATGGACACCTGAATTAACGAAATTATTGCTGTTGATGGTTGAGTATGGAAATAATAAGATTCGCCCTAACAAATTGAATAGTTTTGAACCATAGCAGTGACATACTGTTAGATATCTAGAGTTGAACATTTGCGACCTAACATCATTAAAGGTTGGACCCCGGATATAAAGTGATCGCAATCGTCATCCTCTTCGAAGCTTTCTTCATATACGGTATTTTGAAACAGCGCTATGCGATGTAAATGATCTTTGAGGCGGCTATGACATTAATCAATTCTCAAAGCTTGGGCGTACCTGGTTAATCTTAGACTTCCCAAAAGTAAAGGAAGTAAGCCATGTGAGCTATGCTTGATTCTAAACGAATTTTTTTAGCCCCCCGTACTCTATTGCTGTAACCGAAGGGGCTAAGAAAGTGTTTAAACTCCATGACCAACTTGGAAGTCCGATAACTTGTCACCAAATTAAGCACAACGTCATTATCTGTGCACATAATAACGTTACTACTTGAATCAGGAAGGTTGTAGGCGCGTTCATCGCAAAAAGTGTGAGCCCTACTAGTACAGCAAATTGACAAAGAACTCGAAACGTAGCCATCAGTAAAAAATACTAGAGCTTCTGATACTTGGCTATCAAAGCATTCGAAGAAATAAAGTTGCAGAGATTTGTAAATATATAAGTCACCATTTATGGGGTTAAACTAAACCATTTTTATCAAATGCCCTCTATTTCCACAAAATAATGAAAGATTTTCAAAGTTTTTCTTTATGGTGAACTTCCAAAAGAGTTAACTGTCTAAATTAACACAAATTTGATTAAACCGATCTTATCTAGTAAAAATTTGCCCAAAAAGGGAAGGGATCGACAATTTTGCAATATTTTTTCGCCTATTAAATGCCAATAAACTGGTATAAGACGGATTAACGTGCAACGCTTTCTCGACACACCATATCTACACAGTAAAAAAGGCTTCTTTTTATTAGATCAGTTATTATGTTTACATGGCTGCCAGAAACTGTTACGGCTGTGTCATCAGAATCACTTTACGTAAAAGAACCAGATCGCAGTACTTTAATAAGAACCTCATTAATAACCAGAAGCCAGAAGAGACGAGAACGCATATCTCTTAGAGGGCAAAATTTGGAAACTTTAAAGGAAACTAAAAAACCAACCAGCTTAACGTCGCGAATACGGGAGCTGGGCCACTTGATCGCAGTTACGATGGTTTGATTAATGGCAAACGGGCGTCGAAAATTGTAAAAAATGAGAGAAGTTCATTTTACAATAAATTTTGCTAAAAGAAATTTGACTATACTCGTAATATCACTGCGTAGTGGTGATGAAACCCATATGAACTCGAGAATGCTTTAATAAACGAGAATGGCTAATCACCATATTATGACCACCCACTATCATGTGAGCTTTTACAAAAACATGCGAATACCGTAGATGTAAACATCTGTATTTCTGAATCAAAACCAGAAGAAATAGATTCCGTAATCTGTACAGCACATTTAAATTTCAAAGAAACAAAAGCCATTCGAAAGCTCTGTAAAAGATATGAAAACATATTTCAAAGAGAGGATCAAGATCTCTCATTTACTAATGATTTCGTTAACATACGAGTAAGATAGACATCACCGATAACAAACCTATATTTACAAAAACATATCGTTATCCTATCATTCACAAAGTTGAAATAGCAAACCAAGCGAATAAAATTCAAGTTAGTTCGTTTTCTCCATGCTCATCTCCAATATGGATGGTACTCAAGAAAACCGACGCTTCAGACTAAACTAAATGGAGAATGGTAATTGATTGAAAAAACAATTGACCATAAATATCCAATCCCTAATATCACAGATATTTTGGATAAATTGGGCAAATGTCAATATTTTACGATACTAAACTTCGCATCTAGACTTCATCAGATCAGTGTTAATCCCAAAGATAGAGAAAAAATCGCATTCATAGTGGAATTTGGACTTTTCGAATTTATTCGAATGCCCTTTGGTTTAAAGAACGTGCCCAGTACTTTTCAAAGAGTAGTGGTCAACTTGTTAGGGGAAATTCATGGGTCGCATGTTTATATTACAAGGACGATATTATTGTTTTTTCCGTCTCGCTCTCTCTCTCCCTAAGAACATTTAGAAAGTTTATCAAAAGTATTATCTAAGCTACAAAAACCTAACCTAAAAGTTCAAGATTCTTCTTAGTGCATATAATAACCCCACAAGGAGTAAATCCTAATCCAAACAAAATCAAAGTTCTAAGAAAAATCAGAAATCAAGTTTTTTAGAAAAACCGAGACTATTGACACAGGGTTTTAACCTGAATAGATAGAAAGTTTTAGCCAATCTAAGGAAATCTTGAAGTTTAAAAATTGAACGTCTTAAACTTTATCGTAATTTACGAAATGTTTTTTAACAGAACGACCATGTTCGTTGCCGCCCCACAATAAAAAATTTTTGAGGTTAAAAAAACTAACATATGGAACACCCTTTATAAACACATTCAACACATGATAAAAATAACTCTAATCACCAAAACACGACAAGAACTAATGGGAAAGAGCCACCAATTAACCTGCCTTTTTACCACTGATGATATGTTCAAAGAAGTCAAAAAATACATAACAATATGGTGAATTTAGTACGTTCAAAGACATTCTTAATCGACGTAGATGTACCTAAGGCACAACAAAGACTCATTAAACAAACACACGTGTTCTACGATCATCGTGGCATTAGTGAAAATTATGAACAAATAAAAGACAAATTTTATCTCCCAAATCTTAAAGAAAAATAAATGCGAGACATGCTAAAAAGTCAAATCCGACCTTCAAATACTTTGGCTTTGAAGTAAAAAGACCTAGACCTTCTTAAAAATATTAGCCACATGCATGATCCGTGCTGGAACTTAACTGAGCAACTACGAACAACGCCAATAAAGAGTATTAACATAGCACCATGGAAAGAGCTGAAACTTTTTGATCCAAATTTTGACTTACCTGGCCCAATCAATATGATCTTAGGAACAGAGGTATACGCCAACATCTTATTAGACGGTGTAATAAAGAAACCGTCGATAATGGAGGTTTTAAGTTGAGAAAATGGGCATCGAACAACAGAACCATATTGATTGGATGATATTCCTGAAGAACAAAGAGAGTCAAAAATCACCCTCATAAATAAGGACCATGAATCCATAAAAGATTTAGGAATCCTGTGGAATTCTCCAACAAGATGAATTTGAGTTCCAGGTCAACAAGGAACCCATGACAGTAGTTCCAACAAAACGATCCCTTATCTCGGAAGTATCCAAAATATTCCATCCGCTAGGATGGTTTCCCGCAACAATTATTTTAGGAAAACTATTGTTTCAATAGTCATGGAAGAAATGAAGAAAAATGGATTCAATATAAAACTACGTTCAGCTAGTTGCAAAAATTAGGATTCCATGGCGCATACCAAGGACAAGTGCAAATATATCCAACTGCATGGGTTTTGTGATGCATCGGAATTAACTTATGCAGCATTCGTTTACTGCAAGGTGACAAAGCAGGAGAATCAACAATTACACTAATCTCCGGGAATACTAAGGTGGCTCCAATAAGCCAGAAGCTAATACTTCCAAGACTAGACGTTTGTGGCGCTTTACTGTTAGCGAAACTACTGAGACAAGTTTCAGAGGCCATGGAAATCCCAAACGTTAAAATGCAAGCTTGGACTGACTCCAGAATTGTTCTGGCCTGGCCATCCTAGTAAGTGAAAAACCTTCGTAGCAAATAGAACATCGCAGATTCATGCTATCTTCAGTGAGCACCAAGAGTTAGCCTTACCTTACTTTCATTTCT
The DNA here is from genome assembly GCA_963691935.1 of Nephrotoma guestfalica. NCBI lineage: Eukaryota > Metazoa > Arthropoda > Insecta > Diptera > Tipulidae > Nephrotoma > Nephrotoma guestfalica. The sequence goes on from OY829915.1 coordinate 147,184,977, forward strand.
GGTTGCAACATTCAATTTTCAAGTATAACGAAAAACATCCGATCATCCTACCACCTAAGGGTCATCTCACCAGTTTGTACCAGTACTCAGCATGGAGGTTTGAAGTTAACGCTCGAATTCATAATTAAGCAATTTTGGATTCTCGAAGGCAAAATAGCAACAAAAGAACCCATTCGCCAATGCCAGAAGTGTTTTAGGTTCCACGCTAATAGAACAACTGATGGGGAGCCTACCTCCTCCAAGAGTAACACCCTCAAGAGCATTTACTCATCCGGGAATAGATTATGCTGGGCCTATAAATGCCCAAGGACCACAGAACAAAGAATCACGAGAAGTTCATCGCTATTTTCATTTGTTAACAAGGAAAGCGATGCATATAGAATTGGTTAGTGTTTTAACAAAACAAGGAATTCTCGCTGCTTTCAAGCGTTTCATAGCCAGAAGGGGTAACGTTGCAATCATGAATAATAATAACGCCACGAATTTTGTGGCCGCAAATAAACATTTAAAATCTATTCAACATTCAATTAATATTTCAAACATACTAACAAACCAAGGGACACAGTGGCATTTCATTCCCCCAGACTCACCTTTTCTGCGGCATATGGGAAGCACGAGTGAAATCGGTAAAGCAGCACTTGAATAAGTCCGCCGCATCTGTACTACTAACATAAGAGGAATAAACAACTCTATTGTGCCAGGTTGAATCAACATTAAATTCTAGATAGCTTTATGTCCACTATCAGAGGATCCTAAAGAACTTGAAGTTTTAACACTCGGGCATTTTTTAATTGGTGATTCCGTGCTCGCCCCGCCCGATGATGAAGCACTTTACCCGAACCAAAATTTATTAACAAGGCGGCAGGTACTCGAGAGAATGCATGGAGACTTCTGGAAATGGACAAAAAAAACACAACCAAATATAAAGAAAAACCAATTAGTTCTTATAATAGATGGAAATTTGCCACCCACCAAGTGGGGTGGGCCCATAGTTTGCGTCTGAATAGCTATTATTTGTGTCAGTCACGCCAGAAATCCCATTTTGGAAATCCCACGGTTTTCTTATTTTGTCGAGTAGTATTTGATTGTGCAATTTTGTGCGTCTAACGGTAAAATTTGTGCATAATGTATTTTGGGAGATAATGTGGGATTTCTGACGTAATTATCACACCAGTTTTAAATATAGGGTTGAAACGGTTTTTTTTTTATTAACAATTCTGGCTGATATGGAGTATGCGCCCAGTGGATCCTGGTCTTATCAGGTTATATACATCTAGTCTAAACATTGTGACTAGAAAACTACGACTTTTTCTTACATAGTTGATCTACTTTAACAGATTTTGTGTATAACGCATGTAACTGGGCAAATACAACCGTTCTAGGAAAAATTTTGATTAATTCTGGAGGAGAACTAAATTGTTTTTGGCATGAACAGTTTTGCACAATTATACTAAAGCAAGACATATGCTCTAATGATTAAACGGGTCAATGGGATTTCTGGTGTTATGATCACGTCAGAAATCCCACATTATCTCTCAAAATACATTATGCACAACTTTTACCGTTAGACGCACAAAATTGCACAAACAAATACTACTCGACCAAATAAGAAAACCGTGGGATTTCCAAAATGGGTTTACTGTCGTAACTCACACTATTATTTGTATGTGTGAATTGTTTTTGTGTTGTATCAATTTTTTATGTTTAGTTTTAAAAAGTAATAATTGGGTGTTTATTATCCCAACTTTTGGTCACCCCTATATTTCACCCTCAACGGACATCTGGCAGACAAAATCATGACAATTATGTTTTTAATACCAACTTTATTATAAAAAAAACACTAATTACTTTTACTAATTTACTTTTATTTATTGAACAATTTAATGTCTGTGTTCTATCTTAAAAGTCAACTTAACAACTAACTACATTAATTTACTTAATCTATCACGTTGACATCTGATATGCAAGGTATGCATAAATGCATGTCTATGTATTTATGCATACTTTGCAATTTTTGTTGCGTGTGGTTTTCATGGTGGTACTCTGCGTGCAATAGTTTACGTTGTTGTTGCAATACTGGTTATGGCGGCCGGTTGTGGGCTACCCTATTGTGTCCCGTCAGATGTTTTTTTGCTTCTCACTAAATTGTAGAATCTCGTCCAGATGAAATAGACAATTATTGATATAATGATGATCGTTACAATTCCTGATTTGTATTAGAAAAAGCTTGTTCCTGTAGAAGTTGTATGTGTTCCCTATGTTCTAATTTGTCATTTTTTGGGAGGGACAACGATGGTATAAGATGATGACTTTCAACGTAGTGATATGGTAGTATGATTATTTCATCTTCTTCGTAGATGTGTTTGTTACTCTTGTATACGATGCCTTGGTTATTGATTTCACAATTATTGAATTCTTTTTGGCGTTTCTGTGATTTCATATTCGATCTTTAATGGATGTCTGTCGTATTTTGTCTGCAAGCATATATTGCAATTATTGATGTATGTTCTTATGAAGTTTTTCATATTTGGGAAATAGCGAGTCCTTTTGATGAACTCATAATTCTCCAATATTCCTCGGTGGTGATTTTCTTCATGCCTTTTCCTGATCATCGCGTTTTGATCTTCAGGATCTAACACACCCGGTTAAAAGGACGTGTGCTCTTACCAAATAATTTTTTGAAGTGGTTCCGAATTTTCCTAGATAGGCTTCGTTAGCTATCTTGAACACTATATCATCACACATGATGCCTGTAACTCGATATTTTGTTACAAGTGTTCTTATATTAAGTTTTATGGTTGGTAAGTGGTAATTAGGCATATAAATTATTTCCCTATGTTTTCCGAAGGGATGTTCATGAAGGATATTTGATCCTAACATTTCGGGATCAATTGTTATTATCAGCTGTGAGCTGAAATGATTTATTGGGGAATTAGTTGTTTGTACAATGTCTTCGGATTCATTTCCACTTTCTGGAAGGTGGTGAGAATCCTCACTTTCGTTTATGATTCAGATTTGTCGGAAGTGTTGATATTATTAACGGTGAGGCGTTCGGGTTGTATCCGTGACAATACGTCTGCATTTGTATTTTTTACACCCTCTTTATGTACGATTTCGTAATCGTATTCCTCTAGTTTCAATCTACGTCAAACCAATTTGGAGTTTGGTTCGTTGAGATTGAAAAGCCAAGTCAACGGCTTGTGATCCGACACAATTTTGAATTTTTGACCGAATAGATATGGTCTAAAGTATTTTGTGGACCAGACAATGGCCAGAAGCTCTTTTTCTATTGTGGAGTAATTTTTCTCCGTGACCGTTAAGGTTCCAGAGGCATAGCAAATTGGTTTATCTTTCCCTATTGGACCTTGTGAAAGGACGGCGCCAATAGCTACATTGCTTGCATCTGTGGTAAGGATACATTTCTTAGTAAAATCGGGATATTGCAAGATAGGTTCATTACACAGCAACTCCTGGCAATATTCGTAGCATTGTAGATAATTTGTACGAGTATCAAGGATTATTTTTTTACTCTTCCTTAGACATGCCGTTAATGGTTTGGTTACGTCGGAGAAGTTCTTTATGAACTTTCGGTAATATCCCAGAAGACCCAAAAAGCTTTTAATTTTCTTCTCCGTTTTAGGAACGGAGAATTCCTTAATAGCTTTTATTTTGTCGGGGTTGGGTTTAATTCCGTCGCAAGTAATGATATGGCCCAAAAAGGCAATTTCTCGATGCAGAAATTCCGATTTGTTCATTTGACCTTCAGGTTAGCCTTTCTTAATTTATTGAAGACTTGCTTTAGATTTTCTATGTGCTTTTGGAGTGACGTCGAGAATACAATGATGTCAATGATGATGAATGGCATTCTTATGTATTCATAATGGCCATGATCAACGGAAAATGCGGTTTTAGAAATATCTTGTTTCCTTACCTCTATCTGGATACATTTCCCTAGTTTATCGAGAATATTGGTGATGTTTGGTAAAGGGTACCTATTACCAATCGCCACTTAACCTTTCCGTAGACATCAGTCTTTTTGGGTACAATCCAAATAGGAGACGACCAGGGCGAGAAGCTTGGGCGTATAATTCAGTCCTGTAACATCTTATCGATTTGTCTTTTGACTTCCTCCTTGTGGATATGAGGATATCGATAACTTTTAGTAAAGACGAGTTGGTCATCTTTAAAATTTATTTCATGCTTTACGGCATTTGTAAAGGCCAAACGTTGTTCTGTTCTAAGAAATAATTCCTCGTACTGATGACTTAATTTCAAAATTGCCGTCTTTTCTTCACCACACTTCGATGTTACAGTGATTAGATTCGGCTCGATAATTTTTTTTTTTAAATAATTCGACTTTAATTGGCTTTTCGATACGAACGTATGGGGTTTGTTACTATAGTTCACAACTTTTAAAACTGCATACCAATTTTTGTTGTGATAGATTCCTTCGGGAATAATTAAGTGTTCGTTTATTGTTGCCGGGATGATGTTAATGTCACTATTGTCGACATCAACCGGAAGTTCAGCAGTTAGCTTGCTTCGGGGTAATATGTTGTAAACTTTTGAGGGTTAGGTTTGAGTTATAGCGGAATCTCAACCTTGTCTGTTTTAAGAACAGATTTACCAAGGTCTAGGGTTACCCCTAATGGTTGCATCATCTCCAGTCCTAATAAGCCATAACTATAACTTTTTGGTTTATTTGGTGATCGTTAAACATAGTTTTAACGTTCAATGGACGTTTGAATCATATCCGTGAAGGATGAACGAACTCTGGGTTGATAAAAGATTTATTCGTTCGCGTATCTACTAAAATTTTTAGGATTTTGGTTCTATTTAGGTGGATGTGTAGGTAAGGAAGCGTATACGTTTGATGTTTGATCACATCTACGTATCCGATTCCGGCTGGGAGGTTTCAGAATGAAAATTTTCATCGTCCACCTCACCTTCTTCCAGATCAGGGAAGTACAGTTGGCGCTGTTCTTCATCTCCCTCTTCCGTTAGGTCTTGCTGATCCTCAGCTGTATATAATTCTTGCGATCGGATCTTTGCAGGACCCATCGGCTGAAATTGGTAGTTGTTCTGGTTGTTTGCGCTTGAAAATTGTTTGTATGGGTTTTGATTGGACACGGTGTCCATTGGTTCTGCCCTTTTTGGTGGAATCATTGGTGGCAGGTTCACCTGTTGTTGCCTTGGCCGTTACTATTACCTATTGAATTCTGTTTGGTGAAAGGCCTATGGTTATAGTATTGTGGCGTGGGATGGTAATTATAATTATAGCTTGGGCCAACCCTTTGCTGAAGTATTGGTGGACCGCTAATATAGTTACTCCGTGAAGGATTTCTATGATTTCCGTGAAGGACTTTTGGTACTTCTGTTCTTTGTGGAACAGGTAAAATGCTAATATTTGTCCCTTTATTCATATACGCCATTTTCTTTTCTTTGAGGCAGTTTGTGAAAGTTTCTGTCAAACTACGTGGCTGCATGGCCCGCGTCATAGAGCCCATAAGATCTCTAAGGCCTGCCAAGAATGTGTGGTGACTCATTTCCTGGTATAACTAACGTTTGGCTCTTACTGCTGTTGCGTTTGTTTCGTTTAGCTTAACGTGGTTTATGATATAGTGCTTTGGATGTCTATGATTCGGGCGAAATACTTTTCAACCGTGTCACCACCTTGTGTGGTACGGTACAAGTCCCTCACTAGGTTTGTTTCATTACGCTTGTCTGCGTAATGTGTGATGAGGTTGTCCTTTATGGCTTCTCATTCTAATGAGGTGCCATACATTGTAAGGACTTCATTTGCGTTGTCCGTAATCTTATTCCTAATTGCTCTAAGGAATATTTTAGAACACGTGTGACCGTCTATCGCGTTACATAATCTTAAAATTTCTTCCACATTTTCGATAAACTCGAACAATGTGTGTTTACCGCCTTCATACTTTGGCAGATCTTTAATTGCATCAGGTATTCTGAGGCTTTTGAATACATCGGTTACGCCGTTATCATTAATGTCGTCACTGTTTACTGACATTTTTGTAAAAAATTTAATATATTGGAATGATTAATATTTTCACTGATTTTAAAAATTGAATTAAATTCTTTGGCTAAGTTATTAATTTCTACTGAAAAATTTTGTTTATTAAAAATTCTATAGCCGGTAGACTCTTCGTCCGTGAAATTGTCTTCAACCGACGTTGTATTTGTATTTCTTAAATCTTGATTCATAAAATTTCTATACTCCGTAGAATTTTAATTTATATTCGAAAGTTTATTTATTAAGATATCTAAATTTTCTACCGTAAAATACTTGAAAATTTTATAAACCGTAGAATCTTCTTTGAATTGATAGGTTGGACTTAAGGATTTTTTTTCACAGGAATTTGAATTGGAAATAAAATTTAAATTACCAAATCACGCTTACCAAGATAAAGTTATGATGATAAATGCCACGAACATCGATGATCCGTCGATTTCCGTCATATTGCTTTGGTTTATTAAATTTTTTATTTTTGCACTGTTCTGGTACGTACGCCAGGTCCTATTTTTAGATATATTATTATGCTCTATTCGCTTATCATGGGTCGGGGCAAATAGATTACAGGGAAAAAAATATCATTTTGTATATGTATTATTGTTTCACTAAATGTTCGTTATTCACTTGGATGTTTAAAAACATCCGCTAGCACCCGCGCCCATTATGTTTTTAATACCAACATTATTATAAAAAAAACACTTGCAAGGTGTGCATAAATGCATGTGTATGTATTTATGCATACTTTGCAATTTTCGTTGCGCGTGGTTTTCATGGTGATACTCTGCGTGCAATAGAAAAGTAGATCCAATGCTGTATAAGATAGCGGACATTTCTCAGCGGAAAATAAGAGATTTCGCTACTCGCCGCAAGTGGCAGCACAATCACAAAAGAGAATTTATTTAGTTATATAATTACCAGCGGAAATTTATTATTCATTTTGTATCTCTTTTTTCACTAAATAAAACATCCCAGCGAAATAAAATATTAAAAGTGATCCTTAAAATGACAAATTGATTGATCTCCGAAGTAAAGGAACTCGGTAAATCAAATCTTGAAATTTCACAATATTCCGTCTTTCCGCCATACTAAAAGAATGACGATGAAATTGGGCTACAAGTATTGATCAGGGGTCCAAAACTTAGGAAAAAATTCCAGGATCTGTTCAAGCTGGACTAAACTAGGCCATTTCATAATCAATCATTTTGAAAATTTAAATTTTTTTATCAATTTCATATCAGTTTTTGGCCGATATCTCAAAAACTTCCACTAGTAACCAATACTTTCGATTGTTTTTCTAAAAGCTTAGGTCATACTGAAACTACGAGGAAAATTTGGAGAAAATTGATGGATTAGAATTTTCACTAACATTTTTTGATTTTCTGCGGCCATATAAATTATTGTCAGTTTTTGAGATATCGGCCAAAAACTGAAAATAACTTATATGGCCGCAGAAAATCAAAAACCTATAGTGAAAATTCTAATCTATCAATTTTTCCCAAATTTTCCTCGTAGCCTCAATATGACTTAAGCTATTAGAAAAACAACCGAAAGTATTGGTTACTAGTGGAAGTTTTTGAGATATCATCCAAAAACTGAAAATAACTTATGTGGCCGCAGAAAATCAAAAAATTATAGTGAAAATTTCAATTCATCAATTTTCCCCAAATTTTCCTGGTAGTCTCAGTATGACCTAAGCTTTTAGAAAAATAATCGAAAGTATTGGTTACTAGTGGAAGTTTTTGAGATATCGGCCAAAAACTGATATGAAATTGATAAAAAAATTTAAATTTTCAAAATGATTGATTATGAAATGGCCTAGTTTAGTCCAGCTTGAACAGATCCTGGAATTTTTTCCTAAGTTTTGGACCCCTGATCAATACTTGTAGCCCAATTTCATCGTCATTCTTTTAGTATGGCGGAAAGACGAAATATTGTGAAATTTCAAGATTTTTTTTTTTTTAGTTTACCAAGTTCCTTTACTTTGGAGATCAATCAATTTGTCATTTTAAGGATCACTTTTAATATTTTATTCCGCTGGGATGTTTTATTTAGTGAAAAAAGAGATACAAAATGAATAATAAATTTCCGCTGGTAATTATATAACAAAATAAATTCTCTTTTGAGATTGTGCTGCCACTTGCGGCGAGTAGCGAAATCTCTTATTTTCCGCTGAGAAATGTCCGCTATCTTATACAGCATGTAGGTAGATCCACGTTGTTTTACGTTGTCCTAGTTATACCGGTTGTGCAGGTTTTACGTTGTTGTTGCAATACTGGTTATACCGGTTGTGCAGAGGATCGTAACTTGACATAATGGTGTTTTATTCATTTGAAAAGACTTATTTAATTTTCCCGTTCGGATCGGAGAGAATAAAAGTTCTGGACATAAATGGGTTAATTATAATCATAGCATTGAATATTATATTGTGGCAGAGAAAAAATCAACGACCAGTGCCACTTCCTGCTCCAAGAATACACAAACGGTTTGACATAGTAGTTTGACAACAGCTCTTGCAAAGGTTGGGGAAAATGTTGACACATCATCATAATATTGAACATAGCTACAATACATTGAATTGTTGTTTAATTTCACTGTACATCATTTTTGTATTGATAAAATTATTGTGATTTCCACAATTTATTGTCATCGACTACATAACTGTGGCCTTAACACCCTCTTCATGGGCTATAATTCGCTGTTTACGTTACTTCAATTAAATTCAATATTCAGTTCATGACAAAAAGCGTTACATCGAAAAATACTAGCACGATAAGCTCCATCATTCAGTTCAGCTTACGAATAACAACTTTAAGCACGAAATCTTATTTAACATGAACTTAACATTATTCGACTAAACCTTATATTTGTGTGCTGCTTTTATCATTATCATTTATCTTAAATTGGGTTTTGTTTTTCTTGCAATTGTAATTTAATTAAAAAATATATAAAAAATAATAACACCGAAATTAAATTACATAAAATAAATTGAATTTTAAAATTTTCATTGAAGTGATATTTTATACACGAGTGGAGTGTATAGATACTGTACCAAGAGCTAAAGGAACACATAATGTTAGACAATGGAGCTAAAAAACAATTAATCGTTTCGATAAAAGGAACAAAAAAAATGTTTTAATTGAGAAACGGAATTTATCTTATAAATGGAATAAAATAAAATAAAAATATTTTGGATATACAGAGATAAATGAAGTGGAGTTTGACAAATATCTGGATGGTAAATTCGATTTATATATTTTCCAATGTTTTATGGCGACATGTTGAATTTGTACGCTGTAATGTTACCACCATCCAACAGGTTCCCCACTATATTTAATGGTTACACATTTTAATTTTAACACAAAAATATTATTAATTTCATTAATCAAATTTGACTGTAACAACGCAATTGCCCTTGAATCACTATATTAACGCCGTACAAAGCCCTCGACTAGAAATAATTGCTTAGATTAACATTTTTTTTATTTAAATATCGTTAATTAAAAAATATATACCTTATCCTAATAAACTAGAAAACTGAAATTGGAAAATCTATTATTTTATGGTTTTGTTAATTATTTTTGTGTTCGCGAAATCAGGGGGAGGTACAAATAAAATAAATTTACATTTTCATTTAATTTGATAGGAAAAATTAAAATAAAGAAATCCAAAATAAAGTGTACGAGTTGTTTTTATAAAGAAAAGCTACGTGAATTAATTATTCGAAGGTGAAAATATTTTGAGGCAACAACAAAATTAAATATCAACCAACACTAAACGACAAAAATGGGGAGCGAAAAGGTAAAAAAATAAAACACATCAACACGTAACGAATTCCTAATTAATGACGATGATTAATTCATATATTAGTTACTCGCACACGGTAAAGCAAAAAATCTCAACGATGCTGATGATGATGGGTTTGTTGCTCATTATTCTTGTATTTTGATTAGAACATAGGCTGCCGTAAAATTTTCGTGTGATGATTTTTTACGGTTTTCGAAAGGGACTAACTCAACAACAGTGCTTCGAATTACTTCATTCGACTTTTGGCGGCGAAGCGCCATCCTTAGCTAGTGTTTTTAATTGGTATGATGAATTTAAACGCGAACAATGTTCACTCATGCCGAGGCATGCCTAGGCATTAGTAACGCCAAGTGCTAGAAAAGTTCGTTGGAGGTACTTCCTAAAACGTATACCAGATCGTGACAAGCGTCGTGTCATGGATATATGTGTATGAGCTGAGCCGGAAATAAAAGGGCAATCGACTGTTTGTGTCTTCCATTTCGAAGAAATAACTAACAAAATGTGTGCGGCTCGGAGCGTTGGGAACCAAATTGTCGCCTTAGGACAATAGTACGCTAAGCGACCAAACCACAATTTTGAGAAAAATTAAAGTTAAAGTTTACGTGGTCATTACGACTTTGTCTGAAGCGATAGTTCAAAGTTTTAAAGATTATTCTAATGCAATGCTTAATGTATATGAAGTTGGCCCGAAATTTCCATCCCGAAAAGATTTTTTTTCATAAAGTGTGTGTCTTAGCTAAATCACATAAAAATAATTCAATCCCGAAAATTTTATTGATAAATTAAAGAAAAAAAATCAGCCCGAGAAAATTATAAAATTATACAACAGTTTGCATTAAAAAAGATTCACTTTAGTATTTTAATAAATTGAATCTATATGAAACATCAATGAAAAAATTAAAGATTCTTTATTGATCATCCCGAAAACAATTTTCTATACATTCTTCCGTTGAAAATATGTTCGTTACCAAATTTCCTTGTGGTGAACTCAGAGACGACCTCTTCCCTTGACATATGAAGTTAGGTGTGACAAACTATGTAGAACATCTATTCAGACGCCCGTTCGAAAATCACGAGGATTATTGATACTGTTAAAGTTAGCCGAAAGGTAATGCAGATAGTGTATTCGCTATCCCAGCTGAAAGATGATAATGCAGATATTGTTTTTGCTATCCAAGCCGAAATAATATTTTATAGCCGAAAGATATATTACCTGATAAACTAAGTTCTACTATCACCTACAAATAACCAGAATACAGCAAACAAATATTCTGGAAATGCAGATTACAATAAGCATACAACCTGGTTAAAGTTAGCCGAAATTTGCAGGCCGAAAGTGAAAAAATCGATAAGGCAGATAGTGCCTTGACTACATCAGCCGAAAGTTAAACAAATTAACACTGTTAAAGTTAGCTTAAAGTGAACAAAATCGATAATGCAGATAGTGTCTCGACTACTTCAGCCGAAAATTAAAAAAATTATGTATTGAATTTAACTCCCAGCCAAAAGTAACTAACCAACAAAATCAGCCGAAAATATGTATACGTTCGTAAAAAACTACAATTAAAACTAAAATACCGATATTAATTTAGAAGTTTCTTATGAATATAACATGTATATAAAGTATATGGTCAAACTTCAAAAATGTATAAAAACTTTAAGTTTAAAGTGTTATGTCTGGAAAAGGTCTTATTTGAATCGGTTTGTCGATGGTTATCGCTGGAAAATTTTTCAGACATAACACTTTAAACGTTAAGTTTCTACAAATTTTTGAAATTTGCACGTGTATTTCACTCTCCTCAATTTTCCCGAACTCCCAACATGAAACTTGACCTGGAAAATTTTCCAGCGATAACCATCGATAAACCGATTCAAATAAGACCTTTTCCAGACATAACACTTTAAACTTAAAGTTTTTATACATTTTTGAAGTTTGACCATATACTTTATATACATGTTATATTCATAAGAAACTTCTAAATTAATATCGGTATTTTAGTTTTAATTGTAGTTTTTTACGAACGTATACATATTTTCGGCTGATTTTGTTGGTTAGTTACTTTCGGCTGGGAGTTAAATTCAATACATATTTTTTTTAACTTTCGGCTGAAGTAGTCGAGACACTATCTGCATTATCGATTTTTTCACTTTCGGCTGGAAACTTTCGGCTAACTTTAACAGTATTGAAAAATGTCGGCTGAGAAATGTCGGCTGAAAAATATCGGCTGATGCATATTAATATTTGACATAACATATTATATTTTCGGCTGAGATAGCAAAGACACTATCTGCATTATCGATTTTTTTTAACTTTCGGCTGGAATCTATCGGCTAACTTTAATAGTATATGTTATGTCAAATATTAATATGCATCAGCCGATATTTTTCAGCCGACATTTCTCAGCCGATAATTTTCAGCCGATATTTCTCAGCCGATATTTTTCAGCCGAAAATGTTTTTTTACCACAAAAATTGTTTTCTACAACAAAAAAAAATCAACTGAAACCATTTAAAAAATCAAAAAATATAGATCAATTTTCATGTGGGGAGTCCGGGAAAACTCGATTGAATATATCGCACGCACAAAATTTGAAAATTTCTAAATATTGACCGTTTAAAGTGTCATGGTTGGAAATAGATTCAAATGAAAGGTCTTAATGATGATCGCACCTGGAAAAAATTTCAGGTCAATTTTCATGTGGGGAGTCCGGGAAAACTCGATTGAATATATCGCACACACAAAATTTGAAAATTTCTAAATATTGACCGTTTAAAGTGTCATGGTTGGAAATAGATTCAAATGAAAGGTCTTAATGATGATTGCACCTGGAAAAAATTTCAGGTCAATTTTCATGTGGAGAGTCCGGGAAAACTCGATTGAATATATCGCACACACAAAATTTGAAAATTTCTAAATATTGACCGTTTAAAGTGTCATGGTTGGAAATAGATTCAAATGAAAGGTCTTAATGACGATCGCACCTGGAAAAAATTGCAGGTCAATTTTCATGTGGGGAGTCCGGGAAAACTCGATTGAATATATCGCACACACAAAATTTGAAAATTTCTAAATATTGACCGTTTAAAGTGTCATGGTTGGAAATAGATTCAAATGAAAGGTCTCAATGATGCTCGCACCTGGAAAAAATTTCAGGTCAATTTTCATGTGGGGAGTCCGGGAAAACTTGACTGAATATATCGCACACACAAAATTTGAAAATTTCTAAATATTGACCGTTTAAAGTGTCATGGTTGGAAATAGATTCAAATGAAAGGTCTTAATGATGATCGCACCTGGGAAAAATTTCAGGTCAATTTTCATGTGGGGAGTCCGGGAAAACTCGATTGAATAGATCGCACACACAAAATTTGAAAATTTCTAAATATTGACCGTTTAAGGTGTCATGGTTGGAAATAGATTCAAATGAAAGGTCTTAATGACGATCGCACCTGGAAAAAATTGCAGGTCAATTTTCATGTGGGGAGTCCGGGAAAACTCGATTGAATATAACGCACACACAAAATTTGAAAATTTCTAAATATAACCCGTTTAAAGTGTCATGGTTGCAAATAGATTCAAATGAAAGGACTTAATAATGGTCGCATCTGGAAAAAATTTCAGGTCAATTTTCATGTGGGGAGTCCGGGAAAACTCGATTGAATATATCGCACACACAAAATTTGAAAATTTCTAAATATTGACCGTTTAAAGTGTCATGATTGGAAATAGATTCAAATGAAAGGTCTTAATGACGATCGCACCTGGAAAAAATTTCAGGTCAATTTTCATGTGGGGAGTCCGGGAAAACTCGATTGAATATATCGCACACACAAAATTTGAAAATTTATAAATATAACCCGTTTAAAGTGTCATGGTTGCAAATAGATTCAAATGAAAGGTCTTAATAATGATCGCACCTGGAAAAAATTTCAGGTCAATTTTCATGTGGGGAGTCCGGGAAAACTCGATTGAATATATCGCACACACAAAATTTGAAAATTTCTAAATATAACCCGTTTAAAGTGTCATGGTTGGAAATAGATTCAAATGAAAGGTCTTAATGACGATCGCACCTGGAAAAAATTGCAGGTCAATTTTCATGTGGGGAGTCCGGGAAAACTCGATTGAATATATCGCACACACAAAATTTGAAAATTTCTAAATATTGACCGTTTAAAGTGTCATGGTTGGAAATAGATTCAAATGAAAGGTCTCAATGATGCTCGCACCTGGAAAAAATTTCAGGTCAATTTTCATGTGGGGAGTCCGGGAAAACTCGATTGAATATATCACACACACAAAATTTGAAAATTTCTAAATATAACCCGTTTAAAGTGTCATGGTTGGAAATAGATTCAAATGAAAGGTCTCAATGATGCTCGCACCTGGAAAAAATTTCAGGTACATTTTCATGTGGGGAGTCCGGGAAAACTCGACTGAATATATCGCACACACAAAATTTGAAAATTTCTAAATATAACCCGTTTAAAGTGTCATGATTGGAAATAGATTCAAATGAAAGGTCTTAATGATGATCGCACCTGGAAAAAATTTCAGGTCAATTTTCATGTGGGGAGTCCGGGAAAACTCGATTGAATATATCGCACACACAAAATTTGAAAATTTCTAAATATTGACCGTTTAAAGTGTCATGGTTGGAAATAGATTCAAATGAAAGGTCTTAATGATGCTCGCACCTGGAAAAAATTTCAGGTCAATTTTCATGTGGGGAGTCCGGGAAAACTCGATTGAATAGATCGCACACACAAAATTTGAAAATTTCTAAATATTGACCGTTTAAAGTGTCATAGTTGGAAATAGATTCAAATGAAAGGTCTTAATGATGATCGCACCTGGAAAAAATTGCAGGTCAATTTTCATGTGGGGAGTCCGGGAAAACTCGATTGAATATATCGCACACACAAAATTTGAAAATTTCTAAATATTGACCGTTTAAAGTGTCATGGTTGGAAATAGATTCAAATGAAAGGTCTTAATGATGATTGCACCTGAAAAAAATTTCAGGTCAATTTTCATGTGGAGAGTCCGGGAAAACTCGATTGAATATATCGCACACACAAAATTTGAAAATTTCTAAATATTGACCGTTTAAAGTGTCATGGTTGGAAATAGATTCAAATGAAAGGTCTTAATGATGATCGCACCTGGAAAAAATTTCAGGTCAATTTTCATGTGGGGAGTCCGGGAAAACTCGATTGAATATATCGCACACACAAAATTTGAAAATTTCTAAATATTGACCGTTTAAAGTGTCATGGTTGGAAATAGATTCAAATGAAAGGTCTTAATGATGATCGCACCTGGAAAAAATTTCAGGTCAATTTTCATGTGGAGAGTCCGGGAAAACTCGATTGAATATATCGCACACACAAAATTTGAAAATTTCTAAATATTGACCGTTTAAAGTGTCATGGTTGGAAATAGATTCAAATGAAAGGTCTTAATGATGATCGCACCTGGAAAAAATTTCAGGTCAATTTTCATGTGGGGAGTCCGGGAAAACTCGATTGAATATATCGCACACGCAAAATTTGAAAATTTCTAAATATTGACCGTTTAAAGTGTCATGGTTGGAAATAAATTCAAATGAAAGGTCTTAATGACGATCGCACCTGGAAAAAATTGCAGGTCAATTTTCATGTGGGGAGTCCGGGAAAACTCGATTGAATATATCGCACACACAAAATTTGAAAATTTCTAAATATTGACCGTTTAAAGTGCCATGGTTGGAAATAGATTCAAATGAAAGGTCTTAATGATGATCGCACCTGGAAAAAATTGCAGGTCAATTTTCATGTGGGGAGTCCGGGAAAACTCGATTGAATATATCGCACACACAAAATTTGAAAATTTCTAAATATTGACCGTTTAAAGTGTCATGGTTGGAAATAGATTCAAATGAAAGGTCTTAATGATGATCGTACCTGGAAAAAATTGCAGGTCAATTTTCATGTGGGGAGTCCGGGAAAACTCGATTGAATATATCGCACACACAAAATTTGAAAATTTCTAAATATTGACCGTTTAAAGTGTCATGGTTGGAAATAGATTTAAATGAAAGGTTTTAATGATGATCGTACCTGGAAAAAATTTCAGGTCAATTTTCATGTGGGGAGTCCGGGAAAACTCGATTGAATATATCGCACACACAAAATTTGAAATTTTTAAATATTGACCGTTTAAAGTGTCATGGTTGGAAATAGATTCAAATGAAAGGTCTCAATGATGCTCGCACCTGGAAAAAATTTCAGGTACATTTTCATGTGGGGAGTCCGGGAAAACTCGATTGAATATATCGCACACACAAAATTTGAAAATTTCTAAATATTGACCGTTTAAAGTGTCATGGTTGGAAATAGATTCAAATGAAAGGTCTTAATGATGATCGCACCTGGAAAAAATTTCAGGTCAATTTTCATGTGGGGAGTCCGGGAAAACTCGATTGAATATATCGCACACACAAAATTTGAAAATTTCTAAATATTGACCGTTTAAAGTGTCATGGTTGGAAATAGATTCAAATGAAAGGTCTTAATGATGATTGCACCTGGAAAAAATTTCAGGTCAATTTTCATGTGGAGAGTCCGGGAAAACTCGATTGAATATATCGCACACACAAAATTTGAAAATTTCTAAATATTGACCGTTTAAAGTGTCATGGTTGGAAATAGATTCAAATGAAAGGTCTTAATGATGATCGCACCTGGAAAAAATTTCAGGTCAATTTTCATGTGGGGAGTCCGGGAAAACTCGATTGAATATATCGCACACACAAAATTTGAAAATTTCTAAATATTGACCGTTTAAAGTGTCATGGTTGGAAATAGATTCAAATGAAAGGTCTTAATGATGATTGCACCTGAAAAAAATTTCAGGTCAATTTTCATGTGGGGAGTCCGGGAAAACTCGATTGAATATATCGCACACACAAAATTTGAAAATTTCTAAATATTGACCGTTTAAAGTGTCATGGTTGGAAATAGATTCAAATGAAAGGTCTTAATGATGATCGCACCTGGATAAAATTTCAGGTCAATTTTCATGTGGGGAGTCCGCGAAAACTCGATTGAATATATCGCACACACAAAATTTGAAAATTTCTAAATATTGACCGTTTAAAGTGCCATGGTTGGAAATAGATTCAAATGAAAGGTCTTAATGATGATCGCACCTGGAAAAAATTGCAGGTCAATTTTCATGTGGGGAGTCCGGGAAAACTCGATTGAATATATCGCACACACAAAATTTGAAAATTTCTAAATATTGACCGTTTAAAGTGTCATGGTTGGAAATAGATTCAAATGAAAGGTCTTAATGATGATCGCACCTGGAAAAAATTTCAGGTCAATTTTCATGTGGGGAGTCCGGGAAAACTCGATTGAATATATCGCACACACAAAATTTGAAAATTTCTAAATATTGACCGTTTAAAGTGTCATGGTTGGAAATAGATTCAAATGAAAGGTCTTAATGATGATTGCACCTGAAAAAAATTTCAGGTCAATTTTCATGTGGGGAGTCCGGGAAAACTCGATTGAATATATCGCACACACAAAATTTGAAAATTTCTAAATATTGACCGTTTAAAGTGTCATGGTTGGAAATAGATTCAAATGAAAGGTCTTAATGATGATCGCACCTGGAAAAAATTTCAGGTCAATTTTCATGTGGGGAGTCCGGGAAAACTCGATTGAATATATCGCACACACAAAATTTGAAAATTTCTAAATATTGACCGTTTAAAGTGTCATGGTTGGAAATAGATTCAAATGAAAGGTCTTAATGATGATTGCACCTGGAAAAAATTTCAGGTCAATTTTCATGTGGAGAGTCCGGGAAAACTCGATTGAATATATCGCACACACAAAATTTGAAAATTTCTAAATATTGACCGTTTAAAGTGTCATGGTTGGAAATAGATTCAAATGAAAGGTCTTAATGATGATCGCACCTGGAAAAAATTTCAGGTCAATTTTCATGTGGGGAGTCCGGGAAAACTCGATTGAATATATCGCACACACAAAATTTGAAAATTTCTAAATATTGACCGTTTAAAGTGTCATGGTTGGAAATAGATTCAAATGAAAGGTCTTAATGATGATTGCACCTGAAAAAAATTTCAGGTCAATTTTCATGTGGGGAGTCCGGGAAAACTCGATTGAATATATCGCACACACAAAATTTGAAAATTTCTAAATATTGACCGTTTAAAGTGTCATGGTTGGAAATAGATTCAAATGAAAGGTCTTAATGATGATCGCACCTGGATAAAATTTCAGGTCAATTTTCATGTGGGGAGTCCGCGAAAACTCGATTGAATATATCGCACACACAAAATTTGAAAATTTCTAAATATTGACCGTTTAAAGTGCCATGGTTGGAAATAGATTCAAATGAAAGGTCTTAATGATGATCGCACCTGGAAAAAATTGCAGGTCAATTTTCATGTGGGGAGTCCGGGAAAACTCGATTGAATATATCGCACACACAAAATTTGAAAATTTCTAAATATTGACCGTTTAAAGTGTCATGGTTGGAAATAGATTCAAATGAAAGGTCTTAATGATGATCGTACCTGGAAAAAATTGCAGGTCAATTTTCATGTGGGGAGTCCGGGAAAACTCGATTGAATATATCGCACACACAAAATTTGAAAATTTCTAAATATTGACCGTTTAAAGTGTCATGGTTGGAAATAGATTTAAATGAAAGGTTTTAATGATGATCGTACCTGGAAAAAATTTCAGGTCAATTTTCATGTGGGGAGTCCGGGAAAACTCGATTGAATATATCGCACACACAAAATTTGAAATTTTTAAATATTGACCGTTTAAAGTGTCATGGTTGGAAATAGATTCAAATGAAAGGTCTCAATGATGCTCGCACCTGGAAAAAATTTCAGGTACATTTTCATGTGGGGAGTCCGGGAAAACTCGATTGAATATATCGCACACACAAAATTTGAAAATTTCTAAATATTGACCGTTTAAAGTGTCATGGTTGGAAATAGATTCAAATGAAAGGTCTTAATGATGATCGCACCTGGAAAAAATTTCAGGTCAATTTTCATGTGGGGAGTCCGGGAAAACTCGATTGAATATATCGCACACACAAAATTTGAAAATTTCTAAATATTGACCGTTTAAAGTGTCATGGTTGGAAATAGATTCAAATGAAAGGTCTTAATGATGATTGCACCTGGAAAAAATTTCAGGTCAATTTTCATGTGGAGAGTCCGGGAAAACTCGATTGAATATATCGCACACACAAAATTTGAAAATTTCTAAATATTGACCGTTTAAAGTGTCATGGTTGGAAATAGATTCAAATGAAAGGTCTTAATGATGATCGCACCTGGAAAAAATTTCAGGTCAATTTTCATGTGGGGAGTCCGGGAAAACTCGATTGAATATATCGCACACACAAAATTTGAAAATTTCTAAATATTGACCGTTTAAAGTGTCATGGTTGGAAATAGATTCAAATGAAAGGTCTTAATGATGATCGCACCTGGATAAAATTTCAGGTCAATTTTCATGTGGGGAGTCCGCGAAAACTCGACTGAATATATCGCACACACAAAATTTTCAAATTTTGTGTGTGCGATATATTCAATCGAGTTTTCCCGTACTCGCCACATGAAAATTGACCTGAAATTTTTTCCAGGTGCGATCATCATTAAGACCTTTCATTTAAATCTATTTCCAACCATGACACTTTAAACGGTCAATATTTAGAAATTTTCAAATTTTGTGTGTGCGATATATTCAATCGAGTTTTCCCGGACTCTCCACATGAAAATTGACCTGAAGTTTTTTTTAGGTGCGAGCATCATTAAGACCTTTCATTTGAATCTATTTCCAACCATGACACTTTAAACGGTCAATATTTAGAAATTTTCAAATTTTGTGTGTGCGATATATTCAATCGAGTTTTCCCGGACTCCCCACATGAAAATTGACCTGCAATTTTTTCCAGGTGCGATCGTCATTAAGACCTTTCATTTGAATCTATTTCCAACCATGACACTTTAAACGGTCAATATTTAGAAATTTTCAAATTTTGTGTGTGCGATATATTCAATCGAGTTTTCCCGGACTCTCCACATGAAAATTGACCTGCAATTTTTTCCAGGTGCGATCGTCATTAAGACCTTTCATTTGAATCTATTTCCAACCATGACACTTTAAACGGTCAATATTTAGAAATTTTCAAATTTTGTGTGTGCGATATATTCAATCGAGTTTTCCCGGACTCCCCACATGAAAATTGACCTGCAATTTTTTCCAGGTGCGATCGTCATTAAGACCTTTCATTTGAATCTATTTCCAACCATGACACTTTAAACGGGTTATATTTAGAAATTTTCAAATTTTGTGTGTGCGATATATTCAATCGAGTTTTCCCGGACTCCCCACATGAAAATTGACCTGAAATTTTTTCCAGGTGCGATCATTATTAAGACCTTTCATTTGAATCTATTTGCAACCATGACACTTTAAACGGTCAATATTTATAAATTTTCAAATTTTGTGTGTGCGATATATTCAATCGAGTTTTCCCGGACTCCCCACATGAAAATTGACCTGCAATTTTTTCCAGGTGCGATCGTCATTAAGACCTTTCATTTGAATCTATTTCCAACCATGACACTTTAAACGGTCAATATTTAGAAATTTTCAAATTTTGTGTGTGCGATATATTCAATCGAGTTTTCCCGGACTCCCCACATGAAAATTGACCTGAAATTTTTTCCAGATGCGACCATTATTAAGACCTTTCATTTGAATCTATTTGCAACCATGACACTTTAAACGGGTTATATTTAGAAATTTTCAAATTTTGTGTGTGCGTTATATTCAATCGAGTTTTCCCGGACTCCCCACATGAAAATTGACCTGCAATTTTTTTCAGGTGCAATCATCATTAAGACCTTTCATTTGAATCTATTTCCAACCATGACACTTTAAACGGTCAATATTTAGAAATTTTCAAATTTTGTGTGTGCGATATATTCAATCGAGTTTTCCCGGACTCTCCACATGAAAATTGACCTGAAATTTTTTCCAGGTGCAATCATCATTAAGACCTTTCATTTGAATCTATTTCCAACCATGACACTTTAAACGGTCAATATTTAGAAATTTTCAAATTTTGTGTGTGCGATATATTCAATCGAGTTTTCCCGGACTCCCCACATGAAAATTGACCTGCAATTTTTTCCAGGTGCGATCGTCATTAAGACCTTTCATTTGAATCTATTTCCAACCATGACACTTTAAACGGTCAATATTTAGAAATTTTCAAATTTTGTGTGTGCGATATATTCAATCGAGTTTTCCCGGACTCTCCACATGAAAATTGACCTGCAATTTTTTCCAGGTGCGATCGTCATTAAGACCTTTCATTTGAATCTATTTCCAACCATGACACTTTAAACGGTCAATATTTAGAAATTTTCAAATTTTGTGTGTGCGATATATTCAATCGAGTTTTCCCGGACTCCCCACATGAAAATTGACCTGCAATTTTTTCCAGGTGCGATCGTCATTAAGACCTTTCATTTGAATCTATTTCCAACCATGACACTTTAAACGGGTTATATTTAGAAATTTTCAAATTTTGTGTGTGCGATATATTCAATCGAGTTTTCCCGGACTCCCCACATGAAAATTGACCTGAAATTTTTTCCAGGTGCGATCATTATTAAGACCTTTCATTTGAATCTATTTGCAACCATGACACTTTAAACGGTCAATATTTATAAATTTTCAAATTTTGTGTGTGCGATATATTCAATCGAGTTTTCCCGGACTCCCCACATGAAAATTGACCTGCAATTTTTTCCAGGTGCGATCGTCATTAAGACCTTTCATTTGAATCTATTTCCAACCATGACACTTTAAACGGTCAATATTTAGAAATTTTCAAATTTTGTGTGTGCGATATATTCAATCGAGTTTTCCCGGACTCCCCACATGAAAATTGACCTGAAATTTTTTCCAGATGCGACCATTATTAAGACCTTTCATTTGAATCTATTTGCAACCATGACACTTTAAACGGGTTATATTTAGAAATTTTCAAATTTTGTGTGTGCGTTATATTCAATCGAGTTTTCCCGGACTCCCCACATGAAAATTGACCTGCAATTTTTTCCAGGTGCGATCGTCATTAAGACCTTTCATTTGAATCTATTTCCAACCATGACACCTTAAACGGTCAATATTTAGAAATTTTCAAATTTTGTGTGTGCGATCTATTCAATCGAGTTTTCCCGGACTCCCCACATGAAAATTGACCTGAAATTTTTCCCAGGTGCGATCATCATTAAGACCTTTCATTTGAATCTATTTCCAACCATGACACTTTAAACGGTCAATATTTAGAAATTTTCAAATTTTGTGTGTGCGATATATTCAGTCAAGTTTTCCCGGACTCCCCACATGAAAATTGACCTGAAATTTTTTCCAGGTGCGAGCATCATTGAGACCTTTCATTTGAATCTATTTCCAACCATGACACTTTAAACGGTCAATATTTAGAAATTTTCAAATTTTGTGTGTGCGATATATTCAATCGAGTTTTCCCGGACTCCCCACATGAAAATTGACCTGCAATTTTTTCCAGGTGCGATCGTCATTAAGACCTTTCATTTGAATCTATTTCCAACCATGACACTTTAAACGGTCAATATTTAGAAATTTTCAAATTTTGTGTGTGCGATATATTCAATCGAGTTTTCCCGGACTCTCCACATGAAAATTGACCTGAAATTTTTTCCAGGTGCAATCATCATTAAGACCTTTCATTTGAATCTATTTCCAACCATGACACTTTAAACGGTCAATATTTAGAAATTTTCAAATTTTGTGTGTGCGATATATTCAATCGAGTTTTCCCGGACTCCCCACATGAAAATTGACCTGAAATTTTTTCCAGGTGCGATCATCATTAAGACCTTTCATTTGAATCTATTTCCAACCATGACACTTTAAACGGTCAATATTTAGAAATTTTCAAATTTTGTGTGTGCGATATATTCAATCGAGTTTTCCCGGACTCCCCACATGAAAATTGACCTGAAATTTTTTCCAGGTGCGATCATCATTAAGACCTTTCATTTGAATCGATTTCCAACCATGACACTTTAAACGGTCAATATTTAGAAATTTTCAAATTTTGTGCGTGCGATATATTCAATCGAGTTTTCCCGGACTCCCCACATGAAAATTGATCTATATTTTTTGATTTTTTAAATGGTTTCAGTTGATTTTTTTTTGTTGTAGAAAACAATTTTTGTGGTAAAAAAACATTTTCGGCTGAAAAATATCGGCTGAGAAATATCGGCTGAAAATTATCGGCTGAGAAATGTCGGCTGAAAAATATCGGCTGATGCATATTAATATTTGACATAACATATTGTATTTTCGGCTGAGATAGCAAAGACACTATCTGCATTATCGATTTTTTTACTTTCGGCTGGAAAGTATCGGCTAACTTTAACAAGGTCAAAAATTCTCAAAAAATTATTTCAAATACGTTAAACGTTCCTCTATCACATTATGCAACGTTTCCAGCCGAAAGATAAAAAACGATAATGCAGATAGTGTCCTTGCTTTTTCAGCCGAAAGTAAACAAATACGTCACCGTTGATCATCATTCTTCAGCCGAAAGTTATCAGCCGAAAATTTAGTTCAACAACACGTCAACCAAGATCATTTGAATGATCAACTTCGGTCTAATCGTGGAGAAATTCTGATGGGGATACAGGGGTGTAATTTAGCAAAATTTCGCTAATTCAATATATCGAAAATACATTGAATGGCCTGTCGTTCAAAATTATCGTCATTGTGGCATCAATGACTTGGGTATGGTTAAAATACACTTTTGGGTAAAGTCACACAAATTTACATTCGTATACATCGGTTTCTTCAATTGTTTTCACAAATTTTTCATAAATATTGACAAAGTTCTCAATATTATTCAAACAATATTTTGCACACAAAACAAAACTCAATGCAAGTCACCTCGGACACTCTTCAAAGTACCACACTTTAAATAAAAAAAAATTCATTTTATTTGGGTGAGTGCAAGTCTATGCCTCGAAAAAAATTATTCTGTAATGACCAAACACAAGAAAAAAAATTGTTTTTGTTCTCTATCAGCAAGCAGCCATGCAAATTCGGTATTTTTCTTCAGAAACCAGAACAGAAAAAATCCGCTAATCATTTTATAAAAAATGTTATCGTACGATTTGCGTCATGTGTATGGTGCATGCACCAATCGGTATTGGTATCGGTATCGGAAATTGTGCTAAATTACACCCCTGCATCCCTATCAGAATTTCTCCACGATTAGGCCGAAGTTGACCAACATTATGACCTATCAAATAACCATAGTGGCATCAATGACAAAGCACGTTAATCTTGATCGACAGGCCATTGAATGCATTTTCGATATATTGAATTAGCGAATTTTTGCAAAATTACACCCCTGCATCAATATCAGAATTTCTCCACGATTAGGCCGAAGTTGACCAACATTGTGGCCTATCAAATAACGCAATTGACACAAATTTCACAATTGTAAACATTACCGTTGATTATTTCTGCCGCTAATTCATATCATATTAAATTTATTTTTTTATCGAATCGGACATCGACCAGACACTATTTTAGCAAAATATTAAAATTGTTTAGTATTTCTGTTTAAATGTAAATATATTTTCGGCTGAAAAATTTCGGCTGATATGTTTTGTTAGTTGAGCATCAATCAACCGATTGGAATGATTACTTTCGGCTGAAAAATCTAAGACACTATCTACATTATCGACAATTTTTGCTTTCGGCTGGAAACTTTCGGCTAACTTTAATAAGGTGGATTATTGGTGAATATTGATCAATCAAGTAAACAATTTTCTATACATTGTTCCGTTGAAAATATGTTCAATGCCAAATTTCCTCTCTGAGTTCGTCACAAGGAAATTTAGTAATGAACATATTTTCAACGGAACAATGCATAGAAAATTGTTTACGGGATTGATATATGTCCTATGTAGATTGGCACACCTAATTTCATATGCCAAGGGAGGGAGTCATCTCTGAGTTTGCCACAAGGAAATTTGGTAATGAACATATTTTCACTTTAGGCATAAATTTGAGAAGACTTAGCAAATCCTTGCGTTTCTCCTGACTTATTTTAATGTTATCATTCTGGAAAATTGCTACATCGAAACTAAAGTCTGTGCGAACCTCACTCAAGTTTCTTTTTGCCCTTCTGGAACTACTTGTTGGCATTGTTATAGATTCCGTTGTAAAATCTTCATTAAACGATCTCTTATATGAAACATTCGTTAAGTTTCGTGATTCATACTTTAAATGTCGTACTTTGGTATACTGAACACACGAGAAATTAAATTTTTGGGCCGCCTGGCTAAAATGCATAAAATCGATGCTTCTCATTTGTAATATTTTCAAATAAACTTTTGGCATTTGCAAGTAATCTCACTGGACTGTAGATTTCTATATTCTTCAAATATTTTTCCGAAGTACTGTGCACAGCATCAACTTCTTGCCGAAGAGAGTGTCCTGGTTTCGAATATTTGTGCTCTACATCGGGATTTTTCTTCATGAAGTTCAACAAGATTAAAGATAAAATCGAAGTGCGGTTCTGCGGAACACAAGCATCTGTCCAAATAATAAATTTTTCAGTTTGTGGAAAATCGGTTATCACAGCTTGCAAAATTCTTATGAAAGCTCACTTGCTAATTCATTTGCACCTCTTCCTTGACTTGTCTCATTCCAGATACTACAATATGTGCTTCGGTTATCCTTACAATATCCTGTTAGGTTAAAACACAAAAGTTTTCGCTTGTAATAGAAACAGTTAACATTTGCTTTCGGCAACGCAAATACTTTTTGCAGATCAATTTCCATGATACGGGTATTTGGTTGAACATTTATCTTGTCAGTATGTCTTTCTCCGCTTTTGCTACCAATTTGTTTTGAATGTGATCCGAGTAAAAGTTTTGTTCATTTTGAGCTAATATTTCGCCATTCTTGAGTTAATGTTTCGCAATTTGTTTTCCTTTCTCTTGTGTCCCTCGCATTTGTTACACAAATCTTTCTTTGGGATCAAAAAACTTGGCAGACCCTTTTCAACATACCGTTTAATAGTTTAATTGCTAAAACTGCTCAAATAATTGTTTCCTCTGAAACAAATCAAATTGCTCATGGCATGCATATGAACAATTTTCTCCGCAACCTGTTTTAATTTCTCGTTTTTTTTTCGAAGTATCCCTACATCAGTAAATTCCTCCCCGCATTGGCATTTAGCTTTCCTTTTATTGTTCTTCCAATTTTCGAGTCTTTTTCCAGTCTCTTACGTCTTTTTGGATTAACTTGTAATTATAGCGTAATTTTATATTTTTTAAGGTTATGACTTAAAGCGTAATTTATCAATATTTTGTTTTTCAAGCTATGGGGTTAGCTTAAAAATTTTTTTTGTATTTTGTTAAATTTTGTTGTGAGGTTTTTAACTTTTGGAGTTAGTGCAAAAAGAATCGTAGAGTATTTTGCTTTTGTGGAATTAGGTGATATACTGTGCTTAGCGCTAAAATTAGAAAAAACCAAGTCAAACAGATTTTGCGTAATTTAGTCGGTAAAAAGTGTTCGAAATGGTGGATAGCGGAAAACACAAAACCAGTTTCCTCAGTAACAGGCAGTCTGATTAAAATGTAAATACGCGCAAACGAAAGAGGATGGTTTAAAACCTAACTAACCATCAAAACCCGGAAAATTTCAATTTGGTGGTTAGCGTACTCTAGTCCTGAGGCGACGAAATGGTAGCGTGTTTATTCACGAAAACCGGTCATGTGGCTACTGTGGCTCTTGAAAATCAAAAGACAGTCAATTCAGCTTGGTATACGACCATTTGTTTGCCCGAGGTTTTCAACAAATTGAGAGAAAACAACTCAAAACGGCGAATCATTTTGCATCACGATAATGCGAGCTCACTCAAGTAAGTATTTGAGCACTCAAATGATAGAATTTATGGGTCATCGGCCTTATAGCCCCGACTTGGCATCCAATGACTTCTTCCTGTTGCCAACTATCAAAGATAAGATGCGTGGACAACAATTTGTATCGCCTGAAGAAGCAATTGAAGCGTTTAAAAACCATGTTTTGGAGCTATCATCTTCGGACTTGCAAAAGCATTTCGATAAATGGTTTGAGCGTATGCAAAAGTGTATAGATTTAAAGACGAATATTTTGAAAAGCAATAAAGCAATTTTTGACGAAAAATTTTCACGGCATTTTGATTAAAAAATTTAATAAAATGTGTATATCGTACTTCACAGCTATGAAAAACGGAGCGGTTCACTGCGAGTGATTTCGTTATTCACTGAATACAATGGGAAACGATATAGCATTGCAACCGCAACAAAGATGGCCTCATCATCATTTAAATTACTAATAATGTGATAACCAAAGACAGTCATTTAATAAGGATTTAATACGATGGTATTGCAGTTATAAATATATTCAGATCATTATCAAGTGAAATAATTGTTTCATTATAATCAGTAGGGATATGACCACGGCTCGCCTAATGTGGCGAGCCGCTAAAACCAGATTTTGTTATGATTCAATTCAGATATTTACCAGGTGTGTAAATATGAAGCCGGATTTTTTTAGTAAAAAGTACACGTTCATCGTATGATAATGATTAAGAGTATTTTATTCAAAGTATTGCCTATTATAAGCTACACATTTTTCCCATCTTTCTGGCAATGCTTGTGCCACGCCAAAAAATTGTTTTGCCATTTTGGTTCATTTTTGTAAGAAATGAAGTGCTTCTCAGCAAGCCCATGCCCCATCGATGCAAATAAGTGATAATCGGACGGAGCGAAGTCTCGCGAGTACACCGCATGCGAAAGTATTTCCCAACTAAGTTGTGTTGCCTTTTATCATATTCTGGTCGTTGTTCACGCAGAGCTCGATTCAAATTGATCATTTGTTGTTCGAATCGTTCAGTATTTACGGTTTCACCAGGTTTTAGCATTGATTTAAATTATTTTAATAAAACACTTGTAAAATTTTTTTCTTAGAGTGACAATATTTATTTAATATTAGGAAGATCGATTTCGAAAATAAATTCCTTCTTCAGTTCCTTTTTACAACTAATACACTTTTCTTAAAATTACGCTGCTCATATACTAATCGTAGGTCTAATTTGTTGTGCTCCTCCTACTATGGTTAGTGTTGTCTATAATTAGATCGTAACTCCTGTTGGTTTTGGTATTCAATTTGTAATTTAATAAGATATTGCTGGCTTTGTATTTGTAAATTTCGAGTTCTTCAGGTCTATTGAGTATGTGTCCTTTTCTGGCTTTACGGAATATTTTTAAGTTGTGGTCAACGTCTGTGAATTGATGTTTTTCTGTTTTGATGTGTTGTGCGTAGTTCGATTTTGGATCTGATGTGTTTATGTCTTCTGTAAACACATCAGATCCAAATCCAAATTGGCTTGGCCTCTGATAGACTTCGTAAATTGGTGGCATGTAGATGTGGATTCCGGTTCTCTTGGTGTGGCTACGTACAATTTCCCAGTAATGATTTCTGATGATGACTTCATCTTCTAGTTCGTAGGCAGTATGGTTGCATTGGGCCGGTTGTTGTGAGATGATGCTGGGTATGCAAGTGTTGCTTATTGATTGTAATGATTGCTTAGTGCAGTAATACTTGTTTTCCAATTCGTTGCATGGTTGTAGTATGTATTGGTAATATTTTTGTTCGTTTAGGATGATATTATATGACGGAATCGGGGTAATCATGAGGTTTTTGGATGGGGTAGATTTAATTTTGAAATAACTAAATATTGGTTCATAGAAGGTCGGTACCTATATACTAAGGATGATTCTAGACTGATTGTAGTATCCTTGTAACGTTGGGTTGATTATTTCAATTCAGTCGTGGGACAGTAAATCATTAATGAAATGAATTTCATTGTTGGATAGTAAATGTCTTGAGATGCATCTGTGTCTAGCTGAACTAAGTGCATCCAAAATGTCGTCTCTCGTCTATATGTTGGGTTAAGATATCTATTGTATTAATTAGTTTAAAGATGTATAATCCATTTTGTATTATCTATTTTGATCATATGTATTCCTATTTGTGTTGTGTCGCTGAGCCTATTTAGTTCAAATTCAATTTTTCTATTACTGTCTCTTATATATTTCTGTACGTAGTTAAATCTATCAATCATACCCTTATTTATCCCAATTTGAGCGTCATTTTGTTTATTTAAATTTTTTTGATTCTGGTAGAGACTATGTATTGCGGAACTAATCTCTTCTGGATCATGTTGGTCTTTTCCCGTAATATCTTTGATCAAGGAACCTAGTCTATTAATAAGACCTCTTTTGACCCGTGTAGGGTTCAAAAGGTTAACGTTGTCCTGTAGTTCCTTAAATTTGTGTTTAAGGATTTCTATTTTGTTTTTTCATGCATACTTATAATCTATATTGCTATTGATAGTTTCTTCAACTATGTCGATGTTACCTTGGATAACACGAAGATTTGCTTCATAAAATTGGGTCTCAATGACGTGGACGATCCTTTAAGGAACTGTTGATTACTTGAGCCTGGCCTATTTTGATTGGTATCAAGCCTTTAGTTAGTATAGTGACTTTGTTATCTTTAAGGATTTTCCTAATTACGTATCCGGGTTTAATTTTTGTGCCTTTCTTATTGCGAATGTGCACTGTTTGGTCGATTCTCATTTTTGGTGGTTTATCTCAACCGATACTGAGTTTATTGATTAGTTTAACCTTTTTTGCATGAGTTTCCTCATGTATGCGCTTGCATAGTTTCTAATAGGCTAAGGTGTGGTTAATAAGGTACTCCTGTGCGTTTGGGGGTGTAGGGTTGATAAGTTGATAGTATCCACTTAATAGTTCGAAGGGCGTACATTTAGTTGTGGAATGAATGGAGTTATTTTAGGAGAAGATAGCACGGTTCATTAACGCTTTAATGCTTAGTTGGAAAGAATTTAGATATGCAATTTTGATAAGTTCCGATTTTGAGAAGTGTGAGAAATACATGATTTTGGAAGAAACAGAAATCTATATGAAGGATTTCCATAGGTTTCTTCGGTGTTTCCGTGATCTCATACCCCAATTTAGGTGGATGCCTATGGGTGTATTGGTAGTCGGTATGATAGTTTGTTCATCATTATTTGTGATTTGGGAATCCGTAGATGGGTCTGAAGTTTCGGAGGTGTTCAGATTGTTGATAACGTTAAGTGCGGGTTGCATTCGCGAGAGTGCATCCGAATTGGTATTCTTTGCACCTTTTTTGTATACGATATCGTAATCGGATTCCTCCAATTTTAATCTCCATCGATCCAATTTGGAATTTGGCTCTTTGAGATTGAGAAGCCATGTCAGTGGCTTATGGTCTGTGACAATTTTAAACTTTTATCCAAATAAGTACGGTCGAAAGTACTTAGTTGTCCAGACGATAGCTAGAAGTTGTTTTTCTAGAGTAGACTAGTTTGGTTCTGTGACCGCTAAGGTTGGATACGTTGCAAATAGGCTTATCTTTTCCTATAGGCCCTTATGAAAGGACGGCCCCAATGGCTACATGGCTCGCGTCCGTGGTAAGGATAAAATCCTTAGAAAAATTTGGATGCTGTAAGATGGTTTCCTTGCATAACAACTCTTTACAGTATTTGAAACACTGGAAATATCTAGTGTCAAGTGTGATCTTTTGATCTTTTCTTAAGCATTCCGTTAAAGGCTTGGTAATTCCGGCTTGGTAAGTTTTGGATTTCTCTATAGAGAAATTCCGACTTATCCATTTGTACTTTTAGATTGGCTTTCCTGAGTTTGTTAAAAACGTGTTTTAAGCTCTCCATGTGCTCCTGGAGCGATGTGGAAAAGGTGATAATATCGTCCATGTAGCACAAGCACTATTTACCTTGTAGTTCACCAAGGACATTGTCCATGACTCTCTGGAATGTCGGTGGTGCATTTTTAAGCCCAAAAGGCATTCTCACATATTCGTAGTGTCCATGGTCTACGGAGAAAGCCGTTTTAGGTATATCCTCTTTCCTGACCTCAATCTGGTGCTAGATCCAACGTCGAAAAATATAGACATTTGCCCAATTTGTCCAGGATATCCGTGACGTTCGGTAGCGGATACCGGTCATCTATCTTTTTTTCATTCAATTTCCGATAGTCTATAACTAATCGCTACTTGACTTTGCCACTTGCGTCGGCCTTTTTCGGCACGACCAATATGGGCGATGACTAAGAAGAGAAGCTAGGACGGATGGTTCCATCTTGTAGCATTTTATCTATTTGCTTCTTTACTTCCTCTTTATAGCCGAAAGGGTACCGAAAGCTTTTGGCGAAGATAGATTTATCGTCTTTCAGATTTATCTCATTGGTCATTGGTAAATGACAATCGTTGTTCTATTTTGAGAAATAGATCCCGGTATGGATGACAAAGTTTAATGATGGCTACTTTTTCTTCAGGATTGAGGTGTTGAAGTCTAATCAACTTTAAGATATCTTCATTTTGTGTTTCATTCAATTCTAGTACATAACAATGTTGGGATTGGACTCGATAAGATTTTTTAAAAGCTCGAGTTTAATTGATTGTCCGATAACGAATGTATGTTTTTTATTGCTATAATTGACGATTTCCAGAGTAGCGTACCAATTTATACTATGATATATTCCATCGGGGATAATTAGATTGCCATTGATTGTAGTTGGCATCATATATATATATCACCGTTCTCTACGCCTAGGGTTTGGATGAATAATTTGGCTTCAACAGTAAAGGGATCTTTACTTTATCCGTTTTCAGGAGTGAATTGGCTAGATCTAACGTAACACCAAGTTGTTGCATTATTTCAAGTTCCATTAAACCATCAAAGCATTCATTGAATAAAAGGAATTCCTTGGGATTCCTGGTTTTGAACCCCATGGGTCCTGGAATTAGTACTTTTTGGTTTATGGCATGGGTGTTAAACATGGTTTTTATATCGATAGGGAGTATAGTACGTATCCGTGAAGGATGTACGAACTCTGGGTTCAGAAAGGATTTGTTAGGGCCAGTGTCAATTAGTATCTTTAGTTTTTTTTTTGTAGATTTAACCATTCGTGTATGTACGGAAGCGTATTTGTTTGATGTCTGTTTACATCTATGTATCCAACTCCGTTGGTGAGGCTTCGGGATGAAAATTTACATTTTCTACCTCGCCTTCTTCCAAGTCAGGGAAGTATATTGGTGCTTCCTCTTCATGAAAATTTCCTAATTTATTTAATTACAATTTTATTTTTATTTAATTGTTTCCTAATCGAATGATACTGATACTAAATTATAAAATGTGCTCAAATCTATTATGTTGACACCCGATCTGACTTGTCAGCAAAATATGCATAAAAGTATTTATGCATATTATGCACCTTTGTTGCGCGTAGATCTCAATTCAATGTGTTTTTAATTGGCGTCATGTGCAGAGAATCGTAACTTAAGGCTAAAAATGGATTTCAACCATTATAGCACAAATTGTGAGGTTCTAGCAACTCAAAATAAATCACACTCTTCTGATCCCACCAATCATCTTCCGTCCGAAGCGATTTGGATTTGCAGTGGATGTCGATGGTTGTCCTGGATCAACCCAAGACATTTTTCGCTTTGGATTTTTAAAATAGATCCATTTTTCATAGCCAGTCACAGTTCGTTCGATAGAGAAATGACCTTTTTTTGTATCTGGCGAGCAACATTTCGCAAGTGGTTTTTATATTTGCCTGTTGCCTTTTGTTCAGTTTATGCGGAGCCCATTTTCCCAGCTTTTGCATCTTCCCCATAGCTTTTAAACGGCTTCTCGTGACACATTCAACTGCTCCGCGAGTTGTGTTTGCGTTTGAGCGTCATCCTCATCCAACAATGCTTATAATTCACTGTCTTCAAACCTTTTGAACGTGGCCTTCAACGTTCTTCGTTTCTCACGTCAAAATCACCACTTTTAAATTTATTAAACCACTCATAGCATTGTGATTTACCAAGAGCATGCTCACCGTAACCTTTGACAAGCATTCGATGTGATTCTGCAGCGGTTTTCTGCAATGATAACAAAAAACCAAGGATTTCAGCAAATCGTAATACGTAGGCACAAAACTCGACATTTTTAACTCGTAAAAAACATGTGTTATTGCATTAAACTTGTATGGTTATGAATTTGATATTGTTGACAGAGGTCGAAAGCAAACAATGGCGCCAATGACGTGTTTGTCGAAAGGTACATTGACAGGTGGCGCCATTAATTGGTAAATTCCGGTTTCATATTTACACACCTGGTATATGTAATCTGCAGCATTCACCAACTAGCCAACCGTAAACAAAAATTATTAAAATAAAGTGTTTTTAAAATTAAATTTAGTAGTTTATTTTAATTTATTATTTTAATTAGAAATAACCATCTTTATATCTGGTAACCCCGCCGCCGGTTTCTACCGTGGCAGGTATGAAAAGTGCATGCCAATTCTTATATTTATTTTATAAATAAATTTGAAAAGTTCAAAAACGTGTCCATTCCGACTGTTCCGAATGATAAATTTACCAGTACAAAAAATCATTTTTGGTAACAGTGGTCCAAGCGCCCACCCGAGGTGAGTATACTATTCCCCAAATTTGAATGCCATTCCCTGCTCAAGAAATACGTTTCGATTCCGACACAGTTTGTTACATTTTAGAGTGATTTTCCCTGGTCGCAATCATGTATACATTCCGATACGCTTTCACAAATAGAGTAGCCAAGCCAAAATTCCTAAAATTGGTTGAAAATGGACAATTGTTGGATTAGTTTTAATAGGAAGTTCTTTATTTTATCTGGTAAGCTTTTTTTATAGGGTAGGAGTAAGTGTGGAATTGTGAGGGTTTCGATGTGCTGTCTGTCTATGTGTCGGTCTGTGTCCTCTCTGCAGCCCAAGTAGATTGACTTATTTTAATAAAGCTTCATACTTGGGCATTTTCATGTGTTGGGAGGTGCAAGTGGGGTTTTGGCGGAGGTTGGAATTATTTTGGAAGGTAGCATCTGCGATGGAATCGTTTAAGAACGAAAGGAATTTGGATTGGATGTGTGTAAGTGGAAGTGGAAATTATGCCCAGGTTTTGAGGTTGAATCTTTGTTGGGCGGTAAAAGCTCAATTTTAACATTTGGTTGCAGTAAATTTATTGGATGACTTGGTGAATTATCTAATAGTAAAAGCACTTTAAACTGAGTATTTTCTTTTTCCAAATATTTTTTCACTTCTGGAACGAAGCACTGGTGAAGCAAACCTTCAAATAAAGTGCAAATAATCTAACATTTTTTATTTGCCCGCCACGAACTGGTAAATTATTCATATTAACGCCTTTCATCGCTCGTGGTTTTTGAACTCGGTTAATAAAGAATGGCTTTAACATTCGATCTCCCGATACAACGTTACTCTAATTTTTGTTGCCTTAAATCCACTGTCAGATCTTTCATTTTTGGATAGATAAGTTATTTTCGGCATTTTATTCTAAAACAGTTCAACTTTTTCAACGGCTTCCGTAATAAGATTCCGTTTACAAGTTGAAAATTTTGCACTCACTGTTATACCACTCGTCACACGTTTACGAATAAAATTTTCATCCGAGTTATTGTTGTTACAATCGACTCATTTAAACCATAGTCTTTTGCCACAAGGGTTGATCCCAGCCTCAATTTCAATCTATACAAAATCCTGATTTGGGTTTCTAGCGAAATTACATGCCGTTTCGTAAGATTAGTTTTCTTTCTTGTTGTCGACTTGGTAAGTCTTGGTAAATTTTCTTGCCAACGTTCAGTTCATAAATATAAATAAAACAACACAACTAGAGGGAATTCTCCATTCCAACCATTTTTGATTTTGACATTTCCTGAGTGCGTCTTATGGAGTAAAATACAAAAATGAAATGACAGCGTTTAAAACACATTGAACATCGAAATATTAGTACTTTTTAAATATTAGAACTTTTTAATTTTGGTAACCGTGTAAAAGCTAAATTGTGAAAAACGTGTACCATGCAAACCGAGGGATGGGCGTATTAAATTTTAGTAAATAATGATTTTTGGAAATTAAAAATAAAGACTCGGTTACATCGAACTCTTTCGATGCCTAATTGCATTGGCTCAATTGATGGTAAGCACATCAATATCCGGTGCCCATCTCTAAGTGGATCAAATTTATTTAACTATAAAAAAAAGTTTAGTACAGTTCTACTAGCTACATGCGATGCTAATTATTTATTCGCGCACAGGTAATATTTAATATATTTTTATTTGCATTCTACTTTTATCATTTTATATTATATCTATGTATTGCAGGAGTGTCACAATTTGGGAAGAAACTATTAAATATGACGTGGGTAAATGCAGCAGGGAAACTTTCGAATTTCAAAATGAAACTTTGCATACCGATTAAGCCCAATTTGTGCTAATTAGTGCTCACGGGAAAAAATTAGTGCTAGTCCAGGAGCGAAAAACCGGGAAAAGAAAATTTCAAATTTCGCCTAAAAGACGGAATAAATAAAAAACGATTTCTAGAAAAAAAACAAAAATAATTTAAGACTAATTTTAAAACTTTCTAAAGGCCGCTAAACTGATGAAATTTGTGCTTATCATAGAAATATAATTTTCATAAATTTTCATTCATAAATCGAGGAAAACCAAATCAGCCCCTGAAAGATACTATATTAAAAAAACGGAGATATATCGTGCAATAATATTTGTGTTGAACAACAAATAAAACAATAGAAATAAAATGTTCTAAAATCCAAGGCATAAGCAAGCAATTCAGATAGTATATCCCTGTCAGGTATGTTCATTGCCATCCCAAAAATATAGTGACTGAGTTTGTGCTAACCCAGAATTGGCCCAATTCCATTGAACAACATCAACCGTTGAATGAACAATTTTCTAACAAAAAAATGTTTTAGAAACCAATGAATTTGGCACTTCTGATTGCATATGCCAATCAGATATGTTCATTGCCATCCGAAACGGTCGTTGTTGTTCAATGGAATTGGGCCAATTCTGGATTAGCACAAATTCAGCCACTATGTTTCTCGGACGGTAATGAACATACCTCATCGGAATATGCTATCAGAAGTGCCGACTTCATTGGTTTCTAGAACACTTTTAGTCAGAAAATTGTTCATTCAACGGTCGTTGTTGTTCAATGGAATTGGGCCAATTCTGGAATAGCACAAATTCAGCCACTATATTTTTCTAGAACACTTTTTGTCAGAAAATTGTTCATTCAACGGTCGTTGTTGTTCAATGGAATTGGGCCAATTCTGGATTAGTACAAATGCAGCCACTAAATTTTTCGGATGGCAATGAACATATTTGATCGGAATATGCAATCATAAATGTCAACTTCATTGGTTTCTAGAACATTTTTTGTTAGAAAATTGTTCATTCAACGGTCGTTGTTGTTCAATGGAATTGAGCCAATTCTGGATTAGCACAAATTCAGCCACTATGTTTCTCGGACGGTAATGAACATACCTCATCGGAATATGCTATCAGAAGTGCCGACTTCATTGGTTTCTAGAACACTTTTAGTCAGAAAATTGTTCATTCAACGGTCGTTGTTGTTCAATGGAATTGGGCCAATTCTGGAATAGCACAAATTCAGCCACTATATTTTTCTAGAACACTTTTTGTCAGAAAATTGTTCATTCAACCGTCATTGTTGTTCAATGGAATTGGGCCAATTCTGGATTAGCACAAATTCAGTCACTAAATTTTTCGGATGGCAATGAATATATCTGATCGGAATATGCAATCAGAAGTGCCAATTTCATTGGTTTCTAAAACACTTTTTGTCAGAAAATTGTTCATTCAACGGTCGTTGTTGTTCAATGGAATTGGGCCTACTCTGGATTAGCACAAATTCAGCCACTATATTTTTCGGATGACAATGAACATATCTGATCGGAATATGCAATCATAAATGTCAACTTCATTGGTTTCTAGAACATTTTTTGTTAGAAAATTGTTCATTCAACGGTCGTTGTTGTTCAATGGAATTGAGCCAATTCTGGATTAGTACAAATTCAGCCACCAAATTTTTCGGATGGCAATGAACATTATTAATAGGAATATGTAATCAGAAGTGCCACCTTTATTGGTTTCTAGAACACTTTTAGTCAGAAAATTGTTCATTCAACGGTTGATGTTGTTCAATGGAATTGGGCCAATTCCGGATAAGCACAAATTCAGCCACTAAATTTTTCGGATGGCAATGAACAAATCTGATCAGAATATGCAATCAAAAGCGCCAACTTTATTGGTTTCTAGCACACTTTTTGTCAGAAAATTGTTCATTCAACGGTCGTTGTTGTTCAATGAAATTGGGCTAATTCTGGATAAGCACAAATTCAGCCACTAAATTTTTTAAATATGGCAATGAACATATTTAATAGGAATATGCAATCAGAAGTGCCAACTTCATTGGTTTCTAGAACACTTTTAGTGAGAAAATTGTTCATTCAACGGTTGATGTTGTTCAATGGAATTGGGCCAATTCTGGATTAGCACAAATTCAGACACTATATTTTTGGGATGGCAATGAACATACCTGACAGAGGTATACTGTCTGAATTGCTTATGCCTTGGATTTTAGAACATTTTATTTCTATTGTTTTATTTGTTGTTCAACACAAATATTATTGAACGATATATCTCCGTTTTTTTAATATAGTATCTTTCAGGGGCTGGTTTGGTTTTCCTCGATTTATGAATGAAAATTTATGAAAATTATATTTCTATGATAAGCACAAATTTCATCAGTT
The DNA here is from genome assembly GCA_963691935.1 of Nephrotoma guestfalica. Taxonomy (NCBI): domain Eukaryota; kingdom Metazoa; phylum Arthropoda; class Insecta; order Diptera; family Tipulidae; genus Nephrotoma; species Nephrotoma guestfalica. The sequence goes on from OY829915.1 coordinate 147,222,721, forward strand.
TAGCGGCCTTTAGAAAGTTTTAAAATTAGTCTTAAATTATTTCTGTTTTTTGCTAGAAATCGGGTTTTATTTATTCCGTCTTTTAGGCGAAATTTGAAATTTTCTTTTCCCGGTTTTTCGGCTCCTGGACTAGCACTAATTTTTTCCCGTGAGCACTAATTGGCTCAAATTTGGCTTAATCGGTATGCAAAGGTTCATTTTATAAAACTCGAAAGTTTCCCTGCTGCAGTTACCCACGTTTAAATATGCCTTGCGATTGGTTGACAACTCTAGACTTGAAAATAGCAACATAATGTTCCTCCATTATTTTATGGCTAATGCAGGCTTTCCACTGCATATAAATATTATGAGACCTTATCCTGGTGGTCCAAATTTCGGCGAGGCCAAAGAAATATTCCATTATAAGCTATCAAGGGCTCGCCGAACAATAGAAAATGCTTTTGGCATATTAGTAGCTCGTTGGCGCACTCTATGAGATACTTTAGATTTGTAGCCAGATAATGCTGCAAGGGTCGTTTTAGCAACGATTGCTTTGCATAATTTCATCAAAATTAATGACTGATTGGGAAGATTACGATAAAGTCCTACATCCAGTGGCCCTATTCTGGTAATTCCGCGGGAATAGGGATCTGGGGAAAGATTTTACATCTAATTCCAGTTTAAATTATTTTTTTCTGGCCTACTGAGGGAATAAGTTTGGGGTAAATATTTTCGAAACAAAGTTAAATGGGAAAATATTCTTCCCCATGAAAATTTTGTGGAACAAAAGTTTGTTTTGAACATTTTTACACTAAACTTATTCATTCAGTAGGCCAAAAAATACAATTTGAACAAAAATTCTATGAAAATATTTTTCCCCATTTCCCACACTCAAAACATTTCCTTCATACTACTGCCAGTCGATTTTAGAAAATATCCGTCTTCATTATATTCTGACTCAGAATTCTTATTTATTTATTTTTTACATTTCAAAGTTGATCGAAACTCGCTGTGGAGGATATCTTTTTTATTTGTTCGGCGAGGTTTCGAGCTGGACGAAGATGAAGTCGAGTTTTCATATACATCAACGATGATCAAATTTTCAAAATCTTCATTCACCATCCTATAATAAATATAATTTAAAAATTGCATTGCTAATTATACCTCGGTATCTTTCATGCTTCCTCAGTGTAATGAAATGGTCCAAAAATTCCATGTAAGGATATAACTCCCAAGTATAATCAAAAAAAAAAATAACTCCAGAACCAGATGGTTACTTGGTTACCACGATAATTTTCTTTTTTTCCCGACTTTTTTATCTCTTAAGTGGGCCTTTGTTTTAGCTTAAACAATTATTAGAAACATGTAATGTAATTAATCATTCCGTGATAAAATCTACACAAAATGTCAAAATTAAATTTTTACGGAAAGGCGGATCGGAACGGAGTAACTCGTCCTTAACAATTAGTTCTTCTTGATCCAGAATCGAACGAGTCAGCATCTCTAATATTAAAACCATGAGAAAACGCAAAAACAATCAAATAAAAACAGAGTTTGTAACGATCGCACTAATTTTAGCAATCGACCACGTCAGGTAAATTTCCGTAACCAGTAATTTAGGTAGTAGCGACATCATTTCCATTTGATGCAATAGGCTTTTCTCATGTAATACCACCTTTACTAATTATTCTCTTCCATAATTTTGTTTTTAGATAATTTAGCTTGATTACACCGGAAAAAATTTTATATAATTTTTACGATCAGCTGTCAATTAATGAGCGAGTGTTGGTGTATAATTCAGAGGGGGGAAAAAACGCGCGTATGATTGACAAGCGAGGTGAAAAGGAAGAGATCATCTGGTTGGAAGAGAAGTCAAGTTGAAAATTCAAGCGAGGAAGGGTCAATCTACCCAAAAAGAAATATAATATATAAGTAGATAATTTTAAGAATATTAACAAAAATTGTATAAGTGATACATTGTTGAGTTATTTATTGTAAAAATACAACTAAAAGTGGTTTGTGTAATGGTGAACTAAAATATCATGTACTTTTGATGCTACACCAATAAAAACAAAAAAAATTTACTAAAAACTTTGTCAAAATAAATGGAAACATAAACAGAATAATATTCATATTCTGGATCTTTTTGTTCTGGGATAGAATCGAAACTCTAAAGCGGCAAATAAAAAGAAAGGTGAAACGTGTATGTGTGTGTGCTACCTTCCGATTGGCAAATTGCTGATGGAAATAAATTAATTTTAAATATTGTCTGACGAGACGCAAGCAAAAACAAAGGTCAAATCCCAAAAAAAAAACTCAGTGTAGTATCTTATTGGTAGCGATCACCCTGACCACCAGTTTTGTTTTTTAATTTTATTTTTTTTTGTGAGAACGCGCGGCAAGCGAAATTGTGTAGAGGCAAACAGTAAAACTGGAGAAAAAGAAAACGTGCGTTAAAGAAAGTAAATCAGGTTCAGTGATCTAATACGGTCTATCTAAAATCCGGTTGATGCCTCTTCAACCTCGACAAGTTTCCGTCGCAACCTATTAAGTTACAACCAAGTATGCAGTGGGAGCCCGGGTACTAAGACGAACTCCAACATTATTATATACCTAATATTTACGGATACCAATATCATCGAGCAACATTTCATCGCCCGGTATACATATATAAATTGAAGCGACAGGAAAATTCGTAAAGGCGAAACCGACACATCGTTAGCGGAAAAATCCGAAGCGGATGATTTCAACAACATCGTCAACCAGGTCCGTCATCGTCAGCCCGTTACAATACCATCCAAAGGTCATCGTTATGGATCCGATTTGTAAAGTATTGCATGGCATTTATCTTTCTTAATCGTAACAATTTATTTATTTCAGTTAGAATAATTTTCGTTATACTTATTCATTTGTATTTTGTTTATTTTTATTTTTTTTGCAAGCCAAATACCTCCTGTAAATATTTCCTTTTGGTCTGATTTTTTTCTTCTCTCGTTCGTCGGGAATTTTATTTGGAGGTGAACGACAATATAAGCGCGCTTCATTTAGTTCTCCAACAAGATGATTTTTTTCCCTAACCGAGTGATAATTAGTTCGTAAATTATGTGGTAGTCAACATTAGCTAGTGGAGGTTAATGTGAAACAGTGTTGTGCTATGTGAACGTTTCTATATGCTATTGCTTAGGTCTAAATTCATACTCTCCCAGTTAGCTTATACCGATTGTTTTTGAAAAAAGCACACTAAGTGAACAATATTTGTAACATGGCTGCTAGTATGGTGGTAACGGGACCCCCCAAGCCGACTATGAGCTACCTGTCGAGACAGTGTGCAGCTACCGTACCTAGCGGAAACCAAGCCATGCGGTTACAAGTTTTGTGATACCCGAAAGTGAACCCTATGGGGAACTTAACAGAACAAACGGTTCTATAAATTCTTATAGCATTCGTCCTATAATTTTTTTTAATAACGGTACTCCACGAACTCAGAATACATTAATTGGTGTTGTTCACTTGCCTACTATCATGGTAGTGACCAACTTCAAACTAACGACTAATAAATTTCAAAGTGTTTTGTACCGGATTAACGAATGTACAAAACGATATCAGATTGAATGAAAAAAAGAAGAATTATGAATAGTGGAGCCTCACCAACGTATCAAAAGGGACCCCGCCATAAGCCAAGTGTTGAAGTAAAGCAACTACTTCGCCACCAGGAAAAACTCAGAAAAGTACGAACTCATTCAGTGACCGTATATTTAAATTTAAATACGAGAAAGATATCCGGATGGTTTAATTAAAACTTTTAGTTTCTGTAAAGCCTGTTTTATAATTTAAAAACCCTAAAACATTTCTTTTATTGTCTTTTAAATACGTAAATAAAAAATATTTACTTTTAGTGCAGACCAAAAATTATCCAATGTTTTGTTTGTGTCCTGCACTAAAGAGCTTTTTCTGCACAAATTATTTAAATCGCTATTTACCTACAACAGATTCGACCGTTTTTTTTTGTTCTAATTTAAATCATAAACACTTTTCTAACAATAGCGCTTATGTATGAATGAACATACGTGTATGTCCTGTATATATATTCAAGCATACTCGTATATGCAGGAAATAATACGAGTATGTACATATACGAGTAAAACGTAAGTGAAAATTTAATTTCCTCAAAACAATGGAAGTAGAACGTCTAAACGAATAAATTAAAATAAATAGAAAGCACAACAGAACGAACCTATTAGTATTGTGTAGAACAGAAGTCTTTTTATGAATCCATTTGTGTCTGTACTTTATCGTATGTAGTCTATGTACATAAAACTAATTCAGGTGTAAAGTAGTAGTTCTGACATGTTCACAATAAATAAAACTTATTGCTCAGTCCAGCACAACCGTAAATGTTTATTATAACGAGTATAGTGTAGGAATAATAATTCTACGACTAAACTAAGTGCCTTACGAAACTTTATTAATACGATAAACGAATAATGTAAAGAAATAACTGTAAATTGATTATTACTGAAAGGTATCAAGTAAAAATAATATCAAACACTTGTTTCTTTTACGTCTAGACATGAAATAATACATTTTGATTTTTCAATTTTCGTTTAAGATCTTTCCTTTATTTTTCGTCATTTTCATGTTTTCATGTGTGACGAAATAAATTATTTTTATGATGGAAATAATGCAATACACAAGAAAATGTAATCACAAAAAATAAGTCGAATGGTTTCGACTTTGGATTTCAATTATTTTACAAGCCTGGTATAAAATAATCTGTGACAGGTTAGTGTGATAGAGCGTACGAGTATTTGTTGTAATTATTTTGATGTCAAAAAACTGAGCCTAAAAGTAAATATGCCGTAACCATCGATAAATTAGTAGTCTTATTCACAAACTGTACAATTTCCGATGTTGATTGATTGATTGATTAGAATGTACGGCCAAGACTAAACAGGGATCCCGGATACGCCGGGCCTACCGCACATCCCTTTTAGATATAACAAGGTGGAGGGATAGGAAAGGTTATTAGATATGATAGACTTGACCTAGTTACAGAGACCTAGGTAGTCAATAGTTAGTAAAGCACAAGACGGCGCAATAATTTTTGTTTTCTGGATATAAATAATCAGCAATCACGATCCTAAAAAATTTTTAATTGGTAAATTTTCTGAAATAAAACTTCATTATTATGAGTGATTAACCATTTCCTCCACCCATAAAATTGACAACCAGCGATAACTATTTATCCAACTTAGAACAGGCTAACCAAAACCTTTACCAATTTACAGTTTCCCGAACAACCTAGAAAATAATTTAATTAAAGAAGTGCCATAGGGTGCCAACACCCTATTAAATTTAGCCGAAAATGTTCAGCCGAAAAATGCCGATAATGTAGATTCAAACTAATCAAACGAAAATGACAGTCGATGATTGTCGGTAACATGTTCATCGAAAACTCCAGCCGAAAAATGCCGATAATGCAGATACAAATTTTATGTCGGAAATCAATTAATTATATTAGAAATTTTTCTAATATAATTAATTGATTTCTAACATAAAACTATTTTTTCTGTATCTTGCAGATACAAACAAATTTTTTTCATCATGAAAATTGACCTGATTTTTTTTCCACATCTGAGTATTATTTAGACCTATCATTTGAATCTATTTCCAGCCATGACACTTAAAACGGCCAATTTTTAGAAATTTTAAAATTTTGTGTGTGCGATATATTCAATCGAGTTTTCCCGGACTCCCAACATGAAAATTGACCTGAAATTTTCTCCATGTATGAGCATCATAAAGAACTATCATTTGAATATATTTCCAGCCTTGACACTTTGAACGGTCAATTCTTCGAAATATTCATATTTTGTGTGTGCGATATATTGAATCGAGTTTTCCCGGACTCTCAACATGAAAATTGACCTAAACTTTTTTCCACGGATGAGCATTACAAAGACCTTTCAGTTGAATCTATTTCCAGCCATGACACTTAAAACGGCCAATTTTTAGAAATTTTCAAATTTTGTGTGTGCGATATATTCAATCGAGCTTTCCCGAACTTCTAACACGAAAATTGACCTGAAATTTTTTCTAGGTATGAACATTATAAAGTCCTTTCATTTGAATCTATTTCCAGCCATGAAACTTAAAACGGCCAATTTTTAGAAATTTTCAAATTTTGTGTGTGCCATATATTCAATCGAGTTTTCCCAAACTTCTAATACGAAAATTGACCTGAAATTTTTTCCACATGTGAGCATTATTAAGGCCTATCATTTGAATATATTAACAACTATGACACTTAAAACGGCCAATTTTTAGAGATATTCAAATTTTGTGTGTGCGATATATTCAATTGAGTTTTCCCGGACTCCCAACATGAAAATTGACCTGAAATTATTTCTAGTTATGAACATTATAAAGACCTTTCATTTGAATCTGTTTCAAGCCATGACACTTTAAACAATCAATTTTTAGAAATTTTAAAATTTTGTGTGTGCGATATATTCAATCGAGTTTTCCCGGACTCCCAACATGAAAATTGACCTAAAGTTTTCTCCACGAATGAGCATTATTTAGACCTATTATTGGAATCTATTTCCAGCCATGACACTTTGAACGGTCAATTTTTAGAGATATTCATATTTTGTGTGTGCGATATATTGAATCGAGTTTTCCCGGACTCTCAACATGAAAATTGACCTAAACTTTTTTCCACGGATGAGCATTACAAAGACCTTTCAGTTGAATCTATTTCCAGCCATGACACTTTGAACGGTCAATTTTTAGAGATATTCATATTTTGTGTGTGCGATATATTCAATATTCGTTTTTCCGGACTCCCAACATGAAAATTGACCTAAAGTTTTCTCCACGAATGAGCATTATTTAGACCTATTATTGGAATCTATTTCCAGCCATGACACTTTGAACGGTCAATTTTTAGAGATATTCATATTTTGTGTGTGCGATATATTCAATCGAGTTTTCCCGGACTCTCAACATGAAAATTGACCTGAAATTTTCTCCACGAATGAGCATCATTAAGACCTACCATTTGAATTTATTTTCAGCCATGACACTTTAAACGGTCAATTCTTAGAAATTTTCATATTTTGTGTGTGCGATATATTCAATATTCGTTTTTCCGGACTCCCAACATGAAAATTGACCTGAAATTTTTGAGGTTTTGCTTCATATATTTCTTCGAGTAGTCTCAGTGGTAAAATAGTTTTGTATTATAGTTTTAATGCATTTAATGCAACGAACTAAAAATTTTGGATTAAAGAAAAATTACTGTTTAACACCAAATGTATTTATCTGATTTAACGACATTTTTAGGTTGGCTATGTATACGAATCTGTCTTACCGACTTTTACTAGCGGATAATCCGTATTGTTTTCAATCTGCATTCTCGACATTTTTCGGCTGGTTGACTTTAGTTGTTACAGCCGAAACTGCATTATCGACATTTTTCGGCTGGAGCGAATCGACTAACTTTAACAGTATGCCATGAACTCCGAAAATACAAAAACTATCTAAGTACAGCAATATTTGTCTGCATTTAAATTTTATTCTGTTGGAGACCACGCTCTATAATTTAAAAAATTCAAACATCCGCTAAAATATCAAACTTATTAGCAAACTCGGTAATAGCCATTGTGATTCCTACCTTTTCTGTTTCCATGAAAAGTCATAAAAATGTGCAAGCTTCCTAAAAAAATAACAATTAGAATTAAAATTTAGTTTAGACAGACATCGGGTGACACCACTGTTGAATTTCCCTCCTCCTATACTTCAATTTAATTACTTCAGCCACCTTTCATTGGCGTGGAACATATTTCAATCTGAAGGTTGCGTTAATTATTTGAACTAATTAACGCAAACCTTTCTCAGGAGTTGTTTTTACAATTTGCCCAGTAATTAAGTCATATCCTGAAGCTTTTCTGATACTTAAGTTATTATTGATTTAAGTTCCAATAAGGTCATATGTCTTATGTTAAGATCATCTACTTTGTTTACGACCGTAAAAGTCTCTTCTAAATAAGCAGCTAATAGAGAGACTTGCTATTTGTCATTTTTAGCCCATGCAATCTACTAGCCTACGGACCCAAATAAAATTATTGACCTTCTGGTCTGGATTTCTATATATCAAGTATTCCGAAAATTACTTAGCAGTCGATAATAGAGAAAGGCTATCGTCAGATCATTCTCCAGTTTTAATGCCAAACAAACTGGTAATACTTTCGGCAGCTAGTCGAAGAAAATGTCAATCTGGTGCAGATCTTGAACGCTTACATGATAGAAGAAGAACTAGAAAGCCTCATTGAAAGTGTGCAAAAAGCGGCCTGAGAGAGTACTCCTGATCAGCAAGAAATATTACAAAAAATATATACTATCCAGTTGAAGTGAGGGAGTTGGTTAACGAAAAAAGAAGAGCTCGTAAGACTTGGCAGAGAACTGGACTCCCTGAAGACAAACCAATCCTCAACAACTTATGCAACAAACTCAAAGTACTTATAAAGGAGATTAGCAACGAGTTGGTTCCTAGCTTCCTAAATAACCTAACAGGTAAACCTGACACGGATTATTCGCTCTGGAAATCTACCAAAGGTTTAAATGGCCTAAAATGCAACTGCCACCAATAAAAATGGCTGCTCGAACCTGGGCTCGCAGCGAAAAGCAAAAAGCGGATCTGTTTGACGAACTCCTACAAAATACATTCAAACCACCAACTGGACAAGCGGATAATGAATATTTAACCCATATAACCAAAATAAACGAGGTATTTGTGCTACCAGGTACTCTGAAAGAAATTAAACAAAAATAAAAAATCTTCAACATAAAAAATCCCCTGGATACGACTTGAGAACGAGGCAAATAAACAAAGACCTACCCGAAAAAGCACTAAGGAACATTCTCTACGCTATCCTAAACTACATTTAAAAACTATGAACATCTCTAGGAGTGGTAACAGAAAAATTTGAAAATAGATTGAAATCACACACACCACAACTGTTTAGCTATTCGGCCGTATATGTAAGACCTCGCGAACATCTCTAGGATCGGAGATGTAAAAGTAGAAACATTGTCTACAATAGTCTTTTTTTAAATTAAAAACTTTAGTAAATTTTATTTCGCTTTTCTCGTGTTTATCTCAAATTGTTAGAAAATTATTTCATCTTTACAGCGACACTGTTCGGGACACAGGGACTTCTCTAATATAAATGAGAAAGATTATCTAAAACTGTTTTACAAAACAAATTCAATTAGAATATTTTTAAATTTAACAGTGTAAATGTTGGTATTATTTTTGGTATGTATTTCACAATCATTCAAATTAGCGCCATACCACACCATGCCATCTATCAGCTACTGTCTTAAGTTAATAATTATTGAAAACTAGTAGTAGTTACTCAAATCTTACCGACCAAATGGCATAGTGGTTAAAGCTTTGGCGTTTGGATCAGGAGGTACCGGGTTCGAATCCCGATAGGGGCTGGATGCAAAAGGAAATTTTCATCAACAGATTACGATCTTTGATTAAAAGAAACACAACTACGACCCCCTATCGGCGTGCAAAACTCACGGGCCGACCCATCTTTCATATCCAGTACTATAGGCTGGCATGGAGCTACAATGCGCAGATGGTAACTTAAACCGATCCTATAGCCGTACGTCTTCGATTTGGCAGTAAATGCGTAAAGTAAGACGGAAAAATCAACCGCGAAAGAGCAGGAAGTGCTTTGGCCCCAGAAAAGATTGCTTGGATTAAAATAAAAAATAAAAAAATAAAAAAAATAAAAATACTCAAATCTTCAAATGTAACCCACGAGCTGCAGGTTCGATAGTAGATCGACACATGTTATTGTTTAGGACGCAATTAATATCAACGTTACGAACACAGTTTTAATGCGAAGTTATTAAGATTGTAAGCATACGAGAATATAAATAGTAATCGAACCGGAGCCAAGATAATTTAGAGCATTCGGGAGGCTAATCCGAAGCTCTTTGTGTAGGCCAAGAGGCAAGATCATGAATACGACGGTTGTCTTTTATAAATTGGGATTGGGCAACAACCCTAGTTCTGCCATCCACGTTAGTTACACGTCTCCATCGTAAAGTTTGGCATTTTAGACGGTATATTTACTCAGACCATTTTTTATAACGCCGATATTTTTTTCATGTTCGTGAACATTTTAGTGCGATTACTTTTTACAACTTTCGACAGGGATTAACTCAACAACAGTGCATTGATAATCATTTGGCGATGAAACACCATTAAGGATCAGTGTTTATTGATTTTTTACAGAATTCAGCCGTGGCCGCAGTTCTCACAACGACGAATTTTCTGAAGGTCAACCAAAAGCGGTTGTTGTTCCGAAAAACATTGATGCTCTGGATAAACTGACACTGCAAGATCGTCATGTGACTTATCGTGAAATTAATGCAGCCTTGGGCATTAGTGGGACCAGCATACGTTCAATATTACATGAACATTTTGCCGTCAGAAAGATTTGTTCGCATTAGATCCCACCATATTTGACAAACGCCCAAAGAAAACTCGTGCCAATTGGACAATAGGAGTCCTGCAAAAATATGATCGCGGTGCTCAAAACATGTCTATAACATCGTTAGAGTTGATGAATCTTTGGTCTATGCGATTGAGCCCGAAACCAAGCAGCAGCAGGGTCTGGTTGTTCCAATAAAAGCCAAATCCAACAAAAGTTGCAATTCTAAATGGTACACGACTACTTGTCTGCCAGAAGTCTTTGGCGAATTAAGGGAAACCAATCATCGGCGACAGTGGTCCACCACGACAATGGCATTGATCTTTATGGAGAATATTTTGGAAAACATTAATGTCATTGTTGATAGATAAACATTTGTTTTTGTTCTCTAGTAAAATTTTATTGGGAAAACAACCGGAATTTGCCTGTTTCGCCCCATTGTTTTACAGCAAAATATAAACTGCAACCACAAAAATTCAAATTCTTTTGTTATCCCGTAAAGGGTTTAAGTCAGTTCTTAAGAGCTTCAATTGCATTCGGTCTGGACCATTTCCGTTAAAAATTTGATATATCCTTGTCCAAACTTACTTACTACTTCCATTGAAAGGTTCATATTTGTCCATACTTAATGGACTGACCCTGAAGTTTCGATGACCACAAACTGTGATGCAAATGGTCAAAATCGACTACAACTGAAGCTCTTAAGACTATTTTAAACTTTATAATAATCGAACGAATTTGTAAGGATGTACGAAACAACAACTGTCTGAAATGTTCATGTTCATGATTCTGGTTCTGATCCACCACTGTTTGGGAGGGTTGGGAGAATATCTCAATTAGAGGAGAGTTTCTTGAGAATAACTCAATTATCAGTTTTCGTGAGGTGTACGTACTTTTAACAAAGTTCCTCTGGTAACCCGATTAGTAATCGACCAAACGGCACAGCGGTTAAAACTTTGGGTTTGGATCGGGAGGTGTACCGGGTTCGAAGCCTGCTATGCGCAGATTGTTCCACGAAAATCTGACCTGTAGCCGTACGTCCTCCAATTGACTGGGAAACAGCGTAAGAGTAAGAACGGGAAAAGCGAACAAATTCAAAATTTTTCAATTTTCAAACATTATTATCACCGTGTATAATAATGTTCACATCAGTGTAATCATCATCGAAATGTGTTTTAAATTGTACTGAGCCATTCAGAAGATAGAGCAAAGCTCGTAGGTTGGAAACAGTTTTTCCGCTATTTCCGCAGCCAGAGAACCTTAAGTTGTTATAGTTGTAATTATAAAAAAGTCGTGTGTATGACTCTACGTCGTAAGGCTGGCTAATAACTTCTTCGTTAACTTTTACAAATTTCCATGCTTATTTTGTTACATTGACATAGTCATAAGGTATAAAAATTGACCGATTTTTTTTCAATTTTTGCGTGAACGCTATCCACTTCCATTTGCGTGTGGCCTTTTGTTCAACAGGCTTTTATTAACAATAGCAAAATTCGAAAGTGCATTAGATAGATACTGATTTCGGTTTTGGTAACCACATCCATCGGAAAATATAACAATCGGCAAATCATCGCCCAGGCAATATCTGGTCAAATGGTGAATAATACATGAAACAAATGAGGAGGCACTTAAATCGCCATCACTTTCATTCCACCAGTAGTTAGTACATTGATGACCGGTTAAAATAAAAATAGAAAAATTGTGGACTTGAAGTCTCTGCTTGTAATGTATAGTCAAAGCGTTCAAGTGTGGGCACATCTTAACTGCTTGAACATTCATTTGTAAATGTGTGCTACTCTTTCTGCTCAGCTGCTAGTTTATCTGCCTCTTTTTCTTGTTTGGCCAGTTTCTCATTGTTAGAGTGTTCTTGGTACTTTTCGTCGGTAATTTGGCCTGTTTTGTAACTCACACATATGTCACATTGGTCTTTTCGTGGCGTATAAATGGACAGTTTTTCTTCATCAAACAAAGTCAGAAAAGTGAAAATTGTTACAGGCTCCTCTTTGTCATTGACACATTTCCTTCTTTAGGCTTCAAAGACATCAGTTTTGGGTTTAAATGATATTTCTTTGGAGTGTCTTTTCAACAATAATGGCTTTCAACTTTGGTAGGTCTGCCAAAAACTTTTTAAGGTATTCTCTTCGTTCACTGTTTTTTATCTTGAAAGCACAACATTATATATTCGGAACAGAATAACATAAATCTGCACGAGGAACATAAATCTGCACACCTATAAAATATTCTTAGTTTTAGTATTAAATAATTATATTTAATAAAAACAAGTCTTCGTGAGTTTTCACCAAGATAAGATTTTTTCTTTTCCATATACTTAATAAGGCCCCGAATATATACCTGCTTACTTTCCCAATTGAGTTTTCAAAAATCTTTGATTATTTGTGCTCTCTGTTGTTCCGTAAATTCAGAACAGCGTCGTAACGATGATCGTAAGCACATAGTTGAAGAAGAAGAAGGTCCTAAGAATCTACGGTGAAAATGTTATTTTGAATTAGTTGGCCTTGATTAAAGGCGTATCCTAAATAAGAATCGCCAGCCATTCTTTTCTGCTTAGACTGAAGTGGAGCTTTACCAACAAACTGTCTAGTTCTTTTCCACGATGTTTGTTAACGCTATTACTTAAGTGTTCTTCCTACAAAAAAAATTATGATAACAGATTTTTCTAGTGGCAATGAAATAATAATTATTACCTTAGTAATTTCAACTGAATTTTCTTCATGATCGGATTTATCTAACTGACATAACGTCTCGTTGGTACAATTAATAATAAAAGTTTCCTCTTTCTTACCGCTAAAATATTGATTTCCGGTTGTTGCACTGTCAAAAACATTACCGTTTTCGTCTTATTGGAGTTTCAGTTTCCTCAAGTATGTTATTGATTACTTCATAAACCACTCCAGGTAGCATTGCACTAATGTTAAAATTTGGCTGAATCCTAACTGGAGCATCAGCCCTAGCCATTTGCACCATTTTTTAGCTCTATCAATCATTTTGCTATCTTTTAAATTAGTTTTTTGAACACTTTAATTATAAACTAAAAATATTGCACAACCCGAAAAAAAGTCTATTTCTTAAAAAATGCTAGTTAACAGCTTGAAGCATTATCTTATAACAGGACGAACGAAAATTTAACTAAAAACTATCAAATTACTGTAGGTTAGAGGTTATTACATTAGAACATATGCATGTCGCTGATAGCGCTTTTATTTAAATGCGTGGTTAGCACTTAAATTACGTTCAAAATATCGTAATTATTGCAATGTTAGATGGCCCTGAGATCGAGAAAGAGATTTTCATCAAAAAGTCATTTTCGGAAAAATGGTGGGATAGCGCTTATTGAAGATAAGCCATCGATATATAGGGTGTTTCAACAGATGCGCTTCAACTTTTTTCCGATAGGGACGGCGAACGACGCCATATTTTTTATTAATCTTTTGTCATTTGGAAACTTCATTAGTATACATTTCATCATGGAACGCTACACACGTGAACAGCGATTGCAAATCGTGCAAATTTTTTATCAAAATAATCGTTCTGTTGCTGCTACTTTAAGAGCATTACGGTCATTTTACGGTCCATTTAACAAGCCAGCCCGCCCGTTCGACAATCGACCGTATAGTGGCGAAATTTGAGTCTACGTTTTGGCTACATAATGGTCCGGTGCCCTCGAGAGCAAGAAGTGCTCGAAGTGTTGAAAACATCGCAGCCGCCAGGGCTTCAGTTCAAGAAGACGCGAATGTGTCGCTCACTCGACGTTCGCAACAATTGGGCCTTTCTGTGACATCATTGTGGCGAATTTTACGTAAAGATCTTGGCCTACATCCGTATAAGATCAAGCTGACACAACAACTAAAGCCGTTTGACCATTTGAAGCGACGCCGATTCGTGAATTGGGCTCAAGAGCAAATCGAAAATGATGCAGATTTTCACCGAAAAATCATCTTCAGCGATGAGGCTCACTTTTGGCTAAATGGATTTGTCAACAAACAAAATATGCGTTACTGGGCAGGAAGCAACCCACACGTGATTCATGAGGCACCGTTGCATCCCGAAAAAGTCACTGTTTGGTGCGGATTACATGCCGGCGGCGTCATTGGGCCTTAATTTTTTCATCGACGATAACGATCGCCACGTTACTGTTAATGGAAATCGATACCGCGATATGATAAACGATTTTTTTTGGCCGCAATTGAATGGAATGGACTTGGACGACATGTGGTTTCAACAGGACGGGGCCACATGCCACACAGCACACGATACAATCGCGTTATTGAAAACTAAGTTCGATGAGCGTGTTATTTCGCGAAATGGGCCCGTCCAGTGGCCGCCGCGCTCGTGTGATTTGACACCTCTAGATTATTTTCTAGTAGGTGTTTATAGCCTTATAAAACTATTTCTACCGGGGAGTTGCGAACAATCGGATTTAGTGATTTACAATCACTCATACGAAAGCTGTTATTTTAACTTTTAAAAAAATATGTGTCTCTGTCAACAATAAAGTCTGAAAAAATTGTTTAAAACCAAAGAAGCATAATAAAAAAATATCTGGCCTATTTTCAAATTGCCATAATTTTATGAGTTAATTTTTATTATGCTTACATACCATACAACACCCCATCATTAAAATACCAACAACATAAAACTTTGTAACGGAGATAATTAAATTTCGGTTGTGTCCATTGGATCGATTCATCGCATGGTCTGGTTTACATGAATACACCACCGCACACATGTATCAGATATCGATAATAAATTATTTTATTTTGCTGCGAAAATACAGAAAATCAATGACGTGCCATTGATATGTGTGCCGTTCTCACATATCTACCCATTGCTACTCGTATATCGTATTTTGGATATTGAGCGCGTCTGTACAGTTTTTTTCAATATAGAATAGAGTTTGAATTAATTAGATTGTGTTTTGGTATAAATAAATATTTGGTTGTGTAGACGCTGCTTCCTAATTGAAATGAAATATAATTTATCATGATTTTTCCTTAAATAAAAAAATTTAAAGAGATGAATCTGAAATATCTTCGCCTTCGTATTGATATAAAGGGTGTCCCAATAAGAAGTTCAGATTTAAAAATTTAATAAAACAAAAACGGCTTAATATATTTTCAAATTTATTTTTTTGTTTGAAAGTACAATCCTCCTGGTTATGGTTAAATGCGTCAAATCACAGCTTCTTGCCGGCCAATTCACGTTACCATTTTGACTGATAACGAGGCCAATTTTTGACGCAGTTTGGCTATTGTAACGCCCGATGTGTGGCATGGCGCACCATCTTGCTGGAACCAAAGGTTGTCCAAACCAATATGTTCAAGATATGGCCACAAAAAGTATGTTAACATGTGGCGGTAGTTGATTCCGTTGACCGGAAAGGTTGCACTTGCCTCATCTTCGGAGATATACGGCCCAATAATGTCGTCACGCCACAAGCCACACCAAACAATAACGCAATGGATGCATTGAATTCTCCACATATCCTTGTGGATTTTCCGACCCCCAAATGCGACAATTTTGTTTGTTTACGAACCCAACGAGTTGGAAACGCGTCTCGTCCGAAAAGATGATTTTTTGAGCAAAATCTTCATCAATTACGAGTTTGTCGCAGGCCCACACAGCGAATCGATCTCGAAGCGGATGGTCACAGGGCTTCAATTTCTGAATAAATATACTGAGTTTATAGTTTTTAGAAAGTTAGGGGTATATCTGCTATAATAGCCGTCTTTTTAGACCTCCGTTTATATTTTTGTTATCCTTGGCGCGGCTTTCGGGAAAGGTCTTATTGTTTCTGGAGATTAACAAATATTAGCGTTGAAATTCGATGAGCCGAATCGAAATCTGTGATGTCTGATACCCTTCATTTTGGGAATTAACAACCTCTTCATTTACAGCTAACAATTAATTATTGAGGAATAAAACTTCAGGCTGAATAATTGCCTGTTTCAGTCAGCTGTCCACAGGTAACGATTGACCCCTCCGGATGTTTATCTCCAGGCTCATCGCTGCGTTCAATAGCATGTAATGGTCTATCTGTGACGATTTTTTGTTCCTTTACTGAGACTGTGCTCATCTAGCAATTTATCTTTCAAATTTTTACAAATTTTACATTTCTGAAACAATTTTGAGTTGTTGGGGTGAAATCCAATGGTTAGTCCCAAAATTAATTAAACCTATTTAAAATACTAATTTTAATTTGGTATGTTTACTAGGTCAAGTGGCCTCGTTCTTTGAAGTCTTCTTTCAACGACAGGGTTATCTATCATATGGCGAATATAGGGGTTTCCATATTCCTGGAGCCTTATTTCGTGTTTGGCTTTTCTATTTCATCTTTGATGTATTTCTTCTGTAAGTCCCTGTGAAGGTCTTCATTTCTTGTGTACCACGGAGCGTTGACGATGTACGGAGAACCTTGTTTTAAAACGTCTGTATGAGTTTAATGCGAGTTAATTACTATCGGTAGATGGGAAGCCTTTTGATACGTAAAGTTAATATGCATGGATTTCGTCTTATTAAGTTCGATTCACCAGCGCTTAGTCCAGTTACAAACCGCATTGGTAATCTTCTGGAGTATTCTCGATGCATCAATGGCGTTACTTCCAATCGCGATGATAGCTCTATCATCTGCAAAGGTGACTATGGTTCTTCTGTTGTTGGAATATCTCTGGTATATAATAAATACAGGATTGGTCATAAAACATTCCCCTGCGGAACACCGGCGGAGTTTTTCTTTAGTTCGGAATATTCATGCAGCTTCAATTTCAGTCCACAGTGGCAGACTTTATCGAACGCTTGGGCGACGTTCAGAAATATGTTGGAGCATACTTTTTTATGTCCTAATGTTCTTTCAATATTGATGGTGATTCTATGCACCTTTTTTCAATTGTGGAGTGTTTTATTCTGAATCTAAATTGATGTGCAGGAATTAGTTATCGGAGACAACCCATGGGCTTTTTTAACATTCATGTTGCTTATTACTTCTTTTAATTCTTTGAGAGTTACTAGGCGTATATCAAAATCATCTAGCTTGTGGATTGACATTATATTTTCATTGGCAGTTTATCTTGGTTGTCGTTGGAAGATATCCTCGAGGTACTCCGCAAACAGATCAGCCTTCTCTTTAAGACCTCTTGCCCAGGTTCCATTCTCAGTTATAAGTGGAGGCACTTGTATTTTGGGTCTTTTGAGTCCCTTCGTCACCTTCCACAGTGAATGATCAGAATTTTTTTCATCGGTTAGGCTAACTAGATATCTGTTGATTGATGCACTTTTGACTTCTTCAAAAAGATATTTGAGACTGTTACCTAAGTTGTTAAGAATTGTTTTGTTCTCCGGTGTTGTAGTTATTTGCCAGGTTTATATGTTTAGCTTCTTCTTATTTTGTATAATAGAGGACTTGCCAAAGTAGCATAGTGAAATGTTTCTTTGAGTTGTTCTAATTCATCTTCTAACTGGTGAGAATTTCTTATCGGTACCTGAAGATTGATTTTTTTTCAAGTTTGTTTTTGAATTTGTTAATCTGGGTACACTATTCCTTTGAATTACCATTTAACTGATTCTCATGATAACCGGAGAATGATCTGATACTAGAGAATTACAGTCTTCAATGTGAATGTAGTTCTGGGATATACCTCTTGCTAAATAAAAGTATATTAGATCAGGTATCTTCATCTGTGACGAATCAAGAGAGGAAATCGCATTCTTAGAATACTTCTCTATTAAATGGAACAATACCAGTTTTTTAATTCCGTTCATGATATTTACTAAGTTCAGTACCATATAGGAAGAGCAATTTTAACGATGGGCGGAACATCATATATTGTTTTAGTTTTATAGTTTTTCCAGGATTATTTCGTAGCCTGTCTTCATGATGATTAGCGCAGTACACTCTGAAGGGACCATAAATCCCCACATCCAACGGCTGGTGTTTGTGGTAGGAATGCGGTGGAAATGACAACAGCACTACCCAATAAAAATACTGGATCAGATTTTTATGGCTTTTCGTGTTTAATAAAGTGATCCATAAATTTAATAAATTCGATGTTCGTCATCCATCCGGTTGCATTTCCAGCTCCTATAAACTCAGAAGGTCCATCGCGGACTTAATTTGATTTAATCCGTGGGAATATAAACATGCAAGGAATTGAGTTTCCAGAACCGCTCACTGCCACACCAGAGTACCTCTTTCCGCAGACGTCACAGATCCCACCTGTTTTGAATCTTTTTTAGCTAAGACTTTCCTTGGTTTTTGTACTGTGGTAACACCTGTCTCGTCGCAGTTCCATATGCGGAATGGACTAAAACTATGTTTTATCATTACCGAAGAAAATTTATCGAAAAAATCATCTACGTTCGACTTGTTGAACGACGTAGCTCGGCTTAAGCTAATGGCTTCTGGTAATCTTTATTTTCACCCCATGATTTTGACATGGGAATGCTACACTTGTTTGCACAATTATATGCAAACTTTCTTACATCTGTTGACGTAAGTCTATAATAAATATTGCTATATTTAATAAGAATATCTACTAAAATACCTTCTTGCTCTGTATTAAACACCTGCCCGGTAGATTTATATTCAACCTCGATAGTTGCGCCACTGTTATTGTTATTCTTTATTTTCTTTAAATATTTACAAACTGTGACATGGCACAGTCCTAAATCATTTGCAACACAACGGATTGTTCTATTCTTGTCTTCTTGTAAGATGATCGCAGCTCTTTCGAAGGTGTTTTTCGAGTTTTTTTTTCACACTCGCTTGTACGTTCGCATTCTAGCAAGAAAATATCAATTAGTACATTGTTGCAATATTTATGTGTGAGGAGCAGGTTGTAACATGTTACAACCTACCTCGTACACATGTTACTTTTATTCCTACCCCAAATCCTAACATTCAAGATTTAATAAAAAAAATAATTAGAAAAATACGCACGATTTTTTATATATGCCTCTTCATTGTAACTCTAATGCAAACGACAAAAAACTAAAAATATTGAAAAGGATAAAATTACAAACATGACGATTTGGACAGCTCTTTATAATAACGCGTTCAACGGTGGTTTACAAAAAACTAAATTGAATGATGCAATAATTTCTTTCACTATGAACATTTATCTCTTTCGCACGTTTTTCTATCTCTATCAAATCATTTGTTTTGATGATTGTTACTACTTGTCTCTGTTACAACCAACCCCTAATTCAACTACCAGATAATATAAGGCAAATGCTATGAAAAAACCAAGAAGCATATCAATATGATATATAAGATAGCGGAAATTTGACAGCGGAAAATAAGTCATTACGCTACTCGCCGCAAGTGGCAGCACCATCACAAAAGAAAATTCATTTTGTTATATAATTACCAGCGGAAATTAGGTTATGTTTTAGTGTAGTGGTGGTACCAATTATAATAAACGCCGTTACAGCTGGCTCATTTATTCTTCTTCATTTTTCGAAAAGCCTTGCATTTAAAAATTTTTATATACACTAGGCGGTCATCATATTAGGGTGGGGCACTGTGTGAATGCTTTGAAGATGATGTAGTAAAACTTATCAATATAAGCGTCGGTACTGTCAGATGTTATTTTTTCTGACCAATTGATGCTTTCAAGCTATTGGTCACAGTGTTTTTGTGCTAGCTCCTGACAAACAATTGGTATCTTTTTCAAAATGCGGTTTCCCATAAGGCAACCACCAACATAGCGAGCAATTTTTTTTTTCATAATATTTTTCATACTTTTTTGTAAGGCAGAAGTCATAAGAGTTTCCGCATTTTCGTATTAATGTATATTTCAACTGGTTTTGGGTAAGAACAGTGTGCGGGAATAAAATAACAGCCGACATTATTCGAAGGGCTGGTTACAATGGTAAACAATGAACAGTGTCTGAAAACATTTTAACGCATCAGTTGATGAAAATCGAAAACAATCGATGCGAAATATTTCGAAAGGCTGTCAGGCTTTAACAAATCCGTCATCAGCTTAGTGACTATCTGTAAAGTATGCTTGTCGAACCTTAATATGTAGGTAAGGTTTACAAACGTATATATAGCGCCTGCCGAACTTGAGTCTCATTAAGTCGCCGTAGTTATTAAATTTTTACAAATTCCTTAAGATACGAGTATCATATATATCCATTCATCTTATAAACAAAAAACAAATCAAGAGAATTGACATATTTTTGTTTCTACTGGAAACCATTGTGTTGAAACCTTTACAGATTCTTCAGCAAAAATTTATTATTTTCTGGGGTAAACAATTAACTAACTTAAACCTGTTTTGATATTTATATCACATATATTTGTTTTGACAATACCAATAAGTTAAAATAATTAAAATTATATTAATTTGTTTTCTATTTATTTACAAATAAGATTTTATACTTCCTTTGTATCAATCCCAATATATCCTAAAATAATACCAATTTATTCATTTCAAGTTCGTTGGCATTTTCTTATTACAAAAGACTGAAATTATTTACGCTGAATAACTCAAATGTTTGTGTTTCCTATATACTTTATCCTTATTTATAGGTTCGTAAATTCAAACCAAATTAATTTTCAATTTGTGTTTGATAAGGAGATGATAAAGTAGATATATATATATATATATATATATATATATATATATATATATATATATATATATATATATATATATATATATATATATATATATACATATATATATATAGATAGATAGATAGATAAATAGATATTTATATAGATACACCCACATGAAATTAATTTTAGTTCACAATGGTAAAGTAAATATTTCACCACATTTCTAATTTATTTTTCGCGTATTTTAATTCAATTTTAGTTATGTCTATAGGCTGATAATAGAAATTTAGATTGATAGAGTTGTGTGAAATTAAATTATCAACTATGCCATACGAGTGAAATAAACAGATGTTTACACTTTACGAAGTAACTATTTACTATGCAATTGTTTGAAAACTTGAAACCTAGAATTTTTATAACACCATGGCAGTCACAACATAAATCTCATTAAACATTGGCTTGTAATTACACCAACTCCTACAAAACTAAATGTAATCTTAATTATTTTTGGAAGAAAGTTAATTCGTGAAATGAACAAACGATACTCATCATAATTATAACATACGAGTGGAGAATTAACTCGCCCCTTTCAGCCAACAAAGTAATTTATCCAAACTGAAATAATCACTGTTTCCAAGGAAATCTGTAATACTACAGAAGAAATGAACTAATTCGTTTTCTCATTAGACCATTATTAATACGATTTTAATTATTCTTTGCAAAACTTATTGAATTGGATATAATTTTTTTACTTAACTAATGCAAAAAATGAAGAAGAAGTGTTACAAGAAAACGAAAGAAAATGTTATTTGATGAATTTATAATTTCGATGCAATGTACCGGAAACAAGTCGAGATTATAAATTATAAAAAATATTTTTAATCAGTTCAGAAAGATTTATTTTGTTGGCCAGAACCCACTTCGCCCCCATTTTTCTGCGATTTGCATTTTTTCTAAAACGAAGTTGACATTGGCGAGCAATTGAATGCATAATTAAAACAAGGATTTCATTCCACAAAAAAATTATGATAATAAATTGTAAATCGTAAGTCCAGCCAGGTTTTAGAATTTGCCGGTATAGTCGCCGGTATTTTACCTCAGTATTTCTGTCTAAGAGCCAATCCATCTTTCTGTATTTAATGTTTAACACTTCCTTTCTCTTTTTGACATGCTCTTCCCATTTTAGTTTCGCGTCTGGAGTCATGAATAGATATTTGGCCGTGTTTGCATAGGGAACTTACTGAAAGTTCAGTTTAACTGATATCCAGTTGACCTTTTTGTTGGTGAAGTTTACAATATTGGCCATATCATCGCAGACGCTGATACGTTGTTTCCCCTATAGTTAGTTGTCTTTTGTAACAATTTGTTTCATAATATTGGATTTGCCATTTCCTTTTGTTTAATTAATGCAACGTTAGAGTCTGAAGAAGCAGCACTGAACCGAAAACCAGTGTTAACTGATATTTTATTGAACTGAAACCCGAAACGGTAACGAAATTTATAAATACACCCATCCCTCAATTTGCACGGTTCTAATATTAAAAAACTACTAATATTTTGATGTGCAATGTGCTTTAAGCGCTGTCATTTCCGTTTTGTATTTTACTCTATAAGACGCACTCAGGGAATGTCAAAATCCCTTTAGTTGCGTTGTTTTATTCAAATGAACTGAACGTTTGAAAACAAAATTTCGTTATTTCTTATCACCCTTCATAACAAAGGCATGAAAATTTACCAAGACTTACCAGGTCGACAACAAGAAAGAAAACGAATCTTACGCAACGGCAGAGATGGGCGATTACGCGTCATCTACTAAAGTTTACGTAATTGCGTAGACAACTCGTCAATAACGTAGACAGCTCGTCGACAACGTAGACAACGTCAATTATTCATAGACAACGTCAACTATTCGCAGACAACGTCGACAACCAATTGTAATTCCGCCAGTAGTGATTGAATGATCAACATATTTTTAACTTTTGTTAACATATTCCCAAGTATCATATGCTGTGCACTTCGTTTTCTCGTTAAGACTTGCCGTGTTTCATGACACTCATTAATCCGGATCAGAACAAATTTTATATGGAAAACATGATCCAAATTTGGTTTAGGTCACAAATTTTGATTTGAAATCTAATAAGCGGTTTTGCCTAGTTTCAAACATGAACTGAACCGAATCAGATCAAGCATCAAGAAACACAGATACTGTGTGTTTGAGCCCGCTTTTTTGTCTAAAGCTCCAACTAAGTAATATGAAGGTAAGTTCATACCAGTTAAATGTCTCTAATGGATTTAAACCAAAATATGCATGATACTTACATCTAAACTTCAAGTTTAGTTCAGATTTGACAATAGCCGATTAAAACTATTGTCAAAATTGAAAAATTTTAATTAAGTTAACAAATTTTAATTGAAGGTCTAGCATGAACCTACCATTATTTTTATTAGCCGAAAGTTAGGCAAATCTAATGGCGTGACACACACAGTCTAAATGAGTTGCTAAATTAAATAGCAGTAACTAGCTATTATAGTTATTTCTAGTTCTTACTGTATCCATAACGCGTACTGGGTTTAATATTTAGTAATTAATTGAGTACTAAATGTTAATTGTCTACCATCGATAATAAATGTTTCGACAATTGATAAAACTCAAATTAAATTAACGATTAAATTAACGAAAATGTCGGTGCATTATGTTTTACGCCATCTATTGGGAAATGGTATGAACTATCATGAAGTTAGTTTACACGTTGCGCCTGATGCTGACTTTCTTGATCAACCGAATTGATGGTTAATTCATACCAGTTGTTCAGAGGTAGCACTAAGAAAATCAAGTCTCATGTTTATTTGCTTAATAAAGTAAAACTTATCAGTATCCAAATTGTTTCTAATTGGCTATTGACAAATTTGAAATAGGTTTGCAGGTTCAAATATGAGGCATGTTCTGTTCTCTGAACCCTAGAGAGACGTAACAATAATTTGTAAAAACCGACGATCAATTTAGTTAATCGGAAATTTAGAAAAAAAAATCGGCTCAAGCGCACTGCTTTAGTCAGTAATTTAGTCGAAAAAATTGGCATCAGACACAAAGTATTATGTGCCTGACGTCGATTTTTTTGTTATAAGCGGCGTGTTTTTTTAAATTAAATTTTTCAAGTTCGTGAACAGATAGGTAAGAAATTTTATTGCATACGGTAGATAACACAGGCCTTTTTGTATCACAAAAAATATTTATCGTAAAAGTTAGATGATTTCCCACAATAACCCTGTTTTGTTATTATACCGAACTATTCAGAACTGATGAGGACAACGATATTATAAGAAAACCATCGAACTTTTATGATGGATTCTTTGTGTTATGCAATTTTATCTAAAATTTTTAAGTAAAAACAAAAAAAAAGATTTAATTTTTAATTTGACAATTTATTAATCTTAATTTATTTGGCAAATTTTAATTAAAATTCGGGCGTGGTTTCTGTTGTGTGATCTATAAACAGCTGGTATGAGTCAGCCATCAATTTAGTCAGTCGAAAATTTAAACAAAAAAAATTGGCCGAACTAAAAAAAAATATGCGAGTCGAATTGAACTAAAAATGTTTTGTTCACTAAACTGACAAATATTTTTTTCATGAATGAATTAGTTCTGATGTATTTCTTCCCTACCTGTAGTGAGCCTATTAAATATGAACCTGGTAAGTTAGGGATGAGACCAAATGATGGAAATGGGTACTAAATTAAAATGTTTATTTGTGGTGAAATTTTAAAAGTGTTCATCATACCGATGTTTCTCATGAGGATGTTGTCCAGGTGTACCATGTACTCACTCTAATGAACGTTTAACGGCGACTGTTGTAAAATCGCGTTCTTTTACACCCAATGAGAGTTAGATTAGGTCAGCGTATGAGTCGGTACTAAAGAGTTATACTAACGTAGCTACTAACGTATTATTATACTAATTAACAATTTACGTGTTTTAGTATCAAATTTTAAACGTTTGCCCCTTAGATAAGACGATTACCTATTAGCTAAATAGCTAGATAGCAACTTTGGCAGACTAACTAATGAAAAAATAATGAGAAAATTAAGATTTTAATATCAGTTCATAGGTTGTTGACCTTGTTTACATTGTCGATGTCACAGACGCAGAAAATCGCTATATAATTTACGTGGTAGACTACGTGTTGACTGCGTAGATTGCATTGTGTAATCTACCTCGCCCAACCCTGCGCAACGGCATGTAATTTCGCTAGAAACCAAAATCAAGATTTTGGATGGATTGAAATTGGGGCAAGGATCAACCCTTGTGGCAAAAGAGGTTTGAATGAGTCGACTGTAAGATTGTACTCGTAAAAGTGTGGCGAGGGATACAACAGTAGGTGCATAATTTTCAAGTTATAAACGGGATCATATTACGGAAACCAAACTTAAAAACCTCAAGCAATGAAAGGCATTAATATGAATAATTTACAATTCATTGGGGGTCAAATAAAAAAGTTTGGATGGTTTCGCCAGTGCTTTATTCCTGACGTGAAAAGCTGTTTGGAACAAAAATCTTGAGTTTAAAATTCACGTTTAGATAATTCACCAAGTCATTCAATAAATGTACAGCATCAAAATGTTAAAATTGAGTGTTTACCGCCCAACACAACATCAACGATTCAACCTCAACACGAGTAGTAATTTCTACTTTTACGGCATATTATATTAAAGAACTTTTGCCGATATGTTAGGAAAACTAAATGATAATGCACAGTAGTTCATGAGGTGTGGAAAAATTCAGAGTAATACTGTGCCGTCAACCGAAATGCCCTATTCAAACATCATTGGTCCGGCTTATTCTCTCGTGGGGGACGGATGCGAAGATTTTGGTATTCCCGATGTAGAGGAATTTATTCAAGATAAACATGATCAAACATGGCTGTTTTCATACATAGCACAGTCATAATCATTAGATAGCAAATGGCTTGTATATGACCCGTATCCCCATAGTATGGTAATGGCCTTTCGGACGTGTTTTATTGATGAACTTATTTGCGTGAACAGAGATGCACAGGGTGAAACATGGCCGTTTTCATAACATCTCATCGTATGTTAATGGCCTTGTGAATTCTTTGCGGATGCATTTTACCGCAAGTCTTATTAAGCGTATGCCACATTTGTGATATATATAGGCCTATGTGGACTTAGATCCATTTGTCGAAACATGAAGGTTTTTTTAATTTTGGAATTAGTTATAGCAATTATTGAATTTTTAATGATCTACCACATACTTAGTTTGAAAATTAGAAGTTCAAAGTTTTGAGATCCGGAGCAAAACTTTATACATATTTTTTCGGGGTGGATTTTAATTTCCTGTTATTTTGTATTATTTTTCGGGCTGAAAGGCTTTTTTTTAACTAAGCGAGGACACAAACATTTCTATTAACAGGGTTTTTTCGGGATGGTTTTGGGCCAACTTCCTATACGGAAGATTTCTTCCATTTTTCTCAAGTAACTGCTCCAATTACAAATCTTTTAAAGAAAGGTATAAAATTTGCTTGGAATAATGACGCTGACAATGCTTTTCAACAGCCGAAGATCTTTTGTCTTCTGCCCCTGTTTCAATAACACCAGATTATTCTAAGCAATTTTTCATACATTGTGATGGCTAAACGGCGGATATTGTACCAAATGATGATGCAAACCAACGGCCTATTGCGTATCTATCATAAAAGCTAAACGGTGCACACAAAAATTATGCTGTCACCGAGTTAAAATGTATATTGCTGCGGTAATAAGCGTCCAAAAATTTCCTCCTATACTAAAGGACACGAATTTTCAATACTTACTGATCATGTCAGCCTGAAATAGCTTATGAGTCACAAAGATCTTAGCGGACGTCTAGCGAGGTGGAGTTTAAAATTACAACCTTACCTTAAAGCATCATAATCGACCCACTATCCCGAGTTAACTGCGACACTGTGGATAAACTAAATGGTGATTGTTTGTCAATTCTCAAGATATTTCCTTACCTGAATTTAATTATACAGAATACTTATTTTAAATTCGAAATGATAGAATATAATAAATCAAATATTAACAGACCTATGCCAGTATGGAAATGATGGGTCCCGAAATCTTTAACAAAACATCTGATACAACAAAACCATGATGAGCCGACAGCTACCCTTTTTCAGTAATGTGCCGTACTGTCTACACCGCATAGATAATTAATATTCTACGCGTATAGACAATGTATGTAAAAAAAAAATGGCGTCGGCAATGTAGAGAATGGTAGCAAATGTCGAAAATTATTATTTCTATTAGCAATTATCAAACGTGATGTTGTTTATTTGTATAATCCAAACCATTTCAAGATGGAGTTCATTCTTTCTTCACATTGAAAAATTTAACCCAAAGCTTTTATATGGTAATGAAGCACATTTATGTTTATGTTACGGTTAAAGTGCGAAATCGTGAAATGTGCAAAGTAAAATTTTTTTAAATCGTTTACACGATTAAATGACGAAAGAGCAGGAACTAGGCGCATGCTCGTGAAAGTTATGTCGGCCGATAAAGAATACAGTTCCTGTAAACTAGACAACGCTATAACCTTCCATGGTAATTAGTCATACACCACTGAACAATTCATAACAAATTTGACAACATCTAACACCATGGCTGCTATAACCTAACAAATGTCAAGCGTCCCTATTGAAAGACAGTTTACAATGTTCAACATCATTACCACGCAACAAAATAGTAAATTTTAAGGCAAATAATGACCATACGAGTACAAGTTCCTCGGGTTCATAATCCTAATAAATGCCAAAATATGACCGAAGGCTCACTTGATCTTTTAAACAATATTTTTCCCCTTTTTCTTCAATTTAGGAGCACAGGGAGTCTACTGGGCTGGATCATCAAACTCTTTTGGGTTAAATTACTTCGATTTCAGACCACGACTTTCTAAGTTGATTCGCTTCTGCTAGCATCGTTCGTTTCCATGCTAGAGCTGGACGTCCGATTTCTCATCTCTCTTGTGGGTTTCATTTCAGAGACCTGCTTGTCGTTTAATTCTGTGACTTTCTTAATGTGGACATCCATCTCCAAGATCTCAATATTTGTTATTTTGTTGGACCAGAAGCACCTCAGTATTCTCTTAAGGATTTTATATACAAACACCTGTACAGCAACACTGATTTCACATACGAATTTTAACATTCGTAGTTTGGGGTTTGCGGGATAGGACAGATGTTTTTCAGGCTTTGTGTAACATGTTCATTTTGTTCTGGCTTTGTTGAAAGCCTAAAGTACAACCTCGCTAAAGTACAACCAACGTATACTATTTCATTGGTGTGTTTAGCCTCATCATCTGGTTTCCCTGCCATTTATTTTGAGGCCAACTTATTTTGCTAGATCTGAGTAAGTGCAGTGGTGAGTTCCATTCAATAGACTGTTCAATAAAGATGCGTTTTGTTTTAATTTTATCATATTAACTTGGTGTAACTTCGCCCTGGTCTGAAGCCAGCTTGTTCCTTACCTTTCTCTCCGCGAATCGTTTAATAAATTTTATAGTGACATTCTAAAAATAGCTTTACATTGTTGAAACAGTGTCTGAATGATAGGCAACTTGTCCGGATGTTCATTTTCGACACATGCCTTCCCGAGTCAAAACGGCAAACGGAACTAATGAACTTATATTAGGACATATCTCAGTTCCTGTCACGTTCGCAGGTCAAACTCATTCAATTAAATTACATTTAGCGCCTAACTTAAGTCAAACACTATATCTAGGAATGGATTTCTGGAATTCGTTCGGATTTAAAATTCATATTCCGAAGTTAAATAAATTTGCATCATCTGTTAGTGAATTAAATTCAACTGCTAAATTAGACGAGTGTCCTTTGCAACACGAACTATCGGCTCAACAACGTAATATCCTTCGTGACGTTATCACTCAATTTCCATCATTCGAAACATTAGGGTTGGGTAAAACTGATTTTATTACTCACGTGATAGATGTAGGTCAGGCTAAACAGATTAAGCAGCGGCACTATGCCATCTCACCAGCTAAAGAAAAGGAACTTTACGATGAGTTGGATCGTATGCCTGCTCTTGAAGTCATAGAGGAGAGTTACAGCTCTTGGAGTAGTCCTGTCACTATGGTTCGGAAGGCGAATGGCAAGGTTCGATTGTGTATTGACGCAAGGAAATTGAACTCCGTCACAGTAAGGGATGCTTACCCTCTTCCTCTCATCGATGGGTTGCTGGGGCGTCTCGACAAGACAAGGTTTATTACAAGCCTTGACTTGAAGGACGCCTTCTGGCAAATTCCATTAGATTAAGGGTCGAGGGAAATGATAGCTTTTGCTGTGCCCGGCAGGCCGTTGTACCATTTCACCGTAATGCCTTTTGGGCTTTGTAATGCGCCACAAACAATGTGTCGCTTAATGCACCGCGTTATCCCAAATCAACTACAGCATCAGGTTTTTGTCTATCTAGACGAGCTGTTAGTTACATCCGAAACATTTCAGGAACACATTGTGCTATTAACTAAAGTGGCAGGATTATTAAAACGTGCAAACTTAACAATTAATATCCAAAAAAGTAAGTTCATGCTCCGCGAAATTAAATACTTGGGATACGTTGTTGGTAACGGAATCGTCAAAGCAGATTCGGAAAAGGTCGCAGCAATCACGGAGTGTCCAGCACCTAAGAATGTAAAACAGATGCGACGATTCTTAGGGATGGCCGGCTGGTACCGACGGTTCATTAAAAATTTCTCAGAAATTGCAGCGGGACTAACCAACCTTCTAAAAAAGAATCGGAAATTCCTTTGGGACCAAGCAGCCGCACAATCTTTTAGTAAACTTAAGGAAGCCTTATCGACCTCATCTGTCTTATGCAATGCAGACTACAACCGGAATTTTTATATGCAGTGCGACGCACCAACCACCGGTATTGGGGGAGTCTTATTTCAAAAAACCGATGAAGCCGACGAGCGTCCCATTGCATATATTTCAGCTAAGTTAAATCCTGCGCAACGACGCTACTCTATCACCGAACTTGAACGCTACTGCAGTGGTGTCAGTGAAAAAAGTCCGCCAATACGTGGAGGGTTTTCTCTTCACGATAGTAACGGACCATGCGAGTCTCAAGTGAGCGTTAATCTCAACATTAACTGGGATGACGCAGCCTTTAAACCTCAACCAAAGCTTCAGGGAACTTTTCGTGTATCCAATAATAAATTATATTTCAACGCCGTGATTCCTCCTTATAAAGTCGAGACTGATATTCCAAAGTGGAAATTTTTTTTACCTGCGGACCTTACATCAAATTTAATTTTTCAAGCTCATTGCCCTCCGACCGCCGCTCACATGGGTTTACATAAAACGTTAGAGTTACTACAGAGGTATTATTACTGGCCAGCCATGTATAGAGATGTATCGGAGTTTGTTAAATCGTGCATAATATGTAAGACTGTAAAAGCTCCAAATTATTCGACTCGTGGCAAAAATTATATATTTATTTTCTAGGGCCTTACCCACGTTCAACTTCTGAGAATAGCTTCCTCTTCATAATTCTTGATCAATATTCAAGATTCATTTTGTTGGAATCTATGCGGGAGGTAAATTCGAAAAAGGTTGTGACGTGTCTCGAAAAAAATTTTCACTTATTTTCAGTGCCAGAAATCATACTAAGTGACAATGGAAAACAGTTTGTGTCTAAGGCGTTTGAAGATTTCACAAAAAAAACATGGCATTAAACATATCTTGACCTCGAAATATTCTCCACAAGCAAACGCTTCTGAACGGGTCAATCGGTCAATAATTGCGGCAAAGTACCCAATTTCCGCCACATTATCTGGTCTTTGGACAACATCACCTTGGACACGGATCTTATTACGAACTCCTTAGAACTTTGAATGAATTATCGGGAAGGGAGATTGCCATTTCAAATATTGACCGTTTATCGTTAGCTCAAAAGATAGCCCTTAAAAATCTTGAAGACTCTTACAATAGAAGTTCGCATACTTATAACCTTCGCAGTTGCAATCGTAAATTTCAAATTGGTCAAACAGTATATGCTCGGAATTTCGCACAAAGCGATAAAGGCACAAAAATTTAATGCAAAATTCGCGCCAAAATTTAAAGCAGCCAAAATTATCAAACCTGTTGGTTCAGTAGCATTTGAATTAACTGATAAAACTGGGAAATCTATGGGAGTGTACCACATTAAGGACCTTAAAACTTAATTCTAGAATAAAATGCCCGGCTTGTTACTGAGACCTCTTCTCTAGGGCACGGGACGTCCCCACGATTTGTAACGCCTACGTTAGTTGATCGCTACAAGTGAGGGCTACAAATTTATTTAAAAAAAAGGGAAAAACAACAAATCTCGGACGGATGTAGGTCATTAGATTTTTGGTCTTGTTGGTGAATAGACCGTACTTGTAATAAAAATATTTTTTTTTAATCGGCTTTAAAGGCTTGGTTATGTTCTAATAAACCCCACGCCGACTTTGAGTTTTAGCTGGCTTATAACGACCGAATTGGAACCGCTAACCAGGTAATTTCAGTAACGGAAAGACAAACAATATGGTAGTCGATTCGTTACAAGTTGCTTAAAACTGGAAAGAGTGAACCCCAAATTTCCCTGATCGCTACCCGCAGCTACAAGAATGTGCACACCGCTATAGATCCGTTACACTATTTATTGAAAATCTTTAAATTACTTTTCACATAAAGCGATTTTCAGAAATTTTGTATGAGTATTGGTTGTCAATCAGTTTCCTGATACTCAGTGATTTAGAATTAGTTCAGAAAGTGGTGTATACGGTGACAACTTTATGTGCCACTGATAAATCAAAAACATAATTTACAAATCATTAAGAAGGTAATACTCGTACTATTAAAAACAACGTACGTAGAAATGTTTTCATTTACCATTGGCATTGAAAAATTACACGTTATTTTCTTGACTTGGGACCAGAAATAAAAAAATAACGAAATTATTACTCGTACTCGTATTGTTCTCTAAAAATAATTAGTAAGATATTTCAATTGTCAGGGTTAATGTGTGTTTGGTGATTTGAGCTTGAAAATTATAAGACATATGTTACATTTTTTACTTTTTTTTTGTATATTATACACTCGTACACAAACATAATGTAAAGAGGCAAATATCAAAAATTATGTATACAGTTTTCATCAAGAAGTGCCAACAAAAGAAGAATAAATCTCTCTACTCTGTCTGAGTTCTAATTTATCTATCACAATTGATAAACATCATTTATCATCATGATCATCTTGCATTACTACTTGCATGTATAATTTTTTACCTAAGTAGATGCAAAGGTATATACATGCGTCTGTCCACCCACCTACGACAAAAGGGGAATGGAAAATTTGTGACAAACCAGGATTATCATAATGTACTACGGTAATAACACATTTAAATTAATGAACACAAGTTGTGACAGAAGTTTATGCAACAAATTTTAAATATTTATTGTAATTATTTGAAAATTGGGTTAATCTCATCAGAATTCCAAAGATAATTTTATCTGGGCTCAGGCTCAGACAGAACCCCAAATAATATAAATTGAAATACTTAAAATTGCTTATCGCGGCTTAAATTTAAATTTTATTTCATTATATAATTAATCCCCCACTACTTTGATTAACCAACGCTATGTAATGTGCGTATGTATGAGTAACGTGCAAGTGCAAATTGTAAATTATTTTTAAAAATAGCACGGCCCCAAATCGTACTGCAATACAAAAAATCGGTTAAAAACTTAAATTATTTTTCGATTGGATTACATAAATTAATGTTTGGTTTGATTTGATTTTTCAATTGACTACTTGCAATGCAATTAATTTTATTTGTGATCTTAGATGAACTTTTCAGTTTATTTTTAGTAACTACACAGCAGGATTATGTTACCACTTTTAATTTTTTGTTATGCAAATCTGTCCGCTTATGGCTATAAAAATTTGATTTGATTCGCAGGGTTGTTGAAGGATTGCGATCATGATTGATCGAGAAACATTTTGCTATGTATCTATCAAAATCCTCATCCATCCCGTTGAGAGATGAGTGACAATTCAACGCCACTCTAAACCACTCAACCACGAGATCCGTCAATCAGTTGCAGAAATCAGGGAGGTGAACTGAGTTACTCACATTTAGTTGGCCGCAGAAAACTTCAGCTCCTACTCCACCATCTATCTCGGGGCCGTACGTATGCTCTCCTAAACCGAATCATCGGTTAGTACCGTTCTTTAGTGAATGAAACATCGCTGGTGTAACATAACCTCTAAGCCGCGTGTGATCTTGTTTATTTTGGAATATAGTTCTTAGACGGATTAAAATAGCCACATTTTTTCGACTTTCTGTTTTTGGCATTTTTGATGCATTTCATGAATTCTTGGAAAGAAAAGTTCATTAGGTAGCCAATTCAACTTTTTTCCGATGTGAAAATGCGTCATTCTCAATTAGCATCAGAAGATACTTCTAGGAAAGAATAATTTCCGAGTTAGTAATTCCGCTGGTATAATTCAATCTATTTTATAGTTTGAATCTCAAGCTCAGCTACACAATAAATTTAGCAAATCAAGAATTTTTTCCTAATAAGCGAAAACTGGTTTCAATATCATCGTAACATAATCAACCCCTTTCTGCTGTTGTTATTGGATGTATAACTTAGTTTTTTGAATTTTCTAAGAGATGGCGTAACTTTAGTACTAAACATTATTTTACAATGACACCTACGGCATTTTAAAGTGTTGACATTCCAAATTAAAATATAGTTTGTCATTATTCGTGAAAGCATTACTTTGTTGCTTTAATCAAAAGAACAAAGCTGCTGAAAGTTTTCGTTTCCTTCAAGAAACTATGGTGAACCTACATCAACTCAACAGACTTGCGAAAACTGGTTTAATCGATTCAAAAGTGGTGATTTTAATGACAGTGACAAGGAACGTTCTGGTCCACCAAAAAATTCGAAGATAAAGAATTGGAAGCAATATTGAATGAAACCTCAGCTCAAACAGAAAAGGAACTTGCAGATCAGTTAAATGCCACTCAATCAGCCATAAGCAAACGTTTACATGCCATGAAAATTATTCAAAAAGAAGAAAATGGGGTACTCCATGAACCGACTGAAGGCAACATTGAAAATCGTTTAATCGTTTGCAATTCTTTGCTTACAAGACACCGAAGATGGCATTTTGTGTCTCAAAAAATGAAAAATGGATTTACTACAATAACCCTGAACGCAAAAAATCATGGGTTCATCCAGGCGAAGTAAGGTTATGTTGTGCATTTGGTGGGATCAGAAAGGACGAAAGGAGTGTTGTACTATGAGCTGCTAAACCGAACGAAACTATTACTGGTGAACGTTACCAACAACAATTGATAGATTTGAGCCATGCATTGAACGAAAACCGTTCGATTCCAGCCAACAAACAGCGTAAAGTGATTCTGCTGCACGACAATGCTCGACTACATGTCGCAAAACAAGTAAAAAATACGCTGGAAGTAGTTTAACGGAAAATTCTACCGCATGCTCCCCATTCACTAGGTTGTGCCTCGAATGGATCGCTTCAAAGGATAAAAAATTTTTTTCTATGGAATCCATCATTGCCAGAAAGTTGGTCGAAAGTCATAGATAACGATGGAAACTATTTTGATTAAAATAAAATTTACGTGTGTTTCTGCAAAAAAATTACAAAAAATAAGTTATACTCCCAATATATTTTTTGGGAACCCCAACTTATACAAAATTATTCCTTCTACTACTTTACTAAATCAAAATCATATTGTGAATTGCTCGAGATAGGAAATCAAGCGTGCGATAATGATGGAATCCTCAAGACTACATTTATTAATTTATATCTAAAAGTCATTAAATTATTTTATGC
Organism: Nephrotoma guestfalica; assembly: GCA_963691935.1. Classification (NCBI taxonomy): domain Eukaryota; kingdom Metazoa; phylum Arthropoda; class Insecta; order Diptera; family Tipulidae; genus Nephrotoma; species Nephrotoma guestfalica. The sequence continues at coordinate 147,257,709 of OY829915.1, forward strand.
TAAGTCAAAATAAGGCCAATACAACCTAGTTTTAGGGCAGCTGGTGCATACTGCAACTGGATGAGGCATACTGGCAGGCCGGGAGCGTTTGTACTAACCCAAGCAACGATCGCTTTACACAGTGAAGGTGTGGTGGTTGGTGTCGCATTGTCCCTCTCTGCTACGCATCCGCAGCTAGAATAATTGGTTAGTGAAATGATACCAACCAGCATCTGGTAAATTTATTCAACACAGCATTGGAAATGCCATTAGATGGCCCCAGAGTAGTCATTCAAGAAGACCTACCACCCCAGACGTTTCAACGCTCCACCAAACGTAAAGTTAAACCAAGACAATACTTTATTACTTGGTTGGAACGAATTTCGATTCATAGACGAAATGAAAGTCTAAAACGTTTTACTGAAACACACAATGTTAGTGCTTTTTATTTTGTTATATCTTTTTTTTTTATAAATGGTTTTACAGTTAAACACACACGGTTTGAAAAACTAATATAAAATGAACTAATGAAGGGCCTTTTTTAGCCTAAAACAGACTTCTTCGAACATCGAACGCCAAATACAATCTACAACAAACTGGAACCAGTTTCATGTAGAAAATATAAATATTGCAAGTGCAAGTGTAAATCAAGAGGGTAAAGTTCAACACAGCCCAAAAAAACAAAATTTCGACGACGTGAAATACCAAGCAGTGTAATAGCCAATACAGTCCAATTCAACAACGCGAGGGAATTATACGCGCAGCCGGACCACCACGTTCATCGCCACGTCTGCTGTGCCCCTCCATTCTGGTCCTTCGAGCCGGATTGTTTCCAGTTCATCCGTACGATTATCAAAATCGGCGATTTGCAGTATTTCAGAGGATTCACGGACATTTGTAGACACGTCGCCACGTGTCTACCCGATAAGTAGCCATATTGAATTTTTTACTTTTACATAAGTTTGTCGCCTACTGTGCGGATAAAGCTAACATATTGACGATAAACAATATCAAAATTTTCGGTGAACATAAAACATTATTATTGCACGCTACATTTTCGTACACCACCATCATTAGATTTTTCACGTGTGCGAATCAGAATCCTAGTGGCTCTACATCCAGTGCTGCACGCTACATTTTCGTACACCACCATCATTAGATTTTTCACGTGTGCGAATCAGAATCCTAGTGGCTCTATATCCAGTGCTGCACGCTACATTTTCGTACACCACCATCATTGGATTTTTCACGTGTGCGAATTAGAATCCGAGTGGCTTTACATCCAGTACTGCACGTTACATTTTCGTACACCACCATCAGTAGATTTTTTCACGTGTGCGAATTATAATCCGAGTGGTCTTACATCAGTGCTAAATTGCCGAGCATCACTACTAAAATTCGGACGGCGCTTTGAAAGTTAGTTTGTGGGGTGAAAGAATCATAACCAATTTAACGCACCGCACACAAAACCATACAAGTTCCAGCGCAAATCCGAGCGCCATCAATATTTTATAATACATCGAAATCGGTTTAACCAAACCAAAAGGCAACATTCCAATTTGGGTGCACGATAAGCAATGGCGGAATTAAGTGGGTTGAAAAGACAACGAGCAGCCAACAAGGGCAAATTAACACTCATTCTCAACACCTTCAAAAAGACTAGCGAGTTATCCGTCGAAGAGTGCAAGGCGAAGCTGGCGCGAGTGGAGAAACTGATGGAGGAGTTCACGGCAATTGAAAACCAAATTTTACAATTAGACGATGCCCTCGAGATAGATGCCGATTATGAAAATAATTATTATAGCGCCATAGCTCAACTCAACTCAGCAATCAGCAAGCTGACTTGGCAGAACAACACGAGGAATACGAGTCAGGATTCTCCTCTGAACGCGACGCAATCAGCAGTTGACATCAGGCTGCCTAAACTTAATATACCGACGTTCTCCGGCGCTTATACGGAGTGGCAATCGTTCTACGATCTATACGTCACATCCGTACACGATTCCACGACCTTGTCTGCGGTCCAGAAATTCCAGTATCTCAAGGGATTTCTTCGAGGAGAAGCCGCCAACCTTCTGCGTCATTTGAGCATCACCGAAGCAAATTATATCGAAGCTCTACAAAAACTACGCCAACGATACGACCGGAAGAGGCATACCATGAATGCCTTTATACGGGGTTTCATCGATCAGCCATCGATTAGTGTAGCTAATAACAGCAACATCAAACGGTTGCTGGATACATCCGACGAAATATTGCGCGGACTAAAGGCCATGGGAACACAATGTGAACAACGAGATCCGTGGCTCCTGTACATCCTGTGCAACAAGTTAGACAATGAATCCAAGAACCTATGGGCCCAAGAGACGGCAAATAAGGACTTCCCAACAATACAGGAATTGTTTGATTTTCTATTAAGACGTGTGGACGCAATTGATTCCCTCCATTCTGGTTTGATGGTTCATGGAGTCGATTAACAGTGTTGGTTTCAATAAAATGTACATCCTAAGGCTCTGGTCAATCATGGATTACGAAAACTGCACTCCGGAATAAGCTTATTCCGAGCTCTATACTGAGCAAACCCGAAATGAGAGTTGAAAATATATTCATAAAAATGCCAAGTTTGTAGTTAGCGCAGATTTGGAAATAATCGATGTCAGATTAAATTAACTGTCTGTTTCAGAATGGAGGGGCACATCAGACGTGGCGATGAACGTGGTGGTCTGGCTGTGCGTATAATTCCCTCGCGTTGTTGAATTGGACTGTATTGGCTATTACACTGCTTGGTATTTCACGTCGTCGAAATTTTGTTCAAGATAACCCAAAGGATAAATTTTTTATTGATTACACTTTATAACCCTTTTTTTTTATTTAATTTTTATGTTGACTTTATTTGTCGAGATACACGGAAAAAAGAACAAAATTACATGGCGCATACCGCAACAAAGTTGATACTTGAAAACAGCCAAAAATTGCAACCTGCAATAATTTCTAATGTCGATAACGCAGTTGCAATGATCAATTTTGTTTTACAAGTTGGTGGCTATGATCATGAAATGTCAGATTTGTGTTTGTTAATTGTGTAAGTGACATATTGAAGTAACATATTTTTGCATTCTATGCGCGTTCATGCGTTGAAGCGTGAACATACCTCCGGGGTTGAACGGTTCGGTTCAATGGGTACTATAGGTAATTTTACCACTTTCGTTATAGGCCTCTTCAATTCACCTGTTCTGGTCTGGACGATGACCACTCGTGTCTGCTGATCTGATCCAGGATGCACCGCTGTCACCTTGCCGAGGAGCCATTTACTGACGGGCTGGTTATCATCTTTGAGGATGACGATGTCATTGATGCTCAATGATGGTTTTGGGTTTTGCCACCTGGACCTAGGATGAAGCGAGGTGACGTATTCCATCTGCCAGCGTTTCCAGAAGTGTTGCTTCATAGATTGGATCATCTGCCAGCGGGATGAATATGAAATATTTGAGGGATTTACGTCGTGCTCCGGAATAGTGGTGCCCGGTTGGCCGAGCAAAAAATGTGCTGGGGTTAGCGCGTCTATATCTTCGGCGGACAATACGCATAACGGGCGGGAATTGAGGATACCTTCAATTTCCGTGAGTAGCGTGTGCATTTCCTCCAACGTGAGCACGGTGTCACCGATTACGCGACGCAGATGGTATTTGGTAGACTTTATTGCAGACTCCCAGATTCCACCGAAATGAGGGGCATTTGGTGGTATAAAGTGCCAATTGATGGCTTTACTGGAAATAAAATAAGAAATTTCATTAGAATTTTGTATGCATTTTCTTATTTGTTGGAGATGATTGTTGGCGCCGATAAAATTCGATCCGTTATCGCTGTATATGTCCTGACAGCAACCTCGTCGCGCGACAAATCTTCTGAGGGCGGCCAGAAAGGCCTCACTGCTTAAGTCACTTGCCAGCTCGATGTGGACGGCCTTCGTGCTGAGGCATATAAATAAAAATATGTACGCATTATATTTTCGTTGCCCCCGTCCTTTTGCTAAGTAGATGAGTACCGGACCAGCGTAGTCTACTCCGACCTTTAAAAATGGGCGAATCAATTCCACTCTATACTCCGGGAGGTTGCCCATTAGTTGAGTTTCAGTCCTTGCTGATTGCCTAGTGCATAGGACACAGTTGCGGATTATCTTTCTTATTAAATTCCGCCCGCCAGGTATCCAGAATTGCTGACGTGATAGGGCCAGCAATAATGAGGGTCCCGGATGTTTGTGTCTTCGGTGCATTTCGGCTAGTATTAACTCGGTAACTGCTGACTGAGGGGACATTATGATTGGATGTTTCGTAGAAAATGGGACATGCCATTTCGCCAACCGACCCCCTACTCGTAGAATTCCCATTTCGTCGAGAAATGGACTTAGCGATTTTATCTTGCTGGAACCTTTGACTAATTTGAACTTTCTTATATCGTCAAGGTCTTGCTTGAAGAATTGACTTTGGTCATGCTTGCATATTACGAACAATGCGTCATATAATTCGGCTCTGGTCACGAAGTTAGCGGATACGGCCGATCTAATCCTTTTAGCGAAAGCCACGAACTTTAAGCAGTATGCCACTATACGTTGTAGCTTATGGAATGATGAATATTTTGATATCAAATGTTCCAGAACGTTGGGCTCGACTGTGGCGGCATGAACTAGCGTTTCCGTGTGTGGTTCAAACGTTGCATAATCTGCTTGTTGGGCTGGCCAACGATCCCGAGGGGCACTTAGCCAGTGTGGCCCTTTCCACCACATGACGTTGTCTTGTAATTCGTTTGGGAATACTCCACGGGAGGCGCAATCAGCGGGATGGTGAGGTTGATGTGAGTCTCTCCAGTTTCAAGGGTTACCTTGCAATAGACCACTGCCGAGAATGCTAGGGTGCTTGCGTCGCAGAACCCATGTAAGTCCACCGTGGCTTGTGTGAAGGTGTGTATAAACCGTGGAATGCGTATCAATTCGATAGCGGGCAACTTTGCCCTGATCAACTCCCATTCCTGAATTTCCTTGAACGGCAACGGATCATCCCAACCTCAATTCAGCAACCACAATTGTTGAATAAAATTTTTTATTTTTACATTAACGGGTGCGATCCAACCCAGTGGATCAAATATCCTTCCGGCTTCGGATAATATCAACCTCTTCGTGAGCTTTACGGATGTGGGAAGACATACGCGAAATTTGAATGTGTCGTGAGCTGGATCATATTGCAACCCTAGAATCGAAACGGACTGATCAGATGTTTGATCGTGAATGGATTTAACCCTTTGCTGTCGGTCCGAGACTGGAATATCATCTAGTATGTCGTTGGAGTTCGATACCCACTTCCGCAACGGAAAGCCATAACCAGCCAATGTTGATGTGAGTGATCCCTTCAACCGCTGGACTTCTTCGATGGTGTCACCACCAGTCATGATATCGTCGACATATATAGATTTTTCGATAATGCCAGCCACCACTGGATTTGTTGCTCTTATGTCGTCGGCTACCTTCTTAATCGAACGAGTTGCCAAATAGGAAGCGGATGACAGCCCATAAGTCACCGTGCGTAAAGCGTAATATCTCATTGGATGCGTTGGTTCCTCCCGCCAGACGATCCGTTGGTATTTCGTGTCCTCTTCGTGGAGGCGGATTTGCCGGTACATTTTCTCGATGTCCGCGGCAAAAATGAAGCGATGCTCGCGAAACCGGAGTATTATGGCGTAAAGCGTCGACTGTACAGTGGGACCGACCGCTAAGCAATCGTTGAGAGACACGCCGGAGCTAGTTTTCGCGGAGCCGTCGAATACTACGCGTATTTTGTTGGCGTGGTTATCTGCCTTGACGATACCGTGGTGTGGAAGGAAATAACCACCGTCTTTAATCATGGGCATGTGCCCAAGTTGGAGATATTCGGTCATGAATCGTTTATATAGCCCATGAAATTCCTTGTCGCGTGCAAATCGCCGTTTCATGCTCCTCATTCTCAGAACTGCCATATTTAATGAGGCACCCAAGTTCGAAGTACTGGCTTTAAATGGCAGTCGAACTTGCATTCACCCGTCGTGGCATCGTGTCACGTTTTTGTTGAAGGTGTCTTCGCAGAATTTCTCTTCCGCTGTTAGCGATGGAACATCATTGCCGATCGATTCGATTTCCCAAAATCGTCGTAATGTTTGGTCAATATTGAATTCATGACCGGTGCTTGTGAAACATAACCGTGGATCGCTTTTGTTGAATCCTGTTTTTGTGACGTTCCCAGCCGCAACCCAACCAAAAATCGTGTTCTGCAATGCTGGTTGGTTTTCCGTGCTCTTTATGTGTCCACTCGTCAACACGCCGAAAAACTGATCCGCCCCGATCAATAGGTCTACGTCGCTCGCTTTGAAAAATTCTGGGTCGGCCAAAGGCAAGTGACCCCAGTTGTCTAACTGCGACGGAGGAAGGTGAATGCGTGGTAACGTGGTGATGTGGCGCAATATGAATACCCGAAACGTTAAGGTGGGACCTGAGGCTGTTCGAATTGTAATGTTGGCGATCCCTCTCGTAGTGCCCGCACTGGCTGTTCCAACACCCTTTACCAGTATTCTGCCATTCTGCCTGGGTAACCGCAATCGTTGAAAGAGGGACTCGGTGATAAAATTTAACTGGGACCCGGAATCTAATAGCGCTCGGCAGCGGATCGTGTTCCCCATTGAGTCAACAACATGGGTTACCTTCGGATGGGACACTACTGCGTTTGATGAGCTTACTGCTGGTTCGGAAGGGTCGACGGCCTTCAAGTGATCGAGCGTGTGATGTTTTCCCTTGCATGTCAGACATCGGCGTTTAGAAGGGCATCGGAATACTGCATGCTTGTCGCTCAGGCAGTTGAAGCAGCGCCGTTGATTCTTCACCAAATCTCGTCGTTGGTCGATCTCCATCCCGTTGAACACCTTGCATTGATGAATCCAGTGATCGTTAGCTTGGCACACTGGGCATTCAGATTCGGACTTCACGACGTGATTTTTGATTGCCGCTTGGTTGTCAGACGCTGGACAGTCAGATCCGGACACCATCACATGGTTTTTGATCGCCGCTTGTTTGTCAGGTGCTGGGAAATTGCGCTTGGTTGGGGCTTGGAGGGAATCAATTGCGTCCACACGTCTTAATAGAAAATCAAACAATTCCTGTATTGTTGGGAAGTCCTTATTTGCCGTCTCTTGGGCCCATAGGTTCTTGGATTCATTGTCTAACTTGTTGCACAGGATGTACAGGAGCCACGGATCTCGTTGTTCACATTGTGTTCCCATGGCCTTTAGTCCGCGCAATATTTCGTCGGATGTATCCAGCAACCCTTTGATGTTGCTGTTATTAGCTACACTAATCGATGGCTGATCGATGAAACCCCGTATAAAGGCATTCATGGTATGCCTCTTCCGGTCGTATCGTTGGCGTAGTTTTTGTAGAGCTTCGATATAATTTGCTTCGGTGATGCTCAAATGACGCAGAAGGTTGGCGGCTTCTCCTCGATGAAATCCCTTGAGATACTGGAATTTCTGGACCGCAGACAAGGTCGTGGAATCGTGTACGGATGTGACGTATAGATCGTAGAACGATTGCCAGTGAATAAAAGTGCTTCTTCGACAGGATTAATCATAGTTTATAGATCAATGACCTCAATACATCATCTAATAATGAACTGGTTAATAAAATCGCAACATTAACAGATTCTAAATTTTATATTGCCCTTGAGCGGTAAAGAGGTAATATATGTAAACGAAACAAAGATTCAAACCTTTGAAATAGATGGCTTCAGAGCCCTAGTTAAACACTTTTACGAAGTTGGTAAAAAATATTACACATACCAGCCAAAAATGGCTGACTGTTGTGCTAAAAGGAATTGAAAGCTGCGTAGATGTTAGCGACATACAAGTTGCACTTGCTGCGGAACGTTTCCATGCCAAACCTATTGATAATGTATTAAACCAAGAGAAGGTTACGTTTGGAACTAGAGCCAGTGGAAAAAAAGTCAAAAGAAGTTCACAAGATTTACAACCTAAAATATTTGCTACACCGCAAAATAGTAATTGAATAACCTAAGAAGAGGTCTGGACCAGTACAATGCATAAAGCGCCAAGAATACGGGCACACGAAAGGATGCTGCACCTTAAATGAAGTTTGTGTTATTTGTGGTAAAGTACACGACTCCAAACAGTGAAACATTGTAGTAACTGCAGTGAAAATCATACTGCAAATTACATTGGATGCGCAGTGTATCTGGACTTAAAACGAAAAATACACTCTAAAATGAGAGATGAGCAACGAATGCTCAATATTCGATTTAATCAGAGAAACCAACGAGTGCAAATACATAAAATGATAACTTGGAGACGTTTGCCAGCAGTTCTGCACAGCCTGGTGTTTTTGATGCAAATATCCTAAAAGGTAACAAAACGAAACCCAAATTTCACTTTAATCAAGAGGACCTAAACATTCATACCACGGTAAATAAATTGCCGAGACAAAATATGGTGCAAAATATGCAAAATATGAATACGCTTATGCAAATTATAGTCAATTATAGCCGAAACACACTTCACAAAATAATATTTTTTTAATATTACCGGTTATTCCGTTTATGACACCAAATATCAGAATGGAAAAACACACGGTGGCATTGCAGTCTTCATAAAAAGAAGATTAAAGCACTACGAGCCCGAGAAATATGTTAAAGGTCACATCGAAGCTACAACTATCTGTTTGGAGGAATGGTCTGGGAAATTTGTAATCTTGGTTGTTTACTGTCCACCGAAACACGCAATTAAAAAACAGCAATTTATCGATTACTTTAATCAGTTGGGAATCAAATTTCTAGCAGGGGGTGATTACAACGCTAAACATTTGCAATAAGGTTTGAGGTGCGTCATCCAAGGGCAAACAACTCTACGAAGCAATAAACAAGAAAAACCTATATTATTTATCATCTTGAATTATTTGAAAAAGACAAAAGTGCAACGCCGTCAAATGACGATACTATAAACTCGCAAAGTGCATCGACAAAAAACGATATTAGAATAAACAGTGATGGAGGTCAGTGTTTAGTGCAAACGAGTTTAGACAGGTATATCACTGTGCAACCAAAACGACAGAGGAGCCCTAAATCAGCGGCCAATACGAGCGTGAATAAATTCACTAAGCTGCCGGTTTTCTAGTTTAATAAACGCCGATGAATCTGCTGAAGATGCTTTACCAAAAAATAGAACATCAAAAAATGAGAAATCGCCACCAAACTATTTGAGGGAAGAATCAAATAGAGATTTAGCAACAACCATCGACACTTTAACGGAGGGTAACTTTTATATTTCCGGGGTTAAACGAGGAAACATAAAAGAAACCAAAATTCTCGCTGAAAAGACTTCCGTGTTAAATCTATAACTAATAGTATAAATCGGGAAAAGGTGCCACAGCCAATATTCCGTCTGGAATTAGAACCAGATAATAGAAAAAAACAAAGGGAAGCATGAAATATATGATCTAAAATATCTTCTACATAGAAGAATTACTACCGAAGAACCCAGAAAAAGAACTGGACTGGTACAGTGTGTTAAGTGTCAAGAATACGGCCACACTTAAGCTTATTGCACTTTCAGCGATGTTTGTGTAATCTGTAGTGATCTCCATAATTCAACGAAATGCGAAAAAAATAAAACTCAAGCTTCTGTCAGAAAATTCAGTAACTGCGATGAAAACCACACCGAATTATAGAGGTTGCCCAGTTTATATTGAATTGAAAAGGAGAATTAATCCTATGACGACGAGCTGAGCAACGATTGCTTAAATTACATTTAGAAGCTAAATGGAAACCAGGTGGTCAAGTCGCGTTCCGTGAAAATATGAAAATGAAAAAATTTTTGCATTGGCAATCGAGTAGGTTTGAATTGCCCATAACAAATTTTGATTTCACACAGTGGAATTTAAAACTACGTGCGAATAATTCAAACTACTAGATTACTAATGAAAAGTACTTTACATTTTCATTATTTCACAGAACGCGACTTGACCCCCAAAATATAAAGGTAAACAGTAGTGGGTATCAGGGGGTTTCGTACGCAAGTGTACTTGGTACTGCCGTTCCTAAAGTGGAGGCAAATGAGGAAGGTAACATCTCATCAGCTTTAAACAAGCTATCAAATGATGCAAAGCTTCATGGCGATGATGGAGAGAACTATGGTTCTAATGATGCAGAATATGAACACGCTGATGCAGATAGTTGTTAGAAATCAAAAATGATTCTCCTCAAAATAGCAATATGGAATGCAAACGGCCTAGCGCAGCATAGAGCGGAGGTTCAAGGGGGATTCACTAAAATCACTAAAAATCGCATATCACTAAAAACTGTAGAGTGTATCCCCGAAATCTCTAGAATTAAGTGTTAATGGCCCTTAAACATCCACAAGACCCAGATTACACTATTTACATTATTATTTTCATTTACACTAAACAAAAAAAATCCCCGAAGGTCGCAGTGATATGCTACGGATTAGATTAGATTAGATTTAGTGGGATAAATAAAAAGTTCAACCCTACCATAATTTTTTTATGTAATTCTACACTTTTTGTTAAATTGTGTATCTACATTTCTGTTTTTTGTTAATTTGTGGAGCTACACTTTAGATAAATGTAGAAAAGTTTACACCGGTTATAGAAACATAGTCAATGTAAATTGTCATTTGGATGTCCCACTTTGCACACATGGCAGCAACAAAAGCTACGCCGGTGAACAAAAATCCAGAAATAAAAATAATAAGCTTTCATGTAACATTCAAAAGTTATTGAGAGAGAAGTGGGCAATTCGGCGGCTTTGATGCCCGCTTCACCAATCTCCTGTGCATAAATGGAAATTAAATAGAGTTATTAAAGCTCCGAGAGCAGCAAGACGGGATAAAACAACAAAAAATTTAAAAAGGCCAGAGTTATCGAACCAACCGATAAGGAAACCAGATGGTCACTGGGTCATGAAGTGACTTAGAAAAGGCAATCGCTTTCTTTAACCATCTACAAAAATCGTTCACCTCAAACGAACAAAATAGTGACTGCGCACTACCACAGTTTACGAGGGACGAGTCGAACACAAATCCAGTAAAATTTAAATGGAAATGCTTGACGCATTTAACCGGTTACCGGTTATCACGGTTACCAAAAACAGTGTAAATCCTAAGAAGATCCAAATCACCAATTTGGATTTAGAGAACAGCACGGCACAATAGAACAGGTGCACATAATTGTAAATACAATTAAGCTTGCTTTAGAAGAAAAGAAATATTGTTCGTTCAAGTTTCCTTGGATATTGCACAAGCTTTCTTAAAAGTATGGCATGAAGGATTAAATTACAAAATGAAAACTCTAAGGAAAAATGAATGTAAACCAACGCACATGAAACATTCACACTGAATAAACGTAGATTCCTCAACAAACGAACATCAAATATCTTGGTCTTCATCTCGATAGAAGATTGACATGGAAAAAGCACATTGAAACAAAACGCAATCAATTTAAAATAAAATTTGCTAAAATGTGCTGGTCGATCGGAAGAAATTCGAAACTCTCTCTAGACTGCAAAGCTCTACTTTACAAAACGATCCTAATCCCCATATGGACATATGGTATCCAACTATGGGGCTCAACTAGTGCAACCAAATTTAAATATTGTACAAAGAACGCAAGCAAAGATACTCCGTAGCATTACTAGTGCCCCAGGGTATATTAGAAACAGCAACATCCATAGAGACCTAGGAATCACAACTGTTAAAGAAACAGTAAAATCATGCAGTCTAAGATACCAACTGAAACTGAAATCACGCACCCTAACGAATTAGATAGAGAACTACTAAGGCAACCGAAATACAAACAGCAGAGCAGATCCTCTAGATTTAATAACCTAAGCAATATAATCTAATAATTACATGCATGTTGAGCTAAAAGAGGTTAAGGCTTAAGATAATAAAATTATAGTTTTAAGAATTTCACACTTCTTGTTAGTTTCGTCTAAAGAAAGATTCAAGAATAAAGCCTTTGGCAATAGCTACAAAAAATAGATCGTATGATGCTTTTCAGTACTCAATACTGTTTTGGCAACTAGTAGACGGACATCATTTTAAAATTAAACAAAGTCATCCAACAACAGGTGTTGCAGTGTCGTCACTTTTCAACTAATTCATTGTTGATTTGCACGGTAAAATCTAAAGTGAACTACTTCTTTTCGTTTGTTTGAATAAACAAAGAGCTCCGTTCCGAGGACTGTATTCACTTGCAAATGATTGGGAAATTGGTCATACGTATACTGGAAGTCAAAGGCACATGCAGGAATATGCATATTTTTATAATGTTTACGTGCAATCCAACGTGGACTGAGATTAATAAATAATTTCTAATTGGGCAATCAGCGTTCCATCGTCATGATCATACAGCTACAGTTTTAAAACAGAGACTCATAAAAATACCGATAAGAAGTACGGATAATTTTTGAAATCATTAGTAAAAATATGATGGACCACATGACTATATGGATTATTGAATCTCAATTCACCTTGCATGAAAGACGGAGAATATTCGAAAAAATAAATGTGGACCTTCGAGACCTGTGGTCGATATAATAATAGCTAGCTGGTTTATTCCTTATAACTTCGTTCTAGTCGCAAACGTTTAAAACCCATATTAATTATGTTGAGTTCTGCCGCCACTCTGTTAAGTCACTTTTTCACTATTCATACTTTTTTACTTCTTAACTTCCTCTCTTTTCTAATTAAATTACAACTGTCCCAGCGTCCCATCCCCCTCCCCCAAAATTTCTCACGTTAATGGCGGATGTATGTTGCATGTTCCGTGTCTTAAGATGGTTAGCGCCGTTGTTATTCTAGTATTTTCCATGATAACTATTACAGCCATTTTTATAGTCGCTTTCGTTATTACCATATTCTCTTCCATCGGGAATGCCATTCTAAAATCCTATTCCCAACGAACTATTGGAGAAATACTTGATCCGACAACATCGATGCGTGTTAAGAATAATAATCGCCATAATAAAATTATGGACTCAGACTAGAGTCGAACTCACAACATTTGGGTTGGTAACCCTGTGGTGAATACCTTAACCACTCGTTCACCGAGTGTTATATGACAGTTGGGTAGAATTCGTAGCCATATGTACGTCAACAAAGGCAGTGATATGGTAATTGTTGGACTTTCGATTAAATAACACGTTTTATCATCAGTATAAGCATTCATAAGCGATATTCAACAGTTTTAGATACATTAGCCGTCTTTCTACAATTGTGTAAAACAGATTCATTCGCAAAAACAGCAATATGCGCAATATGAAATTATTTCTGAGTGTGCTTGAATAAGTAGTTCTAAAGCACTGGGTTAAGTTTATACTGTACATTCCAATAATACTGATCGTTATTATTTTAGAATTTTGCTTCATAAAGTAAGACCAGGGAGGTACCTGCAGGGAGTTATGACTTAAATTTTAAAATGAAAATTATCAACACTGAAACTGAACACTAACAGAAGGATCTCTTAAGTATCGTCCACAACAAATACGTAAACTCTTTGCAATCATATTATAAATAAGCTTGGGTCAAATTGGGATGCCAACACCGACACGCTATGCAAACATTGTCCGTGCGAGAGGTCTATTACAAGAACAACATTACGACGTTGATCAGTTACGAGTTTTCGCTGAGCCTAATGCAATAAATAGCAAACGGTAATAGAGAAATTATTTTTCTTGATGCACTCCGGGTCACTGTAAAAATATTTCTTCTTATTGTAATTTGACTCACCTAAATTAGGCATCCACTTTGCTCGATGGAGGATGCACAGAACATTCAACTCTAACATCACCATTGAATTTTAAACAAGCAGATAATTTTTCTTTCAACGTAGGTCGACGAAATTCAGGAACTGACCCATTATTAAAAACTGCAAAATTATTATTTGGGATGAATGTACAATGACACATAAGCAGTTGAAGCACTTGATCCAATTGATCCTATCGCCTGAAAGCCTCTAATCTTTAAAAACATGTAAGAAAATCTCACTATCTACAAAGATGCGTGTGAATTTACTTCACGATGCTACTGCCAAACAGCTTTTGGATGTGGGTAACGAAATATTACCAATTAAAACCATAAAATTAAACCAATCGGAGAGCAAAGTCCTAGATTCATACCTTCTTGCGGTGCTCTCAAACACTAAATGAATCGGGCGGTGTAGTGGTGGTTATGCAGGTGAAATTCTACTTATGTTCCTTCACACTACATGTCACGCCGTGTTATGGCGCCAAAACACAATTCCAAATCAACATTCGTTCTCTAGGTCAGAGGCGGCTGAGCTTAAATAGCTTCAATGATCTGAGAGTGGAACACATAATACCGCAAAACAATGTAACCATTTACTACTGCGACCATCAAAATGGAGGTGACCGCCTCTATTTTGAGAACAGTGAAAAGCTATCCAATCCGTTAAAACTGCTGCAACGGAAAATACCATTAGAAGAAGACCACCAAGATCTCGTAATGATAGGTTCAACGATCAATGCCGTCAACTCAACGAAAATAAATTAAATCTGCGCGACAAACGGTTTGTCGCCAACACAAGGATGTCTCAAACATAATGTCTCGGCACCAAAAATGTTACAACTAAACGAAAAGATTAACAGAAATCAAAAGCAATCAAAAAGAATAATGGAGAGGTATGAACAAACTTGGCTGATTTTCTCTCAATATGGCAAACCTACTTCGAACATTTACTAACGCGGACTGACGAAGTGCACCCTATCCGAGCTATTTATCGATCAAGCGAAGTGGAATTTGTCTCAAATCCAAGTAGATTTAAAAGTGGCAAATCATCACGGAATCCTCTCGTAATTATTACAATTCGGGGCAACTACCCTTTCATCTAAACTTTATGGCCTCCACAGTAATGACCTGGGACCAGGAAGAGTTGCCAGAATCATTCCTCTCACCGAAAATATCGGTGGCTACTACTGATCACGTTTCACGCTAAAGATGATCCTAAAAAGACGTAGGGAGTATATCATAAAACTATTCGCCAACTCGACACAGAGTATTAAAAGGCATATGACAGCATCAATCGCGAAAACCACTAGACTGCGCTCATATGTCTATTAATTTCAGAAAATTTTGTCTCTTTGTGTAGGCTAAAAACATCTGGCTCTAATAATTTGACTCCACTCGAGCCTGTAAGTTGTTTAATCTAGCGTTCCAGTACGTAATAAGGTGAAATTATAATGAAACTTCGCGCCATATTCAATAAATTGGGACAATTCTTTGTTTTGAAATAAGGCAAAATTCTTTAATATCCCAAGGAGCTTCTTGGCCGAAGGCCAAATGGTATCAAGAACAGTTTAATACCGTTAGACCATCACGCGAAATTACTTGGTTTGAAAATCAACTGAAACAAAACAAATCTGTGGTAACTTTCTGAAGTGGGAACATTGAACGTTGACCAATAACCACTGTAGATTACTATCTACGTTTGAGAGAAAGGTCAGCAGATCCATTTATGGTTCAACTATGGTTGCGAAAAACGAATATCGAATTCAAATGAATCACGAAATTAAACATCTCCTTGGAAACTGCGATATTATCAAATTTACTAAATCTAACCTAGTTAGGTGGCTGGGCCACGATAACAGATTTCCATCAAATCGTATGATAAAAGAAACGTTCGATCAACAAACAGTCGATGTACGTAGCAAGTGAAGACCAAGACTAGGTTGGTGTGACTACGTCAAACAAGAACTACAAGTAATATTACAAGACAAGCTAGAGAGAGGGATGACTGCATCAATAAAATAAGTTGAGAAATTCAATCGCAAACAAAAATAGAGTCCACCAATGAAATAGAAACTAATTGACACAATTATGAATGACGGACAAGCTGTCAATTACCAACAGAGTTACTTAATTCTTTGGAGCTATATGGTGTTCACCAATAATTCTTCTTCGTAATATAGATTCACTGAAATTGTGCAACAGACCACGGCTTTGTGTGAAGAAACTGATGCCCAATGTGATTTTTACTAGTGAGTAATTTCGTCAATTCCAATGATTTCCACCGATTTGCGTTTTTCGCAATGATAATTTACAATGCCCCTGGGCTTCACTGAAAATTGGTGGAGTAAATTTGGAAATGTCCGTTCCTCGCTCCTCCTACCTCATTAATTATTCTATCGTTTCGTACGATTAAAAAATAATCAAACCCTCATATTTCAATTGAGATGAGAACAATCGGACCTTTTTGATTTTTAATGGTACTACACCACTGTTTCCCGCGGTTCCTAAAAATAGAGATAAAACTGTAACGCCCTAAATATATACAATTTAGTTTTACGAACACACCCTTTTGGTGTGCACTGTGAATGCGCCTTTATTGTTGCTGTTGGTATGACATAAAAATAAAATAAAAAGATAAGCGTAAAAAAAACTTGGTGGAAAGACATTGTCGAACAAAATAAGTTGTAAAAAGTAAAGTGATACAAAATATTGGAAAGAGTTTTTTTTTAACATCAATATCCTGAACGCGTGATTGCTGTTGAGGAAAACGCGCGAGCGGGTTCAGTGGCATCATATGGGCCTTCGAGCCGGATATTCCAGAATCTATAAAACAGTGAAAAGTGAGTCTCAAATAAGAATAGTGTCGAAAATCCCAATATTTTATAACAAAATAGCTAAAACAATTGCAATGATTAGTGATGAATGGAAAGACTTCCAAAGTATCGAAACGAAAATAGGCGGCGAATTCAGTCATAATCTGCTAGACATAGCAAATAGAATAGAAGTACTGTATTTTAACGTAAAACCAACTCTGTACGAGCGTGAGAAATTACGTGAAATCGAAAACATGCGAGAAAGCGAGGTAAATATGGGGGAGCTGATGGCAAACCAGTCGCAATTTATCAGCGAATTATCAACTTTAAATAAGCGAGATAGTGAGGTGAAGCTGCCGCGGAGGAACATTCCAGTATTTTCGGGAAGTTACTCGGAGTTTCCGTCGTTCAAGGACATGTTTGAGGCATCTGTAGATAAGAACAAATACATGTCGCCAGTACATAAATTACAGTATTTGAAGGGTGTATTGAAAGGCGACGCGTACGGTTTAATAAAGCACTTAACGGTAACTGCGGTAAATTACACCCAAGCATGGGGAAAAATTATAGAAAGACATGACAAACCAAGGCACGTGATTTGCATTTTACTTAAACAATTTATGGAGCCACCACCAATAAAACATAGTTCAGCCAAGGCTTTACGCCAGCTAGCCGATACATTTGACGAGGATATACGGCGATTACGGGTTCTTGGGGACCAAGCGGAAGAAAGGGATCTTTGGCTAGTACACATATTTGTGAATAAGTTAGACGAAGAGTCAAGAGAAGCCTGGGCACTCGAGTCCGTCGCAGAAAGTTACCCATCTTTAGAAAGCTCTTTTCGGTTTTTAAGTAAGAGAAGCGATGCCTTGGAGTGTCTCAACTCCACCCAACGATCTATGCAAGCGTTGCCCAAACGAGTCGGAGTGATGGTTTCTGAAACTACAACGGTAATACCGTGCATATTGTGTTCAGGAGATCATTATATCAGTAATTGCAGCAGGCATTTAGATTTGCGAATCGATAAGAGGAAGTAATTGGTCTGGGAGAAGAAACTATGCTTCAATTGCCTATCATCGAAGCACCAAGCTATCGTGTGCAGGTCAAAATTCGTATGTCGCATATGTAGGCGTAAACATCATGTTACATTGCATCTCGAACAGATGAAAGGAACGAGGAGCGATAACGAGGACAAGTCGAAGCCAAACTGAGACTCCGGAATCGAGAGTTTATAGAGTGTTATTGGACTCGGGATCGCAATCATCATTTACAACGGAAGCTTGCCCGCAGAGGCTACAACTCAAACGAGAAAAGGCAAATACAAAAATCACGGGCTTAACTTCCGGAACCATGACGTCGAAGAGCAAAGCTACCGTTGTGATGCAATCCTTATACGATTCAGCAATGAAGGTTATTCTAAAAGTTCTTATAATTAACCATTTACTGACATGCCTTCCTAAATCGACGATTTGGTTGAACCGAGAAACAATACTAAATGACTTACAACTACCTGATCCGCGTTTTAGCATACCAGGTTCAATCGATTTGTTAATCGGAGCGGACAAGTTTATTGAGATTTTAAAAGGAGAGCAGCAGCGAAGAGGTTCGATGATATTAAGCAAAACCATGTTTGGGTGGATAATCTCAGGTCAACCGCAAACCACCAATCCTGAGACAATTGAAGCATTCACAAATAAAACCGAAGATGCGTCGACAATAGATTAAACCCTACGGAGATTTTGGGAAATGGAAGAGATGCCTACCAGTGACAAAATGTGTGAAGAGGATATGGAATGCGAACAGTTATTTGTGAAGACGCACAAGAGAAGAGTATGTTGTAAAACTGCCGTTTAAGAAGGATCGTACAAAATTAGGAGAGTCCCTTGAAATGGCGACAAACCTTTTTCGATCGACCGAGCGTAAATTACTATCCAATCCGATATTATGCGACGCATATGTAAAGCAGATCATCCTATAATGCCGATAGTTATTATTTACCACATCACTATGTAGTGAAGGAAATCAGTGATACGACGAAATTGCGAGTAGTATTCGACAGTTCGGCTAAGTCGTCTAACGGTATTTCACTAAACGATGAACTACTCGTTGGTCTTACCATACAGCCGACATTATGAGACATCCTGCTACGATTTCAAGCACACAGATTTGCCTTGGTTGCCAACATAGAAAAGATGTACAGCAGGTTCTCGTATCAGAGGGGCATCAACATTACCAAACGATATTATGGCGAGAAAGCCACGAGACATCTTAAGACATTATCAGCTCGCCAGCTGAGGATTCAGAGAAAGATACCATCAAACGACGCATTCTCAGAGATTTTTATGTAGATGACCTTTTGACAGGCAGCAGTGATATGAAGGAAGCCATCGATGTGAAAGGGAGGTTAACGTCAACATTGATGAAAGGAGGTTTTCATTTGACGAAATGGCGATCAAATGTAGCTGAATTATCTGAGGAGGCAAATGAGATTGCGGTGAGTGACATAGGGGATGATAAATTATCCACGGTTAAAACTCTTGGCTTTCAGTAGCACCCAGGGGAAGACATATTCACGTTCAAGGTACTGGCAGAGAGAGATGGTGCGATTAACAAACGAAAAATATTATCGGAATTCTCGCGACTGTTTGATCCACTTGGATTTTTATCTCGATAAAGGTAAATTGGGATGATAAATTACCAATCGAAACTAAGGAAGAATATAGGAGAATAGGGTGCAAATTAGCACAGTTTCAAAAAATCAATATACTTAGATTAATAAAGTACAGCGGGAAGGTCCAAATCCATGGATTCTCAGATGCGAGTGAAGCGGCTTACTGTGCAGTAATATGCATTCGAACGGCGAAAAAGGATGGTGAAATCACAAGCCAGTTATTGACATCCAAGACGAAAGTGGCCCCGATTAAGCAGATCTCAATACCACAGCTAGAGCTATGTGCAGCTCATTTGCTAACAATGTTGATGTTGGCAGTTATAGAGGCCTTATCGAGCGAAGTACTATATTATGCGTGGACTGATGCAACGATCGTATTAACTGGGCACACGTTAAGTCAAAGGATAATCCCGCAGATCACGGACCCAGAGGTGTCACTCCTGAAAAGTTATCGCGCCTGAAACAATAGTGGAAAGGACCAGACTGGTTAAGCCAGCCACAAGAGTTGTGGCCAACGAGTAACGAGACAGAATATATAAGAGATGAAGCCGTCGAGATGCAATATCGAAAACTAGAATCACGTGATAACGGCGATTGAAATAGAAAATGCGAACAAGGAATGTGTTAGGTGGGTACAACGAAAAATATTCGCAGCGAATATAAAAAGTTTACGGTGTCACAAGAGAGTTGCAGAGAAATCAAAGCTTTTGTCACTAGCACCATTCATCGACGATGATGGCATTTTCAGAGTACAAACACTCGATGCTACTTCCACACCAACATATATCCTCGACCAGAGTAGTATGGGCTACACTTATTTCGAAACTACATTCTGGACCCACACTAACCGCTAGTTTGATAAGACAGAGATATTGGATAGTATGGGTCGCAGCAAAATACGTAATTTATTAAGACAGTGCGTCGTTTGTAAGAGATATGCAGCCACAACTACTAAACAATTAATGGAAAACCTACCAAGCACGAGAATCGCCCTTACCAGGTCTTTCGAAAACACCAGCATTGACTTTGCGGGACCCATATTCGTATATCTGAAAGTGAGAAAGGGTAGAAGTCACACCAAACCAACGAAGGTTATATGCGCATCTTCGTTTGTCTAT
Source organism: Nephrotoma guestfalica (assembly GCA_963691935.1). Classification (NCBI taxonomy): domain Eukaryota; kingdom Metazoa; phylum Arthropoda; class Insecta; order Diptera; family Tipulidae; genus Nephrotoma; species Nephrotoma guestfalica. The sequence goes on from OY829915.1 coordinate 147,278,141, forward strand.
CAATAAAGGCAAAACATATAGAGGGCGTAACGGACATGACCAGCGAAGCACTTTTGGCAGCATTACAACGGTTCACAGCTTTAAAAGGAGTATCAAGAAGTATCTATACTGATAACGGGTTGAACTTCGTAGGAGAAAAACGCACTCTGGATAAAGCGTATAAATTAATAAGCAACATCAACGATGATTACACAATATCAGAATTCCTGAGTCGAAATCGAATTCAATGGAATTGTATTCCTCCAGCAGCTCCTCATTTTGGTGGATTGTGGGAGCCGGCGGTAAAGTCCGTGAAAGGTCATTTGCTTAAGGCTACACGTAACATCAACATGTCGTTTGAAGAAATGACAACCTTACTTTGTCAGAAAGAAAACATTTTAAACTCGCGTCCACTATGAACCACATTAGCAGATGACGATTATCTTACGTTAACGCCTCCACATTTCCTAATAACTTCATCGGCAGGATCTATTCCCGAACCCACTATCAAATCTCCAGAGAACGGACTAACTAGATGGAAGGTGATGCAATCGAGAATTCAAACCTTTTGGAAGTGATATTACATTGAATATTTAAATAATATGCAACAGCGTCACAAATGGAGAAGGGGACACGGGAACATCAAGGTTAAGGTATTGTCCTGATAAAGGAAGACCATATTCCTATAGCGGGATGGCCGCTTGGTCGGTAACGGTCAAAACAGCGACGAATATTTTACAACGTACCGTTGTGAAACTGTGCAAGCTGCCATTGAGTTAACTTATAACTCGTCAATTGTTCACAAAAAAATCTAAAGGGTGGTTAAATTTTAAGGGGCGATGTTGATTTTGAATAAAACACAAATTATTTAGGAAATTATTGTCAATTCTTTTTATTATGATAATATGGTATGGTTCAATTATGTATGGAAAAAAATATTGGCCAAATGGCCGCCGCGATCTCGGCGGCACACCTCCACCCGATGGTCCAAATTTTCGATGACGCTTAGGCATAATTGAGGTTCTATGCCGTTAATGTGCCGAATTATCTCATCCTTTAGCTCTTGAATTGTTGCTGGCTTATCGACGTACACCTTTTCTTTCAAATAACCCCAAAGAAAGAAGTCCAACGGTGTCAAATCACATGATCTTGGCGGCCAATTGACATCGCCACCACGTGAGATAACACGGCCATTGGATTTGTCGCGCAAAAGAGCCATTGTTTCGTTAGCTGTGTGGCAAGTGGCACCGTCCTATTGAAACCACATATCGTTCACGATAGCGAACACCATTCACAGTAACTGCCTGACCGGCCTTATTTTGGAAAAAATACGGCCCGATGATGCCGCCAGCCCATAAACCGCACCAAACAGTCACTCTTTGTGGGTGCATTGGTTTTTCGACAATCACTCTTGGCTTATGATTCGCCCAAATGCGGCAATTCTGCTTATTGACGAATCCAGTGGAGTCAAAATGTGCCTCATCACTGAAGATGAATTTTCTTCTAAAATTGATCATCCACTGTTGCCATTTCTTGCCACCATTCTGACCATTGACGACGTTTGGAATGGTCAAGAGGCTTTAGTTCTTGAGTCAATTGCACCTTATAAGCGTGTAAATGCAAGTCTTTATGCATAATGTTCATCAACGACAAGCGTGAGAGGTGCAATTGTTGGGCACGACGACGAGTTGAGGTGGACGGCTCTTCAGCCACACTATCGCGAACAGCAGCAATATTTTCTGCTGTACGAGCTGTATGAGCATGCACTGGTGTTTTAAAATCTCCTACAGACCCGGTTTGCTCAAATTTTTGCACGATTTTTCCGATTGTACGCACATTTGGACGATTAAATTGAATTGATTTGAACGCCCATTTTCATAATGTGCCTGAATAACTTTAACGCGTTGCTCGATTGTGTATCTTTCCATGGTTCAAATTGCGTTAGTCTGAAATTGAGCAATGTCAAATTAAATGCAGAAAAAAACTTGACGTTTAGGTGTGGTTCACATTCAACGTCGGCCCTTAAAATTTAACCACCCTTTAGCTCAATAAGGCGACGATTCTTCAATACGGTCCAATGGGCTGTTTATCGTTATGGAGCAAATTGGAGGATTCTATTTACACATAAATAATCACAACACATACTCTTTAAATTACGTTTTTTAATCATATTTTAGATGTTTCGGTGGATATTCGCGGAGTTTCAGACTGGCTTCATAGCAGATGGTGATTTGATCGGCAGCAAACAGGTCCGTAACATCCAACAATTAAAGTACTTTTCTTTCCGTTCAGTGAACGACATGAATCGTCCACGGCGGAGAGTATGTTTACTGCGGTTCCTAAAAATAGAGATAAAACTGTAACGCCCTAAATATAAACAATTTAGATTTACGAACACACCCTTTTGGTGTGCACTGAAAGATTGCATGAAAGATTTGGAAAAGGAAGGATTTTCGGAATTGCAGGATGCGTGCGATGAGCCGAGACAGTTGGTGGGCAAAATTCCTTCATGGGATGTGAAACCTAGACAGAGAGAGAGAGAAAGAGAAAGAGAATGACGGCATAAACAAAATAAATTGTGACCAATGAAATATAAACTAATTGACACAATTATGGATGATGGTCAAGCTGTCAATTATCCAACAGAGTTACTTAATTCTTTGGAGCTATATGGTGTTCACCAATAATTTTTCTTCGTAAAATAGATTCACTGAAATTTTGCAACAGACCACGGCTGTGAGTGAAGAAACTGATGCCCAATGTGATTTTTACTAGTGAAAATAAAGAAGAAAATGTGCTAATTTCGTCCATTCCACAATGTCCCTGGGCTTCACTGAAAATTGGTGGAGTATATAACTATATGTTGGCTGCCCGCTCCTCCTATCTCATTAATTTTAAATATTCTATCGTTTCAATTGAGATGAGAACTATCGAACCTTTTTGATTTTAATGGTCTACACCACCACTCACCGCTTGTCCACATTATTGAAATGATGAAGTTATTCATCGGGCTGATTGCTTGGGCTTGTCGTGATGTCATGGCAAGTATATTGCATCACATGCAGTATTTCTATCTGGGGTTTCAACCTTTGTGTTATTCATTTCTTTCTACAACGAATTTTCGAGAAATATTTGAATAAATCAATGCAAGGCCAAGGAAACGTCTAGTTTAAAATTCCACTTGGTAATAAAGCTTGCCGCCCATAAGATCGACGAAACAGGTTGTAAAATTCTGTGACTAATTTGATCGCACACACATTTTACTAAAATGCATGTAAACAATAATGTTTTCTATTTTGTAAATTTGAAGGCCTACACGTAAACTTTTCTATATTTCCTCAATCAATTTATCATTTCATGTAGAAACAAATTTGTAATTTTCTATATTGTGTACAGTACATTTATTACTTATTGGCCACGTGCCATTTACGTTACGTACCAAGTCTAATTTATCGTGCATATGTAAAATCTTTAATAAAATTTCACTTAAATATAGATTTCCCACTAAACCCATAAAATATAATACCGTAACGAAAATTTGCCAGAGTATTTTAATTTTGGTTGAAACAAAAGGAAAGGAAATTCTAAGAAAATGAAAAATGTTTTTATGATTTGGCCCATTTAAGAAATTAAATAGTGGATTAGCTGGCTGAAATCAGTTTAAAGAATTTTTTATTTGTTCTTTCTGTTCGCTTTGCTTGACAATATTTTCCGTTGGTAATGAACTTTGTCGGTTTTATTACGGGGGCACAATAAAAGAAAATTTGTAGTGTAATTTATAGTAAACGGGTAAACAAAAGAAAACATTTGGCATGCAAACTGGCATACTCGTATAACCTGGATAAACTGTATTTTATGTATTCGCAAACAAGTAGTAATTCCGTTCGTTGTGCCTATATATAAGGTTATGACAGGGCATACAAACCCAAAATTTTATGTTTATTTTGTTTGTTAACCAAACCAAGTGTTTACGACCATTGTCATATTTGTGCAGGTATATAAAACAAAATAATTATTTTAAAAATTATTTTTGTTGGTTTTAAATTTTTCTTGAGCAACTGCCAACAATGTAAATTATCTTTCAAATCTAATCAATTAATCATGACAACCAAAAAATATTTTTTCCGCTTTGCATATAAAAAAAATAAACAATAAGTATATTAACTAAAATAATTTATTTATTTTTATGTAATTACCAGAAAATTATTATTTAATAAGTGGAAAATTGCTGATGGATTAAAAATGATGAAATGTGCTAAAAACGGGTTTGCTGTAACGCTAAATTAAATCGCTAAAAATGTTCATCATAATTGGATGATGAATTTAAATAATCTTTTTATAAAATATTTTATTATTATTAATGGGTTTAACTAACGACATTGTGTGGCTTTATATTTTTAAATGTCCACTCATTAAAAAAATTTGTCCACCCCAAAAAATTTTCAAAAAAAATTGTGAAATTTGAACCAGAAACTGAGTTTCTCTGAGTGAAATTTTTAGCCCGTACTCCAATAAAAGAATTTATAGAACTAAGATATGGTGTTAAAATATAAATGCCGTACATAGCACTCTAACATGTCAATTTTAATAAAATGTTTATCTTTTAAAATTATCCATATTATGTCGATGAATTGGGATTATACCAAATAATTGGTTTTGTCCACTCTATGTACAGAATGTTAAAATTTAACTAAATTATAAGAAACTTGGTACATCACTATTACTTATCAATTTAATTAACACTTGTGTTTTACAATTGTCCAACTGATTATGGATTTTGTCCACCCAATAATTGGTTTTGCCCAACCCCATAATCCTATATACGTGATATAAAAATTGATGATACATTTTTCTCACCCAATGATCCGTTTTACCTTCCTAAACCTAATTATTGGGTGAGTAAAATTCATAAAAACGCGGACAACTTTAAAACATAAATTTAATTTAAAATGATATTAGATGAACATTTTTATAATTTGGTTGAGTGGGCAAAATTCTTAACACATTTCTTTAATTTGACAATTAATAGTCTTTTCTAGTTTCTTCTATTAATAGAGTCTTGTACCCATTTAGTAAGTTACATTGCATAATAAAGTATTTAATTAGTCGGCGTAATCAAGTGATCATCCCCAGTTACGTGAAACTCCTCCTCAGATTTTTCGCCTCATTAAGTTTACTGACCTCCTGGTCCCGATAAGTCCAGAGGTTTGGTTCTTTTCAGTCTTCTTGTTGGTGTGGTAGTCAGCATACAGCGTATGTTCAGATTTGGTACAGACGTTGTAGGTGTTTTGTTGCATGATGCTTGATTTCATCCGCGACAAGCTCGATCTTTAGATCTCGATGGAAGTTGTCCTTTCGAATGTACCTCGGTGCATTAACAATGCATCGCAGGATTCTACTTTGAACTGTTTCTATAATTTTGATATTTGTCGTTTTGGCACAATCCCAGAGTTGGCTACCATATGTCCATACAGGTTTCGGGATTTGTTTGTATAACAGCATGTTGTTATGGATCGCTAGTTCAGATTGACTCCCTAATAGCCATTGCATTTTTCTAAATTTGATGTTTAGTTCTTCTCTCTTCTTTTTTATGTGTTCCTTTCATAGAGATATTTAGCAGTGTTTGCATGCGGTACTACTATCGAGTTTATCTTTATTGGTATATGATGATTAACTTTTAGATCTGTAAAATTCACTTGGATTGATTCTGCTTCATTTAATTTAATTTCTTTGTCGAATTACATATCAGGTTAGTAACCTTCTGTAATTTTCTAGTGGAGTCATTGATGTTCTTTGCTGTTGCAAGTATTGCCGGGTCAAAGTCGCCATAGTTGCTTCTGTAATTGGTATATCTCTAGTATATAGGAGGTAAAGGATTGGCCCAAGAACACTCCAGCTGTTATCCTTTCTAGTTGGGAGTATTCATTCTCATACTTTACTCGGAAGTGCCTCTCTGATATGCATGATTTTAGAATTTGAAAAAGTTGCTGCGGAAGATCTCGATGAAGTTTTAATTCTAACACCTGGTGCCATACTTTGTCGAATGCTTGCGCTACATCAAGGAATATAGTTGAGCAAATTTGTTTGCTTTCTAGTGATTTCTCGATTACATCAGTAAATCGATGTACTTGTTCTATCGTAGAATGTTTTTCCCTAAATCCAAACTGATGATTAGGGATAAGATTCCTTTCTTCGATAATTGGTTTTTGTCTTTTAAGAAGAACCTTTTCAAATAGTTTCGATAATGTTGGTAGCAGAGAAATTGGCCTATATGATGCTTTATCACTCGGAGGTTTGTTCGGCTTAAGTATCATAATTGCTTTTCTGCAACTTTCCATTGTCTTGGTACATATCTTAGTCGAAACGCTGCATTAATTATATGCACTCATGTTTCCTCAACGCTTTCTCCGGTAACATTTTTATTATCTGACCCGTTATAAGATCAAATCCTGGAGAATTATACGCATTCAGGTAATTCTTAATTTCCCATTTTAGTTCTTTCAATGTTACAGGTGTAATTTTCATTTCATCCTGTTTATTTATCGGGGTGATATTTTCCTCTGCCGTTTGTTTGGGGTAAGGTTGGAATGTTTCTTCAAGGTGATTTGCAAACAAATCTGATTTTTGTTTAGCATTTCGAGCCCAATTTTCTTTATTTTTAATTGGAGGAACCTGAAGTTTGGGCTTTTTAAGATTCTTAGTTGCTTTCCATAATGAATAATCAGTATCTTTTTGCCCAGTTAGAGTGTTGAGGTATTTATTAACCGACTGATTTTTAATGTCTTTTATTAGGTATTTTAATTTGTTGCACACATGGTTAAATACCCTCTTATTTTTCGGGTTTCGATGTTTTTGCCATTTCGTCCGTGCTTTTCTTTTATTTTTAAGAAGTTCTCTCACTTCCTCTGGATAGCTAGCATTGCGTTTCATTTCCTTACTATTATTAGGAGTGCTGTCACACGCAGCACTTTGGATATTATGGATGAGCTTATCTAGTTCGTCTTCTATTTGGGCTGGTCCCTGTATTGGGTTCTGCAGACTAATTATTTCTGTTAAATGTGTTTGGAAGAGATTCCAATTGGTTTTGGAACTCGTTAATTTCGGATTGCTCTCTTTCATAATCATTGTTTGGCTAAGTATCATAATAACTATGGTGAATGATAGACTTCACTGTTCTCTACATGGATATAATTATCTGAAATCCCTCTTGTAATAAGCCTTACCTTCTTCTATTAGTCACGATGAAATTAAAGCAGACTTAGAAAAAATGGGACATGAAGTTGCAGGTATTACCAACATATACAAAATGATCACAATTGATGGTGTAAAAGTCAGGAAACACTTTCCATTGTTTTACATCGACTTAAAACAAAAAGACAACAATAAAGAAGTATACAATATCAAGAAAGTTGCGTACTGTATAGTAAAAATTGAGCCACCTAACAAGACAAGGGGAATTCCACAATGTACGAATTGTCAACAACTTGGACATACCAAGAGCTTTTGCTATCGTCAAACCAAATTTAACGCATGCGCGGAAAATCACCACACGACAAAATGCAAGAAAACACCAGATATCGCGCCTTCTTGTGCTCTTTGTCAACAACAAGGGCATACTGCAAATTATAAAGGATGCCGTGTATATTAGAACAAAATTAAAAGTCAACAGAATAATAGAACAAGCGCAGTGCAGCGATTACAAACCAAAGTTGCTAAGCCACAAACAACAATCACACCATCCACAGTTGGATTATCCTATGCGCAAATCGCCAAAGATTGGTCATCTAGCAGAGAGGGTGGCAAAACTGGAAACCTTTATCTATCCACCAAGCAAAAAAGTCAGCATACTCACAAATGATTAACTCGTTCCTACGCATTGTAGCTTGGAACGCTAATGGGCTCAACCAACGAGCCCACAAACTGGAAATATTTCTCCATACAAACAACATTGATATTGCGCTGATTTCTGAGACGCACTTCTCCAACAAAAGCTTTATCAGAATAAGGGGTTTTAATTCCTACTGGACAACCCATTCTAGTGAAAGAGCTAGAGGTGGTTCAGCTGTACTAATCAAAAATAATATCAAACACAATCGACAAGAGGATATTCGTGAAAACTATTTGCAAGTAACTGTTATCTCAATGCAATATAATGGCGCAGATCTAAATATTGCAGCAGCGTACTGTCCTCCACGGCATACACCAACGAAGTTACAATTTAATAACGTCTTCAATAAGCTCGGTCCAAGATTTATTATTGGAGGGGACTACAATATAAAACATACAGCTTGGGGTTCCAGGCTTATTTCTCTTGGGAAAGGTAACACCTTGTTCAATGCCATTCATGAAAACAAATGCGAATATCTGTCCCCAGGGGGGCCAAGGTATTGGCCAACGGATGCAGAAATACCAGACCTACTGGATTTCTTCATCATAAAAGGTATTCCTCTAAGTTACACTAGAGTCGAAGGAATTAACGACCTAACATCTGACCACATTCCTGTACTGTTGTCAGTAAGCGCTACAGTAATTAAGAAACAGAAAAAGCAAAACCTTACTAATAGATTCACGGATTGGGACATCTTCAAAGAAAAATTGGAAGAACTGGTTGAATTAAAAGTTAGTATTAAAAGCAATGAAGAATTGTAACAACAAACAAACAATTTTATTGAATACACTCGAATGGCTGCCAGACTAGCTACTCCTGAATCTAAGGACAAAGCGGAGATTGAAGTCAAATACCCGGCTGAAATCAGGGAACAAATCAAGGCAAGAAGAAGGGCGAGGAGAATATGGCACCTCACCAGAAATCCCGCTGACAAGACAACTTTTAATCGAATAAGTAACAAAGTGAATAGACTAATCAAAATTTTCAAACAGAATTGCCTCGATAACTACTTAAGCGGGCTAGGTCCAGAAATGGATAAAGACTACTCGTTATGGAAAGCAACCAGAAGATTTAAACGACCTGTAGTTCGAGTACCACCTCTAAGGAATGCTCAAGGCAGTTGGGTTCGACAAGACAAAGAAAAAGCGGAACTCTTTGCTCAACACCTAGCAGCAGTGTTCCAACCCCATGACATTCAATCCAACATTGATGTAACACCTGTTTATCAACCAAATCAGGACTTTAAAAGGGTCACGCCAATGGAAATTGCTAAGGAAATCGACAAAAATCTTAATCATAAAAAAGCACCAGGAATTGATGAAATATCACCGGGTCTATTCAAGGAACTTCCACGTAAAGCAATCATCTTGATCACATACTTATTTAATGCCTGTATGAGATTGAAGTATGTACCCAAATGCTTCAAAATGGCCCAAATAATTATGCTAAAGAAACCAGGTAAACCAGATGAAGAAGTAACATCATACAGACCAATCTCACTGCTTCCGACCTTATCAAAGATGTTCGAGAAACTGCTACTAAAACGTCTAAAGCCAATGGTAAACGTTCCTGATTTCCAATTTGGATTCAGGAATAACCACTCCATCATAGATCAAGTCCATCGAATAACTGCGGTAATAGAGCAAGCGTTAGAAGAAAAGAAATATTGCCCCACCGTATTTCTGGATGTATCCCAGGCCTTCGATAGGGTTTGGCATGAGGGATTGACATTCAAAATGAGCAAAATTCGACCACAAAACTATTGCCAGCTGCTTGAATCATACCTCTCTGATCGCCAATTCAGAGTCATTCATGAAGAAACATGTTCTGACTTTTATCCAGCGATTGCGGGAGTTCCGCAGGGAAGCGTATTGGGTCCCCTCCTCTACCTTCTTTATACTGCGGACATACCTACAACGAATAAAACATTCATCGGCACGTTCGCTAACGACACTGTAATTATGTCAGTAGACGAATCTCAACCAAGAGCAGTGGAAAATCTTCAACGAGCAATGGACAACGTTACTAAATGGACAATTGACTGGAAAATCGCACTGAATGAGCTCAAATCAACATATGTGACATTTACGCTCCGACATAAAAATAACACTCTTCATATACACGTCAATGGAGTGCAAGTGCCGCAGGCTGAATCGGCAAAATACCTTGGTCTACATTTAGGTTCCAGGCTCAACTGGAAACATCACGTGAGACAAAAAGCTGAACAGATACGATTGAAACAACGTCAAATGTACTGGTTAATTGGACATCATTCCAAAATGAACCTGTATTGCAAAAGACTGGTATACCAGACTATCTTCAAACCAATATGGATGTATGGTGCGCAGCTATGGGGTTGTACACATAAATCCAATAGAGACATTATACAACGAAGCCAAAATAAATTTCTTCGAATGGTCACCAACGAATACCGATTTGTGACTAACAAGGAAATCCACAATGATTTAGAAATACAATTGATAGACGACGTTATCCGCGAATGTGCCATAAAACATGAGAAGAGACTTCGTACCCACACCAATCTTGAGGCCGTACAACTACTGGACAGTACAAACGAAGTAAGGCGGCTCAAACGAATCAAACCACATGAGTTAACCGTATGAAAATTATAAACCAAGGGAACTGGACACTGGTCCAGCAGACCCACACAAGTTTATGCTTATCTCATAAGTACTAATGTCAACCTTACTAATGAATTAATAATGTTTAAGATTGTAGTAGCCATATCAATAAAGTTGTTAAAAAAAATATCTAGCGCTTTTTGTATTCCAAAAGGTGAAAAATTTGAATGGTTTTGTCCCTTCTGCCCGTGCTTGATTATTAGATATTTTTTATTCACTCCATTGCAATCCATTATATCTGCACCGCCACCGAATTCTAATCTCTTTGTTCGCATTTCTCCGTTGGGTATTATTTCCCAACATCCTCAACGGTACGAATCTATTTGGGCTTTCAAACATCGTCCCTTTTAAGGGCCGACGCTCTTCTTTTGCCCACACCTGACGTTACTTACTGTCTAAAATCACGCCGCTTAAATATAAACAACCCAACTTGTTGTTTGTGCCACTATATATTTGCGTCCACCACCTTTTTAATATTATAAAACTGTTTTTACACCACTATCAAACTATTTTAACTTAATGAAAACCCAAAACCACTTAAATAAACTATTTTAAATGAAAAAAAAAAATTTGCACCGAGCTGTCAATTTTTATGTGTACGCTAGCCAATCTATAGCACTGGAATGAGATGCAATCCTTATGAAAAGATCTTTGAACAAGTGTGGTGAGATTATCTTAACTTGTGACGTCATTGAAATAGTTGTTCGTCTAAATTAGTATGACTAGTGTTCACACTCCTTGGCCAATCTTCATTTATATTGGATAACCACTGAGGCCCATTCCACCATTGACCGCAATTCACGAGTTGCTTCGGAGTTACACCTCTTGATGCAACATCTGCTGGGTTTTCCTTAGATGTAACGTGACCTTATCTAACTCATGGAATGACTTCCAAAATTATTGGCGTTCGATTACCGATGAAACACAGTCTGCCATCATAATTTTCACTATAGTTAATTCACAATCGCGATAAATGTAAATCATGATAGCTTTTGTGTCTGTCAACAGCATTTGGCTTTGGTTTCTCGATAAATTGATATATTCTTGATTTTTTATATAAGCAGTGTTGGACTGTTGCACAAATAATTACTAAGGGTTCTCATAACTTCTATAGATGATAAATCAGGTTTCGTCGCGTTCCACTTGGATAGGGGCTACGCGTAAAATCAAACTTAATTTGACATGAAAATATTATTTATAACTTTATATTACATTTTACTATTGCTCATTAATTACAAAAAATATATTAAGAATTTTTATAATTTATTACAACATTAAAAATTTACACATTTGCTAAAATTATGACAGGAAACTATATACGAGTACATACATACTCGTACACATGTAAACGTGAATTATGATTGTTTGTCTAGCTAGATCGAAAGAAGAACATAATTCATCAACATAATACCCGTACGTATAGGTTATGGCAAAGAACATAATTATGACATTTTTGTTTGGCATTTTGGCAAACTAAATAATTTTTTATGTGAAGTGAAAGTTTTACTGTTTCCGATTATATAAAATTTTTGTGTTCTCGGTGTCGCAGTTTTTATTATGTGTAAAACCTGGCAGTCTTGTGCACGTGATTAATTTAGTTCCGACCGTTGTTGACTCACCTATTACGTGTTTGAAGCAATATTCACCAAGAAATTATATTTTTTACAGTAATAAAATCTCTAAATTATTGCTCTTACCACGCTCATATAGAAATAAATCGCGTCGTCGCAAAAAACCTCACCTCTCATCTGTGAATGTTTAATTTCGTCCCGCAACGAATCATTTTAAATTGATTCATATTTTTTGACATCTTCTAGATTTTTTTTTGTGTGTAATTTAAATGTACATTATTTCATTTAATTTTTTAGCAATTTGGTATTTTCGTTTTGTTTGTAGTTTACTAACGTTTTTATAATGTTGTTGGTTTTGGCAATTCTCGCTTTACAAAATGAAATTATAAATTTTAATGAAAAACTAACGAAGACGTTATTTCATTTGCGTAACGTGGCATAATTCTCGACGTATCCATACATTCACGTTACAGATACAAAACACGACGCAATGACACTTTTTTGAACGGTGTAACACAAAAACACTTTAATGAGCTTTCCATGTGAATATTTTTCTCCAAGGCATCAAAAATGAAAGGTTAATTGAGGTGGGATTTGTTTGTTTTGTTTGGTCTGTGGTGCTGAATAATTATGGCTGTGCCAGTATAGATATAGGAAAAATATATCATAACATGTCTTGTGGATAGAATATTAAGGCTAGTTATATTAATGTTTAAATTGTTTCAACTGTGGAATGAAGGTTACTTTGGATTTAAATTTTTAAGATATTTGGTTGGATTTTTAAAGGGATTTTGTAATTGAAATACACTACGTATCGGATTCCGGAACTTTATTTACTAATCAACTTAACCACTACTTGGCAAGAGACCGCACTATCAGCTTCACTATCTATATGATTAAAAGACACTTATGTGTCGCATGACATTTACATCTAAACTGTAAACTAAGATTAAATTTATTAATAGTCGATTAAACAACGAAATCAATAAATTTTATGTTAGTTAGCCAATTTTGATTGAATAGTATACACGTTTTGATTTGCGACATCTATGAATGACTAGTATGCACTAATCATTAACTTTGTTAATCTAATGACTAAACTAAATTTCCGTTAGTTTGTACTAGGGATTTATATCGTGATTAAAATCTGGCTACTACATAAAGTTGATCATTGAATCACCTAACCAAAACCACCTAGTACTGATAATGCACGACTTCAGGTTTATTGCTACGAATTTTGATATTCTTGGTGTACTGATGTCATTTTTACTCAAATTTAGATGGCGAATATTAGCCATTTCCAAAGTTTGTTATTCAGGTCAGCGTCACCTATCAGTAGTCACGAGAATTGTTGGTTTTTGTACTAAATTTTGATGGCCATTGACGACCATATCTGGAGATTGTGATCCAATTTTCGCTAATTCGTGAAGTAGTTGATTAAGCACCTACCTAAACCCATCTAATTTTAATAATGCACTGCTTTAGGTTTATTGCTACGAATTTTTATCGTCAAGTTTTACTGCTGTAAAACGACATTTATTTGCTTCTAAAAATGAAAATTCTTAAGTATTTAAATATATAGTACTTAAATATTTGTTTAATCTCTGGAAAAATCTCGGAACTTTATGTTAATTAATATGAAACTGACACAATCCTTATTAGAAATTAGTGGGGAATTCAAAAATGGTTTGAGTTCAGTATATTTGGTTTGCATCTCGACTGTTTTAGTACAAAATTGAATATTTTATTTTATATTTAATATTAAATTATTTGTATGTTAATTGATCTTGCTTTGGGTTCTAATTTCGGTTTTGGTTCGATTTTCGATTTGGGTTCTGCTAACCTTAGATTAAATGACATGAAGTTTGGTCAAGAACTAGTGGAGCCCAAAATTGTTTAATGGAGCATTTGATTAGGCCAGAAAGAAGAACTAGTGGAGCCCAAAAATGTTTAATGAAGCTTTTAATTAGGCCATAATGAGCTTAAAATTATTTGTATGTTAATTGATCTTGTTTTGGGTTCTAATTTCGGTTTTGGTCCTATTTTCGATTTGGGTTCTGCTAGCTTTAGATTAAATGACCTGAAGTTTGGTCAAGAACTAGTGGAGCCCAAAAATATTTAATGGAGCATGGGATTAGGCCATTATGAGCCTAAAATTATTTGCACGTTAATTGATTTTGCTTTGGGTTCTAATTTCGGTTTTGGTCCGATTTTCGATTTGGGTTCTGCTAGCTTTAGATTAAATGATCTGAAGTTTGGTCAAGAACTAGTGGAGCCCAAAATTTTTTAATAAAGCTTTTGATTAGGCCATAATGAGCCTAAAATTATTTGTATGTTAATTGATCTAGATTTGGGTTCTAATTTCGGTGTTGGTCCGATTTTCGATTTGGGTTCTGCTTGCTCTAGATTAAATGACCTGAAGTTTGGTCAAGAACTAGTGGAGCCCAAAATTTTTTAATGGGGCATTTGATTAGGTCATAATGAGCCTAAAACTATTTGTATGTTAATTGATCTAATTTTGGGTTCTAATTTCGGAATTGGTCCGATTTTCGATTTGGGTTCTGCTTGCTCTAGATTAAATGACCTGAAGTTTGGTCAAGAACTAGTGGAGCCCAAAAAATTTTAATGAAGCTTTTAATTAGGCCATAATGAGCTTAAAATTATTTGTATGTTAATTGATCTTGTTTTGGGTTCTAATTTCGATTTTGGCCCTATTTCGATTTGGGTTCTGCTAGCTTTAGATTAAATGACCTGAAGTTTGGTCAAGAACTAGTGGAGCCCAAAATTTTTTAATCGGGCATTTGATTAGGTCATAATGAGCCTAAAATTAATTATATGTTAATTGATCTTGTTTTGGGTTCTAATTTCGGTGTTGGTCCGATTTTCGATTTGGGTTCTGCTTGCTTTAGATTAAATGACCTGAAGTTTGGTCAAGAACTAGTGGAGCCCAAAAATTTTTAATGAAGCTTTTAATTAGGCCATAATGAGCTTAAAATTATTTGTATGTTAATTGATCTTGTTTTGGGTTCTAATTTCGATTTTGGCCCTATTTCGATTTGGGTTCTGCTAGCTTTAGATTAAATGACCTGAAGTTTGGTCAAGAACTAGTGGAGCCCAAAATTTTTTAATGGGGCATTTGATTAAGCCATAATGAGCCTAAAATTATTTGTATGTTAATTGATCTTGTTTTGGGTTCTAATTTCGGTGTTGGTCCGATTTTCGATTTGGGTTCTGCTTGCTTTAGATTAAATGACCTGAAGTTTGGTCAAGAACTAGTGGAGCCCAAAATTTTTTAATGAAGCTTTTGATTAGGCCATAATGAGCCTAAAAATATTTGTATGTTAATTGATCTAGTTTTGGGTTATAATTTCGGTTTTGGTTCGATTTTCGATTTGGGTTCTGCTAGCTTTAAATTAAATGACCTGAAGTTTGGTCAAGAACTAGTGGAGCCCAAAATTTTTTAATGGTGCATTTGATTAGGCCATAATGAGCCTAAAATTATTTGTATGTTAATTGATCTTGTTTTGGGTTCCAATTTCGGTTTTGGTCCGATATTCGTTTTGGGTTCTGCTAGCTCTGAAGAAATAAAGCCTTATGCCTTTTCTAGAATGAGCAGAATAATAAAATTTACTTAGGGTATTTAATTAGCCTAAAATTAACCTTTAATTTTCCAATTGTTTTTAAAATATTTTTTGATTTGGGTTCTGCTAACTTTTTCTAAATCTAGCAGAACCCATCGTTTTTGTTGAAAGGGGTGGAGCCCAAAATTTTTTAGTACAGCATTTAATTAGCCTATTATTAGCCTATAATTATTCATACTATCTTGTAATGTTCTGCTGTATGGGTTCTGCTAGCTTAAGGGACGTAAATCATAACAGTGTACTCCTCACAACCACATAGAAAGGCTTTAAAATTCCAATTGGAATTAGCAGAAGTCCAATTGGATTTGTATACGTATATGATTTTAATCTATGGAAAAACCTATGGAATACTTCACGGGCCCAGTTCTAAACTGCAACATTAGTTCAGATTTATTAATCTACATACGAGTACAATTAGAAATATTTTAAAGAATTATAAATAATTTAGTAAATTTAAAATGAAAATGAACAGCGGTTTGTTTTGTGTCCTCTATAAATGGCTGGAATGAACTATCCAGCAATTTTGATATTTGGATCTTGACAGTATAAATGGCAGTATAAATATTAATGTCAGACTAAATAAAATATTAAATAAAAATAAATTTTCGTTTGAAAACCATAATTAAAAATTCAAATCATATTTATTTTGCTGACATTCCGTTCCGTTTGGCCAATTTAAAAAATCTTGAGTTAAATTAAACTATAAATATTTTGTTCAGACAGCATTTATAACATCGGCAATGAGTACCATGGAATTCAATTTCAATGCTCTAATTCCATATAAGTTAAAAAATATTCAACCCAAGCATGGGAAAAGTATGCGGACCAATTATCATATAAAACGATCTCAATAATGTACACCATGGGTGTTGATACCTTGGTATTTTTCCCGTATGTTATGGACACAGTTTCATTGAACTTACAAATATTTCTTTCGTGTATAAATTAAATTAAAAGTTTAGTTGAGCGCCAAAACATTATCGACATTTTTTGATCTAACTTATTCTAATGTAGCTGACGTTTTTCATAGAGCTCATAGATTATTTGCCATTTTTAATTAGCAAAGAGAGACTAGCTCTGATGTTGTTCGACTTTTTTCGCTTTTGCAAGATTGATATGGGGGCTCTTTCTTGCTTTTCCTCTTCTGGACGAAGTCTATTAGGCTGAGGTGATTTCTGCTCTGTTACTTGTTGAAGTTTCCCATGTTTTGTTACGTACTTTTATAACAATGTAACCTTTGACCGAAGTCAAACTTCTAACAAATAACAAAAACTACACATGTGTGCGAATAAACAAATAGTATACGTTTAGGCGGAATATTCTGGCAACAATTGTTGCGTGCTAAAATAAATAAAATAAATAAATAACTAAAATTAATTACGGCATAGCCCCATATATAGACATGGTTTTTATGATGGCCTTATGACAGCCCTTGGTTCGGTCATATCTTTTTATCATAGAGATCTGAAAAATAGACAATTTACATCAATGATCATATCGCGTGGAATTTTAAAATTTACTGGGGTGATTTTTATGGGCCTTGTGTAGGATTTTGCAGTAAAGAACGTACCAACGCCATCATAAAAAACCATCTCTATGGTACTTTTGACTTCTGTAAATAACTAACCAATACATATGGGTCCAATTTGAAACGCGTAATTTTAAAACGCGATATTTCAAAATGCGACATGGTACAAAACGCCGTTATATAGGAATTTAAAAATCGATAAGAGCAGGAGTATAGGATCGGGTTATATCAGACGGGTCGCTGCGCTCCCGTCGCTGCTCAATGTACATTCTGGAAAAGGAGAAATTTAATTTTAGTTTATAGCAATTTAAAAATCGATAAGGGCGGGAGTTTAGGATCGAGATACATTAAGCGGATGAAAGCAAAATTTAATTTCAGTGTATAGGAATTTAAAAATCGATAAGAGCGCGAGCATATAGGATCGGGTTATATCACGCGGGTCGCTATACTCCCGTCGCTTCGCTCCCTAAATCAATGGGAGCGGGAGTATAGGATCGGGTTATATCAGGCGGGTCGCAGTGCACATTCCGTACCATATCGCGTTGTGTACTATATTGCGTTTTGTACCATATCGCGTTTTGTCACATCTCGTTTCCAAATATCGCATTTTGAAATATCGCGTTTCGAGCGGATGAAAAAATTTGTTATTTTTTTGTTAAGTATTGGATAAACATTCTTTAGGCAGTTTAGTATTATTTCATTTAAACTTACATCGTTTGTTGTTTTGGCTAATGCGTCGACGCTAAACTCGATTTAGTGGTGCTGCTATCCTAATTTATAATACCATGATGTGCGATATAGATCGTGCGATTTTACTGGAATCATTACTATGACACAGAAATGGTTGCTTCTCTGGTACCATATGCCGTAATTTTAGGTATTCTCTCCTGGACTCTACATATCTTTCTCTAAACTAAACATCTCGAGAGAATCGTCTTTCTAATTAATCTAGGCACTGGCGTTTTTCGTGATTTTCCTACATTTTCTTTCACAGGTAAGTTTATGATGTACCTGCCATTGGAGTTACATCGCACGAGCTTTAAAACATTTTCTTCTTATTTTATCTCCTCTTTCGTCAGTGTGGAATGATCAGCTACGCCCTCCTTCTGTACGAGTAACTGTAATCCCTCACTAATCGATTTTGATGATTTGGAGCATCCTATAACTATCCAACCAAGCTCGGTCTCTTGAGATATTGGTCCTCGTTCATCCCATTTTATTATGTTATGCATCAAAATTGCTGGATAATGGTCAGCTCCAATTATAATGTCAATTTAGCATGATCATTAAACTGTAGATCTGACAAGTTTATGTTTTGAAGTTGCCTAAACTTGTTTATGTTAAATTTAGCTTCTGATAAAAATCTGAAAATTTACTGTCAAATATCGGAACTACATCGTATTCTACAAATTCCTGCATTGAGTTTACCCGTCCCTTAAATGGAAGTAGTCGCTGATAAATTGAATTAAATTATGAGATAACATGCTTGACTTAATTGGGTTGTGAACGTGATGCATGAGTGTGTTATGCTTTCCATTGCAAATGTTACATTTCTCGCCAATTTTACACGTTGTCGTATTGTGTTTTTAAAATCAAATTCTATATAATGTTAGGAGTTGAATAAGTTGTGTTCTTTTTTTTTTTTTTATTATCGCTGCAATCTGTTCTGGGGCCAAGGCTCTCCCAATTCTTTCGCGGTTAGCTTTTTCCGTCCTAACTTTTACGCAAGTGTGTAGGCCAATTCGAGGAAGTACGCGTCATAGGTCCGATTTTGTTATCATCTGCACATTGCAATAGTCCATGCCAGTCTATACTGGCATGGAAGATGGGTCGGCCCATGAGTTTTGCACTTCGACAGGGGGTCATAGATGTGTTCCATTTCATCACAGATCGTAATCTGTTGATGAAAATTCCCTTTGCATCCTGCCCCTATCGGGATTCGAACCCGGTACCTCCCGATGCAAACGCCAAAGCTTTAACCACTATGCCATTTGGTCGGTAAGTTGTGTTCTTTCGTGTAAGCTTAACACTCTGAAATCTGCACTTGAACTTATTTTATGGCTTCCGTCGCAATGTCGACTATTACGACTGGAATCGTTCTTATTGACGTACGTGTGCTTAATATTTTTGTGATGCGTCACACTTGCTTCTAAAGCTTGATGTTAGTGGTGAATTTCTTATATGTTTCATGTTATAAAATTCGTCGTTCGAAAAAATTAAGAAGATCCTCGAGACGCTCCATCTTTTGGGATGCATGTGAAGTTAGACCTAACCAGTAGAGAACTAACTGTAGGACTAGTTTAGTACAAACTTCACACGCTTGTACACGCGTGTGAAGTTAGACCTAACTTAATCCTAGCCAACAAAAACAATCGAAAATTTGTATGTATTGGTTAAAAATTAAAAAACTGTGTGTCATTTAGGCGAAACATTGAATTTGTGAACTAATTCCAATTTCAATTTATAACAAATAATTAGGTTCAACGTTTATTAGGATGGGATATAAGAATTTAATATTTTCTTCAGAAATTGAATATCTCGAGACCTAACAAGTTTATCGGGAATGTTGTCTGATTCTGATATTCTAGGCTAATAAGTGATTTCAGATACCCCTATAAAAAGTAATCTAACGGCGTTAGATCACAAGATCTTGGAGACCAATTCACGCGTCCGTTTCTTGATATGATGTTCTCATTAAAATTTTCTTTCTTATTAAAATAAGAAAGAAGTTTGGTCTGCTATGTGGCACCTTGCACCATCCTGTTGAAACCACAAGTAGGCTACACCAATATCTTGAATTTTTGACAATAAAAATCCATTGATCATTGCTCTGTAGTTTGCGCCATTGACGTTTACACGCTGCCCTTCCTCATTTTTAAAGAAACACGGTCCGATGATCCCACCTGCCCATAAACCGCACCAAACAGTGCATTTTTCAGAATGCATTGGAAGCTCTTGAATCTCTCTGGCTGTTCATCAGCCCAAATACAACAATTTTGTTTGTTGACGTATCCGTTCAGCCAAAAATGAGCTTCATCGCTAAATACAATTTTTCGATAATAAAAACGGATCAATTTTGAGCTATTCCAACGCCTATAAACAAAATCGATGACGCAAAGGAAGGTCAACCGGCTTCAAATCTTGAACAAGCTGTATTTTGTATGCCTTCAAACCAAGATCTATCTTCAAAATACGCCACAATGTGCCATACGGGAGACCCAGAGCTTGAGAACGGCGACGAATTGATTGATTGCGGTCTTCCCGTACACTTTCAAGTACAGCAGCAATATTCACCAAAGATCGACTTGTACGCACTCTAGTCGATTGATGAATATCCAATAATAAAAAAATGGTTCGAAATTGATTGTTTGTTTCGCAAATAGTGCGTTCAGTTGGACGATTATGAACACCATAAAATGGTCGAAGAGCACGAAAACAATTTTAACACTGATTTTTGAAATAAATTTTCACAATTTGTAAACGTTGTCTCGCGTAAGTCTATTCATGGTGAAATGTCAATGAATACTGAACACAAATGTCACACGAACATGAAAGTTGTGACGCATTAATCCCAATGAGAATCCCCATTGGAAAAACTACCTCCTATTGGATCACACTTTAGTTGCTTTTCGTACATTTGCTGGTTTCTGGATCAAACTTGTTGACCATGATATGAAGTATGATTAAATCCCGGGTAGATGTATCAAATCGTATTCCCTATAATACATGTAAAGCCTCCTTTGTTGTATCATGTCATATAGCAGCTCTAGGTTGCTTATTCGCTTTACCACATAGCCACCAATACATGTTTTTAAATACGAGATTTTAATTTCATTTGGTATTTGCTTATTTTCGTGGCCAAATCGTCAGATCGGACAGATCTCGAAAATTTGATCATTCCGTATAGTAACGATAGGATTTTGGTAAGTTGCGATGTCTCTAGGTTGCGATCAACGAAAAAGATACCACCGTTCAAAACAACGTGAAGATTCACAAAATATGGAAAGCTACAACAGAGAAAGGTTTTACATCTCACATCATGCAACTATAAAAGTTATTTTGGTTGGAAAATGAAACGGAAAGTTGGGAATTTTACTGTTGTTCTATGTATGTACTAGATGAACAACATTGAACCGTAATACGTTGGAACTACACTTCAAAGCAAAGGAAAATCAAGAATATCAAAGAATAATTTGCGGGGAGAATCCGAAAGAATTTGATGGGAACAGCTTGGTTATACCATTACTTACGGTACAGCAGCAGTTCCTTTTATAGCAATAAGAATGTTACATCAGCTAGCAATGGATCAACTTCATTTGCCCGTAAAATTTTAATACAGGTGGCATCGATGACATTGACATTTTGACAAATAAAATCTCTTTAATTCCACGTTGGATAGAGACTGTATCAATAACCAAAACAAAAACATCCGTGTACATGCATTTGGCCCGTATCATGAAGGATGAGGTCATAATCTAGGAGCTTAGCTGCAAACGAGCCACATTGAAATGCCAAATGGAACAATTGTTAAACAGCTAACCACGGCTAAAGCCGAGATGAACAGACAGGAATAGGATGTTGAAATAGGAGGGCGAAGATCAAGGCAATTATCAAAGACGCCAGAACCATCAGGAATGCCCCCAGTTACCCCAAATAATGAGCAGAAAGTCCAGCCTTTCGAAGAAGAAGTAAAAAATGAGGGAACTGGAGTGATGGGTCAAACAGAAATAAACATTTCAGTACAGCTGCCTACTCCTGATAGATATAACGAAGACACTCTTGCTTCTACTGAAAGGAATGAGCGCTAAATTTGTTGCCAAATTAGGCAAGCAAAGTGCGAAAATAGACCAACAAGGCAAGCAATATATAGAGCACATATATAGAACAAAGTTCCCAGTTAGCAGAACTATAAATGGATTAAGGCGATCAGCTTGCTGATCTGCGTAAACAGCAAAACGTACATAATGTAAAAATTATCTAAAATTCAGCAAAATCGAGATCTTCAAATTAAATAGCTACGAGGAAAATAAAGTTTCATGAGGAAAAACTCGATAGCTAGTCAGGCGAAAGCGAAATTAAGCAAGTGGAGGCTTGCTTTGAACCACATATTTACATCGCAAACTATTGGAGTTGGTTAGCTAAATAAAACATGTTCAACAGTACCAGTTGTCGGAAGATCTAGAGCAGCAGCTCAACGCACTCATTTTGGCTCTTCGTGGGCAAGCTGCAGATGTTGCAAACTGTGTCTGCAACAGAATGGAGCTATGATCGGGTCATGACTGAGTTGGAGCTAGAATACTGGTAGTCACAGGTCAAAGAATTATGCAAGATTCAACTCTAAAGACACAGTAAAGTTGTGCAAGCTGGATTTACGCAAATAAAGGCACTAACGGAAGAAAACGTTCGCGTTTCCCTTCTCAATGCTTTCGATGACAACAACCCGGCTATTACATGAGGGATTGTAAGCAGCCAAGTACACAGCGCCCGAAATAAACTGACGTACGAGGCAAGAAATGCGAAGAAAAGAGACAGTTAGACGTTGAACGAGGCGACGAGAGAAATGTGTCTCTTTTAATGGGCATAGATCCATAAAACTAGATTATACTAGTTTTGAGCGGCTATGGAAGATCCAGAATAAATAGATGCTGCTGTGCGTTATAACTTGCAACAGGTAAATCTGCGATAGTCAAAGGAGAGTGTACCCATCCTGTAACGTTCGGTGGAATGCGCTCCAAACATCGATTTATCGTAGCTGGAATAGCTGATGAATGTGTCATCGGACTGGATGTTATGAAGATATACCAGATGGTCGTGGATCTGGATAACTAAGTACTAAAATGGTGCAATGTGGAGTTACCCCTTCAATTAAGCCTAATTTAACAAAAGGCATTGTGAGTTATAGTCGAAGACAGTTGTTTTGTGCGAGAAACTTGGTGAAATTCCAGCAGAAAGTGCCAGTACTTGCTGTAATCAGGAAAGGGGATTACATTGCCAACTGCCAGTCGAAAAAATTTCGTAGATCACCAAACCATAGGCAGAAGAAGATCATTCGCAACATTCCCGCAGAACAGTTAGATGTCACAGTGGAAGCAGTGATGAATTAGCCGATATATGCTCTTAATGATGTCGAATTAGAAAAATCTATATTGTACAACATCGAATCGGTACAGGAAACGCTACTCCAATCCGGCAAGCACCCAGACGAGTATCGTTCGTAAAGCAGCAGGAGGCAGCCGATTTTACTTAACAAATGGAAAGTTACGGAATAATAGAGCATTCCAGCAGCCCATGGAGTTTGCGAATGGTTCATGCCCAAAAAAGTACGGGACAACACGATTTTGCGTTAATTAGCGAAAATTAGAGGAAGTGACGAAGAAAAACAGTTATCCGTTACCGTGCATTGATGACACCTTGTACACGCTGTACATTGGCCAAGATTTTCATTACATTGGATCTGAAAAGCGGATATTGGCAAAGCAATCGATCCTGATGATATAGAGAAAATAGAATTTTCACCAGAAAACGGTCTTTACCTATTTGCGGTAATGTTGTTTGGATTATGCAATACGCCCGCTACATTTGAGAGATTGATGGAGCAATTTCTTAAAGGCTTAAATTGGAAAGCATGTCCGGTTTATTTGGATGACATCATTGTATTAGGCCGCATATTTGATGGACGCCAGGTTTGTTTCGCCTTTCCGAAAAAAGTCATCCATTTGATTGGAACACAGAGCATCAAACAGCATTTGAAGAGTTAAAGCAGAAATTAGGTAGTGCTGCTATTTTAGCGTATCTGCAGGCCGGTGGGATATTCATTTAGAATACAGAAGCTAGCAACACAGGCACTATTATTGTATAAGCAAGCGGGCAAAAAGCGAGTTCTCGCATATTATAGCCGATCCCTTTCTAAAGCAGTGCATAATTATTGAGTAGCACGTAGTAGCACTCGCTGAGAATAGTTGACAGAATATTAGTGAGAATTTGGAATTAGATAAAAGCGACAATAATAAATAGCAAATTGTGCTTGGCATCAATAAAACATTTTGGCACCAATAAAACCTACGATAAGACAAGTTACCGATTATATTGGGTCAATGGCCGCAAGGACATTGAAGATGGGTGAAGATAGTGTGAAGTGTGTGCTCCGAGTACTGACTACTTCAGAAAGTGGATGGAAGATTTGGATTTGATGGTTCGGAGTACCGCAAGAACTGTACTCATCATTTCCACATTCAGACGGAACGGTAGAGCCCGAAATTCGTATCTTTTGTAATTTAATTTGCAATTTAGTATCTTACATCAGATTATTGATGGTGACGATTCAGCTGAATAGGTATCTCTTTGTTGCCACTTCTTTAAAAAGCTGCGTTAGGTTTTATGTTGTAACTTCCTTCATTATTTTTAAATTGGACACTGAGCACTAATCCAAATGAATTTTAACTAAATGTCACTATCCGTAACATTAATCAAACTTATGATTCTTCACGATTACACAAAGTGACTTAATTATTTTGGTTAAATCTATCAAATTTAAATTTGTTTGTTTCATTATGCACAGAAATTAACTTTAACCTAAATAATTATTCTAAATATATTTTCAAGTTTTTATTTTCTAAAATCTTTAATCAAATTGAATTGCAGTTTTATCACTAAAATAAATGGCAAATATTTTAAGGACTGGCAAGAAGAAGTCATAATAAAATCAATAACTGACATAAGTCTAACGACATTGTAACAATTGGCAAAATAAATAAACCAGATCGATTTTGAAATTAGATTTTTAGGACTAGTACATCGCATTGTAACAGAAAATGTAAATAAAGCAATTAACTATTTGTGTCGAGATAGCCTCTTGCGTCTAAAAACGAGGCAATACCCTAATTAGTAGCAAACCATAAATCGATTTCCTTCATTCATGAATTTATGAGCCAAGGTCATGACAAAAAATAGTATTTTTTTGTGCAATCAGTCAATGCAATTTTTTTGCATTTTTGGCTCATGGCGCACAGTTTCAAAATTTGCTGAATTAAGCAAAAATATTTGTTCAAGAAAATATTTGGGATGTCTATTTTAAGGTAATTTTGTTGGTAATTCAATACACAGTCGTTGAGTGTTTGCGTTAATGCCATTTGATGCATTGGTTTGAACTTTTATTTTTCATTCAATTACAAATTTTAATTTGTTGATAGATTTGGTATCGTCGTACTTGGCACACCCACACACATGTACATAATAATTTTATTTCGTCTGTAAGCGTAATTGTAAAAGTATAGACAACATTAGAATTTGTTATTATTATACAGGGTGACAATTATCTAGACTAATTTTTGTGTCAACCAAAATTCGTTGGATCGTGGATCACACACGAAGCAGCGTGCGCGAAATTTATTTATAAACGTTAAACACTTTTATAAGTGTTTTAAAGAAATAAAACGTTTTAGCAAGTAGATAAATAAATGTTAAAGAGGCACGAAAATTGTTTATGAATTATTTTAATTTATAACCGTTTTGTTTATTATTTATTATTATTGTCAGCATGATTTACGTCTAGCATTTTGACAAAATTCTACCTACAGTTACAACAATACTGCTTAAGAAGTTGCCGGCAAACATTTTATTCATTACGCTATAAACCAGGTTAATGGGTTGTTTTTGCAATAAGCCAAAGAGGCAAAGTTGGATGACTTTATTTGTATAAATGCAGTGTTTCGCGATTGCTTTATAACTTTTACTAATTTACAAAAGCATCGTGAACTAAAGTTTCCAGATTTTCCACGTCCGTAGAAGTCATTAGAGAATCCAGATTTCTAGCCACTTGACAGTAGGGAATACCTAGTTCTTTACTTAGCGGATTACTAATCATCGAATTGTTGTTAATGCTCGAGTAATGTGATGGTTCACCATTGTTTGTCAATCCGCTGATATAATCCGATCATAGCGAACTAAATTGTTTGTGCTGCCTAAAGATTCCAGGCTAGTGAGTTTCGAAGCTCCGACGATTACACATTTAAAGCTGCCCATAATAAATCTAACTAAGCAACTGGGAGTAATTAGAATTGTAGGGAGGATCTTCTTAACGTGAAAAGTTTCTGAAACCTTTCTATTTTATAACCGAAGAGGCTGAAAGATTTATGTCTTCCTCTGCTTTCTCTTAGGTTCTAGGTTCTCCATATCAAAGTACCAGTCTTAGGCGACTCTGTGCTTTATTGACGGGTATTGGTATTTACTACCTAATATTTAGATTGCCGTGGTCTTAAAATGAGTATTTTAGCTATCTGAACTATAGAGTCGGAAGAGAGAGTCACATCTAAAACCTTCCTTCTGTTTTTAGAATTACATATAGGTATTGTGCAAGTTGGATTTAAATAATTTTTGGAAAACAATTCACCCAAAAATCAATTCTCGGGAATCATAATTACCGAACATGAAAGTTTATCAAAAATGACAGTTCAACGAAAATTACAGTTCAACGAAAACATATTTCACCAAAAATTGTCTGTCTACTGAAAAAGACATTTCACCAAAACAGATATTTCGCCTAAAATATTGTACGAACGTCTAATTAAGAGTACGTCAAAGTTTCCACAAATAGCTTATTTGAATGGGACAAATCAACGGTTCTGGAAAATGTCCAATGAGTACAAATATGCCATTTGCTATACCGGCCTTATATATGATGAAAACACTGATTTGTATGTTGAAAGTTTGATTTCGAAACGACTGTTAAAATAATGACTAATTTGAATAGAACTGAATCATATCAACCTTTTGGAATTAAAATTTCTTTGGTCCTATAAGTTTCAGAGATGATTGAATACATTCCCAGAAATGAGATTATGTTGGCATAGTGGAAAACGGCTAAAGGAACTAAGACATTTTTTCAGCCATTAAGCGTAAATTAAATCATTTTTCTACCGATTTCGATATGATTATGGTTGTGATAAGATAGGATTCAAATATGAGTTTCGAATGCGACTCTGAGAAACGACCACATTTAATATAAATATTTAAGCCCTTTACCGATGGCAAGAAAAACTGTTTTGGTTGGTCTGTTTTAAGCGAGCTAAGTCGAAGACTAACAATTCACAATAATCAGTTAATTATTCGAATTCCGAATGCGTATTTTTTCAGTGACAAATTTTACGATAAAATCGGTCGTTTCCTGTAATCTATTGTGGTATAATATCGGTTTATATATTTGCAGACGATTTTCTAAAATTCGACCTGCATGATAGATTTAGTGTCCCAAAATTAATTTGGAATTGTGTTATGGAATATGAAATTTGGCCATTTGTCACTGACTTTGATTGACTTGAACTAGTGGAACTAGTGCCCAAATAGTCTTAATCAAGATTGTATTTCTCAAAGTTTTTAAAACGAAGTTTTAAATTTAGAATTTCTATAAATCCTTTTTCCTGCAAATTAATTTGGGTCTGTGTCTGTTTGGCAGTCGGTTGTTAATAAACTAACAGTTTTGATGTTTGGAATATGGTGACTGCTTTCCTAACAGAAAAGGATGTATTTAAAGACCTACACAGGTTTATAGGGGAAGTAAATGTAAATTTGAAGAATGGAACCTACTGTACAAAAACTTATTAAGTAAATAGGGCGGTTGAATAGTCCTGAAAAGCTTAAGAATAAAAAGAGAAACGCGAAATTTATAAAAGTCACTTAAACCACAACCCAGAATCAAATTCAAAAAGGGAGAAATGTAGACATATTTCCTAATACTAAAAACAAAACGAGTACAAGCATTGAAACATCTTCGGAGAACATTCATATTCTCCTGGAGCATTCCAAACAAATCAACGCCCCATATAGAAACTTTGGAAGATCTCATACGTTTTTTAAAATTACTATCAGTGAACCCTACAACTTTATAGAAACAACTAAGCATTCCAAAAACCGTTTTGCTAACCTTAATCAAATGGTCACCTCAAGTAAGAGTTTTAATCAAAATTAACCCTAAATTTCTAACTGTATTAGAGAATGGGATTAAAGAATCCCCGAGAAAAGTTCTAGAAAAAAAAGGATCTATCTATACTAGACTGAGATTTACTAAAATTAAGAGCGAGTCGGTTAGATAATGACCAATTATAAATTCTTACCAAATCATCATTAATAAGAGAACGCGAGAAGAGACAGGCAAGAAGTCAAAAAAGGCTTGTCATAAAAGTCTGCCCGAAAGCGACGCGAAATATAGTCTAAAATCAATAGGAAAAGCTCAGAAGGATTGCTAATTTATGAAATAGGAATTATTTTACTCAACTTCCCTTGGCGGGATATAAAGAGGTCGTTAAAATAAAATTGAAAATATGTAACAAGTATCTTGATACAATAGGAAAAATACGCTTAACAAATTAGAAACTAACCAAATCTAGACCAGTGGATTGCGATTTAACTTCCCAAATTGCAGAATGCAAATCGGCAATAGATATATTTTTTTTTTTTTACTTTATTTACTTAAAAATTAGATACAATAATTAATTTGGTTACCAAACACTTAGTGTTGTAGGTAACAAAGGAACATACTTAATTAAGCAGCGCGCTGTTTTATGTTTTATAATTTTAAAATATATACTTATATAAAAAAGGGAAGTTAAAAATTAAATAGACTATGATAGAAAAAAAAATTTATAATATATTATATACTACTGAAGAAAACTTTACGTTAAACAATAAAAAGCACAAATATTGCAGAGAAAGCAAAAAAGCACTATAAAAAGCACAAATATTGCAGAGAAAGCAAAAAAGCACTATTAAATTAAAATCAAAATTAAAATTAGCACCGTAAAGATTTAAATGATTATTTATTTAGACATTTTAAGTCCCGATTGTTTATTTTAGGTTGTTCTTAAATACATTTTTAGGCATTTCTTAAACAAGTTAATACTTTCAATTTCTTTTAGTTCGGTTGGTACAGTGTTGTACATTTTCAGACCTTTGTACAGTATATTATTGTTTTTTGAGTTTGTTGCAAAGTGGAAGTTGGCTCGCTGTCTCGTACCATATGAATGAATTTCACACGCATGAATCAGAGGTCGGTGAAATTTAATTAAACCTCTTCGAATTTTAAATATTGTCATTATGAGTTCGAAATCAATTATATTATGGAAGCTGAGTTGAGATATATTTTTAAAAGGTTCGATTGTTGAAAATCTTAGTGGCAGGCGGTATATGTTTTTTAGGGTTTTTTTTGTAGAATTGCGATCTCATCACAACGGAAACCAGCACGTCCACTCCACACTGGGTTTAAATATATTAATTGTGGTAAGATAAGGGAATTGTAGATTAGTAACAGGGAACTTTGCGGCAAAATATGCTTCAGTTTTTTGATCGAGAATACAAAAGGTCGTATTTTAGTCTTAACAACATTTCAATTTTTCATCTATCAGTAGACCCAGGTACTTAAATTGATCCGTACGCTCTATCTGAATTCCCGCATAACTAATCCTGTACTCTCTTATAACTTCCTCTGATATTTTTTTATTTGTAAATATCATATACTTAGTCTTTTTGGCATTTAATTGAAGTTTGTTTTCATTGAGCCACAGGTTTGGCAACGTCAAATCCATCTGCATATCTTCAAAAAGATCTTTAAGATTTGTATTTTCATACTGTATAACAGCATTATCAGCATATAGCTGAAATGTGCCCTTAAAGTTTTGTCTGCATATGTCGTTAATGTAAATGTTAAAAAGGACCGGCCCAAGAATGGATCCTTGCGGTACACCCCTTGCGAAACACATCATATCACTTTCTGTTTGATTAACAACTACAACCTGAGGACGAGCTTTAAGATATGATCGGAACCACGACAAATGCATCGGCTCAAACTTCAGTCCCTGAAGTTTAGCGAGCAAGATATCATGGTCTACCGAATCAAACGCTTTCCGTAGATCCAAAAATAAGCACGCTACAATCCGTTTCTTGTCAACATTTTCCGAAATGAAACTAGTTAACTCAAGGCATGCTGCTTGTGTACTAGAGCCTTCCGTAAACCCATACTGCTCTCTTGCTAAAATATTATTCGCCTTCAAAAATTGCAATAACCGGTTATTCACTATTCTTTCGAATACTTTTGAGACTGAGCCTAAAATAGATATTGGTCTATAGTTGGTTGGCTCTAGTGCATCCCCATCCTTAAATACCGGTATAACTCTTGCCATTTTTAGTTTTTCCGGAAACTTGCCTTCAAGCAACGAATTGTTAATCAAGCTAGTTCGCGCTCTCTTCAATTTTTCTTGAAAAAATTGAAGGAACTTGCCTGATATGCCGTCCCGCCCCGTGGCTGCAGCTGTTTTCAAACATTGAATGACTCGACTAACTTCCTCTTCACTCACATCAAATTTAAAATCTATATGATATTCTGGCATAATTACGACTACATTTGGCCACGGAAAATCGCATGCATGTATGAAACAAGCATTGAATGCGTTGGCAACTTCCCTTGGGTCCTCGCTAACTGAGCCATTTAACATTACCGAAATATTTTTTGGTTTAGTTTCACGTGTCTTATTATAAATGGCCAACTTTAATAGATTGCAAAATTGTTTGAAACTTCCAATACAATTTTCTAGTCTAGTTACGTAAAAATCTCTTTTAGCTTTCCGTACTCTGGTTACAATCGAGGATTTTCTTAGATTGAACTTATCTTTTAAATGTTCACACTCAGGGTATTTTACAGTTAGTTTAAATAATTTTTCCCTAGTTTTGATATCCCGGTATAAATCTAAGGTCATCCACGGTTGTTTCAGACCCAAACGGCGTGTGTCGCGCTTATATTGCATGCAATCCTTCACGACATTCTCGAGCCCGCTTACCAGATCGTCCAGAGTTTCGACGGTTTCTATTTTTTGCCAAAAACGATTTTTCGCAGCCAAATCATAATTTAACATTTTAAATACTTGCGCCTGTTTAGATTCTCGAGCTTGTACATCTAAGACTAATTGAATTGCTCTGTGGTCAGAGAATGATACATCCTCCAATGCAAAACTGAGTACTAATCCGAATTGATCAGTCAATGCATGATCTATAATAGTGGAAGTACTGTTGCATATTCTTGTGGCAAATTTTGATGCTAATTTGTTAATGAGCATGAAGCCATTTACAGATAGTAAATCTAAATATTTACTAATTTTTGGGTTTCTTCGAAACAGCTGACTCGTTTGTTTATGTTTTTGTTTGTTGATATTTTATAGTGCAATTTTAAGTTTTTAACTAAAAATAAATAAATATAATAATAAATATAATGTAATAGTGTTTAGTGTTTAGTGATCAATAAATCGATATGAAAATAATTCTATGTGAAGCGATAAATCAGTCTATTTGAGTTAATTAATCAAATTTTTAATTTTATCTAAATCGTTTGAACTTTTTATGTGAATAGTGTTAGTGGTGCTTTTTTCAGTAAAATCCGATTGTTGGTGGTCCAGAGAAATTGGAATTGGTTAGCTATTTTAAATTGCCGAGCAGCACGAAATAGTTGGAGTTTATCAGCGGTAAGATGATCTCGAATAAATATTTGTTTGATATTTTCAGTTTTGAATCCAATTTGATCCGAAAATAGATTTTTATTTACTTTCTTATTTTTTATTATTTCTTGCTTGATGGTGATGGATTTAAGCTTGACCAGGAGAAA
The DNA here is from genome assembly GCA_963691935.1 of Nephrotoma guestfalica. NCBI lineage: Eukaryota > Metazoa > Arthropoda > Insecta > Diptera > Tipulidae > Nephrotoma > Nephrotoma guestfalica. The sequence continues at coordinate 147,310,031 of OY829915.1, forward strand.
ATGATTAGGCGTTTTGGGTGCTGTGCTGGTGGATGGTAACACGAGTTCTCTCCCGATATATTGTGCACTGGTTATACAGTCGCTGGATACGTTGGCTTTGATTGTTTTAAGAATGTTTGCAGTTAAGGTAAGAGGATCAATCGATCTATCCGGTATTCCAGAAATCACAATGTTGCTTAGATTGTCTTTTTCTTTCAGATATTCAACTTCCGTTTCCAGGCGATTAATAACACTATTAATAACACTATAACACACGATGGAGCTCTTCGTTGTTTTCCTGTGCAACCTGGACCCTGTTTTTCAGTTCCGTATTTTCAGCTGATAAATTTACTATTTGGTCACGAAGCACCGATAGTTGGTCAAGGAGAAATTTTTTCACATCCAGGATTAGGTGCTCAAGTCTTTGAAAGCTTTGTTGATTGATATCGACTGATGATTTCAAAATATGTGATGTTTGTGGTGTTTGAGATGTTGGAGGCGTACCATCAACAGGAGCCTTGTAACGACACCGGGTTGGTGAATGCCGTTGCCAAAAGCGAAAAATATCGAAATATTTTTTTCTTCGAACGGTGGAGTCGAAGGTGATCCGCCGAGTGTACAGACTCCTTTTGGTTTGCCGCTAGCTCATCGGTAAAGGGTCCTTGGTCGTGGGTGGTACACCCGGAAGATCTTTCAGATCACCTTGAGTGTAAATCCGTTACGAAAAGTAAAGAAGAAATAAACGTGAAAGGAACACTCCGACACTCCCTCCAACCACTTACCTCACACGAATCATCCCATACTGTAGTCACTCTCCACTCACTCGCTCATAATGCTTATATAAATCCGGATCATTTTTTTTTTTTTACAAGATATTTATTAACAAAATTTAATGGAGTTAATTGGAAATTATTTCATATAGAGTAATTCATATAAATTAAATTCGTATAAAGAGAAAAAAAAATTAAAGTCAAATTTAATTTAACAATCAAATTAACAGTTTATCCTTGAATTAATTTGAAAAATTTTCTATTCAAATAAACAAAATATCAACCTAGCATTTGGGCTTGTAAATTGAATTATCTTGAGTAAACAAAAATATATATAGATATATGTATATAACCAAACCGATGTTACCTGGAATCCTCGAACGTAGAAAAGCGCTTTCCTGCATCCGGGAGCACGGCACATGAAACCGAAACGGTATCTAGACGCTAAAAGAGAACAAAAAAAAACACAAGAATTAATTAATTTACGAGTGCAGCTAGTTAATATCAGCGAAAACTAAAATTGAACAAATTAAAGTTAATTTAAACAGGAAATAAGATTTACAACAACAAATCCAAAACAATAAAAGAAGAAAATTCTTTAAATCAAAAAAAAAGAAATATTAAGAAATAATAATTAAAAATAAAAAGAAAAGATACGAAAACTCAAGTTTATCCCAAAACTCGTCCGGGAAATTGCCGTTGTCCGCTCGGTGTCATTTCCTGTAGTGGCACGTCCTTGCTCTTGACATTACTAACCGCTCGATCTGGAAAATCGTGTTGGATGTTGGATAGAGTATTGTCGCCGAAAATCTTCCACATCGACAAAACTCGAGTCTTTAGAATTAACCGATTGTTGCCGTAATATGACTCCGCCAAATACGCCCGTTGCTCAGGTTAATTTACAAGGCCATTCGTGGATAAACCTAAGGCCGGATTTCTTTCTGCTTCTACGGATATTACGGTACAATGGCTCGCGATTTGGAATCCCGTAACTCGGTAACAGTCACTGCCCTCAGGGGATCACACCACTTTGCGATATAACACAGATAATTCACGGTTATCACATCACACCACCTGGCTTCACTGGATACGCACGCCAACGCCTCTCGTGAAATTTTCACGCGTGGTTCACACCCTTGGTTCGTTCTTGCGCGCGTTCTCTTGACAAACTTTCTCGTCGAGCTGCACAGTTCGTGTGTAACAGTCGCAGTGTTACTTTATAAAAAGCGCGCACGGAATACACAAAATTGTTATGTTTAGAACCCACTAATATCACACACGGTGTGCACTTACTGATAATGGAATAAACCAAACGTATTTAACGTATCAAACGTATTTATGTAATTTAACTGGTTTATTATGTGCCACAATTTACCCCGAAGCACAATTACACGGTGGAAACCCTGACTTGGTTTCCCAAAATCCAAAAACTCGCACTTCAGAAAAAAGTATGTGCACAATCACTTATAATTGATTTAATATTTATACACATGGAATTTCATCTACTTGATTCTCACTAGTCCATGCAAAAGATTACCATCGAATGAATAACAAAAAACCGTCTCTCGATTTTTTTTTGTTGTGTTTTCTACATACCGTCAACATCAACCCAAAAAAATCCAGTACCTCTATACCGTACGAACACAAAAATAAAATCCGCTAGAATATGGTGCATACGCCAATATTGCAAGTCATTAATAATAATAGCAAAACGCTGAAAGTATACTATGCTAACAACATGCAAACATCGCAGGCGTAACAATGATTTAAATGGTATAATTAGTTGTTTGCAACATCGTTTAGGCGTAATAGTACTGCTTTACAGTATGCCACTAAAGTTGAACGTAAGCGATGCGTAAATGGAACGCCCGTTACAGCCTGCTTCTTTAAATCGGAGTTGTTTTTAGGGCTAACGGTTACTAGGGAGCTTGGTTGACAGCAGTTCCAAATGGTGGCGATCTTTTGAATTTCCTGCCTGTTTTTACCAGAGAAGCCAACACAGCGTGAATGGAACGTATTATGACATCTGGTGCACTTAAGTCCTTGGTGAATCTCGCTAATTGCGCTTTTGCAGGACACACATTTAATTTGGTCAGCCATTTATTGGAAACACAAAAGTAATGTAGTGTTGTACGAATGCTGATGTAATTTTTTTGTTTGAATTTTTATTTTACTTTATACTTTTCTTAGCTTTTTATGTAAAGATTGTATTATATAAACGGATTTTACAATAAACAACCATTATTTTAAAATAAAAATAATTTGCAAACGAAGAAGAGTTTAAGGATTCTAATGGTTAAAATCATTAGCTTTGAAATCCACCGAAGCACTCCCTTTGCAACTACCAAATTTCTTAGAGGGAAGTGAGGGATCTAACTTATCCTTGAAAAAATTTTGCTTAGCGATACGAATTAAACCTACCACTATATTTCGAGATTGCTTATAAGCTAGATCAGACCAAGAATTAGGGCTCATTTTCAGAAATAGCATTCAAAATCTCTTGCGTCATCCACGGGGAGATCTAGGTCTAAAATAAACAGTAGTGAGAGGAACGTAATTATTAAATACGTATTTAATAGAGAAATGAAAATAGTCAATTTGATCGGTAGAAGTACTAAGAGAAAAAATATTGTCCCAACAGATAGAGGCGCAAATTGATGAAAGGTGAGCTTCATCAATTTTCGAAAAATCCCTAAAGCTGAAACTTTTAGGTTTAGGTTGAGATTAATAATTAACCCTTAATGCAGGTTTATGTCATATATGACACATATTTATTTTTGTTTATTTTTTTCGCCATGTAAACTATCACATAACAAATTCAAATAGAAGGATTTACTCGTTTGTATGCGTGAGTTACTTTTACATGGCAATGACATTTATTCATTAAAATTGGCGGGAATCCGATGGTTTTAGTTTTATGTAATCGTGTGGTGTTCAAATATAAAAATAAAATATAATTAAAAGTAATATCCTCTTACAAATGAATTAGAATTAGAATTTAATAAGTATTAATCATTTTGATTGTATTTCGTCGTCTCAAAAAAATATTTGACCCCAGAAGAGACTGAAAAAATTGTAGAGGAGTGGTCTGATAACAGTGAAGATGAGCTTGAAAAGGACAATGAGGAGGATCAATTTCAACCACAACACAAGACTATTCCTGTCGTGTTCGCCAATGATTTAAATATGGAAGATGCATACATTTTTGACGCAGCAGATGATGATATGGATTATGGACGAAATATTGAAAATGGAAATGACGTGCGAAATGAGGAAGTTGAGTTGAAAAATCTGAGAGAGAGAGATTTAAGAAATTGCTTTGAAAAAATACACCGCTTGAAATCAAGTCCAATTCGGCTCAATTCAAAGGCGATGCATCACTACCATCAAATATTTTAAAACTTGAGACACCACTCTCATTTTAAAATTATATTTTTATGACGAAATGATAGATATATAGATATGATTCTAAATAAAACCAACCTGTACAGCGCTCGTAAGAATAGTTCTAATCCATACACACTTACTAAATTGGAACTAGAGAAATTTTTGGGCATCTGCATTCTATCGTCAATTCATCAATTACCGAATACGAGACTCTACTAAGATCCAGATGTTGGCAACAAAATTGTGCAAGATGCAATGTCATTAAAAAACAATTTGAATTTCTCCGACAACCATTTAATGCTGCCGAAAGAACACACAAATCATGATAGGTTATTTAAAATCAGGCCATTCATTAAAATTAAAAAAAAAAAATTTACAAACGTGTTTGGGAGCAAATCTTCGAAGTTATATGAAGCAGTATGTCCCATCCAAGCCGCATAAGTGGGGATTCAAGATATTTGCTTTAACAGGGGGCACTTCTGGTAAATATTAGGCTTATATTAAATATGGAATATAAACAAGACAAATGATAATTTAGGAGCCTCGGTCAATGTCATTATTCGATTATGTCGTATCATATCAAGACACAAATACAGTCTGATTGTATTTTGTGATAATTATTTCACTACAGTACCTCTCATTATGTACTTACAGAATGATGGTATTCATAGTATTGGTACTATCAGAAGAAACCGCATACCGAACTCAAAATTAAAAACAGAAAGAGAAATGCAGAGATGTGCACATTTGACGATGTTCCAATGTCGCTCGTTCACTGGAAAGACAATAAAAGTGTTACCCTACTGAAATGGGACAAGCCCAAAAGGAAATCGATAAATATTCAATGCCCGAAAATAGTAAAAGAGTACAACCGGCACATGGCAGGTGTCGATTTGCATGACGGCTTTATCGGACCGTACAGAATAAAATTTAAATCGTCAAAATGGTACTCACGGATGTTTTTCCATTTTCTGGGTGTATCAGTAGTAAACTCGTGGATTCTTTACAAGCAGCTGTACGCTTCCAGAACTATGCCAGCAATGACTGTACTCCAATTTAGGTCCGATGTGGTGAAAGGCCCTTGTTTGGATGGCTCATATGAAAATCTAGCGACAGCTAGTTCATCAAAAAAAATCAGCCCAAAATGTTCCAGTTAAAGATATTAGAATCGATAGAGTAAATCACTTTACAATATGGGGCAAGCGAACGCGCTACAAATTATCGTCGTGTAAAGAGTAAACTTTTTATAAAATGCTCGAAATGTCAAGCCAGCTTATGCTTAAATGCGGCAAGAAACTATGGACTTTCACAAATAAACAAACCTATAAATTAATTATTATTAAGACTGCAGCAACAGTGCCGTGATATGCAATTCCTTTCTTATTTTGTTATTTTACACTAAATGAATTAATTATGTGTTTTTGTGATTTATTTTATAAATATGTAAATACGTATATGTATTGAATTCGAAGCGAAATATTTAGTTTTAGTCCTCACTGCATTTTGTCTCATATATGACACATTAATATATTTTGATTTTCCAGGAAAACTATTAGTTTTTCAAAATGGGGCCTAATATTAAACTAAATTAACTCATTGAGCTCCGTAGAATCACCAAGTTTCGGTCAAAACTCCTTTAATCGGCACACTAAGGATTAACAGACAAAACAAGATCATGATGAGAGCCAATACCAAGAGGCAATTGATTGAAAAAACAAATGGAACTATCAGCGACAACGTGATCAATGAGAGAATAAGAACCGAATTTGCAGTTGCATAAGAGTAGGTGAGCGCTTCAGTATTATAAACAGTATTATAAAGTTAGTTCCGCTCAAAGTGTCAATTATTTGAACCAGTATCAATCGTAGTCGATTGAGAGTGACTGGAAGACCAATTTTCATGACACAATCCTAGTACACTCACAAATGACTGAGAATGGTTTCTTTAATTGAAATTGCCAATTATCACCCCGTGACTACTGAAACCATTTTGATCGTGCTAACCGAGTTTTAATCCACTCGGTTGAGAAATAGTTTAGCCCTCTTCAATCAGATAAACTAGCTTGCATACCAAACGGGTAAGAAGTGGTTTAAAGGTCTATTAAAATTTTTTTTTATATATTTATTTTATTTATTTATTACAACTGATTTACAAATCATCTAGTAATTTATCTTTCATAATTTATATTCTTGTTTGGAGGGTTGTAGCCTTTTGGCTAGTCCCCTTTACAATTTTATTATATTTTTAGTCGATCCTGATTGGATCTTGTAGATCATGCGGTTTCTTCCTTCGCAGTCGTCTTACTAGGTTTGAATCATCTAACATACGACGTATCTCAGCATTTTGGTGTAGACTAATACGTTGCATGTGTTTTCTTGCGTCTTTGCTTATTTCTTCACTCACCAAATCCATCTTCAGATCTCTGTGGAGGTTGTCATTTCTTATGTACCACGGTGCATTAACTGTTCCACGAAGGACTTTGCTTTGGAATGACTGGATGATATTGACATTGGTTTTCTTTGTACAGCCCCAGAGCTGAATACCGCAAGTCCACACAGGTTTTAGGATTTGCCGGTATAGTAGCAATTTATTATGTAGAGTTAGCTCAGAATTTCATCCTAAGAGCCAATCCATCTTTCTGTATTTGATGTTTAACTCTTTTTTTTTCTATTTCACGTGCTCTTTCCATTTTAGTTTCGCGTCTAGAGTCATGCCTAGATATTTTGCCGTATTTGCATAGGGAATTTGCTGGGAGTTCAGTTCTAAGGGGTATCCAGTTGACCTTCTTGTTGGTAAAGTTTACGTGAACAGATTTTGTTTCATTAAGTTTTATTCGCAATCTCTTGGTCCAGGTACTGACAATATTAGTAGCTCTTTGCAATTTGCTTGTAGATCCTTCTATGCAATTAGCAACTGCTAAGATGGCCGTATCATCCGCAAACGTCGCTATGTTAGTATTCTCTATCATTGGCAGGTCCGAGGTGTATAGAACATATAAAGTTGGTCCCAGAACGCTACCTTGTGGTACCCCTGCTGATATTTTCTTTATTTCTGAGTATTCGCCATCTAATTTAACTCGAAAGTGTCGGTTAGATATGTAAGATTTTAGAATTTCATAAAACTGCTTTGGTAAGTCTCTTTGTAATTTATATTCCAAACCTTTATGCCATACTCTGTCAAAGGCTTGTGCTACATCCAAGAAGACGCTTGAACATACTTTCTTTTTTTCAAGTACGTCTTCAATTATGTTTGTAATTCGGTGTACTTGTTCTATTGTTGAATGGTTTGCTCTGAAGCCAAATTGATGTGGAGGAACAAGATTTCTTTCTGCTATTATTGGTTTTAGTCTCTTTAGGAGTAGTTTCTCGAATAATTTTGAAATTATTGGGAGTAAGGAAATCGGCCTATACGAATTTTTGTCATTTAGTGGTTTGTTTGGTTTAGGTATCATAATTATTTCTGTTACTTTCCATTGACTTGGAACGTGTTTAAGTCTGAACACTGCATTAATTATTTGAACTAGTTTACGTAGACCTATTTCAGGAAGAGCTTTTACTATTTGTCCTGTAATTAAGTCATATCCTGGTGATTTCTTTGTATTTAGGTTAAGATTGATTACCTCTTTTAATTCTTGTAATGTGACAGGAGATATATTGCAGTTATCCATCTTATATACTGGTGGTATGTTTTTCTCTGCGGTTTGTCTAGGTAGAGGCTGGAACGTGTTCTCGAGGTGGGTTGCAAACAACGAAGCTCTTTGCTTTGCACTTATAGCCCATGTGCCATCTTCATTGTTTACGGGTGGAATTTGTAGTTTAGGTCGTTTTAAACTTTTTGTCGCTTTCCAAAGGGAGTACTCGGTATCTTTTTCCCCAGTAAGGCCACTCAAGTATTTATTAATGGATTCGTTTTTGATTTCTTTAATTAGCAACTTTAGTTTATTGGATAAAAAATTAAGAGTTGTTTTATATTCTGGCGCTCGACTTCTTTGCCAGGCCTTTCTTGCTTTTCGTTTTGCTGCAACCAGTTCCCTAACTTCTAGAGGATAAATAGCATTTCGACGCATTTCCTTTGAACTTGAGGGGGTACTACTCGTCTATTAAAATTGACAATTTTTTATAACCACTGAGTTATTTTGTCGTATTCAAATTAGCTGGAATCCCAGTTTTATCACCAACACCGAAAAGAAGTTGTCCGGGCCCCAAACCTTATCCGTGACAAATTTTGGAATCTCACAAAACATAAGTCCACAACACAAAATATACAATATCTAAAAGCTTTTGCCATTTCGAGTGAAACCAATTTTCCGGAAATTAAGATTCATATGAAACACTCCTTGACACACAAACAACCCACTCACAATTATTTATCAGGATAGAACAGAACAAATAAATACTACAAAAAATACTACATTTAGTGAACAATAAATTGCACCTTTTGAGTTCAAACAGATAATCGAGGTTCATTCACCAATCGAGGTTTTCCGTAAATTGTCATTTTCGGATTATATCGAATTATAATTTTCGATGGTTGTTGTTTTCGATTAACTATCGATTTCAGTTAATTACTTTTTCGGTGATTTCAAGAAAGAATTTTACTGATAGTGGTTTAGTTTTTAAAATTTCTTTCTTTTCAAGAATTTCAAGTATCGGATAGAATTTGTGTTCCGAATGAGTTGGGTGAATCGTCGCCGTAATCAATTGCTTACCTGTATCCTGTATCTCGCCCTGTAACACATCGAACAACATAAACACCTAAAAAAGGGGAAAGCATACCGGTCCTGTTTAGCATGAAAGGTGGCATATATAACATCCTGAAAACTATTATCCGACCCAAGTAAGATGGACGCCATCAAAATCAACCTATATTGTCTAGTAAAACCAGCTCAACACCAAACTCATGATCGATATGGCAGATATCTACCTTATCAACGTTGAGGATGATTTGAATGCACCGAGCATAAGTTTGTGTTGAGGAGCATTTAATAATCATTGTTAAATAACATAAATGCATCCAATGAAAATCAAAATTAATGTAACTTGGATAAATTTGTGAACATCAATGTTGCCACTATTATTCGATAGATGGCATACCAAGTTTATTTGTAAATTTAAGGGCAACATTGAGTTTTTAGATTTTAGAAATATGGCGAATTTCTCTTCACTTCATTCCATATTATCATCCAGTAATGTGTAAACGATAAAATATAATTTAAAAATTAATTTAATAAAACTAACAACTCGGCATCTGTTTTTATTCAATTTGAGTTGCTAATAGGAATCGGCAAGGATACAACAAATATACTTCACTTTTAAATCCATCTTCTGCGCTTAGAGAATTACTTGGAGTGGCTCAAGGTGCGATTGCTTCCTTCATTCAGCTTTTGGTATCTAAGATAGCTGCCTCGGATACAATGCGATAAGATCCAGCTACTTATATGGTTCCGCCGCTCTGTATTTGGAACAGTTTACATTTCTGTTGTCTGTCTAGAAGGTAGATCTTGTCTATCATTTTTTTTGATTGTTATAATGTGTCCTATTCCGTAACTTGTTCTTTACTGTAGGAAGCTTTAAAGTAGGCAAAACTAATTTCTCGGAAATATTAGGAACAGGAAAGCTCTTTCAAGTTTTTTCTTAATGGCAACCTCACCTTCTCCGAGAAATGTCGGTATAACCGAACATCAATAACCTAGCAAATGATGTTCTCCCCACTGAAACACTACCAATTGCACAGATGTGGTTGGTAGCTGTTGCAACAACCAGCCCTTAAATAAATTCATACACAATAAAAAGGGTTTATTAACCAAGGTACTCCAACTGCTCAGTTGCTTAATCCACCAAAATTGTCTAGACCACCACCTAGACACACACTCCGCGACTCAGCAGGAAAACGAATATACAGAATTATGCAAAACACTGAGCGAAACAGAAAAAAGCATCCATCAAAAAGATGGAAGTTATGGTAACTTTTCTAGATAATTATATTGAAAACAACATAAGTACGGTATTGCCGCTGATACAGATGATGAGGAACTTGAAGATGGATAAATCGAAGAAAAGATTTAGAAATAAGCGGAAAGCAGAATTCTCGCCAGAAGTTGGGGAGCATTCACAAGCAAAAATTAATGATACACCTGCCACAACAACAACGCAACGATGCAATGAAGATAAGACGCTACCGTCAATTAAGGTGATTGGTCTAACAGAGTTTTGGTATATTCAAGATCCTATAAAGTCTATGTTCGTGAACATACAGAGTAATGAAACCAAACAATAATGTTTGGAAGATCGATACAAAGATCACTAAAGAAGGTTAAGAGTGGTATATCTAACAAATAAAAATCACCAAGCAATTAGTGTGATGGCCAGAGGAGGATATAATAGAAGAGCTTAAGAACTGCAAATCGAAAACGCAGTAAACACCATTTAACGGGATAAAATTGAAAACAGCCAAGGGACCAAAATTATTAAAAGATGATGCGCTAATCATGCTCACATTCAACAAAAGTGACAAATTGAAAATATTTTTAATATCAAAGTAATACTCAAGATAAGGAGTTTAACCACACCCAAATGGAACCCAAATGGATTGCCCCAGAAAGTTCCAGAGCTAGAAATCCCTAACTTAGTAAAAATACTATATCACTATAAACCAATATATTGGCCTACTGCCATACATTAAAGACCAGATCCTCTTGATTTCTTTGTAACAAAATGAGTTTTAGAGGACTAGACGTACATCGAAAATAGTGCAGGACTATCATCTAACCACTCATCTGTTTACCGTGACTCTGATTACTATGATAATAAAAAAAGAAAACTTCTCCGAATACCAATTAGAACAGCAATGCAGCTGGAAGATGAACTAGACGCATTCAATAATACCATCCCACAAGCAGCTTGGGAAACTTCACCTATTACTCAAACCAACTACCTAAGGAAACCTAATTATACCCTCATGAGGTCAGGGAATTTTCTGTGCTACAAATTAAAACTATTAATACCGACCAAAATGCAAGTGACACTTATGAAAAACGATGACGGATTCAGGACTAAAAGTGACCTGCATATAGTCTCTCTAGTTGCACTTCTTCTGGAAAAGACTTTCAACCGTTTCCGAGATAAACAGCAAATGGGAATACAACAGCTGTAAACAGAAAAGATGAGCATAACATAAGAAATGTGATTCAGTTGGAACTAAAAAATGAAATCACCGACCAAACGGCACTGTGGTTAAAGCTTTGGCGTTTGGATCGGAAGGTACCAATTTAGAATAGCGGTAAGCAGTATTTGTCATCCTCTGATTACGATCGGTGATGGAAATGAACACAACTATGACCCCCTGTCGGAGTGCACAACTCATGGGCTGACCCATAGGCTGGCATGGAGCTATGCAATGCTTAGATGGTTCTACGTAAATTATACCTATAGCCGTACGTCCTCGATTTAGCATGAAATATGTAAGGTAGGACGGGAAAAGCGAACCGCGAGAGAGTTGGAAGTGCTTCGGCTCCAGAACACATTGAAAATATTAAAACATAAACAAAATGTAATCAAATTGTAAAAGCCATTCCCGACGCCACGTCAACGGAAGATAGCTGAAGTTGTTATGATTCCTAAAGTAGCTAATAGAGCAAACATTTAAAAGATTAAATTTAAAGTACATCGCTTGTAGCTGGAGTTACCCGAACCTTTAAATTGTATTTATGAAAACACGTTTTCTCTTAAGAGGGGTGATATATGCCTACTTCAGTAAATACTTAAAGTAAACGTATCTACTGCGATAAATTGATTTAATGGTTTATGCATAAATCAGTAACCTCCCCAAAGTTATTTATCGAAAATCCCTTTTCTACGCAAAATGTCATATTTAATCCCAAATTCATAGTCTTCGTACGAACCTATAGGGTTTGCACGTGATTACAACCCCTCAAAGTTATTCACCGATGAAATAGATATTTTGCCATTTTAAGAAGAAATAAAGAATTTATATCTAACGAGCGTTTAAAATTAACTAGATAACTTGATAGCGGAACGAATTCCTTGGTTGTAGAAAGCAATAAATTTAAATCAACATTGGAAAAACTTCTGATTGTGCTTTTGGATGTGCACGATTTGGAACCTCCGGTTTTAATCGGTCCTGCTCTGCATTATCTGCATTATATCCCTTATATGCTATTTTGTGACATCCTGTTTTTGCACATCCTGTTTGATCGAGGCGGTGATTTATTCAGGATATTACTTTCACTGAATATGAATTTCTCCTCTTTAGATTTCATTGTGCGATCATTTCCATTAGCTTATCAAAACGGCCCCTCAGAAGTCATGAAAGAACGCAAAGAATCATGGTGCTGAGATAACTTGTCATGTCTGTATGGCGTCTCATCTGGTTTTGCTAGTGTTGGGTCGCTCCGGGTATTTGGTTTTTTCGATGGAATGAATTAGCTTTCGGCGCAATGTTCCTACTTGTTACTATTTGCATTAATAACCTCCACTACTGTAACTTACGAAAGAGTGGGAGAAGAATTATCTGTAAACACGTCGATGGTTTTCGAGGTAAGAGTTTTGAAAATGAAAATTTTTAATTTTTTGGGCTGGAGAGAGATGAGAATTAAATCGATCGATTGATGTTAATCGATTGATTGAGCGTTTAATTAAATATTTGACCGCCCAATAATAGTATAATTTCACAATATCAAAACTTTATTGAAGTCAGTGTCAAGTCAAATATGGCACTAATAGCACGATGCATTGAGAACCATTGTGAAAAACTGACAAATAATTTAATTTTGCAGCCTGAGCCAGAGAGAGCTAGTTGAAATAAACCAATAATTGAGCAATAAACACAATGCTCTCTATTCCAAGTACAGCTAATGTCATAAAATGTCAATCGGAACAAGCAACCACCATAGTCAAAAATATGAGTAAAGCGAGAACCATCAGGACCATTCATCAATATAGTTCTACGTGGCCTTTAAACCAGCCCGAAAACACCAGCTGGAATGCCAAACCATGTATTCAACCATTACAAACGGAGGAGCACAACGGGACATGGAATGTCGGAAAACCATGTACGAATTGTTGCTTCAACGACAACAAAGGAAGGGGTTTTTGCATCGGATCATCACTGGGGCTGAAAAGTGAATCTATTATGACAATTCAAAGCGCAAACCAGCTTGGGCAGGTGAACCAGGGCCGTCGACGCCAAAAGAGAATATCCATGGTTCGAAGGTGGTGCTTTGTATTTGGTGGAATATGAAGGATGTCGTTTATTATGAGCTGCTAAACGAGCGTCAAACCATTACGGGACAAGTTTATCGACGATAACTGATGGCTTTAAAGTCAACTCCAGCTGCAAATCGACCGGAATGGGACAAAAGGCATGATATGATTATTTTGCAGCATGACAACTCTAGGGCACATGTTGCTATACCTGTCAAAAACTAGTTGGACAAGCAGAACTGGGAAATTCTATTCCACTCGCCACATTCACCAGGCATTGCTCCCTTTGATTATCACTTGTTCCGGTCGATGTAATCAGCCCTGGCACAGCAGCACTTCAATTCATATGAAAACGTCAAAAAATGGGTCGATGACTGGATCGCCTCGAAACAACCGGACTTTTTCGTTCGGGGAATCCGTCTATTTCTTGAACTGTGGGCGAAGGTTATAGCTTCCGAAGGAGCATACTTTGAATAAAACATTCTTTCATTTTCTACACAAACTAATGTCTTTTATTTCACTAAAAAAGGTCGGAAATACATGTGTACACCCAATATAAAAAACAAGTTGGAACCTTTCTTTGTTCTCAACACCAAAACAATTTAGTTTAGATGGTTGTGTAATATAAAAGCTTTGGAAATGACGTCTGCCGAAGCCGCTTAGATACCAGCTGAAACAAGCACAGGTGAACTCGATCCCCACAATGTCCACTGGAACAATAAATGTCCAATCGAAATCAGAAATTCATGACAGATTATATGGTGCACAAAGAGCCAAGTGTCGAACGCTTCCCATGGCTCGAGTAAATATATGCTGATTTTAGTTGGCTTGGTAGTGCTTCCGGCTGAAAGCTTATATATTGCACAACCATCGAAATTCTCTATAATTATTATCCAAGCTCTAAATGATATTTGTGACGATAAAAAAATGTTCCTGGTCGGATAATCATAATCTTCGGCTTGTTCAGATTCGGGTTCGGTAGTTCATGCTGAAAAATTTCACAATGATACATACATTTTCATGCTACTGGTTTTACAGTTGGTTTTCTTCCGGCTGTTATGGTTCCGGTTGATACTTGTGCCTTAGTTGGTTTGGTGGCTATGATGGCTAAATGCAATGGAGACGAATTTCTGAAATTTGGAGACTTCAGCAGAATACTAAAACTAAATGTAATTTGCATTACAAATTTTTGTGAACACCTTATGAAAATTGAGATCGCGTTAACATTCTGATATGTGTGAATTTAAAAAATGATCTTTATTTATTTTGTTTTCTTCTCGATACCAATTTTCATTTTTTGTAAATGTATGTATGCACATAAAACTACAATACGCCAAATTGTTTGACTTTACAAATAGCAACAAGCGCAGTAATAAGAAAACAACAAAAGACCTTAATGTAGTAAGACAAAAAAAAAGAAAATTTTCCGACCGTCAAGTCAAGTAAAAAATTTTCTTTTAAATAAACTTCAGTCTCAACGTTTATTCCTCAGGATTCACAAGTCTTTCAAAAGGTATAGAACACCTCTAAACAAATCAAATTAAGTGAAAATTAATAAAATTATAATAATTAATTGCAAAATATGTGAAAGTGAAATAAATTTTAAAAAATATTTTATTTAATTTTAACACCTGCGTAAGACGAAAATTTATCTGATCTTAAAATAACTGAAAAAATTCATAAAAAAGAATTGGCTATCGATCGGCGTTGAGGTGACGTGATAAATTAATAAAATAAAAATACATCGTTTTACAATTTGCCTCTAAATTATTTTTCGTGATTCGATCGTTAAACATAAAGTAGATCAGTTAAATTCATTTAAGTGAATCTGTTACTTTAGATAGAGAGTGATCAATTGTTTGTGTGTGTCTGTGTATGTGAATAATTAATTCGGCAAAAAATTGTGTCATTTCCGCATTCAAATTACAAAAACAAATATTAATTTTATTTTTAGTTACCTAATTAAATTTGAAGTTAAACTAAATTGATTAAGAAAATATGGCTGAAGATGATCCATGGGGAAATTTCGATGATGTTGTAAACGAAGAATCAACAGGAGCTGCTGCAATCGAGGATGGAGGTTTACAGCCACCACCAATAGGTGAACCAGAGGAAGCACCACCAGAGGATCATCTCCCCCCAGTAGATGATGGCTACAGAAAGCCAGTAGTGTTGTATAAACATTGGGTGCGGTAAGTGATCGTATACCGATAATTAGTGATTTTTGTTTGTAGCAATTTACTAATTATTTTAAATTTTTTGTTTTTTTAATTTTCAGACCAAAATTCTTGCAATACAATTATTTATACGATTACAGACAGAATTATTATAATGACGTAATCGATTATTTGGATAAACGAAACCGAGGAGTTAATGCTGAGATTCCAAAGGCCCAATACTGGGCAGAGCGTGTCTTAAGAACGTACAACAGGTAAAAAATATACATTTATTTTTAATTTATCAGTTTTGAAACGATCGCCAAAACGTTACGAGCAAAGAATTTTTAAAATTTCGTAAAAAAGTTTAGAATTTTTTAAATATATTCTTTAATGACTTGTTATATAAAATTGTCGTCAATTGCCGAATTATTTAGTGGGGCTAATTATAATTTTTTTGTTGTGTACTTTTACAGCCGACCATCTTTTGCTGAACTATGTGAAAAGCAAAGACACGAATCACACATCAAAACTTTTACGTCCAACATTAAATTTCATAATTATCACACACGAGCTTATATAAATCGTAAATATTCAAGCGTATTGTAAATTAATTAAAATAAATTTAAATTTATAAAAATTATGAAATTCGAAAGACTTTTACAACACAAAAATTTAATTATTAAAACGAATAAAAAAAAATTTAATCGAAATCTTAACTAATAATTATTCTTAAAATCATTCTTAAAGTAAATTAATTTTAAGCTAAATAACTAAACGTATCACTTCTTTTTATTATAATTATTAAATTAAAATTAAAATTAATTATTTTTTTAAATAATATATTTTATTTATTTATTTTATTATTTTTTAATAAAATATTTTATGGTGATTGTTTATGTTACAAAAACAACAAACCGTATTATTTAATTATAACAATATAATTTTATAATTAAATTTTATTTTTTTTAAATCGAGTTTTTGAGTTTAAAATAAAAAAAAATTAAATTAAATAAAAATTGAAATTAATCGTTTTATTTTGAGTTTGGCACAGGTTCAAATGTTCATCTTGTTGTTGGTATTACGTTTGATCAAATAAATTTGCACATTAATTAATCGGCCGAACGAGAAATTGAATATTATAAAGTGGTTGGTGTTTAATTGAAATTAATTATTGTAATTGTATAACAAATTTGATGAAAATTGATAAGTGAATTAATTTTGGGTTATTTTTGTACACAATCTGATGGGCATGACGAAACGTGGATGCGAATGAAATATTTACGCCTGAATCGAGATAATTTACCAGAAATTTGTTGTTCCGTCACAAATTGAAATATTAAGTTCACAAAATTGTAAAAGGCGAACGGATTCATTATTAAAATATTTGAAAAATTTTGTAATTTAATTTAAAAAATATTTTTAAAATTAGATTTTAGTTGAAATTCCTATTTCAGGTATTTCATGAATTTTTAAAATTGGGATTTAATATTTTTTTCGTTAAAATTTGAAGATGTTAATACACCTGCTGTGGCCATAAATTGTTTACGTCATATATAGAATATGTGCATATACTGTCAATGTGCAATTTTACGACGTCTAAAGATGTTTTGTGTCAGCTGAAGAAACCATCGTCGTATTTTTGATGATGGTCTGTGCTATTTTTACCTTATTTGTTACGTCAATTGTAGTCTGAATGAATAATGACACAATGATATATACGAGTAAGTTAATAATTTTGGTACTCTAGCTTATGAAGAACTAAACACTTTAACAATTCATTCTCAAGTTAATAAAAAAAACAATAAAATAGAACAAAGAAAATCATTTTGAATATCAGTGAAACTAGGTAGCTATATTGGATAGATAATTTTATGCCATTAATGCTTGAATGACTTCAGCCATGTGGCCACCGCGGCTGGCGCTTACGTAATCTGAAGGTCCAATTTTCGTTCAGTCTTCGCAGCAATTTCGGACGTATCTCGCTAATCACTCGCCGAATGTTGTGTTCCAAGTGTTCAATCGTCTCTGGTTTATCAGCGTAGACAAGTGACTTAACATGTCCCCAAAGAAAATACTAGGTGAAATTAGTCTTTCATCAAATGTTTCTTTGAGTAAATTAAATATATCGTGCGCTGTGTGGCATGTGGCACAGTCCTATTGGAACCACATTTCAGCAAAATTTATGTCAACCAATTGGGGTACAAAAAGTTAAAAATCATGTCTCTATACCGTTCACCGTTGACTGTACAATCCGCTCATCATCGTTTTTTGTGATTTTCTCTGGATTTCGGCAAAGGCTCGTGGATTATCTTCACTCTAAATCCAACAATTCTGTTTATTAACGTACCCATTCAACCAAAAGTGAGCTTCATCGCTGAACAAAATTTTGTTTGGAAAATCAGTATCCATATCAATTTGTGCTTCAGCCGTAACGTAAACTAAGATATTTAGACAAAATCTTCCATAAAGTTGATGGACACATCTCCAGTTGCTGAGAACGACGTCGAATTGATTGATTTTCGTCTTCCTCAATGCTACTGCTTATTTTGATAAAATTTGACCAATTTGCGAGCGTTGCTCTGGCGTAAGTCTATTTATTATTTATTTATTTATTTATTTAAAGAAATCTATTCCGTGATTTACATGTATGATTTCAGAATTTAATTTAAAACAAAAATATTAAAAAAAAAATAAAATAAAGAAAATTAAAACACAGAAATATATAAATCAAATCTTGATTTGACAATTAAAAATTTTAAAAATAATTCTTAAGTATATTTTTGAAGTTGTCCTTTGATAAATTAAAGTCAAATAGGTCGTCGACGATGTTGAACGATTTAGACGACCTATTAATGGGGATATTTTCTCCATAGTTTGTGGAATGGTGTTCTAGTGCTAAAAATTCATGGTTTCGAAATGTTCTGCAAGGCACATGAATTGATATGTTTTCCAAAATGTATGCTGAATCAATGTGACCAAGCAAAACGTTACCAATGAAAGCCGCTCCTAAGAGAAGTCGTCTATTTTCAAGCGTGCATATTTTGTAATCCGTGCATCTTGTTGAGTATGGAGGTAACCGAGCCACATTTTCATGGAATGGTAAATTGTGGTCGTAATTCCAGTCACTTTTTTTTAACAAGAAAATCGGAAATTTCTTTTGAATGCTTTCAATTCTTTTAATGTGTACAGCATAGTATGGATTCCAGACCGGTACAGCGTATTCCAGTTGAGATTGAACGTAAGCGAAATAGAGTGAACATAAGGTTTGAATATCTTTAAATTCACCTGTCCACCTTTTAACAAATCCAAACATGGCATTAACAAATGTAACTCCTAGATCTATGGATTTCTCTTACGATGGAAAGACATGATCTTGAATTTCTTAATATTTAAGTAAAGCGAGTTTCGATCACACCACTCACTTAATCTATCGATGTCTTCTTGAAGTTTCTTCGTATCTAGCATTCCATTAACAGTTCGAAAATTTTTCACGTCATCAGCAAATATGAGCACGTTTGAGTTTTGGATTATCTCGGTTATTTGATCTATAAAAACAATAAATATCCACGGCTCGATGTGGGATCCTTGGGGAATACCAGACGTAACTTTAATAACGTTGGATTTCTCATTTCCCATTATTACAAATTGTCGCCGGTTTGATAGATAGAACTTGAACCAATTTATGTAATCGAGTGAAAACCCAAATGTGAATAAACTGCGGAGTGCTTTTTGATGGCAGATGGAATCAAATGCTTTACTGACATCCGTGTACGCTACATCAACTCGATGTTTGGAAGGTTAAAATCACCAAGCACAAGAACTAAATCTGACGAGCTTGTTGTATTAATAACTTCATCAATCGCATCGATGCAAGTTGCGTAATGATCACTATTTGATTGAGGTGGTATATACGCTGCGTAAATGAATAGATTGGTTTGGTTAATTTTGATTTTTACACCAATTTGTTCGACTCTCGATGGGGCTAAAGTTACGGGAGCATTCCAGAGTTTAGAATGTACTGCTATCAGTACGCCACCACCCGATTTCTTTGAGCTAGTTTTGAAAGACCGATCGCATCTGTGGACAACGTAATCATGGCCAAAAAATTCACTGCTCATTATGCCGGGTTTTAATGAAGTTTCACAAATTACATAGATTAGGTAGTTTGATTTTAAAACGAAGTTATAGAACTTTGATGCTTTTGATGCCATTTTGTTGACGTTTTGATAGTAAATTGCATATTTCTCATAAACCAACCTTTTCTTGAATTTTATGGATTGATTTACTTTTAGTGTAGTAGTGTAGGCTCGAGCTCTCATTAAAAGCGAGTGTAGTCTATCATTAGCCACTGGTGAAAAATATCTAAATGATTGGGTGTGTCTTGAAATTGCAACTATGGCATGGGGTATACTATCGAACAGCCCAAGTGGTTGAGAATTGATTTTTATACATATCACATTTGGTGAGGTTAATCCGTGTGCTTCGTGGATAGTCATGACTTTACTAGATTCTGGTATCTTGGTAGAGGTATCGACATCAAAGTTGACGGCAGGTTTATAAATTTGGCTGAAATTTGCACGGTATTCTTACTACTGATATTAGGGTAGTATTCCGTTAGAGCAGATGTAACATCAGCTGGGCATCTATACGTCACATTCAAGTATTCCGTCTTTGTTACGAATGCACTTGCATCGGAAAATTGCATGTTGACATGATGTAATCTGTCAATATATGGTATTTGGTTTTTATCACGCAGAAGATATATTTTAGAACATTTACTAAGGATAACCACGAGTCCTATATATCCAGCATGCACCATCATGTACTCATCAATAAAAACTGTATCGTAGGTCCGAGTTCCATTGATTATATATGAGGCAATCGTTTTGTAATTTAATTTGATTTGATTAAAATCGATGTGTTCGTGCTCACAACGAGATGTTACCTTTAATTTAATATCAGCAAGTCCTTCTTTTGTAGCACATAAACCAAAATCACTGCCAAGTTTATGCTTGTTTATAATCCAGGTTGATTTACCGCATCCAGGTACACCCTGAATATTTGTAATATCCGGCATCTTTATGTTTCCCTTAAGATAGATATTGTTTAACGAGTTGTATGTCTGGTGATCCAACATAATTTCCGTACCCGATGAACAAAAAATATATCTGGTTTGGGTAATAAATGTGTTAGTGTCTGATGTTTTATGGATGGTCATTCAAGATATTGTTTGGCGACGTTATCAAATATAAATGTGTTCAATTCTCGTAATGCAGAAGCAGAGAAAGGCAGTAGATGAATGTTCTTGATGTAATGGTCCTTTAAGCGGCTTTTAATTAGGCTGTCTGAGTGTTTAATGTAAAACATTAATTCCATTTTCGAATTTTTATAGCTGGACTCTGCGGACAACACTTTGTAAAATGCCGGAGATGTAGGTGGGAAATTCGCACAGTTACTATGTGAAAATTTCGAGGGATCACCAGTAATCCACCCAGAAGATAGCGCTCTTTCATACTGGATTGACATATTGAATGGAATGTTTAAAATCCATTTGATGTTGTTAGATGGATAGTTTGTAATATAATCCAACACCGACATAAGTTTGTTGACATGGTGGTTAACATCTAAAGTTATTGTGAAGGGCTCATCTTTACGTTGTTGCAAGTAACCTGTTAAAGTTTCTAGAGCGTAGATTAGATCACTACAATCATTTTTAGATTGATGATTAATCACAATAACGTATTTACTCTCAATTTTATAAACTTTTGTAACTGCATTGACGGATTTAATGTAGAAGTTTTGTAGTTTAAGTCCGTTTCGCGACAAGTATGTCTTAAGATTACAATTTATTCCAATTTCTCATCTAAGGCAACACAAATTAAAATAGATTAAGTTACTAAGTGTTTGCCATTGAAATGGCAAATCAAACTAATGACAAAGCAGATGTCAACTGTCAAATCGGTTGTCAAACAAAACAGTGTTGCCAAATTAAAGATGTGAACCTCTAAAAAAACACCCGTCACGTAGCCATTCATTGGTACTTCGAGCAAAACTACATTCAAGTTCGAGAAATAAAAATACAGTCAACGAAATAATTAAGTTTTTTTTACAATTTCGCAATATTTCTCAATAATTATTTACAAACATGAAACAACATTGGTTCAAGTTCACAATAATCAATCATTGGTGATCCAAAAACCATCATATCGGAGAACATCAACCAGGCGTTTATATAATGGACCACCTATGCAAGGAACAACAGCAGAGGTTCAACCACCATCAACAGGAAGACAAGTACATATACATCGACCGCAAACTAGGGTGGTTGAGGAACGTATACTAAGTCAGTATAAAGACGACTATCCAATACATGATTATTGGGAAGTTCGAGAGGCAGTGGCACCACTAGTGCAAAACTTCAGGGAGGAGTTAGAAACACTGAGGAAATCACTAGCGTTGACGAGGACCTCATCAGCTAAACCTGGTTCAAGTTCAAGTACCGGTAATAAAACAACCGGCAACGAGAAATTAGCCAAAACGCAAGCGAAGCGCAATAAAGCACAACAAGCATTTGTAGATGACTACTGAGGCACAGTGATAAAAAAATGCGAAACCAATAAATTAAAACTAAGTAGCATCAAACGTTGCTACGATCGACGGCAACTTCAAAATCTAGATGTCATTCATAAACACGTTCAACAATCTGGTACAAGATAACTGCCGTTTATCAGACTTTGAAAAATTAAGCTATTTTAAGAAAAGTCATCTACCTTAATAGGACATCTAGCATTGCAAGCAGGAAACTACAAAACTGCGTGTGATATTATTACCGAAGCGGCACGATAATAAGCGAAAAATTGTGGCCGAATATATTGACATTCCAAAAGTTCAACTAAATGCAGCTAAGGATATTAGCAAAATGCATGATACACTAAAGAAGTGTATATGAAGAAGTGTGTGTCCGGATCACAGTACAAAAAAATTAGGCTTCAACGTGAGTCAAATTCTGAGAAACAGAAGAATGCTTTGTTGCAGTTTTTGAGAAGTTCGTCAAGCAGTACAGCACAGGCACCTATAGTAGCTTCAAACCAAACTGAAAGTGAAATTGAAATCGAAGGCGGTGGAGAAATAAAGTGTGCGGAGAATGTTATTGAAGATAGCGATTCAGATTCTAACTACGAAAATACTGGTAAAGAACCAGCAAATTTAGATGAAGTAGAAGTTATTTCCAATTTAAATGAAGTTGTTGCACAGAACGTCGATGATATACGACAAAAGGAAAATAATGAAGATCAAGGTGATCAAGACCTCAAAAACAATAAAGATTTGCCTCTTAATTTTAATGATCCGTCAAACTGGCCTATAATAGATAGTAAATTTAAAGCATTGCTGCTGGTAAAGTATGGCCCGATTCGGAAAATTCCGGTATCATTTCCCGAGGATGAAGAAGGTAGAAAATTTTCCTGCTTTCATTTTTATCGCCGAATATCTAACGGTGATAAAATTAACGCACTTGGCTTGTACACTCCAGTACAACAGTACTGTACTTGCTGTACTTGCTGTACTTGCTGATACTGTATTTTGCTTTTGCTGTAAAATATTCAGTCCGAATAAAGTCTCCTTGTCATCGAACGACGGATGCCGAGATTGGAAAAACCTTTCTGTTATTATCAAACGACATGAAACATCAAGTGCCCACGCTACTGCATATTTAAATTGAGAGCTGGAGGTGAGACTTAAATCAGGTACTACCATTGATGACATTAATCAGAAAATAATTCAATCTGAAGTTGCATTTCAGATTGAATTATTGGCGAAAAGTTATTGAAAGAATAATAATATTAATTAGGACTCTTGTTGGACAAAATCTAGCATTAAGAAGAACCTGTGAAAAGCTTTTCGAGCCAAATAACGAAAAATTTTTGAAATTTTTGAATTCTTAGGAAACTATGATCCTATTACGAGTAAACATATTCGACGAATAACAACAAGTGAAACTCACACCACCTATCTCGGAAAAACAATTCATAATGAAATCGTTGAATTGCTTGCCAATAAAATCAAAGATCACGTCTTAACAAAACTAAAACAAGCAAAGTATTGCTCAATTATTTTAGATTGTACCCCTGATATAAGTCACAATAAGCAGATGACAGTTATTTATAGATTTGTCAGTGCAACCGAATCATCTTCGAGAAAGCAGCTGAATTCATAGTTTCTGAACACCGTAATTTTTCTTGAATTACATGATACAACTGGAGCAAATATGACAAAAATTGTAATCGATAAAATACAGGAATTATGCGTAAATCTTGATGACAGAAGAGGGCAAGGGTATGATAATGGAGCCAACATGTGCGGAAAATATAATGAATTCGTCCACTAAACCCCCGAGCTTTTTTCGTACCTTGTAGTGCCCACACTCTCAACTTGGTATTGAACGATGCAGCTAATAGTTGTATGCAGACTGTCGCATTCTTTGATTTAATTCAATGCAGTTATAACATTTCCTCAGCATCAACGCACCGTTGGAGTGTATTATTAAAAGCCGCAAAGTGCCACTCTTTGGGAAAGTACGTTAGATGCCGTTCGGGCTTCGATTTCAAATTAGTGGAGTTTACGATGCCCTACTTGAAATAGCTGAAGGCAACACTTTAACAACTCCACCACAAGTAAAAAATCGCGTAGAAGATAAGGGAATAGCCAGAAATATTTCAAACTTCAAATTTGTTTGCTCGTTGGTATTTGGTATGTCATTTTATTGCAAATTATCATTGGCAGCAAAATGCTGCAATCACAGCATTTAAACTTGTCTCTGGCTTTAGAGCATTTAAACGCTACCAAATCTTTTCTATGCAATTATCGTTCTGATGCAGGTTTTGCAGAAATGATTGAAAAATCTAAAAAATTAGCAATTGAACTTGAAATTTTTGAAGGATTTTGTGAGAACGCGTTCGCAGAAAGAGTAGATAATTTTTATACGAAGGTCGGGATGAACCGATAGAAGCACCAGAACTAAACATCAAAGTATGTATGTATTTTAATCGGATATTGGACATCGCAATACAAGCAACAAATGAAAGATTTACCCAGTTATCGGAATATAGCGAGTTATTTGGGTTTCTTTACAATATCGGCAGTAAGAGATTTACGGATGACGAATTATTGAAACATTGTAAGGGCTTGCAGTTAGCGCTTACATCCGATGGCCAATCAGACATCAATGGGGTCAAAGTTTGGGATGAAATTACAGCTATAGGAAGACGACTTGATACTTCGAAAAGCGATCCAAAAAGTGTGTTAAAATATATTTGCACATCTAAATTTGTTGAAGTAGTCCCCAACCTGTCGATTACACTTCACATACTGGTAACGTTACCAGTCACAGTTGATATTGCTGAAAAAAGTGTTTCAAAGCTGAAAATAATAAAATCATATCACAGATGTGTCAAGATCGTTTAGTTGGTCTAGCAACGATTTCCATAGAAAAATATATTGCTGATCAATTAGACATGAAGGATTTGGTTAAGGATTTTGGATTATTAAAAGCGAGAAAATTCACTTTTAATTATTATTTGTTTTGTTATTTTTTATTTTTGATAAACTGAATTTGTATTTATTTTGTTTTGGTTTAATTTTTCCTATTAAAATACAAATATTTGTGTTAAGTTCAAATATTCAGTGTTTTTCTGCAATTTAAAAATTACAACATTTTTTATTTTTGCGGCGGCGAATTTGCATCGCGCCTTCACAGAGAAAACTATTAGAACCGGGCCTGGTCGTGACTATCCCACAATGGAATAATTTGTACATCTCCTAATGGAAAGAATGAATGCTTGAAGCACTGTAGAATGTAAACCTTATCGCAAGTAAACAATTCAAGATTGATTCACACAGAAAAATTTTGATCAATCAAGAACGTCAGCAAAAATGAGGTTGCAGTAATGAATTCTGTAAATACTGCGAAAGAAGGGGGCACATAAATCCAAATTGTGTTCATTTAAAACAAATCCTCCCAAACCGGAAAATAGATTTCATCAATAGGCAAAAATTGTGTATCAACTGCCTATTACACAGCTCAATTGAAGCATGCCTCAAAACAGAAACATGTACAAACATCATCAATTGCTTCACACCTACAATAATGATGCCAAGAAAAAGGTATCAATCAATGCAATCGATGGAAAATCACGACCCTGCTTTCAACGGCCACAGTGATAACCAAAACCTGCACAAACAAAACAGTTACGCTACGGGCATTAATCGATCTAGGATCCCAATTGTCCTTGATTACTGAAAATGCATGAAGCAGTTAAGATTACATCAAAAAAACATACGTACTAGCTTGGTCGGAATTGGAGGCAATACTAAAAACACCTGTAGCTCTATAGTTCAACTGGGAATTCTACCACATTTTCCATTGGTGTTTAAGCTACAAATAGAAGCATATGTTTCAAAATCAATATGAGAAGTGATCAAATAAATTGGTTATTCGGAAAACATTCTAAATTAACTCTAGACTGTAAAGACTTGTTGTATAAAATGGTACTAAAACCAATCTGGTCTAACGGAATACAATTGTGGGGCTCAGCCTGTGCCTCAAATATAATAAAATTGCAACGTGTACAATTAAAAAAACGTGCAACGTGTACAATTAGTAAACGGCGAAACGACGTCGACCAATACCTACGTATAATAGGTTAGAAACTGAAGGATAAGAGCGATGGATCGAGACGGATTTACGGTCATAGTGCAGGCGGCAAAATCTCTTTATCGGATATGAAAGCTAGAGAGAGAAAATAATCAAGAATCCAAGATCATCTAGTTTGTCCCTATCTACGGTGTAAGTGTAATGTAAACGATGTTATGGGTCATGTGTGGAGTAAATTAAATTTAAATTCACCTTTTCCTTCTTTGTTTATAAAAGTTTAAGAAAAGCTTATAAAACGGGACTTGAAGATCGCATAGTTAATAATTTTTGGTCTAGCCCAGGCGAACGACGTTCCGGACCCGTTACACAACATATGCCTTCAAATTATAGTTGCTGTAGGTTGGATTGAACCATCTAACTAACAAGGATCATCCGTTAGATGCAGAAACTAGATATTCACAAATAGATAAGGATTTAATTAAAATTAAAACGGAAAATACAAAACCTAGAATAGAATACTTATAATACTGTGGGCAAAAAATAGTAAGACTTTGTTCATAATTTTAAAATTCTTTATTTATTTCTCCAAATCTATTTCGTCCTCCTCAAAGTAATCCCCCCGGTCTCAATACACTTGTGCCAACGTTTTTTCCAATCCTCGAAACAGTTGTTAAAGTCAATTTCCGGAAAAACCCCCAATGCGCGTAGCGATTCACGTATGTCTTCAATTGACTCAAAACGGTTTCCCCGGAGCGGTTGTTTGAGTTTGATGAACAGCCAGAAAGCACACGGAGCTAAATCAGGCGAATACGGTGGTTGCAGAACGATATGGGTGGAATTTTTGCCGAAAAAATCACGTAAAACCAATGGAATATGAGATGGTGCATTATCGTGGTGCAAAAACCAAGAGTTGTAGACCCATAATTCCGGCCTCTTTTTACGAATAGCTGCGCGCAAACGACGCATAACACTCAAATAGTATTCCTTGTTGACAGTTTGGCCGGTCGGAAGGAATTCGGAGTGCACCACACATCGATAATCGAAGAAAACTGTCAACATCACCTTGATTTTTGACTTTCTTTGAAGTGAGTTTTTCGGCTTCGGCTCACCTTTGGCACGATATTCGGCCAATTGATCGTCTGGTTCCAGGTCGTAAGCATAGATCCAAGACTCATCGCCAGTTATAATATGTTTCATGAAATCCTGAGTGATTTTGGAACCAATCGTGCTTTCTCTTTTCTTAGGTCCAAATGATCGTTCAAAATGGTTTTCACTGATCCTTCCGATATTTCAACGATGCCAGTAAGGTCTCTGACTGTTAATCATCAATTCTCGAGCACCAATTTCTTGATTTTATTAACGTGTTGATCATCAGTTGATGTTGATGGCCGTCCTAGACGTGGTTCGTCGTCAACACGTTCTCGACCCTCTTTGAACAATTTGTACCAATCAACAACACTTGCTCGCGACATACAATTATCACCGAAGGCCTTTTGCAACATTCTGAACGTTTCGGCACCACAAAATTGATTCCGCACACAAAATGTAATGGAACTTCTTTGTTGAATAATTTCACTCATTGTAAAAATCGCCGAATACACTTTTTGTCCTTCAGAAAGACAAGCGTATACTAAACACTAATGATTATTTTGATGTGACATTTAGCACAGATGTCACTGACAGTCATACCAACATAGTGAAAAATATTTCGACGAATGGTTTTCCGCACGAAATTTAAATTAAAAATTCTTACTACTTTTTGCCCACAGTAGTATATGACAAATTTGTTACACAGTTAGAAAAATAGTTTACACTCTCTATCCAGCTTCCATTTCAATATGGATTAGCGTTAGCCATTAATTCAACAGTGGTTATTTCAACACCTACAGATCCTTTACAAATGGGTTATAATGATCATTGCTGAGTATGGGATAAAATGATAGGAGGATTAGAGGAAGGAATTCATTTAAACATAACTGATATTTAAGAGGCGCGCTCATTACGTCTAAGGCTGTTCGATTCACTATTTCTGTTTTTAAAAAAATATGACCAGGGTTGGTAGAAATGTGACCAGGGCGAGGTAGATTACACAATTTAATCTACGCGTAGATTACATAAAGATGTTCTGCGTTCCTGACGTTGACAATGTAGACAACGTCAACAACCTAAGATGAGATATTAAAATCTAAATTTTGACAGTCTGACAAACTTGCTGCTAAAATTATAAGTTAGCATAATAAAATAATACATTAGTGGCGACGTTAATATGATTCGTTAGTACCGACTCATACGCTGACCTAAACTTATTATCATTGAGCGTAAAAGAATGAGATTTTGCAACAGTCGCCGTTAAATGTCAACCTGACCAACATCTTCATGATAAACATCAGGATGATGCTAAAATAGGGATGTCTCATCCCTACTGAAGATGAAATACAAGGAGAAGAGATAAATTTTCATGGAGAACAGGAATCGAATGCGGAAACTTAAATTTGTTACCGTATCTGCCGGACAAGTGGTGCAGTGGTTAAAGCTTCGGCACTTGGACCGGGAGGTGCTGGGTTCGAATCCCATCAGAGGCTAGATGCAAATCGAATTTTCATCATCGATTACGATCGGTGATGCTAATAAATACAACTAAGACCCTCTGATGGAGTGCAGAATTCCGTGTCACGCGCCGACCCACCTTCCATGTCAATGTACAGGTTGACATGGAGCTTGCAATGTGCCGGTGGTATACTGTAGTTGTGTGAGTAGGTGAAGTAGGTGGGTTAATGATGTGGAGTGAATGAGTGGTATCACAATGGGCCTAAAAAATTGGCCTAAGTGTGCAGTAAGCAACCACTGAAACCTAACCTACCGTATCTGCCCCTAAAACATCCGACAAAACACGAAACAATTAATATGTTAATAGATACCGGTGCAAACAAAAACATAATAAAACCCGGTATAATACCAACAAAATTATTAAAATTACACAAAAGTTCTGTAAAAAATATTTTAGGTACTCATAGAGTAAATAAAAAAACCGAAGTTATTTAGGAGAAGGTGTTCAAATTTATTTTGAACTAGAATTCCATAGGTTTTTCGATGGAACTATAGGATCGGAATACCTCACGCAAACCAATTCCAAAATTGACTACAAGTCACAGACAATATCAATAAATAATCAAGTATTTAAATTCAAACGTTATTACCCAACAACAAATTTTTATAATCATACGGTAGTATTCGAAAAAAGATGATTGGTTCGTACCCCAATTCAGCAAATTAAATGAAAAAATCTTAATCCAACCTGGCTTGTATAAAGGAATCAATAACCAAACCACTGTTAACATTTTAACAAGTGATTTGGAACCCTCGAGACAATTACCTAAATTAATACTAGTGATTAACAATTTCGAAACCATAAAACCGATACCAGTTCTTAGGAGTTCTCTCATATCGAAGCAATCAATAAGAAATTTAATCAGGACAAATCACTTAAGTGAACGTGAGAAAGAAGCACTTATTGATACCCTCTTCAAAAATCAAACGATACTACTACACGAGAATGACAACTCTCAGCCACCAACATTATTTCTCATAAAACTCAAACTAAGAATGAAGTGCCAGTGTATACTAAAACGTATAGGTATCCTCATCAATATAAAAACGATGTCGAAGAACAAATCCAGGAGATGTTGGATAGTGGCAAAATAAAACATTGAAATAGCCCATACTCTTACCCAATCTGGGTAGTACCAAAGAAAACAGATGCTTCGGGGTGATGCAAAATAGGTGTTGTAATTGATTACCGTAAATTAAATGAGAAATCAATTATTAGATAATTTAGGAAAATCAGAATATTTCACGACTCTGGACTTAAAATCTGGGTTCCACCAAATACCCATGAACCCAAGCTCGCAAGCTAAGACCGATTTTTCAATCAGCAGGGGCCATTTTTAATTCAGTAGAATGCCTTTCGGGTTGAAGAACGGACCAGCAACGTTCCAACGAGCGATGAATAACGTATTACACAGTTTGATAGGGAAAATTTGTCATGTCTATTTAGATGACATAATAATCGTAGGTGCAAATCTCCACAATCATCTGGAGAATCTCGAAATTGTATTCCAACGCCTATCAAAATTTAACTTAAAAATTCCACTAGACCCAATAAAGATAAAGTAAATAAAATCCTGGACTGGCCCTTACCTAAGAATCAAAAATTAATTGAACAATTTCTTGGCCTTTCTGGATATTACAGGTGATTCATTAGAGACTACTCTAAAATCGCAAAACATATGACTACGTTCCTCAAAAAAGATGTCCCGTTAAATATTAAAGATCCTGAGTATGTATGATCATTTAATACAATGAAATCTACTATTACCACAGGTCAGATACTAACGTATCCTGATTTTAATTTACCTTTCATATTAACAACTGACGCATCCGAACACGCATTAGGAGCTGTTCTTTCACAAATGCAAAATAACGTCGAAAGGCCAATTGCTTTTGCATCGAGAACCCTAAATAAAACAGAGGCAAACTATGTCACTAATGAGAAAGAGGCATTGGCTATAATTTGGGGAGTTAAAAAGTATCATGTCGTATGCAAGGAAGGCAAAGCCAACGTTGTAGCCGGATACCGATGGCAGAGGCAACTCAACTGAACGTTACAAGCTGAAAGAGTTGCACCAGACCAACTAGAAACAAGTAGCGAAATGGACACCGTTCATTCAGCAAATACTTCCAAAGATTACTATATACACTTTTCTGACCGACCTCTAAATTATTACCGACACCAATTGGTATTCAAAATATCAAATATTGAAACAATAATCTCAAAATATATTTTTTCAAATTTTACAGTCAAATTTTAACAGAGTTATTATAGTAAAAAAGGAATTTGACTTGACGGACCTCAATAACTTCATTAAAACATACCATAATGGTAGACATTCTGCGATATTATCCACACCATTATCATCCAGGAGCACGAAAGAGCTCACAGAGGTATGAGAGAAGTTGAAAATCAAATAAGAAGGTCGTACTTTTCCCTGATTTCGCAAGTAAAATTAAAAGCCATATTAATACATGTGTAATATGTAACACTCACAAGTACGATCGAAAACCTTATAATATCAAAATATCACCAAGCCAACAATGGAAAGACCACTCGAACGAATACACATAGATATTTTTAGCATCAATAAAATGAGCTTTTTATCGATCGTATACTCATTTTCAAAATTTCTTCAAATGATTCCTATTGAAACAAAAAACTTGGTTGATACAACTGCTGCCCTCACTAAATTCTTCACACTTTTCGGTATTCCCAATTCAATATAGTCTCAGACCAGGAAACAAGATTCCAATCAATTCAGTTTAAGGAATACCTAAATAATCTAAACTTTAAATTAGAGTATACATCTTCTTCCGAATGAAACGGGCAAGTTGAAAAGACTCATGCCACGATGATCGAAATTTTCAATACCAATAAGCATAAAATCCCCGATCAAAACACTCTGAATGACATAGAACTATCAGTGGCACTTTATAATAATACTGTGCATTATTCCACTGGCTACATGCCCAATGAAGTTATTTTTAACCAAACTAATTCGAAAAATCCCCAAGAAAGAAATTCAAGCACAGGCGAATAAAAATGCTGTATAAGATAGCGGAAATTTCTCAGCGAAAATAAGAGATTTCGCTACTCGCCGCAAGTGGCTGCACAATCACAAAAGAGAATTTATTTACCAGCGGAAATATTTGACAGTTCATACTTGACAATCGTGAAGTAGACACGTGGCAAATTTATTATGGAAAAATATTCGCTAAACCATCGTGTCAATAGGATGTTACAGCTCGCCCATGACAACCCCGATTTTCATGAAAAAATCATAATGAGTGACGAGGCACATTTTCATTTAAATGGATATGTGAATAAACAGAATAGACGGTTCTGGGCAATGGAAAACTCTCACATTATTCATCAATCACCTTTACATCCATTAAAAGTGACAGTCTGGTATGCAATTTGGTCAGGAGGAATCATTGGACCTTACTTCTTTGAAAATGAAAACGGCGTAACGGTAACTGTGAATGGGGAGCGATATCGTGATATGGTTGAAAACTTTTTAACGCCACAATTGCATACTTTGGGCTTGATTAACATGTGGTATCAAGAAGACGGTGCCACATCGCATACAGCCAGGTTACAATGGAAATACTGCGAGAACTCTTTCCACAACAAGTTATTTCAAAAAATGTTGATTGGCCTCCACGGTTGCCTGATTTGACTGCTCCGGACTTTTTTTTGTGGGGATATCTAAAAACCAAGGCTTATGCAAACAAACCAGAAACGCTTGAGCAACTCAAACAAAATATTCATGATGAAATTAATGAAATACCGCGTGAAATGTGTGAGAATGTAATGAAAAATGTGCTCAAAAGGGCTCGCATTTGTGAGGCTAACAGAGGCGGACATTTATCTGATATTGTATTCCATACATAATTGCCGACATTAAATAAAACATTTATCAATATAAGATCCATTCTCTTTCATTTAATCAACAGTTATAAGCAAACAAAGTAGTATACCTTCCCGGACACCCGTTATATAGCAAACTAAATTCTCTTTTGTGATTGTGCTGCCACTTGCGGCGAGTAGCGAAATTTCTTATTTTTCACTGAGAAATTAGCGCAGCATCGAATAAAATATTTAAAAATGTTAAGGAAAATTTAGAATTAGCGAAAACTAGGATGTTAGAACAAAATAATAATAAGGAGGAAACACCAAAATTAATAGATAGTCAAACAATTTTTTTAAAGCCAAATATTAGGACAAAAGCTCAAGCAAGAGGTATAAGAACCCAAATTAAAGATATAAAGTTCAAACCATCGTTTTCCCTTGCTATCTGTTCTGGGCCAAGGCTCTCCCAACTCTTTCGTGGTTTGGTTATTTACATCCTTACCTTTACGCCTGTATTGGCCAATTCGAGGACGTACGGATATAGGTCCGATTTTATTACCATCTGCATATTGCATAGCTCCATGCCAACCTATACCGACATGGAAGATTGGTTTAAAACACCCTATTAAAGTTAGCCGAAAATGTTCAGCCGAAAAATGTCGATAATGTAGATTCGAACTAATCAAACGAAAATGGCAGCCGATAATTGTCGGTAACATGTTCATCGAAAACTTCAGCCGAAAAATGCCGATAATGCAGATTAAAGTTTTACGTCGGAAATAAATGAATTATATTAGAAATTTATATTTTGCTGATCCTAAAAAAACAACTACAAAAATTCAAGTAAGAATGTTTAATTCGAAACATTTGGGGACTGTTTGGGGGAGCTAAAATGGGAAATGAATCTATAGAGACACGTCCAGAAAATATTTCAAATGAAGTGCCTTCCATTGAATATAATTTTAAAAATTATCATGTCAATTTTCATGTTGGGAGACCGGGAAAACTCGACTGAATATATCGCACACACAAAATTTGAAAATTTCTAAAAGTTCACCGTTTAAAGTGTCATGGCTAAAAATATACTCAAATGATAGGTCTTAATGATGCTCATACCTGGAAAAATTGTCAGGTCAATTTTCATGTTGGGAGTCCGGGAAAACTCGATTGAATATATCGCACACACAAAATTTGAAAATTTCTAGAAGTTCACCGTTTAATGTGTCATGGCTGGAAATAGATTCAAATGATAGGTCCTAATGATGCTCACACCTGGAAAAAATGTCAGGTCAATTTTCTTGTCGGGAGTCCGGAAAACTCGATTGAATATATCGCACACACAAAATTTGAAAATTTCTAAAAATTGACCGTTTAAAGTGTCA
The DNA here is from genome assembly GCA_963691935.1 of Nephrotoma guestfalica. Lineage (NCBI taxonomy): Eukaryota > Metazoa > Arthropoda > Insecta > Diptera > Tipulidae > Nephrotoma > Nephrotoma guestfalica. The sequence goes on from OY829915.1 coordinate 147,344,043, forward strand.
TGGCTAAAAATAGACTCAAATTATAGGTCTTAATGATGCTCACACCTGGAAAAAATTTCAGCTCAATTTTCATGTTGGGAGTTTGGGAAAACATCTGTCTTACCTGACTTTTACTAGCGGATAATCCTTATTGTTTTAATCTGCATTATCGGCATTTTTCGGCCGATAAATACTAGCAGTTGCAACCTAAACTGCATTATCGACCTTTTTCGGCTCATTGGTTTTAATTGTTACAGTCGGATCTGCATTATCGACATTTTTCGGCTGGAGCGAGTCGGCTAACTTTAACAGTATTTTAAAACATTTAAAACATACAGGAATATAAGAATTATTAGAAATAAATAAATGTAAAATTTAATTGGCAACATCAAAATAATATTTACATCCTATAAATGTTGGCAACCTAGAAGATACAGTAAAATCATTAGATACATTTATATTAGATAAAGTAAATGATAAGCTAGAACTAAGTAAAATAATAGAACAAAAATTAAATGCACTGCACAGTAATTTTTACAAAATAAAACCCCTTCATAAGAGCAGACAGAAAAGGTGGGATGCCTTGGGATCAACGTGGAAATGGCTGGCGTGAAACCCAGACAATGAATGATTTGATTGACCAAAACAACCAACAGCTCCAGGTTAACGAGAGAATCAACCAAAGGTTAACATTAGTATCAGACACGATAAATAGAGCAACAGCAAACTCTACAATGGCCAATAAAATAATCCTAACGGAAATAGAGATGATGACTACAATCGTAAATATAGATACTATCAACGAAATATTAGAAGATATACAGGATACAATTATAAGAACCAAAGCTGAACTGACAAGTAAAAAATTCTTTCGTTGAAAGAAATAATTTTAATAAAAGGCCTATTAGTAAGTCAAGGTGTAAATATTTCAACATTTACTCGATGTGCCTTTGCAGTACGTCACCCCAAAAATAGCAATAAATGAAGAAACACTTCTCTATATCCTGGAGGTGCCACAATTGGAAGAAGAAAGCTCGATGACCCTTTTGGTTCACCCATTAACTATAAATGGTACAATAACAGCTAACTATCCTCAATACCCAATGAAGACAAGAGAAAAATTATTCACAACTACAAACCACGGCAATTACGTACAAAAACATACAAATATTAAAGAATTACAAGATGATTGTATTCAACCATTAGTGATGGGGAAAAACAGCATTGGCATTGTTACCTCGGATAGAAAGACAACAATCCAGTACATCGCCGAAGATAAACTTTTAACTAACAATGCCAACGAAGAAGCCTATCTTCAGACTGTGAGCCCGACAATCGCACACTCAATATAAATTTCCTGATCACCTTTTTGAATTGTTCGATAACATTCGACAATAAGATTTTTAAATCATATGAGATTCAGAGTGAAATTCTGGAGATTCAAGGTGCTCTACACAATCTGCAAGCAACACGCCAACTTATTTCAGAACAAGGTCATTATCAGGTGGTATATCTATTCCATCAATCGGACTTGAGAAGCGCACGAAAATTGTAAAAGTAAAAGCTTCATTAAAGGACCAATCGACGGCGATGCCGAACCTCGAAGAGATGAAATGGTGTTCAAAACCATTGGAGAAATTTGGAATTAACCCAAAGGTCGAGGACGCCCTTTCTTCACTCTCGGGAGGAATTATAACATAACCAAAATGCTGAGTGTAAAACCACCGGATGTTTCAGCAAAACAAATTATTATATATAGTTCTATATGCATGTAATTAGTTAGTTTTTAAGTGATCGCATTAAAATTAAGTTTATTTTCTAAATGTATTAAAAATTATAATAAAAATTTTGTGAAATAAATTTTTTTTTATGAACCGTGAACACTTGAACTCCGAATTATATAGTTCCTGTGATACATAGAGGACTGTGTTATCTACCTTATGCATTAAAAAGTGTTACCTACCTGTCCGCGAACTCGAAAAACTGAATTAAAAAAACGACACTTATCACAAAAGAATCGACGTCATGCCCACATAATAAAACCTGGATTACGTAGTGACTAAAGTAGTGCGCCTTACGCCGATTTTTTTCTAAATTTCCGACTAACTAAATTGAACTAAATTGATGATCAGTTCTGGCAAATCATTGATACGTGTCTCAAGGGTTCAAAAACCAAAACATTCCTGATATTTGAACCTGCAAACCTAGTTCAAATTTATCAATAGCCGATTCGAAACAATTTGGAAATTGATAAATTTTAGTTTATTAAGCAAATTTTAATTAAGCATCAGACGTGATTTGCTTAGTGCTATCTGTTATAACAACAACATCAATAAAATAAACGTTCAATATGAATAGAGTCATTTACTTACAACATTATATGCAGTTTTGCATTATTTTAATTTAGTTATAAATAGAATAATTAATTTTGTACAATTCTGCACTTTTGAATTTATAAAATAATATATTTGATATGTTCAAATATAATGTAAAACCCAACAACAAGCAAATATCAAATTTGTATATAAACAGCAAGAAAATAAATGAACGTTCAGTTCTAATTAAACTCCAATCTATGCCTTTATTTCAATATTCCGGTATTAGCCCTCACCAGTGGAAAGCTCAGAATATAGATTAAAAGTATTACATTAGTTCAAGCTGAGGCTGAACTAAACATTGGTCCTTCGAGAAACACGCTAGGTGAATAGTTTAAAGCTATACAATAACAACAACACACTAAAAAATTATGGAGAAATTAATAAAAGAACAAGGTGATCTGGGCGATCAGATACAAAAGCTAATCGCGAACATAAAAAAGGATCCAGCTGCCAGAAAAACCAAGGCCCACCTGGAGAAAAGGAAAGAAGAAGTCGCGGATATCTACAATAGATACAAAGAAAACGACAAGCTTTTAATAAACTATGAAGGTATTGACAACTTGCCTTACATAGAAGAACGCAAGCACATAAAACGTGCTTATGATGCCATAACAGCTGATACCAACTATAAGCTGGAAACTGCTGCACCAACTCCAACTATAAAGACAGCAGATAACTTAGCATCTGCAAAATTGCCGATAGCAGGAACAACCAAGCTACCAGAGCTAAATGATTTGGATGCTGAAAACACTCAACAAGCCAGCACAAGTACATTGAAAACCCCACCACCCAAGTTGGCAATCCCAACGATCAGAAATAACAACGATGATCCCAAGGATAGGCTGCTCAGAAAGCAGCTAATAAAAATAAACCACTTGGAGAATATTATTAGGCAAGCATATAGCCTCATAAGCGAAAACAAGGAACCTGAATATCTGAACCAGAAAACTAGCCAACTAGCAACGACGTTGGGAAAAATAGATGAGCTGCATGAAGAAATCCTGCTGGAAACAAGTGAAGCAGATATAGAAGATCAAAGTTATTTCAAGAACAACCTTTACTTTGATATTAGCAACCGCGCGGAAGAGTGTGCTGCCAAGTTACAACAGGCAGTACATAAGAAAATTCAAACCGGTAGCAGCAATCAGGAACCAAAAAATTACAGGCTTAAAGAACTTGAGATACCAAAGTTCAATGGGAACTATCAAGATTGGGTTGGTTTCCATGAACTCTTCTCAAAATTGGTAGATCAAAACATCGGCCTAACAGATACACACAAAATCATGTATCTAAAAACACATTTGGAGGGAGCAGCGAGCAAAATAATTCAGCATTTGCACCCAGTAGGAGATAATTACACAAGCGCCATGGAAATACTAGTTAACAAATACCAAAACAAAAGGTTACTAGTAAACAACCATATAAACGCCATGTTTGCCCTACACAACATACAACAAGAAACAGCATCTGCGATTAGAATATTGCATGACACCGTCAGGGAAAACCTACATGCAATAAAGAATTTAGGAGTCGACATTGCGACCTGGGGACGTGGTTACTGCCATTTATAACAAAAAAATTGGACAAAGAAACTCTGAAATCATATGAGACGTCGCTAAAAAACCCAAAAGAGATTCAAAGCACCAACGAACTTCTCAAATTTCTAGAAGTAACACCGTTCTAGTAACACCGGCAAACGATAACATCCGCCATAAGCAACTAACATTCAGTGCAACATTAACAAAAAATCAATCGTGTGTCTTGTGTTCGGGCAATCACAAGTTAGAAATCTGCCACAAGTTTAATAAAATGAGTCACATAGAACGAATGCAGCTTGTCAACTTGAACGATCTATGCAGAAGATGCCTAGCCATTGGACACAATTTTCAACAATATTACAATCAATCAAGATGTAAAGAATGCAATGGCATGCACCACAACTTGCTTCATACAAAGCAGCCTATAGAACTACAACTTCAAAAAACATTTCAACCAACAGTGGGATGAAAACGCATGAGACAACACTATTAGCAACCGGCCTTGTTAAAACCACAAGTTTTGATGGAAGGGAAGAGCTCTTAAGATTGCTGATCGACACCGGTTCACAAACATCATTCATAACAACAGAAGCCAAACAACGTTTAAATCTGGTAGGGCGTAAAATCAGTGCAGAGGTCCATGGGGTAGGCGGACAAGTTGCTGGCAGGGTCAATAGTATTGTAAATATCAACTTACAACCAAGATATCCTTCAACAATTTCAATAGAAATAGAAGCCCTAGTACTAGCCAAAATAAGCAAAAATCTGCCAGAAACACCATTTAGATTTGAAAAATGGAAACATTTGGACGAGCTGCTATTGGCCGATATGAACTACAACGTGCCCGCACCGATTGATATACTACTAGGTGCAGATTATTACACACAAGTCATGAAGCCACAGTGTATAAAAGGGAATAAAGACGAACCTGCAGCACAGCTCACGGAATTTGGATGGGTCATTTTAGGAAGAATATCTACACCCAACAAGACAACCGAGCTAAAATATAAATCACACGTCTCAAGATCAAGAGCAAATACATGTGAACTAATAGAACCAGCGTTCGAACAATCCTTACAAGAAATGGAGCACAATGATGAATTGCTTCACCACCATAAGGTGAGTTTTGGAAGAAGCAAACGAGGACTTTTTAACTTAGGAGGAATCATAGCCAACGAGCTATTCGGAGTGCTAGACGACAGAGCCGCGGCGCGTTATGAGCAGGAAATAGAAAATCTCAAGCTGAACAACAACCATTTCACGGAGCTATTAAGGAATCAAACGTCAATCATAGACGCAACTATAAACGTTTTCAAAACTAGAGAAGAAGACATTAACAAGCATTGGCTAGTATTTAAGAATCAGTTAGAGGAGGCTTTGGAGAACAACGATGAAAAAACGATTTTCTAGCTTTATTAGTACATACAATGTTACGCATGATTGCATTCAAGGAAATTCAAGATACACTGATAGAAGCGGTATTGGATACGCACAATAGAGTAATTACCACGAGGCTTTTGACGACAAAACAACTTAAAAAGGAAATAGATTTCATGACCGATTTCTGGTCCACCACCTGAGCTCATGCTTCCCAATATCGATGACACTGATGACATATTGGCGCTATATCAGCTCATGACAGCCAAGACAAGGCTGTAAGAAAAATATTTGATATTTGAAATGAAGCTGCCATTAGTATATAAGGAAATATATCAGATATATAAGCCCGCATAACCCCTGCCTACCCCCAGCATTCCATCTATATTTATACAGCTACAAATGGAACTTCTGGTGACAGATTTGCATCGGCACACATATTCCTCAATGACAACTTCGGAGTGGCAAAACTGTATTAGCACCAACGAGTTTAGCATATGCCAATTAACCCAGGCTATGCATCAGAATCAAGAAGATGACGTTTTATGTGAACTGCCCCTATTACGACAAGAAAGAGTAACAAATAACAAATGCGAGGTGGTTGAAAGAAAGACGACCAACATGCCCGATACGTGGATCCAACTAAGAGATTACAGATGGCTTTATTCAGTACCAACTGAACGTACGATCAGTATCGTTTGTCATTTTCCACAAAGATATCAAGAAGCGGGATAATAAGCTTAGGTTCTGGTTGTACACTGAAAGGAAGAATCATAACCATACCAGCGAAGCAGTCGTATTATCACAAGGTATACTCCTCAATAGTACCAACATTTAATCTCTCAACAGAAATGGCCAAGCAACCACAAGATTACTCCTATCACTTTCAAGGCTGAAAGACTAGTATGAATTGACCATCAATTAGAGTTAGTTGGAAGTTTAGATAAAAAAGTCGGCGTCAGGTGCAAAGTATAAACTAACTTTATATTAGTTCATACCAGTTATCAATAGATGGCGTAAAACATAACGCACTGAAATTTTATTCTAATTCGCTAATTTAATTTGAGTTTTATCAATTGTCAATACTTCGACTATTATCGATAATAGACGATTAACAATTTAGGACTAAATATTAAATTCAGTGCGCTTTATGACAAGTACCAAAGAAATAACTAGTAACGGCTATTTAGTTTACTAAGCCATTTAAGCTGTGAGTCTCACGCCAATTTTTTTGTCTAACTTTCCGACTAACAAAATTAATGGTAGGTTCATACTAGAAAAATTCAAGGATGGCGAAAAACAAATCGTGTCTGGGGTTCAATTAAACTTTGTTAACTTAATTAAAATTTATCAATTTCGACAATATTATTAATCGGCTGTTGGCATATCTGAACTAAATTTGAAGTTTAGATGTACGTATCATGCATATTTTGGTTTAAATCCATTAGAGACATTTATCTGTTATTACCTAACATTAATATTAGTTAGATGAAAATTTAGACAGAAACAGGCTTCATATTAGTTAGTTGGTCACACAGTATTAACCTAAAAACGGTGGGAGGTGCACAGAATAAGTTACTAGGAAATATGTTAACAGAAGTTAAAAATATGTTCATCATTCAATCACTACTGGCGGAATTACAATTGGTTGTAGACATTGTCTGCAAGGAGTCGACGTTGTTGACGAGTTGTCTACGTTGCCGACGAGTTGTCTACACAATAACGTAAAATTAAGTAGATAACGCGAAATCGCCCATCCCTGAATGTGTCCCGGGTAAGAAACCACCCAGTGTAAGCTGGAAACTTCATTTGTCCACAGTTATCATTATAGATGAATGATATTTGATTGATTACAACGACTATAGGGTGGTATGGGTAGATGTCATAAATTGGGGAAGAATTATTAATGGTAGACAACAAGGCAGAAGAAATTACAATTCATTATTTATTCATTTTAAACAGGATTAGAGCTAGGCTAGAGCTCCTTCGTTGCGATAGCGTAGCAAAACAACGAACCGATTTGAACTATAAATACAGTAAGCTGGTCCTAAATACGCATTTTATGTAACGTTCTAAATATTTATCAGTGGTAGACAAAGTTGTCATCAAACTCTTAATATAAATATTTGCCGCTACATAAGTCTTAAGGTCAAAACAAACGCAAACGCCACAACGAATAATATTTAGATTTTCGCTAATTACCATTGAAACGAAAAAATTATGTCAACAGACCAAAGTATTAAGTCACACAGCGTCCAAAGCGTTTATCCCCAAACATGTGATTCAAATTGCGGCACAAATCGATCAACGACCTTTTTAGTATTTTTAATAAACAGTCCACCGCACTTGTAACGACTTATGTATATTTGCATACAGCGATATACATATGCGAGCACCTATAAATAATTAATTTTCATCTGTAAACTTATATTTATTAGACATATTACAGAAAAATAATTTTGTTGTTGTTGTACGGTGTCTTAGCTATGTGAAAATTTTTTTCACACTCTCCAACCTGTTTTTCATGACGTACGAAGAAATTTTTTTGAAAATTAATTATTTTAAATTTAATAATATTATATATTGGGTTGAAATATTTATATTAGATAATTAAGATTAATGGAATACTAGTAATTTATATTTGTTTATATTAATTATAATTAAAAAATGACTGCGATATGCACCAATTATTTATTGCCTAATTGAAATGAAAAATGAAAGACGTTCGACGAAATATGTACAGATTAACTCACTTTAAAATTAAATTAACTAACGTCGGTATTTTGTAGTTACATACTACAATTAAATATTTCGTAAATAAGCAATTACAATGCCAATTTTTTTTATAAATAACAAGAAGTTGTTAAAAGTTCATAATATTTTAAAAACTTTGTTTTACGACATCTGTTAATAAATAGTTGAACTATTAAGGTTTAAGAAGCTTTTTACAGTAAACAATACTAGATTTCATACATAAGTGATTTAAAACAACATTTAATTTTAATGCCGTTCTAAATCACTTAGACATTTCGGGTTGGTTTGTTATTTTAAATGCTAAACAAATTCCAAATCGTTCTGAATTAACTCATCAGAATTTTCAGTTAATTTACATGAAACTGGTTTATATGAAACTTGCTGAGTAGATAGACTTGGCCTAGAACCGCTTCCATTATCAAGCAAACCGATACCAAAATCCGAAATACTTCCGAACGGCTTAAAGAATTATGGGTGCCTTACAATGGCTTATTCCGTTTGAGACGTAAAAACACCAAGTTTTACTTTATAAAGTTCTTTTATTATTATTATTAATTAAACAATTTTTTTATTTCACTTTATAATTTTCACCACCGTAATTAAAACGTATGAACGAACTCCTTGACGTTTTTCGGATTAATTTGTATTTTTTTGTTTTTTTTTATTTTTCGTTAGTTGGTAACAAACAGGGGTGCGCGCATAGATAAAAAGGTAACCTAGCGAAATCGTGTTTTGTTGTACGGATACAATTATTTAGATTTCAAATAATTGAACCGCTACACTACCCCGTTCGCAGGTAAAAGGCCACGGTAGAGAGAATTAAGTTAATTGCGAATTTACAGCTTTTTTTTAGTTCGCACCGGTAATCGCTCAGCGGAACAGAGTATGCTGTATGCCGGTTTCAATCTGTCGATCGCGATCGGTTGATTCTTTCCTTTAGTCGAGATAATGAACTGCTTTCGTAAGCGGCGTATTACTTTATACCCTCATATCCGTTCGTACAAAAACGTAATCGCAATTATCGAGCGATTTTGGTACAAAAATATCGTCTTGTTTCGGTATTCGACTTGACGTGGGTATAAGATTTTGCATGGTGGTGCGAAGTTGGTCGATGACTGTGTCGGTTGAAGGCGGAGGTGAAAGAGGATTTTCGATAAAGAACTCACCGGGTAGCCTGAGAGTTTGTCCGTAAACCAACTCGGGTGGTGAGCACTTAAGATCTTCTTTGATCGTTGCTCGAACTCCTTAGAAGAACGATAGGAATTTCTCGGGCCTTGAGAGCAGCTTTGAGCTGTCGGTGAAATCGTTCGACCATGCCATTGGCTTGAGGATGATATGTCGTCGTGCGTATTCGATGAGAACCAAAGAGTTTCGTTAATTGCGTGCCTTGGTTGGTTGTTATCGTTTGCCGAATCGAGATATGTAATTACTTACGAATGTTTTGGCAATGGTGTTTGCAGACATATCGGTCATGCAATAGCTTCGGGCCAACGAGTGAATCGGTCGACACAGGTTAAAAAATAAGTATATCCATTGGACGGTGGAAGCGGACCAACTATATCCAAGTGGATATGTTTGAATCGACCTAGTAAAATTTCGAATCGTCCAATCGGCGCCATCGTATGCCGTTGGATTTTCGAACGTTGGCAGGATAAACAAGATTGTGCCCAATTATTCACATCTTTGTTTATACTAGGCTAGAAATAGCGAGCCGTAATCAATTTACGAGTAGCACGGACACCAGGATGTAAAATGCTATGTAAAGAGTCGAAGATTTGACGGCGTAATGATTCTGCGATGTATGGGCGATTGGGACTGAGCCTGTAGTTCTAAGTCTGCTTTTTGCACATTAATGATTGAATTGAAGCCGAAACGTATCTTGACTGTTGCAGTTTCGGTGTCAGTCGTGCGGGATAATGCATACGCCACCACGTTGTCTTTACCGTTCACATGCCGGAAATCTGTGGTAAATTGACCAATATAATCCAAGTGTCGCGATTATCTTGGATTACGTTCAGTTTTAGACTGAATGGCTCTAGTTAGTGGCTTATGGTCGGTATAAATGGTAAAGTTCCTACCGTCAACAAAATATCTGAAGTGTTTTATTGCAAGATATATTGCGAGTAATTCCCGGTCGAATGCTGAGTATTTTCATTCAGCATCAGAAAGTTTCTCAGAGAAAAATCCTAATGGTTCCCAAAAATCGTTATTATACTGTTGCAGCATAGCTCCTACAGCAGTGTTCGATGCATCAGTCGTCACGCTGAATTTTGCGTTGTTCAGCGAGTGAGCTAACATGGTTATATTAACTAATTCACTCTTTAGTTTTGTGAATGCGTTTTGGCATTCTTCGGGCCAGAAAAAATTCCTGGGTGTCTTGGGCTTCTTCAGTAGAGCGGCCAAGTGGGAGTGGATCGGTCCAAGCGTTTCAGCAAGTTCGGAATAAATCGATGGCATCAATTATCTTGTGGCTGAGAAAATCTAGAGTTTTAACACCGAAAATACATTTCGAACTCTTTATATGAACATCGAACTCGGTTAGTCGTTGGGAAACAGTTTCCAAATGTCGTTCGTGATGTTCTTGCGTTTGAGGTGCCACAAGAATGTCGTCAATGTATACGAAAACAAAGGCTAAGTCGCGAACGACTTCGTTCATTAATTGCTGAAAAGTTTTGCGCGGCATTACGTAGACCAAATGGCATTCGGTTGAATTCGAAGAGGCGTGATGATTGCCGTTTTGTGAGAAATCTTGTATGTGAGGTATCGGATAGCGATCCGGTATCATAACCGTATTTAGTCGCCGATAGTCCCCACACGGTCTCCAAGCGTGATCTTTCTTTTTGACCATATGCAATGGACAAGAGACGAGAGATGTCGATGGTCGCCAAATTCCTAATTCCACCGGGTCAATCTTTGTGTCCTCGATACTGGTAAATGACCTGTCGTCACTATGTGATGAACCACGGAATGTCGTACCGGTGAATTATAATTTGGCTCGGCTGTTAGGGAAGGATACTTCTTTAGCAGCGTGCCATAGCCGTTATCGATTGCGTAATATATCGGTGTAGGTGTATTAACTCAAACGTTTTCGTTTATGATCGACTAAGAGGCCGAATTTACTGAGAAATTCAGCGCCAATGATCGGACGGTTCACTGACGCTAAGACGAAAGCGTGAATGAACGACCGTTTTAGTCCGATATTTACCTGGAGTAATTTCGTTCTGTAGGTATTTATTGATATACCATTGGCAGCTGAAAGTACTAGATCTATAGATTTCGAGGTATTATATATGGATGTTGAAAAATGTCGGACCGGGAGCACTGAAAGATCAGCCCCCGTGTCTATAAGAAAAGTTAGTTTATTATGTTTATCGTGAATGAAGAGGTGACTGTTATTTAAAGTCAAGGATATCGCGGACTCGACCGGGTGATTTCTAAGTTTTTTTCTTCTTCACTAGTATTGTTGCTCGGGGAGCGATACGCGCATGACTTACGGTACTTTCGAGCGTTTTGCTTATACATAGTGTGATACCAACAGATATCTTGGAATGGAAGAAACGCTGGAAACGTCCGCGCGACGGACTTCTGTTCTTAGAGAAAAATTTTATAACCGCCGCTTCAAGTCGTAAGGTATTTATAATTTAGTGGCGAGCGTTTCGAACTGTGTACCGCTCCTATATTGCCTTGTTGTTGTATCGACGTCGAATATTTTGTCTGCCGTTCTCGCTAGTGAGTCGGCTGGTACATTTTTCGGCTGTGCGGCAATTGCGATTCTGATGATCTCTGGCATTTTTCGAATCCAGAGCGACCGAATTATATTTTCGGAAAAATTATTGCTAGCTTGGTTTTGGATGTATCTCAATGCTTCCGTCGGCTTTTGGTCACCAATGTCCTGCCCACTTAGAAAGATTTCCAGTTGTAAATTTATTCAAATAATTTTAGAACGTATGTCTCAGATTGGACTACCTTCTAGGTAGGTTCTGTTACATCTGACCTTCCAAATAGTATTTTACCTATTATTAAACGTGCAAGGTGCAAGTCATGACAATAGTTACACGTATCGAAATTCAATACCGGTACAACCGAAAATGTATTTTGTTGATGGTAAAAACATGTTTGGGTCCTTATAATTGTAAGGTATTTAAATTGGTGCCTAAAGGAAGAGATCTTGCCTCCTTACAATATATTAAATGAGTACAAATTTGACTTACTTGCGTTAACAGAAACTTTTCTAAGATGTAAAATTTTAAACAAGTCCCTTCGTATCATTAATTATAATATTATCCGTTTTGACCGAATTAACAATACCCGATGGGGCGGAGTTGCCATTTATTATCGATAGACATTGTCCTATTCCAAGAACCTTGGGTCAATGTTGACCGAGTACCTGGATTTAGGTAGGTAAAATTCGTTTTTGCAATCTTTCTAAAAATAAACTGAATATTTTCCTTGTATTTTTATCAAATTCCAGTAATTCAGATGTGGTCACAACAAGCGTAGAGATGTATGGTCAAAATCTCTGGCAAAATATCAGCTTACCTTCCACATGATGTGGAAGAAATCCCGCCAGTCATTATGGAAGTGGAAGTTCATTAAAGGAGCTCGAAAACAAAAATTGGAGTCATCCCGGGAAATGATGCAAATTCACATCACACAATTTAGGGAAGCACTGATGGCACTGAGTTACTCCTTGATTTTTTTCTTAATCAACGTTTATAACTAGAAATAGATAAAAAGTACTGGACATTACACCTATCTCAGATACCATTATGGATATTTTAGTGAATTGGAAGGTGTCGGAGGATCATTTTTTTCTGATCATTGTTATTTCCAGTTTGAATTGGAGAAGGAAAACCAAGCTATAGAAAACTGGGATAACTATTCTAAGTAATTCGATACCGGAATCAGTTCCAAACCCCTTAATTCAACATAAAACCTTGTTGTCTTAGTGGACCAGGTATCCCACATCTTTATAAGGCCATATTAATATATCTTTGGGTAGACCTCCACCACTGTGGTGGTCGAAAACTTTAAACACCCGTAAAAAATGCTGAAGGCCCTTTAGAAGAGCCAAGGAAACTAAAACAATTAAGGACTGGGACTGCTACGAGGAAGTCCTCAAAACATACAACGAATTAAGAAATACTAATAAAAATGCATATCTAGGCTATACTGTAGTAAAATACAGGAGTCCACTGAGACCTATAGGCTGCATAAAGTATTATCTCTAAGTCCCACCACTCCAAGTTTCTGCAACGACCGGATGTTTCTAGCGACAACCAAGTCGTAGGCATTGTAAGCCAGGTATACCACGGCAGGAACAGCTCTCATTGCAGTCCCAATAACCTAGCCTCCTTCCTACTAAACATTTTGGAAAGACAGATAGAAGCCCACATTAGGAGTTCGATTGAGCCAAATAGGCTATCGAAATCCTAACGTGCAAACTGCAGGCGTAAATGTGTAAACCGCCCTCCACTCTCTTATTGCTCCTATCGATAAACTTCTTTAACATAAGGAATAGTGATAACTTTTTTGAATATAGATTGGGTGGGCCTTTAACAAAGTCATACTGAGGCAGCTACGCAGGACGAGCCACTCAGAAGGTGGGTAGATCAAATGCTTAAATGTAAGGTCGTGACGCATGGTACTCCCCATGGTGGGTGCTTACCCCTCTTCTTTGGAAATTACACACAAATGACCTGTTATTAAACTTGCAAGGCTAGGCTGTAAGGTGGTTGCTAATGCGGATGATTTTGCGATTGATTAAGCGATTTAGCGAACGCATGCATAGTGCACTTGGCGTTCTCTCCAATTGGACTAACAGTTGCGGTTTTTTTTTGTTTTTTTTATTATCCCTGCAATATGTTCTGGGGCCAAGGCTCTCCCAACTCTTTCGCGGTTTTATTTTTCCGTCCTTACTTTTACGCCAGTGTAGGCCAATTCGAGGGCGTACGGTTCTGGTCCGATTTTATTACCATCTGCACGTTGCATAGCTCCATGCCAGCCTATACTGACATGGAATATGGGTCGGCCCATGAGTTTTGCACTCGGACAGGGGGTTATAGATATGTTCCAATTTCATCACAGATCGTAATCTGTTGATGAAAATTCCCTTCGTATCCTGCCCCTATCGGAATTCGAACCCTGTTAATCCCGATCCAAACGCCAAAGCTTTACCACTGTGCCATTTGGTCGATCAGTTGCGGTTTAAATGTGAAATAATTTCCGGATTGACCTTCACTGATAAAGCGAAGTATCTGGATATCATTCAGGACATCAAGCTAAGCTGGAAACCTAACATATTAGAAAGAGTATAAAAGCTACAATAGCGCACTCCTATAAAAATGCCATTGGCAGAAGATGAGATTTGTAGCCCACATTGTACATTAGCTCTATATTTCTACTATTAGGACCATTTTATTATATGGGGTTATGGTTTGGTGGCCAACTTTAAATATTCTGACCAACCTAGAAAACTTTGTGAATGTACAGTGAACAGCTGCCTTGTGTTTTAAAGGGGCTCTTAGGAATTCATCCACTCAATCACTGGAGATTCTCTTTCATTTCACACTTCTATATACCCTAGGTAAACAAATGGCAGCTAACTGAGTTATAAAACTCAACTTGTCACCATTTTTTGATCAGAGGTGTAGGACTGATTTCCCCAACAGAGGGGATTGGCTGAGAGAAGCATTTCTGAATATTGAAAGTGTTAATTTCTTCACTGATGGTTCATAGATTGATGGAAAAGTGGGGTTTATATGAAGAATTAAATGTACACCTCTATTTCCGTCTAGCGCACTACAGCACCGCTTTTCAAGCTGAACTAATCGCGATTAGGGAAGCCATTGACCGGTTGAGGTATAATGTAATATCTGCAAAGGTTATTCGCATTTTTACGGACAGTCAGGCTTCAATTAAGACGCTGAAATCATATTCCCTTACATTGCAAGTAACTCAGTATTGTCTCTCATTTCTTAACGAGATGGCAGAACACTGCCCTATAAGTAAGCATGCGAGCAGAATTTGAGTCTCTTCACATAATTACTGTTGTTGTTGCGAAGAGGAAGAAACTGTTCTCCGTTTGCTTTGCATCTGCCCCCATCTAGCGCTTAGCATACTGAATATCGTGAGAGCTCCCCTCCTAAATAACTTGACGGAGCTCAGTAAAATGGACATCAAGGATATCCTACGCTTCGTTGATAGCTAAAGATGGTTTGATGAGTATGTGAGAAGACAAAATATTGTGGCACGGCTACGGACCTAATTGCGTCTATGCCAGTCCTTTAGAACAACGAGCAAAACTTATGCTAACGTAGAGGTAAAATAGGCATAACCATAGGTAAATTTTACATTTAATTTCATCCTACAGAAAGATTAAGGTCAATCGTTAATCATTTATAAATTAAAATTTATAATTTGTTATGCATTTGGGCAATTATCTGATGTACTTATAGGCACCAATTCACAAAACTCTAGGTATTGATACACGATTTTGGATAATTTGGTCAAAAATTTCGATTCTGATCGATCGAAAAATTACGTCAAACGATGAGTATTTGTTTTTACGCCGCAATGGCGATTAAATATGAATATTTTTATTGTCCCTAGATGGCAAGATTAGTGATCTCAAAAATTAAAGAAATTAGTTTATTAATTTTGCACATAAGAACAATAAAAGTAACGTAAATTAAATTAATTGAACGAAATTTGTTTATTCAAATTTATTAAAGATACAAACCAGTTTAGACACATTATTCGACCATTTAAATATTGACAACAAAACGAAATTTGTTTTGTGAGCACCATACAGCCTTAACTTAATTTATAATAAAACAAGTGACACCGGTTTAAGCCTAATTTTAATTAAAACGCATAAATTTGATTTTTAATTTTTTTTTGTTTATTTATTACAGTGGTACACAGTAATATAAATATTTATAGAGTTTTTGTTTATATACCAATAATAATTAATTAACAGAATCGAACAATAAAACATAAATACACTTTAAAAATAAAACATATATTAACTATTTAATTAAATAAAATTAATTAAAAAAATTAAATATTTTTATTTTATTTTAGAAATGATGATGAGCTTATATGCTGCTCAAAATAAATTGTGTCTCGACTAAAAATATTTTTTTTGATTGTTTTCGTATGACTAATTAATTTTTAATAATTAATATAATTAAAATGGATGATAAATAGTGAAATGGGAAATTAGTTTAATATAGAATTATGTTTGTGTTTTTAGAATGAGGATGGTTTTGTAATGGATGCGATGAGAATTTAAATTAAAATGATACAACTTTTTTCTCGATCTTTGATGCTGACAGTCTTGTGACAGCTTGTGACGTTTGTTCGGAATCAAATTCATTGTCAGCTAAAAATTTCTTTAAATGCACTGATCTCTTGTCGCGCGCCGCTTGCTTCTCGGAACGTTCAAACATATCGGTTTCTAATTCATCTAAGCGCGCCTTCGATGCACGGGCCCGATTTGATGCGGCCGATCTAACTTCATCGGCGGCTGAATTCCAGTTTGATAGGGTATTCGATTCAATTATGTCATCGGCACGTGCCTTAAGAGCCTACATAAAATAGTATCATTGTAATAATTAAATTATTAATTAAATATTAAATTGTTTACCTTCATTCCGCTACTTTGACGGAAATTTGATGATGCAAAATCATCATCATAGGAATCAAATTTTTTACTGAAATCTTGTTTAGCTTTGCGCTTGATTGATGTGATTTGATCATCAACATCTAAATCCTCCATCATATGTGAAATATTCTTTTTGTTGGCACGAATGCGATTCAATGAGTTTTTGATCTGTGAAAAACAAATTTTCCGTTATTAATTACTGGTCATGTTTATAAAATCAATTTTCTGTTAAAAACGTTACGTCAGTTCATTATATAGTTCCGTAATGTTGTTTACAAGGGCAATAAAACAATTTACGATAACCTTACTAAATTTCAGGCGGATGACAAAATATAACTGTACGCTTTAATTTTCCCGGTCAGCCACATAATCCCTATTTATAATTTTTACAGCAACGACATTAACCCGTCATCATTGTACAGTGTGCCAAAAACATATTGTGTTTTTTTTTGTGTGAGTCATTAAACCAAACCAACCATCAAATAAGATAGAATGTCTTATAGACAGTAAATATTCGCCAATGTCACAATTTATGCGAGATTAAAGATTCGATGGATTAAGAAACGATTTAGGAATTTGTGTATGGCACAATATTTACGACATAATTTATATTTGAAAATGAAACCTAACAAAATGAAAAGTTGATGACCCATATACGCGTTGCAACAATAGAAAAGCGCGGTATTAAATAATAAAATCTTGGCACCAGACGTAAAGTATGTTTTGATGTTTTTTAATAGTGAAAAAATCCTAAATAATAAATTGCAGTGATGTGTTGTAAAAGTCAGAATTGTCATTTACTTACGGTTTCGTCGGTACTTTAAACCTTAAAAATATAGCAAAACGTCTATTTCTACGACATCTATCAAAATTCAACATGCACAAATTATAAAATAGGATACGTTAGACTAAACTACTTGATACTGTATTTTGGAACAAATTCCACTCCCTTTCAATCACCTACACACAATAAAAAATTCATTATTCCGTGTATCATATTCATTAGTTACATATTATAGAACTAAAGTTAGCCAACATAATTTTGAAAATTAGCCAAAAAAAATTTTTTTTTAAAGTTAAAGAAACAAAACCATACAGTTACTGGGAACACGTCCTTAAATGTCTACATTGCCGGGTTCGTGTGCATTCTTGTATCACTTTATACAAGTTAAGAAATACCATTAGAGTCGTGAAAATGTTTGTTCATTTAACGGTAATTCACCGTGTCCATAATAGTATCTCCGGTATTTTATTATTTTATTATTTTACATCAAACAAAAACTTGGAAACGACAAACTTACAGGGCGTTCGAATACCTGTTCATCGATATCATCATCCATTTCAGCCATTGGCCTAGATAATTTACCGCTTCGTGAATCTAAAATGCCATTCTCTGAAATAACTTTACCAGCGCGTTGCCGGGCTGAAAATAAATCTTCATCCGCTGCAAAGGGATCTGTATGTTTACGTGTTGCAAGGCGATCTGCTATACTTGGACTGTAATTAGAGAATATTGCAATGTTTATAAATCATGTGATCTTAATCATAATAATAATAATAATATCAGAATTGATTCTTTATTTTCGCGCCAGCATAAACAAACCGAAATTTATTATTAAAAAATAGCAAAATTTTCAAATTGTGGGGGCTGAGCGCAATTGACGTAAAGACCACGAACAAACGTTTATTTATTTTATATATAGCGTAGCTATACACACTCGTGTACCACCTCGAGGAATTGAATTGCTTCGTGGGTATTCTAAATATATTATTATTGTTTATTAAAAATATAAAATATAAATAAAAACTTACGCGGCACTATATTTTCTGTCCAAATTGTCGAGTGCAGATTTGTAGTATTGTTCACCAGCATTATAATTACAATCGTATACTCGTGTCCTTCTTGGTCGTACTGAAGACATTTTGATATGTGATTTTTATTTGTTTAAATCTGAAATGGAAGAAATACGATTTTTTGATTAAATATTTGTGTATTAGGTGCGCAACTAAATTTCCGGGTTTCGCACATAGATGGTGCTAGCGACACATCTAGTTGTCATTTATGTCAGAAGTTGTGTTTTGTTCATAGCGTGGTCAGTTGTTAACGATAATCAGTTGTAATAGCAGCACATATCACAACGCAAAAATATTTTTTCTAAGCACGAAAATGTCGAGTTTTGTGCCAAACAAACAGCATTTGCTGGAAGCTTTGCTTTCCTGCTTCAACTTGAAAAAAATGAAGCTAAGGCACGTCATTTGCACGGAAAAATTCAAAAGGAGGGGAAATGGGTGCCGCCTAAGTTGACTGAGAGACAGATGGAAAATCGAAGAGCCACTTGCGAAATTTTGCTTTGACGGCATGAAAGAAAGCTTCCTACATCGAACTGTTAAGACAGATGAGAATTGGATCTTTTTTAAGAATCCCAAACACAAAAAGTCGTGACTTTCGTATACTATGAGCTGCTGAAACAGGGCGAAGCTGTCAATGGGCAACGTTACCGACAACAACTCATCAATCTGAACTATGCATTACTCGAGAAATGGCCAGTATGGAACAAGAGACGAACGAGTGATATTGCAGCACGACAACGCTCCATGTCATCGCACTCCCATCGTCCAGAACATCATCATCTTAACGCTCAATGAGATCTGCTACCACATCCGCCTTATTCGCCAGACCTGGTCCTCTCGGATTATCACTTGTTCCGGTCGATGGCGCATGGCTTGTCAGGGCTACACTTGGCTAGATTCGAAGAAGGTTTCGGCCCAACGCGTCGTTTTATCGTCGTGGTATTCATGTATTTCCAGAGAGATGGCCAATACTTTGAATAATCCATTTTTATATTTCTATTGAAATTTTACATTTAAAAAAAACCGGAACTAGAAGATATAGTTTCAACATTGTAACCATATGGTTGGTTTATAAAACTGAGGTACAGGGTGGGCCATCTGTTAGTCCTTTTTCATTTAATAAAACACACATTTTGGGATAAAACGCCAAATTTTTTTATTGGTAAGGAAAGGTGGTTCTATGCTATTTATGTATGAAAAACAATATCGTTCATATGCCCACCACGGCTTCGTCTACAGGCCTGCATCCGAACATCTTACGTTTCAAATAACCCCACAAAAAATAATCAAGTGGTGTTAAATCCGGGCTTAGTGGTGGCCAAGAAACTTCACAATTTCTTGAAATTATGCGATCAGCAAATTTTGTTGATAATAAATGGATTGTTGCACAGCTTGCGTCGCATATCGCTCTGTCTTGTTGAAACCAAAGATCGTGGACACGCAATTCATTCAATTTGGACCACAAAAAACCAGTTAACATGTTGCGATAATATTCCCCATTCACTGTAATGGTATTTTCCTGTTCGTTTTCAAAGAAAAACGGCCAATGATGCCACCAGCCCATAAACTACACCAAACAGTGACTCATAGAGGATGATCTTCTGCTTCGTGAATAAAATGAGGATTTTGCGCTCCCCAAATTCGACAATTTTGCTTATTGACATACCCATTAAGATGAAAATGAGCTTTAATTAATAAAACGACGACGATTTAAATGGCCTGGCGGCTTCTATTTTTGAGTTTGTTGAATTTTGTATGGATGCAAATGAAGATCAACATGCAAAATGCGTCGTAATGTGGTTCGTGAAATGTTTAGTTGTTGTGAACGATGCCCGGTTGATGTGGTTGGTTCATTACGAAATGTTTCACTAACAGCTGCCACTGCATCAGGAGTACGAACTAGATGAACACGTTCGATAATTTTGCCAATTGCACGCTCAGGACGTCGTTTGTGCAATCAAAATGCGTAGTTGTGCTTTGCTGTTAGCAGTCGCCATGATGATAAATGGAATATTTTTGACTTTTCACATGTCAAAGAATTTTTTAGAACAGATAACATTAAGTACTAAAATCCATCGATTGGAAAAAGGACGAACAGATGGTCCACCCTGTAGTAACTGTTCGATTAAAAAACCATCTTCGGGTTAGTTTTGAAGGGATTACAATAAGCAAATTCTCTAATATTTTTGATTACGAAAACTGATATTTCACCGCTCAATACCAAACACACACAATTTACTTTCATGTCAACAAGAGTCTTTCAAGCACTGAGCATCGCTCGGTCCAACTTGGTTAAATTGGAAGTTTTTTGAATTATTAAATAAGATTATTTTGATTTATTCTAGGTGACAGTCTGACATATGCTTCACATCGAGGTGAGATGCCAAGATGTCAGTAGTTTGGTTTCGACCTAATGAAACATTGACAGCAGTGACAAAACTGCAACAATATTGAAAATAATTTGAACGTACATACAAAGTATAATCATAATGCCTCAGTGAATTATTACGTTTTTTTTTTTTTCCCCCCTGATTTGTTCTGGAGCCGAAGCTCTCCCTACTCTTTCGCGGTTCGCTTATTTACGTCCTTAGCTTTACGCCTGTATTGGCCAATTCGAGGACGTACGAATATAGGTTCGATTTTATTACCATCTGCACATTGCATAGCTCCATGCTAGCCTATACTGGCATGGAAGATGGGTCGGCCCGTGAGCCCCGCACTCCGACAGGAGGTCAGATGTGTTCCTTCTCATCCCAAATCGTAATTTGTTGATGAAAATTCCCTTTGCATCCTGCCCCTATCGGGATTCGAACCCGGTACGTTTCGTTCAAAGTATTTTCAATACTGCTGGCCAGATTAATATGGGAGAAATGGGTCTGCGGCGAGTTGAGATTGAAAATGGTCCTGTTAGGGCAGCAATGGTTATCGATTACAGGGAGATATGTTTAATATATCTTCGAAAGTAGTTGCAGGAACTGATGGAGCGGATTGTCGTCAAGGATTGAGTTGCGATAGAGTGGACAATGGAGAGTAGCTGCAAAGTTGGATGGCGTCGAAAGGTGAAAACAAAAATGAAGTTGGATGTTTGGATAGTTTAGAAGCTGTTCGGGGTGAACAGGCCTAGGTGGCAATCAATTCATCATGGATGAAACAATTATTGGACAGAAGTTGCTCATTTAAGGTATAGAACATTTTTTTGAGAGATTAGTCGCATCTAAGTTTAAGTAGTAGCATTAGAGATAGTTTTATAACAACTTGTTGTATAGCAGATTATGGTAGTCTAGAACAGAACCGACAAGAGTATTACTTCTGTATAAATCCGGGCTCATTTATTAGAGAATCTATCTCCGCAAGAGGATACGTTCTATGGCACAGGCGAATATTATTGGCCAAATTCAACGCATCAAGGAGGAATCAAAACGCAGCATTACAGCATACAACTTTACATTAGATGAATGGCGTCGAATAAGTGATCATCACCATAGCGGCAAGCCATTCAACTTGAACACTTAAGAAAAGAATAAGATTTGAAAATTATGTTGTGATTATGATTACAGATGATGCTACCATCCAGCTTACAACTAACTTACTACACCCGTGCCGTACTTTTGTCAAAGCGAGATGGTGAACTTGAAAGTTCCGAGTTATCTGACATTGAAGGATCTCTATTGTCTCATTTTTCCAGATAGCCGTTTATTGACCAAAGTTCTAGGTTTGGGGTTTATTTAAATTGCATACGTAGGATTGTGAAATTGTTCAGAATGTCTCTTGTAAAGAACGCAATACTGCAAAGAAAGCACACACAGTGTTTAAAGCTTTGGCGTTTGGTTCGGAAGGTAGCGGGTTCGAATCTCGATAGGGGCAGATGATGAAAATGAACATAAATATGACCCCCTATCGGAGTGTAGAACTCATGGGCCGATCCATCCACCAGTAATATGTATAGGCTACGAAAATCGGACCTATACCGGTACGTACTCGTATTGAGTACGGTCTAAGAGGACGTGAAAAGCGAACCGCGAAAGAATAAATCTAATAAAACAGAGATGTGATCGATTGATTCGTCACTGAATGATGATCGAATTTTTAAATGTCGGTAAATCTCATCTCATTTTTTAAAAAATGAACTACATTTTCTCGTTATTATAAATAAATAATTTCTATTGTACTTATTACCATATCGTATTCTTTCCGGCTTCTGTTTATTACAGAATTGTGTTCTAAATTCAGTAGAATTACGTAAAACAAAAAAATCTTGTCCCGACCTAAATCCCGGCAATTCCTGAGAACTATGCAAATATCAATCCCGTTTCCCTGGAAGGCAAAAGGTTCGCTAACAGACAAACGCTAAAAGTGACTAACGACATTCGTAAGGCTAACCACACATGCTTCTCTTGGAACAACTTCCTTAAGAGGCAGTGACCCAAACCATAAATCAATAGAAAGATAGCCAGTTGATAGTTTTCAAGTTTATACTAATCTTTACTAGATTCATTTAGTTTGATTTTCCTAAAAACTTCAAAGCTTTTCATTACACAGTGCCGCAATATTTCACTTTTTTCTTCTCTTACCTCTTCGTTAACAAATAAAATCTTAGAAAAAATACCATGGTATCGCACAGAATGTATTAAAACAACAACAAAGTTAAAAATATTTCAACTCAAGTGCGGCACTAGTAGGCGGGGCAAAAAGCAATTCACGAAATTTGATTGGTTTTGAGTGCGGGAGCGAGAATTTTTTTTACTCATTTAGAATGTAATCGATTTTTGACGGAAAATAAATGCCTGAGTTACTAATTATGGGGAATTTTAGGTTGAGCTTCAAATTGTACTAGATTTTTTAATTTTTTTTTTATATTTTTCCGTTAAACTGCGTATATTTAAGCATAACAAAATATTTTTGATTGTATATGCGAGAATTCATAGAATGAGTCACACTTCATAGTCACACTCTTATAGTTTCCTCCAGCGTCCAAAAAAGGATAGAACGGGACTTAGAAGTGGATCCCAGTATGCACCCTTCATATTTATGTGCGCCCTCTGCTTGAAAATTTGAAACATGTAATGGTTTTCTACCTTATTCAAATTTATCGAATGAGCTAGTTTTCACCCCAATCGGTTATTCAGTATGGACCCACCAGAACTTTCTGAACACAACTTTTCCAAACTACACGAATAACATTTTAACTCGATAGATCATGATATTTGTTCTCGTTAGTAGCGTAAGTGTCGTTAGTATAAATTGCCAAAATGAATACGCCCGATAATTTAAAGCTGTTTACTTAGAAAAAATACTTATGTAAGGACTGTTTTAGAATAAAATACATTGATGACTGTCAGTTTTGTCTGTCAATTTTTTTTTATAAAATAAGTACATTTATGTCCAGGGGGGGGGGGATGTACTAAGCAAGTCCGTAAAAGATTAACTACCAAATGAAATGGCAGCCTGCCACCCTGGCCTAAACGTCGTTGCTGTCCGTGTTAATGTGGCTAGTTCATCAATTGTGGTTGGCGCTATATATGGATTCGATTTGGATTACTATAATCCGATTACCAATTTCATCGATTCTGCGGTGTCACCATTACGATTCAACGACCTGCTTATCATTCTAGGTGATTTTAATTTGTCTGATATAGACTGGATAGATGTTGACCAAGAGCATTAACACTTATAAACTACTTTGCTAGCGTACCGAAAACTGAACTAAATCGTACTAGCAACAGCCGAGGTAAATTCCTGGATTTGATTTTTTACTAATGATGCTTGGTATTACGAGGTTTTTTCATGTGTGGTTCCACCAGTTGCCCTAACATTCATCATACACCAATCATGATATACATTTTACATGAAAAATGTAAATCTAAGCCATTATCTAATTTTAATTTCAGAAACGCTAACTATGCATGTTTAAATTAATTTCTCTGAAATAGCAATTGGAACTTTATTTAACATGGCCGAAATTTAAATGAAATAGTTTTAATGTTTAACGCTATATGTACTCAGAAATAGTATCGAAAGATACGTTCTGTTGATTAAAAAGAAAGCTGGCTTTCGGGAGCCTTGGTATAATAAGGAGTTAGTAAATCTAGAGAAACGTCGCAACAAGGCACATAGATTCTCAAACTACACGGCATAGATTACTGCCCAGATTTTGATATAGCCGAAAAGATTGCAAAAGCCTAAATTGGTTTTTGTACATCATTAGTTGACATCATATCCAAAAGAATTCTGGAATTTCATGAATACAAGGAAATAGTAGCTGCTTTCCCATCTCCAAAGACTCGCCAGAGCTAGGTCGCTAGCCATCCCTCGGATATTTGTGATTTATTTTGCGAGATTTTTCAACCAGTTTCGATGACATATACTGTACCGTCACACTCTGAAGTCTTAGAATTTAGCTATATTAGGTTCACGGAACAGTAAGTGCTTACGGCTTTTCTTTTATTCTTATTAATTATTGGGCGGAAAGTTAATGTCTTCTGATTACCTTCATGTTCAATGAAAGTATATTTCCTGTGCCCTGGAACGTTTCGTGCATTCAACCAATTTTGAAAGCAGGTAGTGGGAATGAGGTAAGTAATTATCCGGAATAGTCATTCTATACGTCATATCTAAACTTTTTAAATAAATGGCTCATAAAGTATTAAGTTTCCATTAAACCATTAAGTGTGGTTTTTTGCAGGGAGGTCTACAGTTACGAACCTTATTAACTCCTGTTATAATTCGTAATGGGTTTTTTCAACATCAACATGTCGTCATGACATATTGGGTTAATTGTACAACACCAGCATACAAATAAAAATATTTCCTCTTCATTAAAGCAGTGCACCTAGAATACCAAGCAGTACTGCTTGCTATGTCATCAAATTTATGTATACAGTTTACTTTTTGAACTGTAGAAGGCAGTCATGCTCATAAAACGAGTTCAATAAAAGAAATGACAGAAAAAAATATTAAAAACAAAAATTAGTATTGTTCGAAAGATGAAAGAGAATGGATGTACTTTTTTTGTTTAACAAACAAATTTTACGTGTGTTTTTTTCGTACATAGTTGTTTAATGTTAAATGAATATTTTTGCAACAACATATATAAATTATTTATTACCAAAGTTTCGAACTATAAATTTTAATGGTTATTTATTCAAAATTTACTGCTGGAGCCCACGAATGACGTTTCACGAAAACAAAAATATTTCCCTTAATTAACTAAATGATATCTGTAGTCAAAAATTGGAACTATCGATATAAAACGACGTCATATAGCAAACTTGTTAAAGCAGTGTGTGCTGTAGTATTCTAGGTGCACTGATTAAAGTAAGCTAAGTAAAATATTTAATAACTTGCTTATTTAGACGAACCAACAATACATACAATAATTAGCCTTTCCACACACTACGTTTTTCAACAAAACTCAAGTTGCACTTGTGTATCCACCCAAAACTCAAATGCGGCACGTGTCTAGGTATATGTAAAATTATTTTCATTTTATACTGGATCAAAATCTACTGAAATATAAGGCCCGTCGCACACTTGCGCTAGGTTTTTTGACTGATGTGTGCTATGTTTTCATTTTACAGCCTACTGTTTTGGTGTCCAAAACTCAAATAAGCGAGACGTTGTAGATAAAAATCAGGATCAACCCAATCTGTAAAGCAATATATTTAGATATTTTATTTTCGTCTTGGAGATAAATAATTAGCTCATATCGCTCCCAAAATGAGCGATGTGAGCTACGTTTCTATCCCATAAGTTTAAAAATAGCATTTGAAAAAATCAGGACGTACGAGTAGCTTGAGCTGAGCTCCAGGAATTTGGTTTCACTTATTTCAGCTTTTGTTTTCAAAAATAAATCAAATTTACATTGCACTGTTAGTGTATCCAGCACACCCTTTGGTAGTTTTTTTTATATAGCTATCTGTCAATGAGAGTTAGAGCAGGACTTATATTTAAGTAGATTTTGACTGGATGGTTGAGCGAAACGGATAGAAAAAACAAAACACATTTGCTCAGGCGTTTATTTTTTATCAAGATTCATTTTCATACTGATCGCGTAAAAACAAAAAAAAATGATAACCCTAAAATTTGTTTTAGGAGACGAGTAGCACATTAAATTAATGCTACAAGCGGGCTCCAAAAACCCCTGCTTTAAAATTTTGTTTATAGGCGAAGAGGTAAGAACGAACAAAAACGCATCACGTTGCCGTACTTTATGGAACGGCCCAAGCACGACGACAATTACGAGTAAGATGCATTTCAACGAGTGTTTTACTTATGTTTCTATTTTTTCTAGGTTATTTGTTGTTTGGTAACACGTAGGTGGCCGTGCGTTATCCACATTTCATCTACAAAAGAGAAAAAGTCTCACATTCCCATCACTTGTTTATAATCTCCTTTATAGTTGTGATGAAATGTAGTGTTGACTCGTGTAAACAGGTGAAATGATCTTCCTGTGATTTTATAAATACGAGAAAATATCTTGTGGCATTTTTGGTATCGGTGCAGCGCGATAAGCAAACAATATTGTTTGATTTTGTTGCTGGGAACATTCTTAATTAAATATTTTCTGAAAACTTCAATAAATCAAGAAATCAGGTGGCTCAGTCTGAATATTTAAAATTATGAATATTTAATTCTCCGTTGCTCGCTGCTTGAACCATCTTTAAATGAGAAGTTGATAGGTTTAAAATTAAATCCTAGTTTCCCTAAAGGCCATTACTCGTATATGCATATAGAAGGCTTAAAATGTTGGGCTACAAAGCCAGCGGAAAATAAGAGATTACGCTACTCGCCACAAGTGGCAGTACTATTACAAAAGAGAATTAATTTTGTTATATAATTACCAACGGGAAATTGTTTATTCATTTTATTTTTATTTTATCACAAAATAAAACTTAAAATGACAAATTGATTGATCTCCGAAGTAAAGGAAGTCGGTATATGAAATCTTGTTAAATATTTCGTCTTTCCGTCATTTTTTAACGAACTACGATGAAATTTGGATAGTTTGGATGAAATTCGGAAAAAACTTATTGAATAGAATTTTCAATGTGAATTTTTTGATTTTCTGCGAGCATATAGGTTCTTCTCTGTTTCTGGCCAATCTCTAAAAAATGTCCACTAGTAACCAATACTTTGTATTGTTTTTCTAATAGCTAAGGCCATACTTAAGCTTCATAGAAAATTTGGAAGAAATGTATGGATTAGAGTGCTCACTACAATTTTTTGGTGTTTTGTGGCCATATAGAACTTGGCCACAAAAAATCCAAAAATTATAATGAAAATCATTATTCAACAATTTTCCTCAAATTTTTCATGATCTAGTCTCAGTATAACAATCTAAGCTATTAGAAAAACAACCGAAATTATTGGTTACTAGTGGATGTTTTTGAGTCGTAGAGACTAGCATAATTTGGCGTATGTTTTGCGGAATTTTGAATCACAGACCTACTTTAACAAGTAAAATTAGTTAAGGAAAAAATGTAACTGAATGCAACTTATGTGCACCTGCGTCAAATTTTTCCAGACAAATTTGGCTGAGGATATTGAAAGAGAGCAAGACCAAGCAACGAGAACAGTTTATTTTGTAAACAAATCTTTCCCTTAAAATTTTATTTGTTCCGCTGCGACATTTTTAGATGTTTATCTCACATCAAATTACGACGCGGAGGACCACCCCATGAATATTAAATTTACTTATTTTTACCCGATACTGAAATTGTTGCTTATTATTTTTTGATATTCACGATTTTCCTTTATATGTGCGTTATTTTTAAAAAATATCGACCGCGACGACTCGTCTAAATCATATCGATTTGTTTTACCAACATAGGGAAATTAGAAGCTAAACGATAATCAGCTTAAAAATTGGAAATCGGAAAATTTTAATGCAGGTTAACATAAAGTCGCCTTAAGGTTTTTGTTTCGCTACTCACGTTTAATCGAAATGGGAGGGCCGTACCCTTAAAATATAGGCCTAGTAAATTATATA
This sequence comes from Nephrotoma guestfalica, assembly GCA_963691935.1. NCBI lineage: Eukaryota > Metazoa > Arthropoda > Insecta > Diptera > Tipulidae > Nephrotoma > Nephrotoma guestfalica. The sequence goes on from OY829915.1 coordinate 147,372,576, forward strand.
ACACGTGGTATCCTATATACTACCTCCTATATACTTTTCCATATATTATCTTGATGTTGTTACCTACGTTCGAAAATAAATTTTAACGATTGCAGTGTGATATTTAACATCCGACAACTCACTAAAACATTCATTATTATATAAACAAGCAACAATTTATTTTATAGACTCCATTAGTTCATCAGCAGTCATTTCAGTTTATCATAGGCCACACAAAACATAAATTCGCCAATTCGACCTTAGACTTTACAAATTTCAATAATTTTGTTCATAAACATAAAAATTATAAAACGGAAAATGTAAATAAATTTATTACTTAAATCATTTTTTTTTTGAGAAAATCTATTTTCGATCTTTAACTTGATCGTTGAACAAAAAAATCAAATTTTACAAACGAATTTTCTCTGCTTAAAGTTTTTTTTTGATTATATTGTGTTTTTCAATTATTTATGATCTTGAAAAACTGATCTTTCCATTAACACATTTTAATTTTTGTTTTTATTTTTTTTTTATGTAATCCAGATGTTTAAAAGGAAAATCGTGAAAATATTGTATACAAAATGTAATATGGCGGACGTATCGAATTCTGCTTTATTTAGCGCAAACAAATGAACCATTTGTTAACAAGAAACACTTGTTTCATTTTTATGGCACCGTTTGAAGAAAACACGGAATGACAAAATTAAGTGATTGACATTTAGATGAAAAATTCTTGCATCGCAAAAAATAGAAATTGCTAACATCAATTTTAATTTTAATTTACAATTGATTGTTCCTGCTTCGTTTAATGTGTCTGTTAAATGTTAAATTTGCGTGAAATGTACGTATACATAGGTTTATATAAGAAACACATAATGTATAGAAGAACTAGACAAGTTTTTTGTTAAATTTTCTAAAATTAGACCCGAAAAATCCGATTGGATTACATACACCTTTTTGCGCGTATCGAAATGAACTTTTCAAATTTTGTATTTTTGAAATTTTAAATTAAATTTATTTCAAAAATAGATTTTTTTTATTTTCCTCTTTTAACAGTTAATTAATGTGCACACAAATTTTTATTAATTTTTGCATAGGTAACAATTCCGATATATGTTCCACCCGCAAACAAAATATTTTGGGCCCGCAACACATCACACACACGACACGACGATCTTGATAAGTCCATAGAGATCACTTAATAATTTTTTTTTATAAAACTCACTAATCGATATTTTTATTGAACTTTGCTTTTACATGTTTAAAATTTTAAATAAATAAATAATTTTATTTTGTTTATTTAAAAAAAATTAACCATTAAAACAATTATTTATATTATTGTAGTACCTACCAATAATAAATTAACAACAATATGATAATTAATCTAAATTAATTAAAATTTAACTTTGAAAATAAATAAAATAACGAATTTTATTTAAATATATAATGTTTATTTGCAATCACAGAATTGTTTATTTATTTTATTTAAATTAATAATTTAATTAAGTTTTTAATTTGACTACTTCACACGACACAATAGAGATTATAACTAAGATTTTATATAAAAAAATCTATTTAAAAAATTATCTGATCGAAATTCTCAGAACATAACGAAAAGTTCGGGTTTTTGCGCTAATTAAACAATACAGTACACGTTGACGGTGGAAAATTAGTATGTTCAATGTAGAGTGTGCGACAGAGATATTATTAAATTAGGCCGAGAGGTTTAAGAACCAAAAAGATGGTTTTGAAATAATGTGTGAGTATAGATGATCGTTTACATATCATCTACTAATTTACGTCATTGCGTCGACAACTCGTCGATGACGTCGAATAGCCGTAGAGAACGTCGACTACATGTAGACAACGTCACCAACTACATACTTGTAATTTACGTCAGTAGTAATTGAATGATAATCATCATGATCAGCAGATGGCACTAAATTTCGTTTGTGACACGTCTGAGATGAATCGTTTACGACATGTCTGAAATGAGTCGCATGTGAGACGTCATAGGCTCATTATGGCCTAATCAAATGCCCCATTAAAAAATTTGTTAATTTGTTAATTTGTATGTTAATTGATCTTGTTTTGGGTTCTAATTTCGGTTTTGGTTCGATTTTCGATTTGGGTTCTGCTAGCTTTAGATTAAATGACCTGAAGTTTTCTCAAGAACTAGTGGAGCCCAAAATTTGTTAATGAGGCATTTGATTAGGCCATACTGAGCCTAAAATTATTTGTATGTTAATTGATCTTGTTTAGGGTTCTAATTTCGGTTTTGGTTCGATTTTCAATTTGGGTTCTGCTAGCTTTAGATTAAATGTCCTGAAGTTTGGTCAAGAACTAGTGGACCCCAAAATTTTTTAATGGAGCATTTGATTAGGCCATAATGAGCCTAAAATTTTGGGTTCTAATTTCGGTTTTGGTCCGATTTTCGATTTGGGTTCTGCTAGCTTTAGATTAAATGACCTGAAGTTTGGTCAAGAACTAGTGGAGCCCAATATTTTTTAATGGGGCATTTCATAAGGCCATAACGAGTCTAAAATTATTTGCATGTTAATTGATCTTGTTTTGGGTTCTAATTTCGGTTTTTGCCCGATTTTCGATTTGGGCTCTGCTAGCTTTAGAATAAATGAACTGAGCTTGAAGTTTGGTCAAGAACTAGTGGAGCCCAACATTTTTTAATGGAGCATTTGATTAGGCCATAATGAGCTTAAAATTATTTGAATGTTAATTGATCTTGTTTTGGGTTCTAATTTCGGTTTTGGTTCGATTTTCGATTTGGGTTCTGCTAGCTTTAGATTAAATGACCTGAAGTTTTCTCAAGAACTAGTGGAGCCAAAATTTGTTAATGAGGCATTTGATTAGGCCATAATGAGCCTAAAATTATTTGTATGTTAATTGATCTTGTCTAGGGTTCTAATTTCGGTTTTGGTTCGATTTTCGATTTGGGTTCTGCTAGCTTTAGATTAAAAGACCTGAAGTTTGGTCAAGAACTAGTGGAGCCCAAAATTTGTTAATGGGGCATTTGATTAGGCCATAATGAGCCTAAAATTATTTGTATGTTAATTGATCTTGTTTTGGGTTCTAATTTCGGTTTTGGTTCGATTTTCGATTTGGGTTCTGCTAGCTTTAGATTAAATGACCTGAAGTTTTCTCAAGAACTAGTGGAGCCAAAATTTGTTAATGAGGCATTTGATTAGGCCATAATGCGTCTAAAATTATTTGTATGTTATTTGATCTTGTTTAGGGTTCTAATTTCGGTTTTGGTTCGATTTTCGATTTGGGTTCTGCTAGCTTTAGATTAAATGACCTGAAGTTTGGTCAAGAACTAGTGGAGCCCAAAATTTTTAATGGGGCATTTGATTAGGCCATAATGAACCTACAATTATTTGTATGTTAATTGATCTCGTTTTGGGTTCCAATTTCAGTTTTGGGCCGATTTTCGTTTTGGGTTCTGCTAGCTCTGAAATGATAAAGCCTTATGCCTTTTCTATAATGAGCAGAATAATAAAATTTACATAGGGCATTTAATTAGCCTAAAATTAACCTTTAATTTTCCAATTGTTTTTAAAATATTTTTTGATATGGGTTCTGCTAACTTTTTCTAAAGCTAGCAGAACCCATCGTTTTTGTTGGAAGGGGTGGAGCCCGAAATTGTTTAGTAGAGCATTTAATTAGCCTATTATTAGCCTATAATTATTCATACTATCTTGTAATATTCTGCTGTATGGGTTCTGCTAGCTTAAGGGACGTCAACATTAATGTGTTGAATCAACAAATATATGTCCTATAATTTTTTTTTTTTTGCGAATAATTTTTAGTATAAAAACATATTTTTACCGAACACAAAATATTAAAAATGTTGCTAAAAAAATTTTCTAAATAAAACAGTTACTAGATGTTTACTTACCAATTCCATAAACAAAATATTAATACAGAAAATAATATTAATGGCGTTGTCACAAAGAATGAATTGACATGCAAAATGTTTCAAACCTCTCGGTTGTTTACCTACGTCATATTAAAAGTATGTACTTGATAGAATAAGAAAGACCGACGACTTGTCATACATGTTTCGCGTAGGAAGGAGGAAATTATTTTTATGGAAGGAGAAATGTACAGTGCGAACCATAACTAAATAACTACTAAACCATATAACCAAATAATGGAAAATGGAGCGAGGGCGATCACTTTGAATTTTGTCCTCGTAAAAAATTCATATAAAGGGTGTTTTTTTAGAGCTCCGCAATTTTAAAGTTAAGTTAAAATAGAACAAAGAAAAACATTTTATTGGATAAGGCTTTTTTGGGTAAATGATTTTATCTGTCCAAATCTGGCTTCGATCACTCTTCGCAGCAATTGCGGCCGTTTCTCGCTAATAACTCGCCGAATGCTGTGTTTCAAGTGTTCAATCGTCTCTGGTCTATCGGCGTAGACAAGTGACTTATCATATCGCCAAAGAAAATAAACTAATGGAGTCATATCACACGATCTCAGTGGCCAATATACCGATTCTATATCGTTCACAGTTGACTGTAACATTCCGCCCATCATCGTTTTTGAAGACATATGGACCAATGATTCCGCTGGCCCATAAAGCGCACCAAACAGTGATTTTCTCTGGATGTAATGGTGTTTCGGCAAAGGCTTGTGGATTATATATTCACCCCCAATCCGACAATTCTGTTTGTTATCGTAGCCATTCAACCAAAAGTGAGCTTCATCGCTGAACAAAATTTTCTTTGTAAAATTAACATCAATATCAATCTGTGCTTCAGCCCCGACACATCCCCAGTTGCTGAGAACAACGTCGAATTGATTGATTTGGGTCTTCCTTAATGCTACGTCCAGGACTTTCCCGGGTTCTTCGTCGACTTGGGATTAGTAGTATTAGTTACCTGGACATAATTTTTTTTGCTCACTCTCCTATCCACCTTGCAAAATCTTATTTAACTCGCCATATTAATTAAACATATCTTTTAATTTTAACTTACTACTTTAACATTTTAGTAATTATGTATAAATTGAATAATAATATTTTTTTTGTTTAAGTATCAAAACAAGCTACCTGTGAAATCCTATTTGCCCATTTATAATTTTTAGAAATTTTGATATTAGTTCACTCACCCCAACCGATTCACCTCAAGAGCTATCTTAGTGTCGTTGGAATTTTATGTTGTTTTCTTTTTATTTTCCAAAAGAATTTATAAAATTAGGATATGTTTTAATAACGGCGCCTTCAGGAATTAACCATTAAATTTCAAATAATAAACCTTGTTGAAAATGACACAAAACAAACTCGATTACGCTAAAAACACCACGTATAAGTGATGAATTTCGTGTAGTAGCGGCTCTACCGCGCCTCGTGGATCTGATGATGCTGATATATATGGCAGACTCTACCGCGCCTCGTGGTTTTGATGACGCTGATATATGGTAACGGTTCTACTGTGTCTCGTGGATTTGATGACGATGATATACGAGTATATGGCAGCGATTCTACCGCGCCTCGCGGATTTTTTGACGCTGATATTTGGTAGCGTATCTATCGCGCCTCTACGGTGCCTCGTGGGTTATGATGGCGACGATATACGAGTAGATGGCAGCGTTACTACCGCGCCCTTTATCATATTCAAACTTAAATATATTTTATAATTGACCTTCAGTTTTATTTTATTTAATAAATTTTTTTGTTTATTTTAAGTTTGCTTCACATCACCATCACCATTTACCATGTTTCCGTGACAGAGTTAACCTAGGTTAGCTCAGGTTTACGTACATGGAAACACAGATTAAGGTTGAGTTTCGTTAAATTTGTTTTAACTCAACGAAACTAGTACGGTTGGGATGGGTTCTATCTGTCAACGTTTTTACGTGTATTTTAAAATGACGCTCATTGTAAACTATTAAAATACAGATTTTGAGTAAAAATATTTTAAAATTAACCTTGAAAACGAGTAAACTATCGAAATAAATATTAACATCCTCGTAGCTGTCAACTAACACCAACAAAATTTCAACCCAACGAAGCCTAAACCTATTTTTTTTTCCCCTGTACTGTTCTGGGGCCGAGGCTCTCCCAACTCTTTCGCGGTCCTTAACTTTACGCCTGTATTGGTCAATTCGAGGACGTACGGATATAGGTCCGATTTTTATTACCATCTGCACATTGCATAGCTCCATGCCAGCCTATACTGGCATGGAAGATGGGTCGGCCCATGAGCCCCGCACTCCGACAGGGGGTCATAGATGTGTTCCTTCTCATCACAAATCGTAATTTGTTGATAAAAATTCCCTTTGCATCCTGCCCCTATCGGGATTCGAACCCGGTACCTCCCGATCCAAACGCCAAAGCTTTAACCACTAAGCCATTTGGTCGGTAAACCTATTTTAACTCGGTACATGGAAACATGGTAATTCACTGACTATCTTCTTTTTTTTATCGTACGTCAAAAAAAAATTATCTAAATCATTTTTTTTCTTTTTGTTGGCAGTATTTTCATTGCTGAACGAAAGAAAACCCCAGAAGGCCGTATGTACAGCGTCTATCGCTTGTTCGGCACCCACTGTTTGACGTCCTACTGGATGCGTATTATAATTTAGAGTATATGTGGTGCGAAAACGATCCATAGTTAACCGAATTAGCCGCTCTGATGGACGATTATGACGACCGTAAAATGGACGTAATGCACTATAACGCAATGCAAGCGTTGCTCTAGCGTGAGTCTAATCATTATGAAATGGCAAATCAAACTAATGACAAAGCAAATGTCAGCTGTCAAATACGTTGTCAAATAAAACAGCGTTGGCAACTTAAAGATGTGAACCTCTAAAAAAACACCGTTTACTAAAAATGTATAATGTGCCATAACTAACCCCTTTTTATTTGAACGTCTAACTTCAATAAAAAAAATAAAAAATTAATATGCGTAGGCCCCCTTAGTTCTCGGCCAACGCCATAATTCTATTACGCACACCACCAATCACTGAATCAATGATGTCGGGGAATAATTCGGTTCAGGTATATTCAATCTTTCTAACTAATAATCCCCAAAGATTCTCTATCAGATTTAGATCTGGAGAACAAGCGGGCCAATCTTATTTCTATATTCCCTTAGTCGTATTACTTCATGCGACGTGACTATGAATCTTTCTATCTTATTAGATTATAAAAACAAAATTTACTTTTGTCAATTTTGCAAAATACTTATTTTTGTCCAAAACTCATAGTGAATATTTTTTAAATCTTCGTTTGAAAAAATTCTATTTATTTGTCGCATCAAAATTTCAAGTGATAAAAATTGTCGTTTGAAGTGATAGTAGTAGCAGCATACTAAGATTTAAAAAACAGCCACAACGAGTTTTGTAAACAAGTATTCTAGTAACCAAGAAGATGAGTAGACACATCGCATGAAGTAATGCGACTAAGCGAATAGGGGTGTAAAATTGGTATGTAATACTCCCCATACCACCATATCTTGGTATTTTGAGTCTTATGGTCAGAGAAACGTTCCAAATTATCCTCGCGGAGTACATTGGCGTCCTAAAATACCATATGTTATTCTAGACGCCAATGTACTCCGAGGATCCTTCTAGTTTATCGAAATGCTAAAATGAGCGTAGCCACAGAAGAGCAAGTCCCCATACTATTAAAATTCCACCGCCAAAATTTAGGTTTGAACATTATATTCGAATATCATCCGGTCCATCAAGTTTAATTTTTTCTTTCATCGGAAAAAATTACCTATTGATAAATAATGGATGGTTATTATAAATATAATGCTAAATATTTTCAATTACCTTTGACCAGTCCTGTCTCATATTTTCTAAATCAGTTGTGTAAAAAAAAACGTAAACCACGAGTGGTTATATAGTTATAGATCGCACTGTATGTGGCATGCCTCACAACTGTCATCGAACGTGGACTGCAATGTGCCAAGTCAAAAATACTTTTGGTCGATTTTTGATGGTGCGTTAACTAAATAATTAATTAATGACCAGTCATGTTAGTTTCTCATATGACTTGTCATTAATTAATCATTTAGTCAACACACCATCAAAAATCGACCAAAAAGTATTTTTGAATTTTTCATCACACTCGAAAAATAATTACGCATATGACTCCAGCGCAAAAGTATATCGAAACAAAAGCGTTATAGTTTGGCTAATTGTGAAACTGGTTTACATTGAAACTGTATCGAATTAGTTGCATCGTAATGTGAGTGAAATCAATACATGGAAATATGAAAAATATGTTAAGCTTATATTGAAAGTATATACACAATGCCTTAGCGAATTATTATAAATTCGCTAAACAATAGCTAACCCCAGCAGGTCGATTCTAGCTTTCCTATAGAAAAAAAGAATTAGGAAAAATATTTACATAGCGTTTATGTCAAAAATATCATATTCTGGCCTACTGGGAAATCATGTTTGATCTAAATTTTTAAAATTTAGAAAATAATTTTTCCGTATCGAAATTGGATAGGGAAAATATTCCCAAATTAATTTTGTTTTGAAAAAAATTTTACACCAACTGTTTGCCATAATATGCCAGAAAAAAATATTTTGCCTATTTCCTTTTTCCTATAGGAAAGCCAGAATCGACCTGCAGGTGATATAGAAATTTTATTTTCCCTTTCCTGTACGTGTTGTAACCTTGGCATATAGTACCTAAAGCCATTTATTTACAAAAATATCTATCGAATTTAGCGTGCTACATAAGTCTAAGATTATCAAAGCGTGTTTAAGATTAATCCGAAAAATTGCAGTTGACCAGTCATCTTAGTATATCAAAAGTTTAGTAAGACGCATAGCTGAGTCATGGCGAAATATTACCCTGCGACAGAAAATAATTTCAAACACTACCATGAAGTAGTGTAGGCCATCTATGTAGAATCCAAAAACTTTTGCCCAATTTCTAAACGAGCTTGAAAGAAGGTTCGTATCAGACTCGTAACGATTTTTAACACGAAATTTACTACGAAATTTTCTACTGTGGAGGTTTTCACAGGGAATACCTGAGACTTGGACCACTATCACGTAACAGTGACAACGGTTTTCCCAGGGATTGCCTGAGACTTCGGTCACTATCACCAAGTAGAATAGGCTATTTTGAATACCAAAACTGTAGCCCCATTTATATACGAGCTGGAAATAAAATAATTCAGATTTAGCAAAGACACAATTTTTATTTGTATTCGGATTATTTTTGAGCCACCTACACAAACATTGGTTTCTGGAATCTAGGACGATTTTAGTATTTGCGGTCCCTGACCTCTAATAGATGAAATACGCGAGAAATTTGTTCGGAGATAAGTGTCTGTGTCTATGGTATATATGTAGTTCCGCTTAAACCTCTTCTTGATTCTTAAATTCTTCACAGCGTTGAGCCCCGATTTGAAATTTTCGAACCGTGATCCTATACTCTTTTAATTCAATTTTAATTACGGATCAGGTCGCTAACATACAGAACCACTTCTCAATTAAACACATCTGGTGGTTGCAGCATTCATAATTGAGAGCAGTTTACGCCACTCGAAAGTCGTAAAAAAATATGGACTCAAATTTTCCTACTTAAGAGCCATTTGAAGCTTAGAAAAAGTTAACCGATTTTACAGGGAAAGGGCAGGTACTTCGAAGTAACATTATGTCAACCCGGACCAATCTTTTTAAGTTGACCACTTGAATGGAGCTCGTGCACAACCTATAATGTTTTATTGAGAACGAGTAGAGTTATATTTTAATAAAACAATTGATTAGAGTATAACGAGCTTATCCGCACGACACTTGATTTTGTTTTGGTTCCCCAAAAAGCAATGGAGCCTAAAAATTATTATTGGTACATTTTATTCGCCTCTAATGAGATTCTTCAATTATATAACCGTGTGTATATGTTTGAGCTGCACCGCTTGCACTACTTACTCATGTTATATAATATTTCAAACTTCAATCAAATTTTAATCATCGTAATTCAATTTTATTGGGGCTATTACATCACAACACGGAACATTTATGTACTCACGAATGTAAATAAGATGAAACTGTACGATGTAGAAGTGAAGAGAAGAACAACGTATTGTTATACTCGTATAATCTGCGAGCGATAAGTTTAAAAATAATCCAATTCTATTCTTAAAAACAAAAAATAAATCTTTTGCGAAATGTAAAAAGAAAATCTCGGTGACACGAAATTAAATTAATAAATTAACAAAAAAAAACATTTTCCGAAGACATAAACAATGTAAACGACGTGAATAATAAATAGAAAAATTTTCTATTGCAAAAAATTCTGATTGGTCTTTACCGAATGAATATTCCACCTGCACAACCATGAATTTCTTTTAAATAATTTAAAATAATTAATTTTCAACGATGCTACAGAAGACGATAAAACAAAAGCAAACCATGTGAAAAATAAATGTTTCTTGGGAAGTTAATTAAGCTGCTTTCTTCAGATGTTACCAATGTCGATAACAAAGATTATAAAATTAGTAAATTATAAGACAAAGTATATATTTCAGATAATATATAACAAAGAATGCTCCGCATCTCTCAAAAAGAGGGTCGGTCCACCGAAGGTACCCTATTACGCTTACACCATATGAGTAGAACTCATAAGGTTTAAAAAAATCTACAGATTCAGATAATATCGCAAATATAACGTAGTCCAGGAACAAAAACCGAAAAATTATTTTGTTGCACAAGGGCCTAAAACGATCATTTTCTAAATTTTAAAATTATCCAGCTGATTTCCTGTATTATGAGTTTATTTCACAGACTTGAAACTCAATCATTTCGTACGTCCCTAATGCTAGTCCTAGCAGAACATTACAAGATAGTATGGATAATTATAGGCCAATAATAGGCTAATTAAATGCTCTATTAAAAAATGTTCGGCTCCATCCCTTCCAACTGAAACGTTGGGTTCTGATAGATTTAGAAAAAGTCTGCAGAATCCATATCAAAAAATGATTTAAAAACAATTAGAAAATTAAAGATTAGTTTTAGGCTAATTAAAATTTGTTTCATTCTGCTCGTTCTAGAAAAGACATTAGGCTTTATCACTTCAAAGTTAGCAGAACCCAAATCAAAAATCCAAAAACCGAAATAAGAACGCAAACCAAGATCCATTGGCATACCAATAATTTTAGGTTCGTTATGACTTATTTGCCTCGGTAAAAAATTGTAGACTCCACTCGTTCTTGACTAAGCCTAAGGCCGTTTAATTTAAAGCTAGCAGAACCCAAATCGAACATATTAGCAAAACCGAAAGTAAAACGCTAATTAAGATCCATTGACATACAAATAATCGGTCTAGAACGAGAGGAACCAAAAATGTTAGAATTTGATTACGCCATAATGAGCCTAAACTTCTTTGTATGTCAATGGACCTTGGTTTGCGTTCTAAATTCAGTGTTGAAAACTGAAAAAAACTGAATTAAAGTTTATGACATATCAGAATCTGTCTCTTCTAATCATCACCAGTCTCCTCACCATTAAATATGGGGCAAACGAAAGGCAAGGACTGGCGCCCTTGTGGAGACTATCGACAATTAAACACTGTGACAGTCCCAGATAGATATCCTATTCCCCACAGACACAGTTTTTGGTTGAAACCCGCCGGTACGATTACTTTCTCATAATTTAGTTCGGGCTTATCATCAAATCCCCATATTCATAAAAGGATATTCATAAAAGTGTGATAACCGCTCCTTTTGGGTTTGATTTGGAATTAATATTAAAGCTTCAAAATAAATTTTCGGCTTGAAGCCACTCTACTTCTTGAGCTATGCAATTTCGAAAGATGGCATCCTCCCGTTGAAAGACAGAGTTAATGTCATTTCAAACTTTCTAGAGCCAACATCAATACGCCAAATACAGCAGTTCGTCGGTATGGTGAACTATTATCACCGCTTTGTATTATATAGGGCATTTGGCCACATTACTTAAGAAAGTTAAAAACAGAAGAAACTTCTCTTGGCTCGAAGAGCGCACTGAATCTTTCGAAATGGTCGAGCGCTCTTTATAGTGTTTTTTTTAAAGAAGCTTGCCCTGCGAAAACTGAATACTCTAATTCCGATAGAGAACCTCTTACTATGTATCTAGCAATCAAGCTAAAGCTCTCTATATTTATCGACCATAAACTCCTCACAACAGCTGTTGCACCACTCCATTATATTGCCCAATTCTCTCCCGACATTCATCACATTAAAGGTAAACACAATGTGGTAAGTGACTATTTATCTCATTCTAGTGTAACACTTATCACGTGAAGGTAGCCCCTTCTCTTTCGATATGGAGGAATTTCTTACGCGCCGAGTAATTGCAGAAATTTCAGCACGATCGACTTACCAGACAAGCAACAAATTTTGTTTGAGAGCCAAAAATCGACCCTTCGATCCCCTCATTGGTGTATTCGTGCCACGCGAAAACTTATATGTACTGAAACAAGCAACTGGGCAAAATCGTATATCCCATGTCAAAAACCTAAAGTTCACCGCCACACGAAATCGGAACATGGTAAATTCGAGCGACCAAGGTTTGAAAACATTCACATGGACCTGGTTATTTGAGAAATGACCTCAAAAACCGAACGTAAGATCTTCTACAATGAGAGTATCTGTAGATATGATGTCCCTCTCTTTATCAAAACAAGAACCGACGTTGTTCATCGAGCTAACAAAGCTTCCAGGTTCTCATCGCTTTCGGAAAACTGCATACAAACCGAAAGTTCTCTTTCTGAATCTTGTCGGACTGGTCCACAAGCAACTAAAAGCCATATTAACTCGATGTAGTACTTCCCATCGCAGATTAGAAATTCCTACAATTTTAGGTATTCGAACCTCAGTCAAGGAAGACCTCAACTGCACCCCATCAGAGCTAGTGTGGTCAAAACATCAAGGTTCCCGGCGAATTCTTCTTCAACGATCAAAATTCATACTCAAACACAGATACTTCGGCTTTCGTGATGCAGCTTTGTACAAGACATTAAACCGAAGAGGCAACGTACATTCCCAAAAAGCTGGAAAATGTTCACACGAATTCGCTAGTGTGGATAGAGTTATAGGTCTTCTGAATATACCCTATTCTGGACAATATCCAGTGACTCGCGAAGTTCTCAAATTCTTTGTTGTAGATAAGGAATACTACTGTGGGCAACAAGTAGTAAAACATTTTAATTTAAATCTCGCGCGGAAAACCATTCGTCGAAATATTTTGTTTCTATGTTGGTGTGACTATCAGTAATATCTATGCCAAACGTCACATCAAAATAATCATTAGTGTTTAGTATACGCTTGTCTTTCTGAAGTTCAAAAAGTGCATTCGGCGATTTTTACAATGAGTGAAATTATTCAACAAAGAAGTTCCATTACATTTTGTGTGCGGAATCAATTTTGTGGTGCCAAAACGTTCAGAATGTTGCAAAAGGCCTTCGGTGATAGTTGTATGTCGCGAGCAAGTGTTTTTGATTGGTACAAATTGTTCAAAGAGGGTCGGGAACGTGTTGACGACGAACCACGTCTAGGACGGCCATCAACTGATGATCAACACGTTAATAAAACCAAGGAATTGCGCTCGAGAATCGATAATTGACAGTCAGAGACCTTACTGGCATTGTTGAAATATCGGAAGGTTGGTTCCAAAATCTCTCAATTTTTTGGAAAAACAGCGTCGCGTTGACGTCTGTGGAACAATGCTTTCCGACTACCAGGATGTCATAAAACGTATTATAACTGGCGGTGAGTCTTGGATCTATGCTTACGACCCGGAAACAGATGATCAATCGGCCGAATATCGTGCCAAAGGTGAGCCGAAGCCGAAAAAACCACGTCAAAGCAAGTCAAAAATCAAGGTGATGTTGATAGCTTCCTTCGATTATCGAGGTGTGGTGCATTCCGAATTCCTTGCGACCAGCCAAACTGTCAACAAGGAATACTATTTGAGTGTTATGCGTCGTTTGCGCGAAGCTATTCGTAAAAGGAGGCCGGAATTATGGGTCGACCGGACAAGTGGTGCAGTGGTTAAAGCTTCGGCACTTGTACCGGGAGGTGCTGGGTTCGAATCCCATCAGAGGCTAGATGCAAAATCGAATTTTCATCATCGATTACGATCGTTGATGCTAATAAATACAACTAAGACCCTCTGATGGAGTTCAGAATTCCGTGTCGCGCGCCAACCCACCTTCCATGTCAATGTACAGGTTGACATGGAGCTTGCAATGTGCAGGTGGTACACTGTAGTTGTGTGAGTAGGTGAAGTAGGTGGGTTAATGATGTGGAGTGAATGAGTGGTATCACAATGGGCCTAAAAATTGGCCTAAGTGTGCAGTAAGCAACCACTGAAACCTAGCCTATGGGTCGACAACTCTTGGTTTTTGCACCACTATAATGCACCTTCTCATACTGAGCTGGTTTTACGTGATTTTTTCGCCAAAAATTCCACCCATATCGTTCCGCAACCACCGTATTCGCTTGATTTAGCTCCGTGTGACTTTTGGCTGTTCAGCAAACTCAAACGACCGCTCCGGGGAAACCGTTTTGAGTCAATTAAAGACATTAAACGTGAATCGCTACGCGCATTGGAGGCTATTCCGGAAATTGACTTTAACCACTGTTTCGAGGATTGGAAAAAACGTTGGCACAAGTGTATTGCGGCCGCGGGGGATTACTTTAAGAGGGACGAAATAGATTTGGAGAAATAAATAAAGAATTTTAAAATTATGAACAATGTCTTACTGTTGTTTGCCCACAGTATTACTTGTGGTAAACCCAGTCGAAAATCCGTGTGTTCGTGAAACAATGACGTTCAATTTAAAACACTACGGGTTTCGATCCAGAAGGGAAGTGATGTAGCACTAATTGTTTATTTAATTTTTTATTTGATTGAATTAAGCAGACCTACCTGATTGATATCCCTGTTTATAATACTGTGGATTATACTCAAAAAAATGATGATTACCATGATGATTACCCCCTGTGTGGTTAGGAAGGGTAACTGGTCGTTGGAAATTATTATTATTATATTTCGGTTCGTTCCAATAATAGGAAAATTAGTAGTCATTGCTATTATAGATAAAATTTATGGATATGTGCAGTAACTGGAACGAGTGTAGATTTTTTTACCTTACCTTTACAACAAAAGTATTATACTTTACAATTACGGAGTAAGTAAAGCATTTTAATAGTGGGTATTCAATGTCGAGCTTTTGACGAAGTTAGAATGGTTCAAAATACCGAGGTAAGCAATTTGAAAACACGAATGGTGTTGCTGCCACTAGTAAGATTTAAGCTATTAGAACGGATCCAGTGGATTGATTATCTTCTATATACGTAGTTCTAATAACTAGGGTGCTCTATTTGGTGACTTTTTTGATGAAGCCACTCTTTATTAGTATTTTGTTGTGTTGGCAATTTGTTTCTGACTTCAAATAAGCCTAATACAATTTTCTAGCGAATTTCCTAAAACAGCCATTACATTTCATGTCCCTTTCCGATGCATGGCTAGATTTCCATATTGTAAGAACAATACTAACGCTATATAATTCGATACTAGTCTGCCAATTTCGGTTGCCACTGTTCAAAAATTGAGAACACCGAAATAAATTTAAATGGGAGTTAACACAAAATGTGAATCGTTAAATTTCACAAAGAGGATTAACGATTTAGCAGTTGCCAGAAAAATCATACAAGAAATCTGGATCCATAAAATTATTGTTACGCTTTTCATTTGCAAATATAAAAACCGCGATTAACGTGTGGGTAATAAAGTTCATTTTTATTTGTGTGCGCACATCTGCAAATAAGGTGAGAAAATATTTATGATAAACCAACCAAAAATATGATGATGACCACAGTGCGAGTTTGGCAGTCACCTTTACCCAAAGTCATATCTTACTCGTAAAATCATTCATGGTCGCACTTAAAAATCCATTTTAAATTTTATCTTAATTTACTTTTATTATAAATACAATGACCCAATTACCCGTTATACCACCTAAAAATTAATTCAATGTCAATAATTTAATTTAAAATTAAAGTCTAAGAAGAATATTATAGAGAAACACCTGACAATTTCCATCAGCCGCGTCGCGTTACATGTAAAACAGAAAAATACTTAAGCCATTTTTATATTTATTTGGTTGGTCTAAATTTAATTTTTCAATTTAATACGAAAAACTATATAGAGAAAATGGACGATGATAAATTATTTAGAATTCAACATACTAAATACTACATATCTGCGATCTGGCCTACTCGAACACGCGCGTTCTTAAAAGAGCGGTTACAGATGATTACATCTCGACCAAAATTGTTGGAGGCGTACTTGTACCGGAATAACAACAGAGCAATTTTCGTATTTTCATTGAAAAATAATTTCATTACTAATTTTTCTAAAATGAAAATTGCGAGAGCGTTCGTTTCGCGTAATTATAAATTTATTCGTGTTTTGAGGTGTACAATTATTTTATATTCAAATAGCCGAAATTGTATTATTCATTCGCTTATAATAATGAGATGACAAATTTATTGAAATTATCATGTTATGACGGCGTAGTAATTTGCGGCACGAATCAAAATAATAATTTCATTCACACGGGGAAATATCGAAAAAATAAATTAAGGTTCAATGAAAATATTCAAGGTTCAGCTTGAAAATTTTATTTATAGAATAATATTTTGTATTACGAATATTTTTATTGGAGTGGATTTTGTACTAATTTGCTCAAATAATAAAGTTGACAAAGTTAGTCACAAGAACGAATGGTGGATTTCTTGGATAAGTGTTGCCATCTTGAAAAAACATTTAGTCATGAGAAAATCATACAAGGTAGCAAAAATATCAATAATGTAAACAAAATTACAAATTAACCACAATCACAAAACACAATTTATCGCGATACAGTAAAATTAAATTTTTATCATGTTTTCCCGAAAGATAAACCCACAAATTTTCACATATTCAACACAATTTGTAACGGTTGAGCTACTGCTTGGACTGTTAACAGAAAAATGGTATCGGCTCAGAGGTTCCGGTTTAACGGTCGGCTTAGTCACGTATGTGAAGTTATCCCAGAATTCTATCCCAGAAAATAAAAATATTTAATCAGGCAACACTAACATATCAATAACCAATTTGCTCTTGTGTGAAGTTAGCCCAGCCCAGAATTTTTATCAATTTTAATGAAAAAACCAAAAATTATCAAATTTATTAAATTTGATTTGTTAAAGGCAATGTTAAAAAAGTTCGATCCGTGACAAGTTCCCGCAAATGAACTCTGGGTCGATAAATTAAATAAAATCAGTGAAATTCAAAGCCCAGAGTCCATTTTCGGGAACTTGCCAGTGAACGATTTTGTTCTAATTCAGCTCAAAATTAGCTACTAGTTTATTCATTTCAAAATCATGTAGCCCTGATCCGAGACATTTTTAGTTTTGGCGAAATAAATTTAGATTTTTCGAGTGGGACGAAAAATTATATAAAAATCAATGAAATTCCCAGCCCAGAGTTCATTTTCGGGAACTTGCCACAAAACGATTTTGTTCTAATTCAGCTTAAAATTAGCTGCTAGTGTATTAATTTCAAAATCATGTAGCCCTAATCCGAGACATTTTTAGTTTTGGCGAAATAAATTTAGATTTTTCGAGTGGGACGAAAAATTATATAAAAATCAATGAAATTCCCAGCCCAGAGTTCATTTTCGGGAACTTGCCAGTGAACGATTTTGTTCTAATTCAGCTAAAAATTAGCTACTAGTTTATTCATTTCAAAATCATGTAGCCCTGATCCGAGACATTTTTAGTTTTGTCGAAATAAATTTAGATTTATCGAGTGGGACGAAAAATTATATAAAAATCAATGAAATTCCCAGCCCAGAGTTCATTTTCGGGAACTTGCCACAAAACGATTATGTTCTAATTCAGCTAAAAATTAGCTACTAGTGTATTCATTTCAAAATCATGTAGCCCTAATAGGAGACATTTTTAGTTTTGGCGAAATAAATTTAGATTTTTCGAGTGGGACGAAAAATTATATAAAAATCAATGAAATTCCCAGCCCAGAGTTCATTTTCGGGAACTTGCCACAAAACGATTTTGTTCTAATTCAGCTCAAAATTAGCTGCTAGTGTATTAATTTCAAAATCATGTAGCCCTAATCCGAGACATTTTTAGTTTTGGCGAAATAAATTTAGATTTTTCGAGTGGGACGAAAAATTATATAAAAATCAATGAAATTCCCAGCCCAGAGTTCATTTTCGGGAACTTGCCACAAAACGATTTTGTTCTAATTCAGCTTAAAATTAGCTGCTAGTGTATTAATTTCAAAATCATGTAGCCCTAATCCGAGACATTTTTAGTTTTGGCGAAATAAATTTAGATTTTTCGAGTGGGACGAAAAATTATATAAAAATCAATGAAATTCCCAGCCCAGAGTTCATTTTCGGGAACTTGCCACAAAACGATTTTGTTCTAATTCAGCTCAAAATTAGCTACTAGTGTATTAATTTCAAAATCATGTAGCCCTGATCCGAGACATTTTTAGTTTTGGCGAAATAAATTTAGATTTTTCGAGTGGGACGAAAAATTATATAAAAATCAATGAAATTCCCAGCCCAGAGTTCATTTTCGGGAACTTGCCAGTGAACGATTTTGTTCTAATTCAGCTTAAAATTAGCTACTAGTGTATTCATTTCAAAATCATGTAGTTCTGATCCGAGACATTTTTAGTTTTGTCGAAATAAATTTAGATTTATCGAGTGGGACGAAAAATTATATAAAAATCAATGAAATTCCCAGCCCAGAGTTCATTTTCGGGAACTTGCCACAAAACGATTTTGTTCTAATTCAGCTCAAAATTAGCTACTAGTGTATTCATTTCAAAATCATATAGCCCTAATAGGAGACATTTTTAGTGTTGTCGAAATAAATTTAGATTTATCGAGTGGGACGAAAAATTATATAAAAATCAATGAAATTCCCAGCCCAGAGTTCATTTTCGGGAACTTGCCACAAAACGATTATGTTCTAATTCAGCTCAAAATTAGCTACTAGTGTATTCATTTCAAAATCATGTAGCCCTAATAGGAGACATTTTTAGTTTTGGCGAAATAAATTTAGATTTTTCGAGTGGGACGAAAAATTATATAAAAATCAATGAAATTCCCAGCCCAGAGTTCATTTTCGGGAACTTGCCACAAAACGATTTTGTTCTAATTCAGCTCAAAATTAGCTACTAGTGTATTCATTTCAAAATCATATAGCCCTAATAGGAGACATTTTTAGTTTTGGCGAAATAAATTTAGATTTTTCGAGTGGGACGAAAAATTATATAAAAATCAATGAAATTCCCAGCCCAGAGTTCATTTTCGGGAACTTGCCACAAAACGATTTTGTTCTAATTCAGCTCAAAATTAGCTACTAGTGTATTCATTTCAAAATCATGTAGCCCTAATCCGAGACATTTTTAGTTTTGGCGAAATAAATTTAGATTTTTCGAGTGGGACGAAAAATTATATAAAAATCAATGAAATTCCCAGCCCAGAGTTCATTTTCGGGAACTTGCCACAAAACGATTTTGTTCTAATTCAGCTTAAAATTAGCTGCTAGTGTATTAATTTCAAAATCATGTAGCCCTAATCCGAGACATTTTTAGTTTTGGCGAAATAAATTTAGATTTTTCGAGTGGGACGAAAAATTATATAAAAATCAATGAAATTCCCAGCCCAGAGTTCATTTTCGGGAACTTGCCACAAAACGATTTTGTTCTAATTCAGCTCAAAATTAGCTACTAGTGTATTCATTTCAAAATCATATAGCCCTAATAGGAGACATTTTTAGTTTTGTCGAAATAAATTTAGATTTATCGAGTGGGACGAAAAATTATATAAAAATCAATGAAATTCCCAGCCCAGAGTTCATTTTCGGGAACTTGCCACAAAACGATTATGTTCTAATTCAGCTAAAAATTAGCTACTAGTGTATTCATTTCAAAATCATGTAGCCCTAATAGGAGACATTTTTAGTTTTGGCGAAATAAATTTAGATTTTTCGAGTGGGACGAAAAATTATATAAAAATCAATGAAATTCCCAGCCCAGAGTTCATTTTCGGGAACTTGCCACAAAACGATTTTGTTCTAATTCAGCTTAAAATTAGCTGCTAGTGTATTCATTTCAAAATCATGTAGCCCTAATCCGAGACATTTTTAGTTTTGGCGAAATAAATTTAGATTTTTCGAGTGGGACGAAAAATTATATAAAAATCAATGAAATTCCCAGCCCAGAGTTCATTTTCGAGAACTTGCCAGTGAACGATTTTGTTCTAATTCAGCTAAAAATTAGCTACTAGTTTATTCATTTCAAAATCATGTAGCCCTGATCCGAGACATTTTTAGTTTTGTCGAAATAAATTTAGATTTATCGAGTGGGACGAAAAATTATATAAAAATCAATGAAATTCCCAGCCCAGAGTTCATTTTCGGGAACTTGCCACAAAACGATTATGTTCTAATTCAGCTAAAAATTAGCTACTAGTGTATTCATTTCAAAATCATGTAGCCCTAATAGGAGACATTTTTAGTTTTGGCGAAATAAATTTAGATTTTTCGAGTGGGACGAAAAATTATATAAAAATCAATGAAATTCCCAGCCCAGAGTTCATTTTCGGGAACTTGCCACAAAACGATTTTGTTCTAATTCAGCTCAAAATTAGCTGCTAGTGTATTAATTTCAAAATCATGTAGCCCTAATCCGAGACATTTTTAGTTTTGGCGAAATAAATTTAGATTTTTCGAGTGGGACGAAAAATTATATAAAAATCAATGAAATTCCCAGCCCAGAGTTCATTTTCGGGAACTTGCCACAAAACGATTTTGTTCTAATTCAGCTTAAAATTAGCTGCTAGTGTATTAATTTCAAAATCATGTAGCCCTAATCCGAGACATTTTTAGTTTTGGCGAAATAAATTTAGATTTTTCGAGTGGGACGAAAAATTATATAAAAATCAATGAAATTCCCAGCCCAGAGTTCATTTTCGGGAACTTGCCACAAAACGATTTTGTTCTAATTCAGCTTAAAATTAGCTGCTAGTGTATTCATTTCAAAATCATGTAGCCCTAATCCGAGACATTTTTAGTTTTGGCGAAATAAATTTAGATTTTTCGAGTGGGACGAAAAATTATATAAAAATCAATGAAATTCCCAGCCCAGAGTTCATTTTCGGGAACTTGCCACAAAACGATTTTGTTCTAATTCAGCTCAAAATTAGCTACTAGTGTATTCATTTCAAAATCATATAGCCCTAATAGGAGACATTTTTAGTTTTGGCGAAATAAATTTAGATTTTTCGAGTGGGACGAAAAATTATATAAAAATCAATGAAATTCCCAGCCCAGAGTTCATTTTCGGGAACTTGCCACAAAACGATTTTGTTCTAATTCAGCTCAAAATTAGCTACTAGTGTATTCATTTCAAAATCATGTAGCCCTAATCCGAGACATTTTTAGTTTTGGCGAAATAAATTTAGATTTTTCGAGTGGGACGAAAAATTATATAAAAATCAATGAAATTCCCAGCCCAGAGTTCATTTTCGGGAACTTGCCACAAAACGATTTTGTTCTAATTCAGCTCAAAATTAGCTACTAGTGTATTCATTTCAAAATCATGTAGCCCTAATAGGAGACATTTTTAGTTTTGGCGAAATAAATTTAGATTTTTCGAGTGGGACGAAAAATTATATAAAAATCAATGAAATTCCCAGCCCAGAGTTCATTTTCGGGAACTTGCCACAAAACGATTTTGTTCTAATTCAGCTTAAAATTAGCTGCTAGTGTATTCATTTCAAAATCATGTAGCCCTAATCCGAGACATTTTTAGTTTTGGCGAAATAAATTTAGATTTTTCGAGTGGGACGAAAAATTATATAAAAATCAATGAAATTCCCAGCCCAGAGTTCATTTTCGGGAACTTGCCACAAAACGATTTTGTTCTAATTCAGCTCAAAATTAGCTACTAGTGTATTCATTTCAAAATCATATAGCCCTAATAGGAGACATTTTTAGTTTTGGCGAAATAAATTTAGATTTTTCGAGTGGGACGAAAAATTATATAAAAATCAATGAAATTCCCAGCCCAGAGTTCATTTTCGGGAACTTGCCACAAAACGATTTTGTTCTAATTCAGCTCAAAATTAGCTACTAGTGTATTCATTTCAAAATCATGTAGCCCTAATCCGAGACATTTTTAGTTTTGGCGAAATAAATTTAGATTTTTCGAGTGGGACGAAAAATTATATAAAAATCAATGAAATTCCCAGCCCAGAGTTCATTTTCGGGAACTTGCCACAAAACGATTTTGTTCTAATTCAGCTTAAAATTAGCTGCTAGTGTATTAATTTCAAAATCATGTAGCCCTAATCCGAGACATTTTTAGTTTTGGCGAAATAAATTTAGATTTTTCGAGTGGGACGAAAAATTATATAAAAATCAATGAAATTCCCAGCCCAGAGTTCATTTTCGGGAACTTGCCACAAAACGATTTTGTTCTAATTCAGCTCAAAATTAGCTACTAGTGTATTCATTTCAAAATCATATAGCCCTAATAGGAGACATTTTTAGTTTTGTCGAAATAAATTTAGATTTTTCGAGTGGGACGAAAAATTATATAAAAATCAATGAAATTCCCAGCCCAGAGTTCATTTTCGGGAACTTGCCACAAAACGATTTTGTTCTAATTCAGCTCAAAATTAGCTACTAGTGTATTCATTTCAAAATCATATAGCCCTAATAGGAGACATTTTTAGTTTTGGCGAAATAAATTTAGATTTTTCGAGTGGGACGAAAAATTATATAAAAATCAATGAAATTCCCAGCCCAGAGTTCATTTTCGGGAACTTGCCACAAAACGATTTTGTTCTAATTCAGCTCAAAATTAGCTACTAGTGTATTAATTTCAAAATCATGTAGCCCTGATCCGAGACATTTTTAGTTTTGGCGAAATAAATTTAGATTTTTCGAGTGGGACGAAAAATTATATAAAAATCAATGAAATTCCCAGCCCAGAGTTCATTTTCGGGAACTTGCCAGTGAACGATTTTGTTCTAATTCAGCTCAAAATTAGCTACTAGTTTATTCATTTCAAAATCATGTAGCCCTGATCCGAGACATTTTTAGTTTTGGCGAAATAAATTTAGATTTTTCGAGTGGGACGAAAAATTATATAAAAATCAATGAAATTCCCAGCCCAGAGTTCATTTTCGGGAACTTGCCACAAAACGATTTTGTTCTAATTCAGCTTAAAATTAGCTGCTAGTGTATTCATTTCAAAATCATGTAGCCCTAATCCGAGACATTTTTAGTTTTGGCGAAATAAATTTAGATTTTTCGAGTGGGACGAAAAATTATATAAAAATCAATGAAATTCCCAGCCCAGAGTTCATTTTCGGGAACTTGCCACAAAACGATTTTGTTCTAATTCAGCTCAAAATTAGCTACTAGTGTATTAATTTCAAAATCATGTAGCCCTGATCCGAGACATTTTTAGTTTTGGCGAAATAAATTTAGATTTTTCGAGTGGGACGAAAAATTATATAAAAATCAATGAAATTCCCAGCCCAGAGTTCATTTTCGGGAACTTGCCAGTGAACGATTTTGTTCTAATTCAGCTCAAAATTAGCTACTAGTGTATTAATTTCAAAATCATGTAGCCCTGATCCGAGACATTTTTAGTTTTGGCGAAATAAATTTAGATTTTTCGAGTGGGACGAAAAATTATATAAAAATCAATGAAATTCCCAGCCCAGAGTTCATTTTCGGGAACTTGCCAGTGAACGATTTTGTTCTAATTCAGCTCAAAATTAGCTACTAGTTTATTCATTTCAAAATCATGTAGCCCTGATCCGAGACATTTTTAGTTTTGGCGAAATAAATTTAGATTTTTCGAGTGGGACGAAAAATTATATAAAAATCAATGAAATTCCCAGCCCAGAGTTCATTTTCGGGAACTTGCCACAAAACGATTTTGTTCTAATTCAGCTTAAAATTAGCTGCTAGTGTATTAATTTCAAAATCATGTAGCCCTAATCCGAGACATTTTTAGTTTTGGCGAAATAAATTTAGATTTTTCGAGTGGGACGAAAAATTATATAAAAATCAATGAAATTCCCAGCCCAGAGTTCATTTTCGAGAACTTGCCAGTGAACGATTTTGTTCTAATTCAGCTAAAAATTAGCTACTAGTTTATTCATTTCAAAATCATGTAGCCCTGATCCGAGACATTTTTAGTTTTGTCGAAATAAATTTAGATTTATCGAGTGGGACGAAAAATTATATAAAAATCAATGAAATTCCCAGCCCAGAGTTCATTTTCGGGAACTTGCCACAAAACGATTATGTTCTAATTCAGCTAAAAATTAGCTACTAGTGTATTCATTTCAAAATCATGTAGCCCTAATAGGAGACATTTTTAGTTTTGGCGAAATAAATTTAGATTTTTCGAGTGGGACGAAAAATTATATAAAAATCAATGAAATTCCCAGCCCAGAGTTCATTTTCGGGAACTTGCCACAAAACGATTTTGTTCTAATTCAGCTCAAAATTAGCTGCTAGTGTATTAATTTCAAAATCATGTAGCCCTAATCCGAGACATTTTTAGTTTTGGCGAAATAAATTTAGATTTTTCGAGTGGGACGAAAAATTATATAAAAATCAATGAAATTCCCAGCCCAGAGTTCATTTTCGGGAACTTGCCACAAAACGATTTTGTTCTAATTCAGCTTAAAATTAGCTGCTAGTGTATTAATTTCAAAATCATGTAGCCCTAATCCGAGACATTTTTAGTTTTGGCGAAATAAATTTAGATTTTTCGAGTGGGACGAAAAATTATATAAAAATCAATGAAATTCCCAGCCCAGAGTTCATTTTCGGGAACTTGCCACAAAACGATTTTGTTCTAATTCAGCTTAAAATTAGCTGCTAGTGTATTCATTTCAAAATCATGTAGCCCTAATCCGAGACATTTTTAGTTTTGGCGAAATAAATTTAGATTTTTCGAGTGGGACGAAAAATTATATAAAAATCAATGAAATTCCCAGCCCAGAGTTCATTTTCGGGAACTTGCCACAAAACGATTTTGTTCTAATTCAGCTCAAAATTAGCTACTAGTGTATTCATTTCAAAATCATATAGCCCTAATAGGAGACATTTTTAGTTTTGGCGAAATAAATTTAGATTTTTCGAGTGGGACGAAAAATTATATAAAAATCAATGAAATTCCCAGCCCAGAGTTCATTTTCGGGAACTTGCCACAAAACGATTTTGTTCTAATTCAGCTCAAAATTAGCTACTAGTGTATTCATTTCAAAATCATGTAGCCCTAATCCGAGACATTTTTAGTTTTGGCGAAATAAATTTAGATTTTTCGAGTGGGACGAAAAATTATATAAAAATCAATGAAATTCCCAGCCCAGAGTTCATTTTCGGGAACTTGCCACAAAACGATTTTGTTCTAATTCAGCTCAAAATTAGCTACTAGTGTATTCATTTCAAAATCATGTAGCCCTAATAGGAGACATTTTTAGTTTTGGCGAAATAAATTTAGATTTTTCGAGTGGGACGAAAAATTATATAAAAATCAATGAAATTCCCAGCCCAGAGTTCATTTTCGGGAACTTGCCACAAAACGATTTTGTTCTAATTCAGCTTAAAATTAGCTGCTAGTGTATTCATTTCAAAATCATGTAGCCCTAATCCGAGACATTTTTAGTTTTGGCGAAATAAATTTAGATTTTTCGAGTGGGACGAAAAATTATATAAAAATCAATGAAATTCCCAGCCCAGAGTTCATTTTCGGGAACTTGCCACAAAACGATTTTGTTCTAATTCAGCTCAAAATTAGCTACTAGTGTATTCATTTCAAAATCATATAGCCCTAATAGGAGACATTTTTAGTTTTGGCGAAATAAATTTAGATTTTTCGAGTGGGACGAAAAATTATATAAAAATCAATGAAATTCCCAGCCCAGAGTTCATTTTCGGGAACTTGCCACAAAACGATTTTGTTCTAATTCAGCTCAAAATTAGCTACTAGTGTATTCATTTCAAAATCATGTAGCCCTAATCCGAGACATTTTTAGTTTTGGCGAAATAAATTTAGATTTTTCGAGTGGGACGAAAAATTATATAAAAATCAATGAAATTCCCAGCCCAGAGTTCATTTTCGGGAACTTGCCACAAAACGATTTTGTTCTAATTCAGCTTAAAATTAGCTGCTAGTGTATTAATTTCAAAATCATGTAGCCCTAATCCGAGACATTTTTAGTTTTGGCGAAATAAATTTAGATTTTTCGAGTGGGACGAAAAATTATATAAAAATCAATGAAATTCCCAGCCCAGAGTTCATTTTCGGGAACTTGCCACAAAACGATTTTGTTCTAATTCAGCTCAAAATTAGCTACTAGTGTATTCATTTCAAAATCATATAGCCCTAATAGGAGACATTTTTAGTTTTGTCGAAATAAATTTAGATTTATCGAGTGGGACGAAAAATTATATAAAAATCAATGAAATTCCCAGCCCAGAGTTCATTTTCGGGAACTTGCCACAAAACGATTATGTTCTAATTCAGCTAAAAATTAGCTACTAGTGTATTCATTTCAAAATCATGTAGCCCTAATAGGAGACATTTTTAGTTTTGGCGAAATAAATTTAGATTTTTCGAGTGGGACGAAAAATTATATAAAAATCAATGAAATTCCCAGCCCAGAGTTCATTTTCGGGAACTTGCCACAAAACGATTTTGTTCTAATTCAGCTCAAAATTAGCTACTAGTGTATTCATTTCAAAATCATATAGCCCTAATAGGAGACATTTTTAGTTTTGGCGAAATAAATTTAGATTTTTCGAGTGGGACGAAAAATTATATAAAAATCAATGAAATTCCCAGCCCAGAGTTCATTTTCGGGAACTTGCCACAAAACGATTTTGTTCTAATTCAGCTCAAAATTAGCTACTAGTGTATTAATTTCAAAATCATGTAGCCCTGATCCGAGACATTTTTAGTTTTGGCGAAATAAATTTAGATTTTTCGAGTGGGACGAAAAATTATATAAAAATCAATGAAATTCCCAGCCCAGAGTTCATTTTCGGGAACTTGCCAGTGAACGATTTTGTTCTAATTCAGCTCAAAATTAGCTACTAGTTTATTCATTTCAAAATCATGTAGCCCTGATCCGAGACATTTTTAGTTTTGGCGAAATAAATTTAGATTTTTCGAGTGGGACGAAAAATTATATAAAAATCAATGAAATTCCCAGCCCAGAGTTCATTTTCGGGAACTTGCCACAAAACGATTTTGTTCTAATTCAGCTTAAAATTAGCTGCTAGTGTATTAATTTCAAAATCATGTAGCCCTAATCCGAGACATTTTTAGTTTTGGCGAAATAAATTTAGATTTTTCGAGTGGGACGAAAAATTATATAAAAATCAATGAAATTCCCAGCCCAGAGTTCATTTTCGGGAACTTGCCACAAAACGATTTTGTTCTAATTCAGCTCAAAATTAGCTACTAGTGTATTCATTTCAAAATCATATAGCCCTAATAGGAGACATTTTTAGTTTTGGCGAAATAAATTTAGATTTTTCGAGTGGGACGAAAAATTATATAAAAATCAATGAAATTCCCAGCCCAGAGTTCATTTTCGGGAACTTGCCACAAAACGATTTTGTTCTAATTCAGCTCAAAATTAGCTACTAGTGTATTAATTTCAAAATCATGTAGCCCTGATCCGAGACATTTTTAGTTTTGGCGAAATAAATTTAGATTTTTCGAGTGGGACGAAAAATTATATAAAAATCAATGAAATTCCCAGCCCAGAGTTCATTTTCGGGAACTTGCCAGTGAACGATTTTGTTCTAATTCAGCTCAAAATTAGCTACTAGTTTATTCATTTCAAAATCATGTAGCCCTGATCCGAGACATTTTTAGTTTTGGCGAAATAAATTTAGATTTTTCGAGTGGGACGAAAAATTATATAAAAATCAATGAAATTCCCAGCCCAGAGTTCATTTTCGGGAACTTGCCACAAAACGATTTTGTTCTAATTCAGCTTAAAATTAGCTGCTAGTGTATTAATTTCAAAATCATGTAGCCCTAATCCGAGACATTTTTAGTTTTGGCGAAATAAATTTAGATTTTTCGAGTGGGACGAAAAATTATATAAAAATCAATGAAATTCCCAGCCCAGAGTTCATTTTCGAGAACTTGCCAGTGAACGATTTTGTTCTAATTCAGCTAAAAATTAGCTACTAGTTTATTCATTTCAAAATCATGTAGCCCTGATCCGAGACATTTTTAGTTTTGTCGAAATAAATTTAGATTTTTCGAGTGGGACGAAAAATTATATAAAAATCAATGAAATTCCCAGCCCAGAGTTCATTTTCGGGAACTTGCCACAAAACGATTATGTTCTAATTCAGCTAAAAATTAGCTACTAGTGTATTCATTTCAAAATCATGTAGCCCTAATAGGAGACATTTTTAGTTTTGGCGAAATAAATTTAGATTTTTCGAGTGGGACGAAAAATTATATAAAAATCAATGAAATTCCCAGCCCAGAGTTCATTTTCGGGAACTTGCCACAAAACGATTTTGTTCTAATTCAGCTCAAAATTAGCTGCTAGTGTATTAATTTCAAAATCATGTAGCCCTAATCCGAGACATTTTTAGTTTTGGCGAAATAAATTTAGATTTTTCGAGTGGGACGAAAAATTATATAAAAATCAATGAAATTCCCAGCCCAGAGTTCATTTTCGGGAACTTGCCACAAAACGATTTTGTTCTAATTCAGCTTAAAATTAGCTGCTAGTGTATTAATTTCAAAATCATGTAGCCCTAATCCGAGACATTTTTAGTTTTGGCGAAATAAATTTAGATTTTTCGAGTGGGACGAAAAATTATATAAAAATCAATGAAATTCCCAGCCCAGAGTTCATTTTCGGGAACTTGCCACAAAACGATTTTGTTCTAATTCAGCTTAAAATTAGCTGCTAGTGTATTCATTTCAAAATCATGTAGCCCTAATCCGAGACATTTTTAGTTTTGGCGAAATAAATTTAGATTTTTCGAGTGGGACGAAAAATTATATAAAAATCAATGAAATTCCCAGCCCAGAGTTCATTTTCGGGAACTTGCCACAAAACGATTTTGTTCTAATTCAGCTCAAAATTAGCTACTAGTGTATTCATTTCAAAATCATATAGCCCTAATAGGAGACATTTTTAGTTTTGGCGAAATAAATTTAGATTTTTCGAGTGGGACGAAAAATTATATAAAAATCAATGAAATTCCCAGCCCAGAGTTCATTTTCGGGAACTTGCCACAAAACGATTTTGTTCTAATTCAGCTCAAAATTAGCTACTAGTGTATTCATTTCAAAATCATGTAGCCCTAATCCGAGACATTTTTAGTTTTGGCGAAATAAATTTAGATTTTTCGAGTGGGACGAAAAATTATATAAAAATCAATGAAATTCCCAGCCCAGAGTTCATTTTCGGGAACTTGCCACAAAACGATTTTGTTCTAATTCAGCTCAAAATTAGCTACTAGTGTATTCATTTCAAAATCATGTAGCCCTAATAGGAGACATTTTTAGTTTTGGCGAAATAAATTTAGATTTTTCGAGTGGGACGAAAAATTATATAAAAATCAATGAAATTCCCAGCCCAGAGTTCATTTTCGGGAACTTGCCACAAAACGATTTTGTTCTAATTCAGCTTAAAATTAGCTGCTAGTGTATTCATTTCAAAATCATGTAGCCCTAATCCGAGACATTTTTAGTTTTGGCGAAATAAATTTAGATTTTTCGAGTGGGACGAAAAATTATATAAAAATCAATGAAATTCCCAGCCCAGAGTTCATTTTCGGGAACTTGCCACAAAACGATTTTGTTCTAATTCAGCTCAAAATTAGCTACTAGTGTATTCATTTCAAAATCATATAGCCCTAATAGGAGACATTTTTAGTTTTGGCGAAATAAATTTAGATTTTTCGAGTGGGACGAAAAATTATATAAAAATCAATGAAATTCCCAGCCCAGAGTTCATTTTCGGGAACTTGCCACAAAACGATTTTGTTCTAATTCAGCTCAAAATTAGCTACTAGTGTATTCATTTCAAAATCATGTAGCCCTAATCCGAGACATTTTTAGTTTTGGCGAAATAAATTTAGATTTTTCGAGTGGGACGAAAAATTATATAAAAATCAATGAAATTCCCAGCCCAGAGTTCATTTTCGGGAACTTGCCACAAAACGATTTTGTTCTAATTCAGCTTAAAATTAGCTGCTAGTGTATTAATTTCAAAATCATGTAGCCCTAATCCGAGACATTTTTAGTTTTGGCGAAATAAATTTAGATTTTTCGAGTGGGACGAAAAATTATATAAAAATCAATGAAATTCCCAGCCCAGAGTTCATTTTCGGGAACTTGCCACAAAACGATTTTGTTCTAATTCAGCTCAAAATTAGCTACTAGTGTATTCATTTCAAAATCATATAGCCCTAATAGGAGACATTTTTAGTTTTGTCGAAATAAATTTAGATTTATCGAGTGGGACGAAAAATTATATAAAAATCAATGAAATTCCCAGCCCAGAGTTCATTTTCGGGAACTTGCCACAAAACGATTATGTTCTAATTCAGCTAAAAATTAGCTACTAGTGTATTCATTTCAAAATCATGTAGCCCTAATAGGAGACATTTTTAGTTTTGGCGAAATAAATTTAGATTTTTCGAGTGGGACGAAAAATTATATAAAAATCAATGAAATTCCCAGCCCAGAGTTCATTTTCGGGAACTTGCCACAAAACGATTTTGTTCTAATTCAGCTTAAAATTAGCTGCTAGTGTATTCATTTCAAAATCATGTAGCCCTAATCCGAGACATTTTTAGTTTTGGCGAAATAAATTTAGATTTTTCGAGTGGGACGAAAAATTATATAAAAATCAATGAAATTCCCAGCCCAGAGTTCATTTTCGGGAACTTGCCACAAAACGATTTTGTTCTAATTCAGCTCAAAATTAGCTACTAGTGTATTCATTTCAAAATCATATAGCCCTAATAGGAGACATTTTTAGTTTTGGCGAAATAAATTTAGATTTTTCGAGTGGGACGAAAAATTATATAAAAATCAATGAAATTCCCAGCCCAGAGTTCATTTTCGGGAACTTGCCACAAAACGATTTTGTTCTAATTCAGCTCAAAATTAGCTACTAGTGTATTCATTTCAAAATCATGTAGCCCTAATCCGAGACATTTTTAGTTTTGGCGAAATAAATTTAGATTTTTCGAGTGGGACGAAAAATTATATAAAAATCAATGAAATTCCCAGCCCAGAGTTCATTTTCGGGAACTTGCCACAAAACGATTTTGTTCTAATTCAGCTCAAAATTAGCTACTAGTGTATTCATTTCAAAATCATATAGCCCTAATAGGAGACATTTTTAGTTTTGGCGAAATAAATTTAGATTTTTCGAGTGGGACGAAAAATTATATAAAAATCAATGAAATTCCCAGCCCAGAGTTCATTTTCGGGAACTTGCCACAAAACGATTTTGTTCTAATTCAGCTCAAAATTAGCTACTAGTGTATTCATTTCAAAATCATGTAGCCCTAATCCGAGACATTTTTAGTTTTGGCGAAATAAATTTAGATTTTTCGAGTGGGACGAAAAATTATATAAAAATCAATGAAATTCCCAGCCCAGAGTTCATTTTCGGGAACTTGCCACGGATCGAACTTTTTTAACATTGCCTGTAATTTTCCTTTACTATATGCAATTCGGAAGTTTACAGTTGTTTGGTACTTTAGTTTTTAATTTTTTTATTATATACAATACAAATCAAATTTAATAAATTTGATAATTTTTCGTTTTTTAATTAAAATTGATAAAAATTCTGGGCTGGGCTAACTTCACACAAGGGCAAATTGGTTATTGATATGTTAGTGTTGCCTGATTAAATATTTTTATTTTCTGGGATAGAATTCTGGGATAACTTCACATACGTGTCTTAGTCTCAGCAGCGAAAGGGGTGGGGTTTCCGGTTTTCTACATATTTTCGCTTGATTTACATAAAAATAGAATCTCTTTATAAAGTTTTTATGTTACGCATTGGACTTTTAAACACAAAGAAAACTCTTAACTTTTCACTAAGTGTATGAGCCAAAGAAATGTTTTATATACTTATATTACACGAAAATTTAGGTATTAGTTAATTAATTTTAATTTAATTTTTAATTTTAAAATATTTGTATTCGCAAGTCATCAACTCATCCATCCATCGTATGATCGTGTCATACCGTTGTCAGCATCATCACATCACCAGTTTTCCCGATAACTAATCAAAATACAACTTAACAGTAAACAAAGTATTTTGGTTTGTGTATATTTTTCGTTGATTACAAGACTATGGCAGTCAACATGTTTAATAAATAAAATATTAACGACTAATCCAGGGATAAGCACCTCATCACACTCACAAATCATAACTATTGTAACGCGGTGGAACGAAATGCGGAATTCGTTACAATCGTGGGGATGTACCCGCCCCTGAAGTAGTCTCATTGCCGGGCATATTAAGTAAAATTAATTACGTGTGACCAAAAAATGCACATTTTCATGGCCGCACATAGTGAAGAAGCTTTTAAAGTTTAATATCTTTGAAATGGTAGATCCCAAGCGATTTTTCGACCTCATCCGCTACTTCACAAGAAACATTTCCAACTAGTCGGATTATTTTGTCTTTTAAATATTTAGGTGCAAGTTTGGAAGGGTAGTGGGTCAAGACATTACTTTGCGTAAAGTTTTTCACATAAACTGTTTGATCGATCGTATATTTCGGAAATCTGGCGCGTACATTGTAAGGGGTTCAGACTTTTAACTGAGCCTTACGAAGGTTCATTTGGATCTTGTTGGATATTCCATATAAATCTTCCGGTTTATTATCTAAGGAGAGGACATTGCCACTATATTCTTAAACGCCTTTTAACAATTTATACGAAGATCCATGCATTATGGGATGATGTCCAAATACTAAAAAGTAGGGAGGGTATTTTGTAGACTGGTGTATAGCGTTCCGTAAGGCATGTGTAATGGCGTCTAAATGATGGTCCCATGGGCGTTGGTCTCTCTTTATATATACGCCCTAATAAACGCCAACAGAGTACGATTGACCCGTTCTGAAGCATTGCCTTGGGGCGAGTATTTCGCTGTAAAGATGTGTTGTACATCGTATTTTGGAAGCAGTTGGTCGAGAATTGTTGACTCAAATTGCAGTCACTATTATCTCTGGCACTCCAAATACAAGAAAAATACTATTTTCAAAAAATTGCTTGTCGTATAGCACGGGTAAGAACAAACGGTGGTCTACCATAATTAAATTGCTCGTATTGCCTGCCCGAGTTCGGAGATACGGTCCCATAAAATCTAAGTAAAGTCTCTGGAATGGCCGAAAGGTTACGGGTAAACTGCTAAGAGATGGACGATTTATATAGTTCAACGACTTGATACCTTTACACGTCTCGCGAGAAGTAACTAATTTATGGACGTTTTTTCCCAACGTTGGCCAGTAACAATAGCGTCTCAAAATTTTTGAAGTCTTACTAATTCCAAGATGCGCAAATGTAGGCGGACAATGGGCAGATTTGATTAAATCTAAGCGAACACTTTCTGGAACAATCACATCCGATAACTGTATATAAACTCTGTTGTTAATGATATAGAGATTCGACTCAGTTGGACTCTTTCGAACGCTCTCCAACATCTTGAGATATTCAGGTTCATGAAACGCATCAGCATAAAGGTCGATATTGATCAAGTCGGTTGGTGGACCAGAGATTTCCGATTTGTTGCAAAGCCCAAGAAGTTCATCCATATATGCACGAGATAGAGCATCAGGTACACTATTTTGGGATCCTTTGCGGTATTCTATTTCAAAATTGAATCCCTGAAGTTTAAGACATCGCCAAGCCAGTCTAGTAATCCCTTCTTCGAATGCTCGAAATTGTTTTTATTGCGAGAGCGGCCGCAAGAGCTTTTGACATAAATGCGATGGGGTGCTGTCCCGCGTCCGATTTCTGAAATAAAACCGTCCCGATGCCGATGGAACTGGCATCGCATTGGATGTAGAATCGCTTACTAAAATCAGAATTTGTAAGTACAGGCGCTGTGATGCGAACCTCAGGCCGTCAAAGGATTTCTGGGCTTCATCGGACCAATCGAATTGTTGACCTTTCTCTAAAAGGTTAGTCAGAGGAGCAGAGAGAGTAGAATATCCGTCGATAAATCGGCCCAGATATGTCAAGGAATCTCCGTACCTGTCTCACAGTTCTGGGGACGGGAAACTCTGTAATGCCCCGTACCTTATCAGTATTGGGGCACAAGGAATCCCCACTCCCCACATAACCGAGATATTCAATCTCCTTCAGTAAAAGGGGACTTTTTTCTACATTAATTGTGAGACCTGCCTTTGTTAGCCGAGACAAAGCTTCAGATAACAGAGAAACATGCTCTTCAAATGTATATGTTGTTATGAGTAGATCATCAAGATAGACGAAAACTTGGTCATGTAGGGAATTGGGGATCACCTTGTGCATTAACCTGCATAAGGTTTGGGGCGCATTACAGAGCCCGAACGGCATAACTGTAATATGATAAAAAGGGCGCCCTGGCACCGTGAAAACTGTTTTCTCTTTGCTATCGTGGTCCAACGGAATTTGCCAGAAGGCGCCCTTTAAGTCGATACTTGGCATATATTGGGCTCAATTCAAACGACTAAGTAAACCTTCTATTAATGGGAGAGGATAGGCATCTTTACGAGTAGCCTCATTGAGATTGCGCGCGTCCAGACACAACCGTGTCTTACCATTCGCCTTACGTACTCTTGCCATAGGAGAGCACCATAAACTTTGACTCTCTTCTATGACCCCGAGTTGCAACATCCGATCTAATTCGGAGTAGACTTCGTTTTGAACAGCGGGAGACAGAGTAATAGCGCTTTTTCACGGGAAGTGCGTCATTTGAGTGGGTCACCAGTGAGGTTCGCCCAAGGCTTAATCTTTCGAAACTTGGAAATTTCTCGATAATACCTTGGAGTTGTTGCTTTTGGGCCTCACTGAGTGAGTGTTTTTTTAAGTCCGCGGTTGTGCTAGGTGCAGATATATTATTAATTTAGGTCATTGTAATCGGATCCCAAATACAGTTTCTGTTGCAAGGTAACTGTCGCGTTTATATACCCAGTAACTGCTTGAACTGCTCCATTAGCCGTTTGAATGGTATATCGAAGTGAGTGTACAAATAACTCATGTTGGAAAAAAATTCCTCTGCACCTTTACCGAGAGCACTTATATTAGCGCCGCTGTCTAATAATCCTCGTGGTTGGGCACCGGATAAAGTTACCTATGAGTAAGGCCGATTATCTTGTATGTCATTCTTGTTCGCTTTTTGATAAGAAGATAATCCAAGATTCTAGATAAGATGTGATAACTACCCTATGACCATATCACGTGGAAACAATATATTTTTAAATTTATTTATTTAACTCGTGTACTGCAATACCTAGAGATAAAGCTACCAATATATGGCCAAAAAGTTCACAGCACTGGCTAACACGTGGAATATGTCAATTGGCAATCAAAATATTTTTTTTAGAAAATAGACAAGATTTTATTACTTTAGTTTTAAGAATTTAAAAAGAAGAAAATTGTTCGGGCTGGTTTATATCCCAGCAGACACTATCTGCATCACCATTTTTTCGGCTGTACCCTTTCGGCTAACTTTAACTGGTTAAAGTGTTCGCCAGATGACTTACGAGCGATATTGGCGAGGTATATCAAAAGAACATAGAGGAAATCCTATTGGCCACGGACCACATCGGGAGTTACGCTCGATACGGAGCACCCAAACCAATTGCAACTTTTCGTCATGTATTTTCTAGAAATAAACATCTCGTAAATAGTTCAAATTCAGCTTTGGTGCTTAAGTAAAGCTGCTAATGAAATCAAATTTTCACCATAAATTCGTTCGAGAAAAATGCAAATGTCCCGTAAATTCTTCTGCTCTTGCACTGGTAACTTAAATTTTTCACGGAAGATAAATAATTTCAAAACATTAATGGCTTTGGACATCCAGCGAGCATGATGCATAGGCCCTGGCAGACGAAAATGGACATTTTCATTTGGTATCAAGCCCAAAAAAATTAGAGTGATTTCTAATAATTCTTTGTAATCATCTCAAGCATGTTCCTTTGCCAATTCGTTCTTACAAAAACGTTCTCACAAATAACGTAACATCTGTGTATTGCCTGTTTTTGATTCAATTACAGCGCGCAACGTAATTTCACATATGTAATGTCGACAAGGAAGTTAGAATAAACTTCGTGCCAGTTTCTGCTCTAAAATAATAGCTGTTCTAGTTAATCTTCCAGTATTTGAATATGTTGTATCGAACCAGACCACCACGACATCGTCAGCTACTCTCCATTCGATTAAACTTTGGAAAACAGACACAAACGATTTCAGATAACTCCGGAAATAATTTTCCACCCCAATGTACTACGGCTGGTGTAAACTTGAAAGTTGATTTAACTGATGCGGCTATTTCTACTCTATGAGCTCATCAATAGAATATCCAAGACTTTCAGCAACGGCACTGATTAAATACATTGCTGCACGAATAATAATCTTCCATTTATCCAAAGCTTACAATATTCTAGGAGTAATGAAACATGTGCTTCCTCTAGGGGCTCCTTCTGCTCTTAGCATGGGCAAATCAATATTTTCGAAGCTCATGTCGTTATCAAATATCCTTTCGCTGTCACTCTCCAATGACGAAAATAATGCTTGTCGGTCGATTGGAATTGATTTACGTTTTTCTTCAAGATATCATCGTTTACGATTATTTTCTGCCACCATACGTTCCGATTTCTATTTTTCTTTTTCAATGTCATAATGCCTGGCTCCAGCCAAATATCCGGGACGCTCTTTTACACGCTCCGACAAGAGGAATTGCTTGTCGTCTTCACTGCTCATCATGGTCAAGACATTGGTATGTGCGATATCGAAAATATCATCCAAACTTTTGAAGGTAAACTTTTGAACGTTTATTTTTATTCTTTAGAAGATTTTTCCACTCACTGGAATTCGAGTTTTTGACCATAAAATAGACACTTCCTGGATTGTAAGAGCTGCACTCTCACGAATAGTTAATTTTACAGTACGGTGATTGTAAAAAAAACACAACACTTGCTTTTTTAAGGGTAACTTAGCACCAATAATTTAACATTACTCATGCCCAAGAAAATAAATTTCTGTAGTGGACCGTAAATTAGCTGCCATTTTGTCAACTTTAGTTGCACTTTCTTAAAAATATTAATAAAACTGTTAAACGGACTTGGTTTAGTTATTACAAATTTGTGTCCTTTTCCCGAGAGATTTGGATTTAAACTGAAATTAATTTGCATTTCTTTTGTTTATATATTATATGATACAATGAAGCATATTGGCCATTGTAGGTCACAATTAATGCGGTAGGCGGAGTTAAATACAATAACTAATGAATAATGATGACATCATAAAATACAACAATAGGGAGGACCAAATAAATTTTTTTTTTTAAATGCAATAAAACAAAAAGTTCTCAATATTTTTTCAAATTTATTTTTTCATTGTAAAGAACAATTCTTCCGATTAATTATGGAATACTATTTCATTCATAAGACTGCCTCGGCTGGTCTTGACGTACCCCATACGGTCGCTCCAATTTTTAAGCACATTTTCGATGGTATGCAGCATTATGTCTTCAATGGCAATGCGAATATTGTTCTTGAGAGCGTCAATCGTTGCTGGTTTATCGGCGTAACACTTATTTTTGATGGCGCCCCAAAGATAATAGCTCAACGGCATCAAATCACAGCTCCGAGGCGGCCAAATCACATCAGCATTTCGGCTGATAAATCGATCTTCGAAGACAATGTGCAAAAGATCAATTTAAACGTGTGCCGCACAGGCACGGAGCGCCGTCTTGTTGAAACCAAATCTTTCCTATGTTCTCTTTTTCAAGTGCCGGGAACAAAAACTCATTTATCATGGCGCGGTAGCGCTCACCATTGACAGTAACGGCGGCTACTTGCTCATTTTCAAAGAATAATGGCCCAATGATGCCACCGAACCAAAATCCGCACCAAACAGTCACTCGTTGAGGATGCATCGGCTTCTCTACGTTCACGTGTGGGTTCTTCGTACCCCAAATGAGGCAATTCTGCTTGTTTACATAGCCGCCAAGATGGAAATGCGCCTCATCCGAAAAAATGATTTTTTTGCCATAATCGGCATCTTCCTCAAGTATGTCTGGCTTTAACGCCAAAACCACTGCACCGATTTTAGTGTAACCTAAATAGATGTCAATCACGAGAGCAATCTGCACTTTGATTTATATCGATATCTTACACTGTTTTAAGTTATAAGATAAAACATAAATAGGCCAGTAAAGGGCAATCAAAGCGTTTTCTCGGTTCATTTTTGCGATCGTAATTTTTTTTTCAAGGAAAAACCAAATAACAATTTCAAGCAAAGTTTACCGAGATCTGTGTAGAATAATACAAATCTAATTGGAATTTTCGTCGCCTTCTTAGATTAAATTTATGTATTAATGGAATTAAATTTTACTTTGAAGTTTTCTACTTTACAGTAATGTTGTGTGATGTTTGTGATAGTTGTTTTGAATGATTGGATTAACGGATTCGACAACCGAAGTTCTCTCCATTATCCTGTTTCCGCGGAGAGTTGAAAAGCCACTTTAAACTTCGAGTTAGAGGTAGTTTTCATGGAAACAGTGCAGAATTGAATTGTTGATAAGTTATTTTGAACTCGACGAAACTAATGTGATTGATTAGAGTTGAAATGCAAAATGGCGGCAATGAAAAATTTTCATTCTTAATGTGAAAGAAATTTATATTATAAATTTTGAACTACAAATATGTATATTTAAAATAAAAAAGTATTTAAAAATAATTTTCAGGACATATAATTCTTTAACCCGCTAAGGGTTTCATAATTTTAACTCAACCTAACTCTACTTCATGGAAACGATCAACGCCATTTTGGAATTTACGTAAACCTAATTTCAACTCAATCTAACTCCAACCTGGTTCATGGAAATATGGTATATGCTATACTCAAAAACTGCTCTGAATTTCATTGGTTAGTAGTTTTTCGTTCTTGCTTGACCAGTTCCTTGGAATAAAACCACCACATCGCAGCATTTCAGCCAATTGTTTTCGATTATCTATCAAATCGTCAACATAGAAGTCGTTCTTTAATATACTTGGTAAGCAGAAGGAAACGCGCTTATCTCGTCTTCTGTCAATTGTTGCAGGGTTCTGCCCACTAAATATGTGGCGGCAGCTGTTAAATAGGTTATCGTTTTTAGTTGCCGAAACATTTTTACTGTATCTGCGGTAAAGTCGTATTTGTTTACATATATGTGAACGGTAATTTATAATCGTATACATAGAAACTGACATTTCAAGGGAATTCCCTTTGTATGTACTTAAGTACATAAAATATTGGTACCCGAGAAACCAAAATTTGAAATTACAACAGATCGAATTGTAACTTACCCAATAAGCGAAAATTTGTATACTCAAAATTGGTTGCCACCGTATTGTGACAAAAATGACTTTTTATGGAGTAATATAAATTGATAAATATATAAAATGTTAATGAAAGGAGGAAACAGTTTTCTGCCACGGGAAATTTATCATTTGAGCTGAAATATGTTGGATTGTGTTATCCATTTGGGTTTTTATAAAAATTTAATTACATTTTCATAACTTATTTTAATAATTTTCACTTACTTTAAACAATTCTATAAATTGAAATTTTGTCGAAAGTCCTGATTTAAAACAATAAAGTTGTCGGCAAATATAATTCAATTTATTTTTATTATTATTTAAAATTTATTATTTATTTATTTTTTTTTTTATGTTTTTACATATCCTGACCTTCCGGGAAGATTGTGATTGCAACATTCTTGATCAAGGGGTCTATTTAATTACTAACGCTTTGAGCATAAACTCAATACAATCAAATATGTTAACGATCCAAAGACTTTTTGCTATGGAATGTTGTTTTTCGACGATCTTTCTGGTTGAATTCAGGTTATATTTTAGTGAAGTTGTCTGAATGTTAGATATAAATTAACCCTGCTTTTAGTTGGATGAATTTAAATATAGGTAGCTGAATTACAATACCGAATCTAAATTTTTTTTTTATTTTTTTTTTTTTTTATTTTTTATTTTTTTTTTTTATTTTGACATTATTGACGGAATATTTAGGTCATCATATGTATGATAATACTGCCGTGTCATTACGAACGTGAAGTTCCTCGGTTAGATGGTGTTGGGTGGAAAGATAGGGCAAAATAAGGTTACAAGCAGTATGTGATGAGATGACCCATAGATGTGAATTAAATAACCTAACCAGTCTAGTAGGACTGATGCCGAATACATATGATGAATATCAGTATCCTTTACCTCAAACACAACTAACTTACATTAATTAACTAACAAACTCTAATCTAGAGTGTGAATTTAATTGAGACTAACATTCTAATATATTTAAGTAGTTAGAAAATGACTTTGCTGCGGTTCGCCCTAGTCGTTTCTGTGACTAATATCCTTTCCTAGCTAACCTTATCTGTTAAGGATGCAGGCAGGGCCTGGGCCCGCAAGATGCTGAAATATTATTCGCATTCAGATATAATTTGTTATTTGATTGTTGATATTTCAGGATTATGGTAACGTACCTAGGATCGCCGTTATGGCTGGCCTGTACGCCTCTATCATATCATATCATATCATCATCTGCGGTAAAGACGTATTTGTATTTCCGC
This sequence comes from Nephrotoma guestfalica, assembly GCA_963691935.1. NCBI lineage: Eukaryota > Metazoa > Arthropoda > Insecta > Diptera > Tipulidae > Nephrotoma > Nephrotoma guestfalica. The sequence goes on from OY829915.1 coordinate 147,413,493, forward strand.
CAGCTCATGACAATGTGTCAAAGATCCTCATTGGTTGTTTTCGCAGATGCATCAAAGACCACTCTCAACTTTGTTGTAGTGCTTGACGGTTTTAGAACAGCATGATGTGGCATATAGTAAGTGACATTGGTTTGGTGATTTGAACTTTATTAAAATCTTCAAAGATTTTCTAATTTTTCTTATTAAGCAACAAATTTGGCCATATTCTCACCTACATCTTTTTAAATTTTATTTTGACTTATTTTGTTAAAGTATATTTTACACTTTCTGACTGTCGATTGGTTTTTTGTCGATATGTCAGATCTTTCTCGTTACCAGAGTGGTACATAATAAAAGTTCAAGTGAAATGAAATCACTGAACCCAAAATCATTAAATTAAAATTTCAGCTGGACAACATACAACTCTAAACCATTTAAACCGCATCATCATCTACTACAATTCAAAAATAGCAGGCCGCATTTGTGAGATATTTACGACACCCTTGATCTGATTCAAAAGATTAAATACATTTTATAAGTTGTATCTACATTTAAATATTATTCATTTGTAAAAAATAATTATCTCAAATTGTTATATGTAAAACAATATACCTAAGTATTTGAAATTTAATTACTTTTACAACCATGTTCGAGTATGCATGCACTCGTACTATATTTTATTTCATGTGTATGCAAAACAGCCGGGGCTCTTAATTTATCTACATTTATCAAACGCAATTCTTGGCATTGCATTGCAATTTTCATTATTGTTTTGTTACATAAAGGTGCCTCATAAACATACTTAACGGGTAATGCATCCGACCAAAATCCTATATCTACTTACATATTCACATAAACACTATAAAAATGTACTGAATGTAACCGTTAAAATAATGAATTTATTCAGAAATTTTATTTGGGTCACAACGATGCCCTTACCTGCAATCCGGGGCGCGGGTTGGTAAAAATCTTTACGTTATAAAAATATCTTCACTTATTCACGAATAGAGAATGCGTCAAAAAACGATCGAGAACAACAATATGATTAGTAATGAGTATGACAATAGATTAATCATTAATTAATCATATGCATTACTGTATATTACTAAAATAATACAGAGATCCTCTTATTACACGATTTGATCGCATGGATCGTCCACAGATGGAGAGAAACGCGATCGAAGTACTAAGATTAGGTAAATTACGCTAAAATGTATATACAGAAGGTAAAACCATAACGAGGCTAAAATTAAACATCCATAACAAGCATAACTCTGTATACATAATGAAAAATGTATTTACATAAATTTATTATCTAATGTTTTGATCGTGAAATTATTCTGTGAGATAAAACCGAAAAGTACGAGAAGTAATGTTAAAAATGAGATCACACATAAGTGGGAAATTTTAAAGAGATTGATCTTTTCTTCTATTTATAGAATCGGAAAATTTAGTGTGTTCTAAAATGTGTTCTTTCAGTTGTACGGAAGAATTGCGTAGCCTTGAATTTGGAATTAACATTTCTAAAAATAAACAAATTGGCAGAGGGCCCACAATTCTATGACGGATACAAGCGGGTGAAAGCAGTGCAGGGGCTAGATGAACCTCGAAGTTAAATGCTTGGATTGATTGATTGATCTGGCTAAACCTAAGCAAGAAATACCGGTTTCAAACTTTTGATGACTCGAATTTCCGGCAAATGGTAAACCTACGGCCTTTTGGCATTTATGATTTCGAACATTTCCGATTGAGGCGATTGCCATGTGATTTAAAAACATTGTAGTGTATCCATAAATAATTAAATACTCGTGTTTATAAATTGTATCGACTTTATTTATTAATTATAATATGTTTATTCACCTTGTACATATTCTTGTTTTATTCTAACTAAAAAACTCTAACTCTTTTTATACATATTCATAGATAACGCCAGTAATGGCTAAAACTATAACTAAAAATGGGTTGCGTTCCATTACGCAACACCACAATCGTCACCCCTAAGTCTACATTATAACTAAATCTATTCTTAATTATATCGAGAAGGTTTTTGAATAGTTTTCCTATCCCTTAAATTAAAAGGAAGACTATTATTAATATTCTCAGTATTATTGGTTTTTATTATTACTACGTTTCTTTCCACTGTGTTGAGAGGACCCTGTGGTTCTACGACCACCCTTTTAGGTGATAGTGTATTGGGTTCCAATCTTGGGCGCATTTGATTCACGTGTCGTTTAATGGTTCGCCCAGACTCTAATTTACAAATGTAACACAGTGGGCCTAAAATCTTTATTACAATTGCGTTCACCCACTCGTACGCGTTCGGATTCTTGTAACTTCTTATAATTACTGGTTGGTTTACCGAAAACGTACGTTTTGGTGTGACAAAATGTGCTTCGTTTTTCTCCATTTGCTTCTTTGGTCGTAAAAGGTTCAATTTAATCCTTGGCGTGTACCCGAGCATAATTGCTGCGGGAGATATACCCGTGGTCGAATGTTGTATGATTCGATAATCTAACAAAAACCTGTGTATGATTACTTGCATGCTTTCCTTCATGTTCTTTCTCTTTCCCGTCTTCACTGCCTTCTTTATGGTTTTTACGGAGTTCTCGGCCGCACCATTAGTCGCTGGGTAGCCCGGAGGAGTCATGGTGTGCTTCATATGGCAGCTTCTTACAAATCTTTTGAAAACATCCGAGGTAAATTGAGATCCATTGTCAGATACAATGTGATCCGGTGACCCAAATCGCGCAAAGAGTTCGATCAGTTTTTCTACCGTAAAATCGGTTGTTGCGTTGTTCGTTATAAATACTTCGGTCCACTTTGAGCGAGCATCGACCATAATTAATAGGTATTTACCAAACAACGGTCCTGCATAATCGATGTGTACGCGGCTCCATGGGCGATCGGGTATTTCCCAAGTCATATCTGGCACCGTTGGAGGATTTGGTAACACCGACAAGCACGACTCGCATGACTTTATAACACGTTCTATGTCATCGTCTATTCCCGGCCACCAAATATATGATCTTATTAATGCCTTGGTTTTGACGATGCCCATGTGTGAACTGTGGACTTCTTCTAATATTTCACTCCTCAAATTTTCCGGAATCACGACTCTATAGCCCCACATCAATATATTATTCTCCGCCACCATCTCGTCTTTACGTTTAATAAAAGCTTTGAATTTGCCGTCTGTTAACTTTGTAAAATCGTTTTCACGTACTGCTTCTAGGACCGCCAACATTGTATCGTCGTTCGTTGTTTCAGCTTCGATCTTTGCGCAATCAATGGGCAATTCGCCATTGGCGCTTATGAAGTACAGGTAGGACTCACCCTCGTCCAAATCTTCCGCCTGTTTATCAGCCTCTGGTAGTCTTGAACACATATCTGCACAGTTTCTATTCGATTCGACGTACTTAATAGTATAATTGAATGATTGCAGGTGCACTGCCCACCGTTGTAATCTACTTGTTGACATCTGTGGCAACCCTTTTTTTTCCCCAAAAATGCCTAGTAGCGGTCGATGATCCGTTACCAATGTAAAATGTCTGCCAATCAAGTATTGGAAAAATTTTTTTGTTCCGTAAATAATTGCCAATGCCTCTTTCTGTACCATCCCGTATCCTTGTTCCGCTGGCGAAAGTACCCGTGATGCAAATTCGATTGGCCTTTCCGTTCCGTCTGGAAATATGTGAGAAATCACTGCACCTATTCCCCCTTTCGAGGCATCACAGGTTAAATTCAGCGGTAAATTCGGTTCATAATGCGTTAATACTGTGTCCGATACTATCTCTTTTTTTATATTCTCAAATGTAGTTTTACATTCGTCATTCCAACAGAATTCCGTGCCTTTTTTTAGCAATTGATATAAGGGATACATTTTTGCCGCCAAATTAGGGATAAATTTCCCAAAATAATTCACTAGCCCATAAAAAGAACGAAGCTCAGAAACGTTCGTCGGTGGCGGTGCCTTTAAAATAGCGTCGTTTCTGTTTAACTTTGACAGCCCGTTAGCAGATATATTGTGTCCCAAAAACTCCACTTTAACTTTTGCAAAACTGCATTTACTTTTATTTAGCCTTAATCCATTTGTTCGTAATCTGTCGAACACTGCATGCAGCCTTTCGTTATGCTGTTCAAATGATGGTGCTGCTATTATTATGTCGTCTAAAAAATTTATAACGCCTGGTATACCAAATAAGACTTTCTCGATTTCTCTTTGAAAAATTCCCGTTGCTGACTTAACGCCAAATGGGAGCCTGTTCATCGTGAAATTTCCAATATGCGTACTCCATGTAGCGATTTTTTTTGATTCGTCATCCAATTCGATTTGATTGTAAGCTTGTGCTAAATCAATCTGAGAAAAATATTTACTTCCACTTAACCGTGCGAATATATCCGAAATTCTTGGCAGTGGATAATTCGTGTCCAGCAAAAATTTATTTACAGTTACTTTGTAATCCGCACATATCCTAATTCCACCATTTTTTTTTAAGGCTGGTACTAAAGGAGTTCCCCACTGTGCTGATTCGCATTTCAAAATAATCTGTTGTTGCACTAACGATTGAAATTGATCTTCTACGTCTTCTCTAAAAGCGTGAGCTATCTGTCTCGCTTTGCAGAATTTAGGCACCACATTCTCCCCCATCTCCAACTTAACCGTAACGTTTTTTAACAACCCAATACCACTCCTAAAAAGGTCATCATAAGAACTTACAATATTTTTTAAGGTTTGCTCATGTTTAACCTCTACGTTATTAATATGAATTTCGTTTATATTAAATGCTCTAAAAAAATCTAGACCCAAAATTGGTACTTTTACGTTATCTATGATTAGAAATTTAAAGGCTTGTGATTCCCTTATGTCTAATAACTGGGGTAAATGATCCCACAACTTTTAATTCATTTCCCCCGTAACCTCGAACAACTGTCTTATCATTTTGTAATTCATAATTATCAAAGTATTTCTTAAAAATAACTAAAGGAATAGCTGAGATTCCAGCTCCTGAATCTACCTGAAACTTAACTTCAATATTAAAAATTCTTAAAACTAATTCGACGGGTCTTGATTTCGCACTAAGAATGTTATATATCACCTCTTCGTTATCTGTTGATGTTGAACTAGTGCCATGACTCGTATCTCGATCTTTGTTATCCCTCATCCTCAGCTTTGCGTCCTTATTTGTTATTTCGTTTTCGTCATTTATGTAAAATATTTCTTCTGCGTATAGTAACTATTGTCACCTTCTTGGTGTTCACTTTCATCTGTAATTGCATTGATCCTGGGCCCCGGTTGTGAACATACTGACGCCATATGTCCCTTAATGTTACATCTGTTGCAGATGAAATTTTTGTAACGGCACTCGACATCCGAATGATTTGAATAACCGCAATGTTTACACTTCTACACGTCTTGTATTTTTGTTTAACGGCGTTGAATTCATTTGTTTTGCTGCTTTGACACTTGTATTATAACGTCCCTGTTGATTTCTGTATGGTAACACTTGTTGTCTAACGTAACAAATCTCCGGCTCATGTTCGTAATTCTTCTTTCGTAATTCGTGTTTTTGCGCAATCTCCGTAGCTTTCTCGAACGTGATTTCGTCTTCATCGCAAAGTTTCGTAAACGTGCCGCCGTCCATACCCGTAATAAATTGATCAGCTAATTGCGTATTGAGTCTGTTTCCAAATTTGCATTTGGACGCCAAAACTTTTAATCTTAAACCCCATTGCTGTACGTTTTCGTCTTTTTCGCGCTTTGTACGATAAAATTTTTGTCTCTGTTCGTACAAAATTGTTGGCGGCGAAAAATATGCAGACATTAACTCGCACAACTCATCGTAGGTTTTCGCGTTTGGTTCGTTCGGTTGGCACAACCCATACAATATTTTGTATGTGGATCCGCCAATGCTATCCAGTAAAGATGCCTTTTTATCATCTTCACCGTCAATCTTCCCTCTCGCACAAAAATTTTCGAAACGAGATTTGTATACCATCCATTCGTCTTCCGGATAATTAAATTGTGGAATAGTCAACACTGTGGATGTAGCAGCCATCTTGAACTTTTACTGTATACGTAATTAACTTTTTCTTTTTTTTTATATATTTTATTCTTTACATACACCATTAACAAACATAAATAAAATAAATCCTCGTCGCCAATGTAGTGTATCCATAAATAATTAAATACTCGTGTTTATAAATTGTATCGACTTCATTTATTAATTATAATATGTTTATTCACCTTGTACATATTCTTGTTTTTTTCTAACTCAAACACTCTAACTCTTTTTATACATATTCATAGATAACGCCAGTAGTGGCTAAAACTATAACTAAAAATGGGTTGCGTTCCATTACGCAATACCACAAACATATAGAAAGAAAAATGTCCACAAAAGCACACCACATTTGATGCTGCGAGATAATAATGGTAGAAGATAATAATGGTATTATTCTGCAGTATTGCAGAATAATTAAAAATGTTCACTTTGGATGAATTATGTATAATTATTAACCCACCACAGCGCCCGAGAAACTGCGGGATAACCGAACACCGAAAATCGCAAATGATAAGAGTCTATACTGACCCACTACCAATTTCCCCTGTTAGGTTGGCAGCTGCTCCAATAACCACTCCTTAAATCAATCATTCTGGGGTGAGCCAACCATTGCGATGCCCATTCATACGAAGTTCAAAAATATCTAGATCACGATCTAGACAAATACATTCCGCGTCTCAGCAAGAAACCGAAAATGCTGAACTATATGCAGAAGACTTATAGTGAAATCGAAAAAATGGCATCACAACTTATCAATGAAATCGCCAAGTTAAATAAATGAAATGAGGAGCTGAAGAAGACCAGATTGATAGACTTTTTAGAGACTCCTCTTACTAGTTATAATGATAATAGACAGATGAGAAAGAACTTGCAAAACAAACTGATTGGATGCATATACAAAGAAGCTATATAGAATGCTGCTTGGAAGTATCTGCAATGCCTATACTGGATTGCTTTCATTGTAATCTTTCCACCAAACAAATATACTAAAAACCGATATAAGTTCACATTGAAAGTTTGGATCCAGTCGAAAGACTGTCTAAACCTCAACACGAATACTGAGAGAGAAATTGTGTAACTATTCTCCAATCTCTTATAGAATCATGTACAGAGTTTAATTGAAGGGTGGTTGCTTATGCGGATAGTCTGGGGCTTTGGTAAATATCCATGAGCCCTCACATCTGTTCTAAGTACATAGAGGCATCGATAAACCTCGAATTTCGCCTAAAGTACACGTCTTTTTCAGTTACACCTATTATAGTGCTAGCAACCGTAGGTCCTGGTGGGGAGATTTGCAATATTACGGACAATCAGGCTTCCAGTAAAGTGTTAAAGACGTCACATCACATTTCCTTACATTGAAAATAGTGCAGAATTGACTTATTATTAAGTTGGCAGATCACATTATAACATTTCCCCAATTTGGGAACCATTGACTTTAATAATACGGAAAATATAAAGTCAGAAGCACACGCTCGTCAAAGTGCAAGTTGAATTATCTCACCAAACAGAGCAAATATTGGAATACTCCTCGCCATGTGGATATTAATGTGTAAGGTCTGAATTTAGAAGGTAATTGCTGGTCTTCCATACCATCGTAAGGAAACACGTTTATCTGAGCTCAACCGGCAAGTTGGAATATGACATATTTTGTAGTCGCATAACACCGCCCATACATCGGCTAAAATGCGATTTTCAATAACAATTAATTCAGAACGCTTTAGATTTTAGCAGTTCTGATTTTATTCGCCAACTTCTATATATTGGCGAGCTTTCACAACCAAAAGATAATGAAACTACCGCACCAGTTCCTGTGCCTGAATAACACCAGCAATAAACGATGTCTACAAACGACTAGACACTATAGAATAATGTTTGGAAGATAAATACAAAAGATCCCAATGCATCAGTCATACAGTCATACAGTCTTCATCCCGCCTGCAAGAAGGAGGATATAATAGAAGACCTCAAGATAACAGTAATGCAAATTGAAGACGCAGTAATCATCCTGAAACGGAAGAAAATTGTAAATAGCCAAGAAGCCAAAATTATTAAAGGAGAGGGCTCCCTTATTCATGCTCACATTCAACAAAAGCGAAAAAATTGAAAATATTCAATATGAGAGTTAAAATAGAACTACTGCAAATGAACACGAGATTAAAATCTAAATGCAAGGAATGCCAAGGCTCTAACCACACCCGGTTAACTATAGCGAATGCGAAGTAGAGGTACAACTAGAAAGATTCAAAAATGAAACACGCCAATCGACTCGAACCACTAACTTTACCAGAGAAAGGATTCCAACTACAACTAGAGTACTACCACCACCATAGAATCAGAGCGGAATTCCGGATTATAGAAACGATAAATCCACGTCTAGCAAAACAAGAACGTTGTCTAGAATCCATATATGAGCGACTGGATAGACAAGAAGCTACGAATGAGCTAACATCAACACTATACTGATCAAATGAACAGAACAGACTTTGAACTGTCGGTTGGAACGCGAATGGTTTACCACAGCATGTTCCAGAGCTCCATGTCTTGTATCGAAAACTCATTTAACAGAGACTTCATTTATTAGACTGCGTGACTATGAATGCTATTGACCATGCTATTTATCCAGGAGAAAACGCTAGAGGTGGTTCAACCGTAATTATTAAGAATAACATTGATTATTACCAAGAGTTCGGTATTGAAACAGAAATTATTCAAGTTAAAACCATAAAAGTTGAATCAATGACTAATACGGATCTCACTAAGTCCTCTATTTAGTGTCCCCCACGATGGCGTGGGGGTTACAAAAAGAAGACTTTTTAAATCACTAGGATCCAATTTGATCATAGTCGGTGATTTTAATGAAACGAATACCTATTGGGGATCTAGACAACCTCGACAGGAAAAAAGGTATTTAATGCAGCTCGCGAGAACAACTGTGAATTTCACTTTGGCGATAAACCAACATATTGGTCTGCTGATATACATCAAATACCGAATCATCATGACTTCTTTGTAACAAAAGGAATTTTAGAGGACTACACGTGCATCGAAAATCGTCACTAACCTATGATCATGACTCTAAGTACAATGATAATAAAAAAGATAAATTTCCTAAATTAATAAACAATAAACCCATTGGGATGTATTCAAGAAGTTAGTGGAAGAGCGAGCAAATCTCCACGAGTCAATTAGAACAGAGATACAGCTGTCCAACTATCCAATAAGCAGCAAGGGAAAGTTCATCTATTCCTCATACAAACTCCATAAGAAAACATAACTATCCACTTGTGGTCAGAGAACTAGTTAAAGAGAAACGGAAAGCTCGTAAAATCTTGCAGCAGAATCATGCTGCGCAACACAAAAATATTCTCAATTTTCTATTCAACAAATTAAACAACTGATAAAGAAAATAAAGAACGAAAGCATAAATATGCGACTTCGATGTCTTTCTGAACTAAAGGATTACTCACTCTGGTTAGAAAGAATTAAAACGCATGTACCACCAATGACGGATCCTGGACTAAAAGTGACAAGCAGAAAGTCTCTCTATTTGCTCTCATTTGGAAGAGACTTTTCAACCTTTGCCGAGACAAACAGCAAATGAAAATACAACTGTCGTAAAAAAGCAGCACAGGCATCTGAGACATATTTTAGATGCTAAGCCACATAGAAAGAAAATCTCGATCACAAACTTAGCTATCCTTAAAGGTCCAATTGCGAAACTCGTTTAACACTGCTTGGACGATTTGAAATTTCACGTCGTTGATTCAGTAAACATTTCATCAATCTTCTCTGCCTATCTATCAGTGCAGGAGTTAAAACACAAAACTAACTGGTCTTGAACCTGTTGTTTCATTATCATTTAATAGTGGTGAGGGAGCAATAAAAACAACTTTATGCTCGGTTTTGCTGAGGCATGAGTGGCTTTCCACTCCTATTTGTCGCATAGCTAGGCGTTTCATCACTGAACCTTACCTAGGTTTAGCTAAATATACAATTTCCTTAAAGAGTGACCAACTAAAAATTATCAATGAGCTTCTAACGAGTCATGGTTACATTAAAAATATCTAATCGTACAGGAGTAGCTTCGACCACCTTATATGACGACTGCTTATAGGGAAATTATGTTAGTGTTCATTACGTTTGTAACTGTCCTATTTATATTCAATTCTCGCAATATGGAAGATCAATTGCAATTTATTCCTTGATTCAAACTCCTTCAGTTTACCAAAGAGGCAGAAAGCACTTGCGTCTGATATTATCCCCGGTTTGCTCCATGGGCCAATAAATGTTACGCCCAGATTTAAAGCTCGACTCGTATGTAATCTGAAAGCTCATTAAGATTCACAGGATGTCCTGGCGCATATTTTTTAATCGATGAGCAAAATTCATTTTTCAACCAATCCTCGAAAAGTTTACCAGTCATCCAAACTTTCTTGTTTGACTTAAATATAACCGGGAATTTTGTTTTATAATATCCTTTAAGAGCTCGGGGGTTTTCTGACAAATAAATTAAGAAAGGTTTTAACTTAAAATCACTCAATGCGTTACCTTCCAAGAAGTAGGGTCAATCTTTCTTTCGAAACCTTATACCCCGGAGCAGACAGCTCTTCTTTAGCTAGGTATGTCCTGTCCGGCATCCAATAAAGCCCAGTTTCATCAGCATTAAATTTTTGTTGCGATACTACCCACCTTCATTGATCATTTTTTTCATATTTCAGGATAAACATGAGCGCCTCGCCCTTCAGTTTAATGCTATGGAGATCGTAACGTTTTTTAAATTTATCGAACCATCCCTTACTTGCACTGAATGATTCGATTTTTGAACTTTCACCTAATGTTGATTGTAAGTTTTCGTGGATACACCTTGCCTGGATACACCTAGTCTGCATTGTCCATTACGCTCATTGGAATATTTAACTGGTTATTGTTCTCTATCCATAATCCCAAGAGTGTTTCCATCCTTTCCATTGTGCAACTTCTATGTTTTGTTAATTTTGTAACACTTAGAGGTCCCGCTGATTGGGATTGTTCTTCAATTTTGCTTCTATTGTCACGAATCGTTCCTACAGTGAACGTTGCAAGACCCAATGTTGTAGCAATTTGGGCAAGTTTTTCGACTTCTCTAAACCGCCGTAATACGTCTAACTTGAATTGCAAGGTGGTGGCTTGACGCTTTCTCTTGCAATTAATTTCACCTCCAGATTTTAGGACACATTTTAAAATAATTAATTGTTATAAATTAATTTAATTAAATACAAAACAAGTATGAAATTGTTATATGAATGTATGTAAGTACATTAACCAAAACATACTTCCTGTCACTATAAAATAACCAAAATGGGCGACTATAGCAAATACATATTGACATTTTACAAAACCACCGAAGGAAACCATTTTTAATACATTCTAAAATCACTTTTATTTTTTCCACATTATGGTTACTTTACTTTTTCGCTAGATGTATATAGTACACGTTGAAAGGATATTTTAGAAACTTTATTTTTGTTTGTCGCATTTTATAACGGAAAAGCAAAGATCCGTATATCGAATTTTGTATATCGATTTTGCGGAGTATTTTTTAATAGCAGAATTCCGTAAAGCGAGCGTCCGTAAATCTAGGGATGGTTGTACATTATTTTATTCTCACCAACACACGAATACACTATAAATCCAAAATGTACAACCTTTTCCGACTAGTACGTCATATTTTTGGAAAAAATTTAGTTCATTAATATTGATTTCCGTTTTGTTATATACTTGGGAACCGTGAGTAGAAGTCCGTGATGCTTAACATAATCAGTACCTAGAACCTTTAACATTCTACGGTATTCACAACCCAGTGATCAACACAACGGCGAATTTGCCAAGACAAAATTCGTACCAATATCAATTATATGTAAGATTATATTATTAGACACAATCAAAACATAAAAAATGAAATGAATAATTAAATTTTAGACAAATAAAAAATTAATGATTCAAAACATATTGTTGAATTATGTAGTTCGAATCAGAAATCGTGATGCAAGAAACGGCTATTAGAATCTCACTAAAAGTTTAAACTGTATCATTTAGACTCCTGACATCTATGAACTCTATTCATAAGTTACCATACATAAACGTCAAACAAGTAGGTTAGTGCTCTCCTCTCGTGGAATTTTTGTGTTCATAGTAAAAAATTTGTACTTTGTATTCACATTCATTAAATTTTTAATTTTATGTCGAGTCGTGTAATCATTTAAGTGCAGTCGCTTAAATTTTTCTTAGTTTTTTTTATTTTATTGTTAAGTTTAAAACACCTTGTAATTGCATATAATAAAATATGGCGCTAAATCAGGTAAGAAAAGATGCTTGGTGATGTTTTCTTTGAACTTTTTGATAAGGCATTCGTAATTGGATCCATTAATCCTTCCTTAATTCGATAACGCTCTAATAAATTATTATGAATGGGATTACCAATTACCAAAGTTGTACTTGTTCGCAGGACTGTAATCTAGTTTTATTTATTTGTTTTTCGCGAAGGTCAGTGCACTTTATACTTTGGTACCGTGACAATTTTGTATGCCTTATCAAAATGAAAGTTGCAGATATTTTGTTGTTTTTATGATAATTAATGCGTACGTTTCGTAATTTCTTGTGTTTTAGTTGTTTCGTGCCTCTGTGAGACCTATCGGGTATCGTGCATTTTCAGCTCAAGCAGCCACAAATACGGGGCCAAGCTTCTCATTGACTGATGAACAGAAGGAGATACAATTATTGGCGAGGAAATTTGCCCGGGAGGAAATCATTCCTGTCGCAGCTAAATTAGATAAAACCGGAGAGTACCCATGGGACTTAATCAAAAAGGCATGGAAACTTGGTTTGATGAACAGCGGAATCCCAGAAGATGTTGGTGGAATGGGACAAAGTGTGTTCAACACATGTTTACTTGCCGAAGAAATTGCATACGGATGTTCTGGCGTAATGACCGCAATGGAAGCAAGTGGACTAGGTGTAAGTTTCTTAAATAATGATTAGATTAGGAAATTTAACTTTTACGGCATTACACAAACAGCAAACACCGGTCATCCTTTCTGGAAATGAAGCACAAAAGAAAAAATATTTAGGCCGCTTGTTGGAAGAACCATTGGTAGCTGCGTACTGTGTTACAGAACCCGGTGCTGGTTCAGACGTTGCTGGTGGAAAATCCACAGCGGTTAAAAAAGGAGATGAATACATTTTGAACGGACAAAAAATGTGGATTACAAACGGTGGTGTGGCCAATTGGTATTTTGTTTTAGCACGTACAAATCCTGATCCAAAAGCACCCGCTGCAAAAGCGTTTACAGGATTTATAGTGGAACGGGAATGGGCTGGTGTAACACCGGGTAGAAAGGTAACAAAACACAAACGATCGCCTAACCAGAAATATATCTAATAAATCTTTTAGGAAATGAATATGGGTCAAAGATGTTCAGATACCCGTGGCATAACGTTTGAAGATGTCCGCATACCAAAAGAAAACGTTTTGGTTGGAGAGGGGGCCGGCTTTAAGATTGCCATGGGCACATTCGATAAAACTCGTCCACCAGTTGCCGCAGGTGCCACCGGTTTAGCTCAGCGATGTTTAGATGAAGCGTTACGATACTCACTAGAACGTAAAACTTTTGGTGTGCCAATTGCAGCGCATCAAGCAATATCATTTATTTTAGCAGACATGGCAATTGGAGTGGAAACGGCAAGATTAACATGGAATCGTGCCGCATGGACGATTGATCAAGGTAATTATCGATATGCGTCTAATTAGTTCAAAAGCACGCGTATAGATAGAACAGTGCAGCTTTCAGTGAAACACAAATTCTATTCATTCATAGATGGCACCCCATGTTTCATATTCGTATTTTATATTTTAGGTAAACGTAATTCGCTAGAAGCAGCCATTGCAAAATGTTACGCAGCTGATATTGCCAATAAGATTGCAACCGATGCTGTTCAAGTATTCGGTGGCAATGGATTCAATTCCGAATATCCAGTAGAAAAATTAATGCGAGATGCAAAAATCTATCAAATTTACGAGGGAACATCACAAATTCAAAGAATAATTATTTCTAGAACGATTCTTGATAATGCCAAAAACCGTCTATAGTTTATAAAAATAATATTGGAAGAAATAGTTTCTTTCATTTATATAAACATAAATAAATTTTATTATATATATTTTGTAATAAATCGCTTTTTGTTTTGTTTATAAAATACTTCATCAATTCAATTTCAAAGGGAAAGTAAAACATGTCGATGACAAATTCGGAGATTTTGTTAGTAGATCAAATTCGTGTGATTATTAGTTTAGGAAATTAATAATTCAAGAATTATGAAATATGATTTCCAAAATAAATAAAAAGTGAGTGGAACATCCGAAATTGAAAAACCTTACGGTTTTTTAATTTTTTAATACAACAATGAAACGATAAACCGAAAAAATCGCCTCTGCAACTCTCAACAAGATAACTTCTTGTCTTGTAATAATCGTATTTCTTATTATTATTACTATTTTTTCGTTTTGTTGTGCGTTTCATTAATTTCGATTTTGTTTGACCCACTTTTCGTTCACACGTGAAAAAATACATTTTTAAAGTGTTTACAAAATTTTAGTTTGTGTATGCATGTGCCGTATGTATAACGACTTTTTTTGGTATATGGCATGCCGCTGTGCCTTAGTTCATGATAGATAATTTCGGTGTTTATCTCGAAGACTTACAGAGGATGATGAAACTGATAATTTCACAGGTTTTAATTTGACGCGCGGTTATAGCTGTTCTATTGTTCATAGCCATTGGTCTAGTCACTTTAAATGCGCTTTCAATACTAATTTCGGTTGGAGTTGCTCTAAGTTCATCGCCGTCTACAGCAATCTTATTAAAAGTAAGATACTAGATAGCACTGATACGCAATGTGGCAGTTGATCAGTAACTGTGACACTTGGTACTCGAAGCGATACATACAATATAACCTTCCATATCCATGACATCTTTCTAGCTGCTGCTTATGGCAAACCTCCGTTATCTTCGATAGCGTGCAGTTCCAGGTTGTGTTGAGGAACGGAATAAAGTGTCCATTAAGGTGTTGGCATCGAAATATGAGATCAACTGTTGATCTCATTCGTTCCACAAAACCTTTTAAATTCGGTAGAAGCAAATTGAGAACTGTTGTCGGAAACCGTAATTTCGCAAATTTTACTTTTTTTAGGCATTTTTGCATTGAGTGCATTACCGCACGGCTTCCTCGATGCGAGTAAACTGCCTTGGAAGTGCCAATACCGATATTTCGAGAAATCAACCACCAAAGAAGGTCGCGTTGTTATGCTGAATCGAATATCGATGTCGTAGGTAAGGAGAATCACTGTGATATGCCTTATACGCTGAGATATCTATGCTATGAAAATAGACGGCAGACTGATGATCTTTCTGAGCTGGAATTTACAACCACAAAAGAAGCGATGCAATTATTTCTACCTGTTTCTCAAGGCTAAACTGTTGAAACAGTCCGTAAATTTTCTCTGATTTAGTAAATTATCTTGTGTGATGGGCATTTTAGCTCCAACAACAAATAGGTGCATAGGTACTCCGCCCTGAGATAACGCGTTCTTCAGTCCAATGGGCCACGAATTTCTAGCAGCTTTTAAATGAATTCGCCGTTCCAGTTGAAGATGGGAGAAGGAATCGTGTAATTGCGAAATTAGAAGTTTTTCTAGTCTATAATGTCTATAATTCAAAAACGCAACAGATTTCTGACCGAACGAGACCATTTTGCTGAGTTTAGAATGAAACCGAATCTTCGCATTGGGCATCCAGAGTGGAGGTGAAATCGCACCTTAGATACTGAATATTATGAGGTCCAACAATTGTTGAAAACGTCGCAAGTAGTTTTCAGTATTTCAGCTTAAATAGGCTGTAGTGAGCATTGACAAACATCAACATTTGAGAAACAAATGTCCTATTTAACATTGTGGCAACGATAAAAACAAAATTACCAGCAAACGCAAAGTTTCTCTTGAGTTGGAACTGGAAGCTGATACTTGTTCTGCTTGACATTGAGTCCAGTGGAATAATCAACGATATATCTACAGCGTCTGTGCTATGTAGCCTACATAGCTAATTGGCACCGTGTGTTAACATTCTGTAGGCTATTGAGTCCATCTTTGATTCAGTCCTTGATGTGTCATGTGGCTGCATGATCGGTCAACGATGCCATCATTTCATTCTAACGGCCTATAAAATTTCGGAGGAGAGCCACCGAAATAAAATGAATTTCGTTTTCTGGTGTGAACTGCGGTGACCCCTCCATAGGACACCAAATAGTAATGAACAGTTTTCTTTTGGACAAAAAATCATATTAAAGGTGGTGGTGACGTGATTGATTGTATTTTTAAGTATAAATGTATCAGTTATCTTGCCCCGAGCATAACTTCGACTGTGAACACTCGACAGGAGGAAGATATATATAACTGATGAGCGAAACTTAATTACAGTGAAGATTAAACTCCATGTCACCTTTGTTTGACCATAATTCTTCTTAGCGCTCGTGAGTGTGTGTAAAGCCTGGCTGGTAGGTTTCACTGTTCCGTGTGGTAATTTATAAATATTGCATGCGCCGATGGCAGTATTACATTCATCTGCCACAACTGTTATATCCAATTTTGGAATGTAATGTGTGAGCATTTGAATGAAGTACCTTAAACAGGCAATGTGTCCAACGGTTTCTGTAACTTATGCGCACTTAATGTGTGTCTCAGTTATTTTATTGATGTTTTGTTTATGTTATAGGTTTTTTTGTAACTGCAATATTATCCACGGTACTGTTCAGTATCCCTTCAATGTCATTGAAGGGATACTGAACAGCACCGAAACTGATTTTATACCGAATGATAATCGATTGTAACGAAATAATCCTCGATATGTGTCGATTATGAAGGGTGCTTGAGTTTCGCCTGTATGGTTGACGTTAAATCTTCTTACATTTTGTAAAAAAGTTAATGAAAAACCAAATTTGTTTCCGCAATAACCTTGACTGAGCGTAAAAGACACGATGTCCGACTATACTAAGTGGGTGTTTATGTCTGCCTGGTCATCATTTGTTGATGTTATAACTGACCAAAGATATTCAAATCCTTCAGTGTTGTGAAAGCTGCACGTTGCGTGATTTATCGTATGGATGCTCCTTGGTGTTGACAGCCATTTAGTTTTGTTGCTCTTTATTTTCAAACCCGGTCGTTTCGCCAGGAGAAGAAGCTCGAATAGTTATGTTCTACTCCCAACATTCTCCAGGAACATCCTCAAACTGAAATATCAGCCAGTGGTAAATTGGTTGAGGCGAAAACCACCATTGGCAGTCACCGATGATATTAGCGAGGGGAATTATTCGGGTAAATACAACATTAGCAAGCACTTTGTGTGCAACAGAGCTATTTGCGATATTTAACAGAACTAAACTTCGGTAATTTTCACATTTGAGTCGGTCGGCTTTTTTATACAGCGGACGTATGAGCGGTCTTCCCAGATCGTAACGATAAGAACATGAAAATTATATGCAAGAATAATGATAAGATCACGAAGATTATATGCAAGAGTAGCTCCTCCGTGTTTTGATAATTCTGTTGAGATTCCATCAAGCCGAGTGACTCCCATATTGTAATCCACTATTACTACAAGCTGTGTCAACTTCCTCTACTGTGGGATATGGGACAAGATACCTTCTTGGCCGGTGGAGCAATAGCTCGAATTGGGGCTCTTCGTCATTCTGATTTAGTAGAATTTAGAATTAGAATTGCCATACTGGGAAAACATCAGCCACGTTTGTTGTAACACTCCATTCGTGCCTAGATGACTATGTATCTCCGACGGAAGTTCTTAGCAATATTTCTGGCAATAAGATTTTCTGACTAAATCTAGCGTCTCGAGCAACTTCTTAAGGATAATCGTTTTCCCGGCTAAAACAGTTATAAAAAGGAATAAAACACGTGAAATATTAATTAACTGTAGATCCTATGAAGAGTGAACTTGAATATTATACATGGGTGTGTGTAGTTCAAACCCAAATTGTGATGTCGATACAATAAATAAATTTCTGTGTGATGTGTGCTCAATGTGTGAAAATTTGGAAAGATATTCGAATTACACAATTGAGAATGGTGCCCCTCAGCTGTTGCGAAGGTATCTTATGTAATTAATATTGGAGTCTGATGCGAGAAAACCTTATTGGCTTGAATATTCGAAATGGTGCTCTGGATAATTTTCTGAATAGAGACAGGAATGTCATCAGTGTCACGAGATCTTGATTGTGAATTTTGCCAAATATGATGATATCCGGCAAATATATTTTGTAATTGAGAAGTGGTAAATGTAAGAGAGAAGTTGTAATTGACAAGTGGTACAAACTTACCATCTATATCTGCAGAAACTCCACCACTGCTAAGAGGAATATGGAACACTGGAACCACAGAAATTGAAAGAAGACGTAATGCATAACAATAAGAAGGAAAGAAAACGTTAGAGCCTAATAAAAATTGACGAGGAATCTCCTTCCCCAACAGTATAATGAAATTATTAACAATGATAATTCTTGAGCGAATAACGTCAACAGTCAACCAGAATATAAGATATTTAGCTAGTTTTAGACCAAGCCAAAGCTGTACAGATCATATCAGATCAATTCGCAACAACATCGAACAATCCAACGAATAGAACTCACCACACTAAACCTAGTCTTCTTTCACTTTGACCGCGAATTCGACTCGCAATCTGGAAGGCACTCTACGAAATAGGTGTTCCAAACAAAATAATCAAATTCATCAAAGAAACGCACATGGATGCTGAAATAGGGCTCAATACAAGAGGGAGCGCAGAATAATATAAATATGTTACGGTTAAAGCCCGAAATTTTAATTTTTTAAATTCGTTTACACGGTTAAAAACCGGTTGTCCGGAGGTCCGATGGTTTGGAAATGTTTGTTGGCTCTCTACATCTTAGCACAAATAGCTCGCACGGACCCATGAGAGTTAGTAAAGCCGTTAGTCCCTATACTACTCCAAATTCCAATCTGCCCTAATACCATAAGAAATACTCCGTGGGATGAATCATTTCGAGAATATAGGACTCTCATTTCATATAGATTTCGTAGCAATAACACAGTTTTTTCCAATTTTTATTCGGACATTTACCGATTTCGGGCTTTTACCGTGACATATACAATAACGTGCGAGGAGTTAGGCTAGAATGTGCAGTTACGCTACTATATTGTTCCTAAAAGTACTGGATCGGTCTAAAAATTAACATCAGAAAGACAAAGGCCCTGAGACTGAACACGAACATTCGAGGAAAGAAAAGGGACGAGGCAGTTATGCGGCAAATAAAACAGATCAAAATCGGGCGTCAGATTAAGAAACGAAAGTTTGCATGGAATCCGCAGGAGAAGAGGAAACAACGTGGAATATGTAGTCTGTATATTTTTAAAGTATGTTGTAGTTTTACTGAGTAATGATGAAATTTTAAAGAAAGTGCTAGAAGAATTCTCAGAAGGTTCCACTTCTAAGGAAATTTTGCCTGCCGCAATCAGATGAACCAAAATTGTTGATTAACATAGTCCGAACTTGCAGTTCTGAAAAGGAATCGATTTTTGTAACTAATCGTTTTATAGCTTTAAACAAAATAATTTCTTTAATCGGTTTATCATGTGTTGGGGAATAAAACGCTGAACCTGCCGACTGTTAGCGTTCGAAATTGGCAATAGTACCATGGTTAATTTCAAATCGTTATTTGTATTTCGGTTTGAAGTATTCTGATTAGTTGGGAGGAGGAGCAAAGAGGAGGCAATGAAACGTCGGGTCCCATATCGATTAAAACTTTGTGTCTGTTCGTTCATACATCATAAAACGATTGTATTATTCACATCACACGAGGTGGAAGTGCTGTTGAAACCTAGATGGTGACTGAATTTCTATTTGATGAATTAAAATTTATATGATTTAGTATGTAGAGCCTCGGGATCACGTCGAGGTCATCTGAAATGTGAAAACATGTGGTTGCTGTTGTTAATAAGAGTTTACGACAAATTTTTTGTGGGAAACACTGATTATGTAGGTATTTGTGTAACTCTCAAATGTAGTACTTCACAACCACTAATTTATTATTTAATTTATATCAGGAGATTTATTTGACCCTCTTGTTATTATGTTATGTTAACAGCTGCTTGAAAGAATTTGTAACTCTCGTCACTTTGACTCAAATAATAAATTTTTTATTTAAAAACGGTTTCACCGGAACAAAGTACTCACACCACAAACAATCCTGAGCTTTTCAACAAAACACACAATATTCTTGCCGCCCATCCTACTGGGATACAATGTTAACGTAGCTTTCTACTGACGGGTCAGATAACACGAAGTTTCTGGTATTTTAAGATTTACTTACTCTGTCCGGTGATGCGGGTTGAACCATGAGGAACAAGTACTCTTTTATACTCTTTGTATTGGCGTGTTGGCTTGTGGCATTAGCTCGACAATATACTTTTCTGATATGTTGTCTTACCTAGTCTACGGCTTCCTTTAACTTTGTTATAGCACCTTTTACACTTCTTGGACAAATTTCACTTCAATCACTTTGATCATTTGTTAACCTTTATATTCGAATTGTAAGCCATCTATGTGTAGCTGTATTCACGAACCGCCCAAGTTGCCAAGTATTCCAACTTTCTGCTATCGTGATGAACGCTGTTGTTAATACCAGTTTTCTCCATGCTAACTGTCGTAGCCGTTTACAATTGTTTTCGTAATTTTTGCATCCCCTCTACACGGAGTGCTGGTCATGTTGCTTTCAATGTCACGATGCTCTTTGCTATACTGAATCCTCTCTACCTCGTCACATTTCAGAACTCTTTTATCTTACGAGGCACGTACACCAATTCGTTAATTTTTCCGTGGGCTTTCTTCTCGCAGTCTTTCACTCTTGATCTTGGACTGAGTATTTCCCTCAGCGCTTGATCAATTCTGAAATCTTATGTCCTTCTCCCGCCTAATTGTCTACATTTTCGGGTGTTGTGACTTGACCTTCTGCATCTTCTTCTTATATTTTTATATCACTACGCTTTGCTAATAAGCGCCCCTAGTATTTTCCTCTAAAAGCTGCATACCAATTTTCTCGCTGTTCGATCATCAAGCGACTCGTTCACTGCAACATCAGCTGTATTCAGTCTCCTCACCGACATCGATTCTGTGAATAAACTTCTTGTCTCTGCGTTGTATCCCAGCTTCGCCTCTGGTACGACTCACACAAATCTCGAAGATTCCAAAACTTTTTTCGAGTCCGCGGCCACAAATTTCCTTATAACCTTTATAGGTCTATATCTTGCTCATCGGTATGTGAGAAATACCTCTCCAAGCCGGACATCACCTTCGAAAATTTTTCGTTCCAGCTCTTATCGAAATTTCCTCTCAAACTATTAAATTCGGTCGCCAGACCGCTTTCCAACTTCATGTACTTATTTATTTATTTAAAGAAACCTATTCTGTGCTTTACATGTATGATTTCAGATTATTTAGTTTAACACAAAAATTATATTAAAAACAGTTTAAACAAAAACTTTAAAAAAAATATATAATTTTAACTTAACGTTTAAAAATTTTAAAAATGATTCTTCAGGGTATTTTTGAAGTTGTTCTTTGATAAATTAAACTCAAATATAGGTCGTCGACGATGTTGAATGATTTAGACAACCAATTAATGGGATTATTTTCTCCATAGTTTGTGGAATGATGGTTTCGAAATGTTCTGCTAGGGTACATGAATTGATGTTTTCCAAAATATTTTATTTTGAATGCTTTGCTTTCAATTCTTTTAATGTGCACGGCATATATTATTTGGATTCCAGACCGACACAGTATATTCCAGTTGTGTTCGCTACAAAAGAGTGAACCACATGTTTTAGATCTTCTATTTGTTGCTCTCTGTATAATTTTCTCGAGGTTTTCGTTCTGCCCAACACGAAGTTGATCCCATTTCTTGCCCTATGCGTTCCGTTGCTTATGTAGTTCGCCAAACTGATCCCCTTGCTTCTCTAATTTGGTATCTAACTTATCTAATTTAACACCTATGTAACTGCTTGCTGGTTTCGGTACTCCAGGCTAATTTTTCGGGTTTGGCTCGTCGTTAGGTAGGGTCATAATTCCGAAACCGTAATTCACATGTCGGCGAAGCAGCTAAGTATATTTTCAAAGCCTGGTAAATGGTAACATTAATTTATCCACACGGTGTCACAATCCTATCACTAACATATATACGGAAAATTTTAACCGCTCATAATTTCACCTTGAGCTAATTTAGTAATATAACGCACGCGCACGGTAATTTGTCTTACAAAAAGAAACAGGCACGACTGTCAAAAGATCTACAATAACATATATCCAATTTACAATAAGGTATAATATAATACTAATCTAGATTCAATGTAGGTCAGGCCAACAATTTTAGATAATTCAAAACTGGTGATCACACTCTGAACAAAATTTTAAGTTCTAAAACAATGTATGGGCAGTAATACGATAACATATATAGCGAGGTAGTAATTCAAAAATATAAATTGAAAATATTAAATAAAAAAAAATTTGTTAATACTCAAGTAGTTTTGCCGAGTTCTCTCTCCCATTAGTTTCTGCATATCCCAAAGGTCGAATAGAGCCGGTAGTGACTGCTGCTTCTAATGAACGCCGTTATAGTCCCACTGTAGCACTCGATAGTCCGTTAACACGGTTGATACGCTAACACATGAGCCATCATTGCATTAGTTGCTTATATTTCGCTTAATTTTGTCGATGCTTGTAGAGTAATTTCGTGTTACTTTTTTACTCTTTGTATTTTTTAATTAGATAAAATTGTATATAACTTTGTTCCGGGGTTATCCCTTCGTTCAGTTTTATTTGGCAGATACCTATACATGTGCGATCTGCATGATGAACGAATTTGCGGGTTTAATTAGGAGATATTTCGATTTTTTTTTTTTTTGAACACTTGTAGGCCAGAAAATTAAAACGTAAACCTTTATAA
Source organism: Nephrotoma guestfalica (assembly GCA_963691935.1). Lineage (NCBI taxonomy): Eukaryota > Metazoa > Arthropoda > Insecta > Diptera > Tipulidae > Nephrotoma > Nephrotoma guestfalica. The sequence goes on from OY829915.1 coordinate 147,436,610, forward strand.
TTTACATATGATTTTATTTCACTTTTATTCAGCTTTTTCATATACAGTTTTTCTTTTATTTTCATATACACTATACAACTTTAATTTTTTTTTTTATATACAACTCTTACGGTTGTAAAAGACGCAATCGTTAATTATTAATATACTTTTATTCATTAACGTTTTCAATGATTGCGTATACACTAACCACTATTCTAATAATTTAATGTTTATCACCAGCAATTTATTAATATTAATACTAAATTTACGTTAACATCGTATCATACACCAAAACTGGCTATCATCGATTTCGGTCAACCAAAAACAAATTTTATTTACAAATTATACACATCCATCGATGCTAATTATTAAATTTATGTTCTTGTATATCAAACTGATCTCACAACTGGGTATCGACTGCCGATTCAATTATCTGCCCATCTCGTTTTCTTTTTTTTTTTTTTTTAACCGAAAAAAAAATTAAGGGGAAATAAGTAACGGGTTCCGTATAATCAAATTAAAATTTTATTTTTACACATACATTACTGAAGTTTTATGGATTTACTCGTTTTCAAGAAAAATAATAAATCATTGGATCATATTGGAGAACAGCGTACCCCATCGAATCGTTACAGGGCAGATTCGTCGAAGATAAAATACCGAAGCGACGAAACTGAATTTTCTTTTTCATTACCGGAACTTCAAACCTTAATGTCTTTCGCATGTATAATACCTAAAACTTTACCAGATTCGTCCTTACATTTGTAAAGAACATTGCCAACCTTTTCCATTATAACTGCTTTAAGAAACTTGGGTGAAAATTTTGCGCAAAACTGTTTACTAGTATCGCTAAGTGGATGTTGACGAACATAAACTTGTTGTCCGGGTCGATAGGTAACTAATCTGGTTCGCAGATTATAAAAATGCGAATATCTATCGTAGGATTGTTTTAGGGTTTTTATAACAGTGCTATGGATAATGGCCAAACGATCAGGCATTGTCAGGGGTTCTATGTCTTCGGATAAAGCGTTGACGTCTCGCAAAATTCGATAAGATTTTCCATCGGTCACCATGTGGTATCCGAATAGAAGAAAATATGGAGACTTATTCGTTGATTGGTGGACGGCTGTGCGAAGGGCACACGCTACTTCAGGTAAAAAGGTATCCCAAGTTTTATGATCCTTTTTCACATATGCACGAATTGCAGCAACTACCGATCTGTTTACACGCTCCGAAGCATTCGCTTGCGGTGAGTAGATAGCGGTTTTGCAATGTCGGATGTTAAATTCTTCTAGTAGCTGTTGAAATGATTTGCTAGTAAATTGGGAACCATTGTCAGAATGTAACTGTGCCGGTACTCCATATACGAGGAAAACTTCATTCCTTAGGTACGTTATGATCTTGTTAGTAATGCTGGAGTTGAGTGGTTTTAGCAGCACGAATTTGGTAAATTGATCTAGGATTACCAATATAAAAGTATGGCCCGCACGGGATCGTGGATACGGTCCCATTAGATCAATATATACTCGTTCCCAAGGTCTTTGAGCAAATGTTGTTTGTCCTAAGGGAGGTTTTAAAACGTTATTGGGGCTCTTAGAAGCTTTGCAAATGTTACAGTTAGACACATAATTGTAAATTTGTTTGCGCATCCCGGGCCAATAATAAATATATCTTAGGCGTTCTATTGTTTTAGCAATACCTCCATGGGCAGCAAGTGGTACATCATGAAACTGTTTAATTAAATCCTCAGTCATATTCTGAGGTATCCATAATTTGTATTGAGAAACATCCGATAATGTAGGATCATTTTTAGCTCCAACTTTTAGATAAATTCTGTCATCTTTTATCCGAAATGAGGGATAATCGTAAGGCGCCGTTAATATTTTATTTCGGAAACTTAGGTATTCCGCGTCGTTAAAGGCTACTGAATTAAGATCAATTTCGGATATTTCATGCGTCCGCGTTGCATCATAAATTCTAGAAAGCGCATCGGGCACCACGTTCTGCGAGCCACGCTGATGTTGAATTTCAAAATCATACGATTGCAATTTGAAACTCCACCTGGCGAGCCTTCCATTGAGGTCGCTTTGCGACATCAACCACTTGAGACTAGAGTGGTCTGTTATAATTATGAAATGGTAACCCTCGATGTAGGGACGGAATTTCTTTACCGATAGGACAGCGGCTAAACAGCTCTGTGGTTGAGTAATTCGACTGAGCTTTGTTAAGCTTCCTAGACATATACGAAATAGGTCGTTCATTTCCTTCATCATCTTTTTGAAATAATACGCTTCCAACGCCATTCCGACATGCATCACACCTAATAAAAAAGGTTTTAGTATAATCTGGGTTGACGAGTACCGGAGCCGTTGTCAAAAGGTACTTTAGTTTTTCGAATGCCGCCTGCGCTTCGTTGGTCCACGCAAATTTGGCGTTTTTTTTCAAAAGATTGGTAATAGGACTGGTAATTTCCGCGTAGTTTGGGATGAAACGTTGGTACCATCCGGTCATACCCAACAGCCGTCGGGTCTGCTTAAGGGAGGTTGGGGATGGAAAGTTGCGAATTGCCTCTACCTTATCAGGATCCGTTTTAAGTCCACCGTTTCCTACCACAAACCCCAAATATTTCACCTGCTTCATGAAAAATTTGCTTTTAGCGATGTTTATCGTTAACCCAGCAAGTTTTAATCGTTCACCTATAAGTTTTAGCAATGATAGATGTTCCGTGACTGAAGAGGATGTTACTAGGAGGTCATCGAGGTACACAAAAATTTTAGAGTGGAGTTGGTACGGCACCACTTTATCCATCAATCGGCATAGCGTTTGGGGCGAGTTGCATAAACCAAAGGGCATAACTCGAAAGTGGTAAAGTGGGCGACCGGGAACTGTGAAGGCAGTTTTATCTCGAGAGTCCTGGTGTAAAGGGATTTGCCAAAAGGCGTCCTTAAGATCAATGCTGGAGATTATGGTCGTATCATTCAAACGCCCGATTATACCGTTAATTAGTGGGAGCGGATATGCATCCTTTATCGTCACAGCATTGACCTTTCTGGAATCTAAGCACAATCGCACCTTATTGGGCTTGCGTATTAACACCACGGGAGAAGACCAAGAACTTTTGCTCTCTTCTATCACACCCATCTCCAGCATTCTATCTAATTCCTTATATATCAAATCTTGGATGGCAGGCGAGACCGCATAATGGCGTTGTTTTATAGGTAGGCAGTTTGCGACGTCTATACGGTGTTCTATCAGTGAGGTTCGCCCCAGACCATGCTCTTCAAAGGATGGAAATCCGGCGATTATTCGGTCGAATTCCTCTTGTTGTGAGAAAGACAAGGTGTGGCTCTCGAGGTCTTTAGTTATAGGTACATCTAAAGAGTCGATCATGTACGGAGCGAGATTAAATGCTGACCAGAAATCTATTCCGAGGTATAATTTACCCTGTAACGTTGGAACAAGAAAAAACCGAATAGTGTTAGTTTTATTACTATATTTCACTGGAACGTCGACGTATCCGATTATCTGGTTTTTTGTTCCGTCTGCCGTTCTTACTTCGGAGGATATTTTTTTGTAAGCGATACCCAAGTCAGTTAGAAATTTGAGAGAATCGTGTCCAAGGATACTTATCGACGCGCCGCTATCTAACAGACCTCGAATGTAGGAGCCTGCTACACTGATGACAATATAAAGACGAGGGTCATCCAAAGCGGATATTACCGTTTCTGCACAAGCGCGTTTGAGCGTTCTTCGAAATTTAAAGTATTGAACGATGCGCCGTTTTCGGTTGTACTTGTAAGGTTTAGATCTTGGATTTGATTCATTGACGATTACAGGAGAAATTGAATTATTGGAACCAGTTCTTGTCTCCAACTTTATGTGTCTAATACTTGGCGTCCTTTTCGAATCGAACGCGTTATCTTCGGGGTCGGTCTGAGTTACTTTTGAGTGGAAAATTCGGTATTCGTTGCCGAATTTATTGTTTGCGGAATTACTGGTTTGGCTGATTGCGGCAGTCGGGATAGAATTTGTACCGGACGTGCTAGTCCCGTATTGCTCACGCCCGGAACACGGTTTCCCGACATAAACTTTTGACAATTCGGACACTGTGGCTTAATTATGCCACTTTTACCACAACCATAGCAAAACACCCCTTGAGGCGGCAAGTGGCAATCTTGGTATCTGTGACCCAAGTCTCGACAGTTCCAACAGACAAGACTAGTTGATGGTATAGATGCTGCTCTTGCAGGATTGCTGTGATTAGGTCTCGATTTTGCAATGGCTGCTAGGTGTATTTCGTCTGAAAGATCTTGATCCACCTGTTCCCGAGATGCGGAATCATGCGCCTGTGGATGGGTTAAATGTTCTGGGTCAGCCAGGCATTCCGCTACATTAACGTATCTTGGTTGTCGTACAACTCCCATCGGTCTATTTTTCTTTAAATCCCACAGTTTCTCAAAACGCTCGCAAACTATACGTAGCTCATCCGCGGTGAAAGATGGTGTAGCCAATGTAACCTCTCGGTATTGTACCCCCATATTGTCTCTGATAATCTCGATTAATTCTTCGTCATTATATGGTTTCATTAATCTGCCATTCAGGCCCTCCATTTCTAAAATATAGTTTCCTATGCTTTCTCGGTCACCTTGCTTTTTATTCTGTATAGCTCTACGTAACGCTCGGTCTGATTCAGTGTTGCTAAACCTATCAATAATCGCCTGCCTTAATTGGAAGTAAGAGGCATTGGGAAATTTACGAACAAATACCCAATACCATTTTTCCGCAGTGGCCGTTAGCAACTTAGGCATAAGTGCTTCCAAATGGTTTAGAGTTATATTTTCCTTACTAGCTAGGGTCTCGATTCGAAAAATAAAATCATGTACGTCTAGTCCATCACGGAGTCCCGAAAACGATAATTTCCACTTAGGATCATTCATTTTTATATGGGGCATAAATGTCCTAGCCGATTCATTATTACCGGTCGGGTGTCCAATTTTCGGAATTGAATGGCGGCTAACTGATATACCAGCACTTAAATTCTTCGGGAGGGTTCCGGTATAATTTTGCCTCGAAATTTCATACGGTATCTCGGATGATACTGGTAAGTACACTATGGGTGGTGGGTAAGGGTTTGTAAAGGAAGGCGTAATGTTCGAGAATGATGTAGCTATCTGAGGACGGGTTATGGCGGTCGTATAGATATTCCGCGGTTCATGATAATTGTAAGTATAATCTGAGACAAACGGATGTCCTAGTATACTGCTAGGGTTGGTATGTGTACCTGTCGTGGAGATGGTGGAAATTTTTATGTCGCCAGATGCATCGCTTCTTTTGGGTGATGTTAAATCTGCTAAGAATTGTTGATCTTCGATAGTCGCAATCATGGGTTTGGTTATTTGAGCTTGAGCTAATTCATCTCTCTTAAAATCAACAATTTGTTTCAATCTTCTAAAGTGGTTCAATAGTTTGTCTATGTCATTATCCTGGTGGAAGCAACCTTTTAGGCGTTGAGTACGACCTCTCCAATGTTTAAGTTGATTCTCGCTAGAATTCAACTCATGGAGATTAATCTGTTCCTTATTTATCAATTCACTCAACGCGTTGAAGTTTTGCCTACACTCTTCGAGTTCTTCTCGGTGGTTTGTAACATGCGTTTTTGTTGGCACGTTTGAAGGATCCAATAATTCTTCTTTTAAAATGGTCAACAACGTTTCTTTATAATTCACAGTTGAAGTTTTTATTCCCCGAATTGCACATTCCACCGCAATTTCTTCCTGCGTTAATCCCAGTAAAGGTTGATAATCAATCCCCATAATGCCTATGACTTAAGACTTTAGGTAATTTCAGAATAAATTCTGAAATAATCAATAATCAAAGAAATTCAATTAACGCCGATATATTATGCGATTCTTAAGTAAACTAAATGAGAATATTTAACGTGTATTGTGGAGTGTGAACCAATATGATCAATGATAAATTTGTATAAATAGGTGGGTAAGAGAAAATTACGATTCCAAAAAAAATATTTCTCAATATACGAGTACATACGAGTATATGCAAAAAAAATTGTCGTTCTTATTATAATTAGCACTTATTTAATTAAAAGAAAACTTGATATTAATATAAGGTTAGTGACAGGATATTTAAGTGATCCGCGTGGTACCCGAAACAAAATATTTTCATACCACTATAATCTAGCAGTATTTAATAAAGCACATATCTAACGTATTTCTGACCGTAATTATATATTATGAATCTGTGATGTCATACCTTACAACCTTACAACCATGTGTTGTTTACAACATTTTGTCGTGGTTAGTAAAGTGGGAAATCTAACAGGAATCCGTACATAACATTGTGTATATAACAGCTTTGAGTAAAACGAGAGGACGTATTATACGCGCAATCAACCGCTTTCTAAACATGTGGTAATAATACGTGAATAATGTACTTTATAAAATTTTTCTACAACTGTTCCTCGTCGGTGAATTAGTACTGTTAATCCCGAGAATCTATTTAAATAAAAATCAATCGCGAAAAATCGGTAGCAAAATCAAACCGACAACGAAAATCGAAAAAAAAATTTATTTTGCTTATAGGTAAAAAATATTATGCAACATTTTGTGCCTTCCATTTTGCTCGACCAACCATAGCTCGGAGTTTCCGCCTGTCAACGGATGGTCAAGAAAAATAGGGATTCCATTCATTACGTGTTTGGAAAAATTTAAAACGTGGACATCAGGTCCCTGCTCGGGCGCCATTTTTGTAACTGCTTGCTGGTTTCGGTACTCCAGGCTAATTTTTCGGGTTTGGCTCGTCGTTAGGTAGGGTCATAATTCCGAAACCGTAATTCACATGTCGGCGAAGCAGCTAAGTATATTTTCAAAGCCTGGTAAATGGTAACATTAATTTATCCACACGGTGTCACAATCCTATCACTAACATATATACGGAAAATTTTAACCGCTCATAATTTCACCTTGAGCTAATTTAGTAATATAACGCACGCGCACGGTAATTTGTCTTACAAAAAGAAACAGGCACGACTGTCAAAAGATCTACAATAACATATATCCAATTTACAATAAGGTATAATATAATACTAATCTAGATTCAATGTAGGTCAGGCCAACAATTTTAGATAATTCAAAACTGGTGATCACACTCTGAACAAAATTTTAAGTTCTAAAACAATGTATGGGCAGTAATACGATAACATATATAGCGAGGTAGTAATTCAAAAATATAAATTGAAAATATTAAATAAAAAAAAATTTGTTAATACTCAAGTAGTTTTGCCGAGTTCTCTCTCCCATTAGTTTCTGCATATCCCAAAGGTCGAATAGAGCCGGTAGTGACTGCTGCTTCTAATGAACGCCGTTATAGTCCCACTGTAGCACTCGATAGTCCGTTAACACGGTTGATACGCTAACACATGAGCCATCATTGCATTAGTTGCTTATATTTCGCTTAATTTTGTCGATGCTTGTAGAGTAATTTCGTGTTACTTTTTTACTCTTTGTATTTTTTAATTAGATAAAATTGTATATAACTTTGTTCCGGGGTTATCCCTTCGTTCAGTTTTATTTGGCAGATACCTATACATGTGCGATCTGCATGATGAACGAATTTGCGGGTTTAATTAGGAGATATTTCGATTTTTTTTTTTTTGAACACTTGTAGGCCAGAAAATTAAAACGTAAACCTTTATAATTTACATATGATTTTATTTCACTTTTATTCAGCTTTTTCATATACAGTTTTTCTTTTATTTTCATATACACTATACAACTTTAATTTTTTTTTTTATATACAACTCTTACGGTTGTAAAAGACGCAATCGTTAATTATTAATATACTTTTATTCATTAACGTTTTCAATGATTGCGTATACACTAACCACTATTCTAATAATTTAATGTTTATCACCAGCAATTTATTAATATTAATACTAAATTTACGTTAACATCGTATCATACACCAAAACTGGCTATCATCGATTTCGGTCAACCAAAAACAAATTTTATTTACAAATTATACACATCCATCGATGCTAATTATTAAATTTATGTTCTTGTATATCAAACTGATCTCACAACTGGGTATCGACTGCCGATTCAATTATCTGCCCATCTCGTTTTCTTTTTTTTTTTTTTTTAACCGAAAAAAAAATTAAGGGGAAATAAGTAACGGGTTCCGTATAATCAAATTAAAATTTTATTTTTACACATACATTACTGAAGTTTTATGGATTTACTCGTTTTCAAGAAAAATAATAAATCATTGGATCATATTGGAGAACAGCGTACCCCATCGAATCGTTACACCTATATGGTTTAATCTGGCTCCTTATTCGCTCGTATTTCTCATAATTACTCAAATATTTACATTTGAACATGCATGTCGTTTATAATCTCTTCCAAATCCGCGGTTGTTCGGATGTCAACGATTGGACTCCACTAACGGTCGATCCAGCTACTCCTCGTCTTCTGGCCGAGACACTGATCTTTTGAGCTTACTTTTGAGTTTCATAACTTTTGACCATCTCCTTGTTTTGAAGATTGGTATCTCCTTCTTTTGAAAGTTATCACATCAACTCTAAAGAGAGGGTTTATATTTTCAGCAAAAAATTCAAACTTTTACACTTATTGCAACTCACTTTAACCACATTGGTCACTGTTTAGCTTTTACTATATAATATTGACTTTAAAGTCCACAGCTTTAAACTGTCTTATTTGAATTACACCGCATTAATCTTAACTAGTTGAATACTTACTTAGTTGTTGTTTATACAAGTGGTCCAGCTATTAGAGGGCTTGGTTACACTGCACTAACACTAAAATTACACTATTTACTTACCGATTTAACATTTCGGTTCAACTGTTTGCCAGCTTCGACCAACCTAAAATTAAATTAAAATAATTTAACTTTTACACTTCCCCAATATTATTTATTATTTAAAGCTTTAATTATAAACCGAGCTTCCGATACTGTTATCGTGGTCTCCTTCCTCTAAACGGCTGCTTCCCTGCTTATTTGCACAATCCAAAATGAAAATGTCAGTAAAACCATTTTCTGTATATCTCCTGCGTGTCTAAATAAAAAATTAGTAATTGATATTATTTAATTAACATATTTACCGTTATACAGCACATATTTATCATGTTTTCGATTAAACAAAATACCATACATACGCATAAATGACAACAAAAGAAGATAAACTAATAAGCAATAATTGCATTTAAAAAAATTCTAGCTAGCATGAATAAACTATTAAAAAATGGATACCGTTACTTTTTCTTGTGTTATTTAAAATATAAACATAAAAGTAAAAATAAAGGTCAAATGAAATCGAATTTAACTAGAGGCCTGATTTTTTTATTATTACTTTTTATTTAATTTCGTTTTCAAAATATTGTATATATATATATAAATAAATAAAAAAAGAGAAAGTAATTATTTAATTTAATTTTAATAGTTTTGGATAAAATCAAATATTATGAAATCACACACGACGTGTTCATTTGTTTTAATATATTTTTGGATTTCGTTTTTAATTCAGCGGAGCATTTTCCATTTGCGCTATATAGGGCGCTGAATAAAAATGAGGTTATAACCTATAAAAATTATATTTAGCTGAAATGAAATCTAAACGATATATTTTATGTACTTATTATGGATTTAAATAGAATATATATTGAATATATTAAAATGTAAAATATAAAAAGGACTTATGCAAATTATAAATTTAAATATACCGCCATATTGTGTACACAAATTTTTTAATAGTGTATGCCTTATTCAGCAAAAGTAATGGCGGGTACATATGTGTGCATGTGACATATAAATATATATTTGTGTAATAATATTGCGTACTCCAAAATGTGTTGCGACATTTTGATTGAATTATTTTTTTATTATTTATATTAATTTTTAAGTATACGTATAATTTTAAAATATGATTTTATTAATGTGTGGCAATAATTATAAACAATGTTTTCGTGTATCGGCGATATTAAAGCAAATCGTATTTAAATAAAAACAAAATTAAAAGAATTTTAATTGTGTGAAGAAAATAATATTACTTTCAGCGTATATTTTGTTTTTGTAATTCACATCTACGCCGCCACATACGATTTATTTTTTAGTTTTGCTTGTTTTTTTTATCTCAATGTCAGTTCATGAACACACCGAAAAAAAAATTTAAATGTATTGGAGTGTAGTAGTTATGTCTGAATTCCAAGTGTAGTGTAAGTGGCCTAGAGACCTACATTTTGAAAAAAAAGTTTAATATTACTTTTGATTTTATTTACATGATTTTTTTCTAATTTTGGTGTTTTAAAATATAATTTTATTGTAATATTAAAGTGTTTGATAATAATAATTACGATTAAAATGTGTTTTCATATTGAATATTGAATAATATAAAAAGTGCTGCTTCGCTCGAAAAACGAAGCAAAAAAAAATCCTATTATTTTTTTGTATTTCTTATTCTTTCCAATTTGATTTTGTTGTTTTTTTTTAATTCTAAATTCGTATATGTATTTAGATTACATGTGTGTATGTATTAAATCATATTAAAAATTTCTTTGGTGTGGTGTTAATAAAAACTTAGTAATCAAAATTTAAAAAATAATAATTCATAGCATGAATATGGTTGAAAAAATGCATGAAGAAGAAATACGGGGTTCTACAATTCGAAATGCAAATTTATCTGTTGCAGCAGTTGTTTCACCGCAACTAGCTACGACAACAACAATTTCTACTTCAACATCATCATCATCATCACAACTACCACTAATAATAAATCAACAGCAGTCGTCATCGCCACCAGCTACACCAACACTATCAAACCATATATCACATATTATTGTAAATAATAATAATAATACTAATAACAATGTTGCCATTGCAAATTCATCATCATCATCAATGCGAAATGTTATTGTATCGGTGAATGCAAATCATCATCATCATCACCAACTTATCTCGAATGATGATCACTCACCATCTGCTACAATAACTACAACCACAACATCATCATTGACCCCTGTACTAACAACATCGGGTCACAATGATAATGTTGTATTCCAGCAGCAGCAGCAGCAAATTATTTCGGATCCATCGTCCGTCGGTAGCAAAGAATCTGCTGAATTGGATCTGAACGATGGTCAATTCAATGAAACATTTGAAGGTAGGCTAATTTTTATATTACCCATAACACCCTATATACAAATTTAATTTACAGGATTGATCCTAATGTTGTTGAGATTGTTGAAAATGTAGGTCATTACGTACTTACACACAAGTTTATGTATATGTATGTAACAAACACTTGTTACCTTTTTTTTTTAAATATTGTATTACAGTGAAAGAAAAAGAAAACAGTACATCATGTTTTTTTATTTTGTATTCTTACATGATTCTCTCGTGTCGATTGCGCAACACAAATTAAATTGAGATGATTCCATAATATTAATCAAGAAGACACATAAGAATCTTGTTCAATGTAATTTGCAATCAGAAATTATTGATATTTTTTTTTGTAACCGTATGTTTCGTGTAATTTGCCTTTATACGATTTATGTAAATTACATTATAAGTACAAATGGTTATTAATATTGTTTGCCGTTATTTATTAGAATATTAAGCTAACTACGAATACATCAACAATTTAATTGAAATTAATTGAATATTTTTTTTAAATATAACGTAAAATGATTGGTAATTGTAATAAAAAATATCTAATAATTTACTTACACAATCTGTTTTACACTTTTGTTTATGAAGCAACGTGTAAAGTTTAAGCAATGTTTAAACAAATGCATAAATATCTAGCTTCCATGGAAACCATAAATGTAAATATAAAATCTATAATGGTGAAGCAACCATTTTTTCATCGAAAAACAGCATAGCAACATCTTTTCGTTAAAATTTGATTCCCCAAACATTTTTAACGAAACAGCCGGTTTTTTTTAATGACAGTCGATTTTTTCTACATATTAGTTTATTATTCTATGTAAATGTCAAAATCGTAGTGTTCTGAAGATGTAAAGTCACCTGGTTCAAATACTTCACGATACAATATATTCGGGGTACAAATAAGTTTTGAATTTTTGTTTATTACTTCGAAGCTTTATTCAGAGAAATTCAGCATACGGATTCCGCATCGAAAAAATTCCTCGTGTTTTGAGGCGATTCAAGAATCAACCCAATTTATGGCTTCTTCGTAAGAAGTGAAGTGTTGCTCGGCCAGGTCATGAGTCGGAAGGAGGAATGCCTGGTGAATACGTCGGATGGAGTAGGACATCCCATTGAAGCGTCTCCAAAGTTTCCTTGACCACTCTTGTAACATGCGGCCGATCGTTGTCGTGCCGAAGAATCACTTTGTCATGTCTTTTAGCATATTGTGGGCGTTTGACCTTCGATGCTCGCTTTAATTGCATCAATTGTTGATAACGTTCTCCAGTGTGGTTTCGATAGGCTGAAGTAGGTTATAGTAGATCACACCGAACTTATTCCACCAGATGCACAGCATTAGCTTCTTGCCATCGGTTTGATGGTTGAAGTTGATGCATGACTGGGCTTACCCCACGATTTCTTGCGCTTTGGGTTGTCGTAGAGGAACCACTTTTCGACTCCCGTCACGCAAAAATTCTTCCAATTTTGTCTGGAGCAGTTGTACGCACGTGAAAACGGCGTTATACGTCTCTTGACTTGAGTTCATGCGGTATCCAATTTCCATTATTTTGCACCATACACATGGTCTTGAGACGGGTTTGAATCGCTTGTTGAGATTCACAAAGTTTCAGCAAGCACCTCTTGCGTTTGACATGAATCTTGGTCCAATAACTCCTCCAACTCAACGTCTTCAAACTTTACTGGTCTCCCTTCGCGTTCTTTGTCACAGGAATCAAAATCGCCAGCATGTTTTCCATATGCTTCACAGAGCAATCGATGTCCATCAGCTGCAATCTTCTGCAAATTAAAACAAAAAAGCAGCGCTTCCCGCAAATTATGTTTTGTTGGCACAAAGGTTGACATAGTTAGAGCACAAACAAATCTATTGTTTAGACTTCAGCGAAATGACACATACTGATTTTTAGAGGGCAATATGATGCATTAACTTGAATATAGTTACTAGATGGCCCGATGAGATTTAATACTATATGCCATCTTTTTTAAAACCGCATCAAAACTTATTTATACCCCCAATAAATAAACGTAGTTTATAATGGCAAAGCAATCACTTTCCATCGAAAAAACAGCGTAGTATCAACTTTTCGTTAAAAAGGGCAGATTAAGGTAAAATACAGCAGACAGCACCTGTTACATATCCGTATTTTCCGTTCCTTTTTATTTCTCACTGACGGAATCATGAATCCTAGTAACAGTAGTCTAATCGTGCAACACGGAGTAGGGTGAGTTTTTGGTTTCTCGCGCATGTGTTTTTGCCCATAACGCGTGATTAGCGCATTTGTCAAAGTCAATTGTTCTCAACTAGAATTGCCATTTCATCATGGAAGGACTTACACTCGAATAACGTTTAAAAATTATTGAATTTTATTATCAAAATTCGTGTTCTGTAAAAAATGTGTTTCGTGCACTTCGTCCATTTTATGTTCGTCATAATCGACCTACTGAGCAATTTTACGTTATTGGACATCAATCCACCAAATCGTATGCGTAAAGTGCGTAAAGAGAGAGGAAAATTTTGCTGCTGTGGCAGCTACTTAGTGTTGATGAAGATGACAAAATGTCCATTCGCCGCCCGACACATCAATTGGGATTGTGTTATTCCACTACGTGGAAGGTTTTTCACAAGGGTCTTCGTCTGAAGGCGTATAAAATATGGATCGTGCAACAACTGATGCCGAACGACTTGTCGCTTCGATGTTTTGGTGAGGGCTTTAGAACATCTTGAGAAAAATCTGTGTTTTTTTCCGAAATCTGTTTCTTGCGATTTGACGCTTCTTGACTATTTTTTATGGAGCTATGTAAGTGAAGTCTCTCGCCTATGCCAATAAATCAACAATAATTGCAGATTTGGAAGACAACATTAACCGTGTCATTAGCGAGATGCCAGCCGAAAAGCTCGAAAAAGTGGTGAATAATTGGACATCTCGTATGAACCACTCAAAACGTAGCCGTGGCCAACATTTACATGGAATAATATTTAGAAAGTAAATGGTAAACATTGATTTATCGATTCAAACAAAAATTTCATACATTTTTGCAATTTTACTGTTTTTTTTATTATAAACCAAACGCTTAAAAAACCACCCATTATTAAAATAAAAACAAATAATGTATGTTGAAATCTCAATTTTTTTATTGAAAATGAAAGTTGGATATATGCAATTTATGTAAGAAATACAACATCGTCCATGTGACCACCACGGCTGCTGTTGCAGGCCTGCATCCGAACATCAAAATTTTTGATGACTTCCCCAAAAAAGCAGTTCTTAAGATCTTGTATTGTTTGTGGATCATTATACACGTTAATTTTCAAAAAAAACCAAAGAAAATAATCTAAATCGAACTTGCCAATTAGTCGAGTGTTTCACGATTTGTGTGATATGTTGTACCGTCCTGTTCAAACTAAAGTTCATTTAAATTAATTTCGCCCATTCAAAAATCTGTAAAAAACTGGGCACAATAATCCAGTTAACATGCCACGATAGAGATGCTTGGCTCTTTCACGAACATTTTCATTTCCAACTGTTACTGTTTCACGAGTACGAACTGAACGACGGTGTTCATATTATGCTCTACGATCTGCACTGATCAAAACGTTCAACAATTTTGCGAATTTCAAGCTGTGTAGAATGTCCATGTTAACCAAAATCATCACGTAATTTACGAAATGTTTTTTTTTATAGAACGGCCATTTTCGTAATAAGTTCGGATAACCAAAACCGTATATACTAAGGCGTATATACTATGGCTGAAAACGTGAAATTGGACGAACATAATAATATATGACACGTTAAAAACACTCAGTCGCAACTTTTTTTTACTGGTTACCACCAGGAATTGAACCGGGGACCCGCGAATTACAGAGCGACCACTCTACTTACTAAGCTAAGGAGCGCGACAAAATGGCATAGTTTTAACTTTTCATTTGTCAAAAAAATGTCGGGTTATCGCCACACAATAAATATTTTTTGAGCTTAAAAAACGACAGATGGAACACCCTTTATATTGGCAAAGTAATCAATTTTCTATCGAAAAACAGCATAGCAAGATATTTTCGTTAAAATTTGAGAAAAGACAATAGATTGTGGTAAAAAGCAATGCCATGTTACTCCAAACGTTTTTAAAACTCACAAAAATCGGCAGACGATTTTTAATTTTAATTTTGAAGATTGGACACTTAAAATTAAGCCGATTGAGTTTATAATGAATACACGTTCAACTTTTTAGTTTATATTTATCTTCCAGACTTCCAGCCCAACTTTTGTAAAATTTAGTGAAGATTAATCAAATTACCTCCTTATCGAATGACCTTCTGCTTTTGTACATATACAGTTTTTGATTTTATCAAAGTAACAGGTCGCTTAACAAAAATAAAATCTCAATCAGATCACTGAACATTTGTAAAGATTCACCTTTTGGTGTAATCCACTACTTGCAGGAATTGTAGTGATATAGTGTATTCTATTCAGCAATTTGGCAATTCATCCGTAATTGCCAGTCGTAATCTAAGATTAAGGTGGAATTGGTACATTATTATTGGATTAACTTGTTGATTATAGAAATTATTCCATTAAGTATAGTTAAAAGGCATAATAATGATGTCGGTATTATTAACCGGCTCTTTCTTTCTCACCATTTCTAACGTGCTAGGTAGATCTCTAATATCGATAACTCTGTTTTTGAATCAACCTTTGAACTTTCCAACATTACGATGGCAGTGGTATGCAATTTTTTAAATTATAGAGCCAGCTTTCCTGCAAGTTCCCCAAAAAAGTACCCTGTGGAAATCAAACGTTTTTTAGGCCGTCCAAATTCATCTTTGGCCAAACTTATCTTACTAAATATATTATATATGAAGTTGTTGATTCACCTTTCATTTGCAAAGTCTCCGCCCTTCCGTAAAACTAGTTTAAGTGCTGAGAAGACCTTCCTATTCTTGCTCATGAGGTCGGAATTGGATGGAGGGTCGCACCAAAGCCTAGCGATGTCGATCACTCTGCATTGTGAATTTGTAGAGTTTGAAGTTCTTTTGGGAAAGAGGACTAAGGTTCTTTCTGTATAATTACCAGGCGAGGGATTCACAGGAGAAGACTAAAAGTTTGTTTGCCCAGGCTGTAGGTTATTTACACACTATTTTTAATAAACCTTACCTTATTTTCTTTATTACTTAACTTTTACTGGTTTAAGAGTTGGTTTAAAAGTTTAAGTACTAACTAATTATACACTTGTAATAATCACTTAATTGCATTTTCACAATAAAAAATATTTCGTTAATTGCTTGTTATGCCTTCTAACCTTTCTGATAGAAACAGATTAAGGTTGAATTTTCGTCAAATTATTTTGATTAACATTTCTTTCACGTAAAATAAAATTTAGGGGTGCTTAGGTTGTGGGCATTCTTCAACTTTCTTTTAACATCATAAGATTAGAAGGATAAACTACAATAAACTATAAAACCTAATCATAAATTGTCCGCTTAATCAATTAAGTTGAATATTCGCATAATTCGATTTTTATAATTAAAGCTCCTAGAACTTCCAATATATATGAGAAACCTTATAAAAGTATCATTCCGAACCAATATACTAAAGAAAAACTAAGTAATCTATCTCAGCATATCACTTAATTGAATTATCATTCTCACCAATAAAGTTTAGTATTTGGAGAAATCGGGAAACATTTTGACTAAATTGTTATTTCCGGTTGAAATTTTTTACCGAAAAGCTTCTGAAACTACCTACCTATGAACAAGCTTGAATAAGTTTCACTCGTAATACGTAACTACGTTTCACATATAAGAAACCGCATCTTTCGATTTAACGATGGTTTTCGTTAAAAGCTCTTTAGCTGGAATTATCGATTTTTGTAAAACAATTGATCAATTAAACGATATATCATGCAGCAACATGTTGGTAAAACTATTAAAAGTAGGAAAAATTTCAAAAGAAACGGCCGTTTTCGGTTTGTCGTTTCCTCCGAAAAGCTCATAGAAATACCAATTTTTTGAAAAGGCTTAAATATATTTCTCTGCGATCGATTTTACAAAAGATATCGCCATTTCCGATTTAATGGCTTCATAAAAACCTAATTATATATGTTAAGTCTCAGTTAAGCCATATGTTATTCTTTCTCAATAAAATCAATTCAAATCTTGCCATTTTCGGAGACCCCCTCCCAAAGTGACTTGTATGTTTTTCGTTTAAACCTCTGGGAGAAAAGCACTTCTTAACCACACATTTCCACCGAATCAATTATGTGTCATTAATGTGACATCACATCACTTCCATTTAAACTGTTTTAAAAATTGTATTCCAATATCGCTGCAAATCCCATAAGTAAATAGTATCTTTTGGTTATTAATAGTTTTACCCTTAAATACTATAATTTTCAAAATATTTGACCACATTGCAAACGATGCTCTCGAAGCTGCTACTTATGATAGGCCGATCTCAATTAGACACATGTACATATAGAATACAGAGAATTTGTCGAAAAGTATTGTTATAACTCCGACAGACCAGAAATCCTGTTATCGGAAATGATCATATTGATAAACCCTAAAATGTGAAAGTGCCTAGTCCTAATTTACATGAAAAGATTAATCATAAATTTTTTGAATTTTTTGACTCATAGATGGAAAATTTGTAAGAATCCCAACAATCAGCTTCGAACGGACGAGATTATTGATTTGAAAAAATCAGTTTTCTCATCAGGTCGTGACGACTGATGTTGTATTACTTACATTGGAATATTGTAGGAAGGACAATACCATGTATTTGTAGTACTAGTGAATTACTGCTAGGCTAACGAAATCGATTCTTTCATATTTCTCATCTATGTTTCATTCTCACAATTAACTTTTCGTGTTTTTTTACGAATTTATTTTTGGGAAGTTGATTGTGTATAAGTAGGTGTTGATTATCATCGCCGTTTGTCACTCAGATTTGACGCTAAATGGAATAATTTCCTATGATTGTGTATTTAATTGGATAGTACTGAAGATAGACCAATTTACGGAACAATCACAATAAAACCCATTACAATAGAAAACTAAAGTAAAAAATTACATAAATTTTTGTTTATTATGCTTATATTTAAAAAATTATCTAAATACGCTGCCACTTCCGATTGGATGATTTCTACGTAAACGCTCGTGGACATACCAATTTATGAAAATATGTTTCACTCCATTCGGTCAGATATTGGATGATTTCCGCTAAAAGCTGTAGACTGCCTCATATTATTATTTGCTAATGTTTTGTCAAGAGCTACTGGATTGGCCAAGCCTCACCAAAATTAATTTTTTTAAGATCGTTTCATGTAGCTAATAATTTTCCCTTATATGCTATACATTTTAAAATATTTACAAACAATCCAAAATATGCTATCGAAACAAATGTGCTTCTGCTGCCCGATCTTAGAAATTTTGGTGTAGCGAGATGGCAAGAAATTGACATAAACTTCTTTTTTATGCAGAACTCTCGATACCGTAAATTATCATACTTTGACTACTATAATCTTATTGGGTAAAAGAAAGTAAACATTAAAACATAATACTTAAGATGTAGGAATAGCTATACCTATAATTTATGTGAAATAAATCCAATTAAAGTAAAAACCTTAAAATAAGATTCAATAAAACCTCAGTACAACCAGTACATTGGACATCGAAGGAACTTGGCAGACGTGTCCAATTTGCGTATCCAATATATGGAAAATTGCTTTATAGGAAAAATGCATAGTAAAAAAAATATTTATTTATGTTTGCCAAAATGCATTATGTTTGCCAAATTACGTGTTACGGGTTTTCTACCGATCCTGAATCGGTAGAAAAACCGTAACACGCAATCTAGTTGAAGTTCGTTATTTCTTGCTGAATGTGCTAGAATGGTTGCGTCAACTAAATCGTATTTAGAACGTTGATGTTTAGTCACGTTTTATGTTTCCTTTCACTAAATTCTGGAGGATCATTTTATTTTCTACCGCATGTGGGATAAATCAACGATAAAAAATTATCGTTGCCAGAAATCGCAACCAAATGGTCCAAAAAGTCGTTGAAATACGATTTATAAATGCTGTTTGTACTCCTTTAAAGATGTTGACGCTATAGCAATGTCATCAAGATACGGAAATACGAAATTTAATTCTTGAAGAACTTCACGAATCAGACGTTGTTGCATTTGCACTGTGTTTCGTAAACCAAATGGCATGTATTGGGTGTGTGAATATGACTCCTCCTTTTTTTTATTAAAATAAAACAAATTTACTTGTCTAGAAAATAAAAGAATTATTTATTGGAAGTATTCATCTCCAGTAACTATTTGATGCAACAAAACATTTGTTTCGACGTTCGAGGTCTCTTTCCTTTAATTCATGTGGAACCCAGTTGCTAGCTTTTTGAATCATTCCGATTGTTTGTAAACGTTTTGCAACGGTTGATCGATCAACATGCTACAGCCAATTCTGGCATTAAGGCGTAATTCGTTCAATAGTTAAAACGGTTTATGTTTACGCTCAGAATCTTCGAGCAGTCTGATAACTTCTTCCTTAAATTCAGTATAAGGCTTTTTACCTTTCTCCTGCGTGATTATGTCAGCAACGGTATTATGAAGCTTAGAGTCGAACGCATTGATCGCATGATAATATCGAGTACTCTCAGTAACAACACCAGCTAATGAAAATTGATTTTTCGGAATTTGGAACCAAACATTAGGATTTTGATTATGTAGTGGCTGCAGAGGTTTAAAAACAACTCTTAAGTAATTCCAAACCCGATTTACCAGCATCAATCAGACCAACATTATTTAACTTTGCTAACATTTTGCGGTTTCCGAATTAATTAATTCACGTAATTGTTCGGGTGAAACTACGAGAATTAGACCAGAAAGAACTGTGAAAACCAAAAAAAAAATCCCAAATTTCAAGTTTTTCTAAAATTTTCAATTTTCTAAACGTAATTTAAAAAAGAAATTATAAATTTTATTTTAATTTTGTGAACCGAAATATAACGAAATTTATGTAAACTAAGGAGGCTTTTCAAATTGAAATAAAATGTACTTACGTTTATAAACTGAATTTTTCCAATTGAAGGCTTAGAAAAGCGTTACTTGAAACCACAATTTCCGTTGATGAGACCAAGACTAAGCTTCCAATTTGTTGTGATGGAGACCAGCGAAAACTGTTGGAATCTTAAAACATGGCGATGTATTTCAATAAATGAAATTTAGAGGTCACCACTTTATGCGCTAGGTGTGGTAAATCCTTACAGGATTATTTAATGTTTCAAGATACGTTTTTGAAGCTACAATATCCAACTCACTGAATTTCTTGTGTATTTGTTTATTTTTTTAAGCAGTTTAATTATAATAATTAGTTATTTACACGGCTTATTTACACATTATTTATTTTAAGAATACGTATAATAAATTCAGATCAAAATTAGGGAATCCAGGAAAATTGAATTGAATATCAAAAAATTTAACATTTTTACAAAATTTTACATACCTGCACGACACGCAAGTACACTTTGTCCAATCTGAAACAATTCTCTGGCAAAAGTTAACCATGACTAACCTGTAACTTAGAAATTTGAAAACAACAACACAACAAATCACCAACACTAGAAAACGTCCACTACAAGTGAACCACATTCGGTTCAAAGCGGCGTAAGGTAAAAATAGAATTAAAGTAGAGTAAATTACGAAACGGCTAATAGAAAATCTATAGTGAGTACACTTAGCATATACAGTCAATCACACAAGTCTAGATACACCACTAAAATTTGCAAAATCGAGATAAATGAAACGATTAAATATTGTAATATTAACTAAATAATATATTTAAACAAATAAAATTATTATTGGACAAAAAAAATAATTTTCAAAAAATTCATAAAACTTATATCACAAAAGTAAAAGTACTACATACAGTAAATAAAACCAAAAGAATCATGTTCAGACACACTTAGAGCTAAAATTTATATTTAGTTGGGCCACTCTTATAGCCTGGACAGACTGCGGATTAGTTAAACTGGTTTAGCAAAATTCGGTCAAGTACTCTAGGAAATTAAATTCAATTCGGTTCGACACACTACGAAAAATTCAAAAATCTACTAGCAAATTCAAATTTTTCCATGCGGTGCTTGATTGAATTTTGCAGTAATAAACCGATTTACTAATCCGCTGTCTGTCTAGCTATTAGACTCAATAACAGCGCTTAGTCGCCTGGACATTGATAAGTAATCGTATATTTTGCGACCCTTTGTTCCAGTTCATACCAGATATGCTCTATTGCATTCAGATCCGGTGACTGGAGAGGCAGATGAAGTTGTTTCGGTACATTATATAGAAGTCATTTTCTTACTGCCATCGCCGTATGTTTTGGATCATTATCTTGATATAAGATACAGTGGTTTCCTAGTACTAAGCATTCGACGGACGGTTGTAAATTGCTACGAAATATTTTCAAATACATTCGGTGATCTATGTTACCTTCTATAAATACCAATTTTCCGACACCAACTGTAGCGATAGATCCCCAAACCATTACATTGCTACCGCCGTGTTAACCAGTTGGAGGCAAATTTTTTGGAACCATATCTTGGTTAATTTTTCCCCTCCCATCGGATCCGAATATATTGAATTTACTTTTGTCAGTGAAAAGCATTCATTTCAAAATTCAGTGCTTTCACTGGCGTATTTTTTTGCAAATATAAGCCTTTTCTGCTTATTTACTTTACTAGGCTTATAAATGGTTTTTTCCTTGGCACTCTTCCATTGAACCCTTCGTTTCGTAAAATTCGACGAACTGTTTCGAGATGGACATCCTTACCAGTGCTATTCCGAATCTTAACCGCTATTTTTGGAGCACTAATCCTCGGATTGGATGCCACTTTTTTAATTATGCTTCGAACATACCGTGCAATAAGTTTTTAGGACGCCAGCTCTTTGTTTGTTATATATTATTTTGATATCTCTGTTATCAAAATTTCGCAATATTGTTTGTATGGTTGCTCGACTTTTACCAATAATTTTAGATATTTCATTATAACTCTTACTCTGTTCTCGTAGCTTTATTATTAAATTTCGTATTTCGATTGACACTTTCGTTCGACGCATCATTTTATAATGCCAAAGACGAAAAATATTGCTCACTCAACACGGATGCAAAGTTAATACTGAAGGTGTTGATAGACATGCCCAGGTATTTTATAAAAAAAGGTAACGGTACTTTGCAATAATGCGAGAATAGATAGAAACGTGCAACTGTGTAGACGGTATGAATAAGTTTGATGAATTTTTTGAAAGTTATTTTTTATTAAATTTTTTTTTGTCCAATAATAATTTTCTTTGTTAATGTTAAATATATTATTTAATTAATATTACAATATTTAGTTCGTTTCATTTATCTCGATTTTGCAAATTTTAGAGGTGTATGAAGACTTTTGTGACTGACTGTATAATACCACTTCAGAAAGCGGTGCATGCGGCTTAGCTTAATTTGATGGATAGCGTTGCAGAAAAGGCGAGAAAATGACCTTAAGAGTTAAAGTAAGAACAATCATCAATAAAGAACAAACGAGAAAAATTATATGCTGCGGGCCAAAAAAGTAAAACTAAATTATTTAATGGCATTGGCGCACCACTTGGCCCATATAATAAAAGAAGAGACAACTTAAAACAATCATGCGATTCGAAGAATGAAGTGGTTTGCCATGTGTTCTTCCTTATATTCATACAGGGGCTTCTATTTTTTACTGAAGTTTACATCATGAGTTGGTTTCCGCTCAGGTTCCCAATTTGGCAAAAAATTCTTTCCTGCAATTAAGATTGCATTAAAGATTATAATAAATTCGTCATTAGATCGTTTCGTTTGAACTGATGTAGTTTTGTTTTTTAGGTAACTGCATTTGAACTGATATGTAGTTTTATTTTTAGAAAAAAATGTACATATGTTTTTGTTTGGCAGCTGTAAGTTTGACTGGGTTATCAGGTCCATAACTAATTACCGGGCCCTATTATTATTCGAAAAAAAACGAAATTATGGTCTTTATAAAATTTAAACAAATATCAAATTCTTCGGCATAGAAAGATTAATTTCTTAAAATTCGTTATTACGATCAGCATGATTACGGAAACAATTTCGTAACCGTTTCATTTTCTGAAATTATTATTTCTGGTAACTTAATTTTATTTAAATATCCTTAAATTAAATTTCTCAGAATATTAAAATCAAATTATATTTTATGTTAAACTACAGCATTTTAATAAGTATTCGATATCATATATTTCGGGTACCGGAAAATACCGGGTAACCGAAAGTCTTCACCACAAACATCACATTGAACAACCCAAACATTACTAAACATTTTTCAAGTTTCACTTGCTAACGATATTTTAATTTGGTGCTGTACTTTTAAAACACTATCTTCGGTTTTTATTTCTAATTCTTTGGTGGTCTGTTATTTTACGTAATTGCGTTGAAAGACATTATGGTTGTCAATAAAAATACCTCTATGTTTATGAATGAAAACCCATAAAAATCGAAACTGTTTGATCGCAATCTGATGCAGAGAAGAAGAAATAAAGAAACGGCCGTGCATTATAAATTGAAGTATCATGTTTTTATATCAAGTGGATTAAAAAGATCTTAAGGCTTCCAAACCTACTCAAAGCTGTCATTACATACTCGGCACAGATTTCCAAATGTATTAAGACATAATAACAATATTATCTTTCTTTAAAGCCTCTTGATTCTAAATTGATAATAATGAGTAATAAAATTTGACATTTATTTATAAATTGCTACTAATCCCAACCTCTTTTAAGTACGAACGTCGCGTTCTGGTTATTGGTCCGAAACGAAAATAGGGTTTCTATTGCCATATCTCAAAATTTTGTTCTAATCAACTCCAGTATTTTAATAAAATTATGTAAAACCGACAACGTTGTTTTTGTTCGCTTAACTACCCATTTTATTCTAAACAAACTTTATAAAATAAAATTACACTGCCCCAATAAAATGATTCATTTTTCATTCCATAGAATCTCAAAGAAATAAAAATAAAGATTTGTTGTTGGTTTTGTTCTAAAGACATGGAGAGAATGAAATTGTTCCGGTTCAGAGAATTAAAGAATAAAAACTACGACGAGTAAGGTTTGTATTTAATGATGGAACCTGTTCTTTTTATTTCCATGTTGGGTATTTTTTTTATTCATTTGAATTACTTATTCTGTTTTACTACTATATATAATATCGTCTTATTAGTTTCTTCAATGCGAGTCTCACGTTTATTTCATATTGTGTAAAGTTAAACTAGAAGAAGAACACTGAGTAATAATAATATTATTTATTTCTTTTTTTCGTCTACATCTTGAATTAAAGCAACAAATTACTCGTCTAGTATTGGTGTTTCGGCTAAGATTTGATATACTATAGTACATTGTTTTATTCCTCCCCAAGAATTAAGAATATGTTTTAGGTTAGGATAGAATATGCAGCTGGACAAAATTAGAATCGCAATGCTTCGCGATTCCAATAAGAATATTGTCAATACATCGCAAAGTAATTTCATTTTCTATACAATAAAATAATTACATATTGTTGTTGTGGCACGTATATATTCTTATTATGTCATAGATAGAGAAATAAAATGTACATAAACGTTGGTGTAAGCTTATATCGTGAGAAAAATAATATTATAAATGAAACAAAAATTCGCGACCCAGCTTCGTTTATATTTTATTGTGTATGGTGTCAGTAGGGCATACATACAAAGACGCAATCAAATAAATGAATTAATTCTGTATATGTGTAAAAAGAAATAAATGAAGAAAAACAGAAGAAAATACAAGTATTAAAAATAAACTGAAATACATACATACGTATCGTACATATCGTTTCAAAATCTTGATGTAGCGCAATAGCTGAATTAATGATTAAGAAAGAGTGCACACTATATATGCCCATTTTTATACACTCAGTTCGAATACATTTATAAATAAAATAAAACGTGATGCGCCGCGCGAACACTTTGAAAATAATGTGTATGAGTTTGTTGGTATAGGGTGTGGATGCAGTTTCATAGCAAAATTCAATAGCAGCGAAAACAAATGTTGGGCCATATATTGCTCGAAGTATGGGTATTGCGTAATTATAGTGGTTTTAATTTGCGATATCTGCCGATTTGAATACTTTGTTACTTATAGTCCTATTCTATAACCGAGTGTTAAGTTGTTAAACTGTCACGTTGATTGGTAAATACAACTTTACTGCAAATTATTTAAATTGATATTCTCTAATTGGTAAATCAGTAGTTAATCTGTTAAGTTGGTTGTTAATCTGTCAAAAAATACCAACCACTCTTTTTTCCAACAATCGACGAATAATGCAAACCCGTTAAAATTAGAAATTAAATAATGGAAGTTTATTTTATTTTTGGTAACCAACAAGTAAATGAAGATAATGGCAACGGGTAAATAAATGTAATTTGATTACAGCTAATAAAATTGTTTTTCTAATATTTTTCTTATTTAATAATTTTCTAATAGTTTTTAGTTCATACGGGATATGTGTCGTTCAAATTTTGTTCATAAATTTCGTTTCGGCTCCGCAAAATTAACCTTTTGGCTCAAAAAAAATTGTCGCACCTTGCTTAGTTTGGGTTTTAGAGCCCTTTTAAAATTGTAAATCGTAAGTTTTAACTGACCATATTTTATAACGCGTTTTGCACCTAATCGGCTTGTTATTAAATAATGGGTTTCGATGAAAATACTGCTATTATTTTCCTCATCTAAAAGCTTCATCGGCGATTAGCGAAAACATATTAAGTTGAATATTCTATTTGGACCATTTGTGTTGTTGTTAGTGCTAGTGCTAGTGGTCAGAGCAACTTTTTGAATCATACCATTAGAAATTTGTGAAACTATAACTAACTACTAACAAAATAATACAGAATAAAATAAAATAATATAAGATATAAGAACTGCTTCAGCAATATTACATAAATTATAAAATCCCTTCTTGAGAATGGGAAGTATGTATCACATAAAAATTCAGATTAGTATTTCAGACTTGCAACTAATAATATGATTAAATTCGAACTTCTTGATATTCTTCCGAAACTTCACAAATTGGGTCTTGCAACCCGTCTGGAAGCGTACTGACATCGTTTGATTTTATAATATTATTGTAAAAAGCCAGCTTATCCATTGCTGACCAGCTGTCACTTTTGGTGGCAAACAGGTCACAACAGCTGTCACTTTTGGTTTCCTTAACAAATTAATGACATCAAGTAATTTAGCCTCGCTTATTCTAATACCGGGTTCTATTAAATTTGGGTTCATCCGTGCCAAGTATTTTCATCTTTTCGTAATAGATTTATATGCTCCAACATCGGATTTATAGGCCACTTTTCCGCGAACTAAAATTTCTTGAGATATTTTTGATATCAGAAAATGCCTGGTTGTAGGTGGTTGAATTATAATCGAAGCTTCTATTTTCCAGACCTTTACTGGGCAATCCACATCTCCAAGCTCAATTACAATGCCGTGTGCTTTGTATAATTCGATATATTCACCTGGTTTAATGATTGTTTATTGCGAATCTGAGATTTAAAAATGGTGAAAGATCATCTTAAAAAATAATACTATATTTCGCAGCGTTGGTTGAAATAACTTTTACCTCCTTCTATAATTTGACGAACACCCGGTCAGGAAGTATATACGAATGCCCTGGGATCGAAAATACGATTTCAACTTGTTTGATGTTCTGCTTCCTTCAACAACCAAGAACAAAGCCTTTCAATCATTATAGAATTTTTATTCTGTCCACTGTTAAGGTTTACATTGCAAAGGCGATGGTGAACTGCTGATGAAATTTGATTGGATCCTTTCGAAAATAAATTTTCCGTCCGAGTATATAAAAAAACACATTCCTTCGATAACCGAGTTTTCGATGATTCCACGACTATTCCAAAATTATAAAAATAAATTTGTCAACTATAATAAACCGCCTGGTCTGCGACTTTTAGTAAAACCATGTTTTTTTGACAATCGAAAAGCATTGTCAATAAATCGTCTGCTTCCTCCCGTGCTAAGCCGAAAAATATCTTTGGTCGTCTTTTATGTACCATCGTTAGAACCATTAAATCTTGTTTTCTCTTACTGTCGGTTTCAAATTTCATCTGCTCCTTAAGCATAATACACGTCGAGCATAAATCAGTTGCCGGTGTTTTAAAATCGATGTTAAAGAAATTATTCCGAAAGTAATTTTTTTATGTTTAAATCAGCTATCTCAGGATTCAATATAAATAACACATACATCTTGTCTTTTGGCAATCTTGCTACGGCAGTAGTGTACCTCGATTGTTGTAAATTTTCTGATGAAGTTTATTATAGAATCCTTTTTATATTGGTTTCGAGTGCCAATCCGGTCCCCACCTCGACGGTCAACTGGTCCAAAACCTGTATCCAAATGACTTTGCAAGACGAATCACTCGATCTTTTTTAACTCCCAGTCCCAATATTCCACAAAAAGCAACTTGGCATATGTTCTTATTAGCTTTTCTCACGTAATATACCACGGACACGGTTCTTTTAGCGACGAATTTAGGCATCTTGGACACACGACTCCAACGATATGTCAAGTTAAAAATGTTTGAAAATCGTAATCCGTAACATGTTAAATCTGTTCACAACGCCTATTTCTAAATTTAAGAGAACTTATAGGCTCCCGCCTGCAAATGTGCTTCAAATAATCGAATCATTGGAACCACATGCTGTACCTCATATTAGACACACTCGGCAATTCCATTTTATGTAAAGGTGCTATATACTTTGCATTTTCTGGCTAAAGGTTCATACCAACAGTCAGCAGGTGAGTCGCTATTTAATTGTGTAAGTCAGCTATCAGCTTCACGTGCAATAAATGAAGTAACCAGCCTCATGTTACAATATTTATTACCAATTTGGGTTAGATTTTCCACGTCACACCAAGAAATATTGGACAAAAAAGCCAAATTTTACGAAAAATATAATACAATACGTGTATTTGGAGTGGTAGATGGCCGACATGTTTTAATTATAAGTCCATCACAAAACGATCCTTATCATGAGCCACATCTTTATATCAATTGCAAAGGTACGAAATCCTTAAACGTTATGATAGTTTGTGATGCGAATCAAGAAGCAGTGTACCATGTTAGCAACATGAGGCAATTTTTACAACAGAATTATGATTCCGGTGACACGACAGCACACTTGATAGGTGAAACAGGATATCCGTGTGAACCGTGATTGTTTACACCTTTACGTGAAACTCCTGAAGAATGGCCAGAATTTATATATGACCAAGAATTGTTAAGAACATGAAACATTATCGAACGTACGATTGGAGTATATAAAAACCGAAATAGATGTCTCTTGGGCCACAGAGTTCTCCATTACAGTCCTAAAGTAGCAGCAAAATTGCATATTCTGGTGCTATTATTCATAATATGGCGATTAAATGCAATATTTCGCTTGAATTGGATGATGATGAAGAGCTATATTTGCCAGACGATCACGAGGAAATGTGGCATATATCAAGTACTGAAATTCTGCCGGATTCTGCCTGTAAAATCCATACTGAAATAATAATGTATCTATACCTTTACAACTTCCAATTGGGTCTAAATAATTTCAAATTGGGACTAAACAATTTCAAATTGGGAATAAACAATTTCAAATTGGGACTAAATAATTTCAAAATGAGAATACAAAATAAATAATTTATTCCAGTTAATTTAAAATATATTTATTAAAAATTTATTAATAAAATTAAGAATTAAAAAGTCATATCATTCATATTTATCGCGTCCGGTATAAATTTTTGAATAAGATGCGACGTGCCGGTTACAATCAGGAACAGTAATCTTCGTAGTTATGTTTTCGCGAATTATATGTTCTAGCCGTAGTAGACGGAACTCTGTTTGTGTTAAATTTGATCTACCTTTATCAGCTAGGATTCGCGATAATTGGATAGTTAAATCGCTTTTGACTCCAGATTTTAAGTTTGACCAAACATATTCAATTGCATTTAACATTGGACTATATGGTGCGAATCTTAGTAGGTGATTATTAAACCTTCGTCGCAAACCTCACAAATGGGGATATAAGCTATATGTGTTATCTGGCGTTTCTGGATACACATATAATTTTGAAGTATACACTGGGCAAGAAAATACCGCTAGCAATAGACTTGCCACTGAGCCTGATTTAGGAGCCAGCGGGAATACAGTAATTCGTCTGTTACGGCGTGTGTCAAAGCTCAAAAATTACAGAGTCTATTTTGATCATTTTTATTCGTCCGTTCCTCTAGCAGTTGAATTATCCAGAACAGGATTTCTATGCCTAGGAACCATTAGAAGAAATAGAATACCTAATTGCAAATTACCCAGCGATGTCCAGTGTCTTGGAAGGATAAAAAACAAGTCAACTTAATTTCGAACTTGGTTGGTCGTGCGCCCATGCAAAGTTGGCCGAGATACTCCAAAAAAGATAGAAATGTCACAATAGAGTGTCCGCAAATTATTAAGGAGTATAACTCATACATGGGGGACGTTGATTTATTCGACAGTACGATCGGAAGGTACAAAATTAAACTACGGTCGAAAAAATGGTACCTTAGAATATTTTATCATCTGCTCGATATGACGACCGTTAATTCTTGGCTACTTTACAAGTGAATTTTACAAAATTCTGATGATCCAAATCAACCTGAATTATCCCTGGCTGACTATCGGTTGACAATAGCCGAAATACTATGCAAAACTGGCAAAGAATCTAAGCCCGTGGGACGGCCTTCCGGAATCAACCAATTATTAGACCTCAAACGAAAGAAAGCTACAAGTAACCCGATCCCCCCCCGAAAGAAATACGAATTGATGAATTTAGTCATTGGTCGGAATAGAGAAAAAATAGACTGCAGTGTAAGTTTTCTAATTGTAAGGGTTACACTTACGTGAAATGTGTAAAATATGATACGACACTATGCTTTAACAAAGATCGCAATTGCTTCCGGCAATTTCACAAATGAGTTATTATACTCGTATATTTAGTATGTTTTATAGTAGGATAACTACTAATATTTATTTATTTTTGTAATATTATTTGCTATTTGAACTGAAGTGAAATGTGATACAATAAATATTTTATTTTTTATTTTATTGGTCTTTATTACATGATCTTGCATATATGCAATCAAAGAAAATTTACATTTTCACGAAAACGGGAAACGGGAAATTAAATTCTCTTTGAAATTTCATTATTTCGATTGTGTTCGGACATCTCAAAAATTCTATTATTAACGTCACTAAATTATAATTTATATATTTTGTTATTTCTTAAATTTACTGTCCGACTGTATTATTTATATACAATGTATTTTTGTTTCATTGTAATTAATTTTCGTTGTACATATTCTTTATATACAAAATATATAGTACATAGAATTTGTTTTATGTAAATGAATTGTATACATATTTTATTGTTGCATCAAATGTAACAATAGATTTATGTACTTATTGCTTATATACTTATACTTATATACAAATAAATTTAATTATTATTTTCTCTATCGCTTATGTACAACATTAAAAAATTTATAATAAAATCTCGGACAGAGTATACGAATTATAACGTTGAAACAAACAAGTCGTTTCATTTCAATAAAATTTATTTACTTAAAATAAAAACAAAGCTAAAAAGACTTTGCTGATTTATATTGTTGTGTTGTGAGTCTCCTGGCAGCTGTGAAATATCGACGAGAACATTGGTCCTTCGAGCCGGATAGGTCGATCCGGGAAATTTATATCTACATAAATCGATTGCAGTTTGTTGGAGTAATTTGGATAGCGGTACTCGGAGCGGTTTGTCTCCGATCCTTCTGGATTCCTTGGTCTATTACCACGCCAAGCGCAGCAATATAAAGCTAAGTTTTTTAATTGATTTTTACTAAAATTTCTGGTGGTTTCTTAAAATTTCTGAGATTGCTTATTTTAAAATTGATAAGTGATATAATTATAAGATAATATTGAGCCAATCTCCATGAAACTTAAACGCAATTTCGTACATATTTTTTACACATTCGCAATCGGTGAATATATAACGGTGAATCTCTCTCTATTCTTATAATTTCTAAAAATTGTTTATTTTACAATATAAGCAATAAAATTATAAGATAACATCGAGCAAATTTTTATATAAATTTAAATTCAATTTCGTGCTTATTTGCATATTTGTAAACGGTGAATATAACAGTGAATCCAAGCTAACTGTTGAGTGACAAGTGCATAGATATGGCAAGTGATTTAGTGCAAAAACGTGGTCGCATAGTAGCCGCCTTAACCAAACTTAATACTTTTGCGGTCGCAATCGATGGCGATACAACACTCGAAGATATCGAAGTTCGTTCATCGAAGATCGAGGAATATTTTAACGATTTTGTTGCAATCGAAAACAAACTTCTCATGATTCCCGATCAAAGCTCAAAATTTGATGAGTTTGAGGCAAAGTATTTCAAAGTAAAGGCGATTTTTGTGCGAGAAATTCGACAGCGACAAACAGTTGATACTCCTCAGCCTCCGACTACTGATTTGCTCAATAAAACAATTGATAATCTATACGCTCAGCAAACTCAGTTTTTTGAGGGTCTCAAGGAAAATACTTTGACTCAAACCAATCAAGACATTAAACTTCCACTTGTCGTCATTGAACCGTTTTCTGGAACATACAGTCAATGGCCGTCATTCAAGGACCTTTATAAATCATCCGTTCACTCAAACAACGCATTATCCGATGCTCATAAATTTCAATTATTGAAAAGTTTTTTGAAAGGTGAAGCTGCTGACTTGATCCGCTACATCCCAATTTCTGATCTAAATTATCAAGAAGCTTGGGATAAGTTACAGGCCAGGTACGATAAAAGGAAAACCGTTATGAATGCCTTAATTGACAAGTTTTTGAAACAAACTCCTATGCAACAATTCTGTGTTTCTGAGCTTCGTAAAATCGCTGATGTATCCGATGGCGTTATTCGGGAATTAAAGTGCTTGGGTACGCAATATGAAAAACGCGATAATTGGTTAACCTTTCTCGTTTTAAATAAGCTTGATCTTCAGACTAAAGAAGAGTGGGCGAAATTTTCGGTAGACAAAGATACTCCTACTTTCGAGGAATTTTTAAGATTCCTAGATAAACGATGTGACACATTTGAAGCATGCACCCCAAACAAAACCGTGCATAGTAAACATCCATCGAAGATCCCAACGAAAGTGAATTTGCATACAACCACCGATAACTTTAAATGTCCATGCTGCAACAAAGGTAACCATCCTCTCTACAAATGCTTTAAATTTAAGAATCTAAATGTTTCCAGCCGTATTAAAATCGCGAAGGATTCTTGTCTCTGTTTGAACTGTTTAAATCGCAATCATTTGGTGTCCGAATGTTCGTCTAGTATATGCTGTAGGACATGTGGTGAACGACACAATTCATTGCTTCATGAAAATTCATCACACAATAAAAGCCCAATCAGTATCAACACTCTTCACGCTGCGGTTAATTCACCGTTAATAAATGATGATAAACCTAAAGATAATATTCCATCGACCGATTGACAATTAACTCATCCTGTCTGCCAATCTTACAACATTCCACCTAAATCTTCTATTTCAATTCACTCTGGCCAACAGAACCGTTCATTAAAATTGGATTCAATTTCTCCGTGTAATCCTATTATTGATTCAGCGCATTCATCTGAGACACTAACTCCCAAGGTTCCTAAATCTTCCTTGACCTTGTTACCAACCGCCTTAATATTGGTACAGGATGCTAGGAGGTCGTATCAAAAATTTAGAGCCTTATTAGACTCTGCAGCAGAAATCAGTTTGATCACGGAAAAATGTGCTCAATCCCTAAATCTTCCGCGTAACCATGCCTGTGTAAATGTTAAAGGTCTCGGTTCCATAAGCGCTGGTAAAACCAAAGGATCTGTACGACTGAATATATTATCATCCGACAATCTCTCTTTATCCGTGAGAGCTCTCATAATGAAAAATTTAACTTCTGATTTTCCCCCGATCACCGTGAAGTTACCAAAATTTGAAAACTTCCAGTCATTACATTTAGCTGATCAAAATTTCAACCATACGAGTCCGATAGATATATTACTGGGAGGCGACATTTTTATGAAATTACTGCGTCCGGAAAAATATCAACTTGATGATGATCTTTTCGCTCAAAACACATGTTTCGGTTACGTCATCTCTGGTAAAGCAACTCTTGAAATTGATCAAAATTCCATGTCAAGTTATGGCTCTGTTAGTACATGCCACATCGACCTTCATGACACAATTCAAAAGTTCTGGGAAGTAGAGGAGATCGGGACCATAGCGATTGAGAATGAACACTGGTGTGAGTCTCATTTTAAGCAAAATACATTTAAGGATAACGAATCAGGCAAATACGTAGTGCGGCTACCATTTAAACCAAATTCTCCTGATCTCGGAGACTCACTGCCCATGGCAATCCGGAGACTTTTCGCCATGGAGCGTCGATTTATCAAATCTGCTGAACTAAAAGCGGAGTACACACAGTTTATGCGAGAATATTTAGCACTGGGTAATATGTCTCTTATTCCACAAACGGAAATCAATAGTGGGACTCATTCAAAAACATATTATCTGCCACACCACGCAGTGTTTAAAGATTCCAGTTCAACAACGAAGTTACGCGTCGTTTTTGACGGTTCCTCAAAATCTTCATCGGGTGTGTCACTTAATGATAAACTGGACGCCGGACCACCAATACTACAAGAATTATTTTGCATTCTAGTGCGTTTCCGGAAACACAAAATTGCGTTCGTCTACGCTGCGCTAACTAGCAATCAAACCGATTACTCCGCCATTCCAAAAGTATTCGAGAAGTCGTCTTCATTTTATTTTGTAATTCGAACGTTTGCTCAGTGTTATCGATTTTTTGACAAATTTAAAAATAAACAAATTTCTCTGTATTTAACAGGTTCTCAAATTAAACGCGCTACAATGTTTGCCGTGCGATGGGCTCAATATGAATGTTTTCCAGAAGATATTAAACGAATCACCACCAGGTCCGATTTGAAACGCGGAAGTAAGCTACGTTCATTAAACCCATTTATCGATGACCAGGGAACACTAAGGGTTGGTGGACGGATCGGCCTGACTACTTGCTGTTCTTACGACACCAAACATCCTGCAATTATCGACGCTCGCCATCCATTCACGGAGATGCTCACGTGGACTCTACACAAGCAATACCTTCATCCTACTCAACAACAACTACTTGGCATCATTCGACAAAAGTATTGGGTAATTGGAGCAAAAAACCTGGTTAAACATGTTGCTCGATCCTGTATCACCTGCACTCGCCATCGTCTGAGTACAACAAAACAACAAATGGGGAATCTACCGTTATTCCGGACAACACCTTCCAGAGCATTTTCTACAGTAGGTGTCGACTTCGCGGGGCCGGTCAAAGTGAAATCTAAAACCGGACGAGGTGCTAAAATTTATAAGGGTTATGTGGCTGTTTTCGTTTGTTTAGTCGTGAAAGCAGTCCATATAGAATTGGTATCAGATTTGACCACAGATGCGTTTTTGGCCTGCTTAAGACGCTTTATATCCAGACGCGGCGTTCCATCACAAATATATTCCGACAATGGATCCAACTTCGTCGGCGCCAACAGAAAAATCAGCCAGCTGTTCAAGGTCAGCTCTCTAGCCTTAACCAATGAGCTAAGAACGTTTTTGACCACCAATCAGATCGACTGGCATTTCATTCCTCCATCGTCACCACATTTTGGTGGTATCTGGGAAGCTGGTGTTAAATCAATGAAGAGACACCTAATTCGTACAATTGGAGAATCAGCGCTAACCTTTGAGGAATACTGCACCGTTCTATGTCAAATCGAATGCCTCTTAAATTCGCGACCCATTGCACCTATGGATACGAATTTTTCCGAGAATTGTGAAGTATTGACTCCAGGACACTTTCTCATGGGTTGCTCGCCGAGTATGTTACCTGATGTCCCTTCTGATGGAGCCAAATCGTACACTAATCGTTGGCAGCTGCTACAGAACATGATGAATGGCTTTTGGAAGATTTGGAAATTTGATTACTTAACCATGTTGCAGCAGCGGACGAAATGGAAATCCAAATTTCCGAATATCGCAAGGAATGACATAGTGTTCGTCAAAGATGAAAATGTTCCACCCGGTTCCTGGCTTTTAGGACGTATAGTTGACCTTCACCCCGGCGCTGATGGACTCGTTCGAGTGGTCTCCGTAAAGACCCAACGTGGGATCTACAAAAAACCAATTGGAAAACTCTGTCCAGTATTTTTTAAGTAATTAAGTCATTATTTCCTTAATAGGGGGGAATATGTTCGGACATCTCAAAAATTCTATTATTAACGTCACTAAATTATAATTTATATATTTTGTTATTTCTTAAATTTACTGTCCGACTGTATTATTTATATACAATGTATTTTTGTTTCATTGTAATTAATTTTCGTTGTACATATTCTTTATATACAAAATATATAGTACATAGAATTTGTTTTATGTAAATGAATTGTATACATATTTTATTGTTGCATCAAATGTAACAATAGATTTATGTACTTATTGCTTATATACTTATACTTATATACAAATAAATTTAATTATTATTTTCTCTATCGCTTATGTACAACATTAAAAAATTTATAATAAAATCTCGGACAGAGTATACGAATTATAACGTTGAAACAAACAAGTCGTTTCATTTCAATAAAATTTATTTACTTAAAATAAAAACAAAGCTAAAAAGACTTTGCTGATTTATATTGTTGTGTTGTGAGTCTCCTGGCAGCTGTGAAATATCGACGAGAACAGATTGGATCGGCTCACACCAATAATTTTTTATTATGGATAAACAATTCATGAGACGAATGGTTAAGAAATTCTTCTAGGAATATTTCCTCAACGGCAGCATGACATGGTGCATTATCAATCACCATTACAATTGATGTTCTATATATATTTTGAGCACCCCGAAGACAACGACGTATGAATTCTTTTGCTTCTGGTTTCTTAAATGCTCCTCTTCTAATTTCATGATGAATCAAACCCATATTACCTATACATCCAATTACACGTATATTGGTTCCTCGACTGCCTGCTGTAATGTGAGTGCATCGAGTTCCTTTTTTGGAATGACCTTTTGTTCTCGATATATAAATTGAAATATATAAATTGGTGTTCTAAAAGTTTGTGAACGTAATCACATCGTTTTTCACATGTATTTCTTGCGTCGCAGTCGTTAGCCATTCGGGGAACAAGTCAAAAGTTATATGTACAAAATAATGGATTTTTTTTTAAAATTATTCGAATTACTGGCGAAATTTGATCAAACGACTGCAAATCATTTACAAAGTGTTTCCTTAAGAGCCACCAAATACGATTATCTAAGTAATAATATACAAAACGAACTTATTAGACTTATTTCCAACAAAATCAAAGTGCAATTCAATAATTGTAAAGGGTGTTTTTTTAAGAGGTTGCCGATTTTTTTTTTGAATAAAACACATATAAAATTATGAAATGACCAAAATTTTTTTTTATTTGGTAGATAATTTTTTGGCATTTAACATTTAAACACAATTTCTGGCATATGGCTACCACGACTATTTTTCACAAATGTCATTCTGGAGGTCCAATTTTCCAGCACTTTTTCAAGCATTTGAGGGCGTATGTCAGCAATGACACGTTGAATATTGGTTTCCAAAGCGTCAATCGATTGAGGTTTATCCACATAAACCAATGACTTCACGTATCCCCACAAAAAGTAATCGAGTGGCGTCAAATCGCACGAACGCGGAGGCCAATTCACCGGACCATTTCTCGAAATAATGTTGTCGTTGAAAGTTTCTTTCAATAAGTCGATTGTTTCACGTGCTGTATGGCAAGTGGCACCATCTTGTTGAAACCACATTTCATCCATATCCATATCTTCAAGATTTGACAACAAAAACTCATTTAACATGGTTCTGTATCGATTTCCATTCACGGTAACGCGTCGTCCTTCCTCATTTTTAAAGAAATATGGACCGATGATCCCACCAGCCCATAGACCGCACCAAACAGTACATTTATCAGGATGCATTGGTAATTCTTGAACGGCGTGTGGATTATCTTTGCTCCAAATGCGACAATTTTGTTTGTTGACGTATCCATTTAACCAAAAATGCGCCTCACCACTGAAGAGAATTTTACGGTAAAAAAATGGATCTTCGTTCAATTGATTTAACGACCAATCACTGAATTCACGGCGCAAACGATGGTCGTGTGGCTTTAATTCTTGCACCAATTGAATTTTGTATGGCACCAAACCCAAATCTTTACGTAAAATTTTCCATAAAGTCGATGGACAAAGTCCAATTTGCTGAGCACGACGACGAATCGATAAATTGTCGTTTTCTTCGACACTGGCCTCAACGACAGCAATATTTTCTTCTGTACGAACTCTTCTCATTCTTGTCGGTGGCTTGGCATCCAAAAGAGTGAATGTAGACCGAAATTTGGTAATTACGTTCTTTATGGTGGTCTCTGACGGACGATTATGTGCACCATAAAATTCACGAAGTGCTCTATAAACATTTTTAATTGAACACTGATTTTGAAAATAAATTTCCACGATTTGAAAACGTTGTTCTGGAGTTAACCTATTCATAATGATTTGCCAAACAATACTGAGTAGAAATGCCACTTTGAGCTGTCAAAACAACTGTCATAAAATAAAACGACATCTATCGGAAAAACAAACCTCCTAAAAAAACACCCTTTAGATTTCACTCTCGATAAAAGCCACGTTGAGCAAATTACACTAATTGTAAGATGTGTTGAGCAAGCCAGTGATGAATTTGAGATTCAGGAACATTTTCCCGGCTTTATTCTCGTGACCAACACATCCGGAGAAGGGTTAACAAAAATAGCTCTTTGATGAATTGCATGAGAGCAAAATTGATGTCGTAAACTTAAGGGGACAAGGTTATGACAATGGCGTCAATATGAAGGGTAAACCGCATCTTACAAATAAATCTACGTGCTGTATTTATACCATGCGGCTGCCATTTTCTTAATTTAATTATCAATGATGCAGCTTATAATTCAGGAGAAGTGGCAAACACTTTAAGTATCATACAGCAAAATTATGTATTTTTTTCCATTTTTTTTATGTATTTTAAATTTATTTGTAACCTTGTTTTGTGGTACGATATACTATCGAAAGTCAACAGTGTTTCGAAATTAATGCAAAATTCAAAATTGAATGTGTTAGCGTGTGTTAGCGCATTGGAAGAGTTGTTTGATTTTTTTAAGAAGTTACCGAACTGATTCAAGTTTCCTGAAAGTAATCGTAGACATTAACTCAATTTCAGACAAATGAAATCGCATACTACAACATATAAATTTCTTTACAATATATTTGATTTAAAAAATAAAAACCGCTAGGATATTTTAAAAATGTGTAAGGATTTAGAAGCAGTATTAACTGATGGGGTTACCATAGATATTGATGGAATAGAACTATGTGAAGAAATCATTAGTTTTTATCACGGTTATGATGCCATCTCAAATGGAACCTAAACAAGTTCTAGACCACTTTCATCAAACCCAAATGATAACAGTTTTCCCTAATGTATCCATTGCAGTGCGAATCATGCTAATATTTCCAGTAGGAGTGGCTACTGGGGAACGGAGTTTCTCACTTTCATTAGATTATAATGAACTTGTTCAAGATTTCGCCGAGCTTAAAGCTCGTAAAGTGGATTTTAAATAAACATTAAAATCAAAAAATTGTTTTACCGATTTAATTTTATTTAATAAATGATTTATATATGTATTTAACCCAGTGTTATTTTAGAAGTAATAAAAATGCGTTTACAATATTTTTAAAATACTTTTGATAAATTGGTTAAAACATATACTCGCAAGCGAAAAATTAAAAGATGGCCAATGGTACTCTTCTTCAACATATTAAATTAGCAAACCAGCATCTCTATGACTCATCGGTTTCTTCAGAACGAAAAGAATTTCTCAAGAAATGAACATTGCAGCTGGTGGACAATAAAATCAAGAAGCGACTGCCACTCCCAGGGCCTTGAAAAAAAGCGTGAAAATCGCAATGAGTCAAATAGGATACAATGTTGTAGAATTGAGATTAGCACCAACCGCTCAATAGCGACAAAGCAAAAGTCGTAAAACACAAAGATGCAATTTATGTCCACGGAGTGCTGACGTGAAAACAAACGTAGCTTGCCACTTCTGCGATAACAAGCAAAAGGCATCATCAAACCTTGTGTGATGATTGCATTTATTTAGAAATACTTGATGATGAAATTGAACAACATGAAGAAGTTGATGACTCTTCTTCCTCTCAAAATTTAATGAATTAATTATAAGTATCTTTCGTTATCTTGTACATTGAGTTTTTGTATTTGTAATAAATTAGAAGTATTTTTTTAATAAATTATTACTAAGTAAAAATAATAATTTTTGTTGTAGAAAATAATTTTTAAGTGCAAAATACATTGGGGTATTTTTTACCCCATGCACAGATAATGTATCACTGTAATCTCTATATACAAAGGGTTAAACAAAAATATTAAAAATAATTATTTAGAATATGAATTAAGAGTAAAATTTTGTGAAAAGTAGTATACTCGTCGAATAGAGTAGTTTGTCTTAAAAAAGGCCTGCTTCGAATGGGTATTAAGGTGTCACGTGACGTGGATCAAATTTTGTGGCGAATGCTTAAAGTCGGAATCATAAAAAACATTTGCACATTTTGTATGCATACAACTTTTTAAATCCATATGTAATTTGAACTAATGCAAATTATCAAAAACCAATTCATCGTAAGGATGAAGGAGGAATTAATTTTAGGTAAATGTATGAGATAGTATAATTTTTTGAATTTTTTTAATTAAATTATACTCTTAAGTTGATTTAGAAAGTAAATAAAAATGGCTGACCGCATTTTATAATTAACAAAAAGTAACGGATCAGACCCGGTTATTAATAAATTACTCGCTAGTTTTGAGGGATCTAATTCAAGTAAATCTAATCTTTTACAGCGTATTTTAATGTATAACATGAACTTTATTTGAACATGACTACGAAAGTTGGTCTACAGAATAAAATTCGTTGGATCAAGCATAACGGACGTTAAAATTGATTCGACGGATTAATTCTTGAGTAAAGTTACTGCATACAGAGCTTTTATGCACGTTTACATAAAATAATCATTTAAGTGTTTCAGTATTGTGACACTGATGTTCAATTGTAATGAAGATAAAAAGAGTCGGAGCATTTCTTCAATTTTGGGTTCTTTTTTCCTTAAGTGCTCTTTTAATGTTAATTTCTTTACTTTATGTTAAGCAGAAAACGACACCTGCGTCAAAATTGTCCAGACGTTTAGTAAAACGGGAATTTTGACCCAGGGATGCTTATTGTCAAAAATTTTGCAAATACTATGGGTCTGTTTTAATGGAACAATTTTGACGTGCTTTATTCAAATTGGGCTTAACAAAAATTGTTATTAAACCCATTACATCACAAATAACTATTAAGTCAATAACCGCCATTCTAAGGCTAAATCTGCTATAAAAACGTGTATACTAAATATAAGTTATTTTGTCGCCTTTGATTAACTTAAAATATTGTAATTGAATTTACTTTAATGATTCATTCCATTATTTTCAAAATACAGATTAACCATTTTGCTAGTCAAGAACCACACATAAGATTTGGTTTCTTTATGGTTATTCTAACACATTAGCCGTAATATTTTAAAAGATGATGGATTTTATTTAATTGATACTTAAAAGCTAAGCGGCTCAACACTTAACATTGGTCGATTAGCGTTTAATTATCACAATATAAATTGGAAATAGTATTTTCAAGACATGAATATATTTAGATACATGATGTGAATTTTATAGTGATTGGTGACGTATTTCGCTACCACGAAAATTATGGCTAAATATTATTATTTTACTGTCAACCTTAAACATTTCAATAATAAACAATTTTATTTGTTTATTTATTTATTAAATAATAAATGTCGTATTTTATTTTTGGAATGGGAAATGAAATGAAAATAATAATCAGCGAATTTTTTTTTGTTGCTTGTAAAAAAAATTACTTACAGTAATAATAATTATTATTGTTTTTGATGTGGTTGGTTTTCCTGAAACTAAAAGAATAACAACAATAAACTGCTCAATGTGTATTTTCTTGTTTTGTCTGGGTCAGCAAAATTGGAGTTACAATTTTTTCCTGGTTTAATTGTTTTGTTTTTACATTTGTAACAAAATAAAATTTAGTGACATTGCTAATTATGTACCATCTGTAATGACGATGAATTTTAAAAAGCAGACTCAGAAGAACGATAAACAAATAAATTTTAACGACACACTACAAGCAAACAAATTTAAAAAAATTATTGACACGATAATTTATTTCAGAATTCGATCAATAAAAAGTTTATTTTATCGAAGCGATATCGTCGATCGACTTTTCATGTAAACTAAATTGATGCTACTTACTTATTTATTTAGCCAACAGTATTGTTGTACATCTGGTATTTAAAAAAATCAATTCAATTTTATATAAATCAAATTTGTATAATACAATTTTTTAACCCATTTAAATTCGTCTCTAGACAAATTAAAATCGAACACGGCAGAAATATTATTAAACACACGACTTGAAAAAAAATTGGTCCGACATACTACAGTTCGGCCCCTGGAAGAGTTGATCGACCTTTCATTTGAATCTATTTCCAACCATGACACTTTAAACGGGTTATATTTAGAAATTTTCAAATTTTGTGTGTGCGATATATTCAATCGAGTTTTCCCGGACACCCCACATGAAAATTAACCTGTAATTTTTTCCCGGTGCGAGCATCATTAAGACCTTTCATTTGAATCTATTTCCAACCATGACACTTTAAACGGGTTATATTTAGAAATTTTCAAATTTTGTGTGTGCGATATATTCAATCGAGTTTTCCCGGACACCCCACATGAAAATTAACCTGTAATTTTTTCCCGGTGCGAGCATCATTAAGACCTTTCATTTGAATCTATTTCCAACCATGACACTTTAAACGGGTTATATTTAGAAATTTTCAAATTTTGTGTGTGCGATATATTCAATCGAGTTTTCCCGAACTCCCCACATGAATATTGACCTGAAATTTTTTCCAGGTGCGAGCATCATTAAGACCTTTCATTTGAATCTATTTCCAACCATGACACTTTAAACGGTCAATATTTAGAAATTTTCAAATTTTGTGTGTGCGATATATTCAATCGAGTTTTCCCGGACTCTCCACATGAAAATTGACCTGAAATTTTTTCCAGGTGCGATCATCATTAAGACCTTTCATTTGAATCTATTTCCAACCATGACACTTTAAACGGGTTATATTTAGAAATTTTCAAATTTTGTGTGTGCGATATATTCAATCGAGTTTTCCCGGACTCCCCACATGACGATTAACCTGTAATTTTTTCCAGGTGCGAGCATCATTAAGACCTTTCATTTGAATCTATTTTCAACCATGACACTTTAAACGGGTTATATTTAGAAATTTTCAAATTTTGTGTGTGCGATATATTCAATCGAGTTTTCCCGGACTCCCCACATGACAATTAACCTGTAATTTTTTCCAGGTGCGAGCATCATTAAGACCTTTCATTTGAATCTATTTTCAACCATGACACTTTAAACGGGTTATATTTAGAAATTTTCAAATTTTGTGTGTGCGATATATTCAATCGAGTTTTCCCGGACTCTCCACATGAAAATTGACCTGAAATTTTTTCCAGATGCGATCATCATTAAGACCTTTCATTTGAATCTATTTCCAACCATGACACTTTAAACGGTTAATATTTAGAAATTTTCAAATTTTGTGTGTGCGATATATTCAATCGAGTTTTCCCAGACTCCCCACATGAAAATTGACCTATATTTTTTGATTTTTTAAATGGTTTCAGTTGATTTTTTTTTTTGTTGTAGAAAACAATTTTTGTGGTAAAAAACATTTTCGGCTGAAAAATATCGGCTGATGCATATTAATATTTGACATAACATATTGTATTTTCGGCTGAGATAGCAAAGACACTATCTGCATTATCGATTTTTTTACTTTCGGCTGGAAAGTATCGGCTAACTTTAACAGGGTTGTTCCAATACCTTACTCTCCACTAATGCTTTTTTACACTCATCAAAAACTTCTTGGCATTTCAGATCCCAATTCCAACTATTACGCTTCCTTAACAAATTATGCAATACTGTATATTTGCCATTTAAATGCGGCAAACATTTTGAATAATAATTTATTAATCGGACAAATGATTTTAACTGAGATATATTAGTAGGTGCTGGCGCGTTCACAATTGCTTTTACTTTTTTTTACATGGCCCTATACCCTCTGCCGATACCTCATGACCCAAATAACGTACTTGCTCCACAAAAAATTTACACTTTTCCCAA
Organism: Nephrotoma guestfalica; assembly: GCA_963691935.1. NCBI lineage: Eukaryota > Metazoa > Arthropoda > Insecta > Diptera > Tipulidae > Nephrotoma > Nephrotoma guestfalica. Next base: position 147,480,414 of record OY829915.1, read on the forward strand.
TTCGCCTTTATGTTGTACTTCTGTAACTGCACCAACACTAATCGTAGTCTGCACCATAATTCATCCAAATCCTTACCTCCAACCAGAATATCATCTATATAAGCGAACGTCCCCGGTGTACCATGCAAGACTTGATCCATGACTGACTGATCGATGCTGCTGAGTTAAGAGCAAATGGTAATCTCATGTACTTAAACTCATCCCTTATGAGTGTTATTGTCACTAAACTTTGGGAACTCGCTGATAACCTCTATTGGGTACACGCGCCTTTCAAATCTGTAGAAGGAAAATATTTATTTCCCAGCAAAATATTTATAAATATAATATAGTTTTCGAACAATCAATACATATTTAAATTTCTTGATTAGGTTTTGTCACCACCACTATCGGAGATGCCCAATCTGATAGGATAATGGGAACAATGATATCCTCTTTTTCCATTTTCTCCAAATCTCTGTCAACTTTTCCGCGCATACTAAAGGGTTATGTATAAGATTTATGGAAATCGGCCTAACATTTTCTTCCAACTGTATATTTATTTCAAACTCTTTAGGGTTACTTAATAGGTTTGCTTAAATCCCCGTCAAATACCCCTTTGAATTCCTCTTTAGGTAAATATTTCGTCCGATATATGCTTCACCCAGGTTTACTCTATTCACTTGGAAAGACTCCCTTCATCCCGGTTTGATAACGTCTAACCAGTTATGTCCACACAAAGAATAAATACTTTTCTCTGCATTTATGATCACTAAATCTAATAGAAAACTATCACTTTGATTATGTGCACCTTCACTGTAATTTCTCCTCCTCCTCCCCTTACTTTAATTTCACTCCCTGTTAACACCGATAAAGGTAAATCCATCTGTTCCAATTTCAAATGTGAAAAATACTTCCTATAATCCGCTCAATTACATAAGGAGACACACGCATCTGTATCAACTTCCAATTTGATCAAGGAGTTTTCATTCTTGAGCTGATTAGAGTTTATTTACTTTAAGAACTCGTAAATTTATTTGATCTATCGAATTCATTCCTCAAACGTTCTCTTTCAAATGTATGTCATTATTTTTTATTGAAATAATATTTGTCTCTGCACTTGAATCACCATCCGCCAATGTCAAATTTCCAAAATTAAATCTTTCTATTGGGTGTACAAATGTATTTCCGACCTTTTTTAGTGAAATAAAAGAAATTACTTTCTGTAGAAAATGAAAGAATGTTTTATTCAAAGTATGCTTCTTCGGAAGTCATAACCTTCGCCCATCGTTCAGGCAATAAACGGATTCCCCGAAGGAAGAAGTCTGCTTGTTTCGATGCGATCCAGTCACCCATTTTTTGACGTTTTCATATGAAGTGAAGTGCTGCTGTGCCAGGGCTGATTGTATCGACCGGGACAAGTTATAATCAGAGGGAGCAACGTCTGGTAAATACGGCGGCTGAGGTAGAATTTCCCAGTTCTGCCTGCCCAAGTAGTTTTTGACATGTATAGCAACATGTGGCCTAGCGTTGTTATGTCGCAAAATAATCTTATCGTGCTTTTTGTCCCATTCCGGTCGTTTCGCAGCTAGAGCTTGCTTTAAAACCATCAGTTGTCGTCGATAAACTTATCCCGTAATGGTTTCACGCTCGTTCAGCAGTTCATAATAAACGACATCCTTCATATCCCACCAAATACAAAGCATCACTTTCGAACCATGGATATATGCCTTTGGCGTCGACAGCCCTGATTCACATAGACCCACATTGGTTTGCGCTTTGGATTGTCATAATGGATTCACTTTTCATTCCCAGTGATGATCCGATGCAAAAACCCCTTCCTTTGTTGTCGTTGAAGCAACAATTCTTACATGGTTTTCCGACGTTCCATGTCCCGTTCTTTCAATTTGTGTGGCACCCAATTTCCCAGCTTCTGAGCCAATCCCATTGTATGTATACGTTGTGAAACACATTGTTGGGTAATATTCAACTCTCCTGCTAATTGTTTTTCGGTCTGACAAGGGTCCACATCACGCAATTCTTCCAATTCGGTATCTTCAAATTTTCTTGGTCCGCCTTCACGTTCTTTGTCTCTTACGTCAAAATCACCAACTTTGAATCGTTGAAACCACTTTTTGCATGTTGTATTCGATGAAGCATGTTCATCGTAAACTTGCACAAGCAAACGATTTGTTTCGTTTAATCCGATTTATTTCGTAAAATTCGACATTTTCAATTACATGAAAATAATTGTTATTTACGCTTTGAACAAATGTCACTAGTAATTATTCAAGCTTGACAACTAACCTCCAAAAAACATGTATTGCCCGATTGAATAATATGCAAGCAGTGATACTAACGACATCTCTATAAATACTATTGTGCCTACCACTACTAAAATTTTGTTTACTTTGACAATTTCTTCTATGACCAAATTTATTACTATCATTATCCTGCTTACCACTTATTGCTGGATTAACAGTCTGTTGTGATGGACATTGCTTCGCCATATGCCAAATCCTGCGCATTTAAAACATTTCATCTCTCCTCTTCTATCATTTGCAACCATGTCTTCTAACTGCCTTGACGGACATTGTTTAGCTATATGCCCCACTACTGCGCATTTAAAACATTTTATTCCGGTTTTCGATCCGCCATTTCCCTGTCTATAGCTATCTTGTGGTCGATTATAATTTCCAAAATTGGTTCTGCTCCGCCTATGGTTTATATACTTGTACACTTATTCACCTCCCTTGCGTTACTACTTTTGTCCATGATAATCAAATCTTTTTGATTAACTCGTGGGCTATCGCCTTTTCTACACTTTGTTTAAACGTCGCCGTATCCTACATTGCTATCAATGCCGCGTTTACTTTTCTGTTCCGTATTCCCGTTATTAACTGCGTGCGTAAAGCTTTATCTATGTACGTGCCGAAACCACACCCTTCTGCCAACGATATTAATTCAATAGCGAAATCATTCACTGATTCCTCTCTTCCTTGCATTCTTTGTCCAAACATTATTGGGTTCATGCATTTGCGGTGCAAATAAACTTTTACACATCTCGACTATTTCCTCATATTTATACTCTTTTGGTTTCTTCGGCGTACATGCTTTTGTGAGCCTCGCCCCGGCGTCCCGCCCAATTAAATTGTTGAGCAACAAAATTTTAATTTTATAATCCTCTATTTCATTTAATTCGAAGTAATTTTCTATTCGGTCTAAATAATTCCCAAAATCATCCCCCGTTGTATACGGTTCAAGCATACCCACATAGTTTTTCCAGCCGCCATTTTTCAATTTCGCATAAATTTGTTTGACTCGTCGTTTTCTACTATGGCTTGCCTCAATATTTTGTACTATTTTATCTTTCACCACTTAATTTCTCACATGGATTCTCGCCACCACTTTTATGTTTACCCTCTCTTGTTAATATAATAGATCTGCTCTAATATTATATTAAAATTTTTATTCAGGTCCGATTCGTGTCACGTCTCTATCGCTTTTCTTTCCTTTTTCATGTTCTTATTTGACCATTGACGTTCCGCCATTCCATATTATTTATATAACGAAACCCAACAACGCAGGGAATCGCCCTATGACGACGGAACGTCGTAATAATTCTTAATACATAACAAAGTCAACGTCTGATAAGTGACTGATGGCAAATACCGGTCAACGAGGTATTATACCGGAGATTGAAGCACGCGAATTGTTTTCACTAAAACATCGAATTTTGCTACGATTGCTTTAATTTGAAAAGTACTGTATAGATTTTAATGATAAAAATGTCATGTAAATTTATAATACCAAGCTGTCAAAAAAATATTTACGGAGGTTTGAGACGATTTAGTTGCGCGCGAGTGTAAATTGCGATTCTCAAGTTATGAAACACAGTAATCCTGTTTTGGCAAAATCGTATGCTGACTGGTCTGTCGAGGGAATAACTCACATTCAAATTGATCAGTTTCCAAAACGCAAGCAGTATTAGTTTTTATATTCAATAAAAATCGTTTTATGCCCCAAATTAAGGCATTATAAAAACGAAGACCGTACGACTCTGAGAAAAAAATTCTGAAAATTTTGCTATGTAAACCTTAAAAGTAAGGTCATTGCAAAATTTTCAGAAATTGTTCTCGGGGTCGTACGGTCGGGCCTAAAAAGCACAAACGTTCTTAAAATACAAGCTATTTAATTAATTTTCCTTTTACCAAATCGTAGCGCTATCCAAGTTAGCGCTTATTCTCGTATATGCATGGTGTAGCATCGCACTACATACCTAAATTGGGTCCTATGCATGTTAATATCTAGGTACGAGTTTTACGTAATGACCTGTCATCTTCCCAACGGAGCCAACCATAGCAACTGCATACAAAAATATGCAAACTTCGTAATTACCGATTCTACCTCGCGAATCCAATAAATATAAATCATACCGAAATTAGATCTTAGATGAAGTACAGATTTAGTTTAACTCGAAAGACACGTGCTATATTAAGCATTTTATATTGCAGCACCGTAATCGATCTTTGGTCATCTAGGGTTATTACTTATGTACTGACCATATTATATTATTGTATTTGTAAATTTACAAAAAAAACAATTATTATACAAAATTGAGTTAAACAATAACAAAAAGCTAGTTTACCTTGAAGTTAGACGCATGCTGCAAAATATTTAATTTTTTGCGCTATATGTAGACAGCCTATTATAGAAGACACAGAGAAAGAGAATGAAAAACGAGTTACATGCATCGATTAATATACAACAAAATGCAAGAAACATCTCGTTAAGTCGTTACTGCAATACTAAAATAAAAAAATCATAAAAAGAAAACTTGAAAATTTTCAATTTAAATGTGTATGTTTGTGGGGGTGACTCATAGACTAATAGTATATTGCGGAAGATGCGAATGAAATATTACTTATTATTAAAGCAATGGAAACGCCTAAAGTTTTACTATTTTATATTTAACCTACATATATTTAAACTGAACGATTCTAAATTAGTACTTTCCAAATTTCATAATTAGTCAATTCATTTTATTTATTACTGTAATTATTTATTATAATTTAATTTTGTAAATGTTTTGTTACTTTACAGATTAACAAGCAAATTAACAGGCATCTGTGTCCTAATATTTTTGCTACTAGCTACTTTACCAAATTTGACATAATTAAATTTATAAAAAATTTATCGAATTCTAAATCGATTAGTTGAAGTGAAGTTCAGAGGTTGATTGAGTTTTTTTTATTTATATATAAAAAAAACTTGTGCGATGTTTAAAGCTTCTTGGAAAGCTTAAGTATATGATTTAATTTGTTGATTTCTTGAACCGTGACACAAATTAGTATATCTATACATAATTTGCTTCTTGCTTTAAAACAAGATTAAATGCGCCACTCAAAAATTTGTGTGTTCTAGCATTAATACTCCACATTATCTTGGTTTTAATCTTGTAGATGAATTAATTAAATATATGATTATTTATTTATTTATTTAAATTTAATTAAATTAACATTTTTTTTCTCAAAGCGCGTTTTTTATACGTTTTATTTATTTTATATATTTTATTTATGTATTGCATTAAAATTGTGTCAAGGTCGCGCGACTCAAAACGTAGTTAATTTCGATTTCGTTTTCTTTAACAGCAACAAAAATACTCAATCTTTGTAAGAAAGCAGCATGAAGAAATAAAACTTTTTTTTTGTAGTTTTAATTCGAAACATCGCGATATTACAGTATACGAGCTGGTTTGATTGTCGACGAGATTTATACTCAAAATTAATGTTTTTAGCATTAATTAATTGATATAATTAATATGTTTGAAATATGATCGTGAGATCGATGAACACATTTCGGCTATGTGTTGCTGTACGTTTATTGTATTTTTTTTTGTGTTTTATGTGCAAATCTTAATCAGAATATTTATACAAAAATTGTTGAAATTATGATGTGAATTTTCGGGCATCGTGTGTTGCAACATAAGCAACAATACAACAATAAAATATCAGTATTATAGGGGATTTTAGATGTTTTCTGCCTATCAAGATAAATAAAGGCCTATCACAATTACAACCAGAATAATACAGTACGTTTCATAACTATATATCCAATCGTTTTTTGGTTTTTTTAAATAACTGACTGAAAAAATTAAAAAATGTTAATGTCGAAAAATTAACTAAGTTCGGACTTGAGTTCATAACTATATAACCACAGTACACTTTTGATCATGTGTCTCGCTCAGGCTTATATATTTAAAAAAAAAAAATCCGAATAGATAAGTGTTGTAGAAAAGCAATACTCCATGGCACGTACTTATCAGTGGTGGACAAATACTAAATTCAATCCCTTTTCGAAGAAGGCCTTTCGTTTAGATAAATCGGGAGAAGATCAGGCACCAAAAAAGATGGGTGCCTCGAAGCACAATCTGCCGAGCTCTGAAATAAGGTGGACATCTAAAACCCGGCAAAATGATGTCAGTACCAAAGCTATTGCCACGACACAAAGCCGTGCGTTACTTAAGGGGTAGTTGGCAAACATGGGTCGTGAGTTAGAGCAAACTTGAGTTTGGTTAAAGGTGATTGAAAGAATTATTGTTCTGCTTTTATGGTAACTAATCGTGGTTAGACTAATTTAGCAACATTTTTAGTAAAAATTTCTCGAATCGGATGGATCATGAGAAGTTTTCACTAAGCCACATTTTCCTTTATATGTATTAGTTAGTTAACTCTGTATAAGACGAAACAGCAAGATTTTGATTTTAAATTTTATTTAATTTCAAAATACCGTTAAATATGATTTTAAAAAATTCAATAAACATAATGACATATCAAAAACTAAAAAATATAAAAACCCCTTTTAAAGATTTTAAGTGTCATCATTATTAAATATGAACATTAAACTTTCAAACCCACAGTACTACAACCCATCAAAAATACGGTCAAATAATTATAATTAAAACGAAAATTTCCAATTACATATTCATAGCCACATGCGAATCGCAATCGATTAAAGCGGTCCAGCATAGCCAAATACTCCACATATCTATGCGGATCGTCAGGGTGTCTCATTTTGGCCCGTTCATTTTATCATACTTACTACGAAAAAGTCTGAAAATGGAAATTCTGCGGAGCGAATCCTGGAGATTTTGCCACATAGCCATGTACAAAGTGCAATAGATTAAAGCCGTTCAATTCCGCGAAAATACGCCACATGTCTATGCGGATCGTTAATTTTTTTTTATTTATCTGGTATTATTTTATTAATAGTGTGTTTGGTCATAATAATTATTATATTAAATGGTTAATTCAACCATTTGACATTTCAAATATTCGATTATTACGATGGGTATGTTTTTTTTTGTTTAACTTTGTACCAATTTTTACAAGTGTAACTCTTATTTCGTCTTATACAGGTAATAATACTAATACATTGAGACAAGTCGCAAACGATTCGTAAAAAGTTCCAATACATGCTTAAGGGGTGATAAAATCATTGAAATCGAAAATACACTTAGTGAATTCTTCGACCATAATTTATGAGTAGATGTCTTAGTTGTAACTGAATTTTTATTTTTGTTTTTTAAAACCTTTAAAACAATTCTTACACACTTCGTTCGGGCACAAGTAAATTTTTGGTTAAAAAGTTTTCTGATAAGCTTGGCTGTACAGTACATGCTTCGAAAACTTTGCTTGTGAACAATTGTATGGTAACCCATAGTACCCTCCGTAATTACCAAATTTGTTTCATCTGAATCGAACGTAGTTTTTCGAACATAGGTTGTCAATTTTACCGAGGAAGCTATGGCATCCAAACAGCTCTTGTGTATATTATATTGGCCGTGTTTACTTATCGTAGCTCTCCCACTCACAGCTATAATAAACTGTACCCTACATATGCTACATTTTAGAACTGTACCATTACTTTTCTCGATTTGTATTAAAAATTATTTTCTTAAACAATCATGGGTTTTCCGTCTAATGTTTGGCATTTCGTTAAAAAATTAAAACCCATTTAAATTTACTAAAACTTAGATGGATTCTGAAACCAAAGTAAACTAAATCAATTGTTCAGTCTCGATTTGACATCTACCAACATTTTAGATTGATGATGAATTTCCGCCATATAATTTCAAAACCATGATTTTTTGTGCACCACGTTGTGAAGAACTAAAAATTATTTACACTAATTAAAGTTGTTTCTTACTAATTTTTGAATAAAAAATAAAACAAAGTACTTGCATATTCATAACTGTTAATTTCTTTACATTTCTTTAATTTTCTTTAGTTTGCTGTCAAATTAAGAATTAATTATTTTATACGATACCATCCCGATCAAATAACCGTTAATTCCCTTTTTTGTATCACAAGAATGAACAAATAATAATAAATGTGAAGTGAGATATAATGACGGAAGCTTTTTAATGGCGTTACCAACTGAGCGAATGTGATTAGTGTTACCTGACGAACAAATTTAGTTTGACATTTTACGTATTTTTATGCTATGTTGCGTTAAGTTACGTTATTAAATTATATATTTAATTACGCGTATCTATAAAGTATGAGAAAAGTTATATGTAAAAAATTATATTAAGGAAAAGGAGTACAAGGAGTATACAAATTTCAAAAGGAGTACAAATATTTTCAGGAGTACACAGTTCCTGAAAGGAGTATTGTACTTCCGAGAGCCTGATCAGCTTATTATTTTCATCTTTCTTCGTAACTATAAGATTTATTTTATTTTACTACATACATGGTTACCAACTACACAAATACGAAAAATTTAATGAAAAACGAGAAAATATAGTTCAGTGTCCTTAATTTTTGGTGTTCAGGGTTGAACAAGCACGGCTAGATTTTTTCGAAATAAACAAAATATATTATTACAGTTCGTTTTAAAAAGATAATGAAAATTTAGATAAAAGAGAACATTTATAAATAAAGAAAGTCAAAAAAGATCCGGATGAAAAAAATAACATGTTCTCTTTAAAAGAGACATGATGGGCACCTTGCCAATTACGTTTTAATGTAACACATAAACACGTCTTGATTAGAGTAGCTTATTAACTTGATCTAACTGTTTAAAAGCATAGAAATTTGTTTTTAACTAGAAAATGAAAAAACAAATTTTTCAATGTTTACTACAGAAGGAATCGGCTGACTGCAAAAACTTGTCGTCGGTGTGGTATAATGTTAGACATATGGCAACGGTGTTTATGTATTGTTCTATAATTTTGTTGAGTTTGTTATAAAAAATTATAAAAATTTGATAGTGTGTATGTTTATTTAAGAACCTTTAAAAGATTAGAACACTATTCAAGTTATTTATAAAAATGTGCTATATTATTTTCCAGTACTGTATATTGATAACATTTTCTTGATTTCGTGAAAGCTATCTTGATGTGCTTGTATTTTAATTATCGCCAATTCAATGAATATAAATATTGCTTTTGTTTCTATCTCAATTGTATTTGATTTCAATATTTTGAATTAAAAATATGTAGAATTTTGTAATTTATTTAAAAATATGTTCTATGCTTTATCAACTAATTATAATAATGTAAAATCAAACATAATATTTTACTTTTCATTGAAAATTACGCCAATTAAAAATCATAACAGTGTAGTGTACTCCATACAACTAATTCCATTATCACTTGGAACTAGCAGAATTGGATTTGTTTACGTATATGATTTTAAATCTATAGAAGAAGCTATGGAATAAATCATGGGCCCGAAATCCAGTTCTTAAATTTGTATCAAATATAATTGTTTATTGTATAGATTTATCTGCCTTTGAGAATTGTGTCATCTGGACGGCATCTCTAGAAGTTTGAAAAACCTAAATTAAATTTTCATAAAAAGTAAAGTTCGCGACAAATACTTAGCTCTTAGACAAATAGAATTGCAAATTTTACAAATTATGCAAAACCAAATACGATCATTTGAATATAATTTTAATGTAGTACTAACATAGTGCTATTTTTGACCCAGACCATATATTTTATGAATAGCCAACACGTTTATATGTATGATAAATTTGGCGCGTTTTTTTATTAACACCCGATATAGATTTTGTCCGGAGCACCCAATTTTCTATGTCAAAAAAAATATTTTGTGCGCTATTTTTGCATATAATTAATTTATTTAATTCCAAACTAATATTTTTCATTCAACTATTTATCTGGTGCCGCTAGTCATTTCAATGGGAAATTTGAAAATGCCTATGTTTTGTACAACCCTTAAACGATAACAAAATTTTTCTTTTTCGGGTCGTTAAAAGTTTGTTTTATGGACGAATACATTTTTAATTGGAATGGTATCGCTACAATTCTGGTAGTAGCGGTATTTCGAATAGATTATTTCTCATTCAGCGCTCAATAGCCCGCCGCTAATAGCAAATAAAAAACAGCAATTATTAATTCACCTCTGGTATGCATAGTCGCAAGTCAACTATCAATTTTTATTTTTACCCGAGACATTAAAATTCTCTGGACAATTCCAAAACACAAGATCGCTTCAGTTAAACAGCAAAAAACTAAAACTACATATTTTGTGTTATTTTATTTTTTTATTACACTATTATTACTTTTATTGTTTATTTTTTGTATTATAAAAAAAAAATTTACATTTAGCACAAGGTTTGAATATAATTCGATTAAAAAATGAAAAAAAAAAACATAAAATTAAGATTTATATAAGATTTTTATTTTTTAAAATGATTCTTAACTATTATAAATTTTAATTTCGGTGGCTTTTGTTTTTTTTTTTACTTTTCTTAGATAATTACATCAGAACATTAAAAAACCAAAGATTACACAAGAATCTGTACCAAAACACAAAACAAAAAATAATTTAATTAGATAAAAATGTATTGTCTGAAACCAAATTGTTATAAAAATTATACATCCAGTGAAATATGTAATTTCATATGGTTTGATGTTTTAGTTTAAGTACAAAATAATTATTATTGTTATTACAGTTAAATATATGTAAAGTAATTGTTTAAGTTCCAGAATAAAATCGATTATTTATAAACGCTTTAATTAAATAATTTATAATTCATAATTTTTTTGCCGCAACCTGTAAACATTAAAAAATGCTGGACGTTAAGTGTGTGCGGGTGTCGTTATGAATTCATTATGCTCCATATCTGTGATTTAGTATGTAGTAACAATTTCGAGATATATCAAATCTGCATGCATTATTATTTTTGCTGCGTTCCATTTTATCGTGACGTCACATCATTTATTTCGGTGGTTACTTTCAAATTAAAAATTATTAATCTGCTTGTACACTCATGTGCTTTTGAGTTAATTACATGTGAATTAAGATACAATTACATATTATAACGTGTGAGTGTTACTTGTTAGTATTTTTTAAAATTTCGTTAGTTTGACCTTGACACTATTTTTTGTGTGGTTTTCGACAGTTTGGCAAAAAAATTATTATTTTTTCTACGATTACAATTTATTCATTTTATTTTAATATAATTCGCTTGTATATCTAAATTTTAATCAGTGATATACTTTATAAAATCGGTTTAGCTTGAGTGTGTTTTCAGAAAAATATGTTGGAGATGACGTTAGATGAAGTTTTGATTAAAATTTCCCGGAATCCCATAAAGAGTATCGACTATTCTAAAGGCTTAGCATGTGAAAAACCTTGCATTCTGGATTCTGCAGATACTGCAAATTAAATGACAACACTGCTGGGAAAGTATCACAAGGTTTTATTATTGCTTCTTTGCACAATTTGAGTCGTTTCGAAAAATTTTTAAAAGGAAATTTAGGCTGTTTTCCAAACACCGATTTATTTGTGGTCATCGACTTATTCAAATAAGTCACTTCAGTTTTTATTTTAAAATCTAGTGGCGCTACTCTTGCAACAAATCTATACGAGCTCATCGTCTCTCTTTGAGAGCAAGGAGCGCTGCCGGACAATTGGAAGTCCACGCTCATATGTCCGTTGCACAAAAAAGGCGACCATGGAAGCTGTCGTGGTATAGCTCTATTAAACACTGCTTACAAAGTGTTGGTTAATGGTCGGCCAAGTCATTCCAATTCATTGTATTCATCTTAATCATTTATGTAGGGATTTCATCGAGACCGGGTGCCTTTCCATTTTTCAATCTACTAATAGCTGCATCTACTTCCTTCACCGTAGGATATTCGACAAATACCTCTTCACCTGGAGGAGCTATTGCTCTAATGAAGACACTTCGTCATTCCGATTTACCAGATTTTGAAAGTAGGTTTGTCATACTGAGAGAACTTCAGCCACGTTTGTTTTCAGCTTTCCAATCCCGTGTTTGACGGCTACACTTCTTGGGTGGAAGTCTTTAGAAAGTCATCATATGATCGTAGCTCTTTTGTCGAAGGTATTTAGTCGTAGCTTTCCTAGCTTTAATAGAACATCGACATCGAACATCTATTGAACGTAGCTAACAGTTTGCACTTATATTTGAATATGAAAGCACATGATCGCTCTCTATGTCTGCACCTCTGTAAGATCTAACGTCGGATATGCTGGTGGAGTGCCTCTTAGAGACGATGACGTTCTTAATTTGGTTTTCTGTTCTTCCATTATTCGATCTCCACGTTACTTTATGGATTCTCATAAAAACGTACTCGATACAACTGAGTTGTACGTGATTGCCAGGTCGGTGATGAGTCGTCTCCGTTGTTGTTACTAGTTAGATACAGGCTGTTAGGATCTATGTGCGATGTATTTTCTGCACTCCTACCGATTTTTGCATTTTATAGTCGCCCAGGATGATTTTAATGATGACTTCATTCGGCTCGACATTTGTTTTGATGTTTTCTGTTAAATGCAGTATGCGACATTTGGTTGAAGTGTAAATCTGATGACATCAAAGATCTATTCAGCTCGACAAAGAATAGTTCTTTGATGTCATCAGATTAACACTTCAACTAAATGTCGCATACTGAATTTGCCAGCAATCATCAAGTACTATAGAATACCAGTATTGCCCATTTATAGCACACGTATAAGCCTTATTAGTAATGACATCTATTGGGAAAGGGCGGATTCATATTCACATATTCAATCAAATAAATCCACAGCTTGTAGCCTCATTTTGGCCTATTCAATATATAATATGTGGTGCGAATCTTGAAGATTTTGCCACATATCCATCTACTTAGTGTAATAGATGAATTCTGTCTAATGTTGAAAAAATAAGCCATATGTCTATGGGGATCGGCAGGTGCCCCCTTGGCCCGTTTATTTTATCATAGCTTGATGATTTTTATGATTAGATCTGAAAATGAAAATTCTGTGAAGCGAATTCTAGAGATGTTGCCACTAAAAAACCAGGCCGCTGCTCTGATTTTGTTTAATACTGATTATTTAAATTACCTCTGGTGGGATTTAAATAATCAGAGTGAGAACTATACAGTTGTAAATTATTTTTAATTCTGATTTATTTTTATTTAGAAGATCTTATTTATACATTAAATGTCTGCTGTCTAAACAGTTTATATGAAATAGATAAAATAAAAGTTGTAAAAAAATAATCTTCACTGCTGTTGAGCTCATTTCAGCATATTCCAGGGCACTACCCTGAGCATAACAACTTTTTACTGCTAAACGATGTTTTCTTCTGGTTGTGTTATAGGTGAAGGAGGTCTGTGATTCGTGACACATTTTCCTCTTAACTTGTTTATAACCCAGATGACTGGGCATAATGGCATTCTGTATGTTCTGTAATGGAGAATAACTTCCTCGTCTATCTGTTTATCCAATTTTGTTGTTTCGGGTGAGGTTAGTAAGTTCTGTTCATTATCTTCCATCGTTTTATTCTTGACAAACGCACTAAATTCCCGTAAATTGTTGGCACCATACATTTGTTGATATTGTGTTGGGCTGTAAGCTTTGTTACGTATCTTGGAGGCTCTTGGTGGTACTAGAGTAATTTCAAGAAAGTATTGATAGCACTGATCATGTCGTGGTGAGGTGTTTTACTAAATTGTTGGTGTTATCGACTATAGTTGTTTGATTTTTGGTAAGAGCCAAAAGATGATTCTGACCATTGTCAATTTTTTCAAATTGAGACTCCTGTTTTTCAGCCTCTCGTTGAATGAGAACCCCGAGCATGTCCCCTAACAAAAGCCCCACTGAGTCTCCTAAAGCTCGTTTCACTCGTTTACAAACCTTGTTGCTTGCCATAGGAGTTGCTGTAGAATGACATTGCAATTTAAACCGGGCAGCTCCATACAAACCGACTAACTCTGTAGGGGCTATTTTAATGTTCTCAATTTCCCTCCAGTAGGAAGTCAAGTTGTAATGAACAAGAAATGTCCATTTCGTCGCTACTATTTCGAGATTGCCTAATTCCTCAAGGTATATCGCGGCGGACTTGTTAAAAGGACTTATTTGGATGGTGGCTGGTGCAAGTCCCAAAATGCAGCACATAGAGAATATTGCTAAATCCAGGTGATTTGTTCTTCATCTTGAACTTCTATCAAGAAGTGCTTGGATAGTTTTATAATTTACCTTTTATATGATGCGTTGTGGGATTTCACTGTGACGACTCGAACCAAATCATCCTTACCAGCGTGAGTCTCAAATACCCGTCCCAAATTGTACGGTGTGACAAGTAGCTGATCATCCTTTATTAATACTAAATCGTTTACCATCAAATTTGGCTTAGTCTTTGTCTATTTGGTTTGCTGCTGCAGTAGGTGAATGTATTCGGTGGGCCGGCGGTTTCGGCGCCTTAAGTGAATCACCTATTAAGAACCGCCCTGGGGTTATTGCTGCTAACTCAGAGGCATCATCTATGACATCCATCTATGAGTAGAGGTAAAGGCAGTGAGTTTAGGCACGCTTCAATTTGAGTTGTAACGATGTGCAGTCCCTCGAAGTTAAGGTTAATTCACAAATAACTCTTTTGACATGAAATTTCACTGATTTTATTCCTGCCTCCCAGATACTTCCGAAATGGGGGGATGAAGTACAAGTTAGTTCCATCAATGGCTAACATAGATGCAATGTCGCTTGGTAATGTTGTTATGGCTCGTATTGTTTAAAGGCAGCAATGAGAGATTCCGTTATAAAACAGCTTCCTTTGATTGTTCTCAATTGGATGGGGTTGGCATAGTCGATTCCTGTTTTGCTAAACGCTCTCCCTGGTTGTATTCTGGCAGCTGGTAATGTTTCCATTAATTGTTCCACCAAATGTGTTGTAACATGGTCCATGTTGCTAGTTGTTCGACTATATACCACCGCAACAGCCCTGACTGAAGTTATTAGCTGCTTCAACTGGTAGCCAATCATCCCATCCTATTCCAATTGTCCATGCCTCTTCCTCCATAAGTTTGGCCATGATGTTTATTGGTGACATCCATCCTATAGGGTGAAATAATTTGGTTGAATTCGACAACAATGATCTCTTAGTTGGTTGACCGTGTGATAGTTGCAATCATGAGACATCAAGCTCAAATGTACCTGCAGGGGGATGATACAAGATTTCTAAAAAAAAATACGCTACCATGTAATCTGATTCGTACGTTACCCGTATGTTGTAACTCGCTTACAAACTAGCTGCTATGGTTCCATAAGTAATCGTATTCAATCTATAGGCAGCCATAGGTTTGGGGGAATAATGCCTCTTCAATATTCTCTGGTAATCTCGATCTTCTTCAAGAATCCATACCTATCTGTACATTTTCTCAATATGGGCAGTCAAGATAAATTTATGCCGTCGCTATCGGAGAAGAACGTCCACAAGGTCCTGCTGCAGCTTAGGGCCAGTCAGCATTAAGTCAATGATATTCCCGTGGTGGTTTTTGCTGAAGCATCGAACACCACACGAACTTTGGTGTTGTGCTGTCTGATCACATCGTGATGTGATATATAATAGCTTTAATTCACTTCGATGTATTTATGCTCTGCTCGGATTAACGCCAAGGGCTACAAGTCGATGTATTCCTGAATGAACGGATGATAAATCCGCTTGAGTGAGGCCTCTTTTGTAAACTTCCTTTCGAGCTGTAATAATATGACTACAGCTATTTTTCTTGATTATCCTAGAGTACTATGGCTCGTTATAAAACTCGAATCTACATCGTATATCTTCCATCCGGATCGCGCCTCAAGTTTTCTTGAAAGAATTTTGCAATTTGCATTTCCTCCTTGGTGAGATTTCTTTCCTCTGGAATGTTGTCATTCTGAATGAACAATGTAATTGTTCTTGAATTGAAATAAACGATTTCTCTCTACCTATGCCTAAAATTAGCTACTAGTGTATACATCTCAAAATCATGGAGCCCTTATCCGAGACATTCTTAATTTTGACGAAATAGTTTTAGACTTATCGAGCGGGATGAAAATTTAGATAAAATTCAATGAAATTCCTAGCCCGAGATAATTTTCGGGGATTTGTCACGGAACAATTTTTTTCTACCTTTGCATAACATTAGCTATTAGTGTACGAGGGTTGTCTTTTATAAATCGGGTTTGGGTAACCCTAGTGCTGCCATCTAGTAACTGATTTCTCTATCATAAATTTGACATTTTAGAAGGTATATTTACTCAGAAGGTTTTTATACCCCCTTTATGTTTTTTTTGCTGTAGTGATTTTAACATTTCATTTTAGTGCAAAAATGGAACTAAAGCGTAAACATTTTCGTGCGATTAATTTTTACAACTTTCGACGTGGATTAACACTACAGCAGGGCATTGATGAACTTATTCGACTTTTGGTGATGAAGCACTATCGAGGACCAGTGTTTATCGATGTTTTACAGAATTTAAGCGGCCATGATTGTTCGCTAAACGACGAATTTCGTGAAGGTCATCCACAATCGGTTGTTGTTCCGTAAAACATTGATGCGGTGCATGAACTGATACTGGATGATCGTCATGTGACTTGTGAGATTGAGGCATTCTTGGACATTCAATATTGCATGAACATTTGGCCATCAAAAGATTTGTTCACGTTGGATCCCACATAATTTGAAAAATAAGACTTATGTCAATTGGTCGAAAATGGTCAAAAATTAGATCGCGGTGCTTCAAACATGTTTATAACATCGTGACAGGTGACAAACAGCAGCCAACGGTATCGGCGTTCCAATATGAGCCAAATCCAACAAAAGTTGTCTGCACAAGCACTTCGAAGCAAATGGTCGCCGAGAAATTGAACATGTTGCAACGGAATGGTACACAACCATTTGTTTGCTAGAAGTCTTCGGCGAAATAAGGTAATCCAACCGCCGGCGACGGATCATTCACCACCAAGACAATGCGAGCTCTCATACACCGCTACAAACAACTGAATATCTAAGCGGTCAAAATATCGAATTAATGAATAATCTACCGTATAGTTCTGATTTGGCACCCAATGACTTCAACGTTTTTCGAGACCTGGAACTTTTTCTAACTTGGACTATTATTTTGCATTAGTTTATGCATCTCGTAACCTTACGGTTTTCGATCAGTTGTATTTATTGCCATGAGATGGTTTGGTTTTCAGTTTTTTTAATTATTTGGTTGAAGTCAAATCGAATTTAATAAATTTGAAAATTTGTTGTCCTTTCATTAATTTTGTTAAATTTCTGAGCTGGGCTAACTTCACACAAGAGTAAATAGGTTATTGGTTTGTTAGTGTGTTGCCTGATCTTACTTTAGAAATTGTTCCATAAATGCTACGTTTACCCAATAATAGGTTCCTGAGGCATTAATTGTTTTATTTTATAAAGACCAGATAGCCGACATTGAAAATACTTAATGAAGTGACCAACGATTTGGTGGCCAAGGCAATGTAGTTCTAATTACGGCTGTATTGATAACAGCGATTGTTATTAAAAATGTATTCTATTTCGTGAATCGCGACCCTGTACTGAGTCTCATAGATAGCATATGCTTGGTTTAGAACTTTATTATATCACGTTATCATTGGCCTTCCCATACGTAATTCTAATTTAAAGTGGAAAACTACATAAAAATGTAAATTTATAAGTATTTTTAAATCATATAAGAACAAACAATTTTGTTTACGGATATAAAAATTGTCTACACGTTACGAACGTATGTAAAAAAAACCATGTGTCACATACATACATAATTCGGAAGAAGCAAAATTATTTTAACTATACATAGTAGCAAGCACTATAAACTAATGATGCTTTTAGAATTCATAATTATGTTAGTCGTCTTACAAGTTCTTACTAGACACCTGCCAAGAAATATTCTCATTGCTCTAATTACAGAAAAAAAAACACACATGTATGTTAATTTTACAATATGTTCATCCATATTTTATTCATTCATTTACAGAGCATATACGAGTAGCAAGAACTACTAATTTTTGATATGTTAATTATGTATAACTTATTCGATCGAGCCAACCAACAAATGACCCAATTTCCTAAAACAATTCCAATTATTACGAAAATATAATCTATGTTTCCTTTCAGTGTTGGTTATACTGGTTACCCAAAAAGGATATTGAAATTATTTGAATATTAAGAAATCTTTGTATACATAATAATTTTGTATATAGTAGCTACGAAAGTAGTTCACGATTACTAGGTGACCTACTAACCTACTAAAACGCAAATGAAAATTTTGTAGTGACGAGTTTCCCATTTTCATTTTTCTACATTACATTTTCATTCGACTATGTATTACGGCGTGTGCTACTATTTAGTAGTGTACAGTAGTGTATCAGAATGTATACGGTTGTAAATAGCCAGGGATAAATATTTGTTTAACTTTATTGATTTTGTCGTGGAAATTAAGGATCTTATAATAAAATAATTTGAAATTAATTAAATTGCCTAGTTCACACGACAACCATATTACCTAATGCGATATTAATCAAACAAATAATTTTTTTTTTAAATATCTGTTTTTAAAATCACCGTAGCATGAAAATATCAATAAATAACGTCATGCAAGCCGCATAAACGAATTAGTCTGTATAAGCGCTAGAATTAGAAAATTGCTATAAAACTATAATGTAATCATCTATGTATCTAAATCTAGAATTTTCAATATCATTCTTTGCTACAGAATTAATTATAAAAAATACTATATACGAGCATATTAGCTTAACGCACAAATAATTAATTAATAGAATTATATTCAACCTTTTTTTGTATTTATTATTTCTATTTTTTCTAAATATTGTAACCATGAACTAAATTTTTATTTTTGTTTTATTATTAAAAACTAAAATTGTTGCGTGCACAACAGAAACTATGTATACAACTATATACCTATACACAAGAAAATGTAGCTAATTATAGAAATAAATCACTTTAAGTATATACAGGTGAGAAAATTGAATACTACAAGCGCAACATAAAGCAGCAGTAAAAGATGATTTGGTCATTTTTCTTAGCCCGTCTTAAGATTTTGTAATAAAAATTTAAATAAAATATTAATCGCGGTGAATTAAATTTAAAATTGTTGTTAAACACAGTTGTAACTAAAATACACGATTAGATAGTTATAATTAATAGAATTTTGTAATGCAAGCGGAAGATTAAAATCTAATATGTAAAGGGTGACATTTTGTCCTATCGTGTTGCTTGGGCACCAAATATTTACACATTTGAACCAATTTAAAAAAAAAATACAGGTCGATTATTAATTAATAAATACAACAACGGAATCAACCAAGGACACAGTAATATACCAGGTGTACAAGTATGAATTGCGGATTTCAGACAACAGATGGTGCACCAATGCAGTGTCAGACGCGCACGAGTGATAAATTGAAAAGTGTGTGCATAGTGTTGTATTGTTATGTTCGGCAGCACTAATTGTTTGTTTTCATTTGAAGAAAACTTCCAGCAGCAGTACCGATTACTTCGAGAAGCTTATGGTGAACATGCTCTATCGCAAGATACGTGTGAACGATGGTTTCGGCGTTTCAAAAGTAGTGACCTCGATGTTGGAGACAAGGAACGTGAAAAGCCTTCAAAAAATATGAAAGATGCTAAATTGCAAGAAATGTGAGACGAAGATGATTCGCATGAAGAAGAAGCGGTTTCCAATCGCCTATGAGAGATGGGATATATTCAGAAGAACGGCAGATATATACCACATATGACATTTTGCTCGACCACAAGACCGAATCGCTTCGGCAGAAAGACAATGATCTGTATTTAGTGGGAGCAGAGAGGCGTGGTCTATTATGATTTATGAACTGTTAAAACCTGGGGCAACAGTTAATACTAAACGGTACCAACAACAATTGACCAATTTGAACCGTTCACTGCTTGAAAATAAGCCAGAATACCGAAAGAGAATAAAAAATCGTTTTTGTTCATGACAATGATGTTGGAATCACAAATGTATTCACAAATTGCCCGAAAGACGGCGAAAATGTATAACAAGCGATCGAACATACTTTGAATAAAAACAACATGTTTTTTTAGAAAAAAAATTCCGCATTTCATACTTGTACACCTGGTATTCATATCGATGAATTTCTTGTTCAAAATGATAGAAAATCTACTCACTTTTGTGATAGATGTGGTCTCACACGTTTGTAAAACCCAAATATGTAAATTGATTGTATTCGAATTAAATAATCAGATGTGCAGTTCGCGGTGTATTTAGTTTACGACAAGCGATCAAAAATCCAATTAAAGAAGACTGCCAAGCTACCCCAAGATCAGCTCGGAGCGGAAAAAAGTCATAAATTCTAAATTTATTCATTATACACTACTTGCACTAGTAGCTTTTATTAGTCATTTCACCTACTGCATGATTTACTGTAAACTGTTAGGCCTCTCTGGTACATCCTAAACTGCTTTAGTTTAAAAATCTGTCCATATCTAATAAGCATTGTCCATTTCAGTCCCTCTGCGTAATTTACTGATATTCGTCATACTACTCTTACCATAATTGTACGAATAATCCGTTTACTCCCGAAGTTTAACATAATCTTTAACATTTAATATTGTTACGAATTTATCCTGTTAAATCCGATTCATATAACTGGATTGTGAATTCCGTAATATCATTTGACGGTTACAACACCAATTCTCGTAATTTACACCGCTTCCGGAGTATTTCCGAATTTATCGGAAATAATCTCTGAATAATTGCCTCAAGTTTACTGAACACTTACCAATACATAAATATTTCCGAAAATACTAGAATAATTCCCAAAATAATTTTTCCACTGTAATATAGCGTTTTCCAATAAGAGTGATATGATCCAAAATTTTCTCGCAATAATTCAATTGTTGCACTTGCTGTGTGGCACGTAGCCCCGTCTTGTTGGAACCAAATGCCGTCAAGATCAACTTCTTCCATTTTCGGCCATAAAAAGTTGACTATCATCGATCTATACCGATCTCCATTGACAGTAACGATGTTTCGAAAAAAATACGGACCGATGATTCCACCAGACCAAAAAGCACACCAAACTGTCAATTTAGATGAATGTAATGGTTTTTCATGAATAGAAGATGATTTTTTTTAAAAAAATCGTTATCGTTTTCAAGTTGTTCCAAGGCAAAATCAGCAAATTCACGACGTTTACGGATGAAATTGTAAACATTACTGAATACAATGAAACAAAAAATGACAGATCATGACATATTACAAATGGCCGAAACGTGACTTAAAAATCATATCATTCCTATTAGAAAACCCTATATTTATTAATTCACCATTTATTATTCAAAATTATTTTTAATCACACCACTAATTTCACTTTTATACCATTTATCTTTTTTCCACTACTCACTTTCGGTGTCACACTATCGCGGACGCGTCTTAACTAAGACCCACCAAAGACTCACTCATTGGATTCATCGCACTCGTATATATATATATATATATACACGAAGTCTCGGCTCTGTTCCAGGCTAACTGCTATAAAATATTGCTGTTATAAAACTACTTCTGGTACTTAATTCTAGATGTCACTAATTTCACAAAATATCTTTAATTTCATAACCCTTTACTGAACAATTCTGTTGAGTTACTGTCCCTCCCAATCCATGCAGAATTGATACTCACCAAACCAATAGAGATCATAAAATAACCTCCAACTCGTCCTTTGTTCCTTCCTTTTAACACCATCCAACAGTACCTATATATGGTTCATTCCATTTCTTATCAATTATCTTATCGCTTAATTATCAATGACAATCCACTCCGCCACTGCTCACGCACACATCCATACTGTCATCCTCGAAAAACAGCCAACGCTTTCCATTATCAACGACCTCTTTGACCAGCATTTCATCGGTGATATTTTCCTTGTTTGTCTGACCCTCGAATTTTAGCGACATTATCCAATCCCTTCCGTTTGTGCATCTCTTCCATTCGGCCGTCCTTCATGTGGATTGCTTCCCATTTACCCCTTACTCACCATTACTTTCCACCAATTCCTACATCCACTTTGGATTCCACACATATCCCTTCCGACTATGGGCAGTTGCAAAATACAGTGCCCATGCTGGATAGTCTTCTTGTGATTTGGCAATCGTCAATCACCGCTTCCGATTATTCTTGCTGCTCTAGTAGTTTATAACTGGTGGCCTCTGCAATCTTAACTCGCAACGGAACCCCTTCCGATCTTGAGAAGCCTACTCCAATAATCCCAATTTGATCTGGCCAGCATTAGTACACGTGATGGCTCACTATGTTTGAGCTGCGACAATTGCTCTTCGGCAACATCGGAAAGTTACGCCACATCTGAAACGAGTTTCTCATTTTTCTTTCAGCCATACTTACGATTCAGCCGTGTTCGATTTTCTCTGTCACCTGACCACCTCCGGTATTATCACTAGCATTATCACTTTCCTCAAAAACATCGAAACTATATTTGCCAGATGGTGTGTTGTTATCCTCATTCACGAAGGAACCGGATCGTCCTGGTTCTTGCTGTCTAATAAATAATTCCCTATTAGTTGTCGAATCAGCATACGGTTGAGCATCCAACATACCGAGCAGTTTGTCTGCCTACTCTCGAACTGTGGCAATATACCGGTTGAATTGTTCATGATAACCGAGCTGGCTCAATTGATTATCCTTCTCTGCCGTCTCCTCGCCACCATTCGATTTCAAAAAGCCCAATGATTTCTCCTAACCAATGGCATCCACTTCATGATCTTCCAACATCCGGTACCACTTTATTACCGACTATCATTTCCAACACTTGCTCCCCACCATTATCTGAATGCTCCACTCTCTGCTCACATCATAATTTCCTTTTTTAAATATTTTACTTCGATTGGTCGAGTTTTTGCACGATGTTTTGCTGTAACTTTTAATTTTGTTGATTAAACCCCTGATTTATTTGTTCTGTCTAATGATTTGTCAATTGTTGCCAATAATTGCGCCATATAGAAAGTTCCAGATGGTTCGGGATCTACATCTACGGGCTCATGGTTATCTTCTAGTTTTCCGCTTTACCTCTTCGAACTCAGTAATTATCCAAGTCTAAGCTTTGCTTCTTCATAGTCTCAATTAGTCGCAATATAAATCCATTTTTATAACCAATTCTGTCGGTAAATTACGTTGCTTTAACTGACATTTTAATTCAACAACCGCCAAATCCTGTACGCCTGTTTTGTAACATTCAAAGTCCCATCGTAATAGAATTTTACGGCTAACACCTCTCTCTTTCTCTCTCTCTCTCTCTCTTTCTCTCTCTCTCTCTCTCTCTCTCTTTCTTTTTCTTTCTTTCTCTCTCTTTCGTTCTCTCTCTTTTTTCTCTCTCTCTTTCTCTCTCTGTCTCTCTTTCTTTCTCTCTCTCTCTCTCTCTCTTTTTCTCTCTTTCTCTTTAGTTACCACATCCGATGAAGGGATTTTGCCGCCTATGTTAAAGTCGGAGTCTGATCTTCGGACCCAAATTACATCGAATTCCAGAACTTCCTTCAAAATACATGTTATAATGAAATCCATTCGTATACGAACCGATTCTTCTCCCTCGCTGCTTAAAATATTGCTAACTTCCAAACAACATAGTCAAATTCCAGAATTT
The DNA here is from genome assembly GCA_963691935.1 of Nephrotoma guestfalica. Lineage (NCBI taxonomy): Eukaryota > Metazoa > Arthropoda > Insecta > Diptera > Tipulidae > Nephrotoma > Nephrotoma guestfalica. The sequence goes on from OY829915.1 coordinate 147,504,375, forward strand.
CATCTAAAACACACTTTAGAATCGCAATAAAATCTTTAAAACTAAATTTCAGGGACTGGTTCAACTCTTCGATAGTGGAAAATAAGAGGCGCTCGCGACAAGAGTCAGCGCTATCACAGAGAATTTGCGAGAAACCAGCGGAAATTTTAGTTTAATTTTGTACCTCATTCAACTTAATTGACCTCCAAGGTCAGCAACTCGGCCTAGAGAATTTTGGATTCTTAAAATGCAACAAATTGTGATCTAATTCGGTTTGTAGTATTGAATAGGGATGCGCAAAACTATGGAATCTGTTCATTCAGGACCAAACTTCGCCAATTTATATCCCATGATAAAGAAGTATGGTTCGTAGTATTAGTTTGCATTCTAACGTAAAATTTTGAGGAAGTTTTGATTTCTACTCATTCTGCATGAAACTGAGTCATTTCGTAATTAATTATTATGAAACTTGGTTTATTAGATTGATACTGGAATGAGTCCATGCTGAAGCGCCACTTATCCATTTATTTACAATTAAAGAAGATATATAGATACATTGGCAATTTATGAATCTGCATGGAGAGTTGTTGGACGATCTATCGTTTAGAATCCGCATCAAGGAATATGAAAAACCTGTTTTCGGACAACCGAACATATTAGGTACTTGTGGTAATTTTTGAGGTATTGTCGTGCTACTGAAGACGAGCGATTCTAAACAACAGATCACCCCATAATTTTCATTTCATATTTACTTGTAGAAAAATGTCGGAACTTCGTTTAATACGTATTAGAATCCCAATCCAATCTACTAATTTTCTAGAACATTGAACAGAGGTTAAATCACCTCCAAAAATTTTGACTTGAACAGATTCAATAAAATCTTGAAAACCCAATTTCATTATAATTGTTTAGGAAAAGACGAAGTTTGGGCAAGCATGGGCATAGTCCAGAATTTTATCCAGAACCCACTTTAGATTCCATATCCAACATTACAAATCAAATTTCATCACAATTCGTTAAGAAATGTCCGAGTTCCTTAAGCACCTCTAAGGTAAACCATTTTGATAATTTAGAGGGCACTTTAAAGATTTTATTCCGTTGGAATGTTTACTTTTGTAAAAATGAATTATAAATTTCAATTGGTTATAAAATAAAAGTGTAGCTACACAAATTAACAAAAAACAAAAATGTAGATACACAATTTAACAGAAAATGTAGAATTAAATAAAAAAAGTTATGGCAGGGTTGAATTTGTTATTTCTCCCACTAAATCTAATCTAGCCTAATCCACGGCATATCACTTTGACTTTCGGGTAATTTTTTTTGTTTAGTGTAAATGGAAATAATAATGTAAAAAGTGTAAACAGGGTCTTGTGGATGTTTAAGAAGGTCGCAGTGATATCCCGCGAATTAGGTTTGATTAGATTTAGTGGGATAAATAACAAATTCAATCCTGCCATAATGTTTTTATGTAATTCTACACTTTTTGTTAATTTGTGTAGCTACACTTTTGATAAATGTTGAAAACTTCACACCGGTTATAAAATAGTAACAGAAATTCTCATTTGTGATAGTGCTGCCTCTTATGGCGAGTAGCATAACCTCTTATTTTATTTTGGCAAATTTAAGATATCTTTTAGCATGGGTCAAATTCTAAAAATCTCAAAAACTTATGTTAACACCCTAATCCAATACAAACCAAATTGTCTACATATTGGGTGAAGAAATGATCGAGTTGGTCGATTATTTCAAGTTTACATTTTACTCGCCTATATCGTGTGTCTAGTGTCAACATTTAGAGTCAATCAAGAAATGTCATCAAATATATTTTACTAGTAACTTATTTATCAATTTTTAGACCACTATATTTCTTCAGTCGAAGAACACGTCCGTTTGTTTTGCCGATAAAACGTCGTTGAGTATCTTTCATATTTTGTGTTAGCACATAAAACCGGGCACCCATATTTCAAAATTATTTGAGATTTAAACATTTCGGAACTCATGACGAAAGTGTCTAACTCAAGGTGTTCATGTTTTTTGTTTTTGTTAAACACTAATTAATTTTGATTACAATACATCTAAAATTATTAAAATGATATGAGAAGAAATACGGTAAATTTGTTTACCATCTTAATAGACATAATATTTATGCAAATTAGGAGAATTAATTGACCTGAATTGTATGAATTGTTATTAATTTGGTATGTATTTCCATAATTTGAGCGGAATTAATAAAACCAAATTGCTGCCTGTTGTTTCTAAGAAATGCTTGTTATACGATTTAAAGATAGTGAAAGGCATGTCAGTAAAAAATTTAATTTTAAAACCCTAAAGTGATATTTCATTATGAAAACAAATTTATAAAATCTGCTTAAGGAAAACTCAACTTTTAGACTTCTGCTGTTGGAATATTAATGCAATACACACAAAGAACAAAGATAACAGTTTCATCATTTTTCATATAAATATGAAGTATATTGCCTTAAGATTGGAACAAATCAATAAACAAAACCTAACAGCGATTGTTATTCTTTGCTTTATCTATATATGTACGAGTATGGTATAGTAAGAAGATTCACGCAGTTGGGGGTGATCAATTTACATTTATTAGAATTTATTACAGTTTTTGGGTTGTTTTGTTGACAGAAAACAACATTTTATCCTTTTTATGCTCGAGAATTTTCTTTTTTGTTGGTTCGGCTTAACAATAAACACAAAGGAAGACTAACAGAGAAGATAAATCGTGCGCTATTTATGTTATATTCTGTATTATGTTGTTTGGTAAAAAATCAAAATGTCAACAAATCAATTTAACTTTAACAATATTCGCGTTGAGTTAGGCGTGCGTATCCCTAAAAAAATTTACAAATCAATTAGTTAGATATTAAGGGATGGATATGGAAGGCACGTTCATTCATAAATTGTATGTGACGGTGGCACAATTCAAGATTATACTTTTCGGCATTGCGTAACACACATACACAAAAGGGATTTTAAGCCATAAATAATAATTAGTTAATTGTTCATAATAAAAAAAAAATCCTTGAAAAAATTTTGGTTTATAAACGAGCTTTGCTTTGTAGAGCTCTAGAGCTACACCAAAATAGATATATTTCTAATTTTATTACACAAATAAACGTGAAATGTTTTATAAATTTGATAAAATACAAGAATTTTTGTTGTAATGATGATAAGAGCAATCAATTTAATTATTTTTAAATAAAATTTTCGTGGCCACTCAATTGACAGACTTAGAACACGTGCTGCTTATTCGAAATGATAATTAAATCATTCCTTTGTGCAAAAGGATAGCATTAAGTATCCTGTAAATTAATTAGTGGTAGCCCAAAACATTGAAGTATAATAATTTAGTTACATTTCCAAATAAGCAGCATAAAGGGAAAGTATGTGGTGTATGCGTCTTACTTTTCATTTGTGTGATGCAATTTTTCAATATTTTCGCGAACAAACATATTTAAGTAATGGTTACATTTTATGTATGTATATGCAATGGAAATTTCATGTTACAATTTGGGTATTGTGGTAATTATATATGCAGACTTTAACTGTGGTCTGATTTTACATTTTTAAGTGTAAAAGGTTATTTTTGAGGAAAATAGTGACGTAGCGCAATTTCGTCGATTTTCGTTTATCCATCATACTCTTGTTACAAGTTTTCCATTTCATGACCTCTTCTTAACCAAATTATTAGAATTATAGAGTTTAATGTTAGCAAACTAATAAACTGTTGTCATATAAGTGAAATAAGGGTTATATCGTAATGGCATAATTCAAGTTTGTGGTTTAATTAATTTTAGAATGTACAACTTTCAAATTCAATTGTTTAGGAACTTGCACTCCAGCTATTATAGGTTACTAAAGTTCTAGATTTTACGAAATTTGAAGATATTTTTGTAACTCGTAACATTTAGCGTACTCGGGCAGAAAACCTCTCAACGCATGAGGCTACGTTTGATGACAATTTTTGTTATTTTTTACTTTTTGTTTTCAAGGAAAAAATATTACAATTTTAACATATTTCTAAAAGTTTTTGGTATTAACAAGAGAATGATATGAGAATTTTTATTTTTTGATGAATTTTATTGAATCAAAGTAAAAAATGTTCGCAAATATTTAAATTTTCGAATTGCATTAGCTGTTTTCGATTTGGCCACCCTTAGCCGCAATTATGGCCTTCAAACGGGCGAAAAAGCTATTGCATGCAGCACGAAAGTGGCTCTGCGGTATTTTGGCCCATTCCCGGCGAAGCGCTTGCTTGAGATATCGACACTTTGGTATTTTTTTGTCCCAACCTTTCTCTTCAAAATACCCCAAACCGAGAAATCTAGCGGATTTGCATCCGGTGAATTTGGTGGCCATTGGGCAGTGGAAATGAACCGCAGAACGTTGTTTCTCAGCCAATCTTGATTGACGCGCGCTTTATGACTCGGCGCCGAGTTCTGTTGAAATGTCCAGGCTTTGCGGCCGAAATGTTTTTGTGCCCAAGGCTTCAACGATCCCTCCAACACATGATCTCGATAAATTTGAGCATTTATCTTGATGCTACGGTCCAAAAAAACGAGCGGTGAACGGCTTTCGGCCGTTACGGCGGCCCAAACCATCATCATCAGCGGCGCTTGGTTTCGAGTGGCAATCCGTTGGTCCATATTTTCAGTAGAACGGCCAGGCAAGTAAATCCGGTGCGTTTGCTTGTTCACATATTGCTCAATAACGAACGGTGACCCATCGGGGAAAACCAAATTCTGCAAATCGCCACTTTCGCGCAAGTGTAACAACTCGGAGCATCGGTGAGACCATGCGTTTTATGGAATTTCAAGGCCTTTAGTCCAAGATGATCTTTCAATATGTGCTGCATCCGTTCGAGCGAAATTCCGCCTCACGAGCCATTTTTCTGCCGCTACGGCGCGGATTCCAAGCCAATTTGGCCTTCACCTTCCGAATGATGTCCGACGATGTTGCAATGAGTTTCGGTCCACCACCATGGCGTTTTGCAATGCAGCCAGATCGTTATAACGATTTATTGTGCGATACACAAACATTTTATGCACATGCAGATGTTTTAACTGGTTAACAATCTGCGGCTGTGGTTTTCCGGCCAAATATAGAGCAATCGCACTATTACGCTTGAATTCCATTGCGGATAACTTTTTTTTCTGAATATTTCCCACTAAAATGTTTTTGTACGTAATCGCAATAATAACAATTTAATTAAAAATAAACTTAAAATAATGTTGTTAGTTTTTTTAATTTTATTAATTTACAACTGAGACTGTGCTCATCTAGCAATTTATCTTTCAAATTTTTACAAATTTTACATTTCTTAAACAATTCTGATTTGTTGGGGTGAAACCCAATGGTTAGTGCCAAAATTAATTAAACCTATTTAAAATACTCATTTTAATTTGGTATGTTTACTAGGTCAAGTGGCCTCGTTCTTGAAGTCTTCTTTCAACGGCAGGGTTGTCTATCGTTTGGAGATTATAGCGGTTTCCATGTTCCTGGAGCCTTATTTCGTGTTTGGCGGCATGTTTTTATTTTTATTTCTTCTTTGATGTATTCCATCTGTAAGTCCCTGTGAATGTCTTCATTTCTTGTGTACCACGGAGCATTTACGATGCTACGGAAAACCTTGTTTCGAAACGTCTGTGACATTTTGGCGTTTGTTTGCTTAGTACATCTCGAGAGTTGAATACCATAGGTCCATATCGGCTTCAGTATTTGCCGATATGGCAGCAGCTTCTTGTACTTGCAAAGTGAAAACTACGCCATTACTAAAAATGATACGATACACGCTTCAACAACGCATTGCAATTGTTAAAATTCACTACAAAAATGGTGAAAATTTTGCAATCACAGTTCGCAAAATTAAAGCACTTTTGGGTCGTCGTGAAGCACCTTCTCGGCCGGCAATAGTGAAACTGGTGGACAAATTTGAGCTATTGGGAGAAGTTAGTGATGTGAAGAATCAAAACCCAGGTTTGTCGATTGCTCGTCGATCTTTGGAATTAGACATTCCACAAACGACATTACACCGCATTTTCCATAAAGACTTAGGTCTTAAGACTTTTAAAGTTCAGTTAACACAAGAACTCAAGTCGGTCGATCACCATAAACGTCGTATCTTTGCTGATTGGGGGGTCCTTCAAATGCATCAAAATGATCCGGCTTTTCATCGAAAAATCATCTTCAGTGATGAGGCCCATTTTCACCTCGGAGGCTACGTTAATAACCAGAATTGTCGCATTTGGGGCTCAGAAAATCCAAGAATGATTGTTGAAATGTCTCTCCATCCTCATCGTGTCACTGTTTGGTGCGGTTTTTTGGGCTGGCGGTGTGATTGGACCTTACTTATTCGAAATTTAGGCTGGTGCAACTGTTACGGTGAATGGATTGCGCTACCGAGCTATGATTAATGATTTTTTATGGCCGGAATTGTAAGATATTGATGTGTACGACGTTTATTTTCAGCAAGACGGCGTTACGTGCCACACAAGCAACGAAACAATCGCAATTTTGCAAGAAAAGTTTCCTAACCGTGTTATTGCTCGAAGAGATGATCACAATTGGCTACCGAGATCTTGTGGTTTAACACCTATAGACTTTTCTTTGAAGCCACGTGAAAGATTAGGTCTATGCCAATGCTCCACAATCGATTCAAGACCTTAAAGATGGGATTCGTAAAGTTATCGAGGACATACGGCCGCAAATGTACGAATTGGTCATGGAAAATTTTATGAAAAGGATATGGTGCTGCAAGTCATGGCGGCCATGTGGCTGGTATCGTTTTCAAATGTTAATGGCATACCTTCGTCTTTACAATGAAATAAACATTCTTTGATTTCTCTTAAAAAATACTCGTTTTTTAATATCAAAACGCAAACCTCTTATTGGAAAACCCTTTACTTTATGGGAAGGTCTGAAAAATGTATGATGTAATCATCCGACGTATCGGCTGAATGAATTTTTTCTATGTCGTTTTCTTCTCATTGTTGTTAATTTCCTTGTTGTTTTCTGATACTGTAAGCACTCTTTTGAGAGCGTCTGCTATTACATTAGTTTTTCTCTCTTTATAAATTATGTCTTAGTTATAATTCTCGAACATTTCTTTACTGCGAGTATTTTTTGAATTTTATCTGTATTGGTTGGCTCTTACTCCTTCTTGAGTAATTTTATGTCCTAGGAATTCGATTTCGCTTTTCAGAAACACATTTATCTGAAGAATGATATCATCTAGGTAAACATGATAAATATTACCTATTACCTGGAACTCGGCATGACCGTTCTTCAATCCGAAAGGCATTTTCGATCTGGAGTATAGGGAATTTGCCATCTACCGTCTTCTCATTTAATTTTCGGTAGTTTATGAAAACCCTAATCTTTTTTGCTCCCAAGGCGCCAGCCTTTTTCGTGATTACTCAAATAGGAGATGAGTATGGGCTAGTCGAATTTCGGATAATGTCACTATCCAGCATTTTTTGCACTTGGTCTTCCACATCTTTTTTGAATCGATGTGCATATCTGCATGTTTTAGTGTATATTGGAGTTTCATCTTTTGCGAGTTTTTCATTTTGTTTTAATAAAACATCTTGATTCCTATCGATTGTGTTAATTAGGATGCTTCTCTCATTTTATTTGTCAATTATGGTTTTACCATAAACAGGTACTGTTTCTAATGTATTAAAATTATTAACCTCAAGTTTAAGTTTAGGCAGTTTTGTACGTGGGAGTTGGGTCATTTGGTAGTACGTCAACGATGGTTGAGGCCAGTTTGAATTGTTATCTTCGTCTATCTTTTCGTACTTTGGTATCACCAAAGCCAAAATTATGGAACACTAATTCATATAAGTTGGTGACAGTAATTTATTACTAATGAGATTGTGTTTTGCCTTTTCTATTTGATTTTGAGTACCTAAAAAATGTTCTAAAATTGTATTAGGTCTACAAATATTCTTATTAGCACCGGTGTTTATTAATAGTTTTAAGGTTTTCGTCTTGTCATCATTTTGAGAATTTCGTCCTCCATGTCTGAACTTGGATCCGCTTGAAAATTATCTGAATATCTTCGAAAATTTTGGAATTTAGTATTCCATTTGGCGTTTCATTACTTTGAGTGGTTTCGTGATTATTAATGATCTATTGAGTGTTTTTTTGACCTCGATGAGATTACACGCTTATCTTATCATTATATACAACGACAAAAGTTCATTATCTAAATAAATATTTACTCGGATTTGCCTTTTGACCACCACACAAAAAGCTGGATACAACACTCGGGACTAAAATGCACCTACTTGGTATTTTTCGATATTCTGCAATCAAGTTATAGTTTCATCACAATTTTACCGACTTTTCTATCTCTAGTAACTAATCAATTTAAAAATGCAAATTATGCCTGCTCCAGTTTAGTGCGCGCTATAGCTACGTATTTACACATACGCTTATTATGCGTCATTATTATTTTAAAGATTTTTTTTTCAAAGCTGCGATAGCAGCTCATAAGCAGCAATATTTTATTTTTTGGCTGCTCGCGAATTTAATTAATAAAAGTTAAAGTAAAATAAAAAAAAATATGCAAAGTAATAATTCCACCAAAAATTTTGATAGAGTTTTCAGTATGGCTTGAAATTGTTGCGACCTTGGGTTTAAGCTAACTTTTATTTTTGCGTTTTTTCTTTAATTTGGTGGTTAAATTTTTTTTAGCAGAAACAAAAAAATGGCACGAATTTGAATTGGTTTTGGTATGATTAGTGAAATATCTACGTACACATATTAGACATTAAAAAAATACTATTGTATTCAGCATTATGTGAATGTAAGGCATATTTTGTGGTTAAGCTTAAACGTCGTATTCTAATTCAAAATCCTTAACCAATCCTAAATTTGGAAATGCATTTCCAAGTAAAACAAATAATTCAAATCGAACAAGTAATTTGTTGTGCTAATTTCCCTTTTTCGCTTTATTTAACGCAGAAAATATTTGCACGTTTTTAAATAAATAGAATAACTATTTGCGTTGCAGTGAATTATGCGTGTTGTAAAGGGTATTTTACAAGCGGCGGTTACACAATAAAAATTACAAATGGGTTGGGGTAATTCAAACAGAAGTATCTGTGATTAGGGGTTACATATATTTCTAAAAAAACTATGTATCAACTCAATCCAGTCGCGCTATTTGTATACACTGTGCGTCGTTTGAATAAGGCCAGCTAGTTTTTTTTATTACATTTTGCTAATTTCAGTTTTTCTTGTTGTAATTTGTATATTTTTTTCTCTCAAAATTAGTAAGAGGCGACTGAGACAAACAAAAGGGTTTCGGGAAGTACTGTTAGAGTAGTAGTCCGATTTGTTTTTGTCGTAACATGGAAAAATATTAATTTTTCAGTTAAAAAATTGAATAAAATAAAAGAAAAAACTATATTTTCAATAATAAAAATGAGTCGAACTTCCACGATTGGAAATAACTTCCAAAACACGATTAGGCATAGAATCACAAATACATGCTTCCAAATAATTCAAAGAAACCTTAGTCCACGTTGTTTTTATAGCTTCAGTATTAAGGATTCTCTGTCTTGAAACTGTGCTCTGTTTGCGTAGATCTCTCTCACTAACCATTCACAAACATTCTTCATTATGTTTAAACCCGGTGATTATGGTAGTCATGGCAATGGTGAATCGGGGCACTGTCGTACTGATAAGGCCACCGAACTGGTTCAGAAATATTTTTGAATTGTGGAAACGAATTAATATTTTTATAAAAAATAGGAAACAGCCCCCGCAGGCCATTATTCCGCCTTCTCTGCTATGGTCTATTCAGAAAACGCTCATACTTTCGTAGATATTGAAAATAAAAATTATTTTTCTAATCAGACAACACAATTTTTCGCCACTCGTTCGTCCATGGCATGGTTTCCTTGTCAAATTCTAGCCTTTTTTTGAATATTTTGCGCTGTTAATATACGAATGATTAAATAGGACAGCGTATCGTTGGAACGCTGGCTTTAACCTCGATTAGAGCTTTTATTTTACTCGGCGATTTACTTGAATTTGATGCTGCTCGCGGCCTAAACGCTTTTTTCTTTGCTAAAGTGGCCCGATAAGTGCAGCCCTTTCTTCCCTAGTGCTCAGTATTTTTTAAAAATTATTAATTAATGTTTTGCGTTTTTCAATTTTTGCAGCTATAACTCGACTGCTATATCCACACCTCGGTTTTTGTCATTTCCACGACTGATAAGATTTTTCATGGATGCCATTGTTGAACATGTATGGACCGGACGGTGGTAAATTTCTTCCTTGAATTTGCTGTTGACCAAGGCGTCCAAAATAACTACTTACGGAAACTCAACACCATCTCCCATTTCTTTAGTATAGGACCACGGGTATCAAGCTCGGCAGATCCAGAAATTGACTTCGTAGGACGACCTATCGAAAAATGAGCAGGAGTTATACATTCCATAGTATCAAAAAGTAGTGGCACTAACGGTCTTGATTTAAGCACCACTTCAATTTGTTTGACCATTGCAATGTGAGCACTCTTAGAACTTAAATCTCGTGTTAGTCGACGTAAATTATATTTTGCCGCCTTCATCCCTGCTTCATGGAGACTGGCAAACTGAGAAGTCCCAGGCGGAATAAACATTAATCTATTTTGTCGCTTATAGGGAATTCTTTAACAGCTTTTGATAGCTTAGGACTGGTAAGCAATTTGTAGAACTCATGTATTTGGTTATTTGCACCGATGAAATTGCTTTCGTTGTCGGCCTGGATTTATTTTGGTAATCTCTTCTGGCGACAGATTTTTTTAACACACCCATAAATGATTTTGTTGATACTGTTGATGCCAGATTCATTCCAAATGAAATGACCAAGCGGTCATTCAGATAAAACAGGCCAAATATGCATTTGTAGGAATCTTTCCACTTACATAAACATAAAATGGTTCACATTGCAATAAAGAAAAATGGAAGGGCTTGATTGACACGTTCACAAAATGTTTTGAATGTAACATGCAGGATGTTTTGACGTATATGAAAGTGTAGCAATCTTGGTGCGCCATCCTTCCCGAAATCATTATCATTTGAAGGGTTTTTCATGTCGTCACAATCACGAAAATTAACAGCCGTGATTAATGGTGATGTAGATAGTTTACTCTCACGAACATTTTTTAACGTTTTGGTAGCGGTTGATTAAACGGCTAATTTCAACAATAAAATAAAATGGTTGATTCCAATATTCAGTGTTTTTTGATAAAAACGTTGTAGGTCGAACAGTGCTCTTGGTGGAATCCCTCGTGATATGAAGTCGGCTGGGTTATTTTTGAAGTACTCGTAGGGTGGCCACTGTGATTGCTCAGTAGTTGAATGCATTTTTTGCACGCAATTAGAAACAAAGCTAGACCAACGTGATACGTCCGATTGAATCAAATGAACGGTTATAATTGAATGACTCCAACAATAAAATTCTTGTACAATTAACCAGTTAACTATAGCAATATATTTTGCAATCAACTTAGGCAGTAGAGCGGTATCACACAATTCGAGACGAGGAATTGTATGCTTGTTCTTAAAAGGACCCACGCGATACTTTAAACACAACAATCGATTGCAAAAGACATATCGTTATAAATCTTACGTACAAAAGTGCCACACAGAACCCTTTCTGAAACCATGTATTTGAATCAGTGCCGGCAAAGAATTTCAATTAAAAAGGTGACGTAGAATTTATGGAGCTGGTAGGTGCTCCAACTCATTGCAATAATTGGTCCAGAACAGTATGATATTGAATTGCAAGTACTTCGTTCCAATCATTTCCGCTTCCAGACTTCTTGCATAATGAACTTTCCAACCATGACTACTGGAGAAATGGGCCATGTTAGGTCATCAATTAACACAATTAGCCACTTGGAGTTAGTTAATGGTGAGATCTTGATTCGAAAACAATCCTTTGTTGTATGCCAATAATGTCCTAAAGCTTTTATGTATTCCCTTTCTTCGAAAAACAACATGTAACATGCTCCTTCATTCGGACACCATCTCCTTAATGCATTCCAGCTGCTTGAAAAAATTTTGACGCATTAAGTTGAAGTTGTACAGCGTCGGTGATGAAATCTGCATCAGTCAACAAATCTCCCGCATACATGTTCTGACGTATGAATCTGCTGGCAACAAGTTCCATAAGTAACGGTTTGTAACTTATAAGTCTGATGAATCTAGATTTTCCTGTACATTTTCAACATATATATCGCCAGTAATTGCAACCTTATGAGTTCTGAAGCGCAGAAGAATATCTGACAATTCGTGTTGTACCACTGTTCGATTTGTTGAAAATTAATTCAGCGACTCGTCGGTTATTGTTTTGTTCATCGGGCAGATAAAAGTGGTCTCGAGATGGATTTACTTCTATAGACATATGTCTAATACGATATATCCTGCTCCAATCGATTCTGCAGGTGAATTAATCGGTTTAATGCTATCTCTGAGGTCTCTTCTAGTTTCCGTTTTGAATGAGTGAATGGTAAGCGTACTATAAAACGACCATTTTAATTTTCTCATAAGTTAATATAAAATGTTGTTCTGTATGTAATTTTCCAATTTTATTAACGCCTCGCAAATTGACGGAAACATTCGGCTTTGGTGGACATATTTATGCCACTGGATACTACCCGCATTATGAAGTATCAGAGTTGAAGGCTGGTGGTTGATCATTATTTATTTGTGCTGTATTCGTCGAATTTAGATTTAATTATTAGCAACACAGACCTAGCTGAAGATATCGATGAGCCTTCAATACATCGAACCGATACACCTGATGTTGCTAAATGGATGCCAAGCTAGACATCAACTATTTGGTGGCAAAATTTAATTAAAACCTAGAATACAGCATAACTCGGACAGTTACAATAACTACGCCGTAAATGGACACTAACACCTCAGCAGTAGCAAGAATGATATAACTTGCCGTCATGGTCGACAATGCAATGGGTTGTGGATACGTTTGTTGTAAGTTGAGTGTGGGAAGATGTTGGAGGCTTGTCTGGCGTTAGGATATGTAAAAATGATTCAAATGTGTTCACTAGATGTGCCCTAGTGGCAAAACTAAAAACTATTGTCAGATTGTAACACCTAACAATAACAAAAAATAGTTAACAAAATGAATAATGGGTTGGGGAAAAAGAAATCCATTATTTTTTCGCTAGGTGGCTTTAGTGACAAGTATCTCGGGATGTATTTGTCGCAGTCTGCCATTACTTATTCTCGTTGGAAAAGGGGATTCATGTACTAAAAAATTATTTTGTCATTGTTTTGAGTGATCGACTCAGCTGTGAGTTATAGTGTGTCAAGGATGGAGGTAAATAAAGAAAAAATTCGCTGTATTTTACAATTTTGCGATTAAGGCAAAAACACAAGTCAGTCGACTGAAATAGTGAATGGTGGCTATGGTCCCGATACTGTCACAGCCATAATTCCGCTCCGGTAATTTCGATATCAAAGATGCACCACGCGCTGGAGGGCGGGCCCATCGTTCAAAATGTCGATACAGTTTATTATTATATATCTTATGGATGAATGGCAAATGCTCTTGGAGATGTAAAAATAACCTTAAGAAAGGCTTGTGGAAACTAGCTCTCTCAGTTTTTTGCTAATAGGGATAAATCGTTTTGAAACGCGGCATACTGAAATTGCCTTCTAAATGGCAATGAGTTATCGAAAAAACGGCGCATATTTGAGCCAAAACAAATGATTGTAACCATGTTAAATAAACGTAAAAATAATGGGTTTCTTTTTCGCCAACGTTATAATTAAAATAAGCCATTAAAAAGTCATGAAATTTCTTGTAGTAAATGTATTTTTTTTGAAACGAGATAACCCATTTTTGTAGAGCTTGAAAAATATCGGTTAATCAAGTTTTCTTTCATGACACGGCTATTTTTGTGATTTCAACTCTGTTTTTGCTTGAAAATAGGCAGAGAATAGAGCTTTAAAAAATTATGACTTAAACACGAGAAGTTGAAGTACCATTTTTTGAGGAAAATTGAATCTAAAAAAATATGGATGTTATTGTTGTCCAAAGTAGTATCAACCAACCCCATTTATTAACAACGATTAAGTAGTTTTGAGTAATGACCTTAAAAAACATTAATTTCGAGTTTAAAAAAATACAGTACCTGTGTTTCTTAAATATATAAACTCTCAAGTTTCACAAAAACCGAAAGGGGTTACATCTACACGCATCTAATTTATTAATTATTAAATTTATTTGAATTAAATTTTTATTTATTATCCGCCATGTGCAATGGCAGACGGTGTGTGGGCGTCGTGGTGACAACGAGGCACTGGAGGAAATTTGTTCGTTTTGCTCTGCTTGTAATCGTCGTATCATCCTTTTGTTTGTTCTCATTGTCTTCTTGTTTGTAAATTTTTGTAAACATGGTGTTTACAAGAATTGTGGTAAACAACATGAATGGCGATTTGAAAACTAGCCACGTTTTATGTTTTTTATCAGTTACACGTCGTAAAATAACCGAGTAGTGATTTAGAGTTGTGCAACGAATTACGTTGATATTGCGAGACGTTAAATTTACGAGAATATTTGGTTGCAGTATTCTAATCGCAACAAGCCATAATTCGGCTATTTTCGTGTGAAATGATCCTAAGGTCAGGGTATTCTTAACCACTTCTAGCTTTTAAGTTCCAAAAAATGTCTCTTAGAAGGGGCTGTCAAAAAAGATGAGCGAGCCTGTCAGTACTCGAAATGTTTACGTCGAAACGTCTTAACACGTAGATACATGATTGTAATGAAATTTGCCTTTCAGAATAGTTATTAGTCTTAACGACTGATTGTTAAAGATTATCGTAAAACGTTCAAGTCAAATCCAAACCTAACACCGCGATGATTAGAATTCTGCCTAACAGTTTAAACAGGAAAAAGACACTTCCAATCACGATAAGGTGGTGTATATACAATTTCTGAGCTGAGTATGAGTTTCCTCAAGGACCATAGGAACGTGTAATTCACATAGTTGCAACCATTGTACTACCTTTAAATTTTGTGCCACAGTTCCTTGAAAAAATCATCGCCATGCGCATCTTTCAGAATAATTTGAAAAGATCGCACCACACAGAACTCTAACCTCAATGTTGGTTCTTTCGAAAGGTGGCTTTAAATTAGTATAATTAATACGAATAAATTAAAACAAAATAAAAGTAATTTCATACCAAATAAAGTAGAAGCTTTATACAATTTATAGAGAACGACGTTTTCTGTAAAAAGTGAAAATCATTAAGACGTGTGTATCAAAAACTACACAATCTATTTTAGCTAGAAAGTAATTTTGAAGGAGTAGTTGACCGTCGCACCTCATATGCTCAGAATCTCTGATTTAGACTATATCTATAAAGTTATCTCGTGTCATCAATTTAAGGCGCTGTTGATCATGGAGACACAAAAATATAAAAATCACAGGTTTGGATGCGCTTACCAACGAACAAGCTAATCTTAATTAATTATTTTAACAAATCGTGTATATGTCCATAAATAAAGATAAAATAAATGCAATTTGTATTTGTTGAGGATGTAATTCATACTTGTCAAATAATTAATGCCAGACAATTTTTGAAACTGTTAGAAAGCTTCTGTTTAGCGGTGATATTTACTCTTAAAGGAAAATACCAATATTTCGATATTGAAATAACGCCAAATTTATATTTGGAGGTGTTGCCACGATGGATTAAATATGGTGGGAAAATTTTGTGTGGCGCGATAATTATGGTAGACGTAATTATTTCGTTCAATATGTGTGTAATTACTTCTGATATCTCAGAACTCATGTTCTGCGGACTGTGAATTGACAATTATGTTATTCATACTGCATAAAGCCGTTAATCAATATCTAGACCATTAACTGTCATCTGTATCACTAATTTATTATGTAGCAATCACTTCTCCTATAAATAGTAAAATTATTGATGTCAAACTATTAAATTAATTATGTTCGAAGCTATATAATATAATTTTAATATGATTCTGATTATATAAAACAATAATAGTAATAGTAGTAACAATAATAATGAATTTAAAAATAAAAATACAAATCTAGTATAAAGTTGTAGACATTGACATACTAACACACTGGCCATGACTGAGTTTTTATTTTATTTTTACTTTCAGTTGAATAACAACAACAACACTGCTCAAAATGTATATAAGAAAAAAATAATTTCTGTTAACGACGTAATATTACACAAAAACACAAATTTATTAAAATAATAATTTACATATAAAAAACGCTGACATCACAAGTAAAGAATAATAAAATATCGATATACCATACTTAACATTGAACGGACTCCACGTAAAACGCGCTTCACGTATTTTCTCTTCGAATTCATTGAATTTGACATAACGCATGAACGTTTCTCACAAAAACATTACCACGTCGCGCCGCTCGACTTTCAGCCGTTTTCAATCTTAATTATTTCGTAAAAAACCACACGCTAAATTTTTATTAAAAACCTATAAAATCATTATGATTTTTAACTGAATTAAAATAAATGGGACATTGCAACCGTGACCTACATTCTGGCATCTTTTTGTATTTAGTATTTAAAACAAAATTAAAATTCTTCAAAGCATATGTGAGTAAGACTAAATATTTAAAAAATATTAGCGCGATCAAATGAGATTAAGAAAGCGTTTTCATGATTAATATGCAATGTTGTGAAAATGTGTAGCGCGAAGATGGAAAATTTTGAGAAGATGAGATCACTCCATGGATTCCATTTAAAATCAGCTGCTGCGTTTTATGTTCTCTAGGCGCGTGTTTCACTCCACATAATTAGTGCTAAACATAATCTCGTTTTAAAAATTATACGAAAAATTAATATTTGCCGGCTGTGCTGATAAACAAACACATCAGGCTGTGTGATATGCAAATGAAATAAAATTCTTTGTATATAGAAAAAGAATTTAATTGCGGTAACCAAATTATATAAATAATGTATTTAGACCGGCAACTGCAGTGCAGTGAATTCGTTAATTAGAAACCCAAAATATATCACAGCGACCAATTTCGAAATTTCCTATAGGAAATATAAATTACGCAACATACTAATCCGAAAATATGTAATACATTATAAATATGTTTTTTGCTAGTTGTCTCGAAATGCTATAAATGGTGAAATTTATTTCAATCGTTTATTATTTTAGTAAAGATGGGTGGCTGTAGCAATCTTATATTTTTTGATTCATGAGTGTGACCAAATATATTAAACAAAGACTAATTGTTTTATGTGTATGAAAATACATTTTACTCAACACATTCAACAAACGAGACGAACTTTGTCTGTCACGGTACAACTATACTAAGTTCGGCTGGTTATTCGACCGAAGATTAAAAAATACGCAACGGAAAGCACAGAAGTGGTTTAGAGTGATTTTTGTTGTGTAGTAGCGTAGAACTACAGGGTGGGCCATCTGTTGGTCCTTTTTTCATTTGTAAATAAAATCCACATTTTGGGATGCAAAATCAAAATATTTTATTGATAAGGAAAGGTGGTTCAATGCCATTTATGTAGGAAAAACAATATTGATCATATGCTCACCACGGCTTCGTCTACAGGCCTGCATCCGAACATCAAAATTTTCGATGACTCCAATAAAAGTGGATCATTGTCCTCAATTTCACTGTTAACTCCGGGCTTTTTGGTGGCCAAGGAACTTCACAATTTCTTGAAATTATGCGATCAGCAAATTTTTTTGACAATAAATGGATTGTTGCATGACGTGTGTGACATGTCGCTCTGTCTTGTTGAAACCTGTTGCGATAACATTCCCCATTCACTGTAAGGGAATGTTCCTGTTCGTTTTCAAAGAAAAATGGCCCAATGATGCCACCAGCCCTCAAACCACACCAAACAGTGACTCTTGGACGATGAACTTCTGCTTCGTGAATAACATGAGGATTCTCCGCTCGCCAAATTTGAGAATTTTGCTTATTAACGTATCCATTAAGATGGAAATGAGCTTCATCGCTAAAGATGATTTTTGATGAAAAACCTTCAGTTCGTTCAAGCATCGAATTATCAAGCGGCGTAATATGGTTCGTGGAATCTTTAGTTCTTGAGAACAAACATTTCATTACGAACACTTTCACTAACATCTGTCATTGAATCGGGGGTACGAACTGGATGAACCTGTTAATACGATCTACTATCTTCCACTGAACCGCAGTTTCTTCAAAACGATCAATAATTTTGCCAGTAGGACGTTTATGTCGTCCAAAACTCTCACGTAATTTACGAAATGTTGTTGTTTTTAAACGATTAGTTTCCTAATAAATCATAACGCCATGATGATAAATGGCATATTTTTGATTTTTCATATGACAAAGAATTTTTTAGAACAGATAACATTAAGTACTAAAATTCATCGATTGCAAAAAGGACCAACAGATGGTCCACCATGTATATTTTTCCTTCGCGATTTTCGTCAAACAGGATTATCATAAACCTAGAAATGCGTATATGACAATCAGGTTGATGAAACAAGATACGTGTTAAATATAAGGAAAGATCAGTAGATTTGTACAAACGAGTTGCGGGGGAGGGGAATATAAATGACGTTTTGAATGTACCAAATATCGTATAATTAAAAAATCCACAAATACATTAGTATTAAAATTGCATTACATACTAGCTGTACCCGCCCAAGCGTTGCTGTGGCTCAGTCTGGCTAAATAGAGAAGGAAGACAAGAGAAAACGCACGTTTCTAATACGTTTAATTTCATAAAGCTTGTGGGTATACATTATTTTTAGTTGCTCTATTGTTTCTACAGATATAGAGATTGCCTGGTTTGCCTACTCTAGAATACGCAACATATAATTATCCATGTGAGAAGCAATACTGCCGCCGTATCTACTGCAAACGCCAATCGAATTGAAAATTGGAATAGGAATGCAAGGAATGAGGACATCTTCACCTTTGAAAGGTCCTGCAAGCTGTGTGCCGTTGCAAAGTTTTATCTGGTTAATATTTCACAACATAATAATTGGCACGCCGATTTTAAATTGCAATATGTGCGGTGGCATCCCTGGCACATTGAGAGAATTTAAAAATTATGTTTAATAATTAACCGCTCCATGTGCTTCCACAACAGTGTCGACGGACTTGTATGTAAATGCCTCGCTTTGAATGTTAGGTTAGGTTTTAATGGTTGCTATCGCACACTTAGGCCAACAAGAGTCTCCTCCTCCTCCTCGTCCTTGCAGCTTCTGTAGAAGTCATTTGCATGCAGACCCAGCCTTCTCGCATGATCTCCGAAAAGGCAGTGTCTAGTAAGTACCCTTAAAATTTTACTTAAATAACGCTTCCTTAGTGTGATCAAGATCTTGGATCGCTTCAAGCTCAGCTCAGGCCATACTTGCGTCACTACCCTGTCAGTCGGACTGGCGAGCCACCTAGCATTTGCCAGAACTAGGACCATAGGCCTTCCTACACATTCTCTCCCTGGTTCCAGTTAGAGAGTCGTACCGTACCTTGATAATTCGTGTGCCCTGCAATATCCCTCAACGTCAGAGTGGCGCGGAACTCAGACTAACTGGATATTGAAGTGTTCACTCATCTCGTTAAGAGATGTGTGACAATCCAACGCCACCCTCAACACCAGGGAAACTGAATCAGAATGGCCGCCCAACTGTCCACACAGATAGTGACATCAGTCAACGATATTACACTGTGCTTCAACCAGTTCATGACCTCTTCAATCGCTATAACTTCAGCCTGGTACACGCTGCAGTAATAAGGTAGATGAAAAGATAAACTTACATTTAATTCCCCCACATAACACACCAGCTCCCACTCTACATCGAGCTTGGTTCCATCAGTGAAGAATTTAACTCAAAAGAGGTGTTATATAATCCAAATTCACCAGGTCATTCCTCACAGAATTAGCTATAGTTGAGTATCCTTTTTGCAGGCACTTTCACCCCGAAATCGTTGATAGCCGAGCGGCCGTATTGACCGCCATTTGCTTACCGATAACATCCAACGGGAGAAGGTACAGCATAACCTCTAAGACATTAGTGGGGGTCGTTTTCA
Organism: Nephrotoma guestfalica; assembly: GCA_963691935.1. Lineage (NCBI taxonomy): Eukaryota > Metazoa > Arthropoda > Insecta > Diptera > Tipulidae > Nephrotoma > Nephrotoma guestfalica. Next base: position 147,524,467 of record OY829915.1, read on the forward strand.
ACGCCCCACTAATGAGCAAGCAGGCTGCCCTTTGCACCTTCGCCATCATGTTCCTGTATGATAATTTTTCCAAAGCTGGCCACCATACACTCGCACCATACAGTAGTTCGGGCCTTACTACTGCCGTGAAAAGCCAGTGCACCAGCTCCGGTTTCAGACCCCATTTCGTTCCTATGGCATTTTTGCAAGGACAGAGTGCCACAGTGGCCTTCTTCACTCTTTCTATCGTGTTTGGTTTCCAACTGAGCTTACTGTCGAGAAGGATCCCCAGGAACCTCACCCTATCAGTAAGGGTCAGCATAGTACCATTTAGACTTGGTGGAACTTTTACCGGAATTTTATATCTCCTAGTAAAAAGGACGAGCTCTGTTTTAGGTGGATTAATCTCCAATCCAGATCATCTGGTCCAACCAGCGGTGATTGATAATGCATTCTGCATCCCATCTGTGATTTTACATAGGTGTTTCTCCAAGACAGCTATCACTACGTCATCGGCATAAGCAACCAGGCCTATTTCTTCCCCCTCCAGGTCCAAAAGTAGTTCATTGGCTACTACATTCCAAAGAAGGGAAGAGAGTACACCTGGCTTTGAATGTTAGACTAAATGATATTGTTAAATTCGTAGCCGTCTTTGTTCTGCCGCAAGAATAGCTCGTCCGTCCGATCACGCGGCACCTGATCTCAGCTGATCGGTCGTTTTGCAACTGGATACGCAAATTTGCAGTTAATTTTAACGTCTTTAAATTTAACGCTCGTCTCGAGCGAATATACGAACAAAAATTTTGCATTTCTGCAATACTTTTCTCATGTCGGATGCTTTCGAATTGTTCCACGTGGGAGTTTTAATGAATTGCGTGTTTAATGGTAATTTCAAAGCGGAATGAGCAGTTCTTCCACCAGTGACACTATTTTGGCTTTCCCTGGGAATAGGGAATTGGGAAAAATATTTTCATAGCATTTTTGTCCAAATTGTATTTTTCTGGCCTACTCTGATGGAATAATGTCTATATAGTTGGAATTTTGAATCATCGCACATGTCAATTGCTGTTTTGAACAAACGCAGTGAATTATTTTTTCGTGAATAAGGTCTTGTAGTTGAGTAACGATTGACCTTTTTATGCCGGTAAAAAATCCGCAGCATGCATTCAATTCATCATTGCCATCAAATACATTTGTAAGAATTTATGTTAACCATCTGAGAAAGGAAGCAGGGAGCTGGCTTAATGATTAATTTGTCCTTTCACTTTGAAAGTTGGCATGAATTGAACTTTTATGATTACTGCACCGAACGACGTCATTTGGAAGCATGAGTTGTAATTCCTGCTGTTAGATAGTTTGTCGGTACATCCGGCTGAAGTCGGCGATACATCTCACGAGCAAAGTTTTTAATGTTTTTCCAGCGGTTCTCCAATTTGAGGCAGTAAAATTTTTCCGGCGACGCAACACATTCCTTTCGTTTAACGGCGGATCAGTAAATTGTCTCTTCGTATGCTGACGTTATTTCTGTAGCTCTCGGTGCACTTTTCCAATGATTCCGTGCTCAGCTCTGAGCGCAAATTGATGATTAGGGATGATATTCCGTAGTTCCGGTTTAATATTTTCGATAATCGCTTTTTCGAATACTTTCGCGATGATTGGTAGTAGGCTTATAGCCTATATGACGAGACTTTGATAAGATCACGAATTGAATTGAATATTTGAGCCTGTCATCCAAAGGCATACTCGAACAGGTTTTTAAGCATTTCATCTGTAATTCGACCATACCCAAGGGCTTTCTTTAATTGAATTTGATGTGCAATAATAAACTTTACTAGTCTTTATCTTGAATTTCCTCTCAGGCCTGATTGCTACATTTTCTGTTTGAACCACTGATAATCCAAAGCTCGGAGTGAATACCCCATCAAGTTCTAGTTCTAGTACATTCACCGTTAAAAGTCGTTGGCGGGTTTGGTTGACGAGACCGTTTCAGGTATTTAGTGGCCCTCCAAAATGAATAGATTGTAGTTTAGACAGTTTTGCATATAATCCATCCTGTTTTTTTGTAGTAAGCTTTGCAACTTTATTTTCGCCTGGTTATACTTGTATTTTGCATCTGACGATCGATTAATTTATCATGCGTCTTTTAAGGGGCGTCTCTCTGTTAACATTTTTTCTATTTCAGCGGATATTATGGTGTACCTTGTATGTTTGCTCTTTGGTTTAGGCGAAGCTGTAATTGCTGCGTTGACCAGTAAATCATAAGTTTTACATAACAATGTTTATATCGTTGGCCGTCTGCAGTTTAGAAGTCAAGCCGATATGCGAACTGATTATACATCTTGAAGCCCATTACTAGTAAGACTGGCGAATGGTCCGAAGCCTGGATTATATCTCGATTTATTTTACATTTGACTGCAAAATCAGGGACGTTAGAAATTTTTCGACGATCAATAGGCCAATAAGTTCGATGGCCACACGATAGACATCATAGTGTTTTTTTAAATAACATTTATTGATTGATGTCCCCTTGGAGTAGTCAATCTTGAACCGTAGGTATGTTTGGACTTCGAAACTATTTTGTCTGGAATTGTGTTTATAAGTTAAATGGGTTTCATAAACTAACATAAGATAAATTTCGTGTTTTACTAGAAAATACGTTATTTTAGTTCGAGTTTGTTTTGGTTTATACCGTTTGCGTTCCAGTGAGAGATTCTAGTTTGTGGATGATAATGGTTTAATTTTGTAGCATTGCTTCTAGCATATTTTGCATTGTGGTCATTAACTACATCATCAGTTGCGTGTAGTTATTCAGGACATGTTGATGTTCTAGGCGAACGAGAGTCATTGGACGTATGCGAGGGTATATTATTCTGCGCCTCTGGTGTAGTTTTATACTGACGCCTCGAATGAGACAATTGAATAATATTTCTACAACCTTGGTATACAGAAAGTGTGGTTTCCACCACAATTGCTGCATTTCTTTTCTGTTGAGGAGTTCTTTGGTTTTGGGCAACTTTTGGCTCGGTGTAGCTTCCTGCATACGACACACACATTTGGTTTTTTTAAAATTTTGCGCCTGTGTATGAGCCACTTTAGAATGTATATAGGATAATGAACTGTTTGAAGCAACCACAACCGATGGTCAAACTTGAACTGTATCCATCTGAAAGCATTTTGAAAAAGGGAGAAATCCATCCAATATATAAAGATGGATTTCTCCCTTTTTCAAAATGCTTTCAGATGGATCCAGTTCAAGTTTGACCATCGGTTGTGGTTGCTTCAAACAGTTCATTATCCTATATACATTCTGTATCTTAAATCCATAATCAAGAAGCGCGACTGGATGTCGGTTATTTCAACATTCACATCGATGCCTTTAATAAGGACAGAAAGACCGTTTGAAGTCTTTTATTGTGAGCATCGTAATAATTAATGACTTCTCTAAAGTCGTTGACCTCGTGTGTTTAAATATTTACTTCGTGTAATTTGTCACGAAGTAAATTTGTTTCGTGAAACGTTTTCCATTCGTTAGCACGCTTGATTTGAGTTCTTGCACCACCTTGTCAGTTTTACGCAAGTTGGTTGGAGGTGGCTTGTATTTTCGATTAGCCTGTTCTTGAATATTTGATTTTCAGTTTCGCTCTCTTCCGCATCCTTATTGGTGTATATTTCAAATCGGTTTTTAGCGGTGTTTTGAAGTTTTCGACGTTTGTGATTACGTTTAGTGCTCACTTTAAGACTAGTGTCGCTAGTGCTTTCGAGCAACATATTCTTCGAGTTATCTACCACTTTTTCCTTCATATTCAACATCATCCGTTGCGTCGATGAGGCCTAATAGGAGATTACCAATAAACGTACTTTTTAGCAATTCGCTCCCATTTTCTAGCGTTGCCAAGTGGTATGTCTTACATCCAGTTCAATATGGTGGTTGTCGCTGTTTGTTTATGTGATATTGTAGATCATGGTCATAAACCCATCCGTCTTTCCAGGTCCAGTAGTGAATAAACTTCTTTCGGATTTTCTCAATACTTTGATTATGTTCTTGGTAGAGCGGGCAGCATACATTTACAGCATATTCCAGCTGAGATCGAACGTAAGCACAATACAGGATCTTAATTGTCTCCTTATAAAAAATTCATCCAACGTTTGATAAAGCCGAGCATAGAGTTCTATTGCGAACGCACAGCGCAATGTGCTTGATAATGGTTATTTTTTCAACGAAAGCAACCCCTAGGTCTTTAGTTTCCAGTACTACCTGAAGAAGTGTGTAACAGGGTTGGCTTTTCGGTGAAATGAAAGAGATTTGCACTTTTCAATGGTGAGATCGGAGAATGAAATTCGCACCATATCGCTAGATTGTCAATTTCCCCTTAAAGTTTATTGGCATCGTCAATTTTGATATCTCTGCAAATATCAGGATTTTGGAATGCTTTCTTACTTCAATAGTACCATTAATGAAGATTGTGAAAATCCACGGGGCTACGTAAGAACTTTGTGGTACACCAGAGGTTGTTTGTATTGTTTCGTGGTTTTGTAATGGCTAACGGAGTTTAAAGCTTCTGCAAAGTCGGTACATATTACATCAACTTTTGAGCATAACACCATGTTGGTATTGCGACATATACCGTGGAAGCACTGCTTTGAATGAGTTGCATATTACCAGTGCAAATAACTTAGATATAGCAGATGTAGATGTAATACCTGTGTAGCAAGAAACATCATTTGTAGATTCAGTTTTGAAAATAGACGGCACTCTAGTTATTTTCCACTTTTGTGGGAAAGTGGCCAATTTTAATGATTGATCTTTCTTTCTTCTCTGTGGAGTAAATACGAATGTACTATATTCACTAGCGGTTGGATCTTTATAACTATCAACGTCTTCTGCTTTATAAAGAGATTGGAAAAACTCACCAAACATGTTGGTTATGATCTGTGGATTACAAGACTTTTGATTTCTCATTCATCTCATTGTTTTAAAAAATGTTCAAAAGGTTCTGGCACCGTCCTTTATTTTATCCTTTTGATTGCGAATATAGCGTCTGTATCTCAGTTCAAAATATGATTCAAAGTTTTGGTTACACACAGTAAATTTCTGTTTACTACCCTGGGAACATAATTTATGGTTTTCGTTATAAGCCTTGTCTCTTTTGTTTTTAAGACTGATAAGTTGATCATCATGTGTGTACAATTTTTCCACGTGTACATCTATGTCATTGCTATCAAAATCGGCATTCCAATTTATTTGTTCAAAATATTGTTATTTGAATTGACTTTTTTGAAGTTGTAACTCTGTGTAGCTTTGTGGTGAATATCATTAATAACGAAAGGTGTTGGTGATTTCTTTTTTTTTTAATAAAACTGTTTCATTAGTAAAAATTAGGTCCACGGTTCGATATAGACATGTGGTGCATTTTTTCGAAATTGGACAGCTTCGCTCCACAGAATTTCCATTGACGGACTTTTTCGTTATAATTATGAAAATTGAAAGGGCCAATGGGGCATTCCGATGATCCACATAGCCATGTGGCGTATTTTTTCAAAATTGGACAGCTTTCATCTGTCGTACTTTGTAGGTGGCTATGTGGCCAAATATCTATTGTTTTTCCACCGGTTTTTATTTTAGTAAATTTATATTTTATTTTATCTTGGATAATATGATTATTTTGTTAAACTCTATACTTTACGCCAAAATATTTTTAAAGGTTTCGAGTATAATTAAGATTTCGCCTTATACAGGTTATAACATAATACATAAGTAATTAAAAAAGTCGCAAACGGTTCATAAAAACTTTCATACGTGAAATTGTTGAATGCCTACCGAGAGAGGACCAAGTACCGAATTGTCCTTGTATCCACCAGGAGACAACAATATGGTGGTAATATAGTAACGATGAATGAAATGACGGAATTGGCAATTCGTCTGAATTATAAATATTTCAAATATTTTTGTCGCGTGACTGCTATTTACTTGCGAAAAGATAAGCGCGTATGCGATCAAACCTGTTCCAATAGATTAGAAATTTAGATACGTGTACTCGTAAATATTTACTTTACACAAAATTATAGGTAACAACAGCAACAAAGTAAATTTGCAAACTCAATAGACCCAATTGACACAAATAGTGCGCAATATTATAAAATAAAAAATGAAAAACGCTTATTGCAATTATGTACAATCTTGATAAAAAAAACTATTACTTTAGACTTACGAGTACATAAGTATTTACATATGTGTATATATATACGAGTATATAAAGCTGTATGCAATTTATTTTATTTTTTAATTTGTAAAATACGAAGGCCAAATTATTTTCTAGTGTACTAGGTCTGGGTTATTATTTATTATATTGTATATAAATTGAATATTTGTGTCATTGTCATAAATCACGTGACGCCATCAATAATATTAATCATAATAATATTGTAAATTAAAAAGAATAAAAAACCGAATGAAAACATAAATAATATTTAATTATTGTTTTGTTGGATATACAAATTTATTTATTTATTTATATTTTTTGGAATTGCATTTACAAAGCCAAACATGACAAGTACTGTGCTATCAAACACGTCGTATGCAAAATTTTAATACCTTGTAAGCTGCTGATTTACAAAAAAAAAAAGTTAAAAATTGGTGAAACTGTAAAGGATTGCATAAATTGTTTGTGTTTATATATACATGAGATAGACCTTGTAGTGTTGTAAGAAAATATTGTATATAAGTAAATACAAAAAATGAAAATGTCTATTCAACCAAAAACTAAAAAAAATCAGCAACTTTTTCGCGAAATAATAAATATTGCAGCAGGAAGTTAATATATTTTTGGCAAACAAAATAAAAGCTGATGAAAATACAAATATTGAAGGTTTCCGCTATCGCTTTTCTCCTGCACATAATATTCGATTTCTACGGTATCGGGAGTTATGGATCTCTCTCCCTCTTAATAATATTTACATGCAATTCGATAAGCTACATATTTTGTAAGAAACATGATTATGCAAAAATGCAATATGTTTAAGATTTCTGCGAAGATTGGTTTTGGCAAAAATAAAATCTTGTGCATAAATATCATGAAATTACAAAAACAAAGCAAATTAGCAATGTACTCGTATATTTAAAGAAAACTAGGTCAAATATTAAGACAAATGCACTTTTTTTTGGTATTTCATGATAAGTATATATTATTTATCATAAAACTGCATTAAGCAAAAATATAAATAGATTTTCAGTTTGTTCGTTGTTTATACCAAAAACATCTTTTTTGCTGTTGTACCCCCTAAATTCAATCTCCGTATATATAAAATATATTCGAAAATGCATGACTAACATGGAAGCATATATATAGATTTTAGTGCATTGCATGCACTCGTCGTTGGAATAATATGAAAATGTTTGCGTGGTATTGATTAGTGCAAATGTAGGGAATAACAACGTAATGCAATCACGGATTTGAAGTATGTCCTAACTTTTTGTAATGAGTAATTATTGGCTAAACTCTCGTTATAACGAATTTTTAAATAATTGAATTTACAGGGATAATGATAAAAACGTAAATTACCTTTTTATTTTTAAAGGCCGACCCAGGGATGATATTGTATCTAAATTTAAAATAAAAAACACTAGAATTTCGTAATTAAACTAAAGAGAAATAATTAATTTTAACGAATAACTTAGAATTTGTTCTAGAAGTGATTTTTCTAAAGATTTGTCGCGAGAGGTGACGAAGTCATCTGTCCAGCATACAGAAAAATTCTATGACCTTTTACGGAAATATCTCAGTTGGTGCTAGATATTAATGTTTAAAGCGATTAATGTTAGGTACCCGGAAGTATATAGTTAGATTCGTTGGAGTATCTAATATTATCGATGTTCACCTTTCAAAATCCTGACTTGTATTCCATTGAAATCCAAAAAAAATTATGAAATAGTAATGTTAGGCTTGAGTTGACTATCTGGCCATCACCCAATAGACAAACCTAAATTTACTTTTAGTTTTGGATTTTACACTGGGCTTATCGAAGAATGGTCCGCAAAAATCTATACCAACAACGGAAAACGATCTAGACTGATTCACGAGGTCGACAGGTAAGTCGCCCATTAATTGGTGTGAAAGTCTACACTATGTCTATTATGTAGTGTCTACACAAATTTTGACCTCTAATAATCCAGTATATACTGTGATCTCAAATTATACAATAATGTATGCGATCCGCATTGTAATAAACGTTGATGTTCAAATCGAATTTTAGGTTAGAATTAGAAAGTCGATCACCGACACGAAGAATTTACATTTCGTCTAAAAAGGTTTTTTTTTATTTATATTTTTATATTACATCTGATTTACAAATCATTTAGTAATTTATCTTTCTTAAATAAATATTCAGATTTGACGGGCAGTCACTCACTGGTTACTCCTGTTTGAATTTACACAATTTATTATATTTCTCTGTCCTAATTAGATACAACTGTCCAGTGCTGAAGGTTTCTGACTTTCAAGTCTTCTTACTGCATTGGTGATGTCCACCAACAAACTTCGTATGTCTGCATTTTGGTGCCGAGATATCCGCTGAATGAATACCATAGGTCCATACTGGTTTAAATATTTGCCGATATAATAGCAATTTATTGTGTATTGTAAGCTCAGAATTTCTATCTATAAGCCAATACATTTTCCTATATTTGATGTTCAATGCTTCTTTTTTCTTTTTAACATGCTCTTTCCATCTAAGCTTGCAATAGAGAGTCAAGCGAAGGTATTTGGCTGTATTTGCAATTGGAACCTGCCTTGAATAAAGTTCCATTGGAATCCAGTTAACTTTCTGGTTTGTGAAGTTTACGTGAACCGATTTTGATTCGTTTAGGCTAATGCGCCATTCCTTTGTCCAGCAGGATATACAATATAGGACCCAGTGGTACGTCTGCTGCTATTCTCTTTAGTTCACAATACTCTCCGTTATATTTTACACAGAAATGCCGATCTGCAATGTAAGATTTAAGAATTCTATAGAAAGTTTGTCGAAAGCTCGTGCTACATCTAAGAAGATACTGGAGCATATTTTCTTTTTCTCAAATGCGTCTTCTTTTATGTCCGTTATTCTATGAACTTGTTCTATCGTAGAGTGATATTCACTAAATCCAAATTGGTTTGAGCCTCTTGCGCAGTAATTTTTCAAATAATTTTGAAATCACAGGAAGTAGAGAAATCGGCCTGTACGACTTTTTGTCGTTTGCTGGTTTGCCAGGTTTAGGAATCATAATTATTTCAGCAACCTTCCATTGTCGTGGAACATATTTTAGTCTGATGGCTGTTACGACTTGGCCAGTAATTAAATCATAATCTGGAGCTTTTTCGCATTTAAATTGTACTTGTACTCTCATCTTTCAATTCCTGTAATGTTACAGATCGTATATTGTGGTCATCAATTTTACTAATTGTTATGTTTTCATCTGCAGTTTGCCTAGGTAACGGTTGAAAGGTTTCTTCCAAGTGAGCCGCAAATAGTGTAGCTTTTTGCTTGTCACTTTTGGCCCAGGTTCCTTCCTCATTTTTAATAGGCGGTACATGCATTTTGATCCTTTTTAATCCCTTTGTTGCTTTCCAAAGAGAGTAATCAGTGCCTTTACATTCGGTGAGACCACTTAAGTACTTGTTAATAGTTTCGTTCTTAATTTCTTTTATAAATTGTTTCAGTTTATTGCACAGATAATTGAGGATTCTTTTGTTTTCCAGGGTGCGTGTCTTTTGCCAGATCTTTCGTGCCTTCCGTTTCTCTCTAACTAATTCCGTGACTGCAAGAGGATAATTTTGAAATCCTTTTTACTTATCATTGTGCTGAGTGTCATGATAACAGGTGAATGGTCAGAATATATCCCCTCACTAACTAAAAGTCAATGAGATCTTAATGTTCTGCTCATTTTAATATAAGAGGGCTGTTGCCCCGTTCGTGGTTTCTTACTTTTCTAGACGCTTATATAAAGCTTCTAGACCACGTTCTTGCTTTGCTAGCTAGTATTTATTGCTTCTATGCTTCTACATATCCCTTCAAGAGGGTCATCATTTATAGCATTAGATGATTGTTGTAAGATTTGCCTGTAAGTTTTCCGCCCTGTACCTATAACTGGAGGATTTAGCTCCGCTTGGGTTTTACTTCATTTCCCTCTGTTAATCTTAGAGTTTTGAGGAAACTGATACATTTTGCTTCTTAGCCTTTAGAGTTCTTTGGCTAGTTCACATCCTCTGTAATTCACAGGATGATGCCCTTTATAGTTTATGCATATTGCAGGGTTGTTTCTACTTTCCTTACACTCTTTCGCGTTGTGTTTTCCAGCACATTTTACGCATCTAAGCTCCTGACCGCAATACTTTTGCGTGTGGTTGAAATTTTGGCATTTTTTGCATTGAGGTATTAGCCTCGTTCTTTAGGGGTTCTATTTTAACCCTCATATTTAGATTTGTTTTGATGTTAAAGTTTTTTTCAACTTTCTTCTTTTTATTAAAAGTAAGCATAAAAAGTGAGAGCCTTAATTGCACGGTTGTTTTTATCTTCGTATATGAACCATTCTTTACCTTCTTCATTCAGCTTTGTGGCTAGTGCTCTATATATCTCGGAATCTGGTGTATTGATTTTCCACACTTTATTGTTTAGTGACACCACTCTGTACTCCTTAATGGTCACTGATTTCATTATAATTGATTTCATTAATTGGCGGAGGAGCCTTTTCTTTCGTGCAACCTTTTGTTGTTGGTTTTCTTGTTGTTATTTTTGTTGCTGATGTGCTGGACTTGTATTAGTAATACCAGTTACAGTAGCTTGCGATTGTTCTTACATTCGGGCGAGAATTCTGCTCTCCGTTTTTGGTAGGACTTTTTTTCCTTTTCAGTACCCAATCTGTTTCTCTCGCGAGTTCCTCTTCATCAGTGTGGAATTCGGTGTTATAACTGGTGAACGTACTTGCTTCGTTATAACTGGCTTCGCTTCTTAGTTGGGTTATAAGTGTTTCTATTTCGCTTAGTTTCCGACAGAGTTAGCGTTTTCATTTTTCAGCTGATGTGCTGAGTTAGTTTGTCTAGTTCGTGATCTTGACAACTTTGAACTACTTATGAATGGGCATAGCAATGATTGACTTACTCCAGAATCCATTGAGCCAGCCTCGTTAGAGAATGGATTAGCCAACTGAGTAGTTGATGTATCACCTGGGGTATTTTCTCCTTTTTCCGTTGTGTTCATTGCTTTAATTAGTCAGGTTATATCTCCCAACACAAAGTTCCTGGCAGAACTTAGACACTGCAAGCAGTGTCCCCCGCGACGTGAACACACAAACCGAAGCCCGGGTGCATAACCCACAGCCGAGGGACATCTAAAAAGGGTGATAATAATTTTTAATTGCTGTAATTTGGCATAACAGAATATGTTTTCATATACTGAATATTATAAGAGTATTCAGATAGCTCAGCTATTTTTATTAAACAATTTAACGAAGTTTTTAATTCAGCAGATGTTAGTTCACATGTTATTTTAACACCATGTTTAGCTTTGAGATTATTAATAAACCCTTTATTGCAAGCTGTTATTCGATTGAGCTTAGTAAAAGACGAATAACGCCCAAATATATCCCATTATGGAGAGGAGATACATATAGAGGTTGAAACGGTTTGACGAATATCTAAATCTAATAACTCGGAGCTTATTTTTGAATTGTGAATTTTTGGCCAATTGAACGAATTTTATTTAAAAAATGCAGGGTCCCACCCAACCACCATAAGTCGGACACCACAAACTCATTTGGCATCAATCCTCGCGATACAAAATCAGCAGGATTATGGGCTGTCGACACATAACACAAATTTCAAACACACAAATACCTCGAAATTAATCTTAAACAAATTGTTAAATTGTTAAATACTCCATTTTGTATTGTATTAATAGCCTAACGAGAACATGTCTTTTTATTTTCGAAATAATGGCAGATTCAATCGCATGTTCCTGGGTTACGATAATAGTTAATTTTATGGTGAACCTAAATATATATATATAGGTTCTCAGTAAGAGAAATCGAAAAATATAATATCGTTATTACAGCGCCATCTATCATGAATCGAAAAAAAGAAAGTTTGAAAGTTTCAGCTTAAAAAAATCATCCGGTATATATAGCAATGTGCGGTGGGCTAGTAAAATGTTTCCTTCACATTCTAACTCATTTAGATAACGATACAATGACAACCACATTAAAAGGTTCAGTGGTTTCTGGGGTGAGTCAACCATTATACACTGCTCATTCATACGAAGTTCAAAAATATCACCACCTAGACAAACACACTCTACGATTCAGTAGGAAATCGAAAATACTGAACTACACAGAAGACTTAAAATGCCATCACAACTTGGCAATGAAATCGCTAAGTTAAAGACAGATAGAAATTTTGGAAACTTCTCTTACTAGTTTTAATGAAAATAGCACAATTGCCTATATTAACGCTGAGTTTCGTGCAGATGATGAAGAACTTGCAAGATAAAATGATTGGATACAAAAACAAAAAAAGAACCGAAGAAGAAAAGAAACAATGAGCAAAATTCTCGCCAGAAGTTGTGGATCATTCACAGGCAAACGTAATGGAAAATAAATACAAAAGATCACGATGTACATAGAACTTTAGCCACAAAGCTCACTGAAGAAGGTAAACACTGGTATACCTACGAAGATAAAAATAATCGAGAACTTAAGATTATTGCCCAAGGCCTTCATCCCACCTACAAGAAGGAGGATATAATTGAAGAAATCAAGAAATTCCAAGATTTTAACTACTCCCAAAGATATTGCGGGCGAGATATTAGGTGTGTAAAATGTGTCGGTAGACACAACGCAAAAGATTCCCCAGTTAGCCGAAACGAACATGCAAGGTGTATAAACTGTATAAGAGCAACACCCGGCCAACTAGAGAGGATGCAAAGTAGTGGTATAGCTGCAAAGGTTAAGAAATAAAATTAGCCAATCAACTCAAAACTCTAACGCTACAACAGAGAGGGGATTCTACTCACAAATAACGCAGCAGTTAACTAGTCCTACTAACGAAAATTCACTCGAAAGGATATTCCAAATCTAAGGGCTAAATAGACAAGAAGCCACGAATGAGTTTACATCAATGATATACTAATTAAATGAATAGAACATTTAGAATTGTCATTTCGAACCACAGCATGTTTCAGAACTAGAAATTTTCCTAAACATTTTCCTAACATTCACATTTAAGAGAAACTTCATTTATTAGAATATGTGACTATGAATGCTACCATGCTATTCATCCAGGACCGTAATTATTAAGAATAATATTAAACAAACACAACGAAAATTCCGGTATCGAATCAGAAATAATGCATTAAAACCAAAAAAGTTGAATTAATCAATAATCTTCTCTATTTACTACACCCCTCACCCTCCGTTAAAAAAGGAAGACTAGCCGAGTGGTGATATTAATGCAAAGAATTCTTATTGGCAGATCTAGACTTACATCCTCTAAATGACAATAATTATTTAATACAACTCGCGACAACGACTTTGAATTTCACTTTCGCGCTAAACCAACATATTGACGTACTAACATACATAAAATACCAGATCTGTATATATACAGAATTCTAAACCAAATTATATTCCGATTTTGGAAATTTCCACTGTTTTCAAGAAAAAAAAAAGGAAAAATTAACAGAACTTTTAATCTCCTAATCAAAATAGTAGGCACAATAGTAGTTTCTCGCCTTACTAAAGCCTATAAGTGAAGTATTCGAAAAAACCGCTGGTGGGTGTACTTATCGTTTACAGCGCCTCAGCGTTGCTTTTCGTGGGAAGAGGTGAGACTAACGTTAACGTTTATTGCAATTTCCACACAAAAGCCTTCTTACAGCTAAACGAAAATAAACCAAAATCAAAAATCGAATTGCTTAATTGTACTCCATGATCATGGAAACGATGACAAACCACATTTATATGCAACCACCGAAACCAATTAATTTTCTGATGCAAGTAACGAATGACAAAGATTTGAAATATCTCGCATTTTAAATATGATCGCAGATCGATCTATTCCCGCACACATACACACGAGTGTACACAGTCACACATAATAAGCATAAATAAAATTTATATTTCAATTATAACTTTAATTATAATTTTAACCCTTTCTTCTTTGTAATTATAATTTATCAAAAAAATATAATTGGTAACAACACACATCGGTCACCTGTCACGTACCGCATTTGCTCTGTATATGTTACATACTACACATATCACTAATACAGAGATACACAAATTTATTATTTCACATAAAGAGTGAAAGTATATAAAATTTGAGTTTTGTAATGTAGTTTTTTGGTTAATTAAATTTTTTGTATATATTGTATATTTTTATTTTGAGATCCAAATCTTCAGATTTGACCTAATTCTTAAAATATTTACGCGACTAATGTATACGATATGTAAGCACATACACAAAAAAATATTTTTTTAAATTATGTACGCGCGGTATGTAAGCAGCGCGCAAGCATAACACAGAATTTACAAAAATTATCGAGACTGCAGAGAGATTATGAATGATTATGTACTTATGTAGTAATACATAAATTTATATGCATCAAAACATACTACATACATATATGTATAGTGAGTTTGGTAATGACGGCGTAATGACAAAATGATTGCGAAACCTTTATGGTGTTAAGATACCCATTAATCGTTGGGTGCCTGTTTATTTATCTAGTTTTTTGGCTATACATACGAGTATTATGTTTTAAACGGATATTGTGAATGCTGTGCTGTTGCTCACATGAAATTAATTTGTACATAAATTCATACATATGTACATATATACATATCGAATGTACGATATTTAAGTAGATATATATTTACAACAACAATCACAGAGCGATACAAAATTTTATGTTAATCTTTTATATTTTTTCTTTAAGAGAGATCATAAAAAGATTGGATTGATGTCATATTAGCAACACATTTGGAAATTGGAATTGGTTTGGTGCACTAAAAATGGTATAGACTTGGTAGTTTGGAAGTTGGAAATGATTTTTATTTAGATATTGGGAAATAATTTGAAAAAATATTACTAATCTCAAAAATATGTGTATGTATATGTATATACAAAGTGCATGATTCTCAACATGGTGTTTGCGGTGATTTTAATCCATTTATGCAATTTTTATGTAGATTTTATCTGTTTAAATAGAAATGACATAATCTCGATGAATCAACTCACAAACAATGAAAATTCTATTATAATTCGCTAGATCTATGTTATCATTTTATAGCCTTTTTAAAATTCGGTGAAGTATTCTATTAAATACCGGTCAAATGGCACAGTGGTTAAAGCTTTGGTGTTTGGATCGGGAGGAACCGGGTTCGAATCCCGATAAGGGCAGGATGCAAAAGAAAATTTTCGCCAACAGATTACGATCTGTGATAAAAAGGAACACAACTACGACCCCCTATCGGCGTGCAAAACTCATGGGCCGACCCAGGAAATAAAATTCATTTCAGTTCGACACACTTTGAAAGATTTCAAAAATCGTCTAGTTAATTCGAGTTTTCCAAAGAGTACTCGATTGAATTTTGATAAACCAGTTTTCCAATCACATTTCTCTCTCTCTACGGAGTATTCCTCTACGACGCACGCTGGCTGGTTGTTGATGGAACACTTTATTGATCATCCGTTGTTATGGGGATCTTGCAACGTCTTACAAGCCGATATTCGTTGTTCGCGAATTTAATTGCACCAAATATTAAACGAATGACCTTCCTTTCGAAGGTAGATAACAATCTACAATCGTTAGAGTCATGGTCCGAAAGCCAGAACAGGTCTTATGAGTGCATTATAAAGTGCGAGCGCGACTGCGATAGATGTTTAGATCGCAATAATTTTGATGACAACTCGTTGTCCGGAGCGATTCGGGTTTTTATTTCTGCCTGCATATCATTCAAAGTTGTTATAATTGATCCGAGGTATTTAAAGTTTTCAATACTATCAAAATTATGGTCGCCAATTCCAAGATTTGTCATGGAGATGTTCCTGGGTGTTGTAAAAAATTTGGTTTTACTTCTGATCACCACCAAACCAAGTCTTCTTGCGCAGCGATCGAGCGGTATGAAACTGTCCTTGATATCGCTAAGACTTCGGCCAAGAAGCACGATATCATCTGCATATCCAATTTGGCCTGATTTATTAAATATACAGCACGAAGTTTCAATCTTGCTTTTTCTCACTATACATACCCAGCGCTAAATTGAACAGCACAGGTGCGGGTGCATCTCCCCGCCGAACATCTGATGTTATTTCAAAGGAGTCTAATACAGTTCTTTCAATTACGATTCTACGTACAGACTCACACCTTGTTAATTTACACAGAGAAACGAGTTTTTCTGGAATTCCTAGGCATATGAGTGCGGCCCATAGGTTCTCGCGGTTTATATTGTCATATGCCTGTCGGGAAGTCCATATAGTTGATGTATGGTTTTGCTGTACTCGCAACATTTTCCAAGATCATCCTCATGGTAACACACTGATCAGTGGTCGATCGGTTGAGACGAAAACCACATTGATAGTCGCCAATGATGTTCTCGGCGAAAGGGATGAGTCTGGCAATTACAACATTAGCCAACTCTTTGTAAGCAGTGTTCAATAGAGCTATACCATGATAAATCCACATTTAAGACGGTTGTCTTTTTTTTGCAACGGACATATGAGCACGGTCTTCCAATTCTCCGTCAGCTCTTCTTGGTCCCAAATAGAAACGATGAGATCGTATAAGTTTGATTTGGCTTTCTACACTGTGGGATATTCGACAAAAACCGCCGCCTGGAGGAGTTATTGCTCTAATTGGGGTCACTTCATCATTTCGATTTAGCAGATTTTGAAAGTAGCCATACTGAGAGAACATCAGCCATGTTTGTTCTTAGCTCTCCATTCCCGTTTTTGATGGCTTCCGCTTTGAAGCTGATATTTTCGATGCATGATCTCATATGATCGCGTTTCTTTTGTCGAAAATATTTAGTCGTGTCCTTCCTAGTGTGGAGATATTCTGCAGAGTGCTTCTAGTGTTGCAAGCCAACCATTTTTCACGCAGCCCTCTTTTATTTTTTTCCAATAGTATTTTGTGCCGCGGTGGTTATGGCTCACTATATACTGACTATATATATTGCCAGTGCTCCTGGATGTTAGGAGGAACTTCTTCGTTGTTACTGGGCCGCTCTAAATAGTTAGTGACATCTGATTTGTAACTCTGCAGTGATGCTTGGCCTTTTAAAGCATCGACATTCCATCGAACGGTTAAAAACCCGTTTTTCTATTAAACATAGATGACAGCTAGCTTGCACTTATATTTGAATATAAGCACATACTCCCTGTCCATGTCTGCACCTCTATAAGATCTAACGTCGGATATGCTGGTGGAGTGTCTCTTAGGCACCATGACGTGATCGATTTGGTTTTCCGTTCTTCCATCATTCGATCTCCACGGTACTTTGTGGATCCGCTTATGTGGGAAAACGTACTTGACACAACTAGGTTGTACATTAATGCCACGACGGTGACGCGTTGGCCGTTGTTGTTACTAATTACGTGCAGGCTGTTACGACCGATGTGTAATGTATTTTATGCACTTCTACCGATTTTTGCATTAAAATCGCCCACGATGATTTTAATGTCGTGGTGCGGTATGTTATTGATGACTTCCTCCGGCCTGACAAAGTCCCGTGGACGAGCAAGTAAACTCCATTTTCTTCATTTTGATGGCCGCTATAAAGAAGAGTGTAACCATTGGTGGTGTCATGGATCCAATCCCATCCATCTAAGCTCTTGTAGTGCAAGTATGTCTAATGTGTAACTCTTTGCTTAGTTCGAAAGGTTCTGGAGATCTCCAGGTCTTAAGATGCTAAGCACGTTCCATGTTGCCATTTTTAAAGCATTGTCCGTGTACAGTATCCTAGGTCGAGTTTGTTATGAATCCGATAAGGTAATCTGAGGCCTTTTATTAGGATTCATAACTTAATTGTTGGCTTGCCGCTCAACTCTCTTGTTACGTGTGTGGGTCAAAAATCACATAAAGGGGAAGTTTGGTTACAAAGTAAAATGTACATGTTTGGTTACAAAGTAAAATGTGCACTTTCAATATTCTCAGTCAAATTTGTGTGTAAAAATTTGACGCCTTCAGGGGTGGGATGTTGTGCCATCATTATTTTCGACTTAGTTTACGTACTTTCTATTGTGTTCTCAGCTTGCTCGGGTAAAACATCATTCTATTTTTCTAAATCGTTCTACGATTTCTAGAACTACTAGGTGGATTGATTTTACTTGATCCTCAAAAAAATTTTCGTGATGCTATTATCGAAATGTAGAAAAGAGACAGAGCTCACAATTATATCAAGAAGTCGAATTCGCGATATAAAACACGTAATTGTTTACGCAAAACAGAATGATAATTGATTCCCGAAAAATGAGACTTTAAGCAATTTGAACATACTGATGGTAAACCGTCCTTGGTATAGAACTTTTTTTGTTAACTTTTTTTTTACTTTCTACCTCGTGAATGTGGCAGAAAAATAAAGTTTTGATTCTCCTGAACGTGAACTTTTTTTATTTATCTTTAATTTTGATAAATTGTTTTTCATTTCTATGGTAGTTTACATTTTTCTCTTATGATGTTTTTAATTTGTTGGTCGTCGTATAATTATAGAGCAGAATATGTGAAATCAAAATTTCTCCACGAATTTATTTAATAATCTGTAATTCAAAAAAGCAAGTTTCATCGTGATCGGCTACGAAATGGACTTGTTCCATTATCAGGATGTCCATATTCCAGAACTTCAACCAAAGTTTTGATTCAGAATCCGAATTCCGTAATGGATTAAGAATTGACCTAGTTCTGCCAAATTTCGGAACTTCTGCTAAAATTTATTTTAAAATTACAATCACATCCTAAAAAACAACTCTCACATATTCGTTGTAATATAACAAGTCTATCTTACAAATCTAATTGCATCATATTTGATACAAAAATTACCTAATTCTGTTCCATTTTGGAACGGTAAACTCTAAATTAGTTTCTCAATCAAAACTCCATCTGCTCAGAGCACGTATTTAGTTTTTTTTACGTCGAATAAATTTTGAATCATTGCGTGTAATTTACATGAAAAATTAATAAAGTTCCATCTATGTTTCAATAGCACAAGTAAATGTCTAGAATACTAGAATGGATAGTGTAATTCCACAAAATGTCATCAAAAAGGTGCCTATAATATTACCGATAGTATCGATATTGCCTTGCAAAATATGGGAAATTATTACACATCGCCGGATATAGGCAAAATAGAGATCAAATAGACGTAAGCTCCCATGACCACCGTTTAATAAACCCCAGTTGGTTTTGCTGCTATTATTATGTCGCCTTGCTTATTGAATGTCATATTTTCTACAAATGTGACACCCAAATCTCGAATTTCTTTGGTTATATTAAGAATTTGGCTATTAATAAGGCATTCAAACTGTAATGGAGTTTTCTTTCTAAAGAAAGATATGGTTTTACTCTTATTAATATTTAGTCGCAATTGATGGATTTGCACCAGCTACGATCTTTAATAACTTTGAATATTTTTAAGTCGTCGGCATATACTAAAGCATCAGAGTTTTGGATATGATGTTCATGCATATGAAATCCATAGTCCTAGATGAGAGTCCTGCGTGGTACGGAGTACATTATAATGGAACTTAATTTTTTATTGGACTAAACGAAGAAAGCCGTGTTGAGCCACTGATACATGACGTGGTATAATTTTTTTAACTGAGTTGCAAATGACTAACCCAAAGAGTTTGAGAATGGATGATATTCCCCTGACATAGGCGTTATTTGGTAGTGATTGATTAAAGAGCAGACTCAGTGGTCAACTAGTTCAGGTCCTAGTGTTTTCAAAATTGTTGATGGTATCTTACCCGGAGCACATCCATCCCCAAAAAAATTTAGCGCTTGTAACATATCTTTTTTTGTGATATGCGGTATATGTATATTAAGATTATATTGAACATCTAATCCATTTGTCGCGGTTGAATTATTTGTTTGATACACGGAATGGAAAAAATCAACTGTTTGTTTTGACTGTGTGTGCTGCGAGCCTTTCGTCTGGCGTTTTGATTAAAACAAATTTTCAGAAACTTTGGAACGTTCTTGATATTGTCTTGTAATGTTGATAGATCTGTTCTGTCATCAGTGTCATACCACGGTGAATGACTGATTTTCGATTCTCTGGGCAGAGGAACATAATTATTTTGGTTAAGGTTAAACTTAAGAATGTTGCAAATAAAATATATTTTAGGATCTGATTTTACATCGAACGGAATATTGTAGTTGATTTTAGGATCAACACATCAGGAAATGTTAGGAAGATTAAAATCCGCTGGGATAAGGAATATGTTACGATATTGATTACTAAGATTGATTCTTTCGTCTATGGTTTCACAAAAGTTTATGCGCACAAAAAGCCATCTTGAAGCGGCAACTCTTGTATCAAATAATGCGAGGTTGTTATGTTCCGTAAGATTTTCTCTAGTTAAAACCGGTTTGTTTAACGTAGGTGACGAAAAATTTCGAGATGATAATTGGATACGGTATGCTTTCCCATATGGTTATCAATGCAGGTTGCACGATTGTTCCATCAATGGTTGTTTTTGATTAAAACCGGGTTACTATACAATCGTCTCCTGTATTCGATATCGTATTAACAGGCGAAATTAAAGTCACGTTTACAACCATCTGTGCATTTATGAGCTGATTATTTTATTTCCGTTTCTAATCTGCATGCTGCTGCTCGCTTTTGATAAAAATTTTCATTTGATTCTTATCAAAAACAATAAATTGTTAGTTCATCTCTGTCAAGTGTTTCGTACTTGACAATTTGTTAAAGTTAACGAGTTTGATTTTCGTTTATTTCTTGTTAGCTTTGGTATTCTGCTAAGAAGCCACATTGGTCCACTAATTGTAACGTTTTTTAGTAAACATAATTTTTTTTTAAGTATAATTCACTTTATTTTTCAACGTAGTCTCCTTTTAGCTCGATACACTCGACAGATACATTCTTTAAAATATTATTTATCAAACTGCTCAAAATAAGCATTCGTTTCAGTTATTATTTCATCTTTGAACCAAATTTCTTTCCACCGAGCCATTTCTTCATGTTTGGAAATAGGGAAAAATGACAAGAGGCTATATCAGGTAAATATGGTGGATGAGCAAGCAATTCGAAGTCCAATTCATCAAATTTTTGCTGTTTTCCATGATGAACGTGATTGTGGATTGTCATGGTGGAAGAGCACTTGTTCTTCTTCAAATGTGGCTGTTTTCCTTAATTTTCTCATTCAGGTGTTAGTTTAATCGTTCGCTAGATAGACGATTATGCCTTGTGCATCTCAAGAGACAGCGGCCATAACCATAGCTGCTGCAAAACCATTTGTTTTCTTTGGGCCACTTGAACTAGCTTCTATTATTTCATAATTTGACACAAATCTCTTTCCACCGAGCCATTTCTTCATGTTTGGAAATAGGAAAAAGTCATAAGGGGCTATAACAGGTGAATATGGTGGATGAAAAAGTATTTCGAAGCCCATGAATGTGATTATGGATTGTCATGATGGGATAGCATTTCTTCTTTTTTAACCTGCATCTCAAAAGACAGTGACCATAATTTTATCTGCTGCGACAACTTTTATTTTCTTTGGAGCACTTCAACCAGCTTCTACCCATTGTTGTTTTGATTCTGGCGTGTAGTGATGGATTTATGTTTTATCGACCGTTATGAATCGACGTCAAAATTCAGTTGGATTACGCTAAAATATCTCCAACCATTGCTTATTAATGGTAATTTGATTTATATTTTGAACATTTGTTAACAAACGCGGCATCCATCTTACTGACAGATTTTTCATATGCAATTCTTCGCGTATGATGCAACCTCGTGCAATTATAAGCGACGGTCATTCATAATGATTTCCTAGACTTTTTCGACTATTTCTGGTGTTGTTACCTCTTTTGGTCTTTCTCGACATTCAGCGTCACATGTGCTTGTGCGGCCACGTCTTGAAAAATCAAGATTGACTTAACAAAAACAACTCTAACTAAGAAACAACTTCAGGACAAAAAAGAAGTTGTTACTAGTGACGCATAGATGGCGTTATTCAAAGTATTTATCGATCTACTCTCGTACATCGTCTCCTTTACTCTGACGATGATATGAAAATTGTTGCCTACATTTGTTCATTAATAACAAAATATTATTGATACTCTGACTGTATCAAATAATTTTAATATTTGTGGTCCTCTTCAGTGTTAGAGTTGTCTTGATAGCTTTTTTAAATTTATTAATGGACAATTTTCACTGTCGATAATTTCAATTGTCGCTTTACATCTATAAACTAACTGGAGAATAGCTTCAACTGCGAACATATTAACGTTAAAAATTATTAAATGGCGCGCCATCTCTCGTTACGGTGCTGCATCTAATAAATTAATTTCGATTTCGGATGACCTTGTTCCATTCAAGATGACGAAATTCCGGAATTTCAACACAAATACATTTTAGAATCCCAATTCCATTGAAGAACTGCCGAATTTCATAATGATCGCCGAATAAATAGTCTAGTTTCATTCATGATGATTTTAAATTGATCTAGTTGAAATTTTGTTTCTTCTATTGCATCACATTCATAAAGCAACATAAAATCCAGGATTTGGAAATACCCCGCTAAAATTATACGTAAAAAAGAAATTTTCAAATGTGAATCATAAAATCCAACCTAACTTTCGTTTTCATTGCATCAACGATCATTTCATTCTGTCTATAGTTATGAGTGCACAGCGCTTTTCAATATTGAATCAAACACACAACTTCGCGTATTTAAAAAAAGAGACACTCGCGCCACTACGTACGTAATTGAAAGAACCTTGAATATTTAACTGATTAAATATGTATTTTATTTTGTTGTTGTTCAGTTTTTTTTATGAAAAGTGTTTACAGATTACGAATTTCCCCAACCTTGTTCCAATTAGGTGTTTTTTGTGTGTTCTGTATCTTGCGTATGTATTGAACATAGTTAACTATAATTAGATTCGTCACACAAGAATATTATTCATTGATTCGATATTTTGCTGTTTCGTTGGTTTTCTCATTTTTCGGTTTGGATTCAAATTATAGTTTTTTTTTATAGTTTTTTTGTATAATTTATAACCATATTTCACTCGTAGTTTCATTATTTTTGCCCAACAACAACAAAATGAATACAACAAAAGTGAGAGTGAAATCAGTAAAAATCGCACAATGTATGTATGTAATGTGGTAGGTAATACAGTTTCGCAAAATAACCCTTTGGCAACCCGGATTCGTAAAATATAGAAAACTTTAAAATTGCGCCCATTATGAAATATTTAGTAAAACAGCAAACCATTTTCAAATTATAACGTCATCGCGTCATCATGATGTAGAAATAAACTAGAAACAAAATAAAGAGTCTCGTATTAATTGTTGTACCATGGCCTACTAACCTACTGACAGTGGCACTCTTATTTGCGTTTTTTACATAACACTTTTAATTTTCATTTCATTACATGTGCGCGATTCTATAGAGCGCGCGTTTTTTGTTTTATTTTTACG
This sequence comes from Nephrotoma guestfalica, assembly GCA_963691935.1. Taxonomy (NCBI): domain Eukaryota; kingdom Metazoa; phylum Arthropoda; class Insecta; order Diptera; family Tipulidae; genus Nephrotoma; species Nephrotoma guestfalica. Next base: position 147,548,141 of record OY829915.1, read on the forward strand.
AATTAATCATCGTCACCTTTCTCTTTCAATTTCAGCACTAGAGGTTTAAATACAATACAAATACTCTTTTTTATATTTCGTTAGTACAATAGTTTTTAACAAAACGCTAAAATGAATACATAATAGTTGAACTATACAAATACATCCATAAAGCCATAAAGTAGAAAATAGTTTTAATTTTATTTAAAATTCAAATTTATTATTTTGGGTATAAGAGTTGCAAAGGTAACAACGAATAAAATATTACACATACATGAATATATACATAAGTGTGTACTAAGTATAAAAGTTTACTATAAATGGAGTGATTTTTTTATTGCAAGAATTAATTGGAAATTAATTGTGTGAGAGATAATTTTAATGAAAGCTAAATAAATTCTGTTAGGTAATATTCAATTAGCACCAAACTCGTTTCAATTTATTATACGACTGGATTATAGATCATATTCTCCGATAGATGTCTATGAATTGAATATATCAGTTCCATCATTCGCCGTAGTGTCGCTAGTGACTATTTCCCATGAAAGGGCAGCAAGAAACAATAATAATCGACGATGAATATTGAGTCGCCATGTTTTTAACGAATGGAAAAGTTAGGGAAGCACACCTAGCGGAAAACTATTTTAGTATTCCAAAAGGTTTATCGCATAATGTAGTACAAATAATCTTTATCGATTTTGGCCCATCGCATGTTTTTTATCCTTAATTAATTTGGTGTTGATTGAAGTACTATGACTGACGCACGCAGTTGAACTGAAAGAAGGTTTTCTGTGAATACTAGGTACTCTAATACAAATGCTGTTCATTTGCTGCATGGCTTGATATTTTGATTTCCTTTCTTAAAATGTCTGTGGCACAAAACAATACACTGGCATTTTAAATTATGCGGTACACAAAAAGTAATTATTACTTAAGGGTACAAACATTTATATTTATAATTATGTCCTACGTTTAATAAATTTTTGTCAATAGCAGTGAGAATTACCGGAACCACAAATTCTCACTAATTTATATTTACAGGGTATCCGCGACTGACGTTATTATATTAAAGGAGATAAATTATACAATTCTGAATTAACAATACTACTACGGATTTTCGAAAAAACTCGTTTCACAGTGGCACTAAACATGAAATTGTGAAAATTATTTGCATAGCATTTTTTCTGAATTGTATTCGTGCGAATTTCCCCTGTCAAATTCGTTTCTTAACACAGGATTGTGAATATCGCTATAGAATTTGACTATAACGCCAATTGTCGTAACTTATACCGCTTCGGGAATATTCCGGAAAATACCGGATATAATATCTCGAACACTTACACCAATGATTGCCTACATGCCTACAATAATTTTCCCAATATCCACTACTCACTAAAGCACAACAATAAATAATTCCCACAATTATTTATTAATTCACTATTTACAGGATTTATACAGAATTAATGCATGTGAAGTTAGCCCTAACCAGTATAGAACTAACTTTAGGATTAGTTTAGCACAAACTTCACACGCTTGTATACGCGTGTGAAGTTAGACCTAACTTAATCCTAACCACAGAATGTCATTTAGGCGAAACAGTGAATTTTTGAACTAATTCCAATTGCAATTTATAATAAATAATTAGGTTACACATTTATTAAGATGGGATACAAGAGTTTAAAATTTTCGTAAGAAATTGAATATCTCGAGACCTAATATGTTTATCAAGAATGTTGTTATATTTTTTCTGATAGGTCTAGGCTAGGACTATCTATATTACATTTGAAAAGCTAATAATTATTGCGCGATCAATTTAATTTTTTGCTAGATTTTCTAGAATTTTTGATTTTCGAGAAATTAGGATTTTATTAAGAAAGAATAATCTAGACCTATCAGAAAAACGTAATAACATTCTTGACAAAGGTCAGTTTTTTTTCTCAGGTTAGTAAAGCATAGCAAAAAATTAATTTGGTCGCGCAAAAATTATTAGCTTTTCAAATGGCATTGAATATAACAACAATAACAACATTCTTGCTAGAGATATTCAATACTTCACAAATTCGATGTTTCTCCTAAATGACATTCTTGTTTTACTTTTTAACCAATACATACAAATTTTCGTTTGTTTTTGTTGGTTAGGATTAAGTTAGGCCTAACTTCAAACGCATCAGAATTATTATTCTCGGGTGTTTTAGTCTACTATAATCTGCAATACCACAAAACTTATCACAAAATTACCTCTAATGCTACTACTTAAGCCTAGATTCCACTAATGGCACAAAAGTGTTATTAATTTTGTAAACCTTAAATGAGCAATTTTCTCTGAAGGAATGTTTCGCTCACGTTAAATGGTTTGCCATCAAACCAATTGGCCATTACTACCCCCCCCCCCCCCCCCACCTAAACTCGAACTCAATATTCTATCCAACGGAACTTCATGCGACCCAAAGACGAAATGATGACACGAATGATTTCGAATTCATAATTATCCAGATATAATCCTTGCTTCTCCATAGTCTCACATAGTCACAATATTAGTTCATTTTTGCAACCACCAGTCGGTAACTAACGCTGTTTTAATTGAAATTTTAACTCTGTAACCGTTAAATCCTTTCGACCCATATTATAAAATTTACAATCCCACCGCTGTCACCAATTGTTACGAATTTGTCCTGTCAAATCCGGTTTCTCGTAATTTATAGCTCTTCGAGACTATTCCCACAGTAATTTTCCCAATATCCACTAGTCTCTAAACCACAACAATTAATAATTTCCAAAACTATTTATTAATTTACTATTTGCCATTTACAGTTAGTTTTAAAACACACCACTATTTTCACTTAACTCCACTTATTATTTTTCGCATTGTTACTTTGCATCGAATCTCCCAAATGACTGACTCATTGCGTTCGTTGCATCCGTATTTATATACCGAAGGAACATTTTAGACTCGCCTGGATTTATGCAGAAGTAATATTCTCGAAGGTTCTGTTCTAGACTAGTATAATCTGCAATACCACGAAGCTGCCATAAAACTACCTCTAATACTACTACTTAAGCCTAGGCGTCACTAATCTCACAAACATGTTAAAATTTTATAAACTTTCAATGAGCAATTTTCTCCGAATAAATACCTCGCCCACGTTAAATTGTTTGCCCTACAAACCAATTTGTCGAAAACGTAACAGTATTTTTATGTCTTCGTGTAATTGGTTTGGTGTAAATATTTTCGAAACAACGTTCCAGGTCAAAAAAATACATTTCAGACAAAAAAGCTTTCGATATATTTTTCCTAATTTCTAATACGAAATTTTGAATTCTGGTTTTAGGTGGCAATGATTTTATTGGGTTCTGGTGTGGCACAAATCAAGGCAAATTACGTTTGAAAGTAATTCAGTTATGAATATAGTTGTACTTTTTGGCACCCGATTTAATTGCACTTAGGTTCTTTTTTTCTTTCCGCTGCTATCTGTTCTGGGGCCAAGGCTCTCCCAACTCTTTCGCGGTTTGCTTATTTACGTCGTTACTTTTACGCCTGTATCGGCCAATTCGAGGACGTATGGATATAGGTCCGATTTTATTACCATATGCACATTGCTTTTGCACTCCGACAGGGGGTCATAGATGTGTTCCTTTTCATCACAAATCGTAATTTGTTGATGAAAATTCCCTTTGCATCTTGCCCCTATCGGGATTCGAACTCGGTACCTCCTGATCCAAACGCCAAAGCTTTAACCACTATGCCATTTGGTCGGTCATTTAGGTTCTTACTAGAGCCTCAACTCAAATTCATTGCTTCATAACACGAAAAATGCTAGGCATAGGATCCAAAAAATTCCGAAATGATTTAATCTCACCAAATTCATTTCCTTTAAATCTGCTCACTAGTGCATGCCATATGTGAAATCTACGCTTTACCATAGAATTTCGGCCGAAAATATGCTCCATAAACAATATTTAATCAATGTTTACACTAAAAATATCGATAATGTAGTTGTTCATAACAAAAGTCGATAGAAGGTGTTTTAGATCCTCTTAAAATCAGACGAAACTAATTTCGACCAGTAACTCTGACCACTGCTAACCTGCCAACCGTTGCTCACCCCCCCTCCCCCTGCCTCTTGCAGTAAAATCTCTCTATGGGATGTTGCGCCAGCAAAATAAAGTAAAAAAGTTAAATCTGCATTATCAAACTTTTTTAATGGCACAAAATGCTACTGAAGGCGGGACCAAAAGTTTCATGTCATTTACTATAAAATCAAGCGTATCAAGTTAGAGAGGTATCTAAACACATGTGTAACCAGCCGGAGAATCTTACATATTCATTATTTTACCAAGGCGTATGGTATTCACTTACCATAAACACTATCCAACCAAATCTATTGGATGAATTGATTAACAGAATCTCAGAGTCGTTATAATAAGATAATCCGAATACTAGCCTATATATTGCGATTAATCAGTATAAAACTGCATCGACATCCAAATACATTATCTGGGTTTAAAAGACGTAATGTCAAGTAAATTGAAATCTTTCAAGCCATTTGTCGATGACTCAGGACTACTGCGAGTTGGTGGTAGACTATCAAATGCATCCATCACATATAACATAAAGTATGTACAATTAGCACGACATATACTTGTCGTGCTAATTGTACGCGAACATCGTTTACTTTACCAGCATGCATAAGGTTTGGACCTTATGATGGCAACTCTACGCAACAGTTACTGGATTATAGGCTGGAGAAACTTAGTACGAGAAACGGTTCTTATTTGAAATGCGTAAAGTATGATGCAATGGTACTCAACCAAGTCTTGGGCGACCTTTCCATCCAAAGAGTACAGCTTGATTGATTGATTGAACTGCAGGACCAAGTACTGGACAAGTGTCCCGGATAACGCCGGGCCTATTCCTACAGCCTGTTTACACATAACAATAGGAAGGATAGGAAAGGTTTTTTTTTTTTTTGGGACAGAACGACCCGGTTTCAGACACCTAGCGATCGTAGGGCTCAACACAATTCTAATCTACTTCTAATCTACTAGAGGAAGGATAAAGGCTTAATAGGTTTAATGGATAACGGTGGTATTGGTCTTCAACAATTGCTTCTCTAAATCAGCAACCTGAGAAAAAAATATTATTATTTCACGTACATTTGGAAATTTCTTGAAATTTAATTCTAAATTAATAATTTCTGGCTTCCTAAATAAAATTGATTGATTGAATCGGCCCGGTTACAGACACCTAGATAAAATCGATAGTTAGTAACACAATGACAACACAGTTCTAATCTACATAATTAACAATTAATCAAAGAAATATTATTTCCCAGCATCTGTAGATTTCCTGAAATTTAATTCTAAATTAATATTTTCCGGCTTCCTAAAAAATATAAACATTTATTAATTTAATCCTCTGCAACTCCACAACTTACAATCGAATTTCCTGAAACCATATTTATTTAAATTATATTAAAAATTACTCTAAAATTCATTAGTATTTAACCCTTGAATTGGCAATCACGAAATATCTCTAAAAAAAAACGGAAAACTATCAATGTTATTTAATGCTAAATTTAGCTTATTTCTCCAAAATTTCAAATGTTTTATTAATTTTGGTCACCAAAGAAGATTCGTTTTATTACCAAGTATAATTGGTAGGCCATCTCTCAACAAATGATGGTCAAATTTGGTGTGCAAAGCCAAATTTAACAAAATTTTGGGATTCGGCTATAATGAATGGAACCAGGCCGCTTCCTAACCGATAACTTTCCAATTTAATTTGCAGAGCTAAGGTAGGATTTTAATAAAAAGGTCAGCTTGTATTGGGATTTTAACGTGTCTTTTTGATGATGTAGAACTTTGATCATTTTGAATGGAACTTGGCCATATCAGAAAAAAAAATTCTCAAATCAGGTATTCAGAGTTGGGTGGCGATTTAAAAATGTATTTTAGAGAAATCCTGGAGTTCGGCCGTGCTAGGCAATTTCTTAACTAATTATGCTCGAATCTGGTATGTTGGCTGAATCGAGATTCCGTCATAAATCCCGGATGAAGTTCTGGATTTTTCTACAAAATAAATTTGAAAATAAACGGCCAAGGAATTATCCAGTTCCTCCATTCCATAGCCCAACCAAACTTGGCCTTAACCCGCTAAGAGAAGACCCAGTCATATTCAGCTTCCCCAAAACTAAAATTTGTTAGAATTCAAATTCTGCCCAATTCGTACGTAATAAAAATTAATTTATGCATGTTCCGTAGTATACTGTCTAAAAACAAATCAATCAAAAAAAAATCAAGGTTTACGTGAGTAACTACACAAACGGAAGATAGAGCCACGCGGAACGCTTCTTACATAATTGGTGCATGAGCAAATCGTTGAATAGGATTTAAAACTCAAATCAATCGATATTCGTGTCTGACGTTCTCATGTAATTGCGACCCTGTTTCGAGAAATAACGTTGCAGCAAAGAACCAAATGACACAAAACAATATTAATATTGGAGATCATAAAGGTTATCATAAAGGTCGATGCAGTCGAACTGCATCGAGGACAAAATAATCACATTAGAGTTGTCACAGTAAAAACATCATCGGGAATTATGAAACGTCCCATTCGCAAATTGTGCAAGTCAATTGAATCAACCGATTCAAGCCGGCCAAAATTAGATGTCAATACTTACGGTTTAGTTGACTCTTCTTTTTCGATAAAGGGAAATGCTTTTCGATGAATTGTCGTTTTCGATTAAAGATAAGACCCTTAGAAGAAATACAAATTATCAAAACGTGTAAATCAATTCTTTACTATAAGCGACCCTGAAACGCGGTTCTGACCAATGACCAGTTAGTTTATAATTTTTATATTTTTTTAAACAAATAAAGTTAATCATGCAAAACCATAATTGTTTTATGCATAAAATTTGTTTAATCCCAATTAATTGATTTAAAATCCGTCTTATATAAAATATTTGCCTGTAACAAAATAGGAAATACAACACAAAAATAATTTGAACGCGCGAACTGTATTTGCATATAAACGTACACTAATCCATACAAAACATAAAAGGTACAAAACATAAAATAACTTTAAGGATCATAAAAATTAGAAAGTACCTAAGTAGTTAAATGATGTTTATGATAAACAGAAAAGTCAATAAAAATTGAGAATTTCTTAGAATTGTGCCTATTTTTATGTTGGGTTATATGTAAATTACTACACAACATAAATTACGATATAAACACTTTATGTGTTGTAATGTTGTAGCTGTTTCATGTAGAGGAGCGACACCAACGTTTTTCCAAAATGAAAATTGCGCAGCTCGATATTTTTTTTCTTTTTTTTTTTAATAATGATCATTCAAATTTATGGTCTGGTGTACAAGATGATCATACATTTTAAATTTATAAATGTATTGTAAGAATTTACAATTGAATTTTGTAAATTTTATATTTTTATTTAATTCTGTACACAACAAAAAGGGAAAACGTGAACGCACACAATCAGATCAAAGTGAAACTTTTTCTGGGTTAATTTTTATGTCGAATGATCATACATAATTTTTTATTTTGGTTGGTTTTGTTCTGTGGTTTCGTAATTTTAAATTCATTTTGGTTTTGTTGTTGTTGTTGTTGTAATTTCGTTGGTTTGTTGCGCTCCATGCAGTTGTTAACTTTTTTTTATTATGTCTGCGCTGTCGCGAACCATATCCCAGTCCCAGCACAGTTTTAATGTGCTACATACCATGCAAATTGCGGTATCATCGCGAGACTCATCTATTTTTAAATAAAAGAAATTACATCGTAAATTTTGGCATTTCACAATCTACAATTTGGTTTCCGTTCTTAAAATTAATGTTTTGATTTTGACAATAAAACAATGCTGCTACACACAGTTTTAATGAGTTTGTACATGTACGTGTATATTATAAAAACTATATAAAGGTGTTTTGTCTGTGTTAATAAAAAAGTTAAATATAATAACTATATTGCGTGCATTGAGGCGCTAAATGTGCCAAGGACAAGACAACCCACCATAGCTAGCTGATTAACAAAAAAAACCGAATAAATTCATGATACTACATAAATTATGATTTCTTTTTTTATGAATTTTGTGAAATCTTTTAAAAAAAATTTGGTTTAAGATAAGAAAATTATATACGAGTACAACTTAAAGAATATAGATAGCTTACGTTAATAGTTTTTTGATCGTGCATATGAAGCAATGATTTTATCAGGACAATTATTGATTGATAGAATTGATAAGCGTGAAATATATTTATTTTTCCTTTAGTGTAGGTTGTATATTTTTTAAATCTTAATCACTAATTATATTTCACCAGGTATTTATCTAAAACAATTCGATATAGTTGATCTTTAAAAGGAATCGCCCCATTTAGATGAGAACAAGAAATCTCTCTCTCTCTCTCTCTCTCTCTATATATATATATATATATATATATATATATATATATATATATATATATATATATATATATATATATATATATATTTACCTAATCCTTTTTTTACACGGTAGATGCATTCCAGATTTGGTCGTGCAAAAAAAAGACACAAGGTATGTATTCGGCAAAATAATTGATACGTTAAATATTTTAAAATAGGAAAATTAAATTACATTACATGCAAATTGTATTTGTAACACATAAATAGTATTACATTCTAGGAATCGTAAAATAATATACATAGCTATAAAAATTCAGTCTCTTTAGTTTAATAAAATAAAATTTTAGTTTAAATTCAGGAAACTTATAAAATCTACTCATAATGAATGTTTTATTCGGATTCGGATTTCCGACACCAGTCGCATTTCTTTGTGTTGTGTTGTTTGTGATATATCACTTTCGTCCGACGAAATTTGTAGTGTTGGTTGTTCATTTATCCCACGCTCATGCAAAATTGCAGAGGACTGCGGTTGGCCAATTTTAACTATAAATTCTGAAATAGAACGTTGAGAACCTGTCGTAGAAAGTTCTTTGAATAATTCCTTGTATCGGACCATACAAGATTTCAGTATATCGATTTTGTACCGTGAGTTACTCATTTAAAATGAGTGAAGCAAAAAATATCGAATACGTATACACTGTATAACACACAATTATGTCTTTGTATTTGTATTTTTCTTTTGTTCGTATTTGTTTCATTTTTATGATGAACAGTACCAAAATAACGCGATCCGCGATTGTTATGGTGCGTATTTCCTTTTCTCAACACATTACGTCTGCTCACGAGCTGTGGAGTGTCATTATTTAACATGCTAATGTATTTTATATTTAATATTTTTTTTATAATAAATTAATTTTATATGTTATATGTTTAAATTTTATAAATAAATTTAATTTAAATTTCATAAATTTTAAAAATAAAATATTAATTATAAAAAAAATCGAAAATACATAAATATTTAAAAAGTAACACTATCTTGTAAAGGCGGATTCAGTGTTGCGTTAGTTTATCTTTTCATTCGTTTAAAGAATTTTTTCGACCAATCATATTGTTGCAAAATTACGAATTTTTCTTCATTTTTTTAAACAACACAAAAATATGGCGTTTACAATGGTTAACTCTTTGAGTGCCAATGAGCGAAATCGCACTCCTCAATATAGGAATCAAAAATATCATCAAGGGTTAACAGAATAAACAAAAAACAATGGCACGTGGTTTGCATGTGTATAGTAAAGCAAACCAATTATACGCGCGTCAGTTAGTTACATTAGGATATTGCAAGTTTGGATTACCGGGACCGTTGTCTATTAAAAGAAGAACTTTGAACGGGACACCTTTATCCTTTAAGTAGTGCCTGACATCAGGGATAAAACAATTATGAAACCAATCTATAAAAATTACTGAAGTGACAGGCATTTTATTCGCCAGGCAGTGAACTGGTAAAGTATTTAATTTAATACCCTTCATTGATCTTGGACGAAGCGACTTATTTATTACCAACGGGTTTAACATCTTGTCGCCCGATGCATTACTACAAAGCAAAAATGTCACTCGGTACTTACATGCCTTAAAACCGCTAGCAATTTTCCTGGTTTTAGCGATATACGCTCTACTTGGCATCTTTTTCCAAAACAGACCCGTTTGATCGGTGTTAAATACTTGATCTGTATTATATCTGCCCTCTTCAATTATTTTTGCCAGCTCCGCAAGATATTCTCTAGCAGCTTTCATATTGCCAGAAGCCATTTCGCCTTTAATTTTAACGTTGTGCAATGCATGTCTTTCTAAAAAACAATACTACCAGCCGTTGCAACAACTAAAATAAATTCCAAACGTTTCTGCAGAGGTTCAGCAAAAACATCATCTGAGTCTGATGTTTTGAATTTGGAGAAAGGAAAGACACTCCCTCGTAATCTTCCCCTAGTCACCACCTTAGCAGCTAGTTGCCAGTCCCTGGATGTTGTTTAGTGGTCAATAGGAAGATTTTCTTCTACTGTTCTTGGATCCCTTCTTCCTGGAAAATAGGTATCCAATAAAAAAATCTAAGGTATCCTGATTGGTTCTCTTAAAAGTCCCATATAAATACCTTGTCTTGAGTTCCGATAGTATTTTTATGTCCGTCACAGAGAGATTTCTTAAGTTTATCAGGCGTCGAAAGCCTTTTTCCTTCCTCACTAAACATTTTTTAGACTCTTTAAAAGGATATATGTAAATTCCAGAACTCTGGTTTAACAATGTTCATAGTTAAGAAGCTTTCTTGTCTGTTTCTTGCCATCAGGGTGCGCCGGTTTGTTTTTGGTTTGAAACCACATTCATTGCTGAAGGCCGAAGTGACTGATACCCAGATCGACTAAGTCAGATATTCGCTTTAACTCACCTATCATAGGAGCTATGTTCTGTTTTACCATGTCAGCATGAAGAGACGAATCGGATTTATAAGATAAATACAACCCTATGTAAATAGTGTTATAACTTTAGCTAATAAACCTATTATAGCAAATTTCTCAATTAAACATAGATCATGCTGCATTTGATCTTTGATAAGAGAATAAAAACGGGATTGATACAGAATGAGAGCATCGTCAGCAAATAAAAGGATCATACCTTTTAAATTCAAGGTGAATATTTCATATATACTGCTACGGCAAAAAGTAACGGTAATTGGTCAAAACAACATATTTATTATTCATTCAAATTTATTGTATCGCCTTCAAAGTAGCCCCTTCCAAAATAATACACTTACGACAACGAATAATCCAACCATCAAAATATTTTTCAATCGCATTTTCCGGAATCGACTTCAGTTCTCGCCGCGAATTCTCTTTTATGTCTTCTATCGACTGAAATCGGATGCCTCGAAGTGGTAACTTGAGTTTCGGAAAGAGAAAGCTGGATCCATATCACGTGATTACGGTGGTTGTTCGATGATATTCGTTGAGTTTTTGGCCAGAAATCCCTTCACAATGATAGCCTTGTGAGATGGTGCGTTGTCGTGGTGCAAAATTCTTTAGTTTTCTTTCCACAAACCTGGCCTTTTTCCATGTTGGAACAGGAATTTGATTCTTGCGTGTGGCTAACCACAAGTCTACAAATGGTCTGATATAACTCCTTAAAGTTTAGTCTTGCTATGTGCGATTTCGATGAAATATCGATTATTTTTGGATAATCTGCCACACTATCGCGTTTACATGATCAGGCTTTTGGAACGCTAGTATTAAGGTAAACTAACATAAACCTATAGTCAATAAATGAAACGTCCCCAACCAACATTTGTGATGTAGGATAGTTTTGACAGTAAGTAATGACCTACGTTTACTAATTTGTAATTGTTGGAAGTTATAATACGTCATATTTAATAACGTACGTGTCTAAATTGTTAAATTCATATCACTAAAAATCAATAAATCTCGAAAATTCTGCATGTTTGAGATGAGAGTATTGATAAAAAGATAAAGATCGAGAAATTATTATCCTTAGGTGTTTGATATACTCCCATAAGATTCATTATCTTGATTGATCGGTTTGTCCTTCTGAGGATTATTCTTGATTCTCATTTCCATCCACGAAGTTGATGATCATGAATTTTATTCCAACTTTCAATATAAGAACGCACGGTGCGTTCCTATTGCATGCCTTTTTTTTAACCACATGATTCCTAACAATCATATCTAACGAGTGGTCGAACTAAACGACCAGAACGTGTCCTACGGTAATAATCTTGTGCCGGATTCTGAGACGGCTGTATGACTTCCTGATGACCATTAACTTCAGATTCATCACCACTGGCTGATTTATCCTCATCATCCTTATCATTATATCCATACTTACTCGTAATATGCTCCTCAAATGACAAGTCTTTTGAATTAAATCCACTATTTTAGTTTTGGCTATGAATCGTCGATTTCGTCGGTAGTGATTATCAAAGCTATCCTTAACTATATAAGATCTATCATTAACATTACCTACGATTGCACCGTCGTTCCATTCGTGACTGTTTTTTTTAAATATTACAAGTTCACCGATTTTTAACACTGGCAATGCTTTTGCGCTCCGATCAAAGTAGTATTTTTGTTTCAACCTTTTCTTTTATTTTTTGTTGAACCTGACTTTCATTCAAATTGTTTCGACCATCATACAGCTGACAAGGAGCCAGTTGCATACTAGCCACAGGTGTAGTATTGTATTCTAAAATTCGATACTGATACTGAGCCGTTTCCCCATTTTCATAACATCGCTTTAAAATACTTTCGCGATTGCCACTCCCTTTCCCATTAAGCCATTGCTCTGCGGATATCTTGGACTCGAATATTGTACAATCATCTTACATTTTTCCACGAACCTGTCAAATTCATCCGAGTTAAAGGGATTATTGTCACGCTTTATTTTTATCGGATATCCACTAATATTAAAACGCTTTCGTAGCTTTTGAATAATGTGACTTGCGGATTTGTGCTCAATATGTTCCTCCATTAGGAAACTAGAGTATGCGTCAATTATAGATATGAAGTACATTCCAGCGTACTCAAAAATGTCCATCGCAGTGATGTGAAAAGGGTATTCAGGTATTTCTTCCTGTAACAATGGTTCTCTTTGATTATTTCTCTTTACAATATCTTTGATTTGTTTATTCATAGCAGGCCACCAGTAATGCAGTCTAGCACGAGCAAGAGTTTTCTCGATTCCAAGATGTGACGCATGCAACCACTTAGCGATTTTATTTTGTTGCCCGGTGGGTATTACCAACCGATGGTTACGAAAGAAGCATATCATTCTCAAAATGTAATTCTGATATGACTTTGTAGAATTCTTGGCTAAATTTGTCAAGCTTCTGATAATTCGGCTAACCGTTGTCAACGAACCTACAAATACGTTTATACTGCTCATCTTGGTCAATCGTAGAACAATATGTTTTATAGTTTTCCTCTGACAGGCATGCCACCCTTTTAAGTATGTCCCTACCAGGTTTATAAGTTACACTTAATTTAGGATATTTGAGCAGAAATATAAACCTTCTTTGTAATCGCGCGGTAACATTATCCATGTCATGCTTAACCAATGTTTCTAATGGCTTCGATTTGAGCCCATTTCTTCTCACTCTTACTCAGTGTTCTAGATGCATACGCCACAGGTTGCCCCCCCCCTGTGTTAGCACACAGCCCAATCCATCCTTTGGTGCGTCCGTCTTAACGACTATAGGCTTGTTCTTATCGTAAACTGCCAAAACAGGGTCAGCGGTCACTACCTCTACCAAATCACGAAACTCGCGTACATGTGTTTCGTCTCACTCAAATGGGACATCGTTTTGCGTAAGATTGCGCAACGCTGCAGATCTTTTTGACAGATTCGGGATGAACTTTGCAAGATATTTGAAAAGTCCCAAGAATCGCATGACATCTTGCTTGTTTTCCGGCTTTTTCATTCTACAAATGGCTTCACGACACTTATTCTTTGGCCTAACCGAACCACATGTTAACACATGACCGATGAATTCCACCTGAAATCTCCGATACTGAATTTTTCCCGAATTAAATGTAACGCCACCAACGACAAAGCTCGATCGTGATCCCACTCGGTCCGACCCATAATTGCAATGTCATTAAAATACACTACGACTCCCGGTATATCTCCGAACATCTGGACCATTTTTCGCTGAAACATTTCCGGTGCGCAGTTTAGCCCAAAAGGCACACGATTAAATTTGAATCGTCCGAATGGGGTCATGAACGTAGTCAGTTCTGAACTGACCTGATTCAGTTCCATCCGCCAGAATCCACTTGACAGGCCAAGAACCGTAAACACTGTCTGATTCGTCATATGACTGGTAACGTCATCTTTAGTGGGAATGAGGAAATTTTCACGTTTAATGGCCCTAATTAAAGGCTTAGCATCCAAACAAATTCTCAATTTACCGTTTGATTTTTCCACAATCTGCAGGTTATTAACTCAGTCCGTTGGATATGACACAGGTGAAATGATTCCTTCCATTACCAATCGTTTTAACTCCGTGGGCAAAGGTTCTAGTAGACTACGTGGTATTCGTTTTTTATAATGCAATGACGGCTCTGCGTCTTCTTTCAGTATGATAGATTGTTTTAATGAAAACCTCCCCAGGTCATTAAAAATATCGGGAAAAACCTTCACAAACTGTTCCTTTGTTATTGGCAAGCAGGCAATTGAGTCAATGTCCAATCGTCCAATAAGATTGAATTTAATAGAGCTATCCAAACCAAGAATTGGTTCAAAAGTGTCTTCCACAACAAGAAATCTGGTCGTCAGGTTTTTTTTTTCGTTTTTAAAACCAAGCAATCCAAATCCACAGTACCATAAATTTTAATTTTATTCCTTCTATAATCAAATACTACAGATAATTCAATTCTTTGTTTTGAATCTCCGTTTTTGTTTTTTTACGACGTTGATCGGAACACAATTCACATCTGAGCCAGTATCGATCTTAAATCCACTTTTTGATTCCCTATTTGATACGTTTTGGTTCATCGACGCTCGTTAGATCTATCGCTATTTGAATCTATCTAGAAGATAATATATTTCTACTTAGACTACACGCACTCTCATCACCTATGTCACCCCAGGTGAGCGACTTTGTTTTTTTCCTTCTTTCCTTCTTCATTTTTGTTGTTTTCTTCTGATCCACCTTGCTTGTTGTTGTTCCATTTGACTCTGCTAGATTTGCAGAATCACGCAAAGTGACCCATTTTCCCACACGTATTGCACGACACTTCTATTGTCCTACATTCCCTTTGATGACTTGGCCCGAACAATGCACCACAATTATAATTATCTGCGTACAATGGCATCAACCACATTTGACCGTTGTTTTTCCACACTGTTTGAATGATACCTCTATTCAACAGCAATTTATTTTTGTTCATCGCTTCAAATGCCTTGCATTTGTCAATCACATTATTAACAGGTTCATGTTTTACATCCAGCAGTTTCATCTGCAATTTTTTATCCACTACACCAATAATGATACGATCACGAAGCATTCTTTCTTCATACGGTAATCCGCAAGTGCATTTGTATTCACAGAGCTGAATTTGCTTAAGTAGTTCGGTTTCAAAATCGACAAATGGTTGTTTTTCCCGTTGCACAATGGTATTGAATTTGAATGATTCCATTGTCGGTTTTTTTTGGAATGCAATATTCATCGAATACTTCGATTACCACTTGCAATTTTCGAATTGCGGTACTTTCGTCTGCGAGTGTTAGATTTTCAAGAATCCCGTTTGTCGATCCATCATTCGGGAATAAGGTGTTGTAAATACCCATTGCACTTGCACCGATTAACCATAAAAACGTTGCGACCTTTTTCGGTTCTCTGTCCTCTTTACCGTGGCTATCATGTACATCTAGCAGTAGACGATCATTTTTTTCATTTTTTTTTGTTTATTAACAAAATTTAATAAATCCACGAAAATAATTGTTGTATTGTGTCTACCACACGATTAATTTCACGACTAATGATATTTTACGTTGCGATGGCGTTTAACTTAGCCGATGATCACAGATCTTGATTTAATATGATTCACATGATTTGCTGTTTTGCTTGTATCCCTTTACTCTATATTTTTGATTCTGATGTTATTTTTATCTTTATTATGTATGTACTAATTATGTATTAATTATTAAAATAAAACAATTAATGTTATATAATTATTATTTATTAATGTTCTTTAATAATATTATTATGTAGACACATCAAATGGTTGTATATACGACTAACTTACATATATAATAGTTCATAACCTCCTCACTTGCTGTCATTAGGGTGAGATGATGAGTGCGTTCAATATACGAACACACGGTGCGTTCCTATTACATCTACTCTGTCTATATACGTAAACAATACAGTGGTTGCAACTTGTGATACACGTCCCAGCGTGAAAAAATATAGAAAGAGATATTTCAATGCAAAAATAACCTGAATCACAGATAAAAGCCTACAAAGAAAATATTTTATAGATTTTTTTCTGGAATGATTTGGGGTTCCCTCATAAATTATAATTTTAAGTAGATTTAAATAATTTTACACTTTCGATTTCGATATATTTTTGTATTTCATTTTTGATTCAATTTGAACGTATAGTAGTATGTACAGACATTCAGCTGTGTATAAAACCAGCAACACCATCTCTTGATGTAACCAAAAAATATTTTAGCTCGTTTATATTTTTATTGTACTCGTACCTTCAAAATCGAATACAACGAAACACGCGATTTCGCGTGAATGGATCGTAATATGTTAAGTGAGCATGAATAGTTTTCTGTTAAATTAAATAAATTAGTATGTTTATATGTTACTATAAAAATTAGTATAATATTTGCAGAACTCCAATTTATTATGAATATTCGCTATAAGCAGTTTTATACAAATGCAGTCAAACAAAATTAATATTTTTGTTTATTTAGGAAAGTTGCGGAAATACTTCATCACCGTACATTTTCGGTCTTTTTGTCAAATAAAGACTACATTGTTTTTTTTTTTCAATCATCATTTTATGAAAAGGAAAATCTTTGTTATTGACAGTTGTCATATTTAATTTTTACTTTTTCATTATTTTAGTTTTAGTACATTTTAGCTAAAAACGGGTTTGAAGAAATTAAAACCGTCTTTCGGTTTTAGAAAACAGGCCTAAAATCCGGTTTTACCGGAAACCAGTTTTGATTCCCTAATCCTAAATTTGACCTAATTTTTGTTTTTCTTAGTTTAGAACAAAGTTAGGAAAGTGGCCACAATTCGAATCACAAAGAAAACTTGATCTGAAACTGAGAAAAAACGTCATATTTGGATGTGCTGATCCACGTCCCACTTAAAACACCAACATACTCAAAGTTACTATACTTGTATATAACAAAATGCATGTGACGATAATTTGCTTGTCTGTTTACCCAAATCCATTACCTTAGTCAATAATTTTGAATAAATTTTGAATTGTCTTCTTCCTTCTCTTCGACTTCTTTTATAAAATCGGTAGTAGATGGGGTTTTGGTTTTTTTTTTGTATCAGATTATCAATGACATTAAAAAGCTCTTGTATGCGATAATTAATATACACAAATATTAACAAAATCATGTTGTTATAATAATATGTAATACTAATTAAAGTTTATTAAAAATATAAAATGGAAAATTATACGTGTGTGTGTGGACTACATAAGAAGTTTAAAAAAAATACTTTGCTCTTTAGTATAATGTAGTAGTAGTATATATTAAATATTTTACTGAATTTGTATACTACATACTACTAATACATTACAGTTGACCTAAATTCCATTTGTCGCATTTATAAACTGCAATACATTGTTTATTCGTTGGTATTGTGTATTTTGTAAATTGCATATGTATGTATTTGTATGCATTTCGATCAATTTACTTATTTATTTATAAATTTTAATTTAAAAATTACAATAACAACAAACTTCTTAAGTTGTGTTTCAAAATTATAAAATAGTTTTTTTTACCTCTAGATACATACATACATACATAATACGCAAGCTTTAGAATATGTACAAATTTCGTTATGTAGGTTAGACAGATTAAATTATTATGCATTAGGTCCTTACCAGTATCGCATTCTATACATGTATGTATAATCAGGATGACTCATCAATGTCCCATATTTCAAAACACTAAATAAATAAATAAATCATATGTTGCACAGTACATTAATTAGTGTTTCGAAAATTGTATACCAATTACTATTATTATTTTTTAATGTACATACGTACATAATATGTTATGAAAGATAGTAAAAGATTCTGCGCAATATCAAGTACATGTACTACATATAATATTTCCATTGTGTGTTAGTGTAGAAGAAAATTCTATTTTCAAAATTATACCTACATATATATGTATTATGAAAAACAGCTCTTCTGAGTAGTTTCTCGTTTACTACTATTTTGTTGGTGTATAGTAAATATGAAAACCTCACTCAATTCCTCGCCACACAGCACACACTATCATATACGAATATATTTATTAATACATGTACATATGTACACGTTTCTTATTACTATTTTATTTTTCTATATTGTTTGCGCTGAATCAGGCAAACACAGAAAAACGTCCTTGGCCCACTGACACACATTTCACTATATACAATATTTTATTATTTATATACAACATTATACATACAATATATAAATTTTAAGTGTGGGCCATTTTAAATACAAAACACTTTTTCCCCTCTCTGTGTAGAGTAAATTTTATCTAGCGTTTATGTGCGACGCTATACATATTTATTACGATTAATTCTATCAAAAATATTTCGTAGTTCCAAAAATCATAAGCATGTACGGTTTATTAGAAGATTAAACAATCAAACCTGTCTAAAAAAGGTATTTAGCGTTTAGACGCGGGCCAGCGCCTTGGGGAAATCTATATACGAGAATACACCTTCAAATTATTTGATACGTGAACATGATAATTGAAGAGAGGAATCACCCAATTTATAAAAATGTCTTTTGTTTTTGCATATTTACACATGTTCGATCTTATAAATATGACATATTATACGGCGCGCTAAAATTGAGTAATTTTGTTTTGATGTATTCGTTATCAAATAGAATTTTTTTGCGATAAGAATAAATTAAAAATATTAAAAAAACTAGATCAGTAGGTGACCAAATAAAAATAAATATTCGTGTAATCTTGATAACAAATTTCGATTTGGAGTAGCAAGACATTTGTGCGTATGCAATTTTATGCATGATTATTTTTACAGTTATCTAAATTTTGCGTAATATACCGGGCTTCATATCTTAGATGGCATTTAGTGTTAGTGAAGGTGTATTGGCATATCACGACCTACTTTTGCACAGGCGTAATTATCGAAATTACAGATAGCCTACTAACCTGACCTGAGCGAGAACGATAGGTGAGAGTGGGGTAATGGTGTGCGCTTAACTCTTTAAGACCCAAAATTTAAAAATAGGTGTACCGCGAGAAAATTCGGAGTGCATCTTTAGAGCAAGAATGTAAACCGGAAAATGCAACAAAAATAAAATTATCATTTTCCATTTTCCTGCCAAGAGACATACACATTTGTGTAGCTTGGATTTTAAGCCTTGACGAATAATCCAAAGTTAATTTGAAAATACAAATTTAGTTGAAAACATTTCTTTTATTTAAAAATAACAAAATACCGGGAGATTTTTTTAAGCTCTACGAAAAAAATGTCCATTATCAAAATTTAATCATTCGGGATGGGGAGGGGGGGGGGTCTGTACATACATTTGTGCTAAAATTAGTACCCCTCCTCTCTTTCTTGGAAGTGGGGCGGGGGGGGGGGAGGTGTCGGGGGTAACTTTCAACTTAAAATAGAATCCTATGAAATATATGTTTTTTCTTGAAAATAACTCTTCTATTTCTTGTTTAATTAGAATCTAGCCGAATACTAATAAGCAATTTACTTACTTAAACTACTACATTTGACTGAAATTTCATCCATCGATGTATTCCTTAGCTTTGATATTCATTATTTGGTCACGCTTTTGTTGTGCCCTAGATCGAGATTTATTTTAGCTGATCCTAATTCAAAAGGCTTTTCTCCTTTGAGCCTTCTAACTAAATCCATATTATCCAGTAGCTGAATGGACTCTATGTTGACATGGTGAAGTAGCCGTTATTCATGATTTCTAGCAAATTTCATATTTTCGGTTTTGATGGATTCTATGCCCTGAACTTTGTGGATGTCGACAAACGACGATTTCTGACAAACCATGGTGCGTTGACGATGTTTTTTAGCACTTTATTTTGAAATCGTTGGATAATATCCATGATGCTCTGCTTGGTACATCCCAGCTGTATACCATAAGTCCCCATACCATAATGAGAGTTTCTTCCCAGTAACCAATACATTTTATTGTATTTAAATCCCAACTCGTTTCTTTTCTTCTTTACATGAGCTTTCCAGCAAAGTGTTTGCATGTGATATTTCTTGATTATTTAAATATACTTGTTTGTGTACTAATCTATTGGTTGTAAAGTCGACCTGTACAAATTTGGTTTCATTTAATTTTATGCGCAATTTTTTGTCCAGTTGTGTACTTGCTCTATGGCAGTTTGTAATTTCTCTGTTGTATCTGAGTTGTTATCATCTAATGCCATCATGGCTGTGTCATCGGCGAAAGTGGCTATCGTGTTGTTTTGTGGGACTGGAACATCTCGGGTGTATAGTAAATACAGAAGTGGCCCAAGTACACTTCCTTCTGGAACTCTTGCTCTTATTTCCTTAAGCTCAGAATATTTATCTTGTTTAAGCCTGAAATATCTTTCCATTATATACGATTCCAGTTCAAGGAATACTACGGAATAGACTATTCTCTTCTAAAGTCTTCTCTTTGATATTGGTTATTCTATGCACTTGATCAATAGTTGAGTGCTCACTGCGAAAACCAAATTGGTGATTCGGAATTAGGTTATTTTTTCAATTATTAGTTTGAGTCTTTTTAATATTCAAAGAGTTTAGACATTATTGGCAGCAACGATATAGGCCTATATGATGTTATTAGATGTGGCGGTTTTCCTGGTTTGGGAACCATGATAACCTCAGCCACTTTCCAAAGTTTTAGCACATATTTTAATCTGAATGCAGCGTTTATGATACTAGTTAACTTTACCGTACCTTTTCTCGGTAGCTGCTTTATTATTTCTCCGGTAATCAGATCAAACCCTGGTGCTTTCTTTAAGTTTAAATTGTTTTTAATTTCGTTTGTTATTTCAGTGGGCGATGTAGGTGTAACATCTTCAAGAATTGACGTTCATGAGGTTGAAATATATTTTCAAGATGATTAGCAAATCCTTCAGCATTTTTTTTACCCATGCTCCATCCATTTTCCTGATAGGATGAATCTGCATTATTGGCCTTTTCAGAGTTTTAGTTGCTTTCCAGAGCGAATGATCCGTATTACTGTCATTCGTCAACTTAAGTAGGAATTAACTAACTCATTGTTTAGTTTCTGAATTTCTCTTGTTAATTGTTGAGTAAGATTGTTTGATGCCACTTTTTTCTGGATTTTTGTTTATCGCTAAGGAGATTTCT
This sequence comes from Nephrotoma guestfalica, assembly GCA_963691935.1. Lineage (NCBI taxonomy): Eukaryota > Metazoa > Arthropoda > Insecta > Diptera > Tipulidae > Nephrotoma > Nephrotoma guestfalica. Next base: position 147,569,649 of record OY829915.1, read on the forward strand.
AATTTATATTTGATAGTTATTTCCTTTTAGTCTTGATTTGATTTCTCACATGCTGATTGTTGAATATTCGTAATGAATTTTTCTATTTCTTTGTCCAGTTGATCCATAGTGTTTAAAGGATCTTCTTAGAAAGAAGAAAGTATTCTTTGTTCAAGGTGTACTTTGAAACTTTCCCAGTCCGTTTAATTGTTGGTTAGTACTGGATTATTCCCTTTTTGAATGATATACTTGCTTAGGGTTAGGTCTATCGGAGAATGATCTGAGCTCATATCTTGGCTTTCTTCGACTGTCATAAAATTATTAGAAATATTTTTGGTTATAAAAAAATCGATTAGGTCAGATATTTGTCCTAGGTCAGTTGGCCAATATGTTGGTTTTCATGTTGAAATGGATTCACATTCATTTTCTTTAATGAGAATTAGTAATTCGTTTCCTTTATTTTCAGTTAATCTAGAATCTCAGTGAGTATTCTTCGCATTGAAGTCACCACCTATTATGAACCTTTTTTCCAGACGCTTGAAGAACTCTGAGTATTGTTTGTTTTTAATAGAATGTCTTGGTGGACAGTAGAATCCTGTCACAACAATAGAAAAGTTGTTGGTTTTATATAAACCACTGTGGTCTGAATTTCTTCTTTTTCATACCTTGCTTTTTCAAAATGTTGGATATTTTTTTTAAGATGACTGCACATCCTCCTGGCTGAATTATCTGGATGAGTAGTGCGATATACGCAATAGCCTTTAAATGTTATGATCGCTTAGTAAAATATGTTTCCGAAATAAGACACATCTGTAGTATCAATATCGAGGAGCTTGTAGTTCTTGTTAATGCCGGAGTAGACCATTAGCATTCCATGGCATGATTTTCATTGTACTGTTCATTTTTGTGTGGGTTTGGGCTTAGCTCCTAATGCGCTATACATCCTCGATAATTAGCAGGATTGCCTTGACCGCAGTGTAATGTGCTTGCGGATTGTAGCATTCTCCAGTTATGTGGTGCTCTGCACAATTAACACACCTTGGAAGCTTGCCACAATATTTTTGCGTATGTCCATATGCTTGACATCTTTTGCATTGCGGAATTAGTTTAGACTTTATAAGTGGTTGAATTTAATAAATAAACTAGTGTCCTTATAAATTATAGTTATATTTTCGTCACAGCTGAATGTTAGTACAAACATATCAAATATATGGAAAAATAATAATTAAATCACATTGTTTGTTTTGCTGGACCTCTAAAACATTCAGGTGTTGTCCCTTGTTTTAGAATTTTAAATGATAGTCTTTAAAATAACTACCTTGCGTAAGACATAAATGCACGTTGCATATTTTACCTCGCTGATTATCCTTGTCAAGCGGAAATCGAATATTTCGAATTCGATTTACTTGGATAGTTCCAGTCCCGTATCAAAATATAGGCAGCTTCCTTCCGGAACTGTCTCTGCTAATCGTAGGACAACTGCTGGTCCTAAGCCTAAATGCAATTATTAAATTGTAAATTTAATAATTTAAAATATCAAATAAAATTTTAAATTATTAAATTTTTGTTGTGCAGAACAGCCATAAATCCTGACGGTCACGAGAGGTCATCAAATCGGAAGGTTACTCATTTCAAGTTTTATCCAGCATAAATGCCAAATTTCGTGTAAATTGGTTCAAAAGGAGCTAAAGTTCATTTAACTTGGCTATATTTCAGAACTCATTTTAAAAGTGCTAGAGTCTTACTGGCAATTTATGTGATGTTTCCCAATTTTCTGAATTTTACAGGTTTGTTAATTTTCAGGCCTAAGTTTTGATCTCCTCGTGACTTTTCATCACGAGGAAATCAGAACTTAGGTCTGAAAATTAACAAAGCCTTCACACAATTAACAAAGCATAACACAAATTGCCGGTAGCGTAATTGGTCGCAAAACTACTCTAGATAATATACTCCCAATATACGGGAGGATCATTTGACGACAAACAAATTTTATCAAAATCAATGATGAATTGATTTTGATAAAATTTGTTTGTCGTCAAATGAAAAGCATTCCAAATTTAACATGCTTTCATGATACACCAAGAAGAAATCGAAGATTTTCATTAAACAATTCGTTACTAAACGGCTCAGGAAAATATTCTTATTCTTCATTGATTTTGTAAAAACAAAATTAAAATTTATTTTATCCTACCAAAGGATTAATTTGTCACCAGTGCCAAAGTGGTGAATTTGTGAACTAAAGTTATAGTAATAAAATCATTGTTTAGTCCAAGACATTTCAAACGATATGCAGCATTTTACTCTAAACAGCAAAATGTAACTGATTCCAGCGCCACAACGATAGTTTAGAGTACAACTACTAATTTGTGACATTCTTCAAGACCTTTCCAATGATGTGCGCCACGTAAATATTGTATAACAAAAATAAATTACCAAAAAGCCGTCAAAACGTTGACCTTCGTTCAAAACCTTTAAACCGATATGATAATAATTTGTAATTTGGAGTCCTAAGGTGCATCAGTAAAATTTGTGAAATTCCTCAAGACCTTTTCAATAAAGTAATTTTTATTTTTTTCAAAACCTTTCAGATGGTGCACCACATTTTTGTATGCGAATGAGAAATATGAAATTGCCCCCAGCAGAACATGACCTTCAAGACCTTTTCAATAATATGCGAAACGTATATACTCAATAATAATTGAATAATTAGGTAGCAGCGCCGAAACGGTGGAATTGTGAACTAAATGCTGGTTACAAAATTGTTTATTTTTCTAGACCTTTCAAATCATATGCCACATGATTATATGGGGATTATAAAAATTGTAACCGCTACCAGCGCCGCTACGGTAGTTTTGAGTACTAAGGCGATTCAGCAAAATTTGCAGAATGCCTCAAGAATTTTTCAACGATATACGGCTAGTTTATATTCTATAATAAACGAAAAATTAACGTTTAGCGACGAAACGAAGGATTTATGAACTAGTTGTCTGACTCAATATCTTTCGATATACTTACTGCACAACTATGGGAATAATTAAAGTGATATCTTGGTTTTGGATATTTGTTTTTGGGTGATTTCCTGATTTCCTTACACGTTGCATTGTAATTCACTATATTCTGTTGAATTTTGCAAGTACGGTGATTAGGTTTGAAATTTTTATGGTAGTTCAAAATCAATACGTACCCAACGGTATCACTTTTATGTGTCTATGACTTGTAGACCTGATCAAAATGATTATCTTTAACATGTGCTTCACGAATTAAGCAACTTTTTAAGTAACTACTTGAATGTGGATACGTTACAGTCGTAATGGAATGAGTTGTCAGTTTCTCGCATGTACGTGTTAAGTAAGTGTTTACTATTATCGGAAAGGCAACATATGATAAAATAATTTCACTTTCTTCACTACTACATAGTAATTTTTTCGCTATTCTCTTTCAATCCATCGCATACCGAATCTACGACTACTTCAACCTAGATGTCACTATTTTCTTAACACATTAGCGACCAATTTACAGTAGAATCGTAGCAGTATTAAAACTAGGATTTCTAGTAAACACAAGAATGATTATATTTTAACATGGCTTCAGAAAAAATTTGTATTAATCATAATACGAAGAATTTTAATAAGTATGATGCTGTTTTGACATTTGAATTCCAATGTGCAATCCAATGGCGTCATCAGCTTCTTAAAGTGGTAGTTGCTTTTATAACATAATGCGCTTTGCATATTTACATACTCAGGGTCGAATATTTGTGTATTCAGAACCACTGGGAGCTGAGACCAAACATATAGTATGATAATATAATTAAAACCAATTGACAAGATGTAATTGACAGATAAACCAATAATGTCAAAATCGATAGATATGGTTTGTGTATATGACATATTGAACGACACACATGATTTATAATTTTTCTTCTATCACGTACCAAGGGACAACATTGACCTCATTACATGGTGCACTTGATCTAATTTGTTTTCCTTGTGAATGTGTGCATGCGATATAAAATTGCATTTTCTCGTATTTTTTGTATGGTTTTTCTCTTTTCATTCTAAAAATAGTAGAGAAAATAGAAAACAACAAAAAAATAAATAATTTCTCATTCCAATTAAAATAAAATAAAAAATAGTGAAAATTATATAAAAAATATAAAACTATTATTTTATTATGCAGTTTGTTTTGTAATGCATGTGTATAATATGCGATGATAAATTATATATTCTATTATAATATGTAATAGAAAATTAGATCAAGTTCATTATTATTATTTTCTATGAGAACGAGTTACGTCACCGCAGCAGCACATACGATTTTGCAGATATAACGTCGCATGAGTATGTACGAGTATGTAGTGTATTTTCTCGCACGATTTGTTGTATTATGGTTTTTGTCCAACCAGCACGTGCATTGTTTATGGTTGATGGTCATTAAAATATATAAATTGGCGAATTTCCCTAAAAGCCCAAAAAACAAAATGTTGACATGAGCGCAATTTGAGATAATGTAAATTAACATTGTTAATTTGTTATAGATGTGTGTGACCCACTTTATGTTTATGGCCTACTGCACTTGGCCAATTTTCACTCTCGTTGAATTGCGCAATCGCAACGAAAATGAAATACAAAACGAAATACATAAAATAATAAAAAGCGAACGTAATTTTTGTTCTTTTATTTTATGATTATTACAATAAAAGTAAAAAGGCAACATGCTTGCTACCAACTTCGTGTATTCCATTGTAATGTTGTCTCATCATTCCTATGGTGATCAGCGTGTTGTTGCCGACAGCCATTTTTTTATGTTTATAAATTATCTCTGTATTCTCTTCGGAATTTTCGATTTTATTTATTTTCGCTTTTTTATTTCGATTTCTCATGAATATTTATTTTGTATTTTAAATATCTAAAACACGAAAGAGTTAAAAACAATACAGAGCTTTTTTGGTAATGTAGTATGAGTGAATTAAATAAGATGTATTACGCGTATGTATTGCCTTTTGAATGGTGTAGAACTTTATTGTTGAAATTATGATGTACATGATGCTGATCTTTGATGAAAAATCTAATTGTATCTCACTTTTATTTTCATACTGTACTGCTACTCGCTACATTTTCCATTTAAAATAATGAAAAATAATATGTGCATGCATGCATACGTAAAAAAATTCTAGTTTTATGGTTTCATGATGTAATTTAAAACTTGACCTAGTTAAATGGATTTTTATGGCTGAGATAAAATAAATTCCATGATGTGTCTATGTATTCATCATATATATACTTACATGTTATGCCATATAAGTGGAGAGACAATCTTTATTCTTCGTATGAGAAAATTGTCACTGTTGGAAGAGGCAGTTATAAAAATAGCAATAAGCATCCTTATTCAAGCCCCGACGTTGTTAAACAACTCTATTATCTGTAAAGTGGTAAAGCTATCTTAACGAGAAGAGCTTGTGAAACGTCTAACAAAAAATATATTCGTTTACGACCCCAATGAAAACTGTGGTCGAAATGGGATTCATTTTAATACATATTTTATTCCTTTTGTCGCCATTTTGAGTTTTTTATTATTGGTGATCTACCCTGGTACTTTTCTATTTAATTCTTGACTGTTCGTAAAGCCCTATATATTACAACTGATTTACAAATGACTAGCAATTTGCCTGGCATAATGTAAATTCTGATTTGTAGGGTAAAAGCCCTTCGCTAGTCTCCTTTACAGTTTTATTATATTTTTCGCCGATCTAAATTGGATCCAGTAGATCAAGTGGTTTCTTCCTTTCCAGCCATCTTACTGTTTTTGTATCAGCAACATACGACGTATCTCAACGCATTTTGATGTAGACTAATACGTTGCTTGTGTTTTCTTACTTCTTCACTGACAAAATCCATCTTCTCGTCTCTATGGATGTTGTCATTTCTTATATATCACGGTGCATTAATTATTCCACGTAGGACTTTGCTTTCGTTTTCTTTGTACAGCTCCAGAGTTGAATACCGTCCCAGTTGGAAATTTGTCAATATGCATGTGAATTTTCTACTTCTTACCTTTTTATTTCTAAAAGGTCGATATTTGATGGTATTTTGACAAAATGACTAATTTATGACTAAACATTAGTTTCTCAATTGACTGGGTCAATGACTGTCCACGTTCGACGACAAATGTGTGAAATGTCATCTACATTTCTTCTTTCATGACAAAGTCTTAAGTAATATATGTATGATTGTATGAAGACATGCCATCGATGTTTCTCATCCTGACACACACTTTTAATTTGCCATAGGAAAACAACCGAGGCGCTGAAGTGAAAAATAATCGAAACTCTCTCCTAGCCCTTTATAAGATATTGAAAATTTCAGAGTTCCAAAAATCTTTCCTTGCATTAACTAGTGACAAGTACACTCGAGAACTCCTGGTCGAGGAGTTCCAAAAATCGTTCCTTGTAGCTTAAAATAAGTTGCTGTTGGTATATTTTTAAAGGAAACTAGTTTTTCTCTTGCAAAAATGGACAATATGCCAGTCCAATAAAACAACATAAAGGAATCAGCTGAAAAGTACCATTTAGCTTATCAAACGTTTTTTGAGTTTACTGAAAAATGATTTCAAATGTCTTCATTTCAATAAAATATTTTTATTACCTATGCTCCACATAAATTTATCTCAGACATATCATACACGATTCAGTTCAGATATATCACTTACAATTCACCCCTGAAAAGATCTATCTCGGACTTGTCACAAGCGAAAATTAGTCTGATTTAATGTCTATATACGTGCCATGCTTGACTGTCGCTGACGAGTCATTGGTCTGTCGTCAAGGACTTTCCTACTGGGATAAGTTAACAGAAGTTTTAGAACTTGGTGGTATAGCAGTAATTTATTATCCATCTGTCTGTATTTAATTTTTAACGCTTTTTTGCCATGCTCTTTACATTTTAGATTCGCGTCTAGAGGCATGTTTTCAAATTTTGGCGTGTTTGCTTATGGAATTCGAGAGTTCGGTTCTACTGGTATTTAGCTGGCCTTTCTGTTGGTGAAGTTTACGACAACGGATTTTGGTTATTTCATTCGCCATCTCTTTGACCAGGTACTGACAACATTAGTGACTCTTTCCAATTTTCTTGTGGCTTCCTCAAACGTTACTGTTAGTCTCCTCTATGGTCAGCAGGTCCAAGGTATATAGAACATATAAAGTTGGTTCCAGAACGTTACCTTGTGGTATTCTTGCTGATATTTTCTTTATATCCGGTCCAACTACTTTGGAATGTCTCTTTGTAATTTATATTCCAAGCCTTGATGCTATACTCTGTCAAAAGCCTGTGCTACATCCAAGAATATAATTTCTTATTTTCAATCTTGTATGCTGTTGCTGAGTTGTTCTAGTTCTTCTTCTAGCTATATCGGATTTTTTATTGGCACCTGAAGATTAATTTATTCTCTGTTTTGCTATTTGTTAGCCAAGGACGGCAGATTTTCTTAACAATCGTTGCACTAATTGCCATAATAACAGTGTGTGATCCTGACATAATCCCCTCATTGTCTTCTAGGTCTATGTAGTATTTGTTTATATCTTTAGTGATAAAGGTGTCTATGAGATGGGGCATTTTGATAACAAGTTATGGTTGGCAAACAGCTCTCTTTCTTTTCTAGAGGTCATCCTTGATCCCCAGGTTTTTTGCAGTAAAATCACCTCTTAAACTTGATCCAAGTGGTTTAAATAATGTGCAATACTTTTTCTTAGGTTTTATCTTAGAAGGTACTTATATATAATTGTTGATGTGTTCTTTTGTAACCACCGACGATCCTTCTCTTACTCGTCAGCTGTATCCAAATATTTTAAAATATGGAGTTGTTGTAAAATCGGTTTCCGATATTTAGAAAATGTCTAGTTCTGGAATATGTGGCATTAGCCCATTCTAACTTGATGCTTAGTGATGTTTTCCGGTACATTTCACACATCTAGCCTTTCTTTCACAGTATTTCTGTGTATATGATTAAAATTTTGTCATTTTTTGCATTGCGGTATTAGGCCGCTGTTTTTTTCAATGGCTCTATTTTAGCTCTAATGTTAAGTAATAATATCAAGACAAATATTATATACTTCCTTCCAATTTTTCTTTGTTATTAAAAACATAAGCAGTGGAACTCCTCTTTTATTGATTTGAACTCCTTGTTCAGTTTCGATTTTTCTTTCTTTTGCGTAGCTTGGGTGAAGACAGGTTGGGTCTAGCCGTAACTTTGATTAGACGATCATTCTGGTCCTCATAGATAAACCATTGGTGTCCCTTGGAACTAAGCTTTCTAGCCAAAGCTCTATAGGTTTCAGAGTTTGCAACATTAATTTTGCAGACTCGATTATTTAGAGACACAAGTTTACACTCGGCTGCCATAACCATTTTCGTAATAGATTGTATAGAGGAGTAATTTGATATTCTAACTGGCTTCTAGAAACTTTTTTCGACGTTGAAAGTTTCTGCCATTTCTGGATAAGTATTGAGCTTTGATTTTCTAGTTTGGTTTTTTATTCTGGTTTAAGAACCAATTTGTTTAGGTGCCGTGCTGCACTTATTTGAACTGTTTGTTTAAGTTCTTCATTTTTCTTTAAAATTGTAAATTCTTCTTTCACCTAAAGTCTAAATTTCGATTTCGGTTAATTTTTCACGGAGTTCTGTGTTTTTCTTCTCGTACTGAAAGATATTTTCAGTTGAAGACTATAGTAATCTTGACGTATATGACGTTATCCCATGATTCTATTACAGAACATAAAAAAATTCATCAAGCAACTCCAATCAATAAAAAAAACATTGCACGTGTGAATATAGCCCAGCTCGCAATTTATGACTTTAATTTAATGACTTTAAATACAAAAGTAAAATTCGATCCTTTTAAATATTGCGAATTTTAACCATGTAAAATTACATTTAAATTTGGCATGTTAAAAGTAAAAATTGTCGGATTAGTCACACTCGTGCCTTACTTTTAAAAAAATTATAAAAATCGTTTCATGTCAACTTACCTGTGAAAATTTAATGTAATTTTAGTTCAAATACGAATTTGTATAGATGTATCTAGCCCAGAGCTCAATTTCGCAAAGTTACATAAATTTTTATAGCAGACAAATTTATACTTTTAACGTGTCAAATTTAAATCTAAGTTTACAGGGTTAAAATTCGCAATATTTAAAAGAATCGAATTTTACTTTTATATTAAAAGTCATTTTTAAAAAATTTCTGGCTGAGCCTAACTTCACAAATAACTATTTATTTGGAATCAATTTGAACAAATTCTCGGCTTGGCTAACTTAATAAAAGACCAATTGGTTTTTATTTTATTTTCTCGGATAGAATCGTGGTATAACTTCATATACGTAAATAGGGCATTGTCTAAAATCACACCCAAATCTGTTATTGGAATCCTATTGTCATTCAAACCAAGTCCACTCCGATCGGTTAAGAAATGGCTTAGTCCTATTCACGTTCGTTATTTTTTCAGAACTTCATCTGCAACTCATATTAAGGTCCCAGTTTAACTTTATAATCCTCCTTATAGTTCTTTTCAAATTGTAATTTTTTAGAACCAACTTTAAAACTTATATTGAAATCTCATTTTCTTGATGCAAACCAAGTTCTACTCCAACTTCCAAATCCGCATTCGGAACCCGTTTTGGAATCTCATTTTCATTAAACAAACTGAGTTTCATCTTGACGGGCTGAAAAGGGGCTTAATTCCATTTAAGTTTGCCATTTTCAAGAACCAAACCCGCATTTCAATTGAAATCCCATTTCATTGTACGAACTGTGTTTGTTTTTTTTTTAAGAAAATATTAATTATCCAATAGATTTAATATCCTTTTATGGTTAATGGATACTCCTCCTTTTATTCATCCACACACCACCCATTCACCTACTCGCACAATTATAGTATATCACCTACACATTGCAAGTTCCCTATTGACCTGCACAGTGATATGGACAGTGGGTCGGCGCTGAATTCTGCTGAATTCAAGCTTATCACCTGTATCATCCTGTCAAGAAAACAATCGTGAAGAGACGAGATGTTGTGTTTATGGAAGACCAACGAATGCAGGTGATTGAAGGTAATAGTGTTCTAGGTTATTTTGATCCATTCGCAAAAATGCAATCGATTCCAGCTGAAGCGTTGAATAAGAGTGTGTCTTCGATGCAAGAATTGAGTTTAGATTCGATTGTTACCAAGGGCCGAACATCTTAACGATAACTGGGACGAAGCGGGTAAGGCTAGCGAGAATCAGGATGTTAAAAAGGGTGTTCACGACGATGAATACGTCCCAGATACTGAAATGGGTGGATCATTGGGGCCATTAAGAAAATTATGCAGAATTCCGAAACCGGAGATTTATGATGATTTTGTGTCGTATTTATCAAAACCAGTTGGAATCAAATGATCCTGTGACGGTTGTGAAAGCATTATCGAGGTTAGATGCAAAATTAGGGAAGTCCGCAGTGCAAGCGGAGTATGATGTCTTAATTGAAAACGTAACTTGGGAATTGTCAGACCTGCCTTCCCAAACTAAACCTATTGCTTACAAGTGGTTTTTCAAAACCAAAAGAAATGACGGAGGTTGAATTATCCATCATGAGGCTCGATTAGTAATAAAAGGATAGGCGCAGAAAAAAGGCATTGATTATGGGGAAATGTATTCAACAGTTGTGAGATACAGCTCGGTACGTTTTCTAATGGCTTTGGCAGTGAAATTTGATCTTGATATAGACCAGATGGATGCTGTGACGGCCTTTCTATAAGGTGAGTTAATAAATCAAGATATATATTTACATGTTGCAACCGGAAGGGTGTATATCAACGGCGAGTGAAAAAGTCTTCAAGTTAAACAAGTCAATATATGGATTAAAGCAAGCTAGCACAGTTTGAGACGCAAAACTAGATAAAGTTTTAAAAGATGCTGGACTGAAAAAATCAGATGCTGATCCATGTGTATATTACAGAGTCGCCAATAATAAGATGCTTGTAGTCGCAATCTATGTCGATGACATACTCATTTTGTCAAACGATAAGGATTCCAAGATGGATTTGTTGAAGTTACTTAAAGTCAAAGATATGGGTGTAGCTAAACATATCTTGGGCATACGAATAACACGTGATAGAGCTCAAGAAAAGCTTTGGTTAGACCAGGAGGCCTATGTAAATCAGGTAATGAATAGATTCAATATGCACGGCGGCAATCCGGTTTCTACACCTTTAGACCTAATGTAAAAGTTGATAAAAATTATGTCGCCACAAGACGAATCGCAGAGTAATGAAATGAGGAATATACCATATAAGGAAGCGGTTGGAAGCTTGATGTTTGCACGTTAGGTAACGAGGCCAGACATTTGTCATGCAGCTGGTGTGCTCAGTAGATTTAATAGTAATCCGGGAAAGGCGCACTGGACCTGCTTGCTGTCTGTGTTCTCAAGTATCTAAAGGGAACCACTGATGCTAAGCTGGATTAATAGTGATGATTCATCGGTGGTGGGGTATGCTGATTCAGACTGGGCAGGAGACAATAACGGAGGAGCAATAACGCGTGGAACTCCAGGAAACAACAAGCTGTAGCTTTACAACGGAAGCTGAGTATTAAAGTTTGTCGTCGGCAGTTCAAAAGTTATTGTGGCTTAAAAATCTTGAAAAGGAATTACTTCCTGGAACACCAAAAGAAACTGTACTATATTGTGATAAGGGGGCCATCGATCTAGCCGACAGTAATGCTCATCATTCAAGAACAAAACACACCGATATAAGGCATCATATTATTCGAGATCAAGTTAATCTAGGAGTCGTTGAGCTTCAGTATGTTTCAACTGAGGCCATGATTGCCGATGCAATGACGAAACCTGTAGCATCCAGACGTATGATTTCCTCTTTCAAGTCTATGGGCTTGGAGCTCAATAAAAATTAATTCAATGGGGCTGTTGCAAATTGAATTAATATTAATGCTTATGTCGCGTCGTAGTGTTATGCACATCCACTGTGTATACAAACGCCCTCAATATGTATATACGTCATTATGGAAAAGCCCGCCATGTTGTATTAAAAACAAATAATATACAGGGTGGGCTATAAGTCACTGAACATTGTATTTTTTCTATAATTTTTTTATATTTTATTGAAAATGAATAATTTTGATTACAAAAAATAGTTTTAATCATGAAGTTTTAAAAAAAAAATTTTAAAAATAATATCTGTTAGATGCCTGCCATAAGCTACTTCGCAAGCGGCTGCTCTTTGCTGTACCTGGTCCATAACTGAAGCCAAAACTGGTTGATCAATCGCAATAATTTCATTTATTATGTTGTCTTGTAGTTGTTGCAGTACTTGCGGTTCATTTCCGTATACACTATCGTTCAAAAATCTACAAAAAGAAATCTGGTGGTGTTAAGTCGGGCGATCGTGATGGCCAATTGACGTCTCCAAATCGTGAAAGGATACGGTTACCAAAAACCGTTTGCAGCAAATTCATTGTTTCTCTTGCAATATGGGACGTATCTTCATCTTGTTGAAACCACATTTTTTAGAGTATTATCAAGTCCAGGAAACAAAAAATTGTCTAACAAAGCCCTGTAACGCTCGCCATCTACAGTCAGTGCATTGCCATCTTCGTCTTGGAAGAAGCACAGGCCGTAGATCTTGTCTGCTGATATTCCGCATCAAACTGTGACTCTAAGTGGATGCAACGGACGCTGTTGAATCACTCTTGGGTTTTCAGTGCCCCAGGTTTTAAAATTTTGCTTATTAACATAACCCTTTAAATGGAAATGCGCTTCATCGGTCATTATAATTTTTTTCATAAAATAAGAATCATCCGTTAATAATTCGGTCAATGTTGCACAAAATCATTAGCGGGTTGCATAGTCTTGCGGCAAAATTGCATGTACCATTTGTATTTTGTACGAAAACAGCAATAAATTATTTTTCATTATTTTACGCAGTGAAGTTCTGGACATTTGAAGCTGGATGGCACGTTTACGAGTCAATGTTTCAGGGTTCTGGTTTAAGCTCTCTCGAACTCGTTCGATATTATCTTGGCTTCGTGCTTCAAGCGTTCTTCCACTCCGAGATAAGTCACTAACAGATCTCGATGACTGAAAACGAGCGACTAGATTGCGTACTTGATTTCGTGATGGTGCATTTCTTGTGTTAAAAACATTTCGAAATTTTCTTTGGGTTTGAATTATTGAATTTTGACTAGCAAAATAATATCGTATACATGACTACTGAATCTCCCAAACGTTGTTTCTAATACTGAAAAATAAAAAGAGAAAAAATACAAAATAAAAAAATTACATCAAAATTACAATGTTCAGTGACGTATGGCCCACCCTGTACATTAGCTCTCTCTTGTTCTGTATTAACTTGAACCAACTGCGTTTTTATTTTCTCTACACATAAAGCCTAATTTCTACAGTTTTGCTTGTTTTGCAAATATTTAGCTCAGTTAAAATGTTTAATATGCATACCAACACAAATCCACCGTACAACTGTGAGTGATTTCTGCTAACCAGAAATAACCGAAATATTCCTTAAGGCTCTTCTATTTATTCGTTCGTTCATTCTGTCATCCGTTCAGTAATTTTGTTTTGACGATTCATACTACATAAAATTCCAGAACGTATCTCAGAACGATTTTGTCACCACCTTGTTGTCAATTTTCTTCCAATTTAATTTTTATTTTTATCCTCGTTATCCCAAACAACGAAACAGTGTGGCTTGTATTTTCGTCTCCTTCATTTTTATGTATTGTTATCTCTTTCACACGTTATTCGTTCATACAAAAGGTTAAAAGTTAAATCATCTCTTGTGAACAAATGCAAACGAGAAATCGTCATTTTAGAGCAATATGATTGGCCGAAAAAATTGTTTGAATGAACGATGAATTTGAAGTATGAATTCGGCCTTACATAGATCGAAAATTTTCTAAATTCTTGTTCAAAATCACAAAGTCCAAAATCTGTCCGATCGAAATCATTTTTATTTACCGACCCAACACAAACTTTTCTAAAAATGTTTTTTGTGTATTGACCCTTCTTAACGATGTGTATCAATAGAAAATCAAGGTAAAAAAAGGGGCACGTGTTTTAGGTTTACACACAGTAACAACAAAAAGAACATGTTTTTTGTCGAAAGATTTTATAATTGTAAATATTTATAATTTTACAACACCCCTTTGACTTTTCTTGCGACATTTTACCTGAGCCAAATATTTATTACTTTGAAAGCAAGAAAAACAAAAGAAATCCTCTACTGACATACATAATTTATATGTATGTGCGAAGATACGACGGCATTGGTAAGGTACACAAGCAGATTTTTGTCGAAATCGCGAATTTATTTTTTGTCCGCATTCAAACCGGTCTAAAAAGTGTATTTTACGTTTTATGAAGAAAATCATAATTATGATATTGAAACAAAGGAATAAATTAACATTTGACATAACAAAATAACATTTTACATAACAAAATAATTTCCCATGGGAAGGAACTCCACCCTTTTGTTCTTATGTACATGTATATGGTTTATATGCTCGTAAATGACGTTTAGTCAATTTTTGCTCTATGATTATTTCCTTTATGCATTTCGCATCATTTTCTTCTTCTTAATCTTTGAAACGTATCGTAAGAAAAATAAGCAGAAAACAAAATAAGGAATATAACGTTATTACGGTATTCGGGGGTTATTTACAGTTTATGCAGTGTAATGATCCCTTTTTTATCGTCTTTTTAGTGTATTCTAATTTTTATGGATTTATTTGGATATTCCTTTGAAAATGAGCTGAGATTTAATTTCGTTTCGGGACATTTTTGTTTTCTAATTTTTTTTTATGACACACCATACATCTTATTGTATGTACCATACTCGTACATATTTATTTAGAGATGTAAATCGTCTATGATCCTTTGAATCAAAATAAACATTTGGAATGTTTAACAACGTGCTGTGGGATAATTATTATATTGACACATTTAGTTTTTAGAATTAAGACTTTAGGGTATCTTGAATGGGTGTATGCTTTTGTTACCATATACAAATAAAATGTACCGTTAGGTAGATTATAAAGAAAAATTAAATAATGCATAATTGATCATGGTCGTCGTGTGGCTTATACTTCAAGAATACAGTGGCATTTCATCGGTTGACTAAATTGTTGAAGAAGTTTTCGTAGTTTGCCAACGCGTTCCAAATATTTAAAACTTAGATCGAAATATACTTAAACAATTAAAGTCATAGCCGCAGCCTCTTTTGGCAAATGGAAATAACTATTTCTAAATACGTCACCTAAAATTAGTTAGTTGCACTGGACAGATCTTTATAGATTACATGTCCACGCGCAACAGTAAATAACAGCAGACCTCAATAAATTTGTCACTTGCACATAGTGCAACTAGAAGTTACGTCAAGTTAAAACCAAGAGGCATTAGAACATTCAACTAGAACGTTATTTATATCTTAATACATAGTTGCTAAAATCATGTTAACCGATTTTATGTGGATGAGCAAAGCATAGGCAACGTGCAAATTAAGCTAACCGATTGCATTAAAACCTTAGGAATTCTATTCGTTCAAGCTATCACC
This sequence comes from Nephrotoma guestfalica, assembly GCA_963691935.1. Classification (NCBI taxonomy): domain Eukaryota; kingdom Metazoa; phylum Arthropoda; class Insecta; order Diptera; family Tipulidae; genus Nephrotoma; species Nephrotoma guestfalica. The sequence continues at coordinate 147,585,240 of OY829915.1, forward strand.
TATCACCTATAATAATTGCCACAACAGAAAACTTAATGCAAGAGGCATACACATCGGGGATTGATGCTAAATGGCTGAAATGCAAGAAGAATTGTCGATGCATTAGAGTATGCATAAGCGGCCGCCGTATAATTTAAAATATAGATGAGAGGGGCCATGTAACATCAAGTCTGTTAACAGCAAAAACTAGAGTAGTGTCGATTAAGATAAAGTCATCACTTAAACCGCTTTAAAATATTTGTTGTAAATGGGATTTAAGCTATAAGGCAAATGGTCTCAACAATGCTCAATAACATGACAGCATTTAACGTCGACCGCTAGATGCTAATCGAAGGGGATGACGTGGGCTATCTAAATATGTGTCATTTCATAAAATAGACATAAATTTTCAAACATATAAAGTTTGCCATGAAAATCGGCGGAAGTACATACAATGGCAAACATTCCAAATTTTGGAGATGTGCTCACATCATGACCATATGGTAATCAAATGGGATGAAATGGGCTATATGAAAAATTTTGTTCTGTTTCATACTGCTTGTTCTGTTTCAATAAAGACTGTAAATCTCCTAGAGATAGTAAACGGTTTAACTAGGCTTTTATTGCTGCTTGCTAAAAATTTTGATGATGGAATGACCCTTGACGAAACCAGATAGCGATTCATACCCCGTTTATGTCTCATATCGGTGGCTTATGGGAACCCGAAATAAAATCTGTAAAATTTCACAAAAAGATGGTTATAAATATAAGAAACCACCTTTACATTTGAAGAGCTTTTTACCGCGATGACTTACATTAGATTCGCGGGCGCTAATACCCCTCTCAGCCCTAGCTCTAGAACAGTTTTTTAATATGAGACTCTCCCAAGAAGGCATTCAGATGACAAAATGACACAAGATTTTTGGAAACACACCATCGTTTTCAAAAATCTTGTGTCATTTTTAATATCTTAAGCAATGTAGGCTGGGGCGGATCATTAATACACTTGTTGGAAAACGCGAATTAACTTGTGTTGCACCATTTACATTCTACAAATGACTTTTCGAAAATTATATAAACTCCCAATCGAGGGTTTTTCGTTGTGAGCTCTGACACCAGCGCCAAATGGATCGCTTTGGTAGCAGAAGCACACGCATATGTAACCCTCCCTTAGTCTGCATAATCCACCATTATGGTGGATGGACATTATATGTTGACTCGAAGTTGCAATGTCACTGGCTCGTAGGCGAGCCAACATTAGCTATGGATCACCGTGTAGCGTGGTACGATGAACCTGGGAAATAAATAAACGGTCTTTAATCGAAATGAGTTGTTTGAACGAGCTTGATTCAGAACTCGAATGACTAACTCGAATGTGTCAGCGCCTGGACATCGATGTTAGAAGAACCGTTTTCAGAAAACCGTGATACAATGTAGAATGGTTGGGTAATAGCAATGGTTCGACATCACGAGTAGTCGGCGGGATTGAGATTAGTGTCGATGTAGTCCCGATAAGTAGGTCGACGGTAATTCAAAATTAACGAGTTCCGATTGGCCCCGAATGTCTTCTATCTGCAAGGGGAGCTGCTTACTCAACCAAGAAATAATTGCGTGGTGGCTTTTCTGTACATTTGAACTTATGGCTCTGTTGACTTGTTGGCACGTAAAACTCGTGGCAAAGTGTTAATTCTTAGTGCAACCTTTGTCTTAATTTTGATAAAACTATCTCCCTGAGGTGCCATTTTTACGATTATCCCTATATCCGATGGTTGTAGTGGTGCGTACCCAGCCGAGAGGATCAAATATCTTCGATGAACAATGTTGTTCGTTTGGCCGGTACGCGAATATCTGAGGTTGAGGATTCAGAACTGGTTCGTTTGAGAAATTTGCTTATACGATTCGCTGATGATCTCCTTTGCTTGACATTCAACATTTGCTTGGTACGAAAACGGGTTATTATTTCGAAGATGGTATGTTGACTAATACGGAATTTCTGATTTAGCCATACATTGGTCTTAGTTTTATGCGACACATCAAAACTACACAAAGCTTCCGTTTCATTGCACCGTGATGAGGCAGAAACAGATTCAGTCAGGTTGGCATCTGCTGTCGTCAAGCATTTCTTCCATATGATCCGTATCATAATACGCTTCACATTTTAATTTATCTTATATTGGTTCTCGAAGTAAAGTAAGATTCTCGATTTCCAAAAATGTTCTCAGTGTGTCGTCGCCGATGTCTAATTCGCTCTCGATAGTCGTCGTGAGACTCAACAGTTGGTTGATTGCCTTGCGCAATCCAATCTTCCTGTTTTGTCAAACAGGATGTAACCGAGGTTCGTGTTTTGGACAAAGGGTCCAATGGCATCAGCTCCGAAGAGAATTTTCTGTCTTGCCGGGGTTTAATGAGGGTCGGCATCCAATTGCGCTCATGACCTTCTTGCCGAAAATTTACTACGATCGGTTCGCGATCTGAGAAAAAAACCAACTTTGCGTACCACATAGCGCTTTACCATCCGAATTCGAATGTTAAATTCTTATGGTGCTAATCTTTGGTCACACCGGGATTTTTACTTTTTACTCCTTACTGTGCTTGATCGTTCGTTCGAGAGCTCGCTGAAGCGACGAATATTTGACCGGAATAGCCATATTACGCAGAAAATGGTGCTCTGGTTATGGTGCTCATCGATAGAAATCGAGCACACTGCCTAAATACTTCATGGTCGCCTAATGGTCCCTGTGGATAGGGTTTATCTACCTTAAATTGTCTGGGAACTGTAAGTATCGATGAGTATACCCAGCGGTTCACTTGATTAGACGCATTTGCAATTTTACTTTTAACTGTATATTTTTATTTAGAAAAGAGAGAAATCCCTACTCAATAAATTTATAATCTATAATTATTCTGAGAAAGTGAATTAACTTGCCTGTTCATTTTTTTTAAGATAAGTTTAAATTTAATGTTATTTGGTTGTTTTTCGGTTCAGTTGATTAGACGCAACTTAGAAATATAATGGAGAATCAGTCATTTATATTTTTATTTTAATATTTGTTTCATTAAAAAATTCTTTAATCTTTCTAGCTATTTTTAATTCTTTAAAATTACTTCAAAGATCCAGTCCTTAGGAGATTCATACAAAGATTTTAAGTAGTCCAACGAAATCTCTACCTAGGCAGCTGCAATCACTGCAATCAGCTGTTCGTTGCCAGCCCCAAATAGCTCCTGATTTCTGGAAAACCCGATTAATTTAATAGCGCCTCAATATGAAATTGCAGCCCATATACCATTACTCCTCCTTTACTGACATGATGGCGAGTCAAAAATTGTTCTTTATGAATTTCATGAAAATAATAATTATAGCCATCTGGTCCATTTAAGTTAAATTTTTTTTCATCCGAAAAACAACTTTTTTCCAATTATTATTCATTGTTTGCGGATGCACATCCCAAATGAAGCACTTTAAATTGTTTTACGAACTGTTGATTTGCTGACATTAAGCGCAGCTGCCGTTGTAATCTTGTTGGTGGAAAGGGCTGAATTGGACCATAGCCTATGAATTTTTTTTTGTATCTTATGGCATCAGAACTGCGGCTGACCTTCCTTGATAGTGCTTCCATGTGATGCACTGTCTTTTTAATAATTTCGCACAGCATGCTCACTACGCTCGATTTTACGAGCTAGAGCGCGGTTGGAAAATCCCTTAAAGTGGTAGGCATCGCGTTTTGCCCTTTCTGCCGTATTTAAAATATTTTTTCTACCCATTTAATTCTTGATCAGCTGAATAATTATTTTGAAAATCTTTAAAAAAAAATGTACCACCTTACACCGAAATTTACGCACAAATACTTAAATTTTACAATGCGTCTATCCAAGTGAACCAATAAAACGCGTTTAATAGGTATAAACTATATTCCAAAAAACAAATAAAAGTACAATTAGGTTGCTATGTTTAAATTTTTATTCATTACTGTTTTACTGAGTTTAGTTCCGCGAGAAATTACATTTACATTTACAAGTAAAATTGCAAGGGCGTCTAATCAAGTGAACCGCAGTATCTTTCAAACTTGTTACTGTTTTCCTAGTTCCATAAGCAACAAACCGATTGTATACCCCAAACCTATACTTCCTTCCAGCAGAATTGTATCCGTGGTTTTCGCGAACAGTCATTCGTGCTTTCCTTAATAACTAATTAATTAGGCTAATATGAAATTAATTACTTTGCATTTCCGAGTAATAAAGCAAATAGCTTTAACGATTTAAAACAACCCCAGCCCGAGTCTTCCCTCCTAATGAAGACTTAAGCCGCAAATCACATTTTTATATCTTTTTGTTGAAGTGCCTCTATAGTTACAGTTTAGCGGTGAGGCGGATGCTTCCTGTGCACAGGTCAAGCTCAATCTGGAACACATGGCTGCCTGCAGAGATACCTATATACCTGTTAGCAGTGAAATCTCTTTTCAGGTGACGTGCCACTATTATACGGGGTGTGTCATCTTTTATGTCGGTATGTAAACATTGAATTACTGTGACATTTGTCGACCGATTAGACATGCGTTTTTGAAACGTCAATTCAGTAAAATTTTAACCATAAATCGCTTCACACCGAAACAACGGCCGAGCAACAAGCACTGTGTCTGACAACACTATTCGTCTTTGGTGTCGAGTTTTGTTCAGCATGGGACAGTGAGAGATCGTCAACATGCCGTTCATCAATAATCAAAACGTTCCAATGAACTGGTTGAAGCGGTCAAGAATATTCGCTTCACTGAACCTTATTGTTGGAAACACATTTTGATGATCGACGAGGCTCATTTCACACTCTGGCGGCGTTAATAAGCAAAATTGCCGCATTTGGGGAGCGGAGAATCCACACGAGATCCATGAAACGCCATTGCATGACCATAAGTAACTGTTTGGGCCGGCGTTTGCGCCAAAACCATCACTGGGCCATATTTTTTCAAAAAAAACGAAACAGTCAATGGAAATCGATATCGGTGGATGTTGGCTCATTATGTCTGCCCGAAACTGCATGACAAAGATCTTGACGGTTACTGGTTTCAACAAGAATGCAGTTTCTGCAACGAAAATTCCCTGGACGTATGATATCAAAAAGTTTGATCCCTCCGGATTTCTTTTTGTGGGGTTGTTTGAAAAGCAAAGTGTACGCCAGCATGCCTCAGACCATGGACGGGCTCAAGGCAAACATTAGTGCCGAAATCATCGCTACATCGCCCGAAATACTCGAAAAGGTATTGGAAAACGTAGCAAAACGAGCACATTTTGCTTTGGCCAATAAAGGCGGTCATTTTTTAATGTTTACATACTAACATAAAAGATGTCATAAAAATAATCCACTCAAAACATTGGTTTGTATTGGCCTGAATGAAAGATATGGATCGGGAGGGAGCCCAAGTAGAAGTCATTGTATCAAACCAAACAATGCTAAAACAGTCTATTAGCTGTTGTAATTTAGATCAAATCGAAGGCTTTGTCATTTCAAAAAATACCAGTGCCTGTTCTCTAGCGGGGCGATGAAGGGAAGACTACGCACTTTTTAGAGGTCATGTTTTTTTATAAACGGTTTCGGACATCATGCCATTTTAGAGAATTCTGGAAGAACATTTTCCACACCGATAATTGAAGCTGCGTCTTTTTATATAAAATCATTGACATCGTTAAACGAGGTTTACCTATGCCTCTAATGCTGCGTATATGATATCGGAAATAAAAAGCAACACACTCGCTTCCGCACTCAAAACCAAACAAATTTCGTGAAATGATTTTTGCCTTGCCTACTAGTTCTGCACTCGAGTTGAGATATTTTTAACTTTGTTGTGTTCTAACCCTTCCAGACCTGTTGTACATGAGCATGTACAAACTTCTCACGTATTCACGAAATTCATATTTTCTTCTTTATTGCATGTTTGTTTCAGTTTTTCTATCTCTTTTTCATCATTCTATTACAATAAATTCCCATCAAACCACAAAAATGAGATCAGTATTCAATAAAACGTCAAGGTACAATCACGTGTTTTTTAGTAGTGGAAGTCCTTTATTTTTTTGTTTAATAATGTATATTATAAAAACAAATTGTTGTTTAAGTCATATTCAAATATGATTTTTCTCAATTTAATATCTCAACGGTCTTATTGCGTTTGTTTTTATTTGATGGTTGTCACTAGTAAACTCTGTGTTTGGTTATAGATGGCTCGTAAATATGTTGGCCATTCTCTATGAAGATAGTGACAATCTTGATGATGCTGAGGAGGGGCAAGATGAACCAATCTGTTTTTGGATTACGATAATAGTCCGGAACTTTGTAGCAATGCAAGTACCAATCGAAGACGTTCAACAAGAATCGAAGTAAAACAGGCGGTTGGTGAAGATGATGAAAACGCAAACACCGATCGGAAAACATTGGCTGCAACTGTTATTGCATGTGTATCAAACGAAGGAACTGTAACAGATTTAGAAAATATTGATTTCGAAATTATAGATGAGATGCAAAATGCTCCAGATTATTTTACAAATATAACTGATCGAACTCGAATAAAATGAAAAAAAGCGAATTTGTTGAAACCGAAATCAAATATCAAACGCCTGAGGAAACAGATCCTGTTGAAAAAACTCCAGGTCAGTATTTCATGAAATATTTTACTTAGGAATTCGAAACTATGGTAAACTTTACAAATATATATTGATGGATTTACATGAAATTAAAAGATTTATCGGAGTTCATATATTCATCGGATGTAGAAAATGTCCCCAAATAAGAATGTACTGGAGCAATTTTATAAGAATCGAACACGTTATGCGAACTATGACCAGGGACCGATTTTTTCAGTTGCGAACTCATTTTCATGTCACAACCAATTTGGACATTCCAAAAGATAATAAAGACGTTTTTTATAAGGTTCGTCCCATACCTAATTCTGTTAAGCAAAGATGCTTAGAGATTCCCTTGGAACAAATGATTCCATTTAAAATCTATACTATCTATCTATCTATTTATATACGGAAAATCAGGGCAACCGTTTCATTTTATTATTTATCAAGGCTCAAGAACTAAAATTTCTGATTTCCATCAACAAAAGTTTGGGTTTGGTGCAGCAATCGTCCTCCATTTAATTCAAAGAATTGAAGTGCTGGGACACAAACTGTATTTCGATAATTTTTTTACGACTTACAATTTATTGGAAATATTAAAAAATAGAGGGGTTATTGCAATTAGGACCGCTCGAATTAACCGACCGATTTCACAAACCAGATTTAGAGCCAAGATGACAAAATTATTGTGGTCAAATGGCTTGATAACAAACCTGTTTATCTAGCATACAATTTTATGGAAACACAATAAAAAGATGAAGCACATCTCTAAAGCGATATGTTGACGGTTCACAGCCGGAAATTGTAAATTTATATAACGGCGGTATGGGAGGACTTGATCTTTTAGATCAACTAATCCAATATTATAGGACATTATCGATACGGAATTTCCATCTTATTCAAGGAGAAGACAAAGCGAAATTCGTCCAATCTCGGATATTCGGTATGATTGTATTGATTGTTTTCCTGAATATAGCGGAAATAAAGAGACAACTAGATGCAAGTTGGAAAACTGTGCATTTCACACGCAGGTTTACTGTGGAAAATGTTCTATACATCTTTGTCTACTAAAAGAAAGGAATTGTTTTTTAAAATTCCGCAAAAAATGAACGTGATTTTAAAATCTGTGAGACTGAAATATTTAAATTTTTATTTATTTGATGTGTCTTTATTTATATTTTTTATATTTTCTATATTATTAGTTACTTTTGCTAGAAGCAATTTTTAAGTTTGAATTTGAAATAATAAGTTTATAAACTTTTTCCTTAATATAAAAAATAGTTACTCTTGGCTCGATTTGTACATGTGCAGGTACATTAGGTAAATCCTACCCTGTCTTATTTTTAAAATTTTTGTTTTCTTATTTTTTAAATTTTTGTTTTCTTATTTTTACTTAAAATGGTGCCCAAGCAACCCAAAACATGTCACAAGAAAAATCTATTTGGCCCAGTTTTAAATCAGGTCTGAACGGGTTAATACATTCTTTACGATACTGTGGAATTTGTGTCGCACCCGTTCCCGATGTCACACTCAACCCCCGAACTCAAAACCAATCAAATTTCGTGAAATGCGTTATGCCCCGCCTACTAGTTCCGCACTCGAGTTGAAATATTTTTAACTTTGTTGTTGTTTTAATACATTCTGTGCGATACCATTGTCTTTTTTCCTAACTAACTCCCGATGGCATGTACGCAGTCTAAGGATTATTATCGTTGTTTGAGAACGTTCAAAATAATCAAAAACATGTAAATGACACACCTTAAAATCACATATGTCATACGTGCTAGGTTACAATAAACCGCAATACAAATTGGGTCAAACAAAATTCATCCTGAAATGAAAATCTAGGTTATACTCCAATTTTTCTCATCGTTTTAGGCCATAACACAATATTCCTTGACCCATTAAACTAGATTCCCTTATACATACGATTTTTTATCTATATACATAACGAAAGAGAGTAAAAGGGATCAAGCACGTACGTCATCACAATCTACCCCAATTTTATCACCTCTTCATATTTTTTTCATGAATCGAGTATTACATATGTATGTGTATGTATTAAGAGTAGATAGAGATAATGCATATAAAATATAAAATTATCTCTATCAAAAAAATATTACTGCCCTGCTCACTTGATTATTACTGAGACAGTTCAGATAAAAAAAAATTGTGTATATATGAAAAGTAGGTCAGTAGGACGCGGTGATGTCTCCCCGCCTCCTCTTTTTCAGTTTTTCATTTTTCTTTTTTAATATAAATTTTATTGTGCTGCTCCGTCGTATTTATTATAATATATAATCCGATGTAAATACATTTAAACAAACTATTATAATACCAAAAGAGAATATGTATATTATATTGTGTCTCTGTGTACTCTCTTTGCTCAATATTATTTATATTGATATTATTGTGTAAGATATAATTGTATAATTATTTATGTTTATATGTCGCGCAGCCCATATGAGCCTTTTGTGGGTGGCTATTATTCTGCTGTTTTCTTATTAATATATTTACCCCGGTTTTTAAGGGTTGGTTTACTCGTATAAAACGTTAAATAGTGTGTGGTATATATAAACAAGTATATAATATAAAACAACAGCATAGAAAAATTCATGCGCAATTTATGATTGAGAAATGTTTGTTTGTCGAGTATAATATGTACGTATGTATATGTAATCACTATTTGTTCTAAAAAAAACTTATAATTGCAAAAAATTTAAATGAAGATTCAAAATGCAAATTAAATTTATATATATACGTAAATATATATTAAACATTTGACTATGTATGTATAATTAAATTTGCATGTGTGTGTTCTAACATAGACCTGAATCAGAAAAGTAGGTCGCCGCCACACTTTCACTTATTACATGAGTTTTTTTATTATTATTTTTTTAAATCAAGTACAAATACAAGTATATATTATAAAATACATAAAAATAAAATCGAATGGGAGTGTAGAATATTATAATGTAAATTGTAATGTATATATAATAGCATAATGTATGAAGTAATCTTGTCATATCGACATTGTTCACTTGAAACCGAAAGCGCTATTTCATTACAACAATGTGTTTGTATATACATGGGTATATATATATATATATATATATATATATATATATATATAAGAAGTGAGAATGAGATAGTACACTTATTATATATTTTTTAATTTAACTCTCATTCTCGTTTGATTTACTTGGTGTGCATGGTGTTTTTGTATTATGTACATCATTTTATACCATATAAATCGAGGGATTAAGCGCGAGTGTGTGAACGGTATATTTTTGTCATAAATTATATATTCATCTTTGTTTTATACATATGTTATGTATTTTGTTCCTGCCTCAACACAAAATTACTTTCGACTAATATTTTAGGTTTTTATAATATATAGTGCGCTTATATATTTTGGTTTAAATCTGTTTGTGTGTTAGTAAGGCAACGTTGAAAGTATTTATTTTTTATTTTTTGTGTATTGTATTTTTTTGGCGTAGTAAGAAGAAAAAATTGAAAATTTTGCTGGTGGTGTGTACACAGAGTTACAGTACACTGTGCTGTGTATGATTCTCGGATTCTCGGCAATTTTTAAAAAGTTAGTCAATCGTGGTCCGCGTAAGAAGTTGAATCGCTGTCAGTCACTATATCGATTGTTGTTCCATGCAATTGATAGTTTTATGAATAAAAAAAGTTTATTTAAAAGGAATATAATAATTTTTAGTGATTTTTTATTTATTATAAAATTATTTTAGTTACCGTTTTTTTATTATAAATTATTATTTTTATTGAAATTGGAATGTGATATATAAGTTTGATATAAAAAGAAATATTTAAGTTGTTAAGTGCTTTAAAAATTGAAATTGAATATATAAAAAAGAAAAATTGAAAGAAATATATATTTTATAAATGAAATATTGTGATAGTGATTTTTATAACTATTAATAGTTTTTTTTTTGTTATTATAATTTTGGATTACACACTCAAATGGATTATTTTGTATTTTTAATGTATGATGTTAATTCATTACATTAGTTTTTGGATATAGTTCTACGTCTAATGTAAAATTCGGTTGTTTTGCTTCGTGAGTGAGTGGCCTCAATATGTTCTGGAATAAAATGTCAACTATTTGGACAATGATTGGTGTTCATTTAGGAAATTACAAAAAATTGATAACCCACGGAGGGCCTATATAATTTACAATACTAATAATAATATTATAATAGTGAATTTACAAAAATCTTATGTACTTACTTAGTTAAAAAAAGACAAGTAATATAAAAGTATAATATTATCTCTCTTATATTACATCACATATAAAATTTGAACTAAATAGAGGAAAATAAACTACTTACTACACTACTATATTATATACAATTTGTTGTTATTTTAATCTGATTTGTGTTGAGAAAAATCAAAACAAAATTTTATTTTAATTTACAAAAAAAATACTGTGTGTTAGTGTGCAAAAAAATAGCAAAGTAGCAAAATAAAAGAAAATCTGAAAATTTAATGAATACAAAGTGCTAAGTGTTTTTTTTTTTTGACAATTATATAGAACCAAAGGTCTTGTTGTGTATATTTTTGCTTGGTTTTCCATCTTGTTCGTCCGTCCGTATTTTTTTCTCTACCAAAAACCAACGGAAATGTTATTAGATATGGAACAGCAACATTCGGCAGCACTAATGGCGCTAAACATTAACGTTTCACCATTTTCGATGAATATGAATGAATCGTCGAGCCCACCGCACGGTGGCACTAGTCAAAATTCAAATCAAAGTGGCAATAGTAATAATAGCGGTTGTAATTCAGCTATGCCACCGCCCCAATATTCGTATACATCGTCGGGCGGTGGCGCTGGTCCAAATTCATTACTCCATTTAAATAATTATAATAATAATACAACAACAAATAATAATAATAATGGACCAAATCTATCAAATTCGCTACATCAAAATGATAATCAACAATCTCAACAACAGCAACAGGGTCAATCTAGTAGTCAAGGGAATTATTTAATGTATAATTTTGATACACCTCCATATATGTTTTCAACAGGTTATCCCGAAAATAGTGGCGGTAGCAACAATAATTCACAACAGGGATACATATCAATATTGCCACCTGTTGGTGGTAGTGTATCTGTACCATGTGATCAAACCGATTTAAAATACATCATTGAAGAATTATGCCCGGTATGCGGTGATAAAGTATCGGGCTACCATTACGGTTTACTTACATGTGAATCGTGTAAGGGTTTCTTTAAACGTACAGTACAAAATAAAAAAGTGTATACTTGTGTGGCCGAACGTTCGTGCCATATTGATAAAACGCAACGAAAGAGATGCCCATTTTGCCGGTTTCAAAAATGTTTGGAAGTAGGAATGAAACTCGAAGGTAAGTGTACATTATTATTCATATTATATTCTTATATTAAAGATTACAATTCTTGCATAAATAAAATCCACTTTCATCTTAAAACGCGCAATACAAGCGTATCCCGCGAGCACTCTATACTACAATACATAAAAAAAAATTCTATATTAAAAATATCATTGACCTACTTTAGTGTTTAAATATTTTTTTGCAATCAAAACTAAAAATACTATAAATATATATATACATATATTTCATCCTGACTCGCGAGTCGCGAGTCTCTCAATTAAAAATTCCGAATCACCCCGTCATAATAACAAAATCTATATACATATACTGCTACCAACATTTCGATATAAATTATTATTATTATTATTATTTTATTATTACACAAATTTGCGCGCACACACACTATCTTTGTCTTACCCACGTAAAATACTTGTTTTTTACATTATTAATTTAATTTATCCATCTCGCTTTTAATAAATTAGTATGGTGTAATCAAAAATAATAATAATGACATGTATAGTTGACTTTTTCCTTCCGACGTTCCGGATGATGTTGTCTCATTTCATGACCTACTTGCGCTTTTTTTTATTTATAAATTTATTTTTAGTTTAATCAATGCATACTTTAGTTTTTTATTTCCATGGGTAAATTATTATTATATACATTTTAAAACTACTATACACCACTATACATGAATGATATTGAATTCATATTGTGAGTCATTTTTTATATGTATGAGTGCCTTGTACATATATTCTATCTCTCTACCTACACACCAATCGAATCTTCAGATTATGTAAAAATCTGGTTTTTTTTTTGTTTAATTTAAATAATATAATTTCGATTGCGTTTTGTGTTCTTTTGTTGTATTTGTTTTTAATGAAAGTGAAACTATTTGTATATTTTGTTTTTACACTGTCTGTTTGCGTTTGGCATTAAATATGTAGTCGTCGACGTCCGTCGTAATGTTTTGTATTCACACTACTAGAATAATAATGATTAAGAATTTGTATTATTTTTGATATCGATGATACCACTACAATTAAACAATACAAAATAAAAGTAGGTCAGTTAAGGATGTACGCGCGGGTATTACAAACCTATATACGTGTGCATATAAAGAAAATAGAAAGAGATAAAGGCATATATTGTTTTAATCCATTAAACAAGAATAAAAAAAAATCGATGACCTATTTATTTTTATTTGTTTTCTATTTGTATTTGTAATCATAACTCTTTGATATGACCTTGAAATATATGGTGATAATATGTTTAGAAATTATAATAATTAATTAGTCACGTGACGAAATATTTTTGATGCATATAATCGCAACCTTCGGCTCAATTAAGACAACACTGGCAAGAATAAATCTGGTATATGTACATATCATTTATAAATGTGTGTACGATAAAGTAGTATTAAATCACTATTATCATAAACTGAACAAAAAAAATCAGGTCAAGTTCGTTGAGATTATAAAATTACATTATTTTGTATTGTCAGATTTTTTTTTTTGTGAGTGTAATGAATAAGCACTGTTATATCGAATCGATTTTTTTTTGTCCCTCTCGATGTTTTGATTTGTTGTTTAGTAGGTATATTTTATTCGTTCTAAGGATTAGCGGGCGCTGAAAGTACTTGTCCAATTTGTTCGTATTAAATGAAATTGCGTTTTGCTTTCGAATAATAAACAACTAAGTGCAAACTGATTAAAGTTATTTTGCTAGATCGAAATAAAAATTTCCATTCAAAATTTAATCAATTGTATTCAGTTTTTTTTTATCGAATTCGAAATGCGATTTCTTAGGAATAAATTGACAGGTTGTTTAGTTATTTGGTTCTAAATTCAAACCACCTTAAGGAAGTATATATTTCTATAAATAGTTCGAACTAGGCTGGTATCGTTTGATAGTGGTTTTCTTTAGAATTTCAAATTACGTGTTGACCTGATATTTTATGATAGATATATTTTATTTTACAAAATATCGAATAGTCAGAGACACCTTTTATTAAATAGCGATACTATTAAAAATGTCAAGGATGTTTCAATTGTCGAGTGCCCGATGGTTGTATTTGGAGTAGTGATTATTTGTAACACTAAACTGGTCGTTTCAATTTCACTGCTTAGATAAACTTGCAAGAAAAATTATTTAGCTCCACCATCCTTTATGTGACACGGCTAGCGGGAGCATATTACCATTTGGTGGAAAATTTCAAAAAGAAAGTTCTTTACGTGCGTTCTCATCTAATATTGCTTTGCAGTTGTTTGCGATCTATTTCTTTGATCGTACATATTCAAAATAATGCAATGATTGCTTTGCAAATTTTGCATTTATAAAATGAAACCAAAAATTTCCCGAAATTGTATAGGGAAATTTTGAACCCTGCAATAAACACAGCAAATTGTTTATATTTACAAAAACAAACATTTGGTTGAAGGATGATTTGCAATAGCAAACATGCTTATTTTATAATTATGGTTTCATTTTTCATATAGGAAAAATGTTTTAAACGGATTAAATCTTACTTCCAGAATTGCTTACTTCCAGAAATCTTTTTAATAGTGCCACTTATTGCGCCGTTGATTTGTTTTGTACTTCTTAATTTTGCTGGTATTATTTGGAAATTGTATTCTGCAGTAGTCTAAAAATCTCTTGTCAAATAATTGTATTAATGATGTTTATAACCGACACGTCAACATCATTCACATACAAACGAAAATAATAGACACAAAAATTTCCCTTTGCGAATATTTGCAGTGCATTCCAGATGAGAACCAATAGGTAGTCGTTGAAAACGCAAACCTAAATGTAATATGGTAAAACCGCACGAGGGCATTTTTTGAAGTAGTTTAGGGCCAAAATCTCTAAAAATTCTTCATGACACTTCATGATTGTCTAACTTTACAGATGCTACAATTTATAATTGAGCCACATTTTCTATAATTTTTAAGTTATAATTAAAATTTCCTCCCTGTTTTATAAATCCTTGATAAATTTTGTACACATATCGTCGATGGATTGGTTCTTTTCATGCATGTGATATGTAAAGAACAATCCAGCTACGAGAAAAATTGCAAAAATCGCAGCCGTTTAGCCATTGGCATTAAGTTTGATATGATCTTATAAAAAAACATTTATGTAGCTGCGTTTTCAACGAGTAAAGACTCAATAATGGGTGGATCTGAATATGTGGACCTTCTCACCTTTTCTTTTCTAAGTTTTGGATACTCGGTTGCTCTATGATTGCACGTATAAATAGAATTTGCTTTTCAATTTTGTTAAAGAAAATTCATTGCATCCGATATATCTAACGAGCGCTAATAGAAAACCGAGATACCCACTGGTGCTTGCTATCGGGAGCATATGAAAAATTTCCATTTAATATTTTTCTAGAGTTTAATCGGTTTTCAATTGATTTTTTGGGTTGGGACTACCAAAATATTGTTTATTGTTCATTTTAAATAAATTATAATGTGATAATTGCCGTGTTTTTTTTAGTAAAAAACATCGATATAAAAATATTTTGCTCTACCTATTTGTCGGGCGCCGCTATCGGGAGCCGCTACTCATTTTAATGGGAAATTTGAAAAGGTCTTTATTTTGTATAACTCTTAAACCATAACAAAATTAATCTTACAATAAAAAATTGAAAACGCAGCAAGATGAATTCTTGTTTATAGCGTCATGTCAAAATAAATACCTATTGGTATATTTCAGGCCGGTAAAAGTTTGTGTTATGGATGAATTTATTTTTAATTGGAACGGTACAGCGACAATACTGATGGTAGCGGAATTTCGGATAGATAATTTCCCTTTTAGCTTTTGGCTTTTAAAATAGTTACTAATGTATTTACAAAGCGCTTCTAAACCTTATTGGCGTATAGAACCAATTTTTGTTTTCTTGAAGTATTATTCTACGAGGTGGCTGATAGGATACTTGTAGAATACAATATCTTAGCTCTTAATGAGGTTGAAGTTTAGCTGAATAGCAGTTTCTTAGCTTGAAACAATTAGTAGATCCTCATAAGTTCAGAGACACATTCTGCAAGATTAGACACATTAGCCGAGTTGGCAATCTAAAGATCATTTACAAAAGGCCAGAAAGACCATGATAGAAATGAGTAGCGTCCAGCTAGAATAATGCCAGACAATGAGCTTTAAGTAACTAAGTTACTGAGTTTTGAAAGTAGGATTTGATGGCTAAAGCTATCAACAACTTTGCTAAAGTTCAACAGGATCAGTATGGTAGCATTGTTTTTGTCAATTTAATTAAAGTATGTTTTTGGGTATATTTAGAAATTGAGCGATTTTAATAGTTCCAACCAAAATAAGAATATTATTGTAGTCATCGCATAATTCATTAAAATTGGATACCAATCACTATAATTACAGAATATTGGGTATTCCATTCAAAAATGTGGAAGAGTACCTGTAATGTGCAGGATCGACGCTATAAAAACATTAAATTTAAAAAAAAAATTAAGTTTATTAACTCCAGGAAAGTTCATCAGAATTGAAAAACGTAGACCACAATTTTAGCGCACGCATTTTCCGTAACAAGCTAAATTATTGTGCCATGTATTTATATTTGAAATTCTGGGTTTGACTCTATACAGTTAGTCAAATGAATCAGTTAATAGTTATTTGCAATAGTTAGGCATCATACTTGGATTATAGATCTCAAATTGTGAAGATGTATAATTAATTACTGATAGTAAATGATTTGAATTCTCTTTATTCATTTTGCTATTTTATTTTATCTGATTATGGTTAAGTAAATGTTCGGATATTTGTAAAACTAAGCTACTATTAGTTCGCTCTATCAAACATTTTGGTATTACTTGTTTCCAATTGTATAGGTCGTTAAGCATTTCTATAAGCGAAGCGACTAGTGCCTTCATTGAAATTTATAATTTTGACACTAATCGGTTAGTACGGTATTTTTTAATTCATATTTTTCATATATTTAACGAAACACTAATCGACATCCTTTAAATGAAAAAAGATTAGAAAATACAACTATATACATCCACTACGCATGCGACGAATGTCGCATTCTTAAAACTCAATTCGCATACTTCATCAGTTCGAAATTAAAATTAATTTTCATCACACAATTGGAGATAATATTTGAATTTAAAATCAGGTAGAGATTCAAAAAATTTATCGATTAAATATAGTAGAATAGAGTAAACGAAGGCTTACATTGTTCGGACCAATTTCGAGGTTAGGGATGCAAGTTATTGTCCCAAAAGCAACTTTTACAAATTTAATTTATGCTATTGGAATTCCTGATTTTTGTTCCTCGTACCTTTTAAATATTGTTCATCAACCACATACTGAAATCGAAAACTCCTAAAAGCATGCTCGATTTTCATTTTTTTTTGCTCCAGGATTTGGGTTATTTTAAAAGCACAAAATCTGCAAATTAATGCTATATAAATTTTTCGGAGTTTTTTAATTTAAAACTATTTTCTGATTTTATATGTTGGGTCATTCTTTATTTTTCATAATGAAAATTCCTCCAATAAACTTGAGCCACTTTCCATTAGACAGTCTTGGGCAGAGACCAGTGGCGCAAGTATCATACAGAGGAAATAATTTTCATTTCTTAGAAATTTCATTTTTGATGGTACTGACTCCAGGATTCATCGAATTAGAATCAAACGCATCAAATCTATTCATTTGTGTTCAGATTTTATAATTAAAAATCGTTTTTGTTAAATTTTTGGAAATTTAACTTCAAAAGTCGGTCCGGACCATCAATGATGTTCAAACAGCCCCTCTAAATGGTCAAAATTAACAGATTAAAGCGAGTGCATGTCACTATTCGCAAGATTCATAATTGTATTTAACCAAAAGGCGAACAAATTTTTAAACGTACAGCTAAAGTCAAAATATTTAGACGCAATTGTTTAAATACGTCGTATAGGAGCAAATGCTTAGGCCAATATTAAATTTCAAAATAGCGCGAAGTTCGAATTGGCTTTAATCAATTTATACTCCAAATGGATAGAAACAAGACATTTCTCCAATCGACTCGAGCAAATGAGTCGAATAGAACTATAGGGCATAACTCATATTTGATAACTCTGATTTATAAACAGGTAAAGTTGCGCGGCGTGAATGTGCTCCGAGAACTTATTTTACACGAGAATATGCAAATTTTTGTCTTTTGTTCAAATGTTATACTTAAATCGGAATTACACGAGAGAGAGCAATAGTTCTTATAAGATCTCAGCCGGTGTACATGGTTCTCAGTACTTTTCAGTATTAATCAAACCATTGAAGTGTCATATGTCATAGGCCTTCACGGGCAATTTTTATTAAGCACAATGTATATGTAAAATTTCATATATTCCAATAAAGGCCATGACTTTTTGACCCGGCATTTTAAACAATTTATTCTACACTGAACTGCAAATTCATTAG
Organism: Nephrotoma guestfalica; assembly: GCA_963691935.1. Lineage (NCBI taxonomy): Eukaryota > Metazoa > Arthropoda > Insecta > Diptera > Tipulidae > Nephrotoma > Nephrotoma guestfalica. The sequence continues at coordinate 147,603,645 of OY829915.1, forward strand.
TCTTCTAAAGGAATGACCCTTTATTTATGTAAAGTTACCAATTTGAAACGTTATTCCTTGAATCTCTCGTGAATCTCCATGAACAAGGCCAACATTAAGATACCTATGACTGAGAAGCTAGATTTTTTCAAACTTTGAATTCGTTATCTTTTCAGATTTTATTATTTTTCTGTGCATTTTGGAGGTGTATCTTTAACCAGTAACCTATCTAAATGGTTCGATGTAGACTCGTTACTTAATTAATGCAATTACAGACAATACGAGTATATACATATATGTTGTAAAAATTTCGAAATAAAATCAAGTTACGACTATTCACGGAAAAATCACAGAAGCTCACTGAATCTGAATGTATCTTTTATGTACGCCACACATCATGCCATTAACCTACCTGTCTTTGCTACCTGTGGTGATTTGTATTTTTTTTTGTAAATCTGAATTTACTCATTCAATATTTTATTTACCCTGCCTGAAGCACAAAAACAACTTTTTGATCAAAAATAATGTTTATAGTACTTAAACGGTAAGTTAGCTCTATGATTTGGAATATTTCCAACTTCATGACAAATTATTAACTATTTTTTATATTTTACTAGATATCAGTATATTTTCGACTAAAAAGTTGTTTTCGGTTCGTATAATTAAGCAACTTGGCTTTTAATTGTACTTGGTTGATTGCACGTAGCAATTGCAAACCCAAAACATTTTTAATTTCTTTTTCCACATAATAACGTCACAATCTAGAAATGCGTCAAAGGTCCACTTGTCGCCAGTCTAAATCGTGATGAAAATTTATTAGATTTTAAGTGGCAGGCTTATAAATTTTTGGGCATCGTAAAATATTAATTGGTATTAAATTTACCAAACTTAATTCCGGTTTTAATTTCGATTTAGTTTCCCCTCGCCCCCTTGCCTCCCCGTGACAATTTGATTACCTAATGAAGGGATCGGTGTAAGTAAGTTTTTCGGTTCTCTATTTTTGTCGTGATATATGCGTTTAATTTTGATACCAATCGGTGTTAGCACAGTATTTTGATACCCAAAAATATTTTTTCCCAATCTTTACTACATTTGTAATCAAATATTATTTTTGGTGCCAACTTTGATGCCAATGTGAGTTGTCTCAATACTTTTTACTTAGTAGTAGTCGTAACGTCTGCTGCAAAATAATAGTGCCAGCCTATATAGTACTGACATGGAAGATGGGTTGGCCCATGATTTCTGTACTCCGACAGAGGGTCATAGTTGTGTTTATTCTCATTACTGATCGTAATCAGATTGATTGGCCTGTAGCACCAATTACTGAACAAGTGCTCCGGATAATGCCGGGCCTATTCCTACAGCCTGTTTACATATTTGTGTACAACAAAAGAGGAGGATAGGAAAGGTGTTTTTTAGGAGGGAACGATCGGGTTTCAGGCACGAAGCGATCGTACAACACAAGACAATACAGTTGGATATTGGTTCCTAAGGATTATTATTGGTTTTCATTATTTACTTCTTTAAATTGGCAACCTAAACAATATTATTATTTCACATGCACTTGGAGGTTTCCTGAAATTAATGCTAATCGTTTACTATAAGATGAAAAGTTATAAACGCCAATCATCATGACATAATAACTTAATGATGAGCTTATGTTAACTGCACCTGCAACTCGAAAACTCATAATGTTTGTACATATTTACTGAAACAACATTACCAACACCAATTTTGCTGCTGAAAATAAAGCCTAAAACTTATATAAAGCTTAAACACCATCAAGATTATCATTACAGGAACCTCCACACCCTGAAACTTTAAACGAATCAATTATTAAGATTAAGACATAAATATTAATATCTAGCAACTAAATTTCAGCTTCACTCAATAAAATCGATTTAATTATAATTCAATGATGGTTAGTATTAACAACCCAAACATCAAGAATAACATTTCAACAGAAATGTCCAGTTCCTGCGTTAATTTAAGAAATTTTAATCCATCCACCAAAGTCAGTACTTTTTTTGTAATCTACTGACACGAGTGCATCGCATGTCATTCCGATGTAAGGATCGAACTTGTAACGTAAAAGGATGAATTTTTAAATTGTGAGAGCTCTGTAAGCGCATCGCCAAAAATGCACTTCTTGTAAAATATGGCGCAAACCTAATAATTTTATAACTGACTATTTATAACTGACGAATGGTAGGGTGTTCTCTAGCGGGACAAATTTAATTAACTTAACGCTATAAAAATTGAACAATAATCCAAAAAATGGGTTTAACTTTAGAATTTAAATCAAAAACCTCAAAACTAACAATTTTGTTTTCAACTGAGTTTTCAAAAAATCAAATCTTCCAGAAAATGCCAAATCACATGATATAACAACAGAAACCATCCATGATGAAACGTTACGGAACTTCAAACGAAACCAGGCAGTTTCTCTAATTAAATTTATTAGAATTTACGCTCCTGAACTAAATTAACACAAATTTACATGCTTTTGCCAACCATTCGATCGCCCGGCAGACGTCCCAAACCAGACTTTCACATTCGTCAATTAAATCTGTAGTTATTGTGTAAAAGTTGTAAAAATAAAATTTTAAAATGATTTTCATTTGACTTAGTTTTAACTTTTATTTTTTAGCGGGTCTATCGATAGAAGCGATACAATCTATTGTATTTCATAAGTGTCTACCAATTGAATAACTATTCATGAGATAAATATGCGGATTAAAAAAACAAAAAATTATCGGCAAAGTTTCATCGATACAAATTATTACGCCAAGTTTCAAAATAAAAATATGATTTTAGTAAAGAAAATGGTGTGTTTAGAGAATAATATGGTAGATGGCGACACAAGCCAGCAAAGATTCAAACCTAAGTTACAAAAAAAAATCCGCATTATAATATGAACCGTCGTTTTTTTTAAAGTAGACACTCTGCGCCATAAACATTTTGAAAAATTATTTTGACACTAATGAGCTAAAGTATGTAAACATTACACTCATTCTTTAATATTAATTCGCCCAAATGCGTTCTAATAAATAATGATTTAGAATAATTAGAATTAAAATTATTATTTAACAATATTTGATACACATTCCAACAAGAAATTTTTAATATTTTGCAATTAAATGATACCGAAAAACATGGAGAAATTAATAAATACACGAGCGATAAAAAACACGTACTCGCGAGCCGAAAATGAAATGGTTCTAACTACCCCAAGTGAAATTTTTAATTTCTATTTAATTTGACGAGTAACAACCAACATAGTTTATTGTTCTAAGTTTATTTTTGCAATTTTGTGTAAATTGATTATAGCATAATTGAAAAATAGGAAATTCACTTTTGCAGCTAAAACTTTTAGGTGATTATGTAAAGAGATCCTTATATTAAAGGTTTTTTTAGTGAAGTAACAGAATGTTCACGCCAAATTGCGTAATATACTGTTTTACTGGTCGATAAGTGTGCCACCAAATTATATATTATTAATTTTGGAAAATAAAATGTCTCCCCAATATCCGTTGACGGGCATATAATTACATTTTGGAGATTAAATGTAATGATATTTATTCCACTTGCATGGTCATGGTCGCATTTGGCACATCTGTCTGATTTGGTTTTATGAAAATTAAGATTAAAATTAGTATTAAAAATATTGCGATAAAAGCTGACTTTCACTGGTTGTTCCGATTGAACTAAGCACTGTTCCTTATAAAGGCCGTACATTACACCACATTAAGATTGTTATCCAAATATTTTTGGGAAATACGTCTTCTGCAGTAATGAGATTCAACATGCGGAACGACATTCTTGAACGACAAGATTTTGCTGGTGACTATTTATATTGCAATTTGATTTTTTGCTATGTCCTTTTCCTCTAAATTTGGGTATCGCAGTGCAGACGTGCTGTTTTTATTTTGATGAACATATACCGGCTTTTGAGATATAGGTAAAGTTGCCAAATAGAGTTCCTTACAAAGTTGGAACTGTTGTCCGCTTACTTCAAAGAAGTATACATATCTACATAAGCATGTCGTGAAGCAGTGGTCGTAGTCTTCCTGTGGACTGGCATTCGATCGGTCGTCTTTGGTATAAAGCAATATAAGCTTTGCTGATTTGTGGAGTAAAAAAATTAAATAAGCTGTCACGTTCGCTTCTTAATATGTTTTAGTTACAATTTAATTTGCAAGTTTTCTTTAGAACAATCCTGTTCAAACTTGATAGACTTCTTGAGCATTACCTTTCCTCGACTCTATTGATATTGTTCGCTCGTTTCGAGTAGGCTGATTCGCATCTCCATCACTTTGATCTGGGTCTGGAGTAGCATTATTTTCAACACTAACCTGTTTAATTTCCCATGCGATCATTCGTTGGCTCCCTCGTATTTGAACAGCAACCGAAGGCAAATCCGCTTGATCAATGTACACAACACACTGCTATCGTGAACTCCTCCATTGTTTATTTATAAAATTGTTATAAAATAATAAAACATTAACGCGATTATAAACCAAAAACCAATTACAAATTCGTGTTTATATTTTTCATCACCGGTCGAAATCAGATGAGCAAAAACCATTCTGCATCCGGCCCCTATTGGGATTCATACCTGGTGCCTACTGGTTAAAACTCCAAAGCTTTAATCACTGTCCATTTGTGCGGTAATAATAGTTTTTATTGAAAAGCCCTTTGTAAACTATTATATTTGGTGTCAATTTATTAATTTTGGTGCCCAGTTTTGTCGTCAAAATGTAGTATTTTGACTGTCAAAGGAATTTTAGAATTGTAATTTGCGACGACTTGTTTTATAGTGACCGAAGCGACCAAAGCTAACAATGTTGTAAATTATAGCTAAACTTTTTGTTCAAAAAATTTGAGTTTGATACACGGTTAATTTCAAATTTTACTACCACATTTCTAAAAGTTCTCATCCCAAGCTGTAAATTTCATTAAACTGAGGGCCTTTTTTGCAATAGGGAGCAATGCGGTTGGCGTTCCTTAACATTGAGCGTGTAGTGATTTTTTTTTCATTTTGTCTGAATGGAAAAACAATTTCAGCTGCAATTGAAGCAGCACTAAGAAACAGATAGAGGCAAACATAATAGTTGCCTGGGTTTCCTGGTTTAGTTTCACTTTATGTTGTTGTTCAACATGGAAATATTGTATTGGGAGTGTGAATATGACTCCATCCTTTTTGTTAAAATAAAACACTATGCAGCTACCATCTTCGCCCATCTTTCAGTCTATTTACGCATTCCTTGCCTGTGGAAGTCCTGGTATTTTGAGTTGATGCAATTATCAAGCCAAATTTTGATCCTTTCGAATAAGTAGTGATCCGAGGGAGCGGTCTGGCGTATATGGCGAATGAAGTAACATTTCCAATCCTGTACATTTAAATATGTTTTCACGACTTTTGCAGTATGTGATTGTGATATTAAGCGAACTATGTATTATTTGTGGCCGGTAAACATCGCTATTTATAGTTTCAGACGATTTTATCAACATACATAAAACCTTCCGGACTCCACCAAATACAGAACATAACCTTGGCACAATGAATATTTCGCTTAGACTGTGATGGGACGTTAGGATTCTCAACATATCCATTTTTTATCTCCAGTAACTATTCGATGCAAAAGACCTTGACATTCGATGTCTCTTTCTTTTTATAGATGTGTACACGTTTTACAACACTTGATCGATCAACATTTAATACTACAGCTAATTCTGATTGTGTTTGACCAAAATTTTCAGTCACTAATGCTCCCATTTAAGCATCTTCAAATTTTTTGGGTGGTTTTCAATGCTCTTTGTTGTCAATGCCAAAATCATAGTTTTTGAAACCCGTTGAATCCTTCTTTGCAAGTTGTATTCGATATTCACGAGCAAATGATAAGTTATCTTTGCAATAAAATAATTAATAAAACTTCCCTCAAAGGATGTTTAATTGGAATAAAATTCAATATTTTCAAGGAGTTAAAAATACTTGTTGTTTATACTTCAACCAAATTCTACATACGGCACTTAACAACTGACGTAAGCAGTTCTAAAAAATGTCACCTATTGGGAAAGGGCGGAGTCATATTTAAACTCCCAATATTTTGACACTCAAAGGCCTTACAGAGTTGTGCATTTCTATAAACTGATGACTGTTTTGGCAGGTTGCCCATATTCGTTGCCATAATAATCCATTTTCAGAATAAAGTTCCTACGGAGCTTCAATATTATACTCTTAGAGGTTTTTTTGTAACAAGAAACGAAGCGACCGGGGTTAGTAAATTGTTCTGTTTTTCTTAATTACATTTGTAGTCAAATGTTACGAGGGCCGTTTGATAAATCAGTGACTTTTTGAATTTTCCCGCGCGGTAACTTTAAATGCAACACTACTCTCGTCAACTGCCATCGGTTAATAGGCTACTGTCCAATTTTGAGCCAGCTGCATCATTTAGTTTGTGTTTTACAGCCTAAAGCAGACAACCTCGTGAATTTGAACGAAAATGGAAAAAAAGAAAATTTCGTGCGTTGATTAAGCATTATTTTTTGCGTAAAAAAACCATCAGCGAAACCAAGGAACGACGGAGAATGAAAGTGTGTGAGTGTGTGGACCTCACATTTTATATGAATATTTGGACATGCTATCCGAGCGATGGGTGCCGCGATTGCTCGCACTTGACCATAAGCGCAACCGTGAGGCAACTTCAAAGGAGTGTTTGGGGATGTTCAGCCGCAATCCCAATCGAAAGAGTTTTTGCGCCGTTTCGTAACCGTGGACGAAACATGGATTCATCACAACACAAGTCGATGGTGTTCTCCGGGTTAGAGTTTCCATAATACCCGAAAAATAAATACCCGTGTATCAGGTACTTATTCTTTGAACTACCCGGGTAATCCGAAAAAAGACAAATAATACAAAAATGGTGAAGAAAGAATTCAATCATGCTAAAATCCATTATTCATTGCAAATTTTAAAATATTCAAATAAGTTTAAGTTTATATAGAAACAAAATTTTAAAATATGTTAAATATAATCAATTTTTAATTAATTACTTATTTTTTGTTTATAAAATAATATTTTAAGAATACCAGTCCATTAAGAGTGTCTTCAGATAAACGACTACGGAGTTTTGTTATATTCTGGCAACTGAAAAGATCCGTTCGCATGCCATTCAGGCAGGGTTCATTGTTAGGAGTGCTTGATATAAATTTTCCAATACTTCACTTCGCATTCATCTATTCAATTCGACGAATTGGAAATCCCTTTCAATATTTGAACTCGAAGCTGTAAATTTGCTGAATTTAGTTGATGTAAATGAATTAAGGGACTTCTGTAACTCATCGTAGGCTGTATTTTCACAATCGCGGTTCGTGTCATCAGAGGAGCTGGAGCTATCCGATTTCGATATTTCGCTCTGGATTTAGTTTATTTATTAATTGTTTAGCAAGTAGTTTTATTGTTGTTTTGATATGATATAAAGGTTCCCTCAGCAGTTATAAAATTGGAATTTTCTTTACTAAGTTCTTCAACTGCAACCATTAAAAGTTCCAATACTCCAATACGTCAGCAATTTTTTCCGAACCCAATTCATTTATAATGCTGAGTTAATACAGTTAATTAATTTAAAAAAACGATTAACTGGAAAAATGAGAGTAGGGTTTTGCAGTTCCAAATTAGTTTAAGGTTTTTTCCCTTTTGTTGCTCTACATACTTTGATAAAATATCGCTTCCAACTGCTGATTTCTTAAAAAATCTTATTTTTTGTCGCATCTTATCTAAAAGCTGGCTTATGTTTGAAGTTAGAGAAAGCAAATTCCCATCGTTGTAGAAATTTTCATTTACTACGTCAACGTCTCTTCCATTATCATCATCATCCTCATCTGCAATGTCGTCCTCTTCATATAATATTACTTCTCTTTCTGTAGTAATGTTTTTATGTTTTGCCTTTACAAGTACTAAATGTATTGCATGATTGTAGCAGAGCTGTATAAAGCACATATAGTACTCGAATTCCTGAAGCAATTACCCGGGTATTCGAGTAGTAGAATAATGATAAAAATACCTGGGTACCCGGATACCCGATACTCGGAACTGGAACCCTACTCCGAGTGAACGTGCATCAAGGAAGGTCAAGATGGGTCTGTCGGCCAACAAGATCATGGCCACAGTTTTTTGGGACCGTATTTGACGAAGAAAAAAGTGATGTTCCATCAAGACAATGCACGGGTGCATACGTGTGTAGTTACCATAGCAAAAATCCATAAATTGGGCTACGAACTGCTACCTCATCCAGTATATTCTGTAGATTTAGCCTCCTGAAGAAACGGCTTGGCGGTAAAAGATTTGGTTCTAACGAAGAGGTCATCACTGCAGCAAACGCCTATTTTAAGGGCCCTTGAGAAAACCTATTAATTGGAAGGAATAAGAAAATTGGAAAACCCTGGACTTTTTTGCCGGAAAAAATATCTTTTATTGAAAAAGTCACTAACTTATCAAACTGACCTCGTATATTTGGTGCCATTTTATTAATGTTGATGCCATTGTTTATCGCCACTATTTATTAAAGTAAAAATAGTCCTTTTGTTCAAATTCCCAATTCCGAGGATTGCTAGCCAAAAATTGGTTTAATACTTTGTTCTAATTCAAACATTTCTATATTTTTATTTAATCTATGTTCAAAGCTTAATGATTAAGAGGTCACGTAAAAGCACCAATTTCAAAACGACCATTATTATTTCGTTGTATATCATAACTATTATAATTGTGATTGAACGTAATGATAGTTTAAAAATTGCAATGATTTCCATCTTATAAATTTTAGAGAATAATATGTTTAGTTGGTTGGCCCCATAATATGACAAAAAAAATTGCATAACATAAAAACAACAATGAAAATTATCTTTACGTTATAAAATAATATTTTCCAAACAATGATATAATTGACATAAACGAAACTACGAACATGACGTATGTTTTGTAATAGTTAGTAAGCCTCTGAAGAATTTTTTTTTTAAATTTTTTTTAATTTAATATGTAGGTACCTCTAAAATTATGAGCTATGTACAAACATGCGCGCTTATTGTCTGCCAAGAAACCACCATCGCGAGTCAATACTTACGCACTTTTAGCATACTATTTACTAAATATATAATACTATATATACATACATACATACAATTATTATTTATTTATTTTTCGAACTGTGAAACAATTTTTTTCTCTATATATATTTTTTTTATTTTTATGAAACTTGTTTGGTTTCAACACTACACTAAACTAAAAAAAAAAAAAATAGTAATAATAATTTGATTTCCACACTACATAGTTGAAATGAAATCGATAAATCATTACAAAAAAAAATTTGGTAATTATTTTTTTTTTGTTTTTGTAAAGTAGTTTCGAAGTTTGTTTAAATTTGATGTGGTGACATCTTTGGGATGGTAATTTGGTGTTTTTGATGGAATACATATTTTTCATAAAAGTAAACATCTTTCGTATTTTTTTCAATTGAAGACTAATTGTTTAAGAACGATTAATTTTAGTAAGCAGACTGTAAACACTACATAAAGAAACTCCTTTCACTTTTTTTTGTATTGTTAAACTCTGTGTTACATATCTATATACGTATGTATTATAAACCACAAGCCAAGACGGTAATTTGGCGGTAACATTATAATGTTCTGTTGAAATATATTTAAATACGTTTAGTTGAGAGGTTTTGAAATATTCCGACCTTGACCCGAATAGCATTTTTTTGGTGGTTTCATTTGGATTCTGTGTGTATGGGAGCGCAATGCATACGTAAAGTTATTTTCAATTTCATTCAAATCACATTCACACACCGTGTATATATATCTTTCCTTGCACAATAATTACAAAAATCTTATTTTAACTAATTAAGTTGCTTAAGTAAATAAGCGCGCGCGGCGATATACAATACGAATACATCGACAAATTGAAATTTAGTTCAAGGATGATCTCTACTATAAAAAAAAAAATTTAAAAAAAAATTTAATTTTCTCTATTTTAATGTTGTTTGTTTTATACATTACATACATAAACGAATTAATTAATAGTTTTAATTATTTGCATTTTAGTTTAGTAGTCCTCCATCGTAGGTAATAGTTTTTTATGTCATGTATGTATTCTACCAAATCGATTACACTTAAATCTATGCCATCCAAATAAATCATTAAATTTTTAAATTAAACAAAGGTGTGGATAGTAAATAGTTTTTTCTTCAAACTATTGCAATGTTAAGTTTTTTTTTTGTATTTTAATAATTTTTCGTGTATATATTATACTATATGGTCATCTCGTATTACTTAATAGTTTTATAGTTTCATGAGATTAAAATGATATTTGAAATTTATATATGTGTACGTACAAACATAACATATTGTATCTCTAGCCTAGCTTATAACTAGAATAGAGATAGCTAGATATTTAGATAGAGAATAAAATTATAATTAAATATATGTGTATATGCGGTGAAGTTTAGTAATAAAAGTTAAAAACTATACATAAAAAACTAAAAAGTTAATAAAGCGTGGAGATTTCGGAAATACTTGATACTTGTGTATTTGTAACTATTTGTACATAATATATGTTTAATGTTGGTTTTATTTATGGTATTTCATTGATTCGAATTTGAATATGCGAATACAGGTTGATTTTATGTTTGAATGGTGGTAAATTCATTTGTGGGTTGGTTCTTTTCACAATTAGGTTAATTTATACAAAGCTTTTACTTCACGTATTGATTATAGTGTTTAATAAATAGGTCATTGTACCATATAGTAGAATTCGTAACATCACATTTAGGTCTAAATCTTTATAAATTTCCCAGACAAGAAATTCTAAGAATTTTTTCTTTAAAATGTTTAATTACTTTGTAGAACTAAAATAAATGTTTTAATTAGTATGCGGTTATACTGGTAGTTGAATCTTTCAAATCACCATAATACTAATACTTAACTTTAACTAGTTAATCCAAAAACGAACAAATTAAAACGTTGGGTCTAAAGTTATCTTCAAAAACGCCTATTTTCACCTTTTAAATCTCCAAATAAAATCTCCATCAAATATCATGAAATGCAAACTCCATTAAACTTTTAATAAAAACTTTACAAATGCCAATTGTTTAAGTTGGTATGACGGCATTCCACCGAGAACGCCATTTCACTGAAAACGACAGTTTTACGAAAACAATTCACCGAAAACTATAATTGCCGAGTAAGAAGTTACAGTTTTAATTTTGTATCATACACTTCGTTACAGCAGATTAAATCCACTAAAAAACACTGGGAACTATATTCATCTCTTTTGGATTCTATCGCTATTTTTTTCTATACTGAAAGGTAGATAATTTCATCATTAATCAAATGACTAAAAATTTTTTAAGAAATTGTATTTTTTTTTTAATTTTTAAGTTTATTTATTTATAACAATACATTTTTAATTTATTTTAATAGTGAATGCTGCCTCCATTTTTTTAAATCAGTACATATATTCTATTGGGCTGGGCATTGAATCGTATACTGTTTATCCCCTTCATAAATCTTGCGAGAAAATCATCCCCAAATAGACAATACGAATTTGCTGTCATTTTTTGTTTTTGAAACAATCTCACCACTCAATCTCACCATAGTATGAAATAGCTCCCCAGACCGTAATCCCTCCTTTCTTGCTGTGTTGTCGATTGAGAACTAGCTCTTCTTTGCGTAGGTCAGGTAAATAATAGTTATAACCATCAGGCCCCTCCAAATTGAATTTTTTAACCGAAAACACGACTTTGTGCCACTGGTTATTCCAAGTGATATGCTCTTTCCCAAATTGAAGTCGGTTTAATTGTGGCTTTTCTTAATTTTCATCCGTTTTAGATGTTTAGCTTTTGTATGGTGCGACGGGCAGTTTGTACAGAGACATTAACACCTGCTCCTTGATTCTGATAGCAAATAGAGCAGAATTGGAGGCAACACGAATTATTTTAAACAGAACAGCTTTTCATATTTTTTCCATAGTTGTCAGGATTTCTTAAACAATTTAGCCAACAGTGTGATTTCGGCTTAGTTTTCCGGCTCAAATGTCTTTGATCATGGTAAGCATCAATTTTTCCCTTTTCAACATAGTTTAAGCTTTTTATTTTTTCCCATTTAAAAAAAACAACATTTCCAAAGCTAACTAGAAATTTTTTTTTAATCATTTGATTAATGATGAAATTATCTACCTTGCAGTATAGAAACAAATAGCGATAGAATCCAAAAGAGATGAATATCGGGAATTCCCATTTTTTTAGTGGATATAATTTGCTGAAACGAAGTGTGTATGTTCAATGATTTTGATAAAATTAGCCATTCGAGTATCAATTATAGTTCTAATTTTTAGAAAATTATTTTAAGGAGTCCCCAGTTTCCGCACAGCTTCTTTTTTTGGCCCTGGTTAAATTTTTTCCATGGAAAAAGTCTGTTTGTATGATGCAAATGGGATTTTAAAATGTTTTTTTAAAAGAAGTTCTGGAAAATGGCCAACTCCGGCAGAACTAGGCTGTTTATTAATCGATTATAATGAGATTGGACATGTTGGATGAAAATGGCATTTCAAGATGATTTTTGGGCGGCTCCATTCATTTGTCGATGTAATTTTTTTTTGAATGTCTAGTTATTTCACAATTGGCTATATATTCCAGAACTTCAAACATTATTTTAAAATAACATTTCCATACTTCATACCCAATTTCATCATAATCGGTTTCGAAATGTGTAGCGTGCCGTTATCGTGAGGATGGCTCGGGTGCCAAAATTTGTTGGGCGCTAGTCTACCTGGCTAAACGTGCCGGGCTACGCACTCGAAGAGCAGAATGGCTTGCAGGGCGGTCTCCCTTGTCTAATTGTACATGAATAAAAAAAATAATTCGTCAGGAGCATGATTGTTGTGTTTCTCTCGTTTGTGGTATCTCCTTTCAGCCAGGAATCTTGGACGCCGATAAACTCTCCAAAGTAATGCACGATAATGGGACTCACAGGATCCGCCATCTGTCTCGTACTCCCAATGGAATAAAAACACAAGTTATTAGTGACCGATACAAAAGAAAAACATCTCCTTAGCCTGGGATAAGATGTAATGCGATTTACCCAGTACGTTCACTAACGTGAGTTAATTGGAAGGAGCAATGATGATGTAATTACATGGAAATTAAATGGTCGGAGCACTTCAGGAAGCGGATTGGATACAAGCGTTTTGTTGACCACCTGAATCGAGTATCGATACGCGCTTTCAGCCATCTCCTATCATACACTACGCGCTACAACCACGCGACCGCCACAAATGGCTTAGTTCCATTCAATCGAGCGTTTTTCAGAAGCAATTTTTCTAGAAATTAGGATTCTAGGCGCTCGAACGGCTCTATTAAAATTTTTATTAAAATCGTTAAACAAAAATATAATACAAAATACAAACCATAAATAACTACTCATTTGAAATCATTTCGAGGAATTGTCGTTTTAGGTGAATTGTCGTTTTGGTGAACAATCGAAAAACAATTGTTAACAATCCAAAACGACAATTCACCGAAAAGGACAGGCCGCCGGAATCGACAATTCGCCGAAAAAGACAGTTAATCGAAAACGATACTTAAAAAATGACAATCCACCGAAATTAAACTAGCGTAGCGTACTTAGCGATCTACATCACCGAAAAATGAAACGATTTACCAAAATTTCGAATTTTTTTTTGTCGAAAATTAACATCCGAAAGTAAAATAATCGAAAAAAATTATCGCAATTGAACACATATTTAATGGGAGTTAACGCTATTTATGGATTTTTTTAAATCATTTTTCTTAGAAATGAAGGTTGGGCCAGAATAATTAAACATTTCAGGCATAATAAATTCTTTATCGCAATAATTAATAATAAATCATAAAATGAAAACTAAATTGGGCAAGATTGTTTGTTGGGCGTTTTGTTGAAATTTAAGTTTCCGCAAAACAACAAATAAAAACTGTTTACTGTATCCCGAATAATTATTATTATTTTGTAGTGTTATTTGCAGCGCCGCATATAATTGAAATTATTTTAATTATTCGGGATTCGATATCAGACACGAGATTTTGGGTTTGATATTTTAATAATTCGGTATTTTGAAATCCGAGATTTTGTTTTCGGTATTTCGATCGTCGAGATTACGTACCCAACGCAATTTCATTAATATTCCTCAAAATTATGAAAATTGGAAAAAGGGGGTTTAGGGATAGTAGCTTCTATCCTCTAAGGTATACAACGAATTAAAGTAGCCTCAAAAAAAATATTTTTTTCGGTATTTTTCATTCATTTTTTCGAATTTTTTCATTCGATACTTTCGTTTCTAGTTTTCGGAATCGGTGGCTAAACTTAGACCGTCTAAAAAATTTGTAAATTGCTTTAAATTCGATCAAATATATGTTTAATGTTTTATTTTGCGATCACTTTTTTTATTTTCGAATATTAATTTTTCGATAAAAAAATATTCGACGGTTTGGTAAATCGATATCATTAGTTTCAGCTCATTGGAGTGATTCCTATGTGATACGTTTGAAATATTTTCGGTAAACTATAATTTTCACTGAATTGTCGTTTCCAGAGAATTGCTTTTTCGGTCAAAAAGTTTATTCGGCGGTTTGAGGTTTTCGGTTAAATATTTTACGCTGAATTGTGGTTTTCGGTGAATTGTTTTTCAAAAAATTAACGTGGAATTCAACTTATTTTACAGTTATATATAACCGTCGAGGAGTACCAGCCCTAAAAATTTACAAATCTGTTTTGTATGTATGTTTCAGATGTTCAACACCTTTTAAATCCCGACTGATCGCGCTCTTGGACTCAATTAATTTTTGTTTAATTCGACCGATAAATATTTTCAACGAGCATTTATTTTGGGCAACCTTTGACTGTTCAACAAACTAATTAAAACTAAAAAGTTTTTGCAATTTACTTGCCAGGGTGTAAAAAATCCAAAGCGGTTATATTATACTAGTTATGAAACCGTACAGCTTTGAAAAAATCTATTTTCCCCGAAAAATAATTGAATCACGTAACTGTATTGTCACGTATCGTGATTTACCTTTATTTAATTTTTGACATCAAATTTGTTTAATACGTTTTTAAATTTTGTTTCAAATTTCAGAAATTCTCCTTTTACTTGATGTTAATAGGGAAGCAGGATTTTTTTAACGCGTAGTTCTGCAAAACTAATGACTGATTTAAAAAGTTTACTTTTAGTATTAATTCATCTGCACGAATACAGACCAACGATTGATTAAAATACGAGCGATTTTATGTATTACTAACAATTTCCCCTAAATTTGTGCTGCCAGTAATACATGAATGCTTGCTTACTTTAATTATGTATAAACATATGAGAGACACGATGAGATGACCCTTGGATGCAATTGATTAATTATTTCAGTCGTTTACAATTGATGCCGATAGATACATAGGCCAAATATAGATATCATGTACCTAATACTATAACACAAATTAGCAAATCGTACCTAGAAAACGTATGTATGTGTAAATAATTAGTTGTTTCTGTGGTTAACTAATCCTTTCCTTAGATTACCTTTAATATGAGGATGCAGGCAGAGCCTAGGCCCGCATAATTCTGGAGTACGTTTCGTTATTCAAATATGCTTTTAATGTGCTATAAATATCTAGGAAAGCCTTTATGGTTCATCTCGTATTATATCATATTAATTTAAAAAAAATCGCAATAATTCTTAAAAAAGAAATGAGATATAGCGAGTGTTGAATGAAAAGGCCTTAATATAATTCTTCGGAAATATTACTTTTTCGTTAAATAATTCGCTAAACAATAACTAACCAACCTCGCCCCTATGTAGTTCTTTTTCCGAAGAATTATTTCTCCAAGATTTTTTTTCGATGAATTATTAAGAATTTATTTTCGTAGAATTGTTCGTGAATGTAAAATTTAGTGACTTATACCTGAGTATAATATACAGTTTTGATTTTTGGTAAAAAAAATTCAAATTGTGGTTTCAAATATTCTTGGCTCAGAAAATCTGAACAGTCAACTTCAACAAAACCATATTGCGCTGTTTGCCACGTCTATCATAATACTATTATAATAAGTATTTCGTTAGAAAAAAAATTGCCAGGAAAATGACATTTGTGTGACAGAAATGATTAGAAATAGCACGATCTGAATTTAGTGTCTCTAAACATGTTTCTATTCCACTCCAATCCCGTTGAATCCTGTAAATAAAATTTCTACAACATTTTTTAAGCTAGATATGGCCAAATCAGGATTGTACTTTTTTCTTCATCATTATTGCTGTAAAAAGGTAGTTGATTTCGAATCAATTCAATTATTATTTGCTCAATTTGACCAACTTTATTCATTTGACCAAAGTTTAATCAGAAATAGTTTTGTTTAAAAATGTAATACGTTTTAGTGATTTCAAAAAATCTTAATTATTCTTCATCACGTCATCCTCAGGCTAACCAATGAGGCAAAAGAGATCTCTTTAGAGCGAGAGAGAGAGAGATGATAAAATGTCAGGTAAAGAAATTATTTTACCTGACATCGTGTGTATTTTTCCAAAGTATTTATAAATAGCCCCCAATAAATAAATGCTTTTATGCCGAAGAATCATATTTTTGATACGTTTCTATTCCCTTTTGTTTCAATTGACCTGCAAACTCTGGATACAAGTACGAAATTGTGAAACCTCCGGAAATATCTGATAAAATATTATATTTCTAAAATAACTAAATTCCGGAAGTATGAGCGCTTTCCGAATGGATGTCATTTCTTTAAATTCGTTAAATTCCTTATTTTTGAGATATTCGTATGTAGCATTTGGTGCATTAACCAAAAAATTCGCTTGTTGATTTGTGAAAATTAGGAAATATTACAAACAGCAATTTTATCAGGCCATTTTCAACGTTATATGTCTGATAGCCTGACTAAAAAATTGTGTGAAATAATATTAGCGAGAAGAAACTCTTGATGGACAGCGTTCCTAGAATCATGGCTGGTGTTCTTCATTCTTCATCGAAAAGTATAAACCGTCTATTTTCTTGGTCATTTTACAAAGATTATTCTTCCTTTGACGGAAAATTTATTTTTCCATGAAAATAAGAAATGGGAAAGTCTTTAGCACAGACCGGTTTTTCCAAAATATATTTTGATTTCACTCATAATTTAAAATTACGTAAATAGAGTACGTTATTTTATGTTACATTCTGAAAAGAACAAGCTTTACATCGGGGGGCTTTACTCTACTCTACGCTTTTACTGAATCTAGTTAGTGATGGCATGGCCTCAGATTAAAATTCGAAATTCAGTTTCTTAATATTAGATTATATAATGATCATTCTAGGAATTTCTGGAGTTTTGACGGTGTACTCTTAAACAAATTCAAAACGTATTTCGTTTCCTTAAAAGCCTAATTCCTTTCATTACATAAATATTGATTACGTATGTACATAAGTAATGATCCATATTCAGTCAAAACCATTTAGAGAGCTCTCGTTAAGATTGCTAATGCTTAAATCAAGTAGATTATAGTTTTACCAATAAAATGTAAAATTACAGTTTAAATATTTTAGTTTTCCCCCGAAATACATAATGCATTGCTTAACATCTTTGTCTTTACTACAACAAGCTTTAAAACAATTTAAATTTCACTCAGGTAGTTTTATTCCGAATTCAAATTCTTAAAGACAAGAGACAACTGATCCTCAATAATGTCTAACCATCGAGATAAGGTTACCAAGTCGTTGGAAGTTTGGTTTCGAACTAATGAAATCTTCAAATTAAAATTCGGTCATCTCATCAGACTGTGGTGACCAAACCACAAAAATATTGAAAATACTTTGAACTTACATAATCACAATGCCTTAGCGAATTATTATGATTCGCTACGTAATTGTCAACCCTTTCGTAACCTCGAATTTTATTGTATTTAACGCATACATGCGACTTCTATATCAAATTTTGGGTTATTCTGGATGATAGCCAGATATTTCTTTTATTCGGTGTAAAAGTAATATCTGGCTATCATCCAGAATAACCGAAAATTTCAATGTCCAACCTGTTTGATATCGATACATAACACGAAAGAACGTAATAAATAAGTAATAAGTAATAAATTAGTTAAGTTTTCACTGAACGATTTTCTCTTTCGAAAAATGAGCTTCTAAATTTCTGATTGAATGTTAATCTTCGTACTAAATATATTTTAAAAATTATAAGCCGAGTTAGAAAATTGTAAACTTCACTCAAGTGATTTTCACTCATCCTATTAACAAAATTCTCAGAAATGAACGCCGATGTAGGTAGTAGAATTTTTATAATGGTTTTTATTTAACAGAAATGCAACTATAAATCCGACCCTATATGTGGTTTACAATCTAAACGCATTTACACTCCGCCGTCAGCCGAGTTACGAATTTAAAAAATATCAAATTTCAATTAATAAATTTCACTACGAATATAGATCTCATGACTGATGACTCATTATTCCAAAAATTCTTTCATCACGAAGCCAAGCGTTAATCGAAAGAACTTAAATAGTTGTGTGCCTTAGTTGTGTGTTTTAACGACATTAGAATTCTAAAATCGTTATGCTTATGCTTAATTACAAGTTGAATCACAAGATGTTTAATTTAGAATCTCACTCAACATCTTTTCACTCAATAGTTTTTCTCTCAATTGTTTTTCACTCAATAATTTTTCACTAATTCCAAATAACAAATTTCGCGGATACTAACTGGGGTTAGGTTGGTTTTTGTTTCTACAAGACTTTAAAACGACTATACGACCAGGCATTTCTTAAGTTAACTTTTCGAACAACCAACAACAACCAATTGTTGAGTGATATTTGACAGGCCTCAAAGCCACTTTGAAATTGAAAAACCAAATTATAAAATCCCAAATTTCACTCAATAAATTTCAATCTGAATAAATAATTAGTCCAGAGACATCAGGATCAGTTACTTTTGCACTCAAGTGCAAAACAGTTTTCTCTCGATGAGTGATACTTCCGATATTTTACTTCTGAACACTTTCAAAACTAGGTGCTTCAAAATACTTGTTTAGTTGAGTACTTTTGAAACAGACTATTCATTTTGTATTATTTAGGCGTATATTGCACACGAATATTTTAAGTTGTTTTGTAAAATCAAGTTTTGGACGATTGGAAAAATATCAGTGTTCATAATTTTTTTTTAATTTCTGGCATTACATACTTAACTCAGTGTACAAATTTATACTAACTGTACACAAATTACTCATCATTGTTTTTGTTTAGTTGTAAACGAGTGTTATATGTTAAAATAAAATCTTTTACGCGTAATAATCAAAGGTTGTTGTTTATATTTGTGATTTACGCGTCAATGTATAGTATGTTTCGCGTGATATGAGACGAAAAACCAACTAAAAATGATAAGAATGAATATTTCCTTAAATATCTTGATGGAATTATCAGCTTACGAATTATATGAATCCATTAACTCTAAATGCTTATTTACTAATGTTGATTATGCAACAAAATATTTTCGAAATAATTTCAATAAAACTTAAATTCTTTTAATTGGTAATTTTATTGCGCGGAATTTACCTCGATATATAAAACAACAATTACGAATTAAGATTGAATTAAATTGATAGCGAGCGATATTACATTATTTTGATGTTTTCGTATTAAGTATATTGTATTTATTTTATGTCAAACCGAGGTTTCGAAAATGCGTTACCATATGTTTTTGAGTTTCGAGCGAATTAAAGTAAACATTTCAAATCTTTGAATATCGCAATTTAATGCGTGCTTGTACGGAAACAGTGAGGGTTAGAATACACTAAAGTCTCGAGTTGCGTCGGTTCAACTTGAGCTGTAAACGAATGTGGGACAATAGTTTCGTGTATGTGTATTAACTCCAGTAGAATTTGATTAAGTTCCTCTGGTTCGTAGTAAAATTACTAATTTAGCGAAGGACGTTAACTTCGAGGGCATGGTTGAAGCCGGATTCGCCGAAATTATACATTATGATGATTTAATTATGCCTACTGAAGAGGTAATGGAAATGGTCGATAATATCAAGAAAGAAACTGATAATTTGTTAGAATTTCATGATTCAAATCCTCTTAAAACAAACATCTTGGCACAAAAATTAAACTAATATCTGACGTACTTGGTATTTTAATAAACAAAGATCCCGACAAAGGACAAAGTGCCAGAATTTGAACAAGCATTAGAACAAGCATCAGCTGTTATAATGACATCCGAAAATCAAGAATGCTGCAACACAGAACACTCAAGGTAGTTCTATTCAAAGGTTCACAAGAGAAAAGCAATTATCGTGATGTGATTTGAAGGAGATTGCCACTTAAGCCTAATACTAAGTAGTGATGCAATAGACGTTTCTCTTATTGGATTTGGCTGTTATAATTTTTATAAAGTACACATATTTTTGAATATTTTATGATTTTTGATTGATGTGTCGTTTTTCGATTGGGGTTGTTGATAGGTCATTGAATACTGAAGAAATAGGCAAGATTTTTGGCATATCAATTCAAGATGCGTCGCATGTTTCTAGAACCACGCAACTCGAGACTCTAGTGTTTTCCAAATTAGTTGAATGAATTGCTTATATCTATGTACTCTTCAATAAGAGAAATTTTTTATATTATATACATTTAGACATCGTCAAAAGTTGATATTAATCATTAACTTTTTGATATTTATAAATCTTTCAAAATTAAATTTCGAACATGATCGTCACAAAAATTAACACAAATTTTTATTTCTTTAGACAATTTCATTCTCCTCTTGCTCCGTCGCAACACAACTAAAAATTTCTTAATAAACATCGAAATATGTTTGCATTATAATCATGAATATAACTATTACAAAATACTATTTAGTGTTGGATTTGTTAACTTGATCACATTAAGCAAAATGTGTCGTTAATAATTAAAACAAAATTGTTTAATTTTCGTATTGAAACAATATGTGTTCTACAAATGTTTAAAAGGTTGTGGGTTACTGTAGTTTTAATGGTTATCAGATGATCCTTCATCATCTTTCGAAGCTGGTGTCCTATTATGGGACTGGCTAGTATAATTTTTGAGAAATGGATAAAATGAGCAAAATAGGTTTTGTACTTCGACGACCTAAGTAGTTTTTTGTGAAATGACTAAAATACACGTTTACCAAAATCATTCGACCCTTGAATTCATTTCGACAGTAAACTGATCATAATGTATAAAATTTGACGAAATTTCTCAACTATTTGTCTTGGATGTTTGTTTGTACAAATGTATGTTGGTAATGTTACGAATTTTGCTTGTCAAACTCGGTTCGTATCGCTGGATTGCGAATAATTTGACGATTTACAACAACGAATCTTTTAATTTAAGCAACAATTTCCAAATATCCACTCAACACTTTAAAAAAAACAAAACAATACTAGTTTAGGGAATACTAGTTTTTCGCCATTTACTTTCGTTTGAACCTGTCGCGTATAGCACCTTCACTACGCCTAAGATATCCTGTGCTCCTCCCACAATTAATTCAACAATAATCTCATTTTTATGAGATTTATTTAATTTTGGATGACTTCGTGACAAATTTATACAATCTTATTAGCAAAGTTTTACTGTGACTGTAGAAACAAGAAAAATGAAATTAATGACTTAAGGCGAAAGATTTATTGTCGGTCTATGAAAACGTTAATTTTTTACTTAATAGAGTTAATTAATCGAGCGTAATTAAAACTCTCAATGCATAGAAAGCCACGTTTCCCCAAAGAGTGACATTTAACAGCTATGATGGAAATGCCGAAAAAATTAAAACAAATCAAATTAACTTTAACAGAATGTCCATTTTACAATGTATTTAATCTCTATAATAGAAATAATTCCCATGTTTAAGATTTGCACAGGACGAGGGAATATTGATGAACCCCGATTAGGTGCTTCGTTAGAGGAAGTTTGCTGTTTGTTACTAAAAATATCTTTCAACATGAGAATAACAATAAGTTATCAAATCTTAATCACTAAGGTAATTATGGAACCCATTTCTTATCAATAAATAAATTTTATAATTTATGTTGTCACAACCATCGTTTTCTTCTTTAATCGTGAAGACACAGGTATATTTTTTAGGTTTCGCGCCAGCGAATTCGGATGAGATGGTAGTTTTCTTGCATAGCTGATCCGCATCTTTTGAAATTCGTCTTCGGTAGTTAGGATGCTAAGGTGTATATTTTTGTTTTTTACGAGCCAGATTGCTCCTGTAATCATTCTAAAAAATGTTGACTGTGTTCGTTGGACAATGTCAATCGAATTTGAGGTTGATTGCCATAATTGACACTTATACGACCAATTTGGTTTAATCATTGTGTTATACAGGAGAAGTTCGTATTCTAGGTCAATGGTTGAATATTTTTCCATTAACCAGTGAATTTTATCCACTTTTAATTTGATATGGTCTCGTTTCATTTCAATATGTTTTCGCCAAAACAATATCCTGGTTTTGTTTTTTTAAAGAAAGTATTAATCATCAATATCTACACCTTTCGGGAGAGATAGTTTCTATATCTATTATTTACTTTTGTATTAGATAAATTTTTTGGTTTAAAATAATTCATGAAGTAAGTTGAGACTTGCATCTCTGCTCTCCATTATTTTAGTAAACAATTAATTATTTATCTTTAAATTTTACATGCAATATAAGAAAACAATCGTTGTGTTTAGTATTGTTTACATCAGACCATTATTGTTTACACGAAAATTATCTGCTGTTGGCATTGGTCATGATTTTATGATAATAATTACTGACAAGGGTTCTATCGACTTGTATCGTCTGTAAAAAATGGCAGTATTTATTTTTTTATTTACTGGTAGTTTGCATTGTCGGTACTGTTGAACTCAAAAATGCATTATGAACGCATTGCTGACAAAGCTAATCGACGCGCCAATTTATTTTTGCTTTTCCGTTCCCCTACCCAATAAATTCTCGTCCTCCATTTACTTTCTTTAATTATCCTCTGCCCAGTACCCGACAATAATGACTTGAAGTTAAATCAGAGACCTCTTGTTTCACCCTTCAGCAGATACACGTGGAAAGCACTAAAACGGTTTTCAATCAATTCCTTTCTAGATGTTCTACGTACCAAAAGTCTTGAGAAATAAATCATGTGATTTGGGTTTAGGACAAGAACACTTGGTTTTTATTGCAAAATTGACTGAGAGCAATATTTAGACAAAATAGAGAAATTTGTGTAAATATTCACGAATTTTAAAAGAAGAAGCGTTTTGGGCTCGAAAATTTGCAGCTGAAAATTTAGTCGTTCAATAAATATAAATGGATGATTAATGTTTGTAGAACCTATGGCAACTGATTTTTTAACCCCAATCCGTAATTAAGCAAGAGCTAAGTAGAATTGAAAAAATTTTTGGAGGGGGGAGATGGTGCGTGGCCGAGAGAGATGATGCAACAACAATTTCATCATCAACGCCGACAAGCATAGCTTGGATTATTACAAATTTGGGTGACGGCGGAAGAGGAACAGCGTCGAGTAAATTATAAAATCGAATGAAACGAGAACATCCCCCCTCCACGGCCTGACAATATGCCTCATCCAGCAGCCTTGGGACCTGGCTAGGATTCAATTCGGCCCAATACCTCCATAGAATGTAGCACAAGTGAGAAACAAGAAGTTAGGATTTGGGATCGAATAATCTCTTCTGAAAATTCTCGAGAAACTGGAACTGGAACCAAACTCGAGTTGGATTAATGCGGCGACGGCCAATTTACATCAGATTCTTTTAGTTTAGATCTTTTCGGGCATCCGCTTGGCACTCGGCCACTAGCAATAGGCATGTCGATTGCCCAGCTGATTTTTAAGCTAGTTGCAGTCCGAAATTCGTCGATCCTTTTGCGAATCGTTAAGCTGGGCGGAACAGATTCCCAGGGTTTTATTTGGGTTTAATTTATCAGTGCTGCTGCATCCGTTGACTAATCCTAACATAAGCAAATGATCCTTCACTGCCAGTCCACGAGATAGCAGTCCCTTACGCACCATGTAATGCGCCTTACACCGCTTATACAGTATCCGATTTTTGTTGGTCTTTTCGGACATCAAATTTTCGGCCTGTCGAGGAATCAGCTTCTGGTTCTTTTATATTATTCAAATTTATTAAAGTTAAAACTATTTAATTCAATATTTATTCAAATTTTATGTATTTATAATTATATTCAATATCTTAAAAAGTAGCACATATTTTCAATGACATGAAAAATTTGCTATTTCATATATGTTCCACGTTTTTTGTCTGTATCGAATAAAAAACTATTCAGGCAATTCCAATTCAAAATTTGTACAAAATCAATTTTGACGTCTAAAATCGGAAGGTGAATCCGGATAGTTTGTGTTGCGATATCCTACAGAAACGGATGTTTAACGTCTTCAATATAGTCGGGATGATCTCAACAACGCGCTCGAACATAAGGCAAATGGTATGAGCATATACGCAATTTAAAACATCCCGAACAATATTACTTTACAAATAGAGAGGCGTATATGCTTTAAATGTGCACAGGCCACCCATCGGTATTAACAACGGCAGAAGAGAAGAAAAAAATTAAAGAATATATATCTTATATATTGTGACAGTGTTCAGCTCTTATTAAAAATTTCAAAAGAGAAAATAATTTTAAAAATGAAATCCCGATATATCGTAACGAGACTCGTGGCGTTTAATTAAAGGTCTCTTTACAGAGCCAAATATAAGGGAATGGTTTCAGCAAATTAATATGTATTTGTTGCAAAATAACTATAAGGATATAATGAAGGACCCGAAGCGGATTTCCAACCGTGTCAAGAGCGCTTTTTTACTAGCACGTAAGGAAAAGTGTGTTTCAAAAGCAAAAGGCGAGAAACTTGTATATAACTTAACAAATAATGATGAAAAAGAGTGCCTCACTGCATTAATAAGGGTGAGCGCTTCAGGAGATATTCCTCCACCGATAGTGGTGAATAAATATGAAAGGACTCCCTTTGCACTTAGACGGAAAATGCCAAGAAGCTGCGATATGGGCTGCTTCGATTTCGTGTGGATGACGGGAGAGGTTTTCTTCGAGTACATCACAAATGCATTTCTCTTGTGGTTAAAGCAAAGTTATGGGGAATTTCCGGTTATTTCGTCCCTAGATGCTTTTAGAACCAGCGGAATTTATCCAGTTTATGCTGATGCGGTGAATTATAGTAAACTGTTAAAAAATCCGCAAAGTACGCTACATTTTCTGCTAAATTTGAGTCATTTTTAACAAAAAGCCAGTTGCAATCATTTAAAGCTACACAGGGTGTATCAAATGGCATAAAAGAGGACAAACCCTTTATAATGTTTGGGTCAATATAACACAAAAATGTGAGCAGCATCCGAAGCTAATAAATTTATCTGTGACTGAAATTTGTATTTAAAATTCCCACCTGAGCGCAACCAAATTCCAGATAATGTATCAAAATGTTAAATTCTAAAGCAGAACAACTTCTGATGGATGAAAATTGATTGTACCGAATGTGGAAACGCCTTATAAAAAAAGTTTCTTTTGACCAGAAAATAGAACTATAACAAAGTTTCGCTTAAAAAAGTCAAAAAACGAATTCCCAGTGTGATTGTTTCCGCCGATGAGTACATTACATACAACACAAAAAAAAAACTTAACAAAGAGCGCGAAATTAAAATGAAATTGGAACGGAAACTAAAAAGAGAAGCCAAGAAGACAACCAATGAAAAAACCGTAGTAAAAAAGAACTAAAATTGAAGATAAAATGCTCGCACTTGTTTGATACGTTTGTAAATATCGATTGCTACGTAATAATTCTTAACTTTTTCAGAAAATTTAAGTTGGATGAATGAAAATGGTTTTTCACTCAATACTTCCTATTACTATCTGATTCTAAGATAAACAAGTGTTTAAGATCAAACTTGAAATTGTCGCGCCATATGTCAGTATTATAGCCACTTACCCTATGAGGGAGGGTTGCACCTATGAAAAACTTTGAAAGTAGGAAAAAATCGTTTTAGGCTGATTTTGGGCGTGCCATTATCAACACAAAATAATTCTTATCTATTTACTGTGTCCAGTGTGTTAAGAGGACACTCGTCCAGTAATAATCTTAGACAGAGAGCAAAAAGGTTGGTTGGCTATGTAAAAATCTATTTAATTGTGCAGAAACTTGCAATAAAGATCTTCCCTATATATGTACTTCTGAACGCCCCTCGTATATAACTTGCAAACCTTCCAACAAAACATATCCACAGTAGTATGTACAGCATACATTTTTAAATGTATTTTTGGCGTCTCGTTTCGCTGAATAATTAGAGCAAAACGTTTTTTTAAAAACAAGAATATTATTATCCGTTTATTACATATGCATTGAGCAATTTACGAGTATAAACAATTCTTGACGAAAAGTAACTAAAAATAATATTGGACCGTTTTCTCGTATGTTGGTTGTGTATGGTAACATTGTATAGTCTAAATTTTGGTTGAAATTATATAACATGCATAATTTTTTTTTGTACAGACATTGTTTAGATAGCAACACAATAATATCGCTATATATGAGATCGATAAAACGTGATACAATAAAATTAGAAATTAAAATTTTTTTGTTTTACCGGAAATTTTGTCTAAATAAAACACGAATTTGAAAATATTCAATTATTCTAAAATAATTTCACAAAACAAACATAAAAATTTCCTATAATCGATCTTGTAATAAATTAGTCGTCGTCGACGCAAAGAAATGTCAAAGTCAAGAAATTCATTGACAATTTTATATATAAGAGAGAGAAAATAAAAATGCCGACCGGCGCATATAACAACACTATCTAGGTAAAATTATGCTAAAGAGCTTCCACGTTGTATGGTATAATAATGCGGCGCGCGGTACATAGAAAAAAAATTTCTCGCTGTTTGTTATATCACCACAAACCACTTTTACTTACGTACGTTTTATGTATTTAGAGATCAAGCTTAGCGCGCGCCAAAAGAAAATACATAAAATGGTAGTAATAACAGTAATAATAGTAATAATAATAATAAGAAAACAAATAGAAATTGTTACAAAATAAATCATAGAAAATATAAAGAAATGCAAACCTTGGCATTGACCGAATTTCTTATAAAATATACTTACATATTCACTTTTACTATTGAATGTATCTTTGAGTCTTTGAGATGTAATTTAATACAAATACGATATTCATTTTAACTGTTCTCGTGTTACAAACGAGATATGATCAGGTTGTATTTTTTGCATCTGGGACATTCCATACTCGATGGGATTATGCAAGTGAATCATAATTAGCTCCTTCGTTTGTGTAACATATACGATTTGAGATTTTGTATTAAAAACTTTGAAGCACGAAATTATTCCATAGATTTGTAGAAGGAATGTGATTGAGATTATGATTTCTTATTTCTTTGTAGAGTTAACGAACGCGAATTATTTTATAATAAGACGCTTATTTTCTGAATGTTAAATTGGATTTATATATGATATATTGGATCATGAATGTAAAATATATGAAACTGGTTATTGACTAAGGCCTGTGGGGAATTATTTTAATTGATTATTTAATTGAACGGAAATTAAAACAGTTGGCCAAAGTGATTTTCAAAATCAATCAATTTTCTATTTCGAACAAAAAGTTAAAGTTACCATTAAAATTACGTGTATTCTTTCGATGGTTGAAGAAGTCCCGGATAATTGTGATGTACTGCCAAGGTGTATTAATGTATTGATTATTGCCTAAAATAACGGGTTTTGTTTATAAATTAAATTTAAATAACATGGACACCACATTTACAGACTATCACAAATAAAAGTAGCTATTAGTTTTTGGTAGGCCAATAAATCTACTTTGCTTTCGTATTCTGCGAAAATCATGAATATCTTTTTAGTATCACTTCTAAGAAAAATTCGACGACGAGGTTTCATGTGAGTTAATCAGAACTTCGGCCAAGAACAGCAGAACTCAACAAAATCTAAAGTACTTCAACTTGATTTTTGATATTATTCTTGAACTTCTAAACCGTTACCCAACCCCAGAATTGTTGCTTGCTCCAAAACCTTTCAAAAAATTTATCTACCTCCAGCGCCACAGCCGTCATATTAAGGTACTAAAACAATAAGGTGCTTCGGCAACTTTGTAACATTCTTCAAGAACTTTACAATGATATATAATACGTATATATTCTATAATAAAAACACTATTGTGGTATTGTCAAAATAGTTAATCTGATCCAAGACCTTTCAAATGATAAACTGTACGAGTATTCGTGGAGAAAAGAAACCGAAAAGCTGGGTGTTTTGTTGGGGGTTTTTCTTTGGCAGGTACTCTTTGACGTACATATCCTAAAAGCTTTTCAATTTTCTGAAAAAATTCAAATTGCTCAAGTGATTCGGGAGACAACATCGGAATACAGAATCTTGTTGGAATGGCCAATTTGTTTTTTTTTCAGCGCAGGGACCTTATTGGTCATTCACAGGTCATTTATTGTTAGTTTTGTTAAGATTTTGATAACTTTTGCCAAAACACGTGCAAGGGTCAAGTGCTTTACTTATTTGTAAAACTATTTCAATTTAATATTGGATGTTTGAGAGAAATGGATATAAAAACAAATTAATATTTTAATAATCTTGGTAGTCTTTGAAGTGCAATCCAAAATATTTGCCATATTTGCTTACAAATTTATTTTTGGTCTTAAATAAATTGCATACCAAGACACCGTCTCCATCTGTCATAAACATTTGATATTTTTAATTTTAAAAATGGCGACTTCAATCTTTGGTTGTGCGGTTTATTATTCTTTGGTTTACGTTGTGATGCTCTGCCAATTACATACAATTTTTGTTTCAATTTTTATTTTTTAATTATTAAGGAAATTTCCTAATGATTTCAAAATGTCAAAATATAATAGGTGTCTCTTTGGTTCAATTTTGATCAGTCAAACGAGCAACAACAAAAAACAAATTCTAACCCTAAAATTTAGTTATTGTGTTCTCGCAGAAATTAATATGCATTTCTGATTCATCGTGAATGCTGCAATAAATTCCCACGGTAAAATTTTCTTTTTTGCGAAGATGTAGTTTTTGAACTGGCAATTTCTATGTAAATGTTATTCTCATAGTGCATAAAATACAGTGAATTTTACACGGATCTTCTCTCAGTAATTTTGTATGTTCTTTGACGATAATTCCCATTAGACGAAGCTTTTGGAACCCAACGAATTTAAATGCGGAATCTTTGTGGGTTCAAACAAATCAAAATTTCATAAATTGTACCTAGGAGTTTGCCCCTATCATCATTAGTTTGTCTTTAAATAAACACATTGCTTTAAGGCTCACGGCGTTTTCTTCTTTCAGATTATGAATATTTGATTTTAGTTTTTGATCAATATTTTATTTGGTAACTTTGGTCTGTAGAACCAAGTTATTGAAATGACAAAAATGGTGGAAGGGTCCAAAACCACTTTTATCGGCATTTTGGCGGTCTCTGAACTCAGAAAAGCAAAATCTATTCCAATTTTCTTCTATTTCTAATTCGGGAAATTACAAAGCTTTTAGGACCTATACATCAAAGGGTTACCTGGGTTAAGGTACCTGCCATATGAATAGACAAAAATGCCAAACATCCCCATTTACGGTATTTTTCGTTATTTCTAAAGTAGCAGTGTAGTATACTGCTTGGAAAATTTTGGAACAAACATTTTGACAATACCAATTTAGTTCAAAATCCACCGCTTTGGCGCTGTTGGCAAATTATTTGTATCTTAAAGAATATAAACCAGACGTATATCGTTTCAAAGTTTTTGAGGAATGCTACAAGATAGCCGAAGCGCACCTTACTGGTTTGGCACTGAACGCACACATTTTTCTTTCCCATGAACGGTCTTGAGCCAAGCAACAATTTTGTTATCAACAATTTAGTTCACAAATAAGCCGGTTTGGCGCTGCTAGTAAAGTATTCGTTTATTTTAGAAGATACTGTCTCGCACCATTTCGTCGCTGGCGACGACTTATGAGTTAGTTATAGTATATTTGCATGTCATGCTACTCTCCACTAGTGGAATGTTTGACCATTACTTTTATAATGTCCTAAATGTTTGTTAAACTATTTTTTTTCAACTAAAATGGAGATTTTTGTAATTTTAAAATGTATGGCAAATTGAACGGCAGCCGCAATATTTAACAATCAACATGTAATCCAAAAATTGAATTGGGCTTCAGTTTAGGATGTAATTAGTAATTACATATAATCTTTTCTTTTAATTCTTTTCTTGCGTCTAAAACCATTTATGTATAACCGTGCGACAACACAACATTAAAATCTTCAAATAAGTTCTGTTTATGCTGCGTACATGACGGCGGAAATTAAAAGCATCACACTCGCTCCCGAACTCAAAACCAATCAATTTTCATGAAATGCTTTATGCCCCGCCTACTAGTACCATACTCTAGTTGAAATATTTTTAACTTTGTTGTTGTTTTCTGTGCGAATTCTGTGCGATACCATGGTATTTGCGCCGAACTAACTCTCAGTGTCAACATATATGCAGTTTTACTGCACTGCTTTTTACTTGCTTGCATTCGCCAAAGTTTAGCCTCCTTTTAAATTTAAAAAAGCGGGTCCTTGTAAAACCTATACAGCACCGAGCATAGCCATAAAGATAACCTAGAGTAAATAGATTTTTCAGAAATGTTGATGCTGTGCTGTGGCTTATTAAACATTTTTTAGCTAAAATTGAAAGGCGGTAACCAACGAAACGTAAAAAAAACGTTTATATAGGTTTATTCGCATATGCGGCTTGGTTTATTTTACTGAATTTGTTGTACTCCTTTCAATAGTAGTTTATCTTTTAGATAATTCGCGTCATAAGTCCCAATTGTCTTCTATTTAGATTATATGTAGTCTTTCTAATGTAAGATACATAAATTTGTACTTGCCGACTAATTTGTATCTCACCCGCAAGGCCGTTGAGGCTAAGGTCAAAGACAGACTTTTATGAAGTCATTTTAACATTTAAAAAGTCAATATTCAAAAATATCGAGTACGAAATTTGTGAAACGTGTTGGTCAAGTTTAATTGTAGTTAAAATATTATAAATTCTAATAGGTCAATTTACAGTAAAATAATTTACAGAAAAATGATTTATAGTAAAATAATTTGCAGAAGAATTATATTGTTTCAAAGTAAAAATTACGCGTGTAATGAGAAATGGCTTTGTTCCGTTTAAGTTTGCCACTTTCCAGAACCGCATGCGGAGCTCATATTTCAAACTTATTTTCATCATATAAACTCAGTTTCATTCAAATAGTTGGATGAATGGCTTATACCATAAACGGAGAATCCCATTTTCGACTAGAAAACCGATCTTCTTCCTAATCCAATCCATTTAGAACCATATCCAGAATTAATTTTGAACTCTTGTAGAACGCACAAATATCATAACTCACAAAAGATACTAAAAACAATGTAAACATTTGAATTATTTTAGCACCTAGTTTTGAGGATCCTCAAATCGGAGTTTCTTGAAGTCGGGTCTGTTGCCAATTATTTTTTGGCATTCGAAAATTTCCACTCAACAGTTATTACTAAAATCGTCCACTAAAAGTTTAAAAAGAAACCAGACCAGATTTTGGAATCATTCTAATGCGGAAATAAAACTCACACTAAAGTTCATTTGACAGCTTTATAAAATTACCGTATGGTTTCGAATTTTTCTTGACTCCACTATGTCTCTTTTTCAATGTCGAAATTTTAAGAATCAAGATCGGTATGTGGTTTGGGGTTCTGGAAAACAAAAGAGAAAACTAAGCCATTTCTCAACATACTTGGATGTAACTAAGTTTGTTCATCCTAAATACATTAGGCCAAATTGCGAGCCATTTCGTAACCAACTGGAATGCGCATCGGTTTTTATGATGCGCTTTAGATGTGGTTTATTGTCCAATGAATGGGGTGAAAAAATAAATAAACATTAGTTCCGGAAGCAGGTCTTAAAACTTGTTGAATTTAAAGAATTTAAGCCATTTTCCCACCAATTGGGACGAAACTCGGTTTGTATGGTGAATATGGGAATTCAAATGTTAGGCCTAAAAGTGGCTCTGTAAAATGGCCAATTTGATTGGACTTAATCTTTGTAATAGAAATGGAGTTAAACCATTTCGCGACAATCAGGATAAAACTCGATAGATCCTATTTGATTTGAACAAGGCTGTTGAGTATAGAAAATTTTCATTTTTCGATTTTGGATTTCATTCAAAAATAACTGATCAAGTAGAGAGAAGGGGTATACACAAAATTAGTATGCTATACTTCGCACATCGAAATCGCTCTTTTATAAAATTGCTCTCCGACACCCTTGTTGCGCACATACGAGTATCTAAATAGAAACACATAAACATAGAATTTTATGGTATTTAATATACAGAAAGAAAATAATTTCTAATCATAATTTAGATAGTAAAACTTAGTCTTGTACAATACATGGGCAACAGAAAAAATTTATCCGTTTCGGTACCGCTTCAGAAATTATAAAAGTCATCAATTATAAAATCAGTGTTCTGTTCGCCAAACTTATCGTTATCGTGTACTTCGTGTTATTTATGGTGTATATAATCGCCATCCTGAACGTATTGTTCGTCGATAGATTTGAAAGTAATTAATCTTCGCATGATGTAAGAGTATCAATAAGAGAAAGAAATGCACAAAGTGGAGAAACCATTGCTGCCGTATAAGAAAGTGTACGAGAGGATCGACATTTATCAATTTCACGACCTTCACACCAATTAGGTCGGTCATATGATGGCACAACGTGGCGTATTTGCCTAAAGTCTCGGGTTTAAACAAATATAAAATCCAACAAGTCCAAGAATTGAAGCCATTGGACCGAATAAGCGTCGTTTATTTGCTGATATTGCCTTAGACAAATTGGAGAATGATGAACCCTTTGTACGGAAAATTTTGTTCAGTGATGGGCCTCATTTTTGGTTAAACGGCTATGTCAACAAACAAAATTGCAGAATATAGAGCGAAAACAATCCAGAAGTCATTCATCAAGGTCCATTGCATCCAAAAAAATTAACTGTATGGTTTGCTTTTCATGCTGTGATGTTGTCATCGACTCTTATTTTTTCCGAAATGAGCAAGAACAGCATGTCACCATT
This sequence comes from Nephrotoma guestfalica, assembly GCA_963691935.1. Lineage (NCBI taxonomy): Eukaryota > Metazoa > Arthropoda > Insecta > Diptera > Tipulidae > Nephrotoma > Nephrotoma guestfalica. The sequence goes on from OY829915.1 coordinate 147,636,876, forward strand.
AATGGAGTGCGTTACAGATCGATGATTAGTGATTATTTGTTCGAAAACATGAAAAACATCAATATCAATGAAATTTGGTTTCAGCACGATGGTGCTTCGAGCCATTCAGCAAGCGCTACCATCGATTTGTTAAAAACAAAATTTAATGAATAATTATCTCAAGAAATGGACCGGCGAATTGGCCTCGCTAGATCTTGTGATATCACTCCATTGGATTATTTCTTGTAGGGATATTTGAAGTCGTTTGTTTATGCTAAAAAACCGACATCAATTGGCCAATTACAAACAAATATTATTCGTGCAGATTTTTGCGAAAAAGTGATCCAAAATTGGGTTGAAAGAATGCGCTAATTTTCATTGATATACTATTTAGTTTTCGTTTTATTTCATTTTAAAGTTAGGACACTCTTGTTGAATAACCCTTTATTACTGATTTACCCTAGATGGCCTTCGAGAGAAAAGAAATGCAATAGATCATGCCACATTTCCACATTCATCAGTCTTTATCTTTCGGAAAAATGTGTAAGTTCAATGTGTTTATCAAAATACGAGTAAGATTATTTTGTTACCCGAAATGGCCGAACAATCCGAATTTCTTAAACGCATCGAACAATTCTTGAGTACAGTTGTGGTACAGAGTACCATTCTCACGAGAATGAATGGTTGTAATCAACTTAAGTTGAAGTGAGTTGAGTTGAGTCTAATTTTTTAATCTATAGGGTTTTTCAATAGGAATGATATGACTTTTAAGTGACGTTTCGGCCATTTGTAATATGTCATGATCTGTCATTTTTTGTTTCATTGTATTCAATAATGTTTACAATTTCATCATGGTGAGATATACGCAAGAACAACGTTTACAAATTGCAATTACAAACGATAACGATTTTTTTATGAAAATCATCTTCTCCGATGAGGCTCACTTTCATCTGAGTGGTGCGGTAAATAAACAAAACTGTCGATTCTGGTGCGAAGAAAATCCACAAATTATTCATGAAAAACCATTACATTCATCTAAATTGACAATTTGGTGTGGTTTTTGGTCTGGTGGAATCATCGGTCCGTATTTTTTTCGAAATGAAGTTGGTAACACCGTTACTGTCAATGGAGATCGGTATAGATCGATGATAACCAACTTTTTATGGCGGAAATTGGAAAAAGTTGATCTTGACAACATTTGGTTCCAACAAGACGGGGCTGCGTGCCACACAGCAAGTGCAACAATTGAATTATTGCGAGAAAAGTTTGGATCATATCACTCTTATTGGAAAACCCTATAGAAATTGTTTTATTAGTTTTATTGCTTAATTGGTAGTATATTCTTATTGGATGAAACCTATCGGTTCATCCCAGCTCTGCAAGTCCTTTAATTTCAGCGATTCAGGGAACCACTAATTTTAAAGGATTTGTTCTTTTTACGCGCTTCGGTCCATTGGTGCGATTCAGTAGGTTCCACAGCACCTTGTTGTCATGCTGCTGCAGTCGCAGTACAGGACTTCTTGCAAATTTTTGTATTTCATCGCTGACGTATTCCATGTTTAAGTCTCGATGGAGATTGTCATTTCTAATGTACCAATGAGCATTCACAATGCTACGTATAGTACTTTGTTCTGAAATGTTTATGTGATCTTATTTGTAGTTTTCTTCGTGCAGCCCCAAAGCTAAACAGCAGTTTGTGTGTTCTCAGTTCGAAGTTTCTTCCAATAAGCCAGTGCATTTTTCTGGATTTTAAATTCAGTTTTTGCCTTTTCTTTTTAACATACGCTTTCCACTTGAGCTTAGTGTCTAGCGTCATGCCGAGGTAATCGGAATGTATGCTGATTCCCAATTTGTAAAGTTTATAGGTGTTGATTTCGATTTGTGTGAATCGCATCAGTGGTCGTAACAGTTGTTTCATCAACAAACGTTCCTATTCTAGCTTCTACTATGTTTTGAAAAATATTTCCTGTTTTCCTATCGCCTTTTCCAGTGATGCTATTTACTTGTTCCATCGTTGTGTGATGTGCTGGTATAAGATTTCTGTTCTCTATTATTCGCATTATTCTCCTGAACAACAGTGTTTCGAAAATCTTTCATGTTGTTGTTTACTGTAGTACTTTCCACTGTTTCGGAACATAACTTAGTCTAAAGATAGCATTGATTATGTGCTGTAGTTTCCTTAGTGTTTTTTCTGGTAGGACTTTGATTATTTCCAGGGCCGTTTTTTATCTTTAAGATTTTTTTTTGTTTGATTTCTTTCAGAGTAACTGGTAGCACAGATACCTCGTCTATTTTGCTTATAGGTATTAAATATTCATTATGCGCTAGTTGGTGGTTTGAAGGTATTTTCTAGGGACACTTGCATTTTAGGCCTTTTTAAACCTTTGGTGGCTTTCCACAGGGAACAGCACGTGTCAAGTTACTTAGGAAGCTAGAAACTAACTCATTTAAGTAGTCAGCTTTTTAAGTAGTTTAAGTTTGTTAATAGTGCACGTGTTTATCGCCTTTTGAAATATCAGTATATTGTATAGGAAATTCCTCGACATAACATAGTGCTCGTCAACATCTCACAAGTTGTTAATGTTGTACGTTCTGGTAAATGCGTTACTGTTCCACAACTAAAGGTGTCCCTCTAATCATCTTTTACTTATATTTAATGAATATTTTATATGTAAGCTACTTCTGTGATATCTTAAGTTCTGTTTATTTCTGTATAGTTCTGTATGATCTATGTCCATTATTAAATTTGGATATAAGTTCATATTTTAAAAGCTTAAATTACAAAATTCGGTCTAGTATTTTAGGAAATACCGACCAAATACCCGGTTCGAATCGCGATAGGGCCAGGATGCAAAAGGAAATTTTCATGAACAGATCACGATCTGTGACTAAAAGGAACACATTTACGACCTCCTATCAGCGTGCAAAACTCATGGGCCGACCCATCTTCCATGTCCAGTACTATAGGCTGGCATGGAGCTATGCAATGCGCAGATGGTAACTTAAAATCTGTCCGATAGCCGTACGTCTGCGATTTGGCAGTAATTGCGTAAAGTAAATGAACCGCCGCGAAAGAGCAGGAAGTGTTTCGGCCGCAGAAAAAGATTGCATGGATTAATAAAAAAAAGTACGAAATACGGAAATATGAAAAACTCAAAAAAATTTGCAAAATTAAATTGTCACCAGTGTTCGATGATGGTCGAACTTTTGAAATTTGCAAATTTACCGAGATCATAATGTGGACATCCAATACTCTAATAGCATAATTATGGACATTTTACTTGGCGGATTGAATTACATTTGTTAATTAATTACTATTTTAATTATTGTTCGCAAATTAAATGATTAATTAATCGTGTTACGAAATTAGCTATATGAGTGCTGGCTTTTTATGTAGATTAATGCATTATTAATCTGGAATTGTATCAGTTAAGGTACACACCTTTTTTAGGTCGCGCACATTAAGCGCCATTTTCTCAATTAAAAATACAAATAAATTAATTTTGTATTTATTACTAAATTTTATTGCGGTAAATTTTATTTTAATAGCACATTTTCGTTAGCAAACAAATCCGCAGAAACCAAGCATAAATTGAAAATCATGTAAGTAGAGGTAGGCCTTTACCATGATATAAGTATCGGGCGATTGTTAGCTGTTTGTGCTTTACAGTATACGAGTTCCAATATGTGTACAAACAATTTTGTGTTTAAATAGTGGAGGAGAGTGCAACCCACTAATTTATAACAAAAACTCTTATATAATTAATAAATAAATAAATACATAAAAAACTATAACAATATCAAAACTATTGATCTTTCGTTGTTGGTTTTATTATTATTGTATACATTTATTTTTTTCTCTATTCATAAAGTGGTAAATGTCACATTTTTGTAATTTTAATATACAATTTTTATATTTTTTTGTTGTATTTTGATTTCCCAATTCCACAGTGGAATTTGTAATTGCTTATATATTGACCAATAAATAATTTTAGTGCATTTTGTTTTTGTGTAAGTTATATGCAAAAAACGATACCGCAAACACCTGTTTATTATCACAGTGTGAAACTATACACTTAGTAGTTGGCTGGAGTGGTGCCTCTACTACACAACAAGTGTTAATTGATTTATAATGAAAGTGAAATCAAGCTCAAATATAATATAAGAGCTCTGTTTTGTATACGATGATAACACAATACCATCATTTTTACAAAACTATATTACAAAATTACAAAAGTGCGAAAATAATAATAATTATTATTATTATTTAATGAATGAATTGTATGTCTATATGTTGTGCATTTAAATATAATTAGATTATTGTCATGGCAACATTGCACGTTTATAAACGGTTGGGTATTGTCTAAAAAAAAGTTTCTCTCAAAAAAATTATGACGAATTGTGTTGACTGTTTGAACTTTCAATTTTTTACGTTTTTCTGAACATAATTTCGAAATCTTTTAAAAAACAGCTAAATTAATATTTGTTCGATATATAATAAAATAATTGTCATTTTATTATATTTTTGTCGTTCGTGATTACGAAATAGCCCAAACACTTTCGTTCATATAATTTTAACTAGGTAAATTCAAATGTAAGAATGTAATCTTAAAATATTTAATTATTATTTTTTGTTCTTTTGAAAATGTTATTAATAATTTTTTTTTGTAATTATTATTTTAGCGGTACGGGCAGATCGCATGCGAGGTGGTAGAAATAAATTTGGGCCAATGTATAAAAGAGATCGAGCGCGAAAATTACAAATACTTAGGCAAAGACAATTAGCGTTACAAGCAATTAGAGGTTCAATGGGTGGTGGAAGCGGGGGAAGTAATGGTGATGGTGCACCGTCCCAATTATCGCCAACTGGTTACCAGCAACCATATACAAATATGCAAATAAAACAAGAGATACAAATTCCACAGGTGAGAGTAGTAAATGTGTGTATTATTTTGTTAAATATATACTCGCTTTTTAGCTTTTGTTGTTGTGAACATTATGTATAAAAAAATGTACTGAATATATTTTTCTCCCGATTTTATTCTCTCTCTGATATAGGTTTCATCACTAACATCGTCACCTGATTCATCACCAAGTCCAATAGTATTAGCATTAAGTCAAGTAAATCCGGTGGCAACGACTACTATGTCGTCGTTGAGTAGCGGTCCCACAAATTCGTCGACAACTACATCCGTTCCTGTATTACAAAATCCTGTAACTGATTCAAAATTATGGTTAGCAAATTCAACAACAGCATCGCCACATTCGCTTAGTCCAAAAACGTTTAGTTTTGATACGGGAACTAATCCAACGAGTACAGTCGATTCGGGTAGCGGAGTAGAAACGTTAAGGTCGTATACCATATTATATTTAAATTAAATAATGTAATTAACCAACGCATTTTTTATTCTATTTATTTAATTAGAGTGTCGCCTATGATACGTGAATTTGTTCAAACGATCGATGATCGAGAGTGGCAACAACAATTGTATTCATTGTTACAAAGTCAATCGTATAATCAATGCGAGGTAGATTTATTTGAGTTGATGTGTAAAGTTTTAGATCAAAATTTATTTTCACAAGTTGATTGGGCGCGAAATACAACATTCTTTAAAGATCTCAAGGTAAGTGTTTTTCATTATGTGTATAAGTACGGTAAATTACAAGAAAACTGATTATATTTTTTAAATAAGGCGCGTCTGTTATTATTACTATTATTTCTTTTCTTTTTTTTTGTTGTAAAACTTACATAACTTCCAGTGAAACTCGTCCGGTAATAAGACTAACTATATAAAATACTGTAACAAAGAAAAGTAAATTTGGTTATAATAAAGTAAAAAAATAATTTTTTTCGAATTTAGCGTGGCGCGAGGTTCGGCTTAAGTTGACAAGTAGGTCAACAACTGAGAGTGATTTTTTTATTTTATGCTGGGTATTATATATAAACAACATTATATTCATGTATATATGTAAAGTTTTGTTTTTATTATTAAATTGCATCGTGCACGCCACATTGTACATACACATAAAGTAATAATAATTTTGTTATGAACAAAAACGAAGTAATATAAGAAAAACTATACACACAGAATGTAAATAGGTAGTTTTAAATTTTAAGTACAAAGGCGAGAATATATAATGTTACGACATACATTTTTCATTATTATTAGCCCGAACTAAAACGTAGGATGTCGGAACGTATTAAGGGCATTGCTTTGCTGTACCGAAAATACCCTGAAAAAAAAGTATAATTAAAACTAAAAATTGACTTTAACCTTCATAATTCGGTTTAAAATCTATGCCGTGATTTGTTAAATACAAATTTAAAAGTCAAATTTTTGAGTCCATATAGACGCGTTATAAAATATGTATATTATTAACTTAATACGTCAACAGCAAAATCGTGGTCAACAAACAATATGTATGTGATTATGAAATTTGTTTCATTTTAGTTGTCACAATGTTTATATGTCATAATTTTCTATAGATATATTTTGTTATTATGTTAATTACTTTTTGGATATATTATTCAAAAAATCAATTACGAAAATATTAAATACATGAGTGTCATTTCAGTAAAAATTAGAATAATAGTAAACCTTTATTATGGTTGTGTTTAAGTAATTTTGCCAGTTTTGGTGTAGTCGTTGCACATGGATACATCGATAATTCGTTAATCGCCTAAATGTTAACCTTTTTATAGGATACGCCAATTTGCAAAATTTTTGTACTTTCGCAAGGAACTTATAATTAATACAAGGAATTTAACAAATAAAGTAATTTATTCTACGTATTAGCTTCAATGAATTAGGCCGGAAATTCCGTCTTAAACAGTTTTCTGAGTTTTTTCAGTTTAGAACATAGGATACTTACTTATAATTGCAGCAGTTTTTATCCGAGGGACGAAGGTGGCTAGTTAACACATTCTTATTCCGTTAATGTTATTTTTCCAGTCATATACAATGGTTGCTTTAAAATTTCGACTTCAACATAATTACCAATACCAAGAATTAAAATACATATTACGTATAATGAGTCTCCGAAGAATGAATAACAATTGTGTTCTTGAATAACAATTGTGTTGTAATTTTGTAAGCCAGCCATCCTGTGAGTCCAGTTTTCAAGAACTTTTTCGATGATTTCGGCGCCTATTTCACGAATAACTGTTGCAATGTTATTTTTTTTTAAGCTGGAATTGTCTGGATTGTTCGCATAAGATCTATCCCTAACAAAACCTCATAGAAAAAAGTCCAACGGCATCAAATCGCAGATCCGCGCAGGCCAATTGACACCTCAAAAACGGCTGATTATACGGTTGTTAAATTTGGCGTGCAAGAGATCGATTGTCGGTCGGTTTGTATATCATGTGGTGCCGATTTGAGGCCATAAAAAGTTGGTCAGCATGGCTCTGTAACGGGCACCATTGACCAAGCCAATTATGCCGCCACTCCAAAATCCACGCTATACAGTCACTCTTGGTGGATGCATTGGGTTGTCTACGATTACGTGCGGCAGCGATGTATTCTGTTCTACACTATGGGCCGCAGCCGCAATATTTTCGGGCGTGCACACTGTCCGAGGTTGGGGACGACCTCTGTCATCCAATAACATGCCTTTCTCATGAACTTTCTTCACCAATTTCACTACACCAGTACCGCTTGGCGCTCTTTCACGACCCATATTTATTTTCAAAGTTCGCACGGTTTCGGCTACACAAAACTGACTTTGAAAATAAATTTTCAATATTTTGAAACGCTCCTCAATCGAAAACATGATTGTTTCGTGACGCGGAATAACAAACTGACAAGCTTTCAATATTTTACGCAAATCGATCAGAAAAATATTGCCTTATGATGATTTAAAAAAAACCAATAGATGACCCATCCTTTAAAACTCTTAATGGATCATTTGGATCAAAGGAACGAAATGACAGAGTTTCAGCACCGACCATATTAACCAAATGTAAATTATTCAGATTCTAGATTTATAACTTTAGATTTATTCTTTAAAAAAAATTACAAATCGCAATTAGAACCATTTTTAGATTTGCAACAGCAACCCCCGGATCAAAGATTAGGAACAAGGAATATATAAATTGCTGGATGCTCTAAAGAAAACCTGCATTAACTGTATCAGAGCTACCAAATCATTATTGCTGAGACGGCTTTAATCTATACCCCATTCGTAAAAGCAAAAATAACGTCGAATTTGGATTGAGGTTTGTATTATGTAAACAAATTAAAATTACGTCGAGCAATCTGTGAATCTGTTATAGGCGCAATTTTTGAATAGTGAATAATGGCACTGTAATTCCCTAAGAATAGGAAGGGAATAGGGATAGAATAGGGAAAAAGCTGGATGAAAATTTTTATAAATTGGGAATAATTTTTCGTTGTCGAAATTGGTAGAGAAAATGATTTCCAATTTAATTATGTTTCCAAAATAATAATCACTAATTTTTTAGCTTAGTATGCCAGACAATTTTCTTGTGCTGGTTTGCCAAAGACCTAAAATTCATATAAAAAATTAATTTTAGTAGTCGGTTTCAATTAGAAATAAATTTTGTCCCATAACAGTTCTGCTAGCGGCACTTAAAAGGTAAATACGATGAAAAATAATTTCCCATTTAAATTTGTTTCGAAAATATTTACTTCCACCAAACCGAAACTGTCAGTAGGCCGGAAAAATACAATTCAAACAAAAATGCTGTACAAATATTTTTGCCCAATCCTTTATTCGCAGGAAAACCCAGAATACTGTCACATTTATGTTCAGCTTTACCAGAATATTAAAAACCACCTGTTCAAATTATTTGATACTATTCTCCTTTTAACAAATTTGAATTTGATTTTTTAAAATATTTGTTTTTTTTTTATAAAATTGTGTGAATGGTTCAATAAATATTGTAGCTTATGAAATCTCAGGAATTTTAAAAATTTGTCAAGGTTTCCCAAAGTTCTTATGTGCATTTTAAATTTGATAAAATTCGACAACTAAAAATCAAGTGGCTGTTTGACGCCTGAAAAAATACCAGGAGCTCGTTTTGTTTCTGACAATAATCACTTTAAAGACTTTAAAATACAATATCCGTAATTGTCGGCCGATTCTTGATTTGCTCAAGTCACCTCTTTTTGTGATTCTCATTTGTGTGACAGCGGGGGTCGATAAAGACTCTGTAAATCGAGAAGTAGTCGACATCATGACCATGAACGAAAATTATAATTGTACTTCTGTATTTGCATAATCGGTACGACCTTTAAATATTTTGAAAATTTCGTCAACAAAAATAAATTGGGATCTTCATTATTTTTTTTTCAAATACACAATAATTATCGAATATTTCAAAATAACTGTTTGAATATCAATTTAAAGGCAAATATGTTCGAATAACAGTTGGATGCCCTATTTTGAATATAATTTTGAATTATATTTCTTTAACTCAACAATTTCTTGGATAATTATAAATAGTCCAAACCAAGAAAACTATGGGCATCATGTAAAGCTTCTAAATTATTCTAATATGAATGAAAATTTTCAAGCAGTCAATTCCATCATTTTCGTGTATCGTCAAAACTTGTTCTTCCTTTGAGGTTTTTGTCTACTGATTTTCATTAGACTAGATTTGGCACCAAAATCACGTTCGGTTTTCGTAACGATTAAATTAAAATCTCATTCGTTTGCAATCATTATTTAACGAAAATGTTCGAAAGTAATAAAAGGCTCCCTCTATTTGAAATAACAATAAAACTACTTTAGTACGGAAAAATTAATATTTAGGATACAAAAACTGATAAATTGTGCAATTTAATGAAAAAGAATCTGATATCAGAAAAATTTATTTTACATGAAACATGTTCAAAATTATTATTAATGTTTCCATTTTATTTATTTGGTGCCAAACAATACTTTATTTTGTTCAAGAAAATGAATTTTTGCTGTGCCCATGTTTTGTTCAATATTATAAAAAGGTGCTGATTTATTATTTTTGATGCCACATATAAGGTGCTCGAACAAATAATACGAACAATTAAAATCTGAGCCGAGCTTTTATTTTTGTTCAATTGTTGTTGTATACATTTTAAATAAAATAATGTTATCATCTTTCGCAAAGGTCCACTTTTTAACGTTAGATAATCTCCACTTTCTTTTGTTTAAATTTTTCAGTGGTCTACAAGCTTCCAATTTTCTGAAAAATTATTGCTCCGTGTGGACGGTTTGGTTGATCGGTATATATATCAAATGTACATATCAAACTTCCTGAACCAACAGACATGGCGTGGAGCCTTGTTTGTAAGAAGAATACTCTTTTTCTTCTACTCTCTTCTCAATTTTTTTCAACGTTTCCAAGTCCGTTTTAAAAAAGGGGGTCATTCCAAAATAGGTGATCAGGCGCCATTATTTGTTTCTGAGCGTATTTCATTATTTTGTTTTACATATAAACTTTTAAGAAAATTGAAGAGAATTTTGTTAACGAACAACAAGAATATCTCCACTAATATCATTTCTTAAATGAGAGCGAACAGTTACAGTTTATTTGTGCCGCTGAAGGTATCAAGTGCATCCTATTTGCCAAACACATACACATCTAATAATTTTAGGCCGATACGCAGTTCATGTGAAATGAAATTTTTTTATGTAAAATTGACACAAGCGAAAATAAAAACGAAAATTTCACCGCGGAATTTCATTTTGTGGTACGCAGTTTAGCTAGAGTTTTTCCTAGACTAGTTTTTCTTTACACATTGTTCAATGCATTTTTATCTTCTTGTACGATAAAAGTGATGTGAAAACTGATGATTAAACAATTTTTTTTTATTATTTCATCTTAGCATTTCATCATGAACCATCCCAGCAAATGGGACTAATTTTCGTTTGTGACATGCCTGAGATGAATCGTTTACAGCATGTCTGAGATGAATCGTATGTGAGAAGTCATAGACGAGTTTAATGTGACAGGTCTGAGACGAATTGTATTGATATATCTTAGATGAATGATAAATGACATGCATGAAATAAGTTTATGTTAGGATATGTTCATATACATACAAAGATGTATCTTCAGACATCTTGCATTATGTGTTGTACATGTCCATATAACATATCTAATGAAAATATTTTATTTAATTGAATACTATTCTCAATTTATTACCAAAATAATTATTTATATAATATTATGCTGTTACCTTAAACAATATAAGAATCATCTTCTGACACGTGTGTTGGTGTTCCGAAAAACTGTTCGTAAAAAATAAGATAATGTTATTTTAAAATTTTCCTAATAAAAAAATTACAAAATGTTTACTTTTCGACAAACAAAACCGTATAAAAAAATGAAATTTATTTATTAAAATAAGCATGATGACGTTGCGACGAGGAGTGAACATGAAATGAAATGTAATTTGTATTTTCCTCGATTGTTTATTTACGCTTTTTTCTTTACGCCATTTTAAAAAATATTTGATAGAATGAAAAATGTCGAATACATATTATACATATTTCGCTTAAAATATTGTCACGATTGTATTGCTATCAAATATTGTCATATTTGATAGCATGAGAAACGTCGAATACATGTTATACATGTTTCGCTTAAGATATTGTCATGAAAGAAGAACGGCTTATGACATGTCTCACAATTGTCATCTAACGGTGACAGTTATTGGACAAGTCATTTGAGCTAATGTGGATTGTCATACAACTAATTGTTTTTCTTTTGCATACAAATTTAGGGAAAGTTAAGAAATATAAACGTATATCTTTCATAAAAATTTATTTACATGCATGTTGTCAAATTTCCAACTGAGATAAAGTTATTCGCATTCAAGTTTTATGAAAGTTGGCAAGCTATTATTTCACGTAGTATTTTATCTTGTCTTGTGTTTTTTAGAGATAAGTGAAAACTTCATTCAACCGCATAAGGATTAAGATATTATTTTCATGCCACGTGAATTTTTCACAGAATCTTATCAAAGTGAAATTCTAAATGAAAAATTTCACTTCTGTTTTCATTTTTGAGTTCTTTTGGCAAATAAACTCTAGAAAATAGTTATATTTTCATTTGTTTGACGTTTAATAATTGCGATGCCATGTGAAACATGTTCTCCAAAGCTTTTGTATATCACAAATGAATATATTCAAATTCTACAAACCCTTTTACCACCAACCCAAACGTACTACAACTCAATGTGGTTTGGAATTTTTGAATCATAAAATGCACATTGGGATTTGAAAAAATACAGAAATACTGGTGTATTGAAAAAACACACACAAATTCAAAACTTCGCTTGAAAATAATAAACCGAGACATTATTTTCATGTAAAAAAATTTGGAGAGTTTTTGCGCGGCACCTGTGATACATTGAAAAAACTACAAAATAAATACATAAGTAGAATGGTTCATTCCTGATTTTGCTTTGGTAAAATCTTATACTGATTGCATCTCAAATAAATTTGAATACTTGGCAGGCTTAAGAGGTGTAATATCCACTATACACGGCCCGTATAGTCAGAAGATGGTTGGGTCGATTTGGTTAGATCAGATGTAATATCAGGTTGTGTCATATAACAAAATATTTGAAGAAAATAATTAATAATTTCCGTTAAATAATTAACGGAATCATATTTGATAAAAATTGCAGTGAAATTGCATTGCTAGGTTTCCCTGCTAAAACTAGGTATGCTGCTCGTGTTAAGCTATATATTAACACGGTCTCTAAAACCATTCAGATGGTGATCTATTAATATTAATAATTACAAAACTAGAAATAAGCGAATAATGTGGAGACATTACCGTGCTGTCATCTAGAAGATACTCCATTAACTGACTTTTAGCGTCAAATATGTATAGTACATTTATCATAGCTCGAACATCGTCCGGCCCTTAAATTACAATTAATAGAACTTTCGAAATCAATTAATTGGATAGTTATACATAATTAACATTGTTAAAAAAAATTCGTCAGAGCTAAAATACAACTTCAAAAAATATATTATAAAAGCTTGTATTAGCAACACAACATGATACTCTTGACTTACAGAAAAAATGAATTTCATTAATTCTCCACAAAGAAACAGAAAAATTCCACCACATGCTAATTCTACCCCTAAACTAAATAATTAAAGTTTAGTTTGTGTTACATAATTTGATCTTGAATTAGTTTTTGTTGTTTTATGTTTTTGATTTGAGCAGCAACAATACCCATAAAGAGGGTCACTATTACACTGTGGCAGCAGCAGCAGCAGCAGCACACAAATTATAATATAAATAAATGTGCCCCAGTGGATTTATCCTATTTTGTGTTTTTACTATTCATTATATTGTTGGTGTTGGTATACTTTTTTTGTTATTTTTATATCAAATAGTCACGTAATAATATTATAACAAGTAAACTCACAAGAAACAACTCAAACTATTATACTCGTATTATAACATATAAAAATATAGAATTGTTGGTATTTTTCTTCAACTTTTCCTGGTCATCGCAAGAAATAAGTAGTATAAGTTTTTTTAATTACGTCACACGCTAGTAGTTTATAATGTACACAGAAGAAATTAATGGTTTGCACTTGACATAAAAGTATTGATTTAAATGAATTTGGGTTAGATACGAGTATGTTACATAATTATACTCGTACGAGTAGCTCCTAGTTTAGAATTTATATGGATGTGCAGTAAATTAAAAATTGGACTGTAATGATAAATTCTAACGAAATGTTTAAGTCGAAATTTAATTCTTGAAAATAGAATCTAAATTTATTATTCTTATTTGGCCAAGCAAGCGTTCGGTCTTACGAAATTCTAGTGAATTTATACTGCTCAGAAACCAAACCATTTGTTTTTAATGAATATTTTTATTGTCTTAATAATTTGTATATGTACATATATTTGTTTTTTCTACATTTCCATTTTACCTCAGAAAATCAATGTTATTAAAAATTCATAAATACTTTAAACAGGAATTTTAAGCAAAATAATATGTGCTTATTATAAAACTTTGCACGGGCTGCCTATATAGGTGAAAAGGTTTTCAGACGACCAAATCGTATAAAATGTAAAACTCATAAATAATAATTTAAATTGAGTTGTTACGACGAAAATTATTCTTGATCAGGTGATATAAGAGAGAAGTATTACGTCATCCTTAATGGCTAATTAAATTATTTGCTTAGCTCTGTTAGCTAATTAAATTTGATTTTTGAGAATTCAGAAAGATTAGATATATTTGTTCGTGGTCCTTGAGGTATTTGAGTTTAATTCCTATCTCTACCTACCTGTGTTACTTCCACCAATAACATTTTCGTTGATTTTGAATAATTCAAGCGATCTGGTAGAATTTCTTTTTTGGCCTAGACCAAAGTGAACTTTTTAACGAAAAGTTTGGCTACTTAAAATATTAAATAAGTGTAGCAAAGGAGAAGGTATTGGTGTCAATACGCACATTTTTTTTATTTTGATGTGATTAACTGTTATGAATAGCTCAATTCGTCCGCTTTTAGGAAATATATGCCCACACTTGGTAACATTTCTAAAACTTTTAAGAATGACAATACACCTATTGTCATTCTTAAAAGTTTTATTAATCATATTAAGCATTAATCATTTCAAATATTTATAAATTAAATTTTTTTGAAGTGCCCCAATATTAGCTTGGGGTAGAATGGGTTTGTTAATATTCAATTAAACCAATACTTGCGCCCAATAAATATTTTTGATGATTTTTAGTTGACTAATAATATGTTATTCATACTTTTTTTTGCTGCACTATTTTAATGGTTACATTTTTCGTTAATTTGTGTAGCTACACTTCTCGTTAGGAAGGTCATTTCACAAGTAGTAGTGGATATCAGTTCCTGGAATTACTGGCTGCTACTCTTAATGGTCTAGATTCTAGGCAGTCTCTTATTTGAAAAAAACTGATTTATTAAAAATCCATCAAATTATAAAACTAATACGAAACTTTATCGTTACACCAATTTTTTAACTTGCATGTAATATCGACTTGAGACCACGTTAAAATTTCGTTAAGTTCGAGCTGCAAACTTAGCTTAACCATGCAAGCTAAAAATGTTGTGTAGAGATTTTTGTATTCGTACTTGCTTTTTGAATACTATTATTACTAGAAAATATAATATTCCCCTAACAAATATGGAACATCAAAATATTCCTTGTATAATTATAAAATGAATTCTAAAATCTCTAATAAACAAATGACAAATTCTATCTTCAATTTAATGTGCTACATATAGGTAAATTATTGAGGAAACTGAAGATTTTACATTGGAGTCATCTATATGAGAATCTAAAAAACTGAGTTTTTAATAGTTTTCTTCATGTACCTCCGGTTCGATTAGTGAAATTTCGTGCTAAATTTTTTATTTTTCAATTAGCTCGTAATATTTTCTGTTCAGTTGGTATCGACCTTCAGGATTTGAATTTTAATAAACTAGGTTTATGTGAGACGAATGTAAATATTTTTACCAAAATCCAATCTATTGTTCACGATCGGATTCGGATTCGGGGCATTATAAACTCCGGCTATTACCATCCGATCTACCACTTCCGACTGTGTGCTAATTACCTCTCGATTATTTCTTAACCGATTCTGATCAAATTTGTTAGATACAATTGAAGTCAAACATTTTTCATAACGAAGTTTTGAAACCCTATGGTTTTGGCCGGGTTTCATTCAACCATATCCATCATACGTTAATTACTTTTGAATTTGACCTTAATTGGTAAAGAAATTGACGGGAGTTATTTATTCACAGCAATTCTAGAATATAGGCCATCATTATCCAGAACTTCCTTCAGAAATTTGGGTCAAGGAGAAGATAGAATATCTAATTCAAATTTTATCATACCAACCTACCTACATTTATTAATCACATTTATATGAATAATAATAATTCCCAACGACCAATTACATTTCCCTGAACCCACGTGAGGTTTCACCATAAATGTTATTATTAATTTTGGGAAAAGAAAAAATTAAATGATGAAAATTAAAAAATTAATGAAAGTAAAAAAAAATGAGGTTTAAATAAACTAAACAGTTTTCAATTAATCATATGGTTGTATATAAAAATTCCTTTAAAGGCAACTTCTTACATTTTAAGTAAAAAATTACTCTCATAACAAGCTAAATGACCGTATGCAGTTCTGTGATTTGAAATTTTTAAAGCAGGCACCATTGTCAAGGCACGAGGGTTTAAATTGAAATTTATTACTCGGCATTCACTACCACTAGATAGTGCGAACACATTCAATGAGCATGTCTGATACACTGAGATCTTCATAAAATCAATAAATATTTATAAGGTTGGGGAAAAATCCATTATTCTTACGTTTATTTCGGGGCTTTATTTAACATGGCTACAATCATTCATTTTGGCTCAAATATGCGCCGTTTTCATGGCAATTTCATTATGTCGCTTTTACAAAACTCCTAGTCTCTATTAGCAAAAAACTAAGATAGCCAGTTTTCACAAGCCTCTCTTGGGGCCATTTTTACATCAAAAGGAGCATTTTTCATGGACAAAAAAATGATTATCGCTTGATGCCAGGTCCGAACTATAAGGTGGATGCATAATAATGTCCTAATCAAGCTCCAGGAGTGTCTGGCGGGTCGCATCATGGACGTGTGAGGCCTGGCGGTGTCCTGGTACACGATGCCTCTCTTATCGGCTAATTCTGATCGCTTCTTGTCGATTGGTGACTCCAGTCGGTCCAATTGCAGGCAGTCGAGTTCCGAATTGAATTCGCCTGCCTTTTAGCATGATCGTTTCCGCTTGACATTATCGGATGTGACCCATTTCTAACCGCTAATTACCACTCGCTTCAGAAATGGTGCTATTTTGTTGTTTGGCCAAGGATTCGCAGATGGAAATAAGGTCGATCAAGTTTTTTTGCGGCAACTCGTGCGGCACCGAAACATTGAGATTCTCTTTGAAGCCAGCCTTATGCAAATGGTTTAAAACTGCTTTGTGGTCGATCTTCAGTTTCTCGCGTGCCGGTCTACTTCGATAATGATGCGTGGTCATCTTTCATATCGAAATTATCAGAACGGCTGCGACAGTATCGGGACCATAAACATCATTTACAATTTCAGCCGACTGACTTCCATTTTCGCCTTTATCGAAGCAAGATTGTAAAGTATAGCGAATTTTCTCTGTGTTTACCTCCACTCTTGACACGCTATAACTCAAGCTGAATCAATTAATCAAAACAATAACAAAATATTTTTTTAGTACATGAATCGCCCTTTCCAACGAGTATAAGTACTGCGTCTACTGCGCCAAATACATTACGAGATATATAAGCCATCTAGCGAAAAAATAAAGGATTTCTTTTTCCCCAACCAATTATTTCATATAAATTTTGAAAAGGCCTCACTACAAACAGAAAGAATCTAAGTGTGTTGGAGACACTTAATATGTGTTTGTCTTCTTTCAATTCGATGCTAAGACCTTAGCTATTGTTAATCTCTAAACGATCACCCAGAAGTCCACACAGAATAAAATGAAAAAAATATTCATTGCACTGCCCCAATTCGATTTTTTTGATACTACGATACGGAGACCATACATCGCTGATATATTCGAGCAGTGGGGATTTAAGGTCAATCAATCAATCGCTTTTGTTAACAGAATGGCGAAGAAATTCCTTCGATTAGCGTTTAATAAACCCAAGTTCCAGGTTGCTGTACTGACAGTATTTCTAATATACTCGCTAAAATTCAGTTCTCCCTCGCAGTTAAAACCCACATCTAGAATGAACTTAACACCCGCAATGAGGTAAGTGTTGGCAGAATTATTTCCGCATCAAGTGGTTTCATCATTAATGAACAGAATAAAAAATATTAGTCCAAATGACTGCCTTGGGATACGCTAGATGTCGTAATAATAGAAACGGAAGTTGAGAATGTCAAGAGTACTCTTTATGTACGACTTTTATAAACAGTCCACCCAGAAATATATTGTTACTGGTTTAAAGCCTAGAACCTTAAGTTTAAACATAATGAATGGTGTTTGAGAAAATTCCATCGAATACTTTGATGAAGTTTGTCAAGACAACATTCACCTCGTTTCCTGCGTCCATATTATTCAGAGTAATTGGTTGTGAATTCTATTAGATTGATTTTCAAAGTCGATTGAAAAAGTCGAGTTCCATCATTATAATTGGTCAGAACCACCCCCCTCCACCCAAAAAAATCTTACAAATCTTAGTTAAAATTTAATTGATTACTGCAAGGCAAATATTCTCAATTTTACTGAATTTGCTTAAAATAAAAATTAATTTAATTTCAATTCCAAGCGAATACCATAGCAAATGACCTAAGCATCACAATTTAAATACTAAGATATGCTTCATGTTTTCCTAGAACTAAGAACTTAATTTATTTTGATTATTTATAAAAAATTGTTATATATGAAAGGTAGATAGGTGTAAGAGATTATTGGACTGATTATTAGAGAGATTATTGGACTGATTATTACTTAATTTTTAATGGAAACACACATCGGCTTCTCTGTTGAAGAGTAACTCTACTGTTTCTTACCCGATTCGGATCAAATTTGCTTTATGCGATGTAATGTAGGTGAGTCACTTTTACTGATGAGGTTCTACAAATTAACCAATATTGCGCGAGAACTCGATGCTTATTGATCGTTTATTTTCAGGTTTCACCTTAATAGTATTGAAATTGGCGATTGTTATTTATTCACAGCTGTAATCTAGAATCTTAATTTAAGAAAGCCAGTATCCAGAATATGAAGGAAAGCTTATTAAACACTTTGAAAAATGACACAACTAAATTTGTCGATAAATACAGTACAGAAAATGATCACAATAGATCATGTTTCCCGACAGAAATCAGGTCATTAATCGACAAAATTTAAAACAATTTAATATGTCATAAAATATTAAATTGATAAAAGTACGACAAATACACCATTTGATTTCTTGGTATTAGAGAGCGTCTAGCATCTAGCGTCAACTAGCGATATTTTTAAAGGTCGAGTTTTCCCAAAGATGGTTGCACAACATGAACTATTGTTTGAGAATAGATCGAGTTTCATCATAAATATTGGCCGGAACCATAACAAAAAATAATTAAAAACCAAACTAGATCTAAATCGATTTAATTTAATTTTCAAATTTGAATTCCTCATGTAAACTGAGTTTTATTAATATTCGTTTTAACGAGAAACATAGGAAGTGACCCAAGAAATACAATTTAAATATTACGATAAGCATCATGTTACCTAATAATTAAGGGGATAATTTAGGGGCCGGAGAATCGGGGGAGGGGGGGGGGGGGTAGTAACGTCTTGTTGTGTAAGTAACAGTGAGTATTCACTTTCTCCTTACCTGGAGACACGACGCCATCGTAAAGTATGTATGAACGATTCATGATAATATTGGATACGGTTGTTGGAAATGGGATTTCAAAATTACTTTAAGAAGTAGTTCGTTCAAAATGGCCCAGTAGAACGGTACTGGAGCATTCCATCTATCCATCTACCACACCAAGTTACATTATAATCGGTTAAGTAATGATTACTGTTTCCGCACATTTGATTTGGAGTTCATATGAAGATCGGTTTAATATTAATTGTCCATACGAGTGTTTCTTTAAAGTGGTATACGCTGACGTTGTTTACGAACGTACGATCATGTGTCCATAAGAAAATCCTTCAGAAAGGATGGTTATGATAAACCTCACTCGAAGTCAACTAGATATGATACCTGAATCCTTAACATTCGCAACAGCGAACATATTGAGGTAATATGTGAAACCTGTCTTATTTGACGTGGGCACAATCTGATGATAATCCCACTATGTAGCTTATGAACTATCATTAGTTGAGTTTTATTTTGCAATAAGTTCGAATGTTTTTGAGCCAAATTACTCAGGCGAAATTTTTTTTTAACAAGATAATATGATAACAATTAAATCATTAGAGTTTTCTCAAGAATTTTATTTTTATTTTAATAAACTGCCTTAAAACTTAATATTTTTCGTTAACATTTGTGTTTTATTAAAAATTTTCTCATCGTTGTTTTATTTTTAATTTTAAATGTCCATGGCCTATATATTATCTATATTATTTTTTATGGACATTTATTTTGACTTATTATATTTTATTTATTTATTTACATTACATTTAATATTATTCAGACAATGAATTTATTTAGTATAATTTTTGTGGTTTGAGAAATTTATGGAAAAGCATCCGAAAGGCAAAACATGTATTTTAATAAAAATCTCATAACCAAATATAAATTAAATATATTTATTTATATATTTACGAATGAATGTATAATTTTATGTATACATTTTATAAAAATTTAATTATATGCACGTGGATTCACTTAGAGAAAATTATTTTACATGATAAAATAATATTCATGACTTCTCTGCCTACATTAAAAGCATTCTGATATATAAACGTTATCCCAATAAGCGCTGTGCGCCGAACAAAGCTTAGAATGTAATATGGCATTCTGGGACACCCTCTGCGTACATTCTCTACGTATACGTATGTCTGAATTATTTTCTATTTGGTTTAAACAATTTTAAAACCAATTTTTCAAATTTTTGTTTTTAAGCATCTCCAGGGCTTATATTATTTTATATATGTATAAACCGTATATTACATAAATGCATGTTTTTCCAGAGCCAAATTATCAGATAAATATTTTTGATGAACTTGAACTTTCACTCAAAAAAAACATGTAAGACAGGTAATAATTAATTATGCTACATGTATTGTAGTTTTCCAATAATCGTTCCACAATAAGTGAAATCAAATTTGCAAAATACCTAATATGTATAATTTGCGAAATCAGCGATACCTCCTATTAGAAATTCTGTTTAACCAACAACACCAAATTGTAATGTTATACAAGTAAACCATTAATAACAACATTACATTATTAAGAACAAAAACAAATAACTAACTAAAATTAATTAATCGTTATTGTAAATCTAAATGACACACGAATTTGATAACTTACAATATACTTTCACTTTTTGTTACATTTATAATTGGCCACCGCCGTATTTTATTTGCGGTGATATAAAGGGTAATCTAAATATTAATTGCTCTGTATATGTATAAAAAAAATTTGCTACAGGAAAATTGGACAGTTCGCAACAAATTCGACAAGTAAATATTAAAAATATTTTATTGATTTCTTCTCTTGTCTGTTTCCTTAACAACTAAACATTTTTTTTCATTTTTGCGCTTCCACGAAATCATTTAATATTTTTGGAAAAAAAAATGATTTCCTAAAAAATGGAAACTTTCAATAAATATATTATAATTTGATAATAATATTTTTGAACGAAAATTTACGATTAAGTATATAATTGAATTATACTATCTTACACTTAGGGTTGAGATACATATTATTTAAAATGCTCGAAGTTCGTGAATTCATTTGAATATCGCTGGTGATTTCTTCATATTTCATATCAATAATATTTCAACAATTTTTGTATTGATTAATTTATGATTAATTTGGACATATTAGCGAAAATGTATTTCATTTACCGGTTAATTTAATTATCGTTTGTAAAAAGGAAACACGGCCTCATTGAATTTATTAAATTGCCTTCACTTACTATTTGTAAACGTGGCTTTATTGGGATGACAAAATTTTAACGGAATTTATTTAGTCTTGCAGTCTCTTGCCAATGTTCACTACTTCTTATTTACAGCGATTCTCAAACTATGATCCGCGATGTCGAGTGGGATCGCCAAGTTACTAGTTAGGGCCATCTAATAATTTTATCAATTTAATTAGTTTCCATTTTCTATAAAATATTCTGGAGGATAGAAACACAAATTTTAAACTTTGGTTTTGCTACTTATTTGTTTAACAAAGTAAAATGCGATTTTTGAATTAATAAATTGTAAATTCGCTTCGAACCGGATATAACTTGGAAGATGTAGGTTTTTATGTTCTCCAAAGTTTGGAGAACATAAAAACCAACATCTGGGATGCTGGCAGAAAACTGGCTTATATAGGGTGGGCCAAATAATTTTTTTTTAAATGCAATAAAACAAAAAGTTCTCAATATTTTTTCAAATTTATTTTTTCATTGTAAAGAACAATCCTTCCGATTAATTATGGAATACTATTTCATTCATATGACTGCCTCGGCTGGTCTTGACGTACCCCATACGGTCGGTCCAATTTTTGAGCACATTTTCTATGGTATGCGGCATTATGTCTTCAATGGCAAAGCGAATATTGTTCTTGAGAGCGTCAATCGTTGCTGGTTTATCAGCACTTAAATACAAAATTTGTATCCTTATTTCCTCTAAATTTTACGTTTGTAGCCCCGTAGCTTCTGAACATCTTTCGGGCCGCTGCTTTGGTAATGGTGTGGTTAAACATCAGCAACCATTTCTTTTGTCGAAATTTATACTGTTTTAAGCCGGTGGCTCACAACGAATTCCTTTATGAAATGATATTTTACGTCGATGTGTTTCGTCCTCGGGCGATATGTATTCGTTCCACTTAGCTTGTTGCGCTTATCACAATAAAACTTTATCATGCTGAACGTTTCTGGAAAAATTTCGCATTGCAGTTTGTTGAGCCATAATCCTGTGTTGCTGCTACTACCATTGATATGTATTCGGCTTCGGTTGTTGTTAAAGCCGCCGGATTTTGTCTTTCGAGTTCGTTGATCAATCTCGCTCGTCCAAGCTAAATCACAACACCCAATCATTTCTGAATTACTCCTTTTGTTGAATTCAATTTTATTGTGTGATGTTCCCTTTAAGTATTTTAAGACTTTTTTGACGGCATTCCAATGGTTGGCCCGGGTCGGGTTTTAATTAAAGCGGCAAACAAATGTCGGGCCTTATGACTTGCGCAGCATGCAATATACTGTCAATTGCCTCCTGATAAGGTATATTTTCATTTTTATTCCATCATTCTCGTTCTTTGGAATTATCTCGTTCGATTTGCGGAACATCCAGTGGTGTAGACACGGGATCACAATCTGCCATGTTTAAGCTTTCGTACGACATCATGTATATATATACTTCTCTTGAGACAATGTTATCTCCGAGTATATATTTGGCTTCACCGATCTCTGTTGAAGCCAAATATGTACTTGGAATCAAGTAGAATTCATCTGGAACTTCCATCATTCCGTCCATAAAATTCGTTTCCAACTGCCTTAATCATATCCAGCTCATTAAAAAACAAAAACAGATCGCCAACATACAATACCACTATGATCATTTTATCACCTACAACATTATAAGATATATAAGCATCTACTGAAGACTGTATCACAACAGAATTCTTTAACTGTATGCCTTATGTGCTGATTCCAAATGCGCTAAGTTTGTTTGGACCCATATAACGATTTTTTTAGGCAACATACTTTTTACCGGATTCGAAACATTCTGGTTGGACCATAACAATTGTTTCTTCTAGTTCACCGTCCAAAAATGCTGTTACTGTGTCCATTTGTTGAATCTCCAAATCATATTTGCGACAGGAGAATGCGTTTCCCCGTAACTCATACCAGGTTTTTGTGCACATCCTTTGATCACTAGTCTCGCTTTATGCTTGGCTATTCTACTCACAGTATCGTGCGACGTCTTAAATACCCATTTACAATTTATAGTATTCCCATCGATTAACCAGCTCTCATGTATTTTTTTTGATCAACGACTGGTATTCAGATTACATAACTTGCTGCCACGAATCTCAATCTATACTAATTAACGTTTCTTTTACAAATGTTGGATTATTGTTATACGAATTGATGGAACCAAAATCTGTCATATTGTTTGGCTATGGCGCGGCCGTGATGACCCCCTCTTTTGATCCCTATCAATTGTCGATGGAGGTATAGAATCAGCGTCTGATTCTGGATCACTAATTTCACCCAACAAATCTTCTCAATCAGTTTGTTGCGAATTATCAGTACTATTGTCTGTGATTTTTACCAACGATTGTTGAATTTCTTGTGTCGGAGCTAATTCAATCATATTACCAGCTTCTATTTTACGTAGCTGATTATTTATTCATCAAGTTCTTATCAAGAAAAATATATATTTTCAGTTATATTTACCCGCTCGAAAAACTGATTCTCCATAAACATAACATCACGTCTCATCAGTACAACTTTCTGCTCAATATCATTTAGATTCTTCACTATATCCCATAAAAACGCATATCGCCGACTTGAATCTATCTTTCGTCTCTCTTGTTTCGGTATGTGCGCAAAGCAAATACGCAAACGCTCCAACTGTGGCTTTCTTCCCGACCAAACCTCTTCCAGCGATACAAAATTCAACATTCAATTTGGTGAAGAATTTACGATATTTTATGCGGTGTTGACAGCTTCTGTCCAACATTTTTAGGTAAAGTGGCATCGATCAGTTGGCTTTTTCGACGAGGGTTCTGTTCATTTTTCATAAGTCCATTTTACCCACGCGTATAAGGCGTAGTCTTCTGATGTTTGGTACCAGATTTGGCAATTTATCCATCTCGGCATTACAAAATTCCATTCCATTATCACTTCTTCCATTATCAAACTCTTAAATTGAATAAAATTGCTGAGCACTTTTCACACTCCACCAAGTGATACCACTTCAATGGGACCACACAGATCTACATGCACCAATTCCAACAACTTGTTTGCTCATGTACCATTACTTGGAAAAGGTAATCGTGTTTGTATCCTCTGAACACTTTTCACATCTATTTTCATAACCTGTATTGAGAAAATTGAGTGTTTTGTGGATTCTTGTAACTTCGGATGCTTCGGAACTAGACTTATTCGAATCCAACTTGTAAACGTTATTTTGCAAAGTTGCGATTGCTAATAAAATTTTGTTGAAATCATACATTTGACGTCCTTGTTGATCCAAAACCATTTGTTTATTATTCTTGACCATCTGACTTATTGACATTAAATTTGCTGATAGATCCGGAACATGTAAAATGTTTGAAACTTGAATATTTGACACTTTATTATTTACTGTTATAGACAATTCGCAATGTCCAGCGTCCTTGGCAGAATTTTTTGATTGTTGGCCATCATGTTTTCTCTTTGTTGTAAGCGATTGTCATTGCACAACAATTGACTATCATACATCATATGAGCTGACCCTCCTTGATTTGGTCAATTGTTGTAGAATGTCAATTGCTTACAACAAAGAGAAAACATGATGGCCAACAATCAAAAAATGCTGCCAAGGACGCTGGAGATTGGAGGTATTTCTTAAAAGAAGCTTACGTCATGTTCTCATTTGTAAAAAAATTATGTTGTGCTCTGAGTTCAAAATAATTTGATGTCACGAGCGGATTACAGAACAATAATTGTAATCACTTTCCTAAATTAGAATTCCGAGATGCATCATACTTTCGTGGAACAGATTAGCCGCCAACTCGAGACTCTAGCGTTCGTTATTATTGTGATTCCCCGATAAAAGTATAAAAATATGCACACACGTACCCTTAAACGTTCAGTTCGTAGAAAACGTCCTTTTGCAAAATAATGAGAACACTCACAACCTTGACGTGACGTTCAGATTCAAGTTTGAGCCAGTTACAGCATTATTGTTCTACATTTTAACAATTTGTATAAATTTGCTTGGGAAATTAAGATGCTAAATGATCCACTGGTCTTTTTTCAGTCGTATAGTGCCCCCTTTTTCCAATATATTTGATTAAATGATTTATGTTTAGAAGGTTCTAAAATATCAAAAATTAAACTTACATTTTAATGTATGAGTTTACTTATTATTGCCCCTCACCATTTTAATCGAGAGTATTTAGCTAACAGGAACCAGTCGCCATACCTACGCGGCGAATTTTACAATTAAGATAAATATTAGTTTCCGAAAACGGATAATTTTACTTTCTTTTACTTAGTAAAATAAAGAATAATCAAGAAAAATGTTGACCTCGAAATTTTTGCAGATTCACCTATTCGCTATATCACCGGTCAAAAAAGTGGTTTTTAAAAAAATCTATCCGTGTGCGTATATGTATGCGTGTGGTTCGTGCAGACTAAATGACTGTAGTTTCTCTACAGCCCAGAAAGATTAACCGATCGGGGTGAAACTTCATATTTAAGCTTTTTCCATAAATTGGGAGATCCCAATGATTTTTGGGCGAAATTGGTCCGCCGGAAGTGACAGCTTCCATAGGAGCTTTCCGTTTTGTACAAAATATTTTGAAAAGTATATCATTCATGAGAAATACGACTATTAACTAATAAATTTTGCAATAATAGCGGTCTAAACCAGTTTTCCAAAATTAAAGCGAAAATTACGATTTTTGACAAAAACTGGTTTTTAACAAAAATTCGTTCCTTGTAAGGATTGATCGGGATAAAACTTCATACTTGAACTGTTTCCATTAATTGGAAGATTTTTGCAAAATTTGGTGTAAATCTGTGTTTCGGAAGTGGCAGCTCAAAGAGAGCTTTTCAATTTTTGAAATGATGTTGAAAAGTTTATCATTTCTAAAAACAACAAAGAATTACATTTTTTTTATAAATTTAAAGATTAAATTTTCAGCCAACAAGGGTTGACCTGGTTTATAATTTGAAATCAGATTGATGATACTGAACTAAAATAGAAAGATATTTAATCAATACCGGTTATTTGCTGCAGGAGTGACACAATCCACTCATATCACTCATAATTGTTTGTAAAAACGTCGTTTTTCAAATCGTTTGATTCTAATGTCTTAGAACTGAATGAATTTTGAATTATGTCACATTTGCTTAATATGACTCAGCGAGATATTATAAAGCTTCTAAACCTGTATGATAATTTTTTGAGAAACAAAAGAAAAATATAAAATTTATAAATTCTCCAAAAAAGTTATACTATTTTACTCTCAAAATTATTTACAAGCCGCCGAATTCGATGCGAGGGCCTTAATTTGGAGGATTGGCTTTGAGGAAAAATAAAAATAGTATCTGTAGCAAGCATTCAAAATAATATTTATATGGAAAAATGTTTCTAAGCCATTAATTTTGTGTTCTGAAGCACGAAACAGGTTTGCTAGGCTGAAAGGCCGAATTCCTCAATCCGAAGATTTAGGAGAGTTGTATATTCTTAATAGTCCAAATATTCGAAAGCAGATCCGTTTATATTTACTCATCCAAGGGAATATTACACCCCGATTCTGAAGCACAGTCACTGATTGCAAAATGATCTTAGGTAAGACTTTTCGTCTTTGTTTTGAGTTTAGTCTTAATTATGAGACTTTTCGTATTGATATCTATCAGAAATAAGTTCATAATAGTATAGGACTACTTTACTTAATCAAGAAGCGAGATGACAGAAATTTCCTGTTCTTTTCTCAGATCATTTACAAATGTATACTTCTATAAACTGTTATAGAAAACTCTTAGCAGTTGAAGATTTCTACTTTCTGTGAAAATTTGGCTGCAGTAAAAACGAATATATTCAACAAGGGCTTCAACAACTTTGTAAACGATTGTCAAAGGGTTGAGCGGCCAATATCAAATAACTCTTTACTCTTTACTAAACTATAGGAAATTAAATAAAATTAATTAAGAAGGTAATTCGAAATTGATTATTCCAAGAGACGAGTTCTTGTCATTTTCATAGCAATTTATTTATTCTAAAATTGTGTCATGGCCTTTTTAAATAAATCTCTTTAATAAACGTAAAGCCAAGTGTCCCAAAGAAAATTAACTTCAGTAAATTCTAGGCTTTGATAATAAAATATGATCGAAAATTAACGACGAGCCGTGAAGATTCCGTTCATCATCTATACGTATCATTGTTGATAAAATTAGACGGGAGCATAGTTGTGATTTCACACTTAGATAGTTTTGTATTAACTCATTTAATTAGACATTATACGAGTACACATCGATACAAATTAAATCATGTTAAAATATTCCATATATTATATTCAAATTAAGTTCAAAATGCATGTCATTAAAATACAATAAACCTTGGTCTAAATCCTTTACTGAATATACACAGAGTATTTTTGAGTTCGACGATTAAATCGATTCTCGCTTGTATATGTATCTGTGTCCGTTCGTGTAACATGATTGGACATTATTCTCACATCCGATCGGATATTTTAACAGAAATATTTTCGTAGATTACGTCATAATCGTACACATCTAAGATGTAAAGATCGGTCAACCTGTACCTTCTAGAAATTTGCTCATATATTTATAAACAATCGAAACCTTCGGTCGTTCGTCTATACATAATTATAAAAACACTTTTTATTATTTTCATAGTGACAACTAACAAAAAACATTTTGTAGATTTATTTTGATATTTGAAGGCTGCCCAATTGACCAACATTAATATTTTCCTTGAAACTTTTATAATATATTCTAATATTAGTCAATAAATAGATAATAATAAACTTATCAGATTAAAAGCTTCGTGGTAATCTTGAGATTTTCTTGCCGATTTATGAATAGCCTAATTCTAGGGTTTTTAATTTATACACATATTTAGTTTAGTAGCTAATCATATATTCATAAATAAATTTAATTGCATTAATAATTAATTTATTTTACTCGTTATATATATATATATATATATATATATATATATATATATATATATATATATATATATATATATATATATATATATATATATATATATATATATATATATATATATATATATATATAGTTTGACCTTGGCACCGATTTTTTATTTTTTAGTTTTAGTTTGTGATCGATTAAAATATTTTTACATAATAAACTTATACGCGAAAGAGATTAGGTGTTTCGCTTAAACAGCATTTTATGTTTACAGCCAAGCATGAATGAATTAGGTACCGCTCTCTCTCTATATATGAACAAATGCATTTTATTGACCATAACTAAATTGTAAATACGATTTTGTAACTGTTTAATACATAGAAACACCATATACATAAAACCCCTGAGTACTGCTGCAATGCACAGATGCAATAATTATCACCGAATGTGATTTACTATAAATAAAATAATGTCAGCGAGGCGCTTATTTATAAAAATGCACCAGACAAAAAAGGAAAATTCATTTTGTTGTAGTTTACCGTACATATGAAAATACATTTCCGCCATTACGTTTTCCACATTGCGAGAATTGACATTAAATTTTCCAGACATTCACATCTGGAGTTTTATGACATTCTTCTCGTGTGTGTGTTTGCGGTTTTTGCTATTTACATGGGAACGTTTTAGTTTAAAAATTTTGATACATCGTTTTGTTATTTTTCGTGTCAAGGGAAATGGGGCATTTTCTATGTGTAACAAAAAATTATTCGATACAATAACTACAACCGAATAGCTATATCAATGAAAATAAAACTGATATTAGTTTACTAGTTTTTATTGTAAATTATAGGATGACGTGACACGACAGAGTTATTTTTTTTTTCTAATATATTTGTACGGCATACTATAATATATGGTGTTGTGTTTAATATATATAAGCAACATATATTTGTAAATATTGTACATAAGATTTAAATCTATCGACATTTTTTTAACCCAAATTTTTTTGAATACGAGTTCGCAATAATTCACAATATAAGTAATACAAATATCGAATCGAGAGTAAACGGAACAGGAAAATTTAATTGGGTTTGATGAATATTGTTAGATAACAAAATTATGATCGCCCCACATCATATACATACGTATATGTTTCAAGCGTTGTTGTGATTTATGAATGATTATATAGAATTAAAGAAAGTTGAGTTTGTACTAAAAATGAAAGGCAATCATTTATATATATTAGTGGTCTAGCAAGTAAGTCAACCGACTTATAGTGAACCGACCAGGTTCAAAGTATCGTACACGATCAAAAAGAACTACATACCAAATTCTATTTAAAAACATAATTTCAACTTCCACGCAATCCTCTTTGTATCCCAATTTTCCTAGTTTTATCTTAATGGCCAAATTTCAATTACCTTGCTGGCGATATTTGGGGATTTTACCCAAAATTTGTTATGTTTCTTCACAATTAAGGTAATAATCAAAATTTACTGGCCACAAGGAGAATACTTAAACACCATAGACCGTCATTATGTGATCGAAATGAGTGGGTTTCTATTGAAAGTCAACTGTAAATGTCTCAAACTATAATCAAATAAAACCTTTTGAATCACCTCAAACCGTTCGAAACCTTCTCAAATTGTCTCAAAAATCCTTCCATCAAACCAGCTAAAATCATTTCAAATCGTCGCAAATCTAAACACAATCGTCACAACAGTCTTAAATTGTAATCAAATCGTTCCAAATTATTTCAAATCATCTCAAAAATTTGTTCTAAATCTATATAAAATCATTCCAAACTGTTTTGAAATTGTTATCAAATCGTTTCAAATCAACTCAATGCTGCTCAAATCTATACATAAAATCGTTTCAAATTGTAATCAAAGCATTCCAAGTCATCTCAAATAATCTCAAAAAAATTTCTCAAATTGTAAACAAATCGGTCCAAATTATCTCAAGTCTACATAAAATCGTCTCAAATTTTAGTCATGTTTTTACAAATCATCTCAAAGAACCGTTCCAAATTGTAATCAAATCGTTCCACCTATCTCAAATCGCCTCAAATCTACACAAACTTTCCAAATCTACATAAAATTGGATGGATTGCATTAATTAATATCGTGTCAAATCTACATAAAATCGTTCGAAATCGTCTCAAACTGTAACCCAATCTTCTTTAATCGACATAAAATACTCGTAGTTCTAATTCATCTCAAATTGTAATTAAATGGTTCCAACTCATATCATATCGCCTGAAAAAATTATTCCAAATTGTAACCAAATCGTTCCAAATTATCTAAAAAGTCCCAAAGAAAATTAACTTCAGAAAATATACAGAAAATGGTTTTAGATTGTAATCAGAGCGTTCCAAATCATCTGCAAGCGCGTCAAATCTATGTAGAATCGTTTCAAATCCTATCAAATTGAACTGATGAAAATTCACCCCACACTATCTCAATTTATAATCAAGTCTTTGCAAATTATCACACTGTTACATAATATCATTATTTCAAAATTTAATTAAATCGTTCGAAAATGTAATCAAATCATTTCATATCGCCTTAAAAAGTCGCTCCAAATCAATTCAAAGCGTCTCAAATCTACATAAAATCGTCTATAAAACTGTAATCAAAGCATTCTAAGAGTCATCTCAAAAAATCGTCTCAAATTAATCAAATCGTTCCGATGAATCGTCTCAAATTTATACAAAATCGTTCCCAATTAAATCAAGTCGTTTCAAGTTATCTCAAATCTACATAAAATCGTTCCTAATCGTCTCAAATTATATTCTAAGCATTCCAAATCAATTGAAACCCGTTTTAAATCATTTCGTTCCAAATCTACATAAAATCGACCCAAATCGTCTCAAAACGAAATCAAACGGCACGATTTGATACATCTCAAATCTATATAAGTTATTTCTAAAACCTCCCAAATCTACATAAAATCGTTGGAAATCGTCTCACCCAATCAGGTCTTTCCAAACAACTCCAAGCGTCTTAAATATGCATCAAATCGTTTCAGATGCTCTCGAATTGTAATCGAATGATTCTAACTCATCTTTAAAATTCGCTCCAAATTATCTCAAACTATAATCAAATCCTTGCAAATTATCTTAAATATTTAAATCACCTCATATTGCCTCACAAAAACCGTTCCATATCTTCTTTAAATATATTAATTCGTCTAAAAACAACATAGTCCTTCTAAATCTTATCAAATTGTAATTAAAGCGTTTCGATCCATTTCAAATTGTCTCAAAAATCGTTCCAAATCATTCCAAATCTTCTTAAATTGTAATCAAATCGTTCTAAGTAAGTTATCATAAAAAAATCTAAATCTGTATTAAAATCGTTACAAAAAACGTTCCAAATCGTCTCAAATTGTAATCAAAGAGTGATCTCGTTTTAAAATTTTTTTATGCTGTTACGATGCGGTTACCCAAAGTTTTTTTTCTTTGTACTAACCAAGCAACGTTTACGTCGATGGTGATGATGTCGCGTAATCTCTTTCTGCCATGCGCCCTCAGCGAGAATTACGATAATATTACATTACGAAAGGTCAAGTCTACACGTCAACAGAAAAGACAATCCTTCAATGAATTGTTAATAGAACCCATATAATTAAAGAGTTTTGAATCTAATTGCAGATGTGGTATGTTATTTGGACATAGAGTGTTTCCCGTCTGAGTAATTACAGGTGTTTTCGGTAACGGATGGGTGTAAAACATTGAATGGAAATATTTATCGTTTTAAGCAATTAAAGAAGCAAACATCAAAAGATTTAGACTTAATTGTATCGATCATGGGCGTTTATGTTTTAAAAAGGCTCGTTCCAGAAATGTGTCCCGTTAAGTGATAGGAAATATCGCTGGACTCAACTGGTCTCATCCCACGTAATTGATTTGGCAAATTGAATACAAAGAGATTCATGAAACTTCACTTTCACTTCGTGAAAATTCTAAGGAAGCAGCAAACACACCTAATTAATTCCACAAAATTTGTAGTTGCAATCGAACCTTTGATAATGATCAATAATATTGATTGAAATTAATGGGTTGAAATGGTTAAAATTAATTCCACAGTGTAACACTTCAATGTATCAAATTTGTTAAAACGCATAAACAAATCTTCACAATATTTTTAATCGGTGATTGATAAATCTGAACTAAATTAGCAGGTTGGAACCAAATATTAGACACATAGTGGTTTATGAACGTTAGAGACATCTGTTAATAACTGGATGAACTAAATATTAATTTAGTTAGTCTCTAATTTAGACAATCAAACCGGGGCCACTGCTTAAGAATATCTATGTCTCACTGGAGGCTAGAATACCGGAGGCTAAATCTTAAATTCTTAGTCAACCAAACGATTAAGATATTCATATTTAGCCGCAAATATCTGGTAGTTATTTATATTTTTAAAATAATATCACTACTAATCAGGCCTGGTTTAACGTGGTAAGCAGGCAACATCAATCGCAAAAGGCTCAAACAATTATGGGCGTCTGTAATGTTTACGACAAGATCAGTGTAAAATGAGAAACCCTTCTTGATTTGGTTAAAATGCTATATCATAATTATAATTGCTGCAGCTGTTTCATAAATGTTCTTTGGGGTTTCACAATTTAATTAAATCAGAGTTTTTCAGATAAATTAAATTTAAAAGAAAACCAAAAATGCAATTAAAGCAGGTAAAATGATGCAGGTAAAGACTGAGCACCGCGAACCGAAGTAGAATCCCGGATCATTCAATTCTTTGGTTTTTTTTAATTAATGCAGGTAAAATGATCCAAATAAAGTGTTTGCTGGAAAAAATTCAAAAAAACTTTTGTTCAGAGGTTTCTGCCACCACAAATAATAAATAAACAAGAGTCTACCTAATTTCGCCCCTCATACCAACAACTACAATCCCTGAAAATTTCATCAAAATTGTGCTTCCCGTTTTTTATTTATTACTATTTTTCTCTCTAGTTTTTCCTTCAAACCCCTCGAAACCTCTCCCTTCTTCTTTTTTTTGTTTTTTTCTGTATCATGGAAAGCTTTTAGAAAGATTTTCAGGGTCTCAAATTAAAGATCTTTCCATAAGCTGTTTGTAAAAATTGTTTTTATATAAAAACCAATATAACGAAAAACCCATTTTCTGCATCCCTTTCCCCAATAATATCCCTTTCCCCCATATTTGTGGTGAAAGTAACGTCTCGGAAAAAGCTTATACTTAATAGAACTTTCTTCAGTTGTACCTAAAAACAATTACTTGAAATTCAGTTCTAAACTGCAAAATTAGTTCAGATTTATCTCGCCGATTGGAAATATTTTCAAGATGGCTGATTCACAATTTTTTTAGCAAATTTTAATTAGACACCAGTCGTGTTTTGTTTACTGCCATCTATGAATGACCGGTATGAATTAACCATTAATTTAGTTAGTCGGGATTTTAAAGAAAGAATTCGGCGTGAGACACATGACATTAATAAATTTACTTAATCCTACAAAATTGTTGAATTTTGTTTGTGTCTAAAAATAAAATATTAAGTCCAAATTTGGAATGTGGGATTTCAAAATCGGCGTTTTGGCTTATCCCTAAATCCGGTGGGTAGATCGCCTATTCATGGCAATGAAATGAATTAACTTACCTATAAATTATATAGCTTATGTTAGGTTTGGCAGTAGGAGCTGTTTAAGATCTTCCCTTTCTCGAACCTACACGAATCATCCAGAGCTATACTTATATAGTGCAAAAAGTCCCACGCTTTGCCGTTTTTGATGTCCGACACGAAGGCTGCGAAAGTAACTCACTCCTTCAAGAAATAATGTTTTGTAGATAAAACGATGGTGATAGAATTTTTTACCCCCATTGATAAAAGCACTGCGATAGTGTTTGGCGATTTAAAATCTATTATTAAAATTAAAATCTCCAAATACAAGACAATTTTTAAATAGTTGACAGTAGCTTTTTTTACCGATATCATTGGGGTCAGCATTAAACCATGGGATTTTACAACGCAGGCGAATAGCAACCAGCGTCCAAAATCCTTGCAAATCGTGTGATTAATTTAGTTATAAGACTATATAGAGCTCTTCTTGTTGCTTAGGGGCGCGCTGCGTACCACAATCCAAGCAATGTGGGATCAAAAATTGTAACAGCGCTTAAATTTTACGTCCAGCTGGTTATCAGATTTATACCTGTCTATGTGATTTGTTTTGCTAATAGTAGTCAAATGCCTTAAATCAAGACTTAAGTTTGATAATTTTGATTCGAACCTAGTTATCTTGTTTTACAAAAATGATTTAGTGGTAGTGTGTTTATAAGACTAACACCACCATGATTTCCAACTGACGGAACACCACACCACAAGTTTCAATTGTGTACCAAAAGAGCTACCAAAATGGCTTAAATACAAATTATTCCTGACATTATCGTTGAAGTGACAGGTAAAGAGGCGGTATATGTGTATAGGATTAGAACAAATACCCCATGTCAAATGGTAATTACTCTAATTGGTGAACTTACCAGCTTGGCAAAAACCACCGTACATTTAGTGTTCGAAATATTCCTTAGTTTTAGAGAGTTTACTGTTTTTTAATTGCCAACCTTAAATATTTCGATTAAGAAAATCGTTGATATATAATTTGCTGCCTTAAGCTACGAAAAACTTAAATTTAATCACCTTCTTAGTGAAGAAATTACCTGCATATATTTGCCGTGATTCCCATTAAAAAGATTTACAATTTCTTGAAATACAAACCAAATGGCTGCAATAAAGATTAATTCCTAACCATTTTAACTCGCAACAAAATACAACAACACAATATAAGCGCGAGCTGCTACTTTTGTATTTTGTATACATTTCGTACATATTAAATATTTCTTTAACAAATTTTAGTGTTTCACAAGTAAATTTATTTTCGAAATCTTTACTTGATTTTTTTTTATAAAAATACAAAATAAAAATTAAATTGGGAAATTAAAAAAAAAAATTATTCTGAAATATCTGACATTTATATTATTTTTAACGCACCTTCTCTTTATTTCATCGCTCGGTGCTGTGAAATGGAGATAAACAATGCACGCCGTACATTTATCTCGTTCTGACTCTTGGCATAATTTGTGTATTATTAAAAACCAAAACGATTTTTGTTGCAACATGAATTAAATTTATATTTTTTTTGTATGTACATACATTCAATGTATACATACACTATCCAAATATAGAGAATATACAAAAAATAATAATAATAGTAATAGTAACAATAGTAGTGGTAGTAAATACAATAAATAATTAACAGCAGCAATAACACTTTACAAAATGGAGTGCGTTAATTTTATACAAACGATTTATTTCGAATTTTTGTTTATTTTTTTAGGTTGATGATCAAATGAAACTTTTACAAAATTCATGGTCAGATATGCTGGTATTAGATCATTTACATCATCGGATACATAACGGGCTACCGGATGAGACAACCCTGCCAAATGGACAAAAATTTGATTTGCTCGGCTTAGGTTTATTGGGTGTACCGCTGCTAGCCGAACGTTTCAATGAATTACAAAATAAATTGCTAGAGCTTAAATTCGATGTTGGCGATTATATTTGTATGAAATTCCTGTTACTATTAAATCCTGGTATGTTACACAGTTTTATAATTTTCCTGAAACATTTACTATCATTTTTAAATTTGAAGAGATTATCAAACAAAATTGTTAACTTTTAGAACGTATTTTACAATTTACAGATGTCCGGGGCATAACGAATCGGAAAACAGTTTTAGAGGGATATGAAAATGTGCAGGCAGCATTACTAGATTATACACTAACCTGTTATCCATCTGTAACGGTAAGTATTTTTATATTTTTTGAATGCATATCGAGGGGGAAAAGGTTGGACTCCTATGTAGACGAGAATTAATAATGTTTGACTTATTATTATTAATTCCGTTAACTAGACTGTTAAGACGGACCACGTTATAATGTGGCAAACTAATTTTACTTTATAATAATAGAAAACTTCCCTCGTACTTAGCCAGTCAATATAATAATGATGGGTGGGCCCAAATCTTTTATATCAACTTTATACGATACGCTTTAAGACGAATTTTTGTTATTGGGTAGATTTCATAGGAAATTTTTATAACTTTTTATTTCTTGGGATCAAAATCATTATAAATTTCTTTGCTTCTCGTTTTGATAAAATTACATAATACATTAGGCCCTAAGATAATAAATGTATTTGTATTTATTATTTTTTCTTGTTAAATAACGCATCATATCTTTTTTTCTAATGTGACTGTGACTTGCCTTCTGTGTAAATCGCAACAAAATTCAATCTTAGTCACTCGACTGATTAAAATTCAGGATTGATCTGGAGACTTTAAGATAAATTACATTTTTAAAATTAATGCTACAAATTGGATGTAAAAAATTAAACGAAATAAATAAAATCATTATTTAGTAATGGAATAATAACATTTGATAAGACCACGTAAGACAAAAAGTAATTATCTTCATAAACCAATTAATAAAAAAGACAACTCTCGACGTGAATCTGACTTCAGACTTGAGGGTAATCGTTATGGATGAACGATGGACTCGTTATGTACTTCACGATAGTGAAGTGTGGCGCATTGTAATAAAAAAACTCGTGTTAGGAATTTGCAGAGAATTCAGTTTTTCGCAAGCAAAGTCCCTATCAATTTGTACAATTCGTGATTTTTGGGCTAAACTTATTCCAAATTCCGTCGATTTTATAGCACTAGACTCGGAATCCATTGAATAAAGATGTTATCCGATAAAAATCACCGTATAAGTTGGTCCTTTTAAATCCTTGCAAAAAATTATGTCAAGCATACTAGATATAGGGCTTTACACTACAATCTTTTAGGTTCGTGTTAATATTCATGCCGACTTTTAGTGTGGTTTCCGACACATCATCATTAATTGCAAATTTTATGCTAAATTCTAATATACGTAGGTCTTGTGGCTTGGTTGCTTATTTTTACATAATAACTGTCAGTAAAAACTATTTAGAACAGAGTGGAATCTGGGCCAAATAAAATTCAAATTAGATTTACCTGGACTTAAACTCTAAGGTGGGTTTTGTTAGAAAGTTCCGCTTTCAAGTGCAATTTCTTTTAAAAGAACCCCTAAAGTTATCTGATTATTTTCTATGGAAAATGGATCCTAATCAAATTCGCTGAAATAATAGTATATTTTGTTACATTGTCGTGATCAAGTGTATCCATGGACAGGAATATTCGATTTCAAAACGTTAGTTTAGAAAGATTTTCATTCATGTGATTTCGATTTGGATATATGCACTGCAATATACATAATACAATCACGTAATATTTATATTAAAGCAATGATTATTAAAGCAATTTCCAAGTTCCTGCTTTCGTACTCAGTTTTAAAGCTTGTTTCAAGAAAATGCTGTTTACTAGAAATATTATTCAGTTCTCAGAGACTTGATATTAAAATCAAAATGACGTTTTAAGTTTCTTTACATGTGAGTTCAGCTTTACCCGCAAAGTTGAATTTCACCACTCGAGGTTCGTCTTATTGTTTCAACTATTTTATCAAATTAGCACATCAATCATCAATCTCCTCATTCCTCAAAATATTTCCGATTTGGATTTTCGTTTTTCTAACTAACGAAACTAATTGGTTGACAGTTGAACATTTGAAATAAACACTAAATTTAAATTTCTTTCCAAGAAATAATTTATGAACAAGTAAACCCATTCTGAGAAGAATCGAAATTTTTTATAAGAAATATTTCAAACTCCTTTTCTGGCTATGGCACTATTAGATGTTGCTTTGTTTTAATCTATATCATTTTTACCAAAGAGTGGTCGAATGCAAAAGTTTTGGTAAATTTGGTCATATTTTCTTTCCATAATGAACCGAAGATTGATTTTTTAATTCTCAGCCCAAAGGTTTTTCATGATTCATTTAATTATATCCATACTTATTGGTAATATTATTAAACTGACCTGGACCAAATATGATACAAATTGGCTAAAATGTGTACGAGTTATTATGAAAAACCCGAAAATTTAATGAACTTTTGTTCGGAAACAAAGGAAACAAAATTTTAAAAAAAACATATCTAAGATTTGACCTCGGCAAGCAAATCATGATTGATTGGACTGTAGGACCAAGTACTGGACAAGTATCTCGCATAACGCCTGGCTCCAACAGGCTGTTTACACAATAATAGGAAGGATGGGAAAGGTATTTTTAGGACGGAACAACCCGGTTGCAGACACCTAGCGATCGTACGGCCCAAGACAACTAGGTTTAATGGTTCACGATGGTATTGGTCTTCAACAATGAGCAACCTAAGAAAAGAAAAATTATTATTTCACATGCATCTGGAAATGTCCTGAAATTTAATTCTAAATTAATTTTAATTCTTTTCCGCTTCCTAAACTAAATAAAAAAATTTAATTGCATTTTTCTCGAGCTACTAAAATTTAAACAAATTAATGCTTATAGTACTGAAAGTTACAACAATATTTACTATGTATTTAGTTCCATTTCACACAGCTCGTGCTTAATGATAAAATGAATGAATGCAATTTATATATATGGTATAGACGGAAAGATGCGCACCACTCATCGTTACAAAATGATTTATTGTCGAGCTTATTGTTAGCTGCACCTGCAACTCGAAAACTCATAATGTGCATATTCACTTTAATTGATTCTGAATATACACTCACCCGTACACTCTTTTTGCACATAACAAAACCGAAGGATTGGATTAGTTAGGTGGGACAAAATCGGCCCGGTTACAGACACCTAGGTATAGCCGATAGTTAGTAACACAAGTAACACAATGACCACAGTTTAAGTTTAAAATGACAAATTTTCTTGTTTAAACTATTGTATTTTACTCTACTCTTTTTGTCTTAACCTTAAACTGGGTAAATATACAGTATAAAATTAATTGAATAATTTATTACAATAGCAAATCCATTGGACGAATGCCTGAACGGCCCATTTTTAGCTCTATTTAAAACTTTAATTATACAGCAAGAAGTAAAATTGGATTGACGATAATTTTCACTCTTAAAAAACTTAAGCTTGAATGTGAGCTGAAAATGTTTTCTCGCGAAACAAGCCTTTCAAAAATTATTTTAGTTTTATGTCGCTGGTCCGCCCTTTTATCAGAGATCAACATTGAGATTAGCTGCTGGCAGTAAATCTTTACATGAAGTCATAAATAATATTTAAATGTTGAATTCAAGTAATTTATTAAATATATTTTAAAATGTTACCGACTTGTAAGTTTTGCTAACGAAAGAAAAATAATTTGTATAAAATTACTTTAAAATCACAAATTATCGATTTTATTTTGAAAAATACGATCTAATCAAAAGCAGTCTCAAGGATTTTATCAATTTTAAAATAAAATTCGTGAACACACATCTTATGTGGAGTACGATAGTCTTTCATTTAATAATCGCACTGGCGTAAAAGTAAGGACGGACAAAGCAAACCACGAAAGATGGAAGACCCTTGGCTCAGAATAGATTGCAGGGATAATAAAAAAATAATAATAATCTCTAAATGCGCTTGCCTAAGGAAAAAGGCTGGCCGCGACATTTTCTAACATAGATAAGAAGCCGACTACACACAAGTGTGAATAGAACATGAAATTAAGATCAACAAAGATGAAATACCGACAGACAAACGCGACATAAAAGGTCCGTAAAAGTCTATAGGCCCCCCAAAAAATGACCAGTGGCATTATTCTGGCTTTCGCTGGGAATGTGTAATTGGAAAAAATATTTTCATAGCATTTTTGTCTAAATTGTATTTTTCTGATTACTGATTTTTTACTATAAAAATTTTGTGGAAAACAATTTCCCAGTTAACTTTATTTCGAAAATATTTACAATAAACTAATTCCAAAAGTAGGCCAGTGGGCATTATTCTGGTAAAACTCCCCGAGAATAGGGAACTGGGGAAAGAATTTATATGTAATTTATGTTGAAATATTTTTTTTACGGCATACTGAGGAGAAAAGTTTGATGTAAATATTCATAAATTGGGAATAATTTTTCCATATTCAAATTAGCAGGGAAAATTATTCCTCATTTAATTTTGTTTTCAAAAAAATTAACTTTAACTTTTCACCTCAGCATACCAGAAAAAAAACATTTAAATAAAAATATATAAAATCTTAGTATAGTGCCACAGAAACAGAATATTTGTCCCAATTCCCTATTCCCAGAAAAAGCCAGAATAGTGCTACTCTAATTGAAAAAGCCGTATTTATAAACATCGAACCAAAATCAGTCTGACAAAATTGTTTCTGAAAATAATTCTGGATTTTCCATGACTGATATTCCAAATGGTATTTCGAAAATACACAAACGTGGTATAATATTGAATAGATCTTGCGCGTTCACGGTGTTAGTTGATCTAGTCGAGCTGTAGCAAGTGAATGTCACTTGCATTAGAAAGAGTTTCCGAAAGTTTTTCATAATGCAGCATTCACAAAATAAGCGAGTTTCTCAATCACACATTAAATAGAATTGATTGAAAGAATTGCTCCCCGATGACATCAATGGTCTACCCCCTCAAGCTATAGACTCACATAAATAATTTGAAATGTACTTAATATTTAAATTCATTAGGTATGGTTCCGGTCTCATACTGTTAGCACCCATGATTCGCAACCGAACGCAAATACAGCCTAACCAGCCTCTTCTAAATAAATGTTAAGTTTTGCTCGACAAAACCAAAAATGTGGCGAGCGTTTGACATTTTAATATTTGCGGAAAAGAGCTGGCTTGATTTAAGCTGCGCTTGCTCATAGATATCAGTGCTGAATTGTCACCTTAGACCAAAACGTCCTGTTGAAAGTACAAATACTCTGTCAACAGAGATGTCCTTTACGAACATTTATCCAATAAAATCCTCATGGGTGAAGTTCTCGTCAGTTATTGTTCTGCTTGAGTGAAACTCAGACTAGTACCCGCCCGAAATGCGCTCCTTATAATATATAGATGGGTTTGCTACCACTTCTTTAGCCAATTTAGTGGACAAACCAGAGCCGTCTTCCATTTTTGTGGGATTTTCTTAGTAGACGCGATATTGATCAACGCCAATTTTTATCTTTTCGCATGAAATTCGATTTTTCACTATGGAAGTGATTTCACAGAGGTACATTATTGCTCTTAGTGGATGGTGTTGGTGTTGCTACAAGGATGAAAATCTAGATTTATCTTAAATTATGTTTATTGCAGCTTTAATAAGGCAGCGGCTCTGTTTCTAGAATAACTGATCGTGAATACTTGTAATTGTTTCTGAAGACGTAGTTGTCAAAACGAGAAGTATAGTTTGCAATTACCAAGAAGTGTTCGGAATCGATGTTAGATCCGTACTTTGTTTTGATATCTTCGATACTGGAGGAATGTCTTTTGGATATGAGGATGAGTCAATTAGATGAACCATGTATTGGTCGTTTGTTGTTCACGTAGTTCATGTTCTGTTGTTATTTTACTTCCAAATTGAGCATTAAAGTTACCCAAAATGATTTTGATATTATGCTGAGGTATTTTGGACACAGAAAACCTGCTCCAAATTCGTGTTGCTTTGACAGCGAAATATCCTACAGTTGGGTAATATATTGCGATGCAAGAGTGACGAACTGATAGAGGCCCGTTTTTCCGAGTTTTAAAACGAAGTTCTTAATATGGGGTCGTTGGTAAAATTCTAAATATATCTTATTGAAGTTGCGAGAGTCGTAAGTTTGTCCCTCTGATTACACTACAACCTGATCACCGCAGGCAACTCCATCAATATTACAAAAACAGGTTCGAAGACTAAAATTTAAGCCTTTTGGTAAATCAAATCAGTTCCGAAATATAAGGTCGTTGGCCTGGTGTTTTATGAAGTAAATTATACGACATACCAAATCCCAAATAAAATGTAATCGATAAATTACCTCGTAAATTGACTTTTCACCTAGCAACTATGAGTCAATAGCAAAAGGTTCAAAATTTTAAACTGGGTTTATACTGGGTGACTGACACCGATTTTTTTTTGTCGAAATTTTCAACTAAATTGATGGTTAGTTTATACCAGTTAGTGATAGATGTCTCTAATCTTTATATACCAAAATTTGCTTGAAAATCCGTTCTAAACTGCAAACTTAAACTTTAAATCTTATTTATTTAGCAAATTTTAATTAAACATCAGAAGTGGTTTGTTTTGTGACATCTATGAACGATTCGTACGAACTAACCATCAATTTAGTTAGTCGGAAATTTAGACAAAAAGATCGGTCTTAAGCACAACAGCACAATTTTTTCCCACCAGAGGACTAACATGTAATGTTTCATAGCCAACTTCAAATTTAAGCTGCATTGTTATTATATATTTTGACAGTTGGTATAGCAGACCTTATTTGTGTAAAAATTTGTTTGATCCTGCCTAACAGTTTATGTTTGGTGCCATATTAAATATGGAAAATCGAAAGCAGCATTATCGACATATTTTATTTTTATTTTTTTATTGTCGAAAAGGCAAAAATGCTGTTCAAGCAAGAAAAAAGTTGTATGATGTGTGTGGAGAAGATGTATTGACAGAACGTCAGTGTCAAAACTGGTTTTCAAAATTTCGTTCTTCTAATCTGACAGATTAAATTTATCGAGTTCGACCGTTCATGATCACGTAAAATACCTTGGTTTAGTTTCAAAACTCGACATATGGGTTTCACATGCTCGTACAGAAAAAAATTTACTCCGTCGCATTGACGTCTGTGATTTGCTTCTCACACGTCAATAAAATGATCCATTTTTGAAGCGAATTATTACTGCGGACGAGAAATGGAGTGCCTATAACAATGTTAAATGCAAGAGATCATGGAATAAAAAAATGAATCGCAAAGCACTTCGAAAGACGATATTCATAAAAAAAAGTGATGCTGTCTGTTTGGTGAGATTTCAAGGGAATCGTTTTTTTGGAGCTACCGGACAATACCACGATAAATTCTGAAGTGTACTGTCATCGATAGGACAAATTGAATGATTCACTCAAACAGAATAGGCCTTAATTGTTCTATAAGAAAGGTATAGTGTTCCACCAAGATAATGCGAGACCTCATACAAGTTTGGTAACACGCCAAAAGCTTTTGTAGCTCCGATGGGCTGTACTTCCACATCCACCATATTTATTCTTCAGTGTTTTGCCAGCAAAGTTCAGAAGTTTTGGTCTTTTAAAATAAATTTAACGAAGGTCTTAAATCTGATCTTGCTGAATGAAACTATAGGCAAATTTTTCACTTCAAAATATGAATGTAATCCACGATATTTTGGACTGAGAAATTGTGAATCTAAAGAATTTTAAATAATGTGGCCCACCCAAATTTGGTAGGAGGTTCAACAAGGACAGAATATTCTCAATTTTTTTAAATATAAATTTAAAATTATTATTAAAATAAACTAAATTCAGAATTTTAAAACAGTCAGTAAAATATTTAAGATACCTCGTCTTCGCACTAAAATTAACATATTGTAGTCTTACAGCTATACTATTATTCAAATTCAACTTTATTGAAAATATAATTGTTACAAAGATTAATTGTCCAAATATTCGCCATTACTATCTATGGTCTTTTGCCATTTATCAAGTTGGTAATGAATGCCTTCGCGAGAGAAACTTGGTGGTTTCAAAGCAAAATAGTTTACCAAGTCTGGAGAATACGCCGCGTGTTGTTAAACTTAACAGCCTAAGGAGAAGATGAGTTCCCGAGTTGATTTTGCTGTATGTGAACGAGTATGTGCGCATATCACCTTCCGCTTTCCTTGTCCCATAAATGGTCTTTTTTCCTCAAGAGCATCACTTAATTTGATCAATTGAACCTGATAACGTTCAGCTGTAACAGTTTGACCAGGTTCCAGAAGCTCATAGTAAATGACTCCTTTCCAATCCCATCAGACACACAGTAACACTTTCTTGGCATGAATATTCATTTTTGAAACTGATGTTGATGGCTGGCCTGGATCAATCCATGGTTTGCTGCGTTTATCGTACAAAATCCACTTTTCATCACCCCCGAAATAATTTTGTGCAAACAATTCTTTCTTTTGTACCAAGAAAGCAAATTCGTGCAGTTGTTAACTTTTCGGTCGGAAGGAACCCATTTTCATTCCTTCTGTATTTTTCCCATTGCATGCAACTGGTAAGTAACTCCTAACTGTTCTGCAAGCTCTTTTTGAGTTTGACACGGATATTCATCCAGTAAAACTTTTAAGTTTTTCGTCTTCAAATTGTTTTACTGTACCTAGACCTGGATCGTCCTCAAGACTAAAATTG
Organism: Nephrotoma guestfalica; assembly: GCA_963691935.1. Lineage (NCBI taxonomy): Eukaryota > Metazoa > Arthropoda > Insecta > Diptera > Tipulidae > Nephrotoma > Nephrotoma guestfalica. Next base: position 147,681,736 of record OY829915.1, read on the forward strand.
CCATCTCGAAATCTTACAAACCACTTGTTTATTGTTGAATGATTCAAAGAATGTTCACTCAAAGTCGAATTAATCAATTCCATAGCTTGAGCAGCATTTTCCTTTCATTTGAAAACGTAAATATTGCGAATGACGTAAATGTTACTTATCTACATCAATCTCTTAAAATAGAGTCACACGGAACGACAGCTTGTAAATTACTGAAACTTATGTCATAAAAACAGCAATGACACTAAGCTACTTTTATCCAAAATGGCGAGCGAAAATGGATGCGTTCAAGCATATTTTAATGCAACCAGCTTCAGAGCCGAGTTGCTACTTGCACACCTAATATATATGACGATGTTAGTCCACCTTTTGTGTGCCGTTTGTAATAAAGGTTTCCGATACTTATGCTTCTACCTTAGCAGTGCATCAGACTATTTTCATATTAACCCCTTACTTATCTCATAAGTTGCGCAGCTGGCAACCACATACTTACTCCATATGTAAATGCAGGTCTTATTACGGCCAGTGTGCTTGCTCGAATTTTTGGCATCATAGTCTATTTTACTTCTGGTAGTGCTCCTTTACCGTTATTATGGCCGCGAACTCTATGTGAATTCGAGAGGTGTTTCTCTTTGAAAGTAAGGCCACCATTAACCCTACAAGCAGCGCTTTACTACGCCGGTTGTCATTCAATGTCGGTTCCATTATCCTTGGTCTGAGATGGTTCTCGTAACGGCAGAAATGGCTTTTCTATAACCAAATTTGTCTTTTTTCAGAATTACATCCCAATCTTTTAGTAGAGTTGCACTTTGTTGAACAAATAAAGCTTCGTTCGAATGGGTTGATAAATGGCTTCAAACGGCCCATCCTCATTTTCATCAGGCTAGTTTTATCCCAATCGGCTATTTAAGGGCTTACTTCTATTCATATTTACATCAAAAATTTACATCATATACAAACCGCAGCTGAATTTGGTGGCAGGGGAATTCATTGAGTAAATATGAATAAGTAAATAAACAATTTAATAAAAAAACACATGAGTATTTAAAACTTACTTAACGTGACAATGTAAAATATTAACCCAATTGGTTAGGGCATGTCAAATTGGCCTTTTTCAGAACCCTATTCAGGTTTCATTATGGCTATTTTCATCACGCGAACGATACCTCATCCGAACCTGTTTAAAAACAGCATTCAAATTAGCAATTGTCATTGTGTAAACTGAGATTTATCTATATAGGCCAAGAAATCGTTTGAAATAACTAATCCTATTATATTTTCTGTTACATTTTATATTGTATTACTTGTAGTATACTTTGGGGCGTTTCTGAAAAATAATTTACCGCGGTAAATTTTCTGATGTAGATCGACGACTAAAACGGTCAGATTAATTTAGATCGGTAGTTTGTGTGTCACAGTCAGATGTTAATTATTGATTTGTTTATTAACTAAAATTTTTTTCTTTTAACTTTTAGGACAAATTTAGTAAACTCCTCAGTATTATACCAGAAATTCATGCAATGGCTGCCCGCGGTGAGGAACATCTCTATTTAAAACATGTTGCCGGCAGTGCACCTACCCAGACACTTCTTATGGAAATGTTACATGCAAAGCGAAAATGAACCAAATAATTTTAAAACTAAAAATATAAATTTTAAAATATTTTGAAGGTGATAATAATTTTTTTTGATTTTTTAATAATTTTTAATTTTTCCATAATAATAACAATAAATTTAAACAAAAACAAAAAAACGCAAAAATTAAAAAAAAAATGAAACACAATCTAAATTTAAAAAAAAGTATAAAGTAAAAAATATTTTTTAAGATTATATTATTATTGTATAATTAATTATAATTTTTTTGTTATTAAATTATAATGTGCTGTTGTTTTGATCATATGAAAGTGAAAAGAAGAAGAACATAAAAAATATTCGTCAATCTATATATTAAATATATAAATATTCTACTTGTGTTACCGTTACCGTCTCAGAGAACTAATTATTAAATTATTTTAATAATTTCATTATATATATATTATTTTTGTTCTAATTAATATATATTTCATAATTATTTTTAAAATCGGTTTTTTTAATAATTTTATTTTTATTATTATTATTATTATTATTTTATTTTTAGTGCAATAAAAAAAATTAAAAATTTAACTTATTTAAAAAAAAATTATGTTGTATTAAGAATGCACTAAATATTATTAAGTAATTGTTACCTTTATTAAAATACCTACACATAAACACGCAACACACAGACAAGTTAAACATGGAAATGATTTGTCTTTAAATAAAAATTAATAATTTTTTTTTGTATGATTTGATAAAATTATTTATTGGAACATCACAACGTCCGGGAGAAGGGGTGGTGTATTGTGATTCAGGATGATTGGGCCATTTGTTTATAACTAAAAATATCTATTTTTGTTAAATTATTATTAAAAGTGAGCGCCTCTTCCTGGTTACTAATATAAAAAAAAAATATATAAAATAACGCTTGTAAGATAATAAATGTGTAAATACAAATAATTAAATTTAGAGATGAGAACCTAAAAATTATTAACATGAGAGATAATATATATAGATATTTATTTTTGGATGCAATTTTTTCAATTTTGAATTTATTCTCTTCTATGTATAAATTATAATTTTTTGTTTTAATTTTTAATTAATGCCTTATTCACCATAAAAGTACAAACAAACATATAAACAGAGACATAAATATTATAAAATATGGGGAAATGCGAAATTTTTGGATGCGGCGGCGGTGACGGCGATTTGTGATGTTTCAATAAAACAAAATTAAAGTTTTAAAAACAAATATTATATCGTATATTATTATTTCTCAAAGAAATATACAAAATGAAACAAAAAATTATTTTATTTTTTTAAAAATGTTCATAAATGATATAAATATATTATATATAAAAAATTATTTGTTAAAAAATTAAGAGGTGAAAAGAAAACAAGATATTTTTAAATGTTAAATCAAAAAGAATATTTTTAATAGTTGTTTTTTCTGTGGCCTAGATAAATTTGTCAAAAATTAAGCAAAATAAAACTATAAAAATAATTACATTTTAAATATTATAAATCGCGGGTTTAAGTAAATACGCAAAACATCCACATTGATTCATTGGCTCTCACTTTCGTGAAATGTAATTATTCTTATACGATTTTATAAAGCAAGATATAATTGTTTTAATATTGATAAAAACGAAAATATAAAACTAAAAATTTACAATTTGCACATAATTACGCTTGTTTATAGTTTTTATTATTAATTAATTATAATATTATTTTGTTGTACATAATTATGTCTATATATTTTTAAACAAGTTTAAAAAAATCACGAGAAGCTTTAAATGTTTTCTTTTTATCAATATTAAATTTTGTATTTTTAAAACAAATATGTTCAAAACGAAAAAAAATATGAGAAACTTGAAGCTGTGACAGATTTAGAGAAAACAAATTATACATTGTATATTTCAAAGATGTCTACTTGATGTTTGATAATTAGATAGATATATAATAATTTAAATCAAATCTAACAAACGTTGCTAATCATGATGCCAATAAATTATTTTCATTACATCAAACATATCAGAGAGCTTTTTCCTATGGTAAAAAAATATTATTTTTTGCCGTAACAATAATTTTTGAATTTTGCTCAATATAAAACTCTATATGTATATTACAAAAATTTGATGGCAGTAGCTTAATATTTATTTCTGAAAAGTTTAACCAAATCCTATCAATATATTATTACCGTATCTATTTAAACGAAAACTAATTATTTACAACAGCATTACATTGTATGAAACTAATAACTTAACCAAAAACAGAAAAATACTTAACGGTACCCGGCTAAATATATATTATGTAACATAATGAGCAACTACTACGGTTTTAAAATAAAATAAAATATTTAACATTCCAACTTTGTGTAAATACTTAAAAAATAAAATAATTTAATAAAAACAAATAAAATTTGGTGGTGGCTAGTAATTTCACAATAAAATTAAACCTAAAAAAAAATGTTAAAGTTTATTTCATTTGATTTAAATTAATTTTAAACTTATAAATATTATAATATATAAACAATTAATCCCACTGTAAATTACAAAAAAAAAAAAATATAAATATATTTTTTTAACAAAAAGTTACATAAAATTAAAAAAAAACTTGAAACAAAAAAATATTAAAAAATAAAATACACAAAAAAATCGTAACTTTTAATTTTAATTATACTTATTTTAATTTTATTATTATTATTATTATTTGTTATAATTGTAAATTTTATAAATATTTTATTTTATTTTTATTATAAATATATATATTATGTATATATACATATTATTATTATTATTATTTTTTAAAACAAACATAATAAGAATAAATATAATAAGAGTAATAGTTGTTAAATAATATTTTAATTAATATCTATGTATAAATTGAATAAAACAAAAGAAAGAAATTTTAAGAAATAAAGAGAAAATTTTAAAAACTAAACAAAAAATTAAGTGGTGATGTGATTTTTGTTTCTGTAAAAAAAAATGTAATATTTTTATGCTTGTTGTATTATTGAAAAAGAAATTACACGATGATTAAATTAAAGAAAAATTATATATATTAATTTTTTTTTAATTTGTTAAATTATGTTTATGTATGAAACTAATTTTTTTTTCTGTAATAATTTGTTATACACATAATATTTTTTTCCCACACACACACACACACACACAGTAAACATACAATAAACTTAAAAAAATAATACAATATAAATTATAAATTAAATTAAAAAAGAAAATTACAATGAAGGTACCTACCTAATGTGTTATTCATTAGTTTTTAGTTTGAAAATATTAAAGAAAAATAATGAAAAATTCTATTATTATTATATTAATTATTTTAATTATTATGTTTATTATTATTATTATTAAAAAGAAAGAAGAAATGATAAGTAAAACTAATTATTTTTAAAAATAAAAAATTGAAAAAAAATATTAAAAATTAAATGATTTTTATTTTATCGGGAGAGAAAATAATAGTTTTTTGAACTCGGAATCGTGCGGCTACCGTGAGTCAGAGCTAGGTACGCTAACATTTTCCAATATCGAGATTGTTCAGCTGTGTAAAACTAGGGTGGTAGTTGTGGCTTTTCCACAATGGAGTACGTATAAGAAGTTAGCCCAGGAAGTTATTGGCCCGGAAATAAAAAAAAAATCATTTTACTTCTACTTTATGAATTTAGTCTTAGACCAGAAATTTATAAAATATTGTATTATTAATGAGAAGTTAACCCAGCCCAGTAATATAGCAAAACAAACCTTTCATCGAAATAACAAAAAAAATCTATCAATTAATTATCAGTTGGAATATCCCACTATCCATTGAAAAAGACTAAGTACTAGTTGGTGTCTTTTTCAATTTTTGCTCAGTACCCCTAATTGTACTCTATCGTAGAAAAACACCCTTTTTCGGATTCGACTCTTCCTTTATAAGTTGGTTGGCCTTACTGATTTTTATCGAATAAATTTTATTGTCCCGGATTCTGTAAGTATCGGTTATTTTGGGTCAATTAGGCAATTTTGAGTAGAACTGGCTTTAAATTGAAGCAATATGTTGCCTGATTCGCCTGCCTGCCTGCCGTCAAAGTTCGATTTCAACATATATAACCGGATTTCAAAACGCGAAACTTCCAATAACCGCGCTTTCCAGATGTAAATTACCGTTAGTTTATAGATGAATATGCTATTCTCATTACCTATAATCATTTTTTTTTTAAATACCCTTTAGTTTTAAAAATGTTTATTTTGTTTTTGGGGGTACTAGTATTGGGTTTATTGTACTCCTTGAGTAAACTAACAACTAATTAATACTTACAATAAATAAAACTTAATCTAGGTAATATAGAATTTTTACTATATAAAAAATAAAATAAAAACTAAGAATTAATTAATGTGTTAATTAACGGATTATCCATTAAATTACAGTTGATGATATAGTTGTACTTGCGAGAAGCAATTGAATCTTTAATCATGTTAGTACCCGATATTAAATGTAAGGTTTTTGTATGGAAGTGCCTTGGTTTATCTAAAATCATTTTCAGAATTTTATTTTGCGTAATTTGGATTTTCTGTATATAGGTATTGACTGTTTTGCTCCAACTAGGACACCCATATAGTAAAGTCGGTAGAATAATACACTTGTATAGTAATAGTTTTTTTGATCTATGTAGATATGATTTTCTGCATAATAAACCATAAAGCACTTTAACGAGCTTTTGAGATAGTTTAATTTTGTCTTCAATATGTGTTTTGAACGTCAGCTTATTATCTAGAATTATACCAAGATATTTTACCTGGTTCTCCCAGTTTATTAATGATCCATTCAGGTTAAGTCTTCTGCAGGGTAGGTATTTAGGTGCTCTTCGTCTGGTAAAGTAAATCGCTTTTGTTTTACTATGATTTACTTTAATCCGCCATTTGTCAAAGTAACTATTCAAGATATTAAATGCGTTCTCGAGCGTATTTATGATATGATTAGGGTCAGGATAGTATTGCTGTATCATCGGCAAAAGTAGCTAGCAAGCAATTTGGAGGAATTGGGATGCAACCAGTATATATTGAATAGAGATCTGGACTGAGTACTGATCCTTGTGGTACCCTTGTCTTTATCTCATACCAATCGGATGTTGCCCTTTGATAATGAACTTGAAATTTTCTTTGATCGAGGAAGCTCTGGATTATCCCTATTATTTTAATAGGAAACCTATTGCTTATTAATTTGAAAATCAGGCCTTCATGCCACACAGTATCAAAAGCTTTTTCAATATCCAAGAGGATCATACCAGTAGATTTCTTTTACGTGAAATTCATTTTTACTGATTCTATTAGTCGGCTTAGTTGATGTGTGCAGGAGTGGCCGTGTCTAAAACCAAACTGATGATCTGGAATTATTTTTTGAACAGGTTGTTCATTGGCAATATGAGTTTGGATTCGGTTCCGAATGACACACTCAAATAGCTTGCCGAGGCCGTTTAGAAGACTTATGGGTCTATAGCTAGTGGGTTTTGTTGGGTCTTTGTTAGGTTTTAATACCGGTTTTATTTTTGCTGCCTTCCAGATTGTAGGAAAATACGAAAATTTCAGGCACGCATTGTAGATATAAACTAATGTTACAATCAGTTTCTTTGTAAATTGTTTTATTACAACGTTAGTTATCCCATCAAGCCCAGGGGATTTTTTTGTCCTCAGATGTTTTAGGATTGATTTTATTTCTGTGGGATTAGTATATGCGAAATTTTCGTTTATACCGTTAATTAGTGTATCATTAAAGTTTTCGATAGTCTGATAAATATTCTCAGTTGTGTAACTGTTTGCAGTGGTTAAATTTTTATGAGAATTAAGGAAAGTCCTGCCAATTAGGTTGGTCTTTTCTTCATCTGTGATAAATTTTAATCCATCTACTTCTAAACAAGGAATAATATGTGTCGTTTTTCTTCTTAATACCTTGCTGAGTTTCCATAAGTGACTATTGCTTCTATCATGCGTCCGTTGGTAAATTTTGGAGAGCATGTTATTCCAATTGGCTATAACAAGTTTCTTAATTGCTTTTGCTATCACTCTATTTAAAATTTTGATAGTATGTTGTGTTACTGGATCGTGAAAATTGTTCCATTGCCGTCTGAGGCGATTCCTATTAGTTTTTAAAAAGTTAATATCGTCGGTTAAAGTGATAAATTTATATCTGGAGTTTGCTGGTTTTGTTGGAATGGCTTCGTTTCTTGCTTGTATTATAACTTCATTGACAAGTTTTATTTGTTTGTCAATTTCCCGTTGAATAGTATATTGGGTTGCATTTTCGAAACTGTTCTTGCATTCTAATACGTTCAAGTTTTGATTAATGATACACTTGTATAGTGGCCAATTGGCATTTTTATAATCAGGATATGACTTTTTTCTAGGCATTTTAAAGTGTTTTCTAATTAATTCGAACGTAACTGGAAGGTGGTCTAAGGAAAAAAGGCTCAGGGCGTTCACTTGGCGGATAAAGTTTGGAATGTTTGTTAGAATTATATCTATAGTGGAAGGTCTGGAGTTTTGCTGTAGCGGAATGTATGTTGAAGTTGCCAGAAATAGAACTTTAACTCTAATATTGCGTGCAAGGATGTCATATAGTGTCTTTCCTGCAGTATTATTGCGAGTACAGTTCCAAGAGCCGTTACGAGAGTTGAGATCTCCGCATATGATGACATCCCTCATATTCATGAGGGTTAGAAGATCGCGGGTGTAAGCACGTTGGATTATATTTTTATTGAAAGCCCTAAATGTATTTTGGCAATTTGATTTGACAATCGGGGTTGTGCACTCTGGAAAGTATGCTGAAATGATTTTTGTAACACCACAAGGACCTTCAATGCTTATACCCACTGCCTCAATTACTTTGAGGTTGTTGAAATGAGGAAGCAAGTTGTATTTTAAATTCTTTTTGGTAATAATAGCTAATCCTCCATGAGCGCCGTTTGAACGATCCATTCTGTGTATGTTATAATTAGGGTGGTAACGCAATCGAGAATTATGATTTAGCCAAGTCTCACAAAGTAATCCAATAGATATATTTTTATCATCCATATAATTCATCAATTCGATGAACTTTGTATAGCTAACCCATGGCAATTCCAGTAAATGATACTAAAGGTATTATTAATTAACCTACTGTTTGGTTGAGAAGTATGGCTTGGGTTACTATTTACCATAAAGATATTCAAAAGCTAAATTCATAATTGCGTGAAATTGTTCAAACCGAGTTGTACAATTTGATATACGTTTGAAAGAATATCATAAATTAATTTATTGATCTCGCCTAACGAGAATAAATTATTATCTCTACTGTTATTTAATGTATTGTTATTTACGTTTATATTATTGTTAGTACTGTTAGTAAAAATGTTACCTACGATTTCTTTGTGTTGTTGGCCATTGTTTATATGTGGTGTGGTTGTTGGGTGATTTTCTGGTACCGGGTTTCGTTGTATCTTCAAGTGACTTGGCTCACTTAATACTGGATATATGGTCAGATCGGCAATGGCTGGTGGTGGTCTCTTTGTCGAATTTCTCATACGCATCCGGTTTTGAGATTTATGTCGCTGGCTTGTTAAAAACTCAGATTTTTTGGGACAGTCGGGAGAGTATGCCTCATGTTCGCCATTGCAATTACAACAATTGGGCTGGCTCGTATTTGAATTACTCGCTCCTTCCAGGTCTTTGAGAATGTTGCAATTCTCTCTTTTGTGTTCATTACCGCAATACGAGCAGCGTAGTTTTAAATTACAGTTTTGTGCAGCGTGCCCGTAATTTGAGCATCTCAAACAGATATTCGGCCCTTTTTTATTACGCCGATAGTAGTCCCATTTCACAATTGTATAGAAAAGCGCGTTTATCTTTTTAATGTCTCTTAGTGACATTGAGCCTCTTTTAACTTTGATTAAATATACCGTGTGATCATCATAACGTTTATTTCTAATCCGTAGGGTTTTTATGGCGACTAGTGATTTTAGTCCAGCATTTGTTAGTTCGGTTTTTAATTCGTGTAGGTCCATTTCAAACAAACCAAATTTGTCGTTCGATCTTCTAGCAATTGTTCAGAGAAGAATTCAATATTATTGTTTTTGCAATCATCAATTAAGCTCTTGTGATGTATAGCTTGTTGGCATTGAACCCTTATTCCATTTCCAGTTAATTTGAGTCTGGTTTTGTTGTCGGGAATATTTGTGCTGGTGAATATCTGTTTAACCTTGCTGTAGTTCACATGTTTTATCGTTATCAGTGGACAGGATCTAACTGTGTGATTTGTTGTGTTACGATCTTTGTCTGCGTTATCCAGCAAGATATTAAATTGATTGCTCGTTGGGATGTTCGGTATCACATCGTCTGGAAACCCAAGGAAATCATCATCTGAAGATAAAACTTCAGTTTCCATTTCAGGTCTGTTATCACTCATTGAAACTTTACTTTTTTGGGTATTAAGCCTATTAGAGGAATGTCTAATAGAAGGATTTTTTTTTGACTACTTCTTTTAGTATTTCAGCGTTCATATTATTTCAATTTTTGGATCCATTATTGCTGGTTTTTGTTATACCAGCTCCAGCAAGGGATTCCTTGCTGGAAGCTTTAGAATAATTGTTTGTTGGTGCAATTTCACTGGTTTATAAATTAATAAATAATAATAAACACGTTTTTTTTGCACTGCACAAAAATAACTTAACTGTCTCAATTGTTATTCACTTATCACTGTATCTATTAAAGAAAACAAGTTAATAATTTATACGGTAAACAATATTTTATGATAATTACAATGCTGCCTGATCGGCTGATCATTATCGAATGACCTATAATCATTTTGAACCGGAAATTCCACAATAAAATATTTTAAATTTTTTTGCGAAAATCCCTGATGTTAGTTAGCCTTACTGAATTTTATCGAATAAAATTTATTGTCGCAGATTCTGTAAGTATCGGTTATTTTGGGTCAATTAGGCAATTTTGAGATATTTGGAACAAAGCTACGTAAATTATGTCGGTGTGGCAATGCCAGCAAAAATATAGATAAAAGGTTGTCCAGCCTAATGTAGAAATAAGTGCCAAGAAATTCTTCCCCCAAGAGAAGATATTTTAAAATACTACAGCAACCTTGCTTCAAAAGAGCGTGTTAGGGACTTGATAGTCAAGTGCATTGAAGTTGTTAATAATAAGGTTATGAAAATTTCATCTAGAAAGTTTAAGAAACTCTTCAAGAATATACAATTTAATAAAGGGTGATTTTTTTGTGGTTAGGATTTTCATGCATTAGTATTTGACAGATCACGCGGGATTTCAGACAAGGTGTCAAAGAGAAAGATGCTCAGTATGGTGTGCTGATGCTCAGTGAATGGGCCCTAGAAAAGTTGGCAGAAAATCCGCTTTTTTATCGACAAATTTTGTTCAGCGATGAGGCTCATTTCTGGTTGAATGGCTACGTAAATAAGCAAAATTGCCGCATTTGGAGTGAAGAGCAACCAGAAGCCGTTCAAGAACTGCCCATGCATCCCGAAAAATGCACTGTTTGGTGTGGTTTGTACGCTGGTGGAATCATTGGACCGTATTTTTTCAAAGATGCTGTTGGACGCAACGTTACGGTGAATGGCGATCGCTATCGTTCGATGCTAACAAACTTTTTGTTGCCAAAAATGGAAGAACTGAACTTAGTTGACATGTGGTTTCAACAAGATGGCGCTACATGCCACACAGCTCGCGATTCTATGGCCATTTTGAGGGAAAACTTCGGAGAACAATTCATCTCAAGAAATGGCCCGGTAAGTTGGGCACCAAGATCATGCGATTTGACGCCTTTAGACTATTTTTTGTGGGGCTACGTCAAGTCTAAAGTCTACAGAAATAAGCCAGCAACTATTCCAGTTTTGGAAGACAACATTTCCGAAGAAATTCGGGCTATTCCGGCCGAAATGCTCGAAAAAGTTGCCCAAAATTGGACTTTCCGAATGGACCACCTAAGACGCAGCCGCGGTCAACATTTAAATGAAATTATCTTCAAAAAGTAAATGTCATGGACCAATCTAACGTTTCAAATAAAGAACCGATGAGATTTTGCAAATTTTATGCGTTTTTTTTTAAAAAAAAGTTTTCAAGCTCTTAAAAAATCACCCGTTATATTCATCGGGAGCAGAAACCAAGTCTCAGAAAGTATGCAAAACAATGTTTTTGGACACTTTATGCATCTCCAATCAAACTGTGGAGACAGCATTAACAAAAATGGTTAGCAGTGAATCAGACAACAGAGGTATTTATTGTTATTCTCTTTGTTACCTTAGAACATATAGTTTGTTTTGTGATAAATTTAACTCAATTTTCCATGATTTAGATAAATTTACACGACCGGTAAATGAACTTAAGCAAACCACAAAAACTTATATCAAAAAACATATCTCTATGTTTTCTAGAGTAAACTCTCACTACCTTAGGGCGCAGACAACAAAAGAATATTTGGAAGGTAATTTAAATATTTCGAAAATGTTCAGACTATTTCAAGAATGGATTCGTACAAGTAAAAATAGAGAACGTCACATAACGTCAGTATAGAGATGTGTTTAACAACAGTTTCAATATTAGTTTTGGATAGAAAAAGGATAAATGTAACGAATGTATGATGTACGAGAAAATGGCATAAACTGATTAAGACCTTTTTAGAGACACGTACGAAGAACCCCAATTTAACAAAAAAGAAGCTCGAAACGAATATTTTTTATTATAAAAGGAAGCTAGCCATACATAATTTCACTACATATAATATGGGAAGAAACGGTCGGCGATTGAACGTCGTCGAGGAAAGACGTGTTTTGCTGTCTCTCCTCTAAATAAATAAAAAAATAATTTAAATGTGTTGAAATTAATTAGTTAATTATTTAACTAATATATGTGTTCTTGTAAAAATAAATAATAATATTAATAATAATTTGTGTGTTTTTAATAATTAAAATGAAAAGTTATACATATTGAATTGTTTCATTAATTTGTGTACGGTGCGCTTGCAATGGCGTAGAATATCTATATAACAATTTCGTTCATATGTATTTTGGTACCGTTGTTTGAATGCATCGTATGCATTGTGTGTACATTTTCAATATGTAGGACTTTTTTGATTCCAAAGGATGCGTAAGATAAGTATTATTTTTATTACATAATAATTAGTTACTATATGGAAAGACGGTTGAGTTCACATTGTTAATTGTCATGTGATACATGTTTGTTGTTGTTGTTCTCCTAGATGAATTCGCCATTTTGTTCTTTTCATTTATTTTTTGGTGTTTGCGTTTATTTTATGACTGCATACCAATATGTATTTCAAATTTGAAAAGTGTTCTGTTTGTACTGTACATGAGTATCAATTAACGCGTTGATGCACACTTTCTAAATATGTGTGCTACTCAGGAACGCACTTTTGAATTCTATAGCAGTCATTTGCGCGAACGTGTTAAGAGAGGAGCGTAAAATAAAATCCATTGCATTTATATGTTTTGCTTGTATATTAAATGTATACATTTCAATTTTTTTATTTTTGGGCTTGTTTGCTGAGTGAGAACTGAAAATAGATTATTATGATCGTGCTAAGGCGGAATTCCATTACTGCGGCTTTTTTTGCAGAAAAACAGAAAGAGATAAAATCAAAAATCCGACAAAGACAGATTATTTTTATTTTATAGCGAAATTTTAAGGGGAATATTTGATAACTACGAAATTATAACCAATAAATTAGTTAAAAAATGAAAATTATTGTTAAATCAATTTTATTTCTAACTTAAGTACTGGAATTCCGCCTTTATTCTGTGTGAGGTTGGTGTAGTTTTGCAACCAACAGTGAGGCTATCAGTTAGCAATTAAATTATATTAAATCAATTAAATTATTTTCTAGGTTATTCGGAAGTCTATTAATTTACTAATTATTGGTTTTGGTTAGCTTGTTCTAGGTAGGATAAATAATCATCGCTGTATGTCGATTATATGATTTATAATTTATTTAATGCTGTTGTAAATAGATTGTATATAGTTAACTATCGTAGATTAATTTTTAATGTCTTATTTTAATATTTTCTAATTCTTTTATTTTATAATTAAAGCATTGAACAATTGATTGGGTTAATTGATTATCATGGATCCTACAGATCTGCTAGCTACTTATTATTAATTCTGTCACCTTACAGATTCCTGATTATTTTAAAAGTTTTATTTAATTTTGGTTTATTTTGTTTAGGTATTGGGGATTCTAAAGCTGTGAAAATCATTCATTATTAATACATTACCTTGCAGATTCCAGATTAGCTGTTTTTGGAACCAGTTTTCGTTCGATAATTTTTTATTTTTATAAATAAACACATATTTGTATTAGATTAGGAATGGCAAGGACAAGTGACTTCATAAATATTTTCATAAATAAGGAAGGCCGTGCATGCCTTTCCTGCTTTGATACTACAATATTTGGATTCAATTTATTTTATTTGTTTTAAGCGAACCAAATTAATTTAGTTAATACTGATCATTACATTTCATTTATTTTATTCAAGTATAATTTTATTATATTGTATATTGTCCTAAATAATCAATTAACTATGGTTTCAGGAAATTCTATTGTAAGTTGTGGAGTTGCAGGAAGCGAGAATTAAATTAATAAATTTTTATATGATTTAGGTAGCAGGAACATATTAATTTAGTACATATTAGATTTCAGGAAACCCTCAGATGCTTGTGAAATAATATTTATTTGTATTTGTAATTGCTGATAGTGTAGATCAGAATTATATTGTCATTGTGTTACTAACTGTCGACTTTACCTAGGTGTATGTAACCGGGCCGATTCAACCAATAAATTTTGTTTAGGAAGCCGAAAAATATTAATATTCTCAGGTTGCTGATTTAGAAAAGCAATTGCTGATGACCAATACCATCATTATCCATTAAACCTATTAAGCCTTTATCCTTCCTCTATTAGATTAGAAGTAGATTAGAATTGTGTTGTGCCGTACGATCGTTTCGTGTTTGAAACCGGGTCGTTCTGTCCCAAAAAGAAGAAAACCATTCCTACCCTTCCTATTGTAGGAATAGGCCCGGTGTTATCCGGGACACTTGTCCAGTACTTGGTCCTACAGTCCCATCAATCAATCAATCAATATAATATGGGAAGAAACAAAGGTTACTGCTTTATGTGGGATGAATTAAATGCAAAGCAAGGCACTTGTGAAGTTGCGAGTTCCGTACATAAGTTTATGTTGGCTGAAATCTCGGAAAATCAAAATATTAACAATTTTTGCTGTTGGTCTAATAATTGTCCAGGACAAAATAAGACAAAATTTTGACGTCGATATGTCACACAAATATTTTGAGAAAGGACATACTCAAAATGAAGGAGATTCAATGCATTCGCTTAGTGAAAAACGTCGAAAACAGTATTTTGGAATGCTCAGAAATGCCAAATGTACGGGGTTGCCTTATACAGTGAAATGGAACAAAATGAGATATTCGATTTTAAAACATTCTCCGATAGTTATTATTTTTTAAAAATATACGAAAAATCAAAAAGTAAAGTTTTCATTTTAGTTCAAAATTAAAATATTAATACGCACATAATCCTTCAAAATGTTATACTGGAAATCGTTGTTTTTGACTTATAGTCTTTTTGTTTGGATAGTGCGATATATATATATATATATATATATATATATATATATATATATATATATATATATATATATATACATATATATATATATATATATATAGTACTACTTATCGCATTATTGCATGATTACAGCAGACCATACCTTACTCTACGATTTTTTTCAAAGGTTACAAAAAAACAGTAAGACCCCAATCAATTGGTCAGCGGAATCTAATAAAGAGTTTAACAATTTAAGGAAAATTCGTTTCCTCTGATTACTGATCACAAGCCACTAATCTATCTCTTCTATCAGAATCCAAAAAAAGCATCATCACGTCAATTTCGTCATTTGGATTTTATCGGTCAATTAGTTGCAGACTTTTACGTGAAAACACGTAATTAAAATTCATGCAAATTCCGTCTGCTCAAATACCTTTTATACCAATTGAATTTCAGAAAAAAAGGTTTTAAAGCTTTTCACAATTTGTTAAATCCTGGGATAAGCTGCGTCTGTTGAGCTATTGATCAAAAATGTTTTATCAATCAAAGATGGATGGGAAGGTTGGAGGGTGAGGTTTTATCCCTAACTTCTGCAGTGTTTTTCAAGCTGAACTATTCACGATAAAAGAAGCCGTTGAGCGCTGGTTGAGGCATAATGTAATGCAGTTAGGCTTCAATTAACACGCTCAAATCATATTTCGACAGATAGTTCAATAGTACCTGATGCGTAATAACTAGGCAGATCTGGCCAAAACTAGACCTATCTAGATCCAGACAGCTGGTATCGCTGCGGTGGCAGCATGTCGATATGGTGGTGGATGCTATTATGAAACACTGTCTCATAGGTAAGCATGCGAGAAGAATAAGAGTTCCTTACATGACTACTGTCGTAGTTGATGAACAGGAGGAAGAAACTGTTCTTGATTTGCTTTGCACTTGTCCCCGTCTAGCGTTTAACAGACTGAAATTCTTCGATGAGTAGGTGAGCAGAGAAAACCAGTGTATACCAGTTCTTTAGGGCAACCATCCTAACCTAACCCACCCTATCTATCTATACAATCCAAACTATGGCGTAACAGCTCAGCCTGCCAAAAATCAAACATTTCAAGGCAAACAATTTTCATCCTCGGATCTTATAAATTAACTTTGCAACGCTTCACAGAAATTAACTTAGACTTTATTGGCCCTTTGTTTATTTCTGATAAACAGCGATGCTACGTAACACTAACCGATCGATATACGAGATGGGGCGGTTCTGAACCGGATATTACCGCGGCCACTATTGCATTTGCTGTATAATCCACATGGATTTCATGCTTCGGGATACCATCGTCATACTTCGATCCAAATCAGATGTCCCAATGTAAATCATATTTTTTTAGAGAATTATCATCATTAATTGGATTTAAATGAGCCAGCAACCTGCCCTACAATTAGAAGTCAACTATAGTAGCAAGCACTATAAAAACGGCGATTTAGCTAGTTCACACACTCCATTTTTCAACAAAACTCAAGCAGCACTTGCCTCACCACGCAAAACTCAAGTGCGGCACGTGTCTATTTCTGTGTAAAAATACTTTTCAATTTTTATTGGACGCTTGAGCGAAACCGTTCGGTACATTCGTGAAAACCAGTAGTATTTTTGAAAAACATTTACAAAACAATACTGACATGCCCTGTTTGATCATAACATTCAGCTAAAATTCTTCGATAAACTTCTGTCGGTACATCAAATAATAAACTTTTATTTATTGTTCGATATAACTTCCCGTCCAACACCTTGTAATCATGTTGCAGTTGCTTCAATTGTTCATTAGTTAGATCACTTACTATTAGATTAATTTCACCATCATTTTTCTGTAATGTGACTAGCCGATTCTCTTCTATAAAATTTACATACAACACGTCAAAAGACGCCGGCAAAATATCTGACGGCGGTAGAACCGGGCCCCACTTCTATCAAAACAGGCAGACACTATGTTTTTGTGTACAGTAGCTGCCGCTTTATCGATATTTTTGATCCGTCGAGCTTCATTCTTCATTTGTATGTGTTTTTCGTAATTTAACTGACATTTTTCTTTCATTCGGACATGTTGGCGTAACTTGTGCACTCGTTGCACTGATCTTTTTTTGGCTTATAAAAACCTAAATTCAAATTATAATTAAAGATGTCCTGATGCTGTCGTTCGGTAACATGCTGGGACCTAATTTGCTTCTCTTTCATCCATTTTACATACAGTCGAAACATTTTGGATACTGATAGATCGCTATCTAAAAAACGTTTCGAAGAATGCGCTCTCGTATAATGCGACTCGACGTTGGGAAAAGCAGATATATGCTCTAAAACATATTGTTTGGAAGTTTGTTTAACCTCATTTACCAGACGAATATATTTACCTATTAGAGGATTAAGATTTTATAGATTATGACCAGTTTCATATAAGTATTAACAACTTACCCCGTTGATCAATTCCACCAACAGCACATTTTGAAAGTGCAATATCAACTACCTGGTTCGAGATAGAAAGTGTATCGAGAAACATTTTTAGGCATACCCTTGTAGTTTCGTCTTTATCGTTCAAACGATAATTAAGATAATATAGGCGAGATACTTTTCTTCGGCTATCGCCTGAAGAAATTTTTTTATCCACTACATTAACTACTTGAGCTACAAAATCCCACTGACGTTCTTTATTAGATAATTTATGGTGATTGGTGAAAACGTTCATCCTAATTTGGTGCGATACTCGTTCATGACACTTAAGGCGACATTTTGATGAACACCCACTTTACTTGGCTTTCGCAGGTATTATTCGTCTGGTTGCGTTTTTATATTGGTTGCCAGTATTCTTAAGGTGCTTCGCTGCTACCCTTTTCCAGCTATTTAAATTGTTTTTACGTTTTCTGGTTATGACGTTATTTTTTGACGAATATGTATAGGTTGAGAGGAACCAGATGGGTTTGATTCTAATAATTCGTAACTAGAATCAGTGCCGTAGCTGGCAAACGGATCTAGGAATGCAAAATAAATTGTCAACTGCATTCAGTTTAAAATTATTTACCTGAATCATTTGCTTCCAAATCAACTTCGAAAAAACTGGCGGACATGCTAAGTTTATATAAACTTTGGTTTATGGTTTTTTAACAATATTTTAATTTTAGTTTGGAAAAATTTTACCAGAAATATAAAATTTTAAATTTTAAAATTTTTCGTGAAAAAACAAAAGTTGTCATTCAAAACAAGCAAGTAAACTACAACAAGATTTACGATGCCTACTTTCAAATATTTTCCAATGAAAAAGTGTTGTAGGTAGTACTTATAGTTATCAAAACATAAAATTATTTGCTACATAAACTGCGATAAATTACACTTACAGTTGCAGTTAAAAACTATTTGCCTGCTAAGAAAACGATAATGGGAAATACGATTTTGAGAACGCGATTTGTTACGGGAGGCAAGCAAGACACAAAAGTTGACTTATCGTATTATTGGGAACTGACACAGCATCCGCAGGAGGACCCATTTTAAAAAATGACTTAAACTGAAATATACGCCTTTTTCTGAACTATAAGAAAATGTAATCATGCAATAATGTGATAAGTAGTACTTATCGTAAAATGTTTCGACTGTATGTAAAATGGATGGAAGAGAAGCAAATTAGGTCCCAGCTTGTTACCGAACGACAGTATCAGGACATTTTTAATTATAATTTGAATTTAGGTTTTTGTAAGCCAAAAACAGGTCAGTGCAACGAGTGCACAAGTTACGCCAACATGTCCGAATGAAAGAAAAATGTCAGTTAAATTACGAAAAATACATACAAATGAAGAATGAAGCTCGACGGATCAAAAATATCGATAAAGCGGCAGCTACTGTACACAAAAACATAGTGTCTGCCTGTTTTGATAGAAGTGGGGCCCGGTTCTACCGCCGTCAGATATTTTGCCGGCGTCTTTTGACGTGTTGTATGTAAATTTTATAGAAGAGAATCGGCTTGTCACATTACAGAAAAATGATGGCGAAATTAATCTAATAGTAAGTGATCTAACTAATGAACAATTGAAGCAACTTCAACATGATTACAAGGTGTTGGACGGGAAGTTATATCGAACAATAAATAAAAGTTTATTATTTGATGTACCGACAGAAGTTTATCGAAGAATTTTAGCTGAATGTTATGATCAAACAGGGCATGTCAGTATTGTTTTGTAAATGTTTTTCAAAAATACTACTGGTTTTCACGAATGTACCGAACGGTTTCGCTCAAGCGTCCAATAAAAATTGAAAAGTATTTTTACACAGAAATAGACACGTGCCGCACTTGAGTTTTGCGTGGTGAGGCAAGTGCTGCTTGAGTTTTGTTTGAAAGATGCAGTGTGTGAACCAGCTAAATCGCCGTTTTTATAGTGCTTGTTACTTTAGTTGACTTCTAATTGTAGAGCACTTTACATTGGGACATCTGATTTGGATCGAAGTATGATGATGGTATCCCGAAACATGAAATCCATGTGGATTATACAGCAAATGCAATAGTGGCCGCAGTAATATCCGGTTTAGGACCACCCCATCTCGTATATCGATCGGTTAGTGTTACGGAGCATCGCTGATTATCGGAAATAAATAAAGGGCCAATAAAGTCTAAGTTAATTTCTGTGAAGCGTTGCAAAGTTAATTTAATGTTTGATTTCTGGCAGGCTGAGCTGTTACGCCATAGTTTGGATTGTATAGATAGATAGGGTGGGTTAGGTTAGGATGGTTGTCCTAAAGAATTGGCATACACTGGTTTTCTCTGCTCAAATTCTCATCGAGGAATTTCAGTCTGTTAAACGCTAGACGGGGACAAGTGCAAAGCAAATCAAGAACAGTTTCTTCCTCCTGTTCATCAACTACGACAGTAGTCATGTAAGGAGCTCTTATTCCTCTCGCATGCTTACCTATGAGACAGTGTTTCAAAATAGCATCCACCACCATATTGACATGCCGCCGCCGCAGCGATACCAGCTGTCTGGATCTAGATAGGTCTAGTTTTGGCCAGATCTGCCTAGTTATTACGCATCAGGTACTATTGAACTATCTGTCGAAATATGATTTGAGCGTGTTAATTGAAGCCTAACTGCATTACATTATGCCTCAACCAGCGCTCAACGGCTTCTTTTATCGGGAATAGTTCAGCTTGAAAAACGCTGCAAAAGTTAGGGATAAAACCTCACCCCCCCAACCTTCCCATCCATCTTTGATTGATAAAACATTTTTGATTAATAGCTCAACAGACGATGCTACTGAAGTTAGCCGAAAATTTCAGCCGAAAAAAACCTACATTATCGACATATTTCGTATCAGGTGGTAGTACAAAATTCTGTTGATAATAGCCGAAAATTACATGTTATTGAAGTTAACAGTAAATTTCTGCCGAAAAAAATTTAAATAATCAATATCACATAGTTCGAAAGTTTAAAGGTCATACGAACTGGGTGAAGTTAGACAGACTCGTAATTAGCTGGATTCCACATTTATAATTTGTCGTGTTAGGGGCTAATGAATTTGAGTTGTGGCACTAACAGTGAACACCTGTGCCATAAATCAGGCCAAATTTTATGTAGCATCATAGTGAAATAAATTAAAAACTGGACGCATGTTTTGTGGTAATTTGCTTCATATTTTATGTTTTTAATTTATTTCACTATGATGCTACATAAAATATGGCCCGATTTTTGGCACAGGTGTTCACTGTTAGTGCCATAACTCAAATTCATTGGCCCCTAACACGACAAATTATAAACGTGGAATCCAGCTAATTACGAGTCTGTCTAACTTCACCCAGTTCGTATGACCTTTAAACTTTCGAACTATGTGATATTGATTATTTAAATTTTTTTCGGCAGAAATTTACTGTTAACTTCAATAACATGTAATTTTCGGCTAATATCAACAGAATTTTGTACTACCACCTGATACGAAATATGTCGATAATGCAGGATTTTTTCGGCTGAAATTTTCGGCTAACTTCAGTAGCATCAACAGACGCAGCTTATCCCAGGATTTAACAAATTGTGAAAAGCTTTAAAACATTTTTTTCTGAAATTCAATTGGTATAATAGGTATTTGAGCAGACGGAATTTGCATGAATTTTAATGACGTGTTTTCACGTAAAAGTTCCCGGAGTTCTATTATTTATACTTTCAGGGATAGAAATTAAATTAATGCGCGATAAGGCACCTGCAACTAATTGACCGTTAAAATCCAAATGACGAAATTGACGTGATGATGCTTTTTTCGGATTCTGATAAAAGGGATAGATTAGTGGCTTGTGATCAGTAATCAGAGGAAACGAATTTTCCTTAAATTGTTAAACTCTTCATTAAATTCCGCTGACCAATTGATTGGGGTCTTACTGTTTTTTTGTAACCTTTGAAAAAAATCGTAGAGTAAGGTATGGTCTGCTGCTGCGTTAGGGATGAAGCATCTATAAATGTTAATCATTCCCAAAAACCGATTGAGATGATTGACTGTTAATGGACGTCAACAGTTTTAATTACTTCAATTCTATCGACGACAGGTAAAATGCCTGTGAGTTAAAAAAATTACAAATTTGTGTGAAGCGAATATAGATTTGCTAGGCTAGGATTGATAATTAAACCCTTTTCAGATAATTCTTGTAAAACTGTTTCTGGATGTTCTAAGCACAATAAACAAACGCAAAATTTGGCCCCAGAAGAATAAATATTTGAAAAGTTTGAGCTGCATTTATGAGACCGGGTTTCATTTTAGAAATGGCTAAATATAGGAATGGTTAAGATGGTTAATTCGAAAAATCTTGAAGGTGTGGTATCGGATAGCGATTAGGAATAGTGACACGATTGGAACTACGATAATCTCCACATGGCCTCCAATCTCCGTTTTTCTCGCACAAGATGCTGAGGACTAGACCTTGACTGCTACTTGATCGACATATACCAAATGGCATACGATTTTCGGATTCGTTTCTTGCCATCTTCAATTTATCAGGTGCCAAACGCCTAGTTTTACAGGAAACATGAAATCCAGGACTTTGCGGTCGATGCGTAATTTTATGTTTTACAGGTTTAATATTCAAATAAATGGCCAAAATAACTGAAAATTTAGATATTTTGAATTTTGGGAACTCACCTACTACTTATTCAATTATGAAATGCTGACTCCCTGAACAAGGTGATGGCTCCAATCGCATAAAGCGATGTTACTGAATCAAAGAGTTTGGTTTACGCATATCATACAATGAACCCTGTATTTTTTAAGAAGTCAGCAGCAATAATAGGCCACGACACGCAGTATCTAATAAACATTTTACCTCTGAAATGAGGTCTAATATTAATAGACGTCTGGTAGTTACTTTTTCAGGTTTAGGAGTGAGTCGACTGTTTGACTGAGACCCAGCACCCAGATAAATTTCCAAATTTACCAAAAGAATTTGAACACGATCGAGAGTGTGGTTTAAGCATCGTTTTAATTTCCGACAGTATTTGAATTCGAAAATTTTGAATGTAAATCTAAAATTTTGTTGGTTAAGATTTTGAAGTCACGTTCCTGACGATGAAGGACCAGAAGATTTTCTAGAGTGATTGATAGCGTTCAATCCAATTTGAGGTATTATCTGCATCATTTCGTCTGCAAGTTTTGCCAAAACCTTTAGAATTACGTCGTTCTCAAATGTGGTCAAAACTACTTGAACTTAACTTGGTAGCCTCCTTCATCCACAACTAACTAAGTATTTCTTCATCAAAATGTTACAGTAAGATTCGTTAAAAAATTATTTAACCGAGATATCTCCGACTCTCCCAAAACCTGAATCACTTCCTCTTTGAAAACCAAATACGGGCGTGAATCTTTATCGCGGTGTATCAAGTCAGCAAAGTGACACTGCAATTCGGAGTCCAAGGCTCCCACTGTATGACAAAATTTTAATGTTTCTGATCGGACGTATAATACGAAAAAACGTGCCTCTAAAATAGAAACCGAAATCGTGGGATTCTGCCCATACAATGGTTGCCGTGGTTTGAATCGGATAGGAAACATTTCCGAATTTTGAGAATTTAAAAACTTCGACACGTTTTGTTGGTTGTGAAGTAACTAGGTTACTGCCAGAGGTGTTTGAAAAAGTTCAAATTCTTCGTTCAATAAATTTTGTAGTCGATGGGGAGTTAGCGGAGTCTTCCGAACGTGACATTTCAATTTTGATTAATTTAAAATAAAAATATAAATTCGAAAAAGAAAATAAAGTTACATGCACAATTTGGGTGCGAAAAACAATTTAAATTAGGTAAGATAAAAAAACACAAAATTGTTTATACGAAGTATTAAACCGGACTTATTTGAACTGGCTCAATAAAATTAAAAAACTCACTTAATCGATTTATTCGTACTTCAATGAAGCGGTATCTCTGGTTATGGCAGCAAACTGCAGAAATTGCACTCATTGTTTGTAAATTTGCTGTTGATTTGTTGATGTGGCCCAGGTATTTACTAAGCGACTATTGATATTATTAGCGGTTGTCGATTTAAATAGTGGCCGGTGGTATTTTATGTGGCCGTTGATTTGTAAATACTGGCTAAGTATGTGCTCACACAAATTAATTTTCAATTTAAGTTTTGAAATTTTTGTTTTTATTTAGTTTTTGATTACATTTTTTTTATATCTATTCACCCCACGCTTTATTGAAAATTCATTTTTTCACTATTATTAATTTTTTTAATTTATATTAATTCGTTATTTAATAAAGTACACCTTTAGACCCATTCGCTACTAAACCTGGAACACAACTCCCCTGAAAACTAAACACTTTCCCCACCAACAAAACATTTTGTTCAAAGGCGTTCCTCGGGTATCATCTTTACCTTTACTTTTATCCTCAGTATTACTCCATCACGTATAGCTAATATTTTTGTGGGTGTTTCGTGCTACCAAGATCTAAAATTCGGCTCTCTCAAATTGCTAACAATCAGTCTAACAGCCACTCCATCGCCTCGTTACGTTCATCTATTAGTCTCTGCCCTAGGCCATACTCATGGTTAATGTCATGGAGTT
The DNA here is from genome assembly GCA_963691935.1 of Nephrotoma guestfalica. NCBI lineage: Eukaryota > Metazoa > Arthropoda > Insecta > Diptera > Tipulidae > Nephrotoma > Nephrotoma guestfalica. Next base: position 147,706,001 of record OY829915.1, read on the forward strand.
AAACTCTCCAGTTTAAATTAATTATAAATAAAAATTAGTTTTACTTTTTGAAATTTTAAATATTTATTTGGTCTTCCTTATAGTGATAATTTGTATATTTGATTTTTAAATATCGATTTCGGAAATTTTTCCTTCCTCAGTTTATCACTAACTATTTAAAAAATCAAACTAGTTTTTTAATTATAATTAATTTAAAAAAGTGATAAATGTACACAAAAAGTGAAAACATTTGTGTTTACCAGTTTAGGTTTCACGTAAGAAACTGCTTGGCCAGGTTGCGGAAGGTTTAGTTGACTGAAGTTCTGCTACTGTCCCGTTTCAGAGACTACTTTATTCCCTGATACTTCGACACGTTAGCATTTTCTGGAATTTGAATAAATGAATATACCTCAACTAGCCCCGAACTAGTTTAAAGATTGGATTCAAATTGGTAAAATATGGGAAATATGTGGGCGGATCCTTAATATGATATTTTTGTATAATTCTGGAATTTTGCATTGCTGGACTTTTGATTTGTGCTCAGACTTTTCCTTGCCCAATTGTGCTCAAATATTAAAGCATTGAATTTTGATTTAAAATCGACAACAGCGCCTTTTGATGTTATCGAATTTCGAGTTTTCCGCAGGACCTTCCATTCAACTCACAGATTAAGTTCAATATTTATAATAATAATATTCTATAATAATACAGCGTTCCGGTCCAATTTCAGAACTTCCACCAAATCTATGTCAATAATAAGCGGTTAGCATATCCGTACGATCAGTTTGTCAAATAATTACAACAGCATTTATTTTAATTTAGTCTTTATTTAAATGAGAAAACCAACAAGTTGTTCACCATTTTAATGGAATTCTACGTTGTTTTACAAATCGGTGACTTATGTGATAATCATTAAGTAATAAAATTATAGTCTTACCCAATATTAAACTCATATTATAAATTTTATTTCTTTTTATTTCTCTATTTTTTAATAATATTGACGACAATACAATATAATAAAATGAAAATGAAAAATTGAAAAAAAAATCATGTAGGTAAAATCGAAAATATGAAACTTGTTTAAATTTTCCATTTTCATTTTGTGTGTTTATTAATTAATAAATTAAAATATAAAAAAAAATATAATTAAAGATTTTAAATCTAACTGTATAAATCATCATCACCATTGTTATCATCAGGACGATTTGATGGTTGACCTGAACCAGAACCTCCTTGAGACGAGGCACCAGTACCAGATGGGAATCGGAAATTCGTACCAAATCCACGCGATTGTTGTAATGTCTGTGCAAACATTTCATATTTTCTTATATCATTATCGGAGACTGAACGGCGTGCGAATTTCATTGCTTCTTCGAAATGGGCACGTGTAATTTCTGGAACGGGATCATCTTCATCCATCTGAAATAACAAAAAATAATTTCAACAAATTCATATTAAAATAAATATTTTATAAAAATAAATATACTTACATCCATGACTGAATTGGCATTTTCTGCACGTTCTTTTTCTCGTCTAATTTCGGCTTCAATCGACTGTCGAATAGCTAATTTACATGCTCTTTGACAGATTTCTGTTAAATCAGCACCAGAGAATCCCTGTGTTACTTTTGCAATGTAATTTAAATCAACTTCCTTTGAAAGAGGACTCTTTCTTAGATTAGCCCGGAAAATGGCTTCACGAGACTTCTCGTCTGGTAATGGAATATAAATTAATTGATCAAGACGTCCTGGACGTAGAATTGCTGGATCGATAATATCGGGCCGATTGGTTGCCCCAATAATAAACACGTTTTTCTTGGCACCCATACCATCCATCTCTGTTAATATTTGATTAATAACACGATCGGCTGCGCCACCAGCATCCCCAACATTACCTCCACGTGATTTTGCAATACTATCCAATTCATCGAAGAACAGCACACATGGTGAAGCTGAACGAGCTTTGTCAAAAATATCTCGCACGTTTGCTTCGGACTCTCCAAACCACATTGTAAGCAATTCAGGTCCTTTAACCGAAATGAAATTGGCTTGACATTCATTTGCAATTGCTTTCGCTAATAAAGTTTTACCACAACCAGGTGGTCCATAGAAAAGCACTCCTCGGGATGGTTGCATGCCGAATTTTAAAAACTTATCTGGATGCTCAACTGGATATTGTACCAATTCTTGCAACTCTTTTTTGACATTTTCTAAACCGCCAATATCAGTCCACGATACATTTGGTACCTCTACGACTGTTTCACGTAATGCTGAAGGACTTGATTTAGTCATAGCATACCGGAAGTTATCCATGGTAACAGCTAAAGAATTCAATACCTCTGCATCAATTTGATCATCTTCTAAATCAATTAGATCCATTTTTTCACGAATTTGTTGTAAAGCAGCCTCTGAACACAATGAAGCTAAATCCGCACCAACATGTCCATGAGATTCAGCTGCAATTTGTTCTAAATCTACGTCATCCGCTAATTTCATATTTTTGGTATGAATTCGTAACACTTCTAACCGACCAGTGGCATCTGGAATACCAATATCGATTTCACGATCGAAACGTCCAAACCGACGTAATGCTGGATCAATAGAATTTGGTCGATTTGTTGCTGCCATGACAATAACATGAGCACTCTTTTTCATACCATCCATTAATGTAAGCAATTGTGACACAATACGACGCTCTACTTCACCGTGAGTTTTCTCACGTTTTGGAGCAATTGCATCAATTTCATCAATGAATATAATCGCGGGTGAATTTTTTTCAGCCTCTTCAAACGCTTTACGTAAATTAGATTCAGATTCACCAGCTAATTTAGACATAATTTCTGGGCCGTTTATTAGGAAGAAGAAAGCTCCTGTTTCATTGGCAACAGCCCGGGCAATTAAAGTTTTACCAGTACCGGGAGGTCCATACATTAAAATACCACGCGGTGGTTTCACACCAATCGCTTTGAAAAGTGAAGGATGTTTTAACGGCAATTCAACCATTTCCTTTATTTGGGCTAATTGTTTACGACACCCGCCGATATCATCATATCCAACAGCATTAAGTGCTTCCTCCTCTTCTTCACGTTTAATTGGTTCGCCATCACAATGAATTACTGTGTCTGGTGCCACAATACAATATGGCGATGGTTCACAACCAACCACTTTAAATTCAACTGCACGCATGCCTCCACGAACAATAAACGTATCATCTTTATGAATTGGACGATATGCTTCTAAAAAGTACGGTTTCAAATACACCTCAAACAAATTTCTAGAAAAATTAAGAATATTTTGAGTAACATATATTTTAAGTCGTAGTTTTTATTAAACTTACCCGCTCAATCCCTCAACAGTATCATCAATAGGCAAAATATGAACTCGTTTACCGTATTTTACATCCGGACATGACTGGATTGATACAATATCTGATAAACGCACCCGTAGATTGTTTCGAACAACACGATTCATACGAATTTTCTCATCTGGACAATTCTCATCTGATAGTACAATACAAACAGTCTCTTTGCGACGTTTGCCCTTCAAAAGAACCGAATCACCACGGAATAACTGTAATTCGTCCATTTTAGCTTGTGACAAGGCCACCACAGAATTATCATCGTTGACAGCTTCTTCCACAAGGAGACGATTTGGTCGATCTTTACGTTTTAAAATAGCAGTTGCCAAATCATCGGGACTGAAATGTAAGATTGCAGTTAATAAAATATATATATAAAATAAAGGAATCACCAGAATTGGTGGGATTAGTGAGAAAGAGAAAAGAGAAATCAGACCCGGAACATGTAAGAGATGAGCCGCCTGTATCCATGGTTTTTATTTAGTGTTATGCGATATGTTTGGTTATAAAGACAAATTTTATGTTAAAAATAATTTCCGTTAATTAAATTTCTCAATATGAAACAAAAGGATTTATAAATTTGGCCTACTAAAAGAAAATCATGAATTTCTTTAAATAAAATGTATGTATAAGTCCACGCCTACCAACAGCACGGCAAAAAATTAAAAATGATGAATGAAACTCATTTCTGTAGATTTTCTTTGTGCTTGATAAAAGTTTTACATTAAAAACCTTCTTGTTCAAAATGAATTCACCGGGATTGATAATTCTGCGACGATTTTATTTCGCAATTCACATTTATGAATTCACTTTATCAATGATTATTAGTTAAAAAGTGAAAATTAAGAAGTCAAAAAAACATGACAAGCAGAAATTGAACGATTTTTTATCATGTTGAGCAACAGCATTAGGACAAGTGAATAGTCGGCATTTTAGAAAAATGAGAAAACTTACTTCTTTTGATCAGCCATCACTTTATTTCTAGTTTCTTCTAATATTCACTTTTGGTTTTACTTTTAGGTATAAATAAGATTTGTATTTTAATTAAAATTTATTTTTTCTATTATAAAAAACTTTCTATTCCAAAAAGGCGACGGTATAACCACACAAATCACACGTAAATGCTATTGATGATGCTGACTTGCCAATTCACTTAAAAATGAAGTTTATTTTTTCCGATTTGTTACGTTGTCACTTTCAATTGGTCGAATTTAATTACCAGGATTCTCGCACTTATTTGTTCTATGATTCGTATAAATTCATGTTATATTTGAAATTTTTGTTTCTTGAATTTGGTACAAATTTAAATTCACAGCTTAAGAGCTTAAATATATATTTTTTGTAGTGAACTACTAAAATAAAATACATAAACGAGAATATGTTCTTTTAATGTATGTCAACGTAATTATGTAATTTTAGTATAATAGTTCGATTCACTTTAAATAGAGGGGTCTGGTTATTGCAAAATTTACATTTGTTTCGGTTGATTTATCGGTAAAATCCAACCTTCACGACTGTCATGAAATTTCAAAATCAAAACAAAACAGAAAATACTCCAATTCATTCAAGATTGAATTAAATTATTGTGCACCAGGAAAGTACCAAACATAAAAAATGTCCCATGGACACTCACATGGTGGTGGCGGATGCGAACACGAAGCATCAGATTCAGATCATTCGCTGGAAATTGGTATACAGTACAGCTTGTTTAAAAAGATAGACATGCTAAATGTTGAATGTTTGAATGAAAGTGTTGATGGTTCAGGTAAAAGTGTTTTTAAAGAATTTGAGAAACGCCTAGACCGAGATAAATATGTTGAGAGTGATGTTGACGAAGAGCTCATTTTTAACATACCCTTTACTGGAAATATAAAACTCAAGGGATTTCGTATAATTGGAGCCAACGATGATTCCCATCCGAAGCGGGTACGCTTGTTTAAAAATCGCCCGGGGATGACTTTTGATGACGCTAGAATTGTAGCCGATCAAGAACTCGAACTTCAACAAGATCCGAATGGTGAAATCGAGTACACAACAAAAGTGGTACAATTCTCTTCGGTACATCATTTAACAATGCATTTTCCGGGAAATTTTGGTAGTGAAACAACAAAAATTTATTACATTGGATTGCGAGGTGAATTCAGTGAGGCGCATTTTCATGGCGTCACTATATGTAATTACGAAATTCGACCGAATGCTGCCGATCACAAGAATGAGGCTTTCGACCACGTTAATCATACAATTCAATAAGTGAATGTTTATAAAATATATAATTGTTTGCGTAAATATTTTATAATTGTTTTCTTAATATTTTTTTAAAATAAATAATTACATTCAATATTGACTAGATTGATTTTCCATTAATTTTTAAAATGTTTTTCCTAGTTATTTTGTCAAAGAATAGTAAACCAGAAGCCCTTTCGATGCTTTCCGGTGGAACTTGGAACACTTTTAGTGGGGTATCATCTGCAATAACTTGATTGGGCATAACATACGCTTCCATTTCCAATTTATTATTGATTAACTCCATTACTATGATTTTATAGAAATGAGTTGGTACTGCAACCGAATTGTCCCCTATAACTTGATATTTCACATATTTTTTTCCATCCGCCTCAGTCTTCGGTAGATACAGTGGTCCTGTACAACAATAAACATTGGGATATTCCTTTGTTAATTTGCGTACGTATCTTTCCAAACGATTCCATGTATCTCGATTAAAACCTTTGCCTACCTGCGGAGCCATATTACTTAGGAAAAATGTTTGCTCAACATGTTTTTGATGTAATTTGTGATTTCCAGCTGCCGCCATATGTCCGCGATCGAAACCAGATTTCTTATAATCTGTATTCTGCGACCGAAAAAACGCATGGATAGTTTCGTCCGCTTTAAATTCACATTTAGAACGATCAACAGCATCATTGTGTTTCACATTCTCGGCCGTTAAATGTTCAAACACCCAATGTGCCACGCGATTTCGTCTATCGTACGAAAGTACATAATCATCAAACGATCGTACATTATCCAAACTCGGAAAGCCGTATTTCATAATTTGTGATATTCGTCGAGGATCTTTTACTGGTTCTAAGCTACTAGCTGGTATTGGTACAGCAGCCGATACGGTGCCGAAAATAGGAAGGCCCGGTTTTGGTTTAATCTAAAATTACATAATTTTACGAATCGATCTAAAAATTGAACCTTGTACTTACTTACTTTTTTAGTTAGTTCATCTTTGAATGCAACATAAGTAGGATTCGATTCCAACTCATCTTCGATATGATTTAATATTTTGCATCGCTCTACATAAGTTCCTGTGATAAAACTTCCAATTCCAACCGAAGCAAGCAAGGATAATTTTGAAATCAGCTGATGATTTTTCATTCTATTGTGGTTAAATGTACCATGAAACTTGACGTTTCTGTGTGTTTTAACTGCTGAATATAAGCATGTAAACACAATTTACAGTAAACCCTTAAAGCATAATGAGAATGACTGTGTAATGTTTACAATGCGAGTCGAATTAAGTCTTCACTCTACACACGATCTGACTTGTCGGGCCGACGGTCGGTCCGACCAAATCCGGTGTTACATCCACGCGATCCAACAAACTACGTGATTTTCAGGCTGCAGATGAAAATCGAGTACGAGCTAGGGGCACCATAACAAAGTTAAAAATGTGTGATCTCAAAAAGGCAGTACCAACTTTTATTTTTATTTTTTGTTAGGTAAATAGTACATATAATGCAATTGTTGTTGTAAATATGCTAAGATCAACAAGAAATAGTAAAAAATAAAAATAAAAGTTGGTATCGTCATTTTTAGATCACTACATTTTTAACTTTAACTTTGTACAAATGATAAAATCTTGACGTTTGTGATTTTTGTGTTTTAATTGTTGGGCAGGAAAGTTTGTACAGCGAAATAAAGAATGAATAAAATATTGAAAAAATTAACAAATTGCTATCGCGTTTGTGGAGTGTTTAAATGTTGGTGGCAAAAGGGCAAAATATGGTCTAAACAATGGTTGTTAGACCGTAAAAAATTATGTCATGTTCTTAAGTCATTTATTAGGCGTTTTTGGAAATAGCCCATGCTAACTTTTGAGTAATTTTAATTTTTTAATGTTGGTAACAAAGTTACTCAAGTAACCCTGTCTATACAAAAAGTAAGATTACATTTTGAATGTGAATATGTATATTCATGGCGTATTTTAACAGATACAACATTTTTGTTGTATTTTTTTAATTGTTTATACTTTGAAAGCTTGATTGTTAACTTTAATTTTTCTGACACTACTAATTCAATACAAATTGACAGAAAGACATAAATTAAAAACAGCTAAAAGTAAATTACCCTAAAGTCACTCTATATGTTCGGAAATAGATCTGGTAACTAATTGTCAGAAAGTTACTCAAAAGTTGCTATGGGCTGTTTCCAAAATCGCCTATTACTAGCCGTTTTCGGAAATAGCCCATGGTAACTTTTAGGTAATTTTAATTTTTTTAATGTTGGTAACAAAAGATCTGAACTACGATTTCTTTACAAAAAGTAAGATTATATTTAGCGTGTGAATAGTTTTATTCAGCAAAATCAATGGCATATTTCTGGCAGATAAGACATTTTTGTTGCTTCTTTTTGTACAATTTGCACTTTAAAAGCTTGAAATTTAATTTTTCTGATACTTCTAATTTAATACATAGACAAAAACAAAACCAACAAAAACTAAATTACCCTAAATGATCTACATTTTTTTCAAAGGCCTTGTTTATTTGGAAAAAACCCAACAATTTTTTATTCGCCTGAAATCAATTGGATTTGATCACCATTGCTTAGAATGTCATGTTGAAGAAGAAATTATGAGCAAATTGGTTGTAGAAAGCGCGGATTCCGATTTGAAGCGGGGAATTGCTCAAAATTTCGGTCGTTGATTACAGCGAAACTGGGCAATGTTTTGATCAGATTTCAACGCTGATCCATTGAAAACTTAATAACCTTTCACAATTGATCAAAGTTTTCAACATTTGAGCACCAATTTTTTTTTTGATATTTTACGCCTGGAAAAACGGCAAGGGGTAAGCCTTGCTTAATTTGAAGAAAAACAAGAATTTTTTATTCCACTGAAATTCATTGGAATTGATCACCGTTGCTTAGAATGTCATGTTGAAGAAGAAATTATGAGCAAATTGGGTGTAGAAAGCGCGGATTCCGATTTGAAGCGGGGAATTGCTCAAAAGTTCGGACGTTGATTACAGCGAAACTGGCCAATGTTTTGATCAGATTTCAACGCTGATCCATTGAAAACTTAATAACCTTTCACAATTGATCAAAGTTTTCAACATTTGAGCACCAATTTTTTTTTTTGATATTTTACGCCTGGAAAAACGGCAAGGGGTGAGCCTTGCTTAATTTGAAGAAAAACAAGAATTTTTTATTCCACTGAAATTCATTGGAATTGATCACCGTTGCTTAGAATGTCATGTTGAAGAAGAAATTATGAGCAAATTGGGTGTAGAAAGCGCGGATTCCGATTTGAAGCGGGGAATTGCTCAAAAGTTCGGTCGTTGATTACAGCGAAACTGGGCAATGTTTTGATCAGATTTCAACGCTGATCCATTGAAAACTTAATAACCTTTCACAATTGATCAAAGTTGTCAACATTTGAGCACCAATTTTTTTTTGATATTTTACGCCTGGAAAAACGGCAAGGGGTAAGCCTTGCTTAATTTGAAGAAAAACAAGAATTTTTTATTCCACTGAAATTCATTGGAATTGATCACCGTTGCTTAGAATGTCATGTTGAAGAAGAAATTATGAGCAAATTGGGTGTAGAAAGCGCGGATTCCGATTTGAAGCGGGGAATTGCTCAAAAGTTCGGACGTTGATTACAGCGAAACTGGGCAATGTTTTGATCAGATTTCAACGCTGATCCATTGAAAACTTAATAACCTTTCACAATTGATCAAAGTTTTCAACATTTGAGCACCAATTTTTTTTTTGATATTTTACGCCTGGAAAAACGGCAAGGGGTAAGCCTTGCTTAATTTGAAGAAAAACAAGAATTTTTTATTCCACTGAAATTCATTGGAATTGATCACCGTTGCTTAGAATGTCATGTTGAAGAAGAAATTATGAGCAAATTGGTTGTAGAAAGCGCGGATTCCGATTTGAAGCGGGGAATTGCTCAAAAGTTCGGTCGTTGATTACAGCGAAACTGGGCAATGTTTTGATCAGATTTCAACGCTGATCCATTGAAAACTTAATAACCTTTCACAATTGATCAAAGTTTTCAACATTTGAGCACCAATTTTTTTTTTGATATTTTACGCCTGGAAAAACGGCAAGGGGTAAGCCTTGCTTAATTTGAAGAAAAACAAGAATTTTTTATTCCACTGAAATTCATTGGAATTGATCACCGTTGCTTAGAATGTCATGTTGAAGAAGAAATTATGAGCAAATTGGGTGTAGAAAGCGCGGATTCCGATTTGAAGCGGGGAATTGCTCAAAAGTTCGGTCGTTGATTACAGCGAAACTGGGCAATGTTTTGATCAGATTTCAACGCTGATCCATTGAAAACTTAATAACCTTTCACAATTGATCAAAGTTTTCAACATTTGAGCACCAATTTTTTTTTTGATATTTTACGCCTGGAAAAACGGCAAGGGGTAAGCCTTGCTTAATTTGAAGAAAAACAAGAATTTTTTATTCCACTGAAATTCATTGGAATTGATCACCGTTGCTTAGAATGTCATGTTGAAGAAGAAATTATGAGCAAATTGGGTGTAGAAAGCGCGGATTCCGATTTGAAGCGGGGAATTGCTCAAAAGTTCGGTCGTTAATTACAGCGAAACTGGGCAATGTTTTGATCAGATTTCAACGCTGATCCATTGAAAACTTAATAACCTTTCACAATTGATCAAAGTTTTCAACATTTGAGCACCAATTTTTTTTTGATATTTTACGCCTGGAAAAACGGCAAGGGGTAAGCCTTGCTTAATTTGAAGAAAAACAAGAATTTTTTATTCCACTGAAATTCATTGGAATTGATCACCGTTGCTTAGAATGTCATGTTGAAGAAGAAATTATGAGCAAATTGGGTGTAGAAAGCGCGGATTCCGATTTGAAGCGGGGAATTGCTCAAAAGTTCGGACGTTGATTACAGCGAAACTGGGCAATGTTTTGATCAGATTTCAACGCTGATCCATTGAAAACTTAATAACCTTTCACAATTGATCAAAGTTTTCAACATTTGAGCACCAATTTTTTTTTTGATATTTTACGCCTGGAAAAACGGCAAGGGGTAAGCCTTGCTTAATTTGAAGAAAAACAAGAATTTTTTATTCCACTGAAATTCATTGGAATTGATCACCGTTGCTTAGAATGTCATGTTGAAGAAGAAATTATGAGCAAATTGGGTGTAGAAAGCGCGGATTCCGATTTGAAGCGGGGAATTGCTCAAAAGTTCGGACGTTGATTACAGCGAAACTGGCCAATGTTTTGATCAGATTTCAACGCTGATCCATTGAAAACTTAATAACCTTTCACAGTTGATCAAAGTTTTCAACATTTGAGCACCAATTTTTTTTTTGATATTTTACGCCTGGAAAAACGGCAAGGGGTAAGCCTTGCTTAATTTGAAGAAAAACAAGAATTTTTTATTCCACTGAAATTCATTGGAATTGATCACCGTTGCTTAGAATGTCATGTTGAAGAAGAAATTATGAGCAAATTGGGTGTAGAAAGCGCGGATTCCGATTTGAAGCGGGGAATTGCTCAAAAGTTCGGACGTTGATTACAGCGAAACTGGGCAATGTTTTGATCAGATTTCAACGCTGATCCATTGAAAACTTAATAACCTTTCACAATTGATCAAAGTTTTCAACATTTGAGCACCAATTTTTTTTTTGATATTTTACGCCTGGAAAAACGGCAAGGGGTAAGCCTTGCTTAATTTGAAGAAAAACAAGAATTTTTTATTCCACTGAAATTCATTGGAATTGATCACCGTTGCTTAGAATGTCATGTTGAAGAAGAAATTATGAGCAAATTGGGTGTAGAAAGCGCGGATTCCGATTTGAAGCGGGGAATTGCTCAAAAGTTCGGTCGTTGATTACAGCGAAACTGGGCAATGTTTTGATCAGATTTCAACGCTGATCCATTGAAAACTTAATAACCTTTCACAATTGATCAAAGTTTTCAACATTTGAGCACCAATTTTTTTTTTGATATTTTACGCCTGGAAAAACGGCAAGGGGTAAGCCTTGCTTAATTTGAAGAAAAACAAGAATTTTTTATTCCACTGAAATTCATTGGAATTGATCACCGTTGCTTAGAATGTCATGTTGAAGAAGAAATTATGAGCAAATTGGGTGTAGAAAGCGCGGATTCCGATTTGAAGCGGGGAATTGCTCAAAAGTTCGGACGTTGATTACAGCGAAACTGGGCAATGTTTTGATCAGATTTCAACGCTGATCCATTGAAAACTTAATAACCTTTCACAATTGATCAAAGTTTTCAACATTTGAGCACCACTTTTTTTTGATATTTTACGCCTGGAAAAACGGCAAGGAGTGAGCCTTGCTTAATTTGAAGAAAAACAAGAATTTTTTATTCCACTGAAATTCATTGGATTTGATCACCGTTGCTTAGAATGTCATGTTGAAGAAGAAATTATGAGCAAATTGGGTGTAGAAAGCGCGGATTCCGATTTGAAGCGGGGAATTGCTCAAAAGTTCGGTCGTCGATTACAGCGAAACTGGGCAATGTTTTGATCAGATTTCAACGCTGATTCATTGAAAACTTAATAATCTTTCACAATTGATCAAAGTTTTCAACATTTGAGCACCAATTTTTTTTTGATATTTTACGCCTGGAAAAACGGCAAGGGGTAAGCCTTGCTTAATTTGAAGAAAAACAAGAATTTTTTATTCTCCTGAAATTCATTGGATTTGATCACCGTTGCTTAGAATGTCATGTTGAAGAAGAAATTATGAGCAAATTGGTTGTAGAAAGCGCGGATTCCGATTTGAAGCGGGGAGTTGCTCAAAAGTTCGGTCGTTGATTACAGCGAAACTGGCCAATGTTTTGATCAGATTTCAACGCTGATTCATTGAAAACTTAATAACCTTTCACAATTGATCAAAGTTTTCAACATTTGAGCACCAATTTTTTTTTTGATATTTTACGCCTGGAAAAACGGCAAGGGGTAAGCCTTGCTTAATTTGAAGAAAAACAAGAATTTTTTATTCTCCTGAAATCCATTGGATTTGATCACCGTTGCTTAGAATGTCATGTTGAAGAAGAAATTATGAGCAAATTGGTTGTAGAAAGCGCGGATTCCGATTTGAAGCGGGGAGTTGCTCAAAAGTTCGGTCGTTGATTACAGCGAAACTGGGCAATGTTTTGATCAGATTTCAACGCTGATTCATTGAAAACTTAATAACCTTTCACAATTGATCAAAGTTTTCAACATTTGAGCACCAATTTTTTTTTTGATATTTTACGCCTGGAAAAACGGCAAGGGGTAAGCCTTGCTTAATTTGAAGAAAAACAAGGATTTTTTATTCTCCTGAAATTCATTGGATTTGATCACCGTTGCTTAGAATGTCATGTTGAAGAAGAAATTATGAGCAAATTGGTTGTAGAAAGTGCGGATTCCGATTTGAAGCGGGGAATTGCTCAAAAGTTCGGACGTTGATTACAGCGAAACTGGGTAATGTTTTGATCAGATTTCAACGCTGATTCATTGAAAACTTAATAATCTTTCACAATTGATCAAAGTTTTCAGCATTTGAGCACCAATTTTTTTTTGATATTTTACGCCTGGAAAAACGGCAAGGGGTAAGCCTTGCTTAATTTGAAGAAAAACAAGAATTTTTTATACCACTGAAATTCATTGGAATTGATCACCGTTGCTTAGAATGTCATGTTGAAGAAGAAATTATGAGCAAATTGGTTGTAGAAAGTGCGGATTCCGATTTGAAGCGGGGAATTGCTCAAAAGTTCGGACGTTGATTACAGCGAAACTGGGCAATGTTTTGATCAGATTTCAACGCTGATTCATTGAAAACTTAATAATCTTTCACAATTGATCAATGTTTTCAGCATTTGAGCACCAATTTTTTTTTGATACTTTACGCCTGGAAAAACGGCAAGGGGTAAGCCTTGCTTAATTTGAAAAAAAACAAGAATTTTTTATTCTCCTGAAATTCTTTGGAATTGATCACCGTTGCTTAGAATGTCATGTTGAAGAAGAAATTACGAGCAAATTGGGTGTAGAAAGCGCGGATTCCGATTTGAAGCGGGGAATTGCTCAAAAGTTCGGTCGTTGATTACAGCGAAACTGGGCAATGTTTTGATCAGATTTCAACGCTGATCCATTGAAAACTTAATAACCTTTCACAATTGATCAAAGTTTTCAACATTTGAGCACCAATTTTATTTTTGATATTTTACGCCTGGAAAAACGGCAAGGGGTGAGCCTTGCTTAATTTGAAGAAAAACAAGAATTTTTTATTCTCCTGAAATCCATTGGATTTGATCACCGTTGCTTAGAATGTCATGTTGAAGAAGAAATTATGAGCAAATTGGTTGTAGAAAGCGCGGATTCCGATTTGAAGCGGGGAGTTGCTCAAAAGTTCGGTCGTTGATTACAGCGAAACTGGGCAATGTTTTGATCAGATTTCAACGCTGATTCATTGAAAACTTAATAACCTTTCACAATTGATCAAAGTTTTCAACATTTGAGCACCAATTTTTTTTTTGATATTTTACGCCTGGAAAAACGGCAAGGGGTAAGCCTTGCTTAATTTGAAGAAAAACAAGGATTTTTTATTCTCCTGAAATTCATTGGATTTGATCACCGTTGCTTAGAATGTCATGTTGAAGAAGAAATTATGAGCAAATTGGTTGTAGAAAGTGCGGATTCCGATTTGAAGCGGGGAATTGCTCAAAAGTTCGGACGTTGATTACAGCGAAACTGGGTAATGTTTTGATCAGATTTCAACGCTGATTCATTGAAAACTTAATAATCTTTCACAATTGATCAAAGTTTTCAGCATTTGAGCACCAATTTTTTTTTGATATTTTACGCCTGGAAAAACGGCAAGGGGTAAGCCTTGCTTAATTTGAAGAAAAACAAGAATTTTTTATACCACTGAAATTCATTGGAATTGATCACCGTTGCTTAGAATGTCATGTTGAAGAAGAAATTATGAGCAAATTGGTTGTAGAAAGTGCGGATTCCGATTTGAAGCGGGGAATTGCTCAAAAGTTCGGACGTTGATTACAGCGAAACTGGGCAATGTTTTGATCAGATTTCAACGCTGATTCATTGAAAACTTAATAATCTTTCACAATTGATCAATGTTTTCAGCATTTGAGCACCAATTTTTTTTGATACTTTACGCCTGGAAAAACGGCAAGGGGTAAGCCTTGCTTAATTTGAAAAAAAACAAGAATTTTTTATTCTCCTGAAATTCTTTGGAATTGATCACCGTTGCTTAGAATGTCATGTTGAAGAAGAAATTACGAGCAAATTGGGTGTAGAAAGCGCGGATTCCGATTTGAAGCGGGGAATTGCTCAAAAGTTCGGTCGTTGATTACAGCGAAACTGGGCAATGTTTTGATCAGATTTCAACGCTGATCCATTGAAAACTTAATAACCTTTCACAATTGATCAAAGTTTTCAACATTTGAGCACCAATTTTATTTTTGATATTTTACGCCTGGAAAAACGGCAAGGGGTGAGCCTTGCTTAATTTGAAGAAAAACAAGAATTTTTTATTCTCCTGAAATTCATTGGATTTGATCACCGTTGCTTAGAATGTCATGTTGAAGAAGAAATTATGAGCAAATTGGTTGTAGAAAGCGCGGATTCCGATTTGAAGCGGGGAGTTGCTCAAAAGTTCGGTCGTTGATTACAGCGAAACTGGGCAATGTTTTGATCAGAGTTCAACGCTGATTCATTGAAAACTTAATAACCTTTCACAATTGATCAAAGTTTTCAACATTTGAGCACCAATTTTTTTTTTGATATTTTACGCCTGGAAAAACGGCAAGGGGTAAGCCTTGCTTAATTTGAAGAAAAACAAGAATTTTTTATTCCACTGAAATTCATTGGAATTGATCACCGTTGCTTAGAATGTCATGTTGAAGAAGAAATTATGAGCAAATTGGTTGTAGAAAGCGCGGATTCCGATTTGAAGCGGGGAATTGCTCAAAAGTTCGGTCGTTGATTACAGCGAAACTGGGCAATGTTTTGATCAGATTTCAACGCTGATCCATTGAAAACTTAATAACCTTTCACAATTGATCAAAGTTTTCAACATTTGAGCACCAATTTTTTTTTTGATATTTTACGCCTGGAAAAACGGCAAGGGGTAAGCCTTGCTTAATTTGAAGAAAAACAAGAATTTTTTATTCCACTGAAATTCATTGGAATTGATCACCGTTGCTTAGAATGTCATGTTGAAGAAGAAATTATGAGCAAATTGGTTGTAGAAAGCGCGGATTCCGATTTGAAGCGGGGAATTGCTCAAAAGTTCGGTCGTTGATTACAGCGAAACTGGGCAATGTTTTGATCAGATTTCAACGCTGATCCATTGAAAACTTAATAACCTTTCACAATTGATCAAAGTTTTCAACATTTGAGCACCAATTTTTTTTTTGATATTTTACGCCTGGAAAAACGGCAAGGGGTAAGCCTTGCTTAATTTGAAGAAAAACAAGAATTTTTTATTCCACTGAAATTCATTGGAATTGATCACCGTTGCTTAGAATGTCATGTTGAAGAAGAAATTATGAGCAAATTGGGTGTAGAAAGCGCGGATTCCGATTTGAAGCGGGGAATTGCTCAAAAGTTCGGTCGTTGATTACAGCGAAACTGGGCAATGTTTTGATCAGATTTCAACGCTGATCCATTGAAAACTTAATAACCTTTCACAATTGATCAAAGTTTTCAACATTTGAGCACCAATTTTTTTTTGATATTTTACGCCTGGAAAAACGGCAAGGGGTAAGCCTTGCTTAATTTGAAGAAAAACAAGAATTTTTTATTCCACTGAAATTCATTGGAATTGATCACCGTTGCTTAGAATGTCATGTTGAAGAAGAAATTATGAGCAAATTGGGTGTAGAAAGCGCGGATTCCGATTTGAAGCGGGGAATTGCTCAAAAGTTCGGTCGTTGATTACAGCGAAACTGGGCAATGTTTTGATCAGATTTCAACGCTGATCCATTGAAAACTTAATAACCTTTCACAATTGATCAAAGTTTTCAACATTTGAGCACCAATTTTTTTTTTGATATTTCACGCCTGGAAAAACGGCAAGGGGTGAGCCTTGCTTAATTTGAAGAAAAACAAGAATTTTTTATTCCACTGAAATTCATTGGAATTGATCACCGTTGCTTAGAATGTCATGTTGAAGAAGAAATTATGAGCAAATTGGGTGTAGAAAGCGCGGATTCCGATTTGAAGCGGGGAATTGCTCAAAAGTTCGGTCGTTGATTACAGCGAAACTGGGCAATGTTTTGATCAGATTTCAACGCTGATCCATTGAAAACTTAATAACCTTTCACAATTGATCAAAGTTTTCAACATTTGAGCACCAATTTTTTTTTTGATATTTTACGCCTGGAAAAACGGCAAGGGGTAAGCCTTGCTTAATTTGAAGAAAAACAAGAATTTTTTATTCTCCTGAAATTCATTGGATTTGATCACCGTTGCTTAGAATGTCATGTTGAAGAAGAAATTATGAGCAAATTGGTTGTAGAAAGCGCGGATTCCGATTTGAAGCGGGGAGTTGCTCAAAAGTTCGGTCGTTGATTACAGCGAAACTGGGCAATGTTTTGATCAGATTTCAACGCTGATTCATTGAAAACTTAATAATCTTTCACAATTGATCAAAGTTTTCAACATTTGAGCACCAATTTTTTTTTGATATTTTACGCCTGGAAAAACGGCAAGGGGTAAGCCTTGCTTAATTTGAAGAAAAACAAGAATTTGTTATTCTCCTGAAATTCATTGGATTTGATCACCGTTGCTTAGAATGTCATGTTGAAGAAGAAATTATGAGCAAATTGGTTGTAGAAAGCGCGGATTCCGATTTGAAGCGGGGAGTTGCTCAAAAGTTCGGTCGTTGATTACAGCGAAACTGGGCAATGTTTTGATCAGATTTCAACGCTGATCCATTGAAAACTTAATAACCTTTCACAATTGATCAAAGTTTTCAACATTTGAGCACCAATTTTTTTTGATATTTTACGCCTGGAAAAACAGCAAGGAGTGAGCCTTGCTTAATTTGAAGAAAAACAAGAATTTTTTATTCTCCTGAAATTCATTGGATTTGATCACCGTTGCTTAGAATGTCATGTTGAAGAAGAAATTATGAGCAAATTGGTTGTAGAAAGCGCGGATTCCGATTTGAAGCGGGGAGTTGCTCAAAAGTTCGGTCGTTGATTACAGCGAAACTGGGCAATGTTTTGATCAGATTTCAACGCTGATTCATTGAAAACTTAATAATCTTTCACAATTGATCAAAGTTTTCAACATTTGAGCACCAATTTTTTTTTGATATTTTACGCCTGGAAAAACGGCAAGGGGTAAGCCTTGCTTAATTTGAAGAAAAACAAGAATTTGTTATTCTCCTGAAATTCATTGGAATTGATCACCGTTGCTTAGAATGTAATGTTGAAGAAGAAATTATGAGCAAATTGGTTGTAGAAAGCGCGGATTCCGATTTGAAGCGGGGAGTTGCTCAAAAGTTCGGTCGTTGATTACAGCGAAACTGGGCAATGTTTTGATCAGATTTCAACGCTGATTCATTGAAAACTTAATAACCTTTCACAATTGATCAAAGTTTTCAACATTTGAGCACCATTTTTTTTTGATATTTTACGCCTGAAAAAACGGCAATTAAGCCTGGCTTAATTTGAAGAAAAACAAGAATTTTTTATTCCACTGAAATTCATTGGATTTGATCACCGTTGCTTAGAATGTCATGTTGAAGAAGAAATTATGAGCAAATTGGTTGTAGAAAGCGCGGATTCCGATTTGAAGCGGGGAGTTGCTCAAAAGTTCGGTCGTTGATTACAGCGAAACTGGGCAATGTTTTGATCAGATTTCAACGCTGATTCATTGAAAACTTAATAATCTTTCACAATTGATCAAAGCTTTCAACATTTGAGCACCAACTTTTTTTTGATATTTTACGCCTGGAAAAACAGCAAGGAGTGAGCCTTGCTTAATTTGAAGAAAAACAAGAATTTTTTATTCTCCTGAAATTCATTGGATTTGATCACCGTTGCTTAGAATGTCATGTTGAAGAAGAAATTATGAGCAAATTGGTTGTAGAAAGCGCGGATTCCGATTTGAAGCGGGGAATTGCTCAAAAGTTCGGTCGTCGATTACAGCGAAACTGGGCAATGTTTTGATCAGATTTCAACGCTGATTCATTGAAAACTTAATAATCTTTCACAATTGATCAAAGTTTTCAACATTTGAGCACCAATTTTTTTTTGATATTTTACGCCTGGAAAAACGGCAAGGGGTAAGCCTTGCTTAATTTGAAGAAAAACAAGAATTTTTTATTCTCCTGAAATTCATTGGATTTGATCACCGTTGCTTAGAATGTCATGTTGAAGAAGAAATTATGAGCAAATTGGTTGTAGAAAGCGCGGATTCCGATTTGAAGCGGGGAGTTGCTCAAAAGTTCGGTCGTTGATTACAGCGAAACTGGGCAATGTTTTGATCAGATTTCAACGCTGATTCATTGAAAACTTAATAACCTTTCACAATTGATCAAAGTTTTCAACATTTGAGCACCAAATTTTTTTTGATATTTTACGCCTGGAAAAACGGCAAGGGGTAAGCCTTGCTTAATTTGAAGAAAAACAAGAATTTTTTATTCCACTGAAATTCATTGGAATTGATCACCGTTGCTTAGAATGTCATGTTGAAGAAGAAATTATGAGCAAATTGGTTGTAGAAAGCGCGGATTCCGATTTGAAGCGGGGAGTTGCTCAAAAGTTCGGTCGTTGATTACAGCGAAACTGGGCAATGTTTTGATCAGATTTCAACGCTGATTCATTGAAAACTTAATAATCTTTCACAATTGATCAAAGTTTTCAGCATTTGAGCACCAATTTTTTTTTGATATTTTACGCCTGGAAAAACGGCAAGGGGTAAGTAAGCCTTGCTTAATTTGAAGAAAAACAAGAATTTTTTATTCCACTGAAATTCATTGGAATTGATCACCGTTGCTTAGAATGTCATGTTGAAGAAGAAATTATGAGGAAATTGGTTGTAGAAAGCGCGGATTCCGATTTGAAGCGGGGAGTTGCTCAAAAGTTCGGTCGTTGATTACAGCGAAACTGGGCAATGTTTTGATCAGATTTCAACGCTGATTCATTGAAAACATAATAATCTTTCACAATTGATCAGAGCTTTCAACATTTGAGCACCAATTTTTTTGATATTTTACGCCTGGAAAAACGGCAAGGGGTAGTAAGCCTTGCTTAATTTGAAGAAAAACAAGAATTTTTTATTCTCCTGAAATTCATTGGATTTGATCACCGTTGCTTAGAATGTCATGTTGAAGAAGAAATTATGAGCAAATTGGTTGTAGAAAGCGTGGATTCCGATTTGAAGCGGGGAATTGCTCAAAAGTTCGGTCGTTGATTACAGCGAAACTGGGCAATGTTTTGATCAGATTTCAACGCTGATTCATTGAAAACTTAATAATCTTTCACAATTGATCAAAGTTTTCAACATTTGAGCACCAATTTTTTTTGATATTTTACGCCTGGAAAAACGGCAAGGGGTAAGCCTTGCTTAATTTGAAGAAAAACAAGAATTTTTTATTCCACTGAAATTCATTGGATTTGATCACCGTTGCTTAGAATGTCATGTTGAAGAAGAAATTATGAGTAAATTGGTTGTAGAAAGCGCGGATTCCGATTTGAAGCGGGGAATTGCTCAAAAGTTCGGTCGTCGATTACAGCGAAACTGGGCAATGTTTTGATCAGATTTCAACGCTGATTCATTGAAAACTTAATAATCTTTCACAATTGATCAAAGTTTTCAACATTTGAGCACCAATTTTTTTTTGATATTTCACGCCTGGAAAAACGGCAAGGGGTAAGCCTTGCTTAATTTGAAGAAAAACAAGAATTTTTTATTCTCCTGAAATTCATTGGATTTGATCACCGTTGCTTAGAATGTCATGTTGAAGAAGAAATTATGAGCAAATTGGTTGTAGAAAGCGCGGATTCCGATTTGAAGCGGGGAGTTGCTCAAAAGTTCGGTCGTTGATTACAGCGAAACTGGGCAATGTTTTGATCAGATTTCAACGCTGATTCATTGAAAACTTAATAACCTTTCACAATTGATCAAAGTTTTCAACATTTGAGCACCAAATTTTTTTTGATATTTTACGCCTGGAAAAACGGCAAGGGGTAAGCCTTGCTTAATTTGAAGAAAAACAAGAATTTTTTATTCCACTGAAATTCATTGGAATTGATCACCGTTGCTTAGAATGTCATGTTGAAGAAGAAATTATGAGCAAATTGGTTGTAGAAAGCGCGGATTCCGATTTGAAGCGGGGAGTTGCTCAAAAGTTCGGTCGTTGATTACAGCGAAACTGGGCAATGTTTTGATCAGATTTCAACGCTGATTCATTGAAAACTTAATAATCTTTCACAATTGATCAAAGTTTTCAGCATTTGAGCACCAATTTTTTTTTGATATTTTACGCCTGGAAAAACGGCAAGGGGTAAGTAAGCCTTGCTTAATTTGAAGAAAAACAAGAATTTTTTATTCCACTGAAATTCATTGGAATTGATCACCGTTGCTTAGAATGTCATGTTGAAGAAGAAATTATGAGGAAATTGGTTGTAGAAAGCGCGGATTCCGATTTGAAGCGGGGAGTTGCTCAAAAGTTCGGTCGTTGATTACAGCGAAACTGGGCAATGTTTTGATCAGATTTCAACGCTGATTCATTGAAAACATAATAATCTTTCACAATTGATCAGAGCTTTCAACATTTGAGCACCAATTTTTTTGATATTTTACGCCTGGAAAAACGGCAAGGGGTAGTAAGCCTTGCTTAATTTGAAGAAAAACAAGAATTTTTTATTCTCCTGAAATTCATTGGATTTGATCACCGTTGCTTAGAATGTCATGTTGAAGAAGAAATTATGAGCAAATTGGTTGTAGAAAGCGTGGATTCCGATTTGAAGCGGGGAATTGCTCAAAAGTTCGGTCGTTGATTACAGCGAAACTGGGCAATGTTTTGATCAGATTTCAACGCTGATTCATTGAAAACTTAATAATCTTTCACAATTGATCAAAGTTTTCAACATTTGAGCACCAATTTTTTTTGATATTTTACGCCTGGAAAAACGGCAAGGGGTAAGCCTTGCTTAATTTGAAGAAAAACAAGAATTTTTTATTCCACTGAAATTCATTGGATTTGATCACCGTTGCTTAGAATGTCATGTTGAAGAAGAAATTATGAGTAAATTGGTTGTAGAAAGCGTGGATTCCGATTTGAAGCGGGGAATTGCTCAAAAGTTCGGTCGTTGATTACAGCGAAACTGGGCAATGTTTTGATCAGATTTCAACGCTGATTCATTGAAAACTTAATAATCTTTCACAATTGATCAAAGTTTTCAACATTTGAGCACCAATTTTTTTTGATATTTTACGCCTGGAAAAACGGCAAGGGGTAAGCCTTGCTTAATTTGAAGAAAAACAAGAATTTTTTATTCCACTGAAATTCATTGGATTTGATCACCGTTGCTTAGAATGTCATGTTGAAGAAGAAATTATGAGCAAATTGGTTGTAGAAAGCGTGGATTCCGATTTGAAGCGGGGAATTGCTCAAAAGTTCGGTCGTTGATTACAGCGAAACTGGGCAATGTTTTGATCAGATTTCAACGCTGATTCATTGAAAACTTAATAATCTTTCACAATTGATCAAAGTTTTCAACATTTGAGCACCAATTTTTTTTGATATTTTACGCCTGGAAAAACGGCAAGGGGTAAGCCTTGCTTAATTTGAAGAAAAACAAGAATTTTTTATTCCACTGAAATTCATTGGAATTGATTACCGTTGCTTAGAATGTCATGTTGAAGAAGAAATTATGAGCAAATTGGGTGTAGAAAGCGCGGATTCCGATTTGAAGCGGGGAGTTGCTCAAAAGTTCGGTCGTTGATTACAGCGAAACTGGGCAATGTTTTGATCAGATTTCAACGCTGATTCATTGAAAACTTAATAATCTTTCACAATTGATCAAAGTTTTCAACATTTGAGCACCAATTTTTTTGATATTTTACGCCTGGAAAAACGGCAAGGGGTAGTAAGCCTTGCTTAATTTGAAGAAAAACAAGAATTTTTTATTCTCCTGAAATTCATTGGAATTGATCACCGTTGCTTAGAATGTCATGTTGAAGAAGAAATTATGAGCAAATTGGTTGTAGAAAGCGCGGATTCCGATTTGAAGCGGGGAATTGCTCAAAAGTTCGGTCGTTGATTACAGCGAAACTGGGCAATGTTTTGATCAGATTTCAACGCTGATTCATTGAAAACTTAATAATCTTTCACAATTGATCAAAGTTTTCAACATTTGAGCACCAATTTTTTTGATATTTTACGCCTGGAAAAACGGCAAGGGGTAGTAAGCCTTGCTTAATTTGAAGAAAAACAAGAATTTTTTATTCCACTGAAATTCATTGGAATTGATCACCGTTGCTTAGAATGTCATGTTGAAGAAGAAATTATGAGCAAATTGGTTGTAGAAAGCGCGGATTCCGATTTGAAGCGGGGAATTGCTCAAAAGTTCGGTCGTTGATTACAGCGAAACTGGGCAATGTTTTGATCAGATTTCAACGCTGATTCATTGAAAACTTAATAATCTTTCACAATTGATCAAAGTTTTCAACATTTGAGCACCAATTTTTTTTGATATTTTACGCCTGGAAAAACGGCAAGGGGTAAGCCTTGCTTAATTTGAAGAAAAACAAGAATTTTTTATTCCACTGAAATTCATTGGAATTGATTACCGTTGCTTAGAATGTCATGTTGAAGAAGAAATTATGAGCAAATTGGTTGTAGAAAGCGCGGATTCCGATTTGAAGCGGGGAATTGCTCAAAAGTTCGGTCGTTGATTACAGCGAAACTGGGCAATGTTTTGATCAGATTTCAACGCTGATTCATTGAAAACTTAATAATCTTTCACAATTGATCAAAGTTTTCAACATTTGAGCACCAATTTTTTTTGATATTTTACGCCTGGAAAAACGGCAAGGGGTTAACCTTGCTTAATTTGAAGAAAAACAAGAATTTTTTATTCCACTGAAATTCATTGGAATTGATTACCGTTGCTTAGAATGTCATGTTGAAGAAGAAATTATGAGCAAATTGGTTGTAGAAAGCGCGGATTCCGATTTGAAGCGGGGAGTTGCTCAAAAGTTCGGTCGTTGATTACAGCGAAACTGGGCAATGTTTTGATCAGATTTCAACGCTGATTCATTGAAAACTTAATAACCTTTCACAATTGATCAAAGTTTTCAACATTTGAGCACCAATTTTTTTTTGATATTTTACGCCTGGAAAAACGGCAAGGGGTAAGCCTTGCTTAATTTGAAGAAAAACAAGCATTTTTTATTCTCCTGAAATTCATTGGATTTGATCACCGTTACTTAGAATGTCATGTTGAAGAAGAAATTATGAGCAAATTGGGTGTAGAAAGCGCGGATTCCGATTTGAAGCGGGGAATTGCTCAAAAGTTCGGTCGTTGATTACAGCGAAACTGGGCAATGTTTTGATCAGATTTCAACGCTGATTCATTGAAAACTTAATAACCTTTCACAATTGATCAAAGTTTTCAACATTTGAGCACCAATTTTTTTTGATATTTTACGCCTGGAAAAACGGCAAGGGGTAAGTAAGCCTTGCTTAATTTGAAGAAAAACAAGAATTTTTTATTCCACTGAAATTCATTGGATTTGATCACCGTTGCTTAGAATGTCATGTTGAAGAAGAAATTATGAGCAAATTGGTTGTAGAAAGCGCGGATTCCGATTTGAAGCGGGGAATTGCTCAAAAGTTCGGTCGTTGATTACAGCGAAACTGGGCAATGTTTTGATCAGATTTCAATGCTGATTCATTGAAAACTTAATAATCTTTCACAATTGATCAAAGTTTTCAACATTTGAACACCAATTTTTTTTTGATATTTTACGCCTGGAAAAACGGCAAGGGGTAAGCCTTGTTTAATTTGAAGAAAAACAAGAATTTTTTATTCTCCTGAAATTCATTGGAATTGATTACCGTTGCTTAGAATGTCATGTTGAAGAAGAAATTATGAGCAAATTGGTTGTAGAAAGCGCGGATTCCGATTTGAAGCGGGGAATTGCTCAAAAGTTCGGTCGTTGATTACAGCGAAACTGGGCAATGTTTTGATCAGATTTCAACGCTGATTCATTGAAAACTTAATAATCTTTCACAATTGATCAAAGTTTTCAACATTTGAGCACCAATTTTTTTTGATATTTTACGCCTGGAAAAACGGCAAGGGGTTAACCTTGCTTAATTTGAAGAAAAACAAGAATTTTTTATTCCACTGAAATTCATTGGAATTGATTACCGTTGCTTAGAATGTCATGTTGAAGAAGAAATTATGAGCAAATTGGGTGTAGAAAGCGCGGATTCCGATTTGAAGCGGGGAATTGCTCAAAAGTTCGGTCGTTGATTACAGCGAAACTGGGCAATGTTTTGATCAGATTTCAATGCTGATTCATTGAAAACTTAATAATCTTTCACAATTGATCAAAGTTTTCAACATTTGAACACCAATTTTTTTTTGATATTTTACGCCTGGAAAAACGGCAAGGGGTAAGCCTTGTTTAATTTGAAGAAAAACAAGAATTTTTTATTCTCCTGAAATTCATTGGAATTGATTACCGTTGCTTAGAATGTCATGTTGAAGAAGAAATTATGAGCAAATTGGTTGTAGAAAGCGCGGATTCCGATTTGAAGCGGGGAATTGCTCAAAAGTTCGGTCGTTGATTACAGCGAAACTGGGCAATGTTTTGATCAGATTTCAACGCTGATTCATTGAAAACTTAATAATCTTTCACAATTGATCAAAGTTTTCAACATTTGAGCACCAATTTTTTTTGATATTTTACGCCTGGAAAAACGGCAAGGGGTTAACCTTGCTTAATTTGAAGAAAAACAAGAATTTTTTATTCCACTGAAATTCATTGGAATTGATTACCGTTGCTTAGAATGTCATGTTGAAGAAGAAATTATGAGCAAATTGGTTGTAGAAAGCGCGGATTCCGATTTGAAGCGGGCTGTTGCTCAAAAGTTCGGTCGTTGATTACAGCGAAACTGGGCAATGTTTTGATCAGATTTCAACGCTGATTCATTGAAAACTTAATAACCTTTCACAATTGATCAAAGTTTTCAACATTTGAGCACCAATTTTTTTTTGATATTTTACGCCTGGAAAAACGGCAAGGGGTAAGCCTTGTTTAATTTGAAGAAAAACAAGAATTTTTTATTCTCCTGAAATTCATTGGATTTGATCACCGTTGCTTAGAATGTCATGTTGAAGAAGAAATTATGAGCGAATTGGTTGTAGAAAGCGCGGATTCCGATTTGAAGCGGGGAATTGCTCAAAAGTTCGGACGTTGATTACAGCGAAACTGGGGAATGTTTTGATCAGATTTCAACGCTGATTCATTGAAAACTTAATAACCTTTCACAATTGATCAGAGCTTTCAACATTTGAGCACCAATTTTTTTGATATTTTACGCCTGGAAAAACGGCAAGGGGTTAACCTTGCTTAATTTGAAGAAAAACAAGAATTTTTTATTCCACTGAAATTCATTGGAATTGATTACCGTTGCTTAGAATGTCATGTTGAAGAAGAAATTATGAGCAAATTGGTTGTAGAAAGCGCGGATTCCGATTTGAAGCGGGCTGTTGCTCAAAAGTTCGGTCGTTGATTACAGCGAAACTGGGCAATGTTTTGATCAGATTTCAACGCTGATTCATTGAAAACTTAATAACCTTTCACAATTGATCAAAGTTTTCAACATTTGAGCACCAATTTTTTTTTGATATTTTACGCCTGGAAAAACGGCAAGGGGTAAGCCTTGTTTAATTTGAAGAAAAACAAGAATTTTTTGTTCTCCTGAAATTCATTGGGTTTGATCACCGTTGCTTAGAATGTCATGTTGAAGAAGAAATTATGAGCAAATTGGTTGTAGAAAGCGTGGATTCCGATTTGAAGCGGGGAATTGTCAAAAGTTCGGTCGTTGATTACAGCGAAACTGGGCAATGTTTTGATCAGATTTCAATGCTGATTCATTGAAAACTTAATAATCTTTCACAATTGATCAAAGTTTTCAACATTTGAACACCAATTTTTTTTTGATATTTTACGCCTGGAAAAACGGCAAGGGGTAAGCCTTGTTTAATTTGAAGAAAAACAAGAATTTTTTATTCTCCTGAAATTCATTGGATTTGATCACCGTTGCTTAGAATGTCATGTTGAAGAAGAAATTATGAGCGAATTGGTTGTAGAAAGCGCGGATTCCGATTTGAAGCGGGGAATTGCTCAAAAGTTCGGACGTTGATTACAGCGAAACTGGGGAATGTTTTGATCAGATTTCAACGCTGATTCATTGAAAACTTAATAACCTTTCACAATTGATCAGAGCTTTCAACATTTGAGCACCAATTTTTTTGATATTTTACGCCTGGAAAAACGGCAAGGGGTAGTAAGCCTTGCTTAATTTGAAGAAAAACAAGAATTTTTTATTCTCCTGAAATTCATTGGGTTTGATCACCGTTGCTTAGAATGTCATGTTGAAGAAGAAATTATGAGCAAATT
This sequence comes from Nephrotoma guestfalica, assembly GCA_963691935.1. Classification (NCBI taxonomy): domain Eukaryota; kingdom Metazoa; phylum Arthropoda; class Insecta; order Diptera; family Tipulidae; genus Nephrotoma; species Nephrotoma guestfalica. Next base: position 147,733,242 of record OY829915.1, read on the forward strand.
GGTTGTAGAAAGCGCGGATTCCGATTTGAAGCGGGGAATTGCTCAAAAGTTCGGTCGTTGATTACAGCGAAACTGGGCAATGTTTTGATCAGATTTCAATGCTGATTCATAGAAAACTTAATAATCTTTCACAATTGATCAAAGTTTTCAACATTTGAACACCAATTTTTTTTTGATATTTTACGCCTGGAAAAACGGCAAGGGGTAAGCCTTGTTTAATTTGAAGAAAAACAAGAATTTTTTATTCTCCTGAAATTCATTGGATTTGATCACCGTTGCTTAGAATGTCATGTTGAAGAAGAAATTATGAGCAAATTGGTTGTAGAAAGCGCGGATTCCGATTTGAAGCGGGGAGTTGCTCAAAAGTTCGGTCGTTGATTACAGCGAAACTGGGCAATGTTTTGATCAGATTTCAACGCTGATTCATTGAAAACTTAATAATCTTTCACAATTGATCAAAGTTTTCAACATTTGAGCACCAATTTTTTTTGATATTTTACGCCTGGAAAAACGGCAAGGGGTAAGCCTTGCTTAATTTCAAGAAAAACAAGAATTTTTTATTCTCCTGAAATTCATTGGATTTGATCACCGTTGCTTAGAATGTCATGTTGAAGAAGAAATTATGAGCAAATTGGGTGTAGAAAGCGCGGATTCCGATTTGAAGCGGGGAATTGCTCAAAAGTTCGGACGTTGATTACAGCGAAACTGGGCAATGTTTTGATCAGATTTCAACGCTGATTCATTGAAAACTTAATAACCTTTCACAATTGATCAAAGTTTTCAACATTTGAACACCAATTTTTTTGATATTTTACGCCTGGAAAAACGGCAAGGGGTAAGCCTTGCTTAATTTGAAGAAAAACAAGAATTTTTTATTCTCCTGAAATTCATTGGATTTGATCACCGTTGCTTAGAATGTCATGTTGAAGAAGAAATTATGAGCAAATTGGTTGTAGAAAGCGCGGATTCCGATTTGAAGCGGGGAATTGCTCAAAAGTTCGGTCGTTGATTACAGCGAAACTGGGCAATGTTTTGATCAGATTTCAACGCTGATTCATTGAAAACTTAATAATCTTTCACAATTGATCAAAGTTTTCAACATTTGAACACCGATTTTTTTGATATTTTACGCCTGGAAAAACGGCAAGGGGTAAGCCTTGTTTAATTTGAAGAAAAACAAGAATTTTTTATTCTCCTGAAATTCATTGGATTTGATCACCGTTGCTTAGAATGTCATGTTGAAGAAGAAATTATGAGCAAATTGGGTGTAGAAAGCGCGGATTCCGATTTGAAGTGGGGAATTGCTCAAAAGTTCGGACGTTGATTACAGCGAAACTGGGCAATGTTTTGATCAGATTTCAACGCTGATTCATTGAAAACTTAATAATCTTTCACAATTGATCAAAGTTTTCAACATTTGAACACCAATTTTTTTTGATATTTTACGCCTGGAAAAACGGCAAGGGGTAAGCCTTGCTTAATTTGAAGAAAAACAAGAATTTTTTATTCTCCTGAAATTCATTGGATTTGATCACCGTTGCTTAGAATGTCATGTTGAAGAAGAAATTATGAGCAAATTGGGTGTAGAAAGCGCGGATTCCGATTTGAAGCGGGGAATTGCTCAAAAGTTCGGACGTTGATTACAGCGAAACTGGGCAATGTTTTGATCAGATTTCAACGCTGATTCATTGAAAACTTAATAATCTTTCACAATTGATCAAAGTTTTCAACATTTGAACACCAATTTTTTTTGATATTTTACGCCTGGAAAAACGGCAAGGGGTAAGCCTTGCTTAATTTGAAGAAAAACAAGAATTTTTTATTCTCCTGAAATTCATTGGATTTGATCACCGTTGCTTAGAATGTCATGTTGAAGAAGAAATTATGAGCAAATTGGTTGTAGAAAGCGCGGATTCCGATTTGAAGCGGGGAATTGCTCAAAAGTTCGGTCGTTGATTACAGCGAAACTGGGCAATGTTTTGATCAGATTTAAACGCTGATTCATTGAAAACTTAATAATCTTTCACAATTGATCAAAGTTTTCAACATTTGAACACCAATTTTTTTTTGATATTTTACGCCTGGAAAAACGGCAAGGGGTAAGCCTTGCTTAATTTGAAGAAAAACAAGAATTTTTTATTCTCCTGAAATTCATTGGATTTGATCACCGTTGCTTAGAATGTCATGTTGAAGAAGAAATTATGAGCAAATTGGTTGTAGAAAGCGCGGATTCCGATTTGAAGCGGGGAATTGCTCAAAAGTTCGGTCGTTGATTACAGCGAAACTGGGCAATGTTTTGATCAGATTTCAACGCTGATTCATTGAAAACTTAATAATCTTTCACAATTGATCAAAGTTTTCAACATTTGAACACCAATTTTTTTGATATTTTACGCCTGGAAAAACGGCAAGGGGTAAGCCTTGCTTAATTTGAAGAAAAACAAGAATTTTTTATTCGCCTGAAATTCATTGGATTTGATCACCGTTGCTTAGAATGTCATGTTGAAGAAGAAATTATGAGCAAATTGGTTGTAGAAAGCGCGGATTCCGATTTGAAGCGGGGAATTGCTCAAAAGTTCGGTCGTTGATTACAGCGAAACTGGGCAATGTTTTGATCAGATTTCAACGCTGATTCATTGAAAACTTAATAATCTTTCACAATTGATCAAAGTTTTCAACATTTGAGCACCAATTTTTTTTGATATTTTACGCCTGGAAAAACGGCAAGGGGTAAGCCTTGCTTAATTTGAAGAAAAACAAGAATTTGTTATTCTCCTGAAATTCATTGGATTTGATCACCGTTGCTTAGAATGTCATGTTGAAGAAGAAATTATGAGCAAATTGGTTGTAGAAAGCGCGGATTCCGATTTGAAGCGGGGAGTTGCTCAAAAGTTCTGTCGTTGATTACAGCGAAACTGGGCAATGTTTTGATCAGATTTTAATGCTGATTCATTGAAAACTTAATAACCTTTCACAATTGATCAAAGTTTTCAACATTTGAGTACCAATTTTTTTTGATATTTTACGCCTGGAAAAACGGCAAGGGGTAAGCCTTGCTTAATTTGAAGAAAAACGAGAATTTTTTATTCCACTGAAATTCATTGGAATTGATCACCGTTGCTTAGAATGTCATGTTGAAGAAGAAATTATGAGCAAATTGGTTGTAGAAAGCGCGGATTCCGATTTGAAGCGGGGAGTTGCTCAAAAGTTCGGTCGTTGATTACAGCGAAACTGGGCAATGTTTTGATCAGATTTCAACGCTGATTCATTGAAAACTTAATAACCTTTCACAATTGATCAAAGTTTTCAACATTTGAGCACCAAGTTTTTTTTTGATATTTTACGCCTGGAAAAACGGCAAGGGGTAAGCCTTGCTTAATTTGAAGAAAAACAAGAATTTTTTATTCTCCTGAAATTCATTGGATTTGAACACCGTTGCTTAGAATGTCATGTTGAAGAAGAAATTATGAGCGAATTGGTTGTAGAAAGCGCGGATTCCGATTTGAAGCGGGGAATTGCTCAAAAGTTCGGACGTTGATTACAGCGAAACTGGGCAATGTTTTGATCAGATTTCAACGCTGATTCATTGAAAACTTAATAATCTTTCACAATTGATCAAAGTTTTCAGCATTTGAGCACCAATTTTTTTTTGATATTTTACGCCTGGAAAAACGGCAAGGGGTAAGCCTTGCTTAATTTGAAGAAAAACGAGAATTTTTTATTCCACTGAAATTCATTGGAATTGATCACCGTTGCTTAGAATGTCATGTTGAAGAAGAAATTATGAGCAAATTGGTTGTAGAAAGCGCGGATTCCGATTTGAAGCGGGGAGTTGCTCAAAAGTTCGGTCGTTGATTACAGCGAAACTGGGCAATGTTTTGATCAGATTTCAACGCTGATTCATTGAAAACTTAATAACCTTTCACAATTGATCAAAGTTTTCAACATTTGAGCACCAAGTTTTTTTTTGATATTTTACGCCTGGAAAAACGGCAAGGGGTAAGCCTTGCTTAATTTGAAGAAAAACAAGAATTTTTTATTCTCCTGAAATTCATTGGATTTGAACACCGTTGCTTAGAATGTCATGTTGAAGAAGAAATTATGAGCGAATTGGTTGTAGAAAGCGCGGATTCCGATTTGAAGCGGGGAATTGCTCAAAAGTTCGGACGTTGATTACAGCGAAACTGGGCAATGTTTTGATCAGATTTCAACGCTGATTCATTGAAAACTTAATAATCTTTCACAATTGATCAAAGTTTTCAGCATTTGAGCACCAATTTTTTTTTGATATTTTACGCCTGGAAAAACGGCAAGGGGTAAGCCTTGCTTAATTTGAAGAAAAACGAGAATTTTTTATTCCACTGAAATTCATTGGAATTGATCACCGTTGCTTAGAATGTCATGTTGAAGAAGAAATTATGAGCAAATTGGTTGTAGAAAGCGCGGATTCCGATTTGAAGCGGGGAGTTGCTCAAAAGTTCGGTCGTTGATTACAGCGAAACTGGGCAATGTTTTGATCAGATTTCAACGCTGATTCATTGAAAACTTAATAACCTTTCACAATTGATCAAAGTTTTCAACATTTGAGCACCAAGTTTTTTTTTGATATTTTACGCCTGGAAAAACGGCAAGGGGTAAGCCTTGCTTAATTTGAAGAAAAACAAGAATTTTTTATTCTCCTGAAATTCATTGGATTTGAACACCGTTGCTTAGAATGTCATGTTGAAGAAGAAATTATGAGCGAATTGGTTGTAGAAAGCGCGGATTCCGATTTGAAGCGGGGAATTGCTCAAAAGTTCGGACGTTGATTACAGCGAAACTGGGCAATGTTTTGATCAGATTTCAACGCTGATTCATTGAAAACTTAATAATCTTTCACAATTGATCAAAGTTTTCAGCATTTGAGCACCAATTTTTTTTTGATATTTTACGCCTGGAAAAACGGCAAGGGGTAAGCCTTGCTTAATTTGAAGAAAAACAAGAATTTTTTATTCTCCTGAAATTCATTGGAATTGATCACCGTTGCTTAGAATGTCATGTTGAAGAAGAAATTATGAGCAAATTGGTTGTAGAAAGCGCGGATTCCGATTTGAAGCGGGGAGTTGCTCAAAAGTTCTGTCGTTGATTACAGCGAAACTGGGCAATGTTTTGATCAGATTTCAACGCTGATTCATTGAAAACTTAATAACCTTTCACAATTGATCAAAGTTTTCAACATTTGAGTACCAATTTTTTTTGATATTTTACGCCTGGAAAAACGGCAAGGGGTAAGCCTTGCTTAATTTGAAGAAAAACAAGAATTTTTTATTCCACTGAAATTCATTGGATTTGATCACCGTTGCTTAGAATGTCATGTTGAAGAAGAAATTATGAGCAAATTGGTTGTAGAAAGCGCGGATTCCGATTTGAAGCGGGGAATTGCTCAAAAGTTCGGTCGTTGATTACAGCGAAACTGGGCAATGTTTTGATCAGATTTCAACGCTGATTCATTGAAAACTTAATAATCTTTCACAATTGATCAAAGTTTTCAACATTTGAGCACCAATTTTTTGATATTTTACGCCTGAAAAAACGGCAAGGGGTAAGCCTTGCTTAATTTGAAGAAAAACAAGAATTTTTTTATTCTCCTGAAATTCATTGGATTTGATCACCGTTGCTTAGAATGTCATGTTGAAGAAGAAATTATGAGCGAATTGGTTGTAGAAAGCGCGGATTCCGATTTGAAGCGGGGAATTGCTCAAAAGTTCGGACGTTGATTACAGCGAAACTGGGCAATGTTTTGATCAGATTTCAACGCTGATTCATTGAAAACTTAATAATCTTTCACAATTGATCAAAGTTTTCAGCATTTGAGCACCAATTTTTTTTTGATATTTTACGCCTGGAAAAACGGCAAGGGGTAAGCCTTGCTTAATTTGAAGAAAAACGAGAATTTTTTATTCCACTGAAATTCATTGGAATTGATCACCGTTGCTTAGAATGTCATGTTGAAGAAGAAATTATGAGCAAATTGGTTGTAGAAAGCGCGGATTCCGATTTGAAGCGGGGAGTTGCTCAAAAGTTCGGTCGTTGATTACAGCGAAACTGGGCAATGTTTTGATCAGATTTCAACGCTGATTCATTGAAAACTTAATAACCTTTCACAATTGATCAAAGTTTTCAACATTTGAGCACCAAGTTTTTTTTTGATATTTTACGCCTGGAAAAACGGCAAGGGGTAAGCCTTGCTTAATTTGAAGAAAAACAAGAATTTTTTATTCTCCTGAAATTCATTGGATTTGAACACCGTTGCTTAGAATGTCATGTTGAAGAAGAAATTATGAGCGAATTGGTTGTAGAAAGCGCGGATTCCGATTTGAAGCGGGGAATTGCTCAAAAGTTCGGACGTTGATTACAGCGAAACTGGGCAATGTTTTGATCAGATTTCAACGCTGATTCATTGAAAACTTAATAATCTTTCACAATTGATCAAAGTTTTCAGCATTTGAGCACCAATTTTTTTTTGATATTTTACGCCTGGAAAAACGGCAAGGGGTAAGCCTTGCTTAATTTGAAGAAAAACGAGAATTTTTTATTCCACTGAAATTCATTGGAATTGATCACCGTTGCTTAGAATGTCATGTTGAAGAAGAAATTATGAGCAAATTGGTTGTAGAAAGCGCGGATTCCGATTTGAAGCGGGGAGTTGCTCAAAAGTTCGGTCGTTGATTACAGCGAAACTGGGCAATGTTTTGATCAGATTTCAACGCTGATTCATTGAAAACTTAATAACCTTTCACAATTGATCAAAGTTTTCAACATTTGAGCACCAAGTTTTTTTTTGATATTTTACGCCTGGAAAAACGGCAAGGGGTAAGCCTTGCTTAATTTGAAGAAAAACAAGAATTTTTTATTCTCCTGAAATTCATTGGATTTGAACACCGTTGCTTAGAATGTCATGTTGAAGAAGAAATTATGAGCGAATTGGTTGTAGAAAGCGCGGATTCCGATTTGAAGCGGGGAATTGCTCAAAAGTTCGGACGTTGATTACAGCGAAACTGGGCAATGTTTTGATCAGATTTCAACGCTGATTCATTGAAAACTTAATAATCTTTCACAATTGATCAAAGTTTTCAGCATTTGAGCACCAATTTTTTTTTGATATTTTACGCCTGGAAAAACGGCAAGGGGTAAGCCTTGCTTAATTTGAAGAAAAACAAGAATTTTTTATTCTCCTGAAATTCATTGGAATTGATCACCGTTGCTTAGAATGTCATGTTGAAGAAGAAATTATGAGCAAATTGGTTGTAGAAAGCGCGGATTCCGATTTGAAGCGGGGAGTTGCTCAAAAGTTCTGTCGTTGATTACAGCGAAACTGGGCAATGTTTTGATCAGATTTCAACGCTGATTCATTGAAAACTTAATAACCTTTCACAATTGATCAAAGTTTTCAACATTTGAGTACCAATTTTTTTTGATATTTTACGCCTGGAAAAACGGCAAGGGGTAAGCCTTGCTTAATTTGAAGAAAAACAAGAATTTTTTATTCCACTGAAATTCATTGGATTTGATCACCGTTGCTTAGAATGTCATGTTGAAGAAGAAATTATGAGCAAATTGGTTGTAGAAAGCGCGGATTCCGATTTGAAGCGGGGAATTGCTCAAAAGTTCGGACGTTGATTACAGCGAAACTGGGCAATGTTTTGATCAGATTTCAACGCTGATTCATTGAAAACTTAATAATCTTTCACAATTGATCAAAGTTTTCAGCATTTGAGCACCAATTTTTTTTTGATATTTTACGCCTGGAAAAACGGCAAGGGGTAAGCCTTGCTTAATTTGAAGAAAAACAAGAATTTTTTATTCTCCTGAAATTCATTGGAATTGATCACCGTTGCTTAGAATGTCATGTTGAAGAAGAAATTATGAGCAAATTGGTTGTAGAAAGCGCGGATTCCGATTTGAAGCGGGGAGTTGCTCAAAAGTTCTGTCGTTGATTACAGCGAAACTGGGCAATGTTTTGATCAGATTTCAACGCTGATTCATTGAAAACTTAATAACCTTTCACAATTGATCAAAGTTTTCAACATTTGAGTACCAATTTTTTTTGATATTTTACGCCTGGAAAAACGGCAAGGGGTAAGCCTTGCTTAATTTGAAGAAAAACAAGAATTTTTTATTCCACTGAAATTCATTGGATTTGATCACCGTTGCTTAGAATGTCATGTTGAAGAAGAAATTATGAGCAAATTGGTTGTAGAAAGCGCGGATTCCGATTTGAAGCGGGGAATTGCTCAAAAGTTCGGTCGTTGATTACAGCGAAACTGGGCAATGTTTTGATCAGATTTCAACGCTGATTCATTGAAAACTTAATAATCTTTCACAATTGATCAAAGTTTTCAGCATTTGAGCACCAATTTTTTTTTGATATTTTACGCCTGGAAAAACGGCAAGGGGTAAGCCTTGCTTAATTTGAAGAAAAACGAGAATTTTTTATTCCACTGAAATTCATTGGAATTGATCACCGTTGCTTAGAATGTCATGTTGAAGAAGAAATTATGAGCAAATTGGTTGTAGAAAGCGCGGATTCCGATTTGAAGCGGGGAGTTGCTCAAAAGTTCGGTCGTTGATTACAGCGAAACTGGGCAATGTTTTGATCAGATTTCAACGCTGATTCATTGAAAACTTAATAACCTTTCACAATTGATCAAAGTTTTCAACATTTGAGCACCAAGTTTTTTTTTGATATTTTACGCCTGGAAAAACGGCAAGGGGTAAGCCTTGCTTAATTTGAAGAAAAACAAGAATTTTTTATTCTCCTGAAATTCATTGGATTTGAACACCGTTGCTTAGAATGTCATGTTGAAGAAGAAATTATGAGCGAATTGGTTGTAGAAAGCGCGGATTCCGATTTGAAGCGGGGAATTGCTCAAAAGTTCGGACGTTGATTACAGCGAAACTGGGCAATGTTTTGATCAGATTTCAACGCTGATTCATTGAAAACTTAATAATCTTTCACAATTGATCAAAGTTTTCAGCATTTGAGCACCAATTTTTTTTTGATATTTTACGCCTGGAAAAACGGCAAGGGGTAAGCCTTGCTTAATTTGAAGAAAAACGAGAATTTTTTATTCCACTGAAATTCATTGGAATTGATCACCGTTGCTTAGAATGTCATGTTGAAGAAGAAATTATGAGCAAATTGGTTGTAGAAAGCGCGGATTCCGATTTGAAGCGGGGAGTTGCTCAAAAGTTCGGTCGTTGATTACAGCGAAACTGGGCAATGTTTTGATCAGATTTCAACGCTGATTCATTGAAAACTTAATAACCTTTCACAATTGATCAAAGTTTTCAACATTTGAGCACCAAGTTTTTTTTTGATATTTTACGCCTGGAAAAACGGCAAGGGGTAAGCCTTGCTTAATTTGAAGAAAAACAAGAATTTTTTATTCTCCTGAAATTCATTGGAATTGATCACCGTTGCTTAGAATGTCATGTTGAAGAAGAAATTATGAGCAAATTGGTTGTAGAAAGCGCGGATTCCGATTTGAAGCGGGGAGTTGCTCAAAAGTTCTGTCGTTGATTACAGCGAAACTGGGCAATGTTTTGATCAGATTTCAACGCTGATTCATTGAAAACTTAATAACCTTTCACAATTGATCAAAGTTTTCAACATTTGAGTACCAATTTTTTTTGATATTTTACGCCTGGAAAAACGGCAAGGGGTAAGCCTTGCTTAATTTGAAGAAAAACAAGAATTTTTTATTCCACTGAAATTCATTGGATTTGATCACCGTTGCTTAGAATGTCATGTTGAAGAAGAAATTATGAGCAAATTGGTTGTAGAAAGCGCGGATTCCGATTTGAAGCGGGGAATTGCTCAAAAGTTCGGTCGTTGATTACAGCGAAACTGGGCAATGTTTTGATCAGATTTCAACGCTGATTCATTGAAAACTTAATAATCTTTCACAATTGATCAAAGTTTTCAACATTTGAGCACCAATTTTTTGATATTTTACGCCTGAAAAAACGGCAAGGGGTAAGCCTTGCTTAATTTGAAGAAAAACAAGAATTTTTTTATTCTCCTGAAATTCATTGGATTTGATCACCGTTGCTTAGAATGTCATGTTGAAGAAGAAATTATGAGCGAATTGGTTGTAGAAAGCGCGGATTCCGATTTGAAGCGGGGAATTGCTCAAAAGTTCGGACGTTGATTACAGCGAAACTGGGCAATGTTTTGATCAGATTTCAACGCTGATTCATTGAAAACTTAATAATCTTTCACAATTGATCAAAGTTTTCAGCATTTGAGCACCAATTTTTTTTTGATATTTTACGCCTGGAAAAACGGCAAGGGGTAAGCCTTGCTTAATTTGAAGAAAAACGAGAATTTTTTATTCCACTGAAATTCATTGGAATTGATCACCGTTGCTTAGAATGTCATGTTGAAGAAGAAATTATGAGCAAATTGGTTGTAGAAAGCGCGGATTCCGATTTGAAGCGGGGAGTTGCTCAAAAGTTCGGTCGTTGATTACAGCGAAACTGGGCAATGTTTTGATCAGATTTCAACGCTGATTCATTGAAAACTTAATAACCTTTCACAATTGATCAAAGTTTTCAACATTTGAGCACCAAGTTTTTTTTTGATATTTTACGCCTGGAAAAACGGCAAGGGGTAAGCCTTGCTTAATTTGAAGAAAAACAAGAATTTTTTATTCTCCTGAAATTCATTGGATTTGAACACCGTTGCTTAGAATGTCATGTTGAAGAAGAAATTATGAGCGAATTGGTTGTAGAAAGCGCGGATTCCGATTTGAAGCGGGGAATTGCTCAAAAGTTCGGACGTTGATTACAGCGAAACTGGGCAATGTTTTGATCAGATTTCAACGCTGATTCATTGAAAACTTAATAACCTTTCACAATTGATCAAAGTTTTCAACATTTGAGCACCAAGTTTTTTTTTGATATTTTACGCCTGGAAAAACGGCAAGGGGTAAGCCTTGCTTAATTTGAAGAAAAACAAGAATTTTTTATTCTCCTGAAATTCATTGGATTTGAACACCGTTGCTTAGAATGTCATGTTGAAGAAGAAATTATGAGCGAATTGGTTGTAGAAAGCGCGGATTCCGATTTGAAGCGGGGAATTGCTCAAAAGTTCGGACGTTGATTACAGCGAAACTGGGCAATGTTTTGATCAGATTTCAACGCTGATTCATTGAAAACTTAATAATCTTTCACAATTGATCAAAGTTTTCAGCATTTGAGCACCAATTTTTTTTTGATATTTTACGCCTGGAAAAACGGCAAGGGGTAAGCCTTGCTTAATTTGAAGAAAAACGAGAATTTTTTATTCCACTGAAATTCATTGGAATTGATCACCGTTGCTTAGAATGTCATGTTGAAGAAGAAATTATGAGCAAATTGGTTGTAGAAAGCGCGGATTCCGATTTGAAGCGGGGAGTTGCTCAAAAGTTCGGTCGTTGATTACAGCGAAACTGGGCAATGTTTTGATCAGATTTCAACGCTGATTCATTGAAAACTTAATAACCTTTCACAATTGATCAAAGTTTTCAACATTTGAGCACCAAGTTTTTTTTTGATATTTTACGCCTGGAAAAACGGCAAGGGGTAAGCCTTGCTTAATTTGAAGAAAAACAAGAATTTTTTATTCTCCTGAAATTCATTGGATTTGAACACCGTTGCTTAGAATGTCATGTTGAAGAAGAAATTATGAGCGAATTGGTTGTAGAAAGCGCGGATTCCGATTTGAAGCGGGGAATTGCTCAAAAGTTCGGACGTTGATTACAGCGAAACTGGGCAATGTTTTGATCAGATTTCAACGCTGATTCATTGAAAACTTAATAATCTTTCACAATTGATCAAAGTTTTCAGCATTTGAGCACCAATTTTTTTTTGATATTTTACGCCTGGAAAAACGGCAAGGGGTAAGCCTTGCTTAATTTGAAGAAAAACGAGAATTTTTTATTCCACTGAAATTCATTGGAATTGATCACCGTTGCTTAGAATGTCATGTTGAAGAAGAAATTATGAGCAAATTGGTTGTAGAAAGCGCGGATTCCGATTTGAAGCGGGGAGTTGCTCAAAAGTTCGGTCGTTGATTACAGCGAAACTGGGCAATGTTTTGATCAGATTTCAACGCTGATTCATTGAAAACTTAATAACCTTTCACAATTGATCAAAGTTTTCAACATTTGAGCACCAAGTTTTTTTTTGATATTTTACGCCTGGAAAAACGGCAAGGGGTAAGCCTTGCTTAATTTGAAGAAAAACAAGAATTTTTTATTCTCCTGAAATTCATTGGATTTGAACACCGTTGCTTAGAATGTCATGTTGAAGAAGAAATTATGAGCGAATTGGTTGTAGAAAGCGCGGATTCCGATTTGAAGCGGGGAATTGCTCAAAAGTTCGGACGTTGATTACAGCGAAACTGGGCAATGTTTTGATCAGATTTCAACGCTGATTCATTGAAAACTTAATAATCTTTCACAATTGATCAAAGTTTTCAGCATTTGAGCACCAATTTTTTTTTGATATTTTACGCCTGGAAAAACGGCAAGGGGTAAGCCTTGCTTAATTTGAAGAAAAACAAGAATTTTTTATTCTCCTGAAATTCATTGGAATTGATCACCGTTGCTTAGAATGTCATGTTGAAGAAGAAATTATGAGCAAATTGGTTGTAGAAAGCGCGGATTCCGATTTGAAGCGGGGAGTTGCTCAAAAGTTCTGTCGTTGATTACAGCGAAACTGGGCAATGTTTTGATCAGATTTCAACGCTGATTCATTGAAAACTTAATAACCTTTCACAATTGATCAAAGTTTTCAACATTTGAGTACCAATTTTTTTTGATATTTTACGCCTGGAAAAACGGCAAGGGGTAAGCCTTGCTTAATTTGAAGAAAAACAAGAATTTTTTATTCCACTGAAATTCATTGGATTTGATCACCGTTGCTTAGAATGTCATGTTGAAGAAGAAATTATGAGCAAATTGGTTGTAGAAAGCGCGGATTCCGATTTGAAGCGGGGAATTGCTCAAAAGTTCGGTCGTTGATTACAGCGAAACTGGGCAATGTTTTGATCAGATTTCAACGCTGATTCATTGAAAACTTAATAATCTTTCACAATTGATCAAAGTTTTCAACATTTGAGCACCAATTTTTTGATATTTTACGCCTGAAAAAACGGCAAGGGGTAAGCCTTGCTTAATTTGAAGAAAAACAAGAATTTTTTTATTCTCCTGAAATTCATTGGATTTGATCACCGTTGCTTAGAATGTCATGTTGAAGAAGAAATTATGAGCGAATTGGTTGTAGAAAGCGCGGATTCCGATTTGAAGCGGGGAATTGCTCAAAAGTTCGGACGTTGATTACAGCGAAACTGGGCAATGTTTTGATCAGATTTCAACGCTGATTCATTGAAAACTTAATAATCTTTCACAATTGATCAAAGTTTTCAACATTTGAGCACCAATTTTTTTTGATATTTTACGCCTGGAAAAACGGCAAGGGGTAAGCCTTGCTTAATTTGAAGAAAAACAAGAATTTTTTATTCTCCTGAAATTCATTGGATTTGATCACCGTTGCTTAGAATGTCATGTTGAAGAAGAAATTATGAGCAAATTGGTTGTAGAAAGCGCGGATTCCGATTTGAAGCGGGGAGTTGCTCAAAAGTTCTGTCGTTGATTACAGCGAAACTGGGCAATGTTTTGATCAGATTTTAATGCTGATTCATTGAAAACTTAATAACCTTTCACAATTGATCAAAGTTTTCAACATTTGAGTACCAATTTTTTTTGATATTTTACGCCTGGAAAAACGGCAAGGGGTAAGCCTTGCTTAATTTGAAGAAAAACGAGAATTTTTTATTCCACTGAAATTCATTGGAATTGATCACCGTTGCTTAGAATGTCATGTTGAAGAAGAAATTATGAGCAAATTGGTTGTAGAAAGCGCGGATTCCGATTTGAAGCGGGGAGTTGCTCAAAAGTTCGGTCGTTGATTACAGCGCAACTGGGCAATGTTTTGATCAGATTTCAACGCTGATTCATTGAAAATTTAATAACCTTTCACAATTGATCAAAGTTTTCAACATTTGAGCACCAATTTTTTTTTTGATATTTTACGCCTGGAAAAACGGCAAGGGGTAAGCCTTGCTTAATTTGAAGAAAAACAAGAATTTTTTATTCCACTGAAATTCATTGGATTTGATCACCGTTGCTTAGAATGTCATGTTGAAGAAGAAATTATGAGCGAATTGGTTGTAGAAAGCGCGGATTCCGATTTGAAGCGGGGAATTGCTCAAAAGTTCGGACGTTGATTACAGCGAAACTGGGGAATGTTTTGATCAGATTTCAACGCTGATTCATTGAAAACTTAATAATCTTTCACAATTGATCAAAGTTTTCAACATTTGAGCACCAATTTTTTTTGATATTTTACGCCTGGAAAAACGGCAAGGGGTAAGCCTTGCTTAATTTGAAGAAAAACAAGAATTTTTTATTCTCCTGAAATTCATTGGATTTGATCACCGTTGCTTAGAATGTCATGTTGAAGAAGAAATTATGAGCGAATTGGTTGTAGAAAGCGCGGATTCCGATTTGAAGCGGGGAATTGCTCAAAAGTTCGGACGTTGATTACAGCGAAACTGGGCAATGTTTTGATCAGATTTCAACGCTGATTCATTGAAAACTTAATAACCTTTCACAATTGATCAAAGTTTTCAACATTTGAGCACCAATTTTTTTTTGATATTTTACGCCTGGAAAAACGGCAAGGGGAAAGCCTTGCTTAATTTGAAGAAAAACAAGAATTTTTTATTCTCCTGAAATTCATTGGATTTGATCACCGTTGCTTAGAATGTCATGTTGAAGAAGAAATTATGAGCAAATTGGTTGTAGAAAGCGCGGATTCCGATTTGAAGCGGGGAGTTGCTCAAAAGTTCGGTCGTTGATTACAGCGAAACTGGGCAATGTTTTGATCAGAGTTCAACGCTGATTCATTGAAAACTTAATAACCTTTCACAATTGATCAAAGTTTTCAACATTTGAGCACCAATTTTTTTTTTGATATTTTACGCCTGGAAAAACGGCAAGGGGTAAGCCTTGCTTAATTTGAAGAAAAACAAGAATTTTTTATTCCACTGAAATTCATTGGAATTGATCACCGTTGCTTAGAATGTCATGTTGAAGAAGAAATTATGAGCAAATTGGTTGTAGAAAGCGCGGATTCCGATTTGAAGCGGGGAATTGCTCAAAAGTTCGGTCGTTGATTACAGCGAAACTGGGCAATGTTTTGATCAGATTTCAACGCTGATCCATTGAAAACTTAATAACCTTTCACAATTGATCAAAGTTTTCAACATTTGAGCACCAATTTTTTTTTTGATATTTTACGCCTGGAAATACGGCAAGGGGTAAGCCTTGCTTAATTTGAAGAAAAACAAGAATTTTTTATTCTCCTGAAATTCATTGGATTTGATCACCGTTGCTTAGAATGTCATGTTGAAGAAGAAATTATGAGCGAATTGGTTGTAGAAAGCGCGGATTCCGATTTGAAGCGGGGAATTGCTCAAAAGTTCGGACGTTGATTACAGCGAAACTGGGCAATGTTTTGATCAGATTTCAACGCTGATTCATTGAAAACTTAATAACCTTTCACAATTGATCAAAGTTTTCAACATTTGAGTACCAATTTTTTTTGATATTTTACGCCTGGAAAAACGGCAAGGGGTAAGCCTTGCTTAATTTGAAGAAAAACGAGAATTTTTTATTCCACTGAAATTCATTGGAATTGATCACCGTTGCTTAGAATGTCATGTTGAAGAAGAAATTATGAGCGAATTGGTTGTAGAAAGCGCGGATTCCGATTTGAAGCGGGGAATTGCTCAAAAGTTCGGACGTTGATTACAGCGAAACTGGGCAATGTTTTGATCAGATTTCAACGCTGATTCATTGAAAACTTAATAACCTTTCACAATTGATCAAAGTTTTCAACATTTGAGTACCAATTTTTTTTGATATTTTACACCTGGAAAAACGGCAAGGGGTAAGCCTTGCTTAATTTGAAGAAAAACGAGAATTTTTTATTCCACTGAAATTCATTGGAATTGATCACCGTTGCTTAGAATGTCATGTTGAAGAAGAAATTATGAGCGAATTGGTTGTAGAAAGCGCGGATTCCGATTTGAAGCGGGGAATTGCTCAAAAGTTCGGACGTTGATTACAGCGAAACTGGGCAATGTTTTGATCAGATTTCAACGCTGATTCATTGAAAATTTAATAACCTTTCACAATTGATCAAAGTTTTCAACATTTGAGCACCAATTTTTTTTTTGATATTTTACGCCTGGAAAAACGGCAAGGGGTAAGCCTTGCTTAATTTGAAGAAAAACAAGAATTTTTTATTCTCCTGAAATTCATTGGATTTGATCACCGTTGCTTAGAATGTCATGTTGAAGAAGAAATTATGAGCGAATTGGTTGTAGAAAGCGCGGATTCCGATTTGAAGCGGGGAATTGCTCAAAAGTTCGGACGTTGATTACAGCGAAACTGGGCAATGTTTTGATCAGATTTCAACGCTGATTCATTGAAAACTTAATAACCTTTCACAATTGATCAAAGTTTTCAACATTTGAGTACCAATTTTTTTTGATATTTTACGCCTGGAAAAACGGCAAGGGGTAAGCCTTGCTTAATTTGAAGAAAAACAAGAATTTTTTATTCGCCTGAAATTCATTGGATTTGATCACCGTTGCTTAGAATGTCATGTTGAAGAAGAAATTATGAGCAAATTGGTTGTAGAAAGCGCGGATTCCGATTTGAAGCGGGGAGTTGCTCAAAAGTTCGGTCGTTGATTACAGCGAAACTGGGCAATGTTTTGATCAGATTTCAACGCTGATTCATTGAAAACTTAATAATCTTTCACAATTGATCAAAGTTTTCAACATTTGAGCACCAATTTTTTTGATATTTTACGCCTGGAAAAACGGCAAGGGGTAGTAAGCCTTGCTTAATTTGAAGAAAAACAAGAATTTTTTATTCTCCTGAAATTCATTGGATTTGATCACCGTTGCTTAGAATGTCATGTTGAAGAAGAAATTATGAGCAAATTGGTTGTAGAAAGCGCGGATTCCGATTTGAAGCGGGGAGTTGCTCAAAAGTTCTGTCGTTGATTACAGCGAAACTGGGCAATGTTTTGATCAGATTTTAATGCTGATTCATTGAAAACTTAATAACCTTTCACAATTGATCAAAGTTTTCAACATTTGAGTACCAATTTTTTTTGATATTTTACGCCTGGAAAAACGGCAAGGGGTAAGCCTTGCTTAATTTGAAGAAAAACGAGAATTTTTTATTCCACTGAAATTCATTGGAATTGATCACCGTTGCTTAGAATGTCATGTTGAAGAAGAAATTATGAGCAAATTGGTTGTAGAAAGCGCGGATTCCGATTTGAAGCGGGGAGTTGCTCAAAAGTTCGGTCGTTGATTACAGCGAAACTGGGCAATGTTTTGATCAGATTTCAACGCTGATTCATTGAAAACTTAATAACCTTTCACAATTGATCAAAGTTTTCAACATTTGAGCACCAATTTTTTTTTTGATATTTTACGCCTGGAAAAACGGCAAGGGGTAAGCCTTGCTTAATTTGAAGAAAAACAAGAATTTTTTATTCTCCTGAAATTCATTGGATTTGAACACCGTTGCTTAGAATGTCATGTTGAAGAAGAAATTATGAGCGAATTGGTTGTAGAAAGCGCGGATTCCGATTTGAAGCGGGGAATTGCTCAAAAGTTCGGACGTTGATTACAGCGAAACTGGGCAATGTTTTGATCAGATTTCAACGCTGATTCATTGAAAACTTAATAACCTTTCACAATTGATCAAAGTTTTCAACATTTGAGTACCAATTTTTTTTGATATTTTACGCCTGGAAAAACGGCAAGGGGTAAGCCTTGCTTAATTTGAAGAAAAACAAGAATTTTTTATTCCACTGAAATTCATTGGATTTGATCACCGTTGCTTAGAATGTCATGTTGAAGAAGAAATTATGAGCAAATTGGTTGTAGAAAGCGCGGATTCCGATTTGAAGCGGGGAATTGCTCAAAAGTTCGGTCGTTGATTACAGCGAAACTGGGCAATGTTTTGATCAGATTTCAACGCTGATTCATTGAAAACTTAATAACCTTTCACAATTGATCAAAGTTTTCAACATTTGAGTACCAATTTTTTTTGATATTTTACGCCTGGAAAAACGGCAAGGGGTAAGCCTTGCTTAATTTGAAGAAAAACAAGAATTTTTTATTCTCCTGAAATTCATTGGAATTGATCACCGTTGCTTAGAATGTCATGTTGAAGAAGAAATTATGAGCAAATTGGTTGTAGAAAGCGCGGATTCCGATTTGAAGCGGGGAGTTGCTCAAAAGTTCTGTCGTTGATTACAGCGAAACTGGGCAATGTTTTGATCAGATTTCAACGCTGATTCATTGAAAACTTAATAACCTTTCACAATTGATCAAAGTTTTCAACATTTGAGTACCAATTTTTTTTGATATTTTACGCCTGGAAAAACGGCAAGGGGTAAGCCTTGCTTAATTTGAAGAAAAACAAGAATTTTTTATTCTCCTGAAATTCATTGGAATTGATCACCGTTGCTTAGAATGTCATGTTGAAGAAGAAATTATGAGCAAATTGGTTGTAGAAAGCGCGGATTCCGATTTGAAGCGGGGAGTTGCTCAAAAGTTCTGTCGTTGATTACAGCGAAACTGGGCAATGTTTTGATCAGATTTCAACGCTGATTCATTGAAAACTTAATAACCTTTCACAATTGATCAAAGTTTTCAACATTTGAGTACCAATTTTTTTTGATATTTTACGCCTGGAAAAACGGCAAGGGGTAAGCCTTGCTTAATTTGAAGAAAAACAAGAATTTTTTATTCCACTGAAATTCATTGGATTTGATCACCGTTGCTTAGAATGTCATGTTGAAGAAGAAATTATGAGCAAATTGGTTGTAGAAAGCGCGGATTCCGATTTGAAGCGGGGAATTGCTCAAAAGTTCGGTCGTTGATTACAGCGAAACTGGGCAATGTTTTGATCAGATTTCAACGCTGATTCATTGAAAACTTAATAACCTTTCACAATTGATCAAAGTTTTCAACATTTGAGTACCAATTTTTTTTGATATTTTACGCCTGGAAAAACGGCAAGGGGTAAGCCTTGCTTAATTTGAAGAAAAACAAGAATTTTTTATTCCACTGAAATTCATTGGATTTGATCACCGTTGCTTAGAATGTCATGTTGAAGAAGAAATTATGAGCAAATTGGTTGTAGAAAGCGCGGATTCCGATTTGAAGCGGGGAATTGCTCAAAAGTTCGGTCGTTGATTACAGCGAAACTGGGCAATGTTTTGATCAGATTTCAACGCTGATTCATTGAAAACTTAATAACCTTTCACAATTGATCAAAGTTTTCAACATTTGAGTACCAATTTTTTTTGATATTTTACGCCTGGAAAAACGGCAAGGGGTAAGCCTTGCTTAATTTGAAGAAAAACAAGAATTTTTTATTCCACTGAAATTCATTGGATTTGATCACCGTTGCTTAGAATGTCATGTTGAAGAAGAAATTATGAGCAAATTGGTTGTAGAAAGCGCGGATTCCGATTTGAAGCGGGGAATTGCTCAAAAGTTCGGTCGTTGATTACAGCGAAACTGGGCAATGTTTTGATCAGATTTCAACGCTGATTCATTGAAAACTTAATAACCTTTCACAATTGATCAAAGTTTTCAACATTTGAGTACCAATTTTTTTTGATATTTTACGCCTGGAAAAACGGCAAGGGGTAAGCCTTGCTTAATTTGAAGAAAAACAAGAATTTTTTATTCCACTGAAATTCATTGGATTTGATCACCGTTGCTTAGAATGTCATGTTGAAGAAGAAATTATGAGCAAATTGGTTGTAGAAAGCGCGGATTCCGATTTGAAGCGGGGAATTGCTCAAAAGTTCGGTCGTTGATTACAGCGAAACTGGGCAATGTTTTGATCAGATTTCAACGCTGATTCATTGAAAACTTAATAACCTTTCACAATTGATCAAAGTTTTCAACATTTGAGTACCAATTTTTTTTGATATTTTACGCCTGGAAAAACGGCAAGGGGTAAGCCTTGCTTAATTTGAAGAAAAACAAGAATTTTTTATTCTCCTGAAATTCATTGGATTTGATCACCGTTGCTTAGAATGTCATGTTGAAGAAGAAATTATGAGCAAATTGGTTGTAGAAAGCGCGGATTCCGATTTGAAGCGGGGAATTGCTCAAAAGTTCGGTCGTTGATTACAGCGAAACTGGGCAATGTTTTGATCAGATTTCAACGCTGATTCATTGAAAACTTAATAACCTTTCACAATTGATCAAAGTTTTCAACATTTGAGTACCAATTTTTTTTGATATTTTACGCCTGGAAAAACGGCAAGGGGTAAGCCTTGCTTAATTTGAAGAAAAACAAGAATTTTTTATTCCACTGAAATTCATTGGATTTGATCACCGTTGCTTAGAATGTCATGTTGAAGAAGAAATTATGAGCAAATTGGTTGTAGAAAGCGCGGATTCCGATTTGAAGCGGGGAATTGCTCAAAAGTTCGGTCGTTGATTACAGCGAAACTGGGCAATGTTTTGATCAGATTTCAACGCTGATTCATTGAAAACTTAATAACCTTTCACAATTGATCAAAGTTTTCAACATTTGAGTACCAATTTTTTTTGATATTTTACGCCTGGAAAAACGGCAAGGGGTAAGCCTTGCTTAATTTGAAGAAAAACAAGAATTTTTTATTCCACTGAAATTCATTGGATTTGATCACCGTTGCTTAGAATGTCATGTTGAAGAAGAAATTATGTGCAAATTGGTTGTAGAAAGCGCGGATTCCGATTTGAAGCGGGGAATTGCTCAAAAGTTCGGTCGTTGATTACAGCGAAACTGGGCAATGTTTTGATCAGATTTCAACGCTGATTCATTGAAAACTTAATAACCTTTCACAATTGATCAAAGTTTTCAACATTTGAGTACCAATTTTTTTTGATATTTTACGCCTGGAAAAACGGCAAGGGGTAAGCCTTGCTTAATTTGAAGAAAAACAAGAATTTTTTATTCCACTGAAATTCATTGGATTTGATCACCGTTGCTTAGAATGTCATGTTGAAGAAGAAATTATGAGCAAATTGGTTGTAGAAAGCGCGGATTCCGATTTGAAGCGGGGAATTGCTCAAAAGTTCGGTCGTTGATTACAGCGAAACTGGGCAATGTTTTGATCAGATTTCAACGCTGATTCATTGAAAACTTAATAACCTTTCACAATTGATCAAAGTTTTCAACATTTGAGCACCAATTTTTTTGATATTTTACGCCTGGAAAAACGGCAAGGGGTAGTAAGCCTTGCTTAATTTGAAGAAAAACAAGAATTTGTTATTCTCCTGAAATTCATTGGATTTGATCACCGTTCCTTAGAATGTCATGTTGAAGAAGAAATTATGAGCAAATTGGTTGTAGAAAGCGCGGATTCCGATTTGAAGCGGGGAGTTGCTCAAAAGTTCGGTCGTTGATTACAGCGAAACTGGGCAATGTTTTGATCAGATTTCAATGCTGATTCATTGAAAACTTAATAACCTTTCACAATTGATCAAAGTTTTCAACATTTGAGCACCAATTTTTTTGATATTTTACGCCTGGAAAAACGGCAAGGGGTAAGCCTTGCTTAATTTGAAGAAAAACAAGAATTTTTTATTCTCCTGAAATTCATTGGAGTTGATCACCGGTGCTTAGAATGTCATGTTGAAGAAGAAATTATGAGCAAATTGGTTGTAGAAAGCGCGGATTCCGATTTGAAGCGGGGAGTTGCTCAAAAGTTCGGTCGTTGATTACAGCGAAACTGGGCAATGTTTTGATCAGATTTCAATGCTGATTCATTGAAAACTTAATAACCTTTCACAATTGATCAAAGTTTTCAGCATTTGAGCACCAATTTTTTTTGATATTTTACGCCTGGAAAAACGGCAAGGGGTAAGCCTTGCTTAATTTGAAGAAAAACAAGAATTTTTTATTCTCCTGAAATTCATTGGATTTGATCATCGTTGCTTAGAATGTCATGTTGAAGAAGAAATTATGAGCGAATTGGTTGTAGAAAGCGCGGATTCCGATTTGAAGCGAGGAATTGCTCAAAAGTTCGGTCGTTAATTACAGCGAAACTGGGTAATGTTTTGATCAGATTTCAACGCTGATTCATTGAAAACTTAATAATCTTTCACAATTGATCAAAGTTTTCAACATTTGAGCACCAATTTTTTTTTGATATTTTAC
Organism: Nephrotoma guestfalica; assembly: GCA_963691935.1. NCBI lineage: Eukaryota > Metazoa > Arthropoda > Insecta > Diptera > Tipulidae > Nephrotoma > Nephrotoma guestfalica. The sequence goes on from OY829915.1 coordinate 147,755,591, forward strand.
GCCTGGAAAAACGGCAAGGGGTAAGCCTTGCTTAATTTGAAGAAAAACAAGAATTGTTTATTCTCCTGAAATTCATTGGATTTGATCATCGTTGTTTAGAATGTCATGTTGAAGAAGAAATTATGAGCGAATTGGGTGTAGAAAGCGCGGATTCCGATTTGAAGCGGGGAATTGCTCAAAAGTTCGGACGTTGATTACAGCGAAACTGGGCAATGTTTTGATCAGATTTCAACGCTGATTCATTGAAAACTTAATAATCTTTCACAATTGAGCAAAGTTTTCAACATTTGAGCACCAATTTTTTTTTGATATTTTACGCCTGGAAAAACGGCAAGGGGCAAGCCTTGCTTAATTTGAAGAAAAACAAGAATTTTTTATTCTTCTGAAATTCATTGGATTTGATCACCGTTGTTTAGAATGTCATGTTGAAGAAGAAATTATGAGCGAATTGGGTGTAGAAAGTGCGGATTCCGATTTGAAGCGGGAAATCGCTCAAAAGTTCGGTCGTTGATTACAGCGAAACTGGGCAATGTTTTGATCAGATTTCAACGCTGATTCATTGAAAACTTAATACCTTTCACAATTGATCAAAGTTCTCAACATTTGAGCACCAATTTTTTTTTGATATTTTACGCCTGGAAAAACGGCAAGGGGTAAGCCTTGCCTTGCTTAATTTGAAGAAACACAAGAATTTTTTATTCCACTGAAATTCATTGGATTTGATCACCGTTGCTTAGAATGTCATGTTGAAGAAGAAATTATGAGCAAATTGGTTGTAGAAAGCGTGGATTCCGATTTGAAGCGGGGAATTGCTCAAAATTTCAGATTTCAACGCTGATATTTAGATTAATTCTCAGTTCTTCGAATATTATGTCAATTGTGGACTGTACATCAAAATCGAATTATGCGGCGTTTAAATTGTATCAAAACATTGCCCAGTTTTTCTTTATTCATCCATTCAAGATTTTATAAATGACCCAACTTTAAATCGAATTTCCGCCGGTATACATTCTTAAGCAAGAATCGGTATTGTTATCAAATTAGCCAATAAATAGATTCGAAAAAACGCTATCGAAAATTTCATAATAGAATCCCAGAACTTAATTCAAAATTGTCTATAGCCGAGTTCTTTAAGCATGGCCAAACAATTAATAAAATATTAAGTTTTTGTTTTTGTAGAAAACGAAACAAGCATAAAAACTTTTGCAGTATAGAAGGAGACAATAATTTTTGATTAAAGCTTTTTAGTAAAGAAACAAACCGTTACCAACGATTGATTTTAAGTGCAAATATTCTATCAACATTTAGGCGGATTACTCTCCCTCGAAAAAATTGCAATTTATTCTTGAAGATCCAAAAGAAACATTTTATTTTTCATAGTATGTATGTATTTTATTTATTTCAAAAAAAAAATTATCTCATTTTTATATTTTCTCACGTCATCATACATTCATTATTTTCTTTTAGTAATAGAAATCACTTATTACAATTAAATATGGTTATTAAAAATGTGTTTTTTGTGATTTTTATATAACTTTTTTATTTTTATTTTTATTTTTTTCATACAAACAAACTTTCGTGTTTTTTTTTTGAAATTTTTATTAAATATTTAAAATAATAATAATTATAATAATAAAAAATTAAATTAAAGAACTACACTTTAATAATAATAATTAATATATAGCTATATATAAAAACTAAAAATAATATAATTATTATAAAACATCAACAAATTTACAAAATGTGTTACGCTCATTCCAAGGCAAAATTGGGTAGTTTACCGCATTTTTGCTTGCGAGAGGATCGTACTAATATACAAATTAAAATTAAAAATACTAAAAAAGAATTAAATTATTTACAAATTATAATAAAACAAATTATACAATATTTAATATATTTTGGAAAAATATCACCCCAACTTTTTTTTAAGAATATTTTTTTTTTTATAAAGTCTTTATTTAATTTATTATTAAAATAAAAATTAATTAAAGTATAATAAAATAAAATAAAAAATAGTAAAATAAAAATAAACAAAATAATTAATAATTTTTATCTATATCATATTATATTTAATTCTTTTATTTTTTATTTTTGAGGTTATGTTAGGCAAGAATTTTTATTATTATTTATTAATTATTTATTTGGGCAGCCATATTTTTATGTTTATATTTTATAACAAATAGATGAGAATATTTTTTTATTATTATGGATAAATTTATTTAATTTTAAATTTTATTTATTTATGTAAAAAATTATTTTTTTAATATATAATATATATTTTAAAAATGTAAAATTTTTTCTAGTTTTATTTATATTATTTAAAAACGGAAAATGATAAAAACAAAACAATTATTTAAAATAGAAAAGAAAAATTTTGGATTTTATTTATTTAAATATTTTAATTTTATCACAAATTCGTTGGACGCAAACCGAAGGATATTTTCAATTTAAATATTTAAAAAAATAAAAATTAACGGAAAATTAAAATTGGAAAAAATATTAAATGTTTTAATGATTTTTTTATTCGAAACCGTTTATTATTTTATTTATTTATTTTAAAAAATTATTACTATTTTATAAAAAAATTTCACTATTTTTTTTTTTAATAAAATTGCTCTGATATATTTATAAATTTTTATTTTGTATGTATTTTGCAAATTTTTGAGGTACACATATTTATTATTTATTTTTATTAAAGAGATTTATTTTCCTGAAATGTTAATTTGTATATTTGGTTTCATTTTGTTTGTAACATATTTGTGTTTTAATAAAAAAAAAAATTTCCTTTTCCTAAATTTCCAACCAATAATAATATTTTACGAACATCACAGAAATTTTTTTTGGGTAATAAAAAAAAGTTTTTTTATTTTTACTTTCGTACCGAATTATATTATATATTATTTTAAAATTAATTTTAATTTTGTATCAAATTTTTATATTTATATATGTAATTTTAAAATCAAATTCGTGAAGAGAGCTTTTTATATTAAATATTAAATGTTTTTGTTATATAATATATATTCATTAATAATATTAACATCAAATATTTTTTATTTTCCAATTTTTTGTTTCCCTAATGGTGTCATTATTCATCCCATTTCTATTTTCTGTTTTTTAACAATCAATATAATATAATTTAATTTAACATCAAATATTAATTTTTATTTATTAAAAAAAAATATATTTACAGTTATTATTTTTAAATAAAATTGACTATCTATTTATTTATTTATTTATTTAATTACTATATGTAAAATCAAAAATTGATAAGAACCGAACATTTTAATTTTGATATTTTCTTGAATCCCTGAACCGCACACAAAATAATAAATAAAATTTACATAATTATGCACCGTCATTTTTTTAATAATTTCAGTCATTTTATTTAAAATAAAAATAAAAAATTTGCCACCCTGTTCACATTTTCATAAACACAAAATAAATAATAAAAAACCTCATATATTTATTTTAATTTCATTATTTTCTATAATATTAAATTAATTTAATTTATTTTATTTAAAAATAAACTAAACAAAAAATTTATAAATATTTAATTTAATTTTGTTTATTTATCTATATTTTATTACTAATATTAATTTAATTTAAATATATATGTATATATATCTATCTTTATTTAAAATTATTTCTTTTTGTTCTTTTTTTATTTATCTGTTAAAAAATTTTTACTATTAATATTTCATGATAATTAAAACTGAATTTATTTATATATTATATATGTATATATATATATATATATATATTTATATAATATATATTCGTTGAAATTTAGTATTTATGTAGTATATTGAATTATTAATATAATTTTAATTAATAATACCATCTGTTTTATATTTATAGTTAATTTATTGATTTAAACTATTTTGGTTCATTGCACTGAAATTCATTATTAAATATATGGTATTTTATTTTTAAATTATTAATTTTATTTTTCTTCATTTTAAATTAATTTTATATTTGAGAGAATTATTTTAAAATTATAATATTCAAATCACAACCAAATAAAATTTATAAAAAAAATAAAATAAAACAAATAGAACGAATTGTTTAAAATTAAAGAATTAAGAACATAGAATTAATTAAAAATTTGTGTATTGTTTATTAAAAGGCAGTGATATTATAATAGTAAATATAATTTTTTCTGGTTAGGTAGTATTTTGTACATTTTGTTTATTGAATTTTGATTTATATTTTTATATAGAGTTTTGTACTGATCCGGATGCTGCACACGCAAATAATTTAGAATTTTTATTTTATATCGTTTTTAAACAAATTAAAATGGAGAGAATACTCAATTTTTTTTTTAATTTGTACTAGGAAAGAATATATTTATATTATATGGAGTATCCCAATATAATTTTAAATAAAAAATAAATTAAAAAGAGAGGATTTTTATAATTATAATAATAATAATAATAATAATAATAATAATAATATATTTTATCTTATTTGATTACCTCCATAGGAGTTTAAAGAATGAATTAAATTAAACATTTAAATTAATTGAAAACATAAAAATTTAATCTCATGTTTCTTAAATTTTAATTTAGTTTATTTATAGTATTCTAGTTGTATAGTACGCAATAATATATAATTAGGAGTAATAACAAATAACAAATATATTAATTTAAAATAATATATATCTATAAAAATAAAATTAAAAAAGAAAAAGAAAAAATTATGCACCGGAACAATCAATTTCTATGATATCTTTCGGTACATCGACAAATTGATACACTAGGCGCTGTCCATCAACCTTGGCCAATATACCCCGCTGGTAGTAGTAACGTAATGCACGTCCCATTGTTTCATAATTCATGTCGGGTTTATTTTTGTGTAAGCCCCACAGCCTTGAAACCGCCTTTGAATCAACTAATTTGAATACACCCTTATCACGATTCGTCCATTTTATATAACGAGGACAATATTCTCTATCCTGTAGTAATTTCAATAGAAATTCCCATAGATACGTGGTTGAACCTTCACGACTTTTACGTTTTACGCCCATTTCAATTTTTGGCTTCTTCGGTTTCTTCAGCTTACGCGGCTGAAAGCCATATTCCAGCATATATGATAAATCATCGCTTACACTGGATGTAGCTGCTTGTATAACACTTTGCTGGTGATGATGATGGTGATGACTATGTAAATGATGATGTAAGCTATTGTTATTAATTAAACTGCTAGCTAAATTTCCACCAATACCGCCACCTCCTCCGCCGCCACCGCTACCTCCTCCACCGATACCATTACTATTACTTGTACTATTGCCATTCTGTAGTGGGGTCCGATTCGACGGTGTTGAAAAATGTGTGGGCGGATATGCACCGTTCATTGAATGCAGGTAATAACTATCGGACACTAAAAATAAAATAAAAAATTTTAAAATTAGAATTTATGTTTCCAGTCACTTAACATAATTTTTTTTACGATTTGTACTAGAGCTATATAGAGGAAACCATAACGAGTATGACATTCGTTATATTTAATGACGACGACAATCCTAGCAACAACAAGCAATCATTGGTGACCCGAAAATTGTGTCAATTTAATATATCCCATTCATAAATCATCCAAATGTAAAAAAATTCCAAAAAAAAATTCCGCCAGAATCTGCCGTAAGACCACAGAAATTATATTCCAAAATAATACATCGATAAAATCAAAAAATTTATGTATGAATTGAATGTAGTAAATGTATTAAGAACATCGCTTTTTGTTAAAGAAATTCGTACCAATTCAACCAAAGACTTGTGTATGGATTTAAAATTTATCGTAAACAACTGGTTTGTGACGCGAAAATTCATACAAAAGTAGAAAATTACAATTCATCCAAAAAACATTTCATCCAAAAAATCATTTATTTTCTTTGCCGGCGCAATTCGTTCCAAATTTCATATAAAAAAGTTAAGTAGGATTTAAAAATAAAACAAAAATATAAAATTAGTATTCATCCAAAAATCGATTCATACAATAAATTCCTTTTTTTGCTGGGCAATTCGTACTAATATACAACTTTTGTATGAATCCGAAATTCATCATAGAAAACTGGTTTATGACAAAAAATTCAACACAAATGGGAAATCACAATTCATTCAAAAAAATGTTGAATACAAATTAATTTACTATGCTAGAGCGACTCGCATACAACTTTTGTGTGTATTCGAAGTTCCTGATAAAAAAATAAAAATTACTATTAATCCAAAAAATTATTAACTTTGTTATATGATGGGGTTTATGATTTGAAAATTCATACAGGAAGATACAATTTCAATTCATCCAAAAAGCGTTACACACAAAAAATGGTTACAATTCATCAAAAAAAACAATTCAAACCAGAAATAATTTTCTTCGCTAGAGCGATCCGTACCAAAGTAATTTTTGCATGAATCGTCTTTTTAAAATTACTTGTGACGCGTAAATTTATACCAACTAGAATACGCCATACAAAAATATTCATCCAAAAAATGTTTCATAAGGACCTTAATAAGTGGTTGGTGCGTGAAAATGTCAATCAATACGCTTTAGAAGCGGATTTTTTAAATTTAAATAAAAAAACAATTTCAATAGAAAATTATTATTACTTGCATGAAAAAGTGCTGTGGAAACCTGCTCTACTTGCATGCGATAAAGTGTGTTAAATTAGAATGGAAATGTATATGGAATAAACCGAAGTTTCCGACGAAATTCCAGGTTATTTCCAATTTGATTTGTTCTCTTTTTAGTCGAGATTCACACCCATGCTGAAATTTGTGACTTTTCTTTGATGAGAAGTTGAATTTCCGTGTACTTTACATGGCTTTTTCCATAGAAAGAGTGTAGAATTTGGGAATGCAACTATTTAGTAATTACATGCAGTTATACCAATATATTGTTTTCTGTGTGAATTCAAAGTTCCTGACACAAAAGGTAATTTGTGATTCGAAAATAATATAAAAATTCATTTATTTCACTAAAAAAATTCACTAAAATTGACTAAAACAAGAAAATTACAATTCATTCAAAACAAAATTCCTACAAAAATTAATTTACTTTGTTAGTATGATTCGTATCAATATAATACAACTTTTGTATGAATTAAGTGATTCGAAAAAAATACAAAAATATAAAATTACAATCCATCAAAAAAACGTTTCTTGTAAAAATTATTTTCGCTGGTAGAGCGATTCTCACCAATGATGCAAAAATTTACGAAAAATAAGTCACGTAAAAATGTATTCTCTTTCTTAGAGCGAGTCGTACCAATTCAATGTCTTAATAAAATTTGGAATATTCAAATATCAGTGAAATTAATACACTGATTTGGTTAAATTTTGATACCCTGTGTTACTGTTTTGGCTTTCCCTGGGAATAGGGAACTGGGAAAAATATTTTCCTAGCATTTTTATTTCCCAAAGTGTATTCTCGTGTTTGGGATTTTTCTCTTGAAGAAAAACAGTTCTATTTTATAGCAATTTTGACGTTAACTTTTCCGCATATTTTTTTTCGGAAATACCATATTCGAATATTTTGGAATTTTTGAACATCGTTTAATTTTGTAAATATACATACATCTGTAAATAAAGACAGAATAGAGCCATTGATCCTAAAGCGGTCTCTTACCTTAGAGCATGGACACTATATGTGCCAATCTCTGAAATTAGTGGTATTTGGCACAGCGTAGTACGCGTCTAAATTATAATTCAACATTTCTGAGCGCCCTGTTCAAAATATGAATGTACACTGTTTCATCGGTTACGTAGGTTGGAATGCATATTCACTTAAGCGATATCATAAAATTTCGTCGTAACAACTAAAATAATCACTAAAAATCCGACTATTAACCGCAACGACATCAATTAAAGAACTTCATCCAAAACCATCTTAATCTTATTCCTATCGTCCTAGGTCTTACTTTTCAGAATCACATTTCGCTTGCTTTTATAGTCCATCCGGTCTTGTAGTACGATACGGTCCAATAAACAAAGTCATTGCCAAAGATTGATTTAGCCATCACTTTGGAAAGCGATAAAATTTTCAAACTCAGATTTAACCAATTCCGATTATACAAGTATTTATCGAAAACTAAACTTATTTGTATGGAAGTCTTCTTCTATAATGTTGAAATACAAGTTTGAGTAGAAGCAAATATTGTGAATGTCGAGCAAAGAATAACTTGAAAGTCTTATATATCGTTTAGAACGACTTGTTGGCGGTCTCTGATATATTCTTTTATAACGAAACATTTTCTGGTAATGCATTCCCACTATGTACCATATTTGCACGATATAAAGGCGATATTGGCGACTTAAATGCCCAAATAAACAGTGATGGCAGAACGCATCGTGGCGCTGTTTCCCTACACCTTATTCTTCGCATAACAACAAAGGCACACATCACTGAGATACATAACTTGGTAATTATCACCACATATTTCCCCAAAAAATTAATCGGTGCTGTAACGGTCAATCAAATTAATAAAAGCCTCAGTATCCAAAAGACATTTCTCTAGCATTGCAAAGGCTTCAGAACCAAGTGAAATGTTAATATCGACTTAGACTATGTTCTTAATAGAAGTCAAATATTATTTCTTCGAACCTAGCGTTTTAACATCATAAACTCAAACTACACGAGCACCTCTGAAAACCACTCCATCACTCGTTACAGAATGACAGTTTTAAAATCAGCTGTTGCTGACGCTACGGTGTCAGACCAAAAATGCAAACAACAAACACAAACAATTACCAAAAGAATGCGAGGAGACGCAAAAGATCAAATTTAATTTATTCTTCACTGTCTTTGATTTTGGAAAAGTTCATTATTACAGTTTGAATTAATTTCATTTTTAAATACATTAGGAATTAGCCACATATAAACATAAATAGATTATTAATTAGGACCATTTTAGTTGTTCAATTTTAAGTTGAATTAGCTAAATCGAAGTAAACGAAAATTCGACTTTCACACAAAAAATTGTTCCCAATGAACGATTTGTATTTTCTTATGTATGAATTAGCCTACGCCTATTCTACAAATATAATCCCTTTTTATATACAGGCGACTAAACTAAAGGGTGTTTTTTTAAGAGGTTGCCGATTTTTTTTTTGAATAAAACACATATAAAATTATGAAATGACCAAAATTTTTTTTGATTTGGTAGATAATTTTTTGGCATTTAACATTTAAACACAATTTCTGGCATATGGCTACCACGACTATTTTTATATTTAGTTATATAGTTTAAGTTTCTATCACCTGGTGACACTGAACAATCAAATTGAGAGGAAATTTTGTGGGTTCAAATTGAAAAGAAAATCGGATTGAAAACCGGAAAGTGGTAGCTTTCATCGGAGCTTTTTATTTTTTGTAAATATTTTGAAAATTGAACATCATTTACGAGAAAAACGACTATGAACTAAAAAATTTTATATTAAAGTTTCAACAAAACAGGCTCAGTCCAGTTTCCAAAATTTAAACGGAAATGACGAATTTTGACAAAAACAAACAATTTTTCAACAAAAATTCGACATCTGTGCTGCCCAGATGGATTGATTGATAGGAATGAATTCACACTTAATCCTTTTCCATAAATTGGGATATCTCAGTGAAATTTTACCGAAATCTGTAAAATACCGGAAGTGGCAGCTTCCATAGGAGCTTTATCGGCTTTTGCCAATATTTTGAAAAGTTTTTAGTATTTACGAAAAAATGATTAAAAATAAAAAGATTTTAAATTAAATTTCAAACACAATTGGTTCAGGTCATTTTTTAAATTTTACCAGAAATGATGAGTTTGATAAACAAAATTTTATTTCAACAAAATTCGACATCCAGGCGGATTGACTATTCAGAAAAAAAACTTCAAACTTAAACTTTTTAAATAAAGTAGGAGATCCTTGCGAAATTTTAAGGAAATCCGTGTACCGGAAGTGACAGTATAAATCGGAGCTTTTCAATTTTTCTGAGAGAAAGATTACATTTTCAAACAACTAGGGTTGACCTTGTTGGTTTTCTGAAATTTAAGCAGGGATAATGCTTTTGATTATATCGGGGTTTCCAATAGAGACATAACAATTTTGCATTTTAATACGAACACACAATTGAACGTTTTTCATGATCTGTCAACGTCAAACCGTCAATCATTTACATTTCTAGAATGGTAAAGTTCACGAACGAGCCACGTTTGGAAATTATTAAAAATTACTGCCACAATTCCGAGTCGGTGGTCGCAACTTTAAGAGCGCTTACTCCAATTTTCTGTGGTAATAATCATCCCACCAGACAGGCTATGCGTGCTAAAGTAGATAAATTCGAGTCGAAGTACCGAAAATATCGCAGCCGTAAGTGATTCAGTCCAAAATGAGCCAAATCAGTCGATTCCACGCCATTCATCGAAATTGGGGATCTCTCAGACCACATTGTGCCGAACTTTGTGTAAAGATCTTGGCTTACATCCTTACACAAGATCAAATTACCTCAAGAACTGAAGCCTCTGTATCATTTGAAGTGCCGAAACTTCTGTTAAAGTTTGAAGAAAATTCTGAATTTTATCTAAAAATTATCTTCAGCGATGAAGTTCATTTTTGGCTTAATGTTTTTGTCAATAAGCGAAATATGCGTAATTGGACAGCAACACAGCCACATTTGCTTCAAGAGACTCCATTACAACCACAAAAAGTGACCGTGTGGTGTGGATTTCATGCCATATTGGAAGACTATTTTTGACCAGAGGTGGATGGATTTTGACATCAGTGATATGTGATTCCAATAAGATGGTGTCACATGCCACACAGCTGGTCAAACAATTGATCTATTGAAGGGGAATTCGGTAATCGCGTAATCTCGAGAAATGGTCCGGTCGTTACGTTAAGTCATTGGTTTATGCTAACAAGCTAATAGCGTTCCGGCCGATATGATTAAGTATTGGAAAATTGGCTCCAAAGAATCGATCATTGCAAACGTGCTCGCGGTGGTCATATGAACGAGATCGAATTCCATAGTTTAATGTAACATGTGTACTGAACCTGGAATAAATATCAGCCCAATATCTCAATTATTCTGTTTTATTTAAATATATACAAAATTATTATATCCTTATTGAAAACACCTCTACAAGACAGTTTTTACAAAAGTCCGGCAAGTTTAATTTTTCGCTTTAGAAATCAAGAGTGGTATATTCGAGACGAGATCTATGTATAATTAGGAATTTAGGATTTCTCAAACGACTGTTTAACTTTTTAATATAAGGATCAGACTCATTTTGTACTACACCTAAAATGACCAATTTACGATCTATTTTAAATTATACTTCCCAAAAAGTTGTAAATTGTTTGCTGAATAATAATTCAAATCACAGCACAGACAAGAATACAGTCATTGGGATCAATCCTAAGTGATACAACAACAAATTTTTAATCTGATGAAATTAATTAGCTTACCACTCTTTAAATAGCAAGCAGTTGGCATTATAATAATGTCTATGTATCTTCCATTAATTCTTTGTAGACATTTTTACCGGTGTTTCTCAAATGTTTCACTGTACATTGTTTGTTTAATTTGTGTCCACACATATACAGGGTTGAACTTAATTTTAAAATTTGACAATTATTATCAATATTTCATGTAACTTGTTCCCGGATCTATTGAACAGAATCACTTAATATTTCTTAATTCAAACTGGTAAATGTAGTTTTTACTCAAACATTTCAAACTCGCTAAGCAGGAACCTGCAAACTCATATTATATTATGATAGCCGATTTCCAATTTAAGAATTGTGCCGAAGTGTTTATAAATTTAATATTGTGATTATAGTGAAGATATAACTATAATTATGAATTGAACGTTGCAATTTGGCAACAATAAATATAAGGGGTACGGATCTTGGTAAATCAATAATCTATTTTTAGCCTCTTATCAAAATTACACAAGATTGTTGAGCTAAATTATTATTTTGAGTTTTCGATAGTCGAACTTCAAATTTTAAAAATGATACTGATGTTTTTGTGGTAAAAAATGCATTAAATAATTGTTCAAAATTTTTTAAAATATTAGTAGTAATGTTTGTTTTGCTGAAAAACTTCTGTTATCTTGTACAGCATGGCATTTGCACTTTTTGCTTTGTACATATTCCAAAATATAAAGGAAATTTTGGGCTAGTTGGGCCAATTGCAGTTTAATGAGAACTACTTTTACCACACCATCTTAAGAATCTACCAGTCTCGTATGTTCGGAACAAACCCTGATTCGAAACTGTTTAGTAAAAATGAATGAATGCATTTTGCATGGCGCCACATTCAAAATTATGATTGACTTCAAGTACAGGAAATTGTGACATGCATAGAACCCCCCCCCCCCTCTCCATTTGCAAAATCTTGATATGCTACATTTTCAAATCCAATTCCAGAATAAATCTAATTAATATTACAACCGATAAAATTTAACTTTTTTTTAACTCACAAACAATATTAAACACTTTCCTCATTTGATAAGAATTTTCATATTGCAACCTGATTACCATTTATTAAAGCACGCGATATATTTGTGTACGCAAATAAAATGCAATCTATTTTTGGTCACCAAAACGATAACAAGCTCGTTATCATTTTAACAGATTTTTATCGCGCGCGCACACATTTATAAAAAGCACGCTTTATATATAACTTATTAACTTCCTTTCTAGAAGCAACTACATATAATAATATAAAGCTAAAGAATCTATAAAAATTGCAACTATATATATATATGTATATGGCGGTGTGTGTATGTCGTGTTTAGATTATATATATAATTTTACTTCTATTTCCAAACCATCATCACGATGCGATTTTTATACATTTTTTTATTTCTTTAGTTTTTATTATTTCTATCTTGCATTTTATTTTATGCAGCCAATGACCAGGAAACAGTCGTAATAGCGAATGGCCTTCAACGTTTCCTCAATCCCTGTTTCTATATTTCAATTGGTTATGTACTTTTTATATGTATATATAAAGCGTCTCCCACATGCATGTACACATTTAACCGTGATAACATGACATCGTTCGGTTGTGACTTTATAGATAATATGCAGTTACACCATTTATTTTTCCTGTACATATACGGAATCTCGTATTATTTAATTCAATAATTAGACTACAAAATATTATAATATAATATAAAACTGGAATTAAATAAATAAAAAATACACAAGACCTTGATGTGACTTTGAACTCAATTTAATAAAAATATACAATACATTTTCAAATACGTTTGATAAGAATTTTCAATTGAATATTAACTGTGTAGTGGTAGTTTTACGTTCTGTATACTTTTATACACCAATCAAAATAGGAAATTATTATATTTAAAAAAAAATTCGTCGTTAAAATGCAGCGATAAAAAACTATTTATCAAAAATATTCTAAACGGCCCCACTTTAGGCGCCACAATTAAACAATTTGCTTTGTCACGTGATCATAATTAGTATTGCCATACGTTAAATGCCAAACATTATAAAATATACATTTAAAAATAAATCTGCTGCGCATGTCATCTATATGCACATATTTTTTTTTATTTTGGTTTTGTTTTACACAATTTTTGTATTTTGTTGCACATTACAAATTGCATTATGTATGTATAGGTTTATATAAAAAAAAAATATGTTGAATAGTAGAAATATAACACGATTAGTTGGTGTCAGTGGATTTCTAGGGTGATCGTTCGGTAGAAGGTCACCAGATTATTTTATCTTCTTCTTTTCGTGCACGATATTCTTATAATAAAATGCATTTTTTTTACACAAACAAGAATATTTGAAAGATGTTTGAACAGAATATGTATGTACACATATACATAATAATAAATGTTGTCGAAAAAGCAGATCGAGTGCGCACCATTTTGTATTTTAGGATGAAGTAGGGCGGTGACAAAACAAACTACATAAACTATTCAATTTAATCTCATTTCCTCAAACCAATTCATATTCACTCAACCACATCACAAAATGCATGACATTGAAAATATGTATGTACGATTTTTTTTTTATTATGTATTATTTTAATTGTGCAGTACAGCAATTTCCGTACTTTATACAACCCTGATTTATATTTTATTTAGATTACACAACACCGCAAAAATGTATACAAAAATAAATTTCCTGTAAATCGTGTTGCATACCCCACTCCGCCCAAATCAACATCTGTCTTCTTTTCTAATAATGCATTTCACATTACGATGATCTATCGCTATCTCGTTTTGTGTAAGTTTTTCATAATACAAAACATTCCCTTATATTACATTCACAATTACATAGTCATATTAGTTATTAATGGATTTTAATTTTTCCTTTTTTGCAGAAATCCCCGCCTTCTTTACACGAAATCATATCGATGATGATCATCGTCATTTAATCATCCCAATCTATCGCGACGGAAAATAACATAAATAAGCATTCAAAAATTAGACGTTAGTTTTTTTTATAAGAAACACAAAATGAAATGGTCATCGACACATCGTCTTTGCGCATATTCTGAAGGTCACAATATATTATTAAAAATAATAATAATAATAAAAAATGAATATAAAACGGTATAGATGCAACATAACACAAACACATATATTTCTTATTTTATTTATTCTTCCTTCATATTTTTCTTATATCGTACGTTCAATTCTAAGTTTTCATAAAAATAAAGCGAGACAAATATATAAACGAAACCCGGTATATAAAGAATCAAATGAAATTGAAATTTTGTAACTGTATTCGTGTAAGTATATAAATAAGTATATATAATGTAAATATATATAAAAAAAAATGAAATGCAAGTTCCGCGTGCTTTGATTAAAAACTATTTATTTAATATAAATCGAATGAAACAGATGTGTCAAGATGAAGCGGGACGGATATATACATTATAAAATAAATTGCACTGTAAATTTCAAATTAACCTTTTGCACTTTATGCTAATATAAAAAAAATTCGATATGAAAAAAGAAAAAATAATATAAGGAAAATGACTCTCCGAGTTTTTCACTCTCCTCAAGGTGATGAAAGGTGAAAAAATAAAGTGCAGACAGAATTTTTATTTTTCGTTTTCTTTAGAATTCGTGTTTTTTTGGCTTCCAAATATGTATACTGGGAAATCGTGGGCGACAAGCTAAACACAAGTCATTGTCATTATAATATTATATCCATTTTCCACGGCGGATTTAGAAAAAATGTTAGCAAAAACAATATTTAACATTGACCTGAATTGCATATAATAAAACAATATATTGATGCAACATTGTATTGATAATTTACAATGTATCGCGCGTTATCTCACACGAAATATTGTTTTTTTTATGTTCGTTGAGCTTGAGATAGATAGACACGCAAAAAAATGTTTTGTTTGGATGTTCGATTTCCTATTCCGCTCGATCGCGATCGTATCTGTAAAGCGCGGCAACATTGTCGTCGCACATAATATAAACAAAACAATTTTTTGTGCAATTTAAACGGAAATTAAATTAAAATGATTGTTATTATTATTGTAAACGTGAATGTTAATCTCTTTTAAATATGTAATTTTATTTTGTAATTTGTAATATATGAATGAAATATTGTACATGTAATTGTGAATAAGCTGTCGATAAGATATAGTTTAATAGGGCAACACGAAAAAATATGTAATAAATAGGAAATTGATAATTTATGAAAGCGATGTAATTCCGGCTCGCTTTTAATATTTAAAATATTATTTTTAACCTAAACATGGTCACGTTAATTACCTTGTTGACGTGTTATTTGGTTTATCATTGGTGACCCCAAGATAAATACTAAGATAAATGGTGACCTAACGGAGAAATTATAGCTAATACAATTCAAATCAAATGTCTACAGATAAAAGGTAAATTGAAATGAATAAAAAAAATACTCTAAATGATTGAGGCAATTTATTAATCTTGAACTATGTGACTCATAATGATATTTCTTGCTAAAATTTAATCCAACTAACTAAATTGATGGAAGTTCATACCAGATATTCAACAGATGACACAAACAAACCCGTGTCTAATTTTTAAATAAAATTGAAATATTTTTTGTGACTGTAACGGTTCTCTTTAGGCGCTTCGGCCCGTTGGTGCAATCCAGTAGGTTTCGCAGCTTCTCGTTGACAAGCTGCTGCAGTCGCAGTACATGACTCCTTGCAAATTTTTGTATTTCATCGCTGACGTATTCCATGTTTAAGTCTCGATGGAGATTATTATTTGTTTTGTGTTTAAATGTGTGTATGATCTTAATTGTAGTGTTCTTTGCGCAGCTCCAAAGCTAAATACCATACGTTCAGATAGGTTTTAGGATTTATTTATATAACAGCAGTTTGTTGTACGTTCTCAGTTCGGAGTTACTTCCAATAAGCCAGTGCATTTTTACTGAATACTTTTCACCTAGCTTAAAGTTTAGCGTCATACCGAGATACTTAGCGTTATCAGAATATGGAACTTGTTGCGAATTGAGTCTAATCGGAATATATTATACTTTCCTATTTGTAAAGTTGATATGTGTTGATTTCGATTCGTTTAGTGCTATTCTCCATTTTTTGTCTAGTTATTCAGCATTTTATAGTTTCCTTGTGAACTTAATAATACTAGCATCAGTGGTCATAACAGCTGGTACAATAGACGGGAGGTATAATACAGGGCCCAGAACACTGCCTTGTGGAACCTCTGCCAATATTTTCTTTAGTTTTGAGTATTATCCTTCCTGTCTCACCCGGAAGTAACGTTCCATCCATGATTATGATTTCTGTTACTTTCCACTGTCTCCGAACATAACTTAGTCTAAAGATAGTATTGAATATGTGCTGTAATTTCCTTATTACTTTTCCGAGTAGGGCGTTGCTTATTTGCCTCGTTATAAACCTTATCAAGGGGCTTTTTAATCTTTGAAGTTTTTTACTGTTTGTCTGATTTCTTTCAGAGTAACTGGTAGCACCAGTTAAAGTGTGAAATATTCATTATCCGTTTTTTCTAGATGTTCGGCAAACAGATCAGCATTTTGCTTTTCGCCGCAAGCCCAGGTTCCATCAACCATTTTTATGGATGACACTTGCATTTTAGGCCTTTTTGAACCATTGGTGGCTTTCTACAGGGAATATTGCGTGTCAGGTTACTTAGCAAGCTAACCACTGACTAATTCTTAATCTCCTTTATAAGTAATTTAAGCTTGTTGCACAAGTTGTTTAGGATTGTTTTGTCTTCATGAGCTCTAGTTCTCTGCCAAGTCTTCCGAGCTCTTCTTTTTCCGTTAACCAACTCTCTCACTTCAACTGGATAGTATATACTTTTTTGTAATATTTCTTGCTGATCAGGAGTACTTGCCCAGGCCGCTTTTTGTACACTTTCAACGAGGCTTTCTAGTTCTTCTTCTATCTTGTAAACGTTCGAGATCTGTACCTGTAGATTGACGCTTTCTTTGACTAGCTGCCAAAAGTATTCCTGGGATTGCTTTCCTTATTACCGTGTCACTTATTATCATTAAAACTGGAGAATGGTTTGACATAGCCCTTCTTCATTTCCGACTGCTAAATAATTTTCGGAGATACCTCTTGATATAAGGAATCCAGAAGGTCAGGAATTTTATTTGGGTACGTTAGCCAGTAGGTTGGCTTCCTACTGGAGTGAAACTCACATTTTAATGCCCTGCCTGCTTCAAATCACGCTCTTACTTTGGGAGTAGTTCTATTAGATCCCCAGAATAAGTTTTTGTCGTTAGGGTCGCCTCCAATAATAAAATTACTACAAAGCGATTTAAGAAGATCTTGTTATTTTTGGTTTCAATAGATAGAATAGCTACTTGCATAGCTCCTTTCCCTTAAAAATTTTAATTTATGTAAATTTCAAAAACTATTATAAAAACGCACCACCGGTTAATTTAGATTAAAATTTTAAAAACACATTAATTTAATTTGAAAATCTGTGTCAATTTTAAGTTGAAAGTGATATAAATATTTATTAATTTAGTATGAGAATATCTCAATTTGGACTGAGTATTTCTTAGTTTGATTTGAACATTTGTTGATTTGGTTTGAGAATTTTTTGATTTTTTTTGAACTTTTCATAATTTGGTTTGAAAAATATTTAACTTAACTTAAAATAACATTTATTATAAATTTATATGGTAAACATGACCGGGAATCGGGCATTCATTCAATTAATAAAAATCTCATTTAAATTAAAATTAGATTAAAATTGTAAACACAAATTAATTTAATTTTAATTTTACTTAAAACTTGAAAATTTTTTAATCGGGTTAATATTTATTAATTTGGCATGAGAATCAGTCAATTTGGTTTGAGCATTTGTTGATTTTGTTTGAACATTTGTAGATTTGATTTTTGCGTTCCAAAAATGAATCTAGTTGAAAAATGAATATTAACTATTTCTAAAATTCGTAAAGAATTCGTTAAGAATCCTTTAATAAAATCAGAAAACCGAAACCCATCGGTTTCTGTAACGGATTTCAATTACGGCTTTGAAATAAACAAGCGCGATTTTCGGATATTCCAAATCGTTTAAATCTAGCAGCCACGCGATTAATATTTTAAAATACATTTACTGTGAAATGTCGAGGAAAATTAGTGTTTGATCCTAGTTTAGGAAACGCTTGTTTTTCTTAATTAATTTCTAATGGATTCAAAATATTTCTTAAATTGTGAACAGGCATGACAGACTAGCGATTAAATAACCTAGTTTAACGGGGTTTCTAAATTTATATTTTAATGTGTCAAGATCGGGATTCGCAAAATTTGAGGCTTCGAAAAATGTAAAATTCGTAATCCCAAAATCCCAAGATATGGTTGGAAATTTAAATTTTTCTTGGTAAATTTGGTTGAGTGGTTGACGTTCCACCAGACAAATTGATTGCTGGTGATTTAGAGTATTAAATGCGGTGATAGGTAAATTCGTGTTTGATCCTTCTTTTTGGCCGATGCTTAATTTTTATTTATTTTTTGAGTTAGAAATAAGTTACTTAGTTTAGTTAATTTTGGTTAATAATGCAACATTTGCATTTTTTAAATAATAGTTTTTCGTTAGCTGAGCAAGCAGAGTGAAAAAAATACGACTGCGTGTTTTAGTGTGACATGTCCGTCATAACATACCTCAAGTTTTCGTTGTCAGATTTTCACCACAAATATTTTATTTTATTTTATTTTGGACTGGGGACGCAGAAGACTCAAAATAGCTGACAACTTTAAATGAAAATATAATTAATGAACCATCGCTTTTGGTCTACTTCGTATTATTAAGCCAAATAGTTTAAAAAGGAAGAAAACGAAACTTAGAATGGGCCAGTTACACATTTAAAAATGATTAAATTTGTAAATAGTTGACAGTAGGTTTCCACACAAAAATATACATAAATACACATGGACATCACCGGGTGGCAGAACTAAAAATCAGATAGCGCACGTAATGGTCAACAAGAAATTCTTCACATCACTACAAGATGTCAGTCAATGAAGGGTGTAGACGTACACAGTGATCACCAGCTGGTAATAGTAAAATTTCAAATCAAGCCAGCAACTGTGAAACACTCAAAGACAAATAGGAGGAAATTTAACATAAACAAATTGAAAGATACTGAAACAAGAAACATCTTCAGTGAAACGCTCTAACTCAATCTTCATAGAAAGCCTGAAGAACTGAAGAAGCCTACATCAAGACTGCTACAATTAACAGCAATAACGAAACTAACAACACCCATCCACCAACGGAGCGGGAAGTTAAAAGTGCTATTGCAAAGCTGAAGAACAATAAGACTGCTGGAACATACAGTATAACCGCCAAAATATTCAAAAGAGATTGATCTACAGCTGCAAGCACACTAACACCAATAATCCAAGAAGTGCGGATTTCTAGCAGAATACCACAAAAATGGAAAGAAGGCTTGACAATTACAATCCCCAAGAAAGGTGACCTAGAGAATGCAAAAATTGGAGGAAGAAGCTGCGCTGATCTCATCAACTCAATCCGTATCATCAATAAACAATTAAATGAACGTACTTCACCGCTGTACCTGGTCTTCAGCAAATTGATTGAATTCATACAAGACATGTATCGGGACGCTATGGAAACCGAGTTCAATATAAAAGCAAACAAAGTGAAAAATACTATAACACTCGAGGAGTAAGGCAAGGATGCGAGCTCTCACCAATGCTGTTTCTGATCGTTTTGGATAATGTAATGTGAAAATTGCACGTTACGTCTCCTAATGGCATACAATGAGGACTAACAGGTAAACTCAATGAAAACACTCACTCAGACATGCAGCAGAAAATGCAACAGCTATCAGATTTAGCTACCAAGACGATGAGACTCAACACAAATATAACCATACCAATGCACATCAACAACTTGGTAAATGAGCCCCCAACAGAGTAACATGGGCCAGATTAGTAGACGCCCTATGCTCCTAAATTGGAGATACCGGCTCAAACATAAATAAATACTCAAACAGAACGTTCTTATTCATTCCAATATTCTAATAATTTGTTGATGTTCACAATGTTAACAACACATGATATTAAAAATGGTACTACTATAGGAACCTGACGCTGATAATTTTGACAAAATTCACAGAAAATGCATTAAAATTGTTTTCTTGTGCTCAATACACAAATACGGGTCGGAAATTCTCATAAAACCACCGTGGCCAATAACGTGTTAAAACATTTCTCGTACAATTTCCTCTATACACACATTTATTATAATAATAAATACGTTCACCGAACGACAATAATCCGGTAAAAATAAAATTACACATCCACATTATAAGAATTTATACTTCTTCTAGCATCAAAAATAAAAAAAAAATGTAAACAACATTTCCGCAAATTTTGCATAAAATTCAACAAAAAAAAATTACATGTCTCAAAAATAGCGCAATCGCAAATCTAAATCATTAATAAGTCATTGACTTAATACAATATAAATTCAAAAAATAAAATTATCAATTTGCAAAACTGCAATTAACGAAAAAAAAATGCACAAATTAAATTAAATAAAAAAAGGTTATCAGGTCACCCAAAACACACAAAAAAAATTTATTTTAAATAAAACTTCAAAAAATTGTATACTGCACACAGCACAGCATATAATACACAAAAAATACAAATTTTCTCGTATTTTTAAATTTTCTAAAAATAAATAGATTTTATAATAGAAAATTCGTAGTCGTCGTCGTCGCCGTCGTTGTCGAGGTCAGTTTTGTTCACGTAAGTACAGCGGCGAGTATACAACAAATAAATTAGAAGAAATCGTTTTTAGGCAATTTGCATAAACCGCAAACTTTTCTCAAACTGTACATCGCTTCCTTAATTTAAAATACATGACGTGTATTTAGTGCGAGAAATATACTTAACCGCCGCCTCCAACAATACACGTATATGGACGTACATATAAACTTATTTATCCCTCGAACGGTCGCGCGTCTCTGTATTCCCATATTATGTATAGACATGACAAAATTAAAATTAAAATGAAAGAAACCGGAAAACGTATTAATTCAATTAAAAAATTAAACAAATGTATGTACATACGTACCGAATACACACAATTTATAATGAAACAATTGCGAAGGTCACATGAAATGATTTTTTTCAATTTAATAGCGGAAATCATATGAGAAAACCATACAAAACTATATACAAAAGTTATATTCGCTTAAATTAATCACTGTACATGTACTCGTATAATACGAATCAATCATAAAAGATCTAAACATAAAACCGGGCGTACGCATGCATATACAGATCTATAACACAAACTTAAATAAAATGATCGCGATCATTACATAAAATTCACAATCTGACCTTGAGCACTAAGATGCATTTTAAAAAGTCCATCGACCAAGAGAGAGAATATAAAAATAACAAAATTTAAAAAAAAAAAAAATAGAAGAAAAACAAATACGACGATCGCGCAAAAATGATCATTATCTTTATCGTCTTCGTCGTTGTTGTCAACGTTCGTAAGAAATAAGTAATTTTGTATGGCAAGAAATACATTTTTGATGACTTAAATAATCTGTGTGCGTATATAACACCGCAAATACGGGCACTAAATTTCGAGCACCCTGATAAAATATCGATTACAATCTCCGATTATCTATTTGTAATTGACCTAAAAAACCAACCTAATTTATTATGTCATGTAATAGGTTCGCGTACTCACACTCAGGTAGTATTAATACAACATACCGTATGTGTGCGGCGGCACGAGATAAGATTAGTAAGTGTTTATTTGGATTAATACAAAAACAACAATCTTGAATGTTGGCAATAGCTCAAAAATCTACAGAAATAGAAATACTTTCACTTTTAAATCTTATTTAATAAGAAAATAATAAAAAACAAAAAGTTCGCGCGTGTTTCAAAAATTTTGATGCACCCATATTACAATATACGTACATACTCGTGTACATGATCGCGATGATCGTCATCGTGATACACGGTGACATAATTTCCTATATAAAATATTCTAGAAAAATCATTAAATTTTCCAAACAAGAAAATAAAAAAAATCAATTATATACGGTTTCAAACGGAAGAAGAATAACAACTAAAACAACAACAACAACAACAAACAATATTTTATTTTATATAACATAGTAATAAAACTGATCGACATTCAAATGACCGTTTTGAATTATTGTTGTTAATTAATAAGAAAACTATCGACTTCCCGTACCGTAATATATACGAATTGTATAAAACGAATAAAAAAAAACTGTGTGCACAAAACAGTAATAAAATTATTTGCGGTTTTATTTGGTTAGTTTTTATCAAAAAAAAACAAAAAAATTCCTTTAAAACGAAAATTATAATATTTCTTATCAAGTAATGCGTTTTTTAAAAAAAAATTTTTTGTATGTGTGTAATGCTTTGTACTCAATATGCAATTTTAATTATATTTTTTATTGTTACAATGGCAACGCGAAATTCGTGAATCGACGAGATAAGAAATAAATGTCTCGGCGCTTAGTATATCGCAACAGCAAGATCAGAACTATAAAGTTATAAATCTCCTCTTAAAAAGGTGTGGCTCCAGGTATAACTTGCATTTTTATATTGGTGTGACGAGAGCTTAATCTACAATAAAATGAAATTTATATGCAAGTAGCGTTTTATAATGACGTTAAGATCTTTGAATTCGCTATATCAGTTGCTAACAAAGAAATCAGTCGATAATAAATCTAACACTTACTCAATCAAAACTAAATACTTTGTTTATTATACAAAATAGAAATATTAATCAAATTGATTAACGAGATTAGATTACCTCGATGGAAATTCTAAAATACACAATCATTTCCTCTATAATTAAGCTGGTCTTTGAGTCATTTGGCAACCACTTTACTCTAAAGAAATTCTAAAACTTTCATAATCCTTCAGAGCCGTTCCTATGTTTGAATTCTTCCAATCGAAACTAAAATAAAATTCCCGAGAAAATTTATTAATTCATATTTCGATTGAAGTTTTTCAGTGCTACCTGCAACTATCATTATACTTAAGCTACTATGCTCTATTAATTTTTCCGCACTTATGTTCTGTGACCATCATTGCACAAATTTGGCATATCGTCACCTGGGTTATATCTTGGATCTTGGACCAAAACGAAATTTTCATTCCGTCTGTATTGACAACTTTTTTATTTCAAAATTGACAGTGCCGCTAATAATTGGTCGCAAATTAAGGTAAGAAACTAATATTAATTAATATTTGGATGATCATTGAACAGAGGATTTACACTAATTTGAAAGAGCTGAAAAATTTCATGTCGTCATCAGAAACTGAAAATACGTGATACCAAGATAAAACTGAGGCGGCGATATGCATTATAGTGATTTCGTTATAAAAGCCCGAAATATTTGGCAATTAAGGAAAATCTTATTTGTGGTTTACATAAATTAGCTGATATACAAAACAACATGCCACAGAAAATATGTTTCTTAGCAGTCTTGAAAAAAAATAAAGCAACAGAAAACTGGAGCTTTCTGCAGCAGGTCGATTCTGGCTTAGCTAAAGGGAAAAAGAATTAGGAAAAATATTTACATAGTGTTGTTTGTCAAATATAACATTTTCTGGCCTATATTTTTCCGTATCGAAATTGGATAGGAAAAATATTCCCATTTAATAGTATGCCAGAAAAAACATTTTTGCGACAAAAAATACTATGAAAAGCCAGAATCGATATGCTGGTATCAGAACGATTTACGTTCATTTGGAAATATTTTACTCAAAGAGCACCTTTCTTTTTATTTTATTCTCCTTACATAAAGAAAGCAGCAAATTTTTTAAAATTCGAATTCTCAATTTCTGGAAGAAGATTGACGTTTTTATGTGGTGAATTACTCGTAATTCGCTGTTCTAGTGGAACGTTGACACAATTCAGATAACATCATTATATGGATTCTTCTAAAAGACAAAATTATTGAGTGAAATACACGAATTAGGAAGAAGCTGAAAGTTTATTTCTCATTAAGATCGGTAGATGGCACTGCTTTAATAGCTTGTTACGATAATTGCACTGTTAAGAAAAGACGAGAGCCAATATCATGAAATCAAACACCAAACAATGATGTTGGCCTACAAATTTGACAACTATTTGTTGATAGCAATTTTAAACGGAAATGTATCACCCACAGTGATTAAAATTCAAAAACGGATTAGTAGTGATTCATTCAACAGAAAATAATTTTCAATCCACTTGAATTTCCTCCTTGTATTTTATGACCCTTCTGAGACTTCAACTTGGCGAATTTAACGTCGCAAATTTGAGTCTGCACCCGTATAAAATCCAACTGACCCAAAAACTTGTCATCTTTAGTAACGAGGCCCATTTTTCAATGAATCGATATGTGAACAAGCAAAATTGTCAGATTTGGGGCGATACCAATCCACACGAGATACACCAGTATCAATTGGAATCTTCGGTCGTATTCGTTCGGAACGAAACCGGCATTTTCATAGACGTCAACGGCGAACGCTACAGATCGATGATAAGCCATTTCTTGTTGCCTAAACTCGATGATATGGATATCGACGACATTCGGCACTAGCGATTTGAAGGCATGGTGGGACTTCTTTTTTTCGACTTCTTCCTTTGGAGCAATTTTAAATCGCAGGTCTATGCGAATAAACAGCAAACAATTGACGTCATCAAAGTTAACATAATGAACGCCATCCAGCAAATTCATCCAGATTTATGCGACCAAGTCATCGAAAATTGAATCTCCCGAATTCGTGTTACTAAGCAAAGCTGCGGCGGCGGACATTTGAGCCATGTTATATTCCATGCTTAATGCCATAAAAGATTTTTCCAAATAAAAAAAAATTTACAATTCAAAATCGAGCGTCCTTATTGCAAAGACCCTATATTATCGCTTTACTAGCCGAATTCCATTGTCACAAGCAAAGCACTTGAAAGTGCTTCTAGCTACTCACAACCACCCACTCCAATCAAAAATTTAATTTTCTTATGTTTTTTTTTGTAACTAACAAGATTGCGTTCCATTGAACATCTACTCACAAGTACTTGCAAGTAGTTTTGTAACACCAACGGAATCCGGCTGGGGTTCCTCCTCCTTCACTGGATTACGTGACATTTCGAATTGTTAACTAGACTTTTCTACTTGGCAACCCAACATTTCGAAATGTCACAAGAGGTGTCTGTCAATATTAGACGTATTATATGGCAAAATCAAGAAAACCAAAAAGTAGAATGATGAAGGCACACATCACTTTTGACCAATTTAGCTAGCAAACTACTTTTATGTTTTAAAATTAAATGACTGAGAAACTAATATATTTCAATAGTGGCACTCTAACAGCCAATAAGCGATGTGTAGGATTAATATAACATTCAATTACAAGGCGTATACTATAGATATACTCGACGTTACTCAGAAGCTTCAAAATGTCAAAAACGCGCTTACGAGTATACCCAAGATAAGCTTAGTATGTGAATTCACGTGTTCGACATTTCTTTAACTGTTGACTTTGTTTATATTTGTTTTATTTCTTTCATTTTTTTGTGAAATAATAAAAATTCAAAATATAAAAATTTTTAATTTGAAGAAAAACGCGCAGTTGACCTTTTAAAAATGTCAAAATGGTAGCAAAAATAAAACAAAAATTGGTTAATTATTTCAGAAATTTTCTGTAAGTCACTTTACTACTTTGTACTAAACAACAACAAAAAGTTAAAGTTGAATCAACTTTTTTTGTATCACGTTGGAGTCGCGTCGAGTATAATTGCTTTAGTATAATTCTAATAGTTTAACTTTTTCTTTTTATTTTGCCGCGTCGAGTATATCTCCAGGGTTATGCTGTGTATTTCTGATTGATTTATTTGTCTAAATTATCGAAATTTCATCTCAATATTTAGATGAGCATACCTCCTACCGCTCAGGCCCAACTGCATGAAGTTAAGCTTAAATAACAATAATTACAATAAAAATATTTTTTTAGAATCGGATTACAGATATATGACCTAAAACATCAAACTCTTCTGACAAGAGATCTTCTACGAGTTTTTCTTAGAGTCTCGCTATGTTAGTAATAGATACAAGAGACTTAAAATAGACTTGAAAGAAAACATTCACAGACGTTTTAAGTCTCTTTATTTTCGATGAAAACTCAATAATGGCACAGCTATAGAGACTAAACAAATTTGGCAAATTAAGTAGATGTCAGTTTAACTCACAAGCGTCAGCTAAAAATTTTTCAGTTTCTGTTTCACTAACGTATTGTATATTATTTTTAAACACTATATCAAGTTAGAAATTAACTAATATATTTTAAGAAATAAAAAGTTTCAAAATGATAACTAACAAATAGAAAATTTAATTAACCAAATCCCATAAAAAGAACATCTGTTTCTCGTTTTGCAAATACTAATTTCCAATTTAAAGTTGATTTCACAATTATCATTTTAAAATAAATTATTAGTTCTAAAAATTTTAAGTATGACAATTCTCAATTTGAGCTGACTATTAAGTGGAATTTTTCAACAAGAAAATATGTAACACATCCCATAAATATTCGATCGCCGTAGCATTTGACTAGCTAAATAAATAAAGCATCACCAATATATTTTAAAAACCATTTTCAGTTGAAAGTTAATTATTCTATTTTGAGAAATAAAAAGCTTAAATTGAGAATCAAAAGTTTCAAAATTAGAACTAACA
Source organism: Nephrotoma guestfalica (assembly GCA_963691935.1). Taxonomy (NCBI): domain Eukaryota; kingdom Metazoa; phylum Arthropoda; class Insecta; order Diptera; family Tipulidae; genus Nephrotoma; species Nephrotoma guestfalica. The sequence goes on from OY829915.1 coordinate 147,782,803, forward strand.
AATTAAAAATTGAAATAACCAAATCAAAATGAAATTGTTTATTTCAATTTGGAATTAATTGATAAAAAATTCATTTTGACTATGAATATTCTCAAGTTATTGTTGTCTTTTGAGTGTACGAGTAGCTTCAGGTAAACATATATAATAAAGCGCCAAGTTGGAAAATATTATTCTACTTTAAGACATGAAAAGTTCAGATTGAGAAAAAAAAGTTTCAAAATGAGAACTAACAAATTCAAAATTGAAATGGATTAAGACATAAAAGGAATTTCTGTTTCTTGTTTTAAAAACATATATTAATTTAAAATTATTTTTAAACACCTCATTTTGAGTATGACGTTTCTCAATTTGAGCTTGCCATTGGGACTAACCGCATGCAGGCATTTCGATAAATTAGGCAGGATATATCAGTTTGGCTCCCACACACTTTAGTTAAACATATATTTTCAAGTTGGAATAGTAATTATTCTATTTTGAGAAATGACATTTTTAAATTGATCATAAAAAATTTCAAAATAAGAACTAACAAATTCAAAATTGAAATAATCAAATCTGAGCAAAAATTAATTAATCAATTTTTATTGGTATCACACCCAATATGATAATGAAATAGAGAATTGAGTAAAGGACAAATGTACAAGTCGCATTAGTTTCAATGCCAATGGTCTGTGTTCTTAAGTGTTTTCTAGTTTCGAATAACCACACGCGAATGACAATTACTGCAGATCTAAAAGGTTTTAGAGTTTCTTGTCTTGAAAACGGTTGAAAATGTGTCCATTTCGATTATCGAAGTCATATGAAGCGATAAACTGCGTATTTTGTAGTTATCCCCAAAATTTGTTTGTTAACAACATTATTAAATTTTAATACAAATTAAAGATTTTTATAATAATTTGGTAACGAAAGACGCTACGAATAGGATAATTGGCCTGTACAATAATCTAAGAATTAACTATTTTGTAAAATATAAGGTCATTCACCAAAATTATAAAATTACAATGTTTGAGTTTTAGAAGAAATTTCGGTTGAGAAAATTTCCTTAGATTTTAAATATAAAGGCCCATATGGACAGCGAGGTGGAGGTTGTTTTATGGTGGTTAATTTGCAGTGAATATTGAAAATATAAAATTTGGTAAATCTGGTAGGAAAAATTTGAGGGTGCTCTTGTTTTCGTAACGAGTTCGTCTGATTATAAACGTATTGAATTTTCAAAATCGAACCAGACAACTTCGTAGACAAGTTGATGTCACTTTTTGTATCTGTACTTTTCTAAAAGTGAGAAAGAATTACACTGTGCTAAAAATTTCATAAAAGGTCACAGAAAGATGGGGTTTTCAAAACATATGGATTTCCCCAAATCTACAAACTTTCAACGATGGGCGTAGTGGAATGACACACAATTTATTTTCTTTTAATTATCTGATGTTAACAAAATAGTTATAACATTTTAAAATTATCTATAAATCTTTTAGAATCCATCCACTAAATTAAAGTTACGTCGTTCGCAAAATTTCCCACAAACTTTACGATTTCATTTTGCACATTTGTAAACACATTTCACATGCATCCAATATCAAACAGACATTATAATTATATAAAAAAAATGTAGGTCATATGCGTATTTGAAAAGTATAGAGAAAAATAAAATGAAATAAAATCCCAGGCATTATTTCATTTTAGTATTTCTTTTTTGAAAATTCTTATAAAAAAATTTATTTAGTTAATAATAATAATAATAATAATACTTACGTGGAACATTACGGCTATTCCATATACGTAATGGTGGTGAATTATGATAAAAATTCGGATGTAAAAATGTCCCATGCGACGGTACCTGATGTGTTTGTGGCGGGCAATGTGACGATGGTATTCCTAATCTAGCTTTTAATTCTTCACTACACGGTTGCCCTCCTGAACTTGAACTATCTACATCGGATACACCACTATCGGCAGGACTTGGTGGCAAAGAACCTAAAAATTGTTCCAATACAACCCAAAAAATAAAGAAAAAAAGGAAAATAGTATATTGTCTTAGACTAGTTCAATAAATAGTACGATTAAAAATATAGTAATAAAATATTAAAATATGAAAAACAAAATATTTCCCATAAACTCAAAAATTCACTCAGCATGACTAGAGTAAGTTGAATAAATACTTGAAGTAAGGCTTAATACAATATAAAGGTACAGAGGTACACATTTTTAATATGTTGACCCTTTTTTTAGTTAAGCATTCCTCCTGTTGTGTTTAACAAACAATACCGATGTATAAAAAAAGTATTGGTAAAATTTATTAAAATCAAAATAAGGGATTTACGAAATTATACAGGTGCCCTATATTTTTCAGCCGGATGGGATCAAAATTCAAAAATCAATCATAAAATATTTTATATAAATAATAAATAAAAATTAGGACAGATGATTATGATATGGTTATGAGAAATAGTTTGCAAACTAGAAAATAATATTATCCTTAGAAAAGGATTATTTCGAATAAAGTAAAATAAAAAAATTGCAATGTAATTGTGACATCTGAATATTATAATGGTGTCGCCAACGATCGAAAGTGATTTGGTATATATAAATTAGTACCACCTGCATCCTCCCATACACTATACGACATACGTATATTGTCCAACTGCGGTGGGAGATATGCGAAAAAGGATTATATAATTTCAATTTATTTAATCAATTTTTTTTGGTACTGTGTGGGAGGATAGAATTAACCCTTTTATTGTTCGGTTGTAACCCAACCACTTTCACTTTAAATAAAATGTCAAACATAATATAATCAATCAAATCATTCATGCAATATTTTACTTTATATTTTTATTGTTGTTCAAATTCCATCTGTCCATTTTTCAATATATTCAATAAATATTGACAGTCCCATTGCATCTGTATATGCAATTATGTACAATTGAAAAAGGATTCGTTAAACAGTTGGACTAATATTTGCGTTATAATATACAATGACCAGCATACAGGAGACATATACTATACGTATGATGACTCATTTTTGCACAACATTTATGGCATAATGAAAAAGGATAATCGGATTAATTCTTTTTTTGTGCTGCTTCTTCTATATACATATTATCTCCTCCTGTAGTCAAGATAACAAAATTAACCCTTTTTGTGTGTTTAATAATAAATGTCGGCAATATATTGTAAACAGATGGATCCTTAAATTTTTGAGAGATTATTCTATAGAAACAAGGTGGTGTGTGCGGCAATATCTATTAAGTCATACTGTTTAATCGAAAAAGGATGAAGTGACAATAGATTGGTACTCAATATATTAAATAATGTACGAAGGGTTTTAGCGATGCTGCTTATTGCAAAATAATCATCTTAAATTTAGCTTTTGAGACAAAATCGTTTTTCTTTCTTGTTACAAATCACGAAAATCATTCTCAACCAATTAAATTCTGTATAAATATTCTGCCTACTCATTTCCATATCAAATCTCATTTTATTCCTAAAATTAAAAGGGGACAAATACAACAAAATAAAAAACTGACATCGGACACTACCTTAACAGGAACTAAATGTGGCTTGATGGACTCACCAAATATCTTCATCCTTTTGTTAAAAAATACAAAAAATAAAACATTTTTATTCAAATGTCACGTATTTTATCCAAATACATATACGATAAAAAAAATGTGGTTAAAAACTGGAATTTTATTTATTCGTGTATAAAGAAAAAGGAAAACGGAAATTACTGTTTGAGAATATTTAATAAGTTTCTATTTTCTTTTCTCTCCTTATAAATAATAATCCTTCACCCTTTTTTATACCTTTATATGGACATGATATATATTCTTCATCACATGATCAAATCAAATTGAAACAAGTTTTGAAAACAGGAGAGATAATGGATATAAATATGATGCGCCGGATTAATTGTCGTTCAAGGAACAAAAACATCACCGGGTAAAAGGGTTCTGCTGGTCATTTTCTTATGTGGCTGGACATTAGGAAATATTCTCACGGAAAAACGATATAAGGCAGGAAGAAAATATTACACAATACATAGACAAAGTAATGTCCGCATATTTTATTATAAATTAATTCATCCCTTTTTTATAACAATCATCACGCGGGAATGTGATACATATGCGCATAATGACCAACGGTCACTGCTTTAGTGTTTTTAAAGAACCATATCAAGCTTTTGTTTAAACTTCGGTATGGGGTTCGATTATTTTAATTTTTTAGATAGAGAGAGAGATGTTTCTATTTTAACCGTTATAAACCATCTGTTCACAAAACTATTAATTCGCGAAGAATAGTTTCGGGTACATATTACAAAAAACTATAATGAAGAAATCAGCCTTGATTTATTTTAGCTTAATTGGCTTTTAACCAAATGGAATTTTATGTTAAACTATCGAAAATGTTAAAACATTTGAAGCACCCGATCGTTATGCATTTTTAAAAAGGGTAATATATTAATCATTTTAAATGCAAGGTCATGCACAATGGGTCATCTTTAATTTCATGAGAAATATTTTTTTGCTTTATTTTCGGTTAGCATATGCATACAACAAGAAACTGACCTGTACTCGATGTACTGTAATTTCTATGATATGGTGTTGTGTGAATTGGTGCCCCACTAAGTAATCCATGTAGTAATGGTCTATGCTGTCCTTGATTTATAACTGATAAATGTTGTAATGTCGCGGCTGTTGTCCGTTGCTGGGCTGGCGGTGGGCTTGGAGATTGTGGTAATTTTATCGGTATTTCAGTATCCACTGCAAATAAAGAGCAAAAACATAATCGTTAATATTAAAATCTATAATTACACCGCGGGATTTTTTTATATTTATAAACACACACATAATATTACAAAATCGTATAATTTTATTTTTCCGTCTCCGCTTTTGGATGAGAAACACTTTCGCCGATTTATACATACCGAAAACAACAACAACAACAACAACAAAAATCACAACAACCTACTTTTTTATGTTGTGTTGTGCAATAATATTTTTTATATTTTTTAAGAAAATTTAAAATGTTGTTTACGTTTAAATATGTTAGTGTACGTCTGATTCAATTCTTGAGACCATTTTATGTGTAAGACACAGAAAACTATTATTAAAACATAGTAGAGCGCGAAAGATCTCATCATTTCGAAGGACGCACATCGAGTATTTTGTAACAGAGAATTAAGTTTAAATTAAAATCTATCCACCTGACAAAAAACAAAACAATCTCGCAAAATTATAATTCATTTCACACACACATATGGTTTAACGTGCCGCACCAAACGAACAAGCCTTGAATAAAATTTATACGTATGCTCATATATGCCAAAATATACGTATGTAATTGTGTGTACGCGATGCGGTAAATTTAACAACTTTTTTTTCATTACATTTTTTTTAATGTATCTTACGGTCTCCACCACACATGACTATATAACATAATATATTGTATTATGTAGAAGTATAATCAGCATTAACAAAAAAAAAATGCTTCAAGTGAAATCGAAAGTAAACCGGAACCGGTTCAAGTACTTTTTTCATTTTATTTATTAAACGTAATGAAACTATTGGGTGATGATTTAATTGCTTTGAGATACTTTATTGTATTTTAAATAAGTTGATCTAATTTAAATTAGAATTTTGCGTAGTGACATTTAGTCGATGAAGTCGGCGATTCTTGATTGATTATCACATTTAGATTCTATTTTACTAAGACTTGTGAAACTAGTTTGAGCTGCTCTATTTCTTATATAACCACTCAAAATTTTACTCAAATTTTTGTGTCGTTCTACTCATAATATTGGAAATTAACTCAAACTGATTTAACCAATATTTTGGAAAATATTGTTTATTTTACTCTAAAAATTTGAATTAAAAAATTTAAATTTTAGATTTTTGGATAACCAAAATTAAGTAAAAATTTTCAATTTCTGAATCTCAATTTCAAGTACAGAACCTACTCAAAATTTTGAGTGAACAATTTATAATTTAAAAATATAAAATCCGAACTTAGAATTTTGATTTTTCAGCATCGAGAATTGAATTGAATTAACATGAAAAATTCATTAATCACCAAATTTCTCTAAGCCTAAAAAATATGATCTACAGAAATTCCCGCAAAACAAGTTACCTTTGTAAAACACAAATTTGTGTTATAAGTTTTTAGTTTTAGAAATTTTAACATTTAAATTGAAAAAATTAGTAGAAAATTTATCAAAATTGGTAATTTTATTTCAAGAATTGTATTTCAATAAGGCCTGAGTAGCGAAATATGAATAATTTCAGCTCAATCGGCAGGTGATTTTATTTCGTGTTGATAGACCTGAATCAGTTACTGACAAAAAATCGTTAATAAAATCAGATTCATCCCAACTTTATAAACTTAGGGATTACTACAATTCAATTGTTATACACCAAAGTTTGAATTAAAAATTTGCAATTTTCTCATAAACTTTTCTAAAATAGTAGTCCAAATTAATTGTTTATTTATATTCGACAATTCCACTAAAACTTAAAATCCCAGTTACAAAAACTTCTTACACACTCAATTAATAATTTTGTGAGTATGAAATTCCACTCTAAGAATTAATTCTATACTTTTATTTCGTAATATTAACGCAACCTTTAACTGTAGAGTAAAGGCGGTTTAGAATGAATTAAAAACTGAAAATTTTGTAAAATTTCCGTGCAAAATTGGTTCTAAAATATATACACATTTTAAGTGGCTACCCACCCACTTTCCAATCGAAAATTCATTCGCCAATATTATAATTTTCATTTTCTTTCCTTTCATTTCAGAAAAACTTAATTCTTGAGTTTAATTCCAATTTAATATGGAAATTTAACTCAACACTTTTTTAAATTCAAGGATTGGAACATTCTCATGAAATTTCAAAGTTTTGATGTTTGCAAACGACAAATTCGACTAAACTGCAAAATTTGAATATCGGTGCATTCAATTAAAATGGGATTATTAGTGTCCAAGGCCTAATGTCTCACCTTAGTTATACGTTCCAACCAAAATTTTGAGTAAAAAATTTCTAATTTTAAAATGGAAAATTCACTCATCCCAAATTCTGCTCACAAAAAGTTTGAATCTTCCCTCAAATTAATTTACTCTTATATAAGATAAATTTGACTTTCATCACACCAATATTTCGGAAATACAGTTAATTTTTCTTTTAAAATTTGAATTTACATTTTATGGATAAAAAAATTATCAGGTTTGAGTTAAAAATTTCAAGTTTAATATTGAAAAAATTAACAGAAAATTCACTCAAAAACTACTCGTACAATTTTCTCTAAAAATTTGAATTTAAAATTTGCGAAATTTGCAAGTAGCGTACTATGAATCATTTCAGCACAATTATCGTTAGAAAAAATCTGTTTCATCCCAACTGTATAAGGATTGACTACAGAAGGATTGACACATTTTCTTAAAAATTTTAAAGTGGAATTTTTAGTGTTACAAACAAAAATTTTCAATTTATAATTACCTCGACAAGGAATTCTAATGCGTAAAACGCAAAAATACAAATTACACCTAGATTCTGATCAAGTGACAAATAACATTTTTTTGAGACTTTGTACTAAAATTGTAATTGCAATAAAATGACAATTTAGTTGTGAGTTCTAACTAAAAAGTGATGCTGATGAGATGTATTCAAAATGTCACGAACAATTTTGTGACAAATAGTACAAAATTGTCACCTATTTAATTTTCCGTGACTAAATTTTCTTATAAAATTAGCGTGAACACAATTTAAACCATATTTGTATTGTATTAAATCGAAATAGTTAAATTATTAAATAAAAAATTAATTATTGCGATTTGCAGTTTTTTGACAATTTTGACGTAATTGACGTTGTGTGTTCGGCGAAATTTGAGTTGAGTACAATGTAGCAGTGCAACTGTAACTACTACAAACTGCTGTAAAAGTCATAAATCATTTCATTAGTATCGGAAATTTTCTGTGACAATATTTTTGTTCCAATAGTCATGAAAAATTGTCCTTTATCAGAATCTACCCCCTGAAGCCTAATTTCTAATTTAGCAACTTGTTCGACAAACTAATTAGTGTCAATACAATTTTGAATCGGAAATTAACTCTTAAATAACTCAAAAATCTGTATTCAGTTTAAACAGGATTATTAATAAGAGGCGGAGGCTAATAATATAATCTTAATTACAAATTCCACTCAAACATTGAGTAATAAATTTGCAATTTTAACATAGAAAATAAACAAAGAATGAGCCAAGACTATTTTATTTCATTTCATTTAAATATCCTGTATTTAAAATTTGAATAATAAATATTTCTAAAAATTATCTTTAAAATTCACTCGCAAATAAATTTCACTTAGACGTAAAATTTTATTTTAGCGTATCCTCCTTAGGGAGTGGAACATTTTCTTAAAATTAAATTTTTAATGAAAGAAAAAAAATAATTCGAATAAAAACTTTAAAATTTAAATCTTGATTAATCCGACGCCTAAAATCTTTGCACATTCCACGCTAAATTTGACGGAAACAATTTTCAATTTCACTCAAATTATAGTCCAAAATTACAATAACATATTTTGTAGCGTTTTCCTTAGACTATTTAGAATTCATTTAGCACAAAAAATTAAACGAAACTTAACGTAAAGTTGATTCTAAAACTATATTTCTCAAGGCCAATGTCAATGTTTTGAGTAAAAAAATTCCAATTTTGAATTCACTCCAATTTAGTTTAGTTTTTTATTGAACTACACCTAAAATATTGTTCAAGATTGACTCAACTTTTAAATTTCGTAGTCTTATAGCCCGGACAGACTGCGGATTAGTTAAACTGGTTTAGCAAAACTCGGTCAAGTACTCTAGGTAGCGAAGTTAAATTTAGTTCGACACACTACGAAAAATACAAAAATCAACTAGCAATTTCTATTTTTCATAGGATACTTAAATGAATTTTGCTAAGCCAGTTTAATTAATTCGCAGTCTGCCTGTCTAATAGGCTATTTAGAATTAATATAGCTATAAAAATCGTATGCAATTTCAGTGCAAAATTCTCATTCTCATGTGTACCATTTCAAATTAAGCTACTTCTTAATACAAGTTTGAGTTCGATCAATACAATCATTTTGAAAAATATTATGGGCCCGCACTTTTTAAAAAAAACTTTAAATTTTGAGTTAAAATATTTGAAATAAAATTCACTCAAAATTTTCACTCGAAATTCTAAAACAATTTAGAGAAAATCGTTATGAAAAGTTTTAAAATTTAAAAACACAATCATAATTTAGTTTTGTAACGAACGTAGTTGAGGTTTGATGCCACTAATTTGAAATTTTAGAACTAAACAAATCAAGCATAACAACTGGAACCTTGAAGTTGCGGGTTTAATTTTATTGAAAGAAAATATGGATGAGAAATTTAATCGACAAGAAAGATTTGGTGAAATGATGATCATTACCATTAAGAAGGCGGACGTTTTCAATAAAAAATATATTGCACGCTTAACCTCTAAAACTTGTTTTTTACTGACTTTGTAGTTTGATATTTAAATTAAACATTTACCTCCAAATTACATTATTACCGACTTATGTGTCAGGCAACATTTGCTCAAAGTGTTTTCGTTTAGCGCGATTTCGATTTTTATTGGTACGTGATGAACGCCGCGGCACTGATTTCTAGGAAAACAGTTCGCATTTATTTGCTGATTTCTTCTTTAAAACTGAATTTCGAGTAGGGTTATTGTACAAACGTATATTTTCGTGATTATATTTCTCGATTTACGATTCTAGGTAATAATCATAAAATAAACTTTACAGTTCATCTCCTGTTTATGAATATTATAACCTTTACCATCAATAGGACGACGACGGATTATTAATTTCCCAATTACTATCATTTTATCCATTTTGAAAATTATCTTCTTGTTTCATTCACCTTTTGCACATAACAATATAAAGCTATACGCTTCTACATACATACAAAATCCCTTTTCTCATTTTTTTTTGTATATGTATACACTTCAAATCTCAATTTTTCCCATTTTTCCGAGTGCAAAAAACACACAAACTCGAGAAAAAAATGGAAATGACAAATATATTGTACAGTTATATATTCAATTTTTGTTGGTTAACTTTATAGTTGAAATGAAATTGAAAGTAACAACAAAATGGAATCAAAAAAATAAATAAGTATGGAAGATGAGGGAGAAATGTGGAAATTGTCTAGAGGTTTCGACCAAAAAAATAAAAATAAAAAAGGATTATATTTTTATATACCGAGAATGAAAATCCGGAGGACGAGACGCAAGCAGGGTTGAAAAAAAAATTGAAATTATATTATTCAACTCTAGAGTTGAACGTATGATACGTTGCGATGCGATGGTGAGAAAAATACATAACACAAAAAAATTTTCATCGTCATTGTCGTCGTCTAGCCGTATTGATTCTGACATGTTTTTTCCAGTTTTTTGTATAACGAAATATATTTTTTTTGGGTGTGCGGAAAATTTTTCATTTTTCTTATTATGGGTGGTGTGGTATAAAAAATGAATATACATATATATTTACACACAGAGAGAGAAAGAGGACGAATAAACGCAAACAAAATGGGAAAATGGAAAGTGAATAAACTATATATTAGTCTAATGAAAATAAAAGTGGTTGATTTTTTAAAGGGTGAAAGCATTTATATAGTTTTCTGTCTGGAAATATATTGCGTTATATACATATACGTAGTCAGTAGAAAATAATTTTTTAATTAATTTCTACATAAGTCACCAGATGGTATGACATTTCCCATTTATGTACACGATTTATATATTCCCAATACCACGAAACGAACAAAAAATGTATGAATAATGCTTGTATAGTAATTTATACACCATGCAGAACGGAAGTGAAAGTAAATAGACGCGATGGCTGAATGAAAAACAATAATAATAATATTTATTATACTAACTATCAGCAACTTGCCTTGACCTAGTTTTAGCTTTAGTTTTTTTTTATATATATGTATATTTTTCAATACTACACGATTTGGTTTGGTTTAAAATGCAAATAAAGAATGAATCCATCGGAGGTACACAAGCACGATATTTACATTGCGTAATATTGAGAATTTCTTATTATCTTATCAACCTGTGCAGTACGTAACCTAAATTACATAATGTAATCGGATCGACAAATAACATTTATAATGTTTCACAATACTATAAACGCTTCCGATGATTGGGAAACCCTGAACAAAACAAAAAAAAATATTTTTTTATGTCACATGGATATAAACATCTTCAAGGTAGACAAATTATTTTTGTTTTAATCTAAAAGAATTATCTTTTGTGTGTGTATTTATACGAACGCGACAAATTAACATCTATTCGTATGTGGAAATCGTTATTAAAATATTAATTTATTAACACATGTAGGTATTTAGATTTTTTTTGTAATAATAATGTAGGCTCGAAAGGGTTAGTATATTAATAGTGTCTCTAATGATAACCGACCTTAAACCTAACGTGCATACATCTTCTAATCTAATAATAGTATTAATGAGATGATTTATAAAATTTATTGTAATTGGGAAATATTCCGCGAGGGTCGGCCTAAATTCCGGTCGAATATTCTAGACACAATAAAATACTGATCTGTCTATATTACATACATATATTTATTGTGTTGTGTTATACAATAATTACGTAAGCCAAACACAACATCCAGGAAATTAACATAATCCAAACAAAACGAAAAAAAATTAATCAATTTCGTAACATTATCACCTTGTCTTCCGTTTTGTCAATATATTTAAGTTTCTATTTACCTTTTTGGTTATTATACAGTGCCATACATGATTCAATATATGAATGAAACGCGAAAACTACCAAATTCTTGGTAATATTGAAATTGAAAGTATATTTTTATTTTTGGATAGTTTAAAATTTAAATTAACGCAAAATGACACAATATACATGTTTCATATTTATGTATGTTGTTTTTGGAAGAGGGAAATTTATTTTATTTTTATTGATAGTACGTGATTTGGAATTCAATGGTAGTATATGTAACCCTGTCGCGTTAAGGTGCGATATTATATATATATATATATATATATATATATACACCAATGAATACGTTTAAATGCATCTTGTCTGTAAAAAAATTACAATCTACAAAGTACATTATAAAAATTATATTATAAAATGAGGTAAGTAGGACAAATCGTTTTTTATTTCTACTTCACTTCTAATAAAGTTGTGTATATTGTGTGCAGTGTGTAGCAGAGTGAATAATAATATTATAGAAAAATAAAATAATTTAATAGTTTTATGTTTTTCTATAGTTTTTATTGTACAAACACATGTATAATATACCTAAATACAAGTATTAGAGTATATAGCAATATACACAATACTATTAAAATGACATTGCATGAATGTGAAATCCCACGCAATTGCATTTTAGAATATACAATTTGTATTTTACTTTGCACAAATTAAGTGCTTGAACTGTAAATAGGTGTCATCCTGATGATAATATTACAAGGTCGAAATTGCCATTCGTAATTGAATTCTCTAATTTTTATTTTGTATGTATGAACACACACACAAAATAAATGAAAAATGAAAACTTTTTGATTTTCATCCAAATTTTTATTTTTATTTGTACAATGAACTCGTTCGTCGTCGCGTGAAAATGAGTTTACTTATGACACTGCACTTTTCTAAAAATATTTACATGCATATATTTGAAATTGGCAATTGATTCAGAAAGGATGTATAGTATGCATGAATTTTAGCCGCACTAAATAAGGAAACATTTTGGGGCCTAACATGGGGATCATTAGGAAATTTATGCATTAAACTATAAACCGAATACTGGGTACCTAGTCATTGCAATACAAATATTTTTCAGAAGGATAAATGCATAACATTTTTTCGCAATACATAAGGAAATGCTTTGGACGCCACAGTGGGACACACTAAAAACTTTATCAAATGAGAAAATAAACAATATTTTTTTTAATATACGAATGCAATGACAAAATAATTGTTAATGTTTGCATGAAAATTAAAAGCACTAAAAATTTGTGGCACCTAAAGTGGGGCACATGAGGGAATTTTTAATTTAAAATATATAGAAAACTCTAAACATTTCTCAAAATATACATATCCAATTCAAAACTGAATTAGAATAGATGAATGCATGAAGTAAACATTTTGGGCACCTAACGTGGGGCACACTTACAAAACTATGTTTCAAATCAAAATACAAACTGAACATTGTACTTTTACAATTGAAGAATGCAATTGAAAGCCGATTCGATGATGTACCTTAGAAAACGAATGATATATGCATATGTATATGAAATTTGTCAACACTATATGCATAACGAAACATCTTGGGCGCTTATTCTGAATTAATTAGGGAAATATTTCAAAACAGAACATATGTAATAAAAAAAATGATTTGGAAAGAATGTCTAGATGAAATTTACTCGCACTGTGCAAGGAAACATTTGTGGCGCCTTAAGTGGGGCACATTACTGAATTTTTATTTTTAAATATATAAGGAACTCTAAACTTTTCTCAAAATATACGTTTCAATTCAAAAACGAATAGAATGGATGAATGCATGAAATATATTCGTAATATTTAAAAAAATTATTTTGGGCGCCCAATGTGGGGCCTTCTAGCATGAAACTTTATCAAATTATAAAATGAACATTAATTTTGTTTTTAATATACGATTGTGAAACGAAAAAATGGTTAAAAAAAATTTGGTTCGGAATTTAATCGCACTATAGCAAAGGAAACATTTTGGGCACCTAACGTGGGGCACACTAACAAAACTGTTTCAAATCAAAATACAAACTGAACATTGTTGTACTTATCGAAACATATACGAACTAAAAACTATTAAAATACAAACTTAACACTGTGTACCTTTTCACCGTAACACCGAAGGTAGATCAGAACTTACTGTACTTTTCGAAAAATATACGTATGGAATTTGTCCGCACTATAAAGGGAATAGTATGGCGCCCAACGTGGGGCTTACATAGATAACTGGGATAATTCTATACTGTATATCAAAATTGTTTAAGCCAGTCATATAAATGTACCACATGATCAGGTACTAAGCTAATTGTGTTACGTACTAACTGAAATAATTTGTCAAACAGTTTAAACTGTTTGGACATAATCGAAATTCGAATTTTGTCTTCGTTATAACTGATCATAATGAATAATAATATTACTAATTTCATTAGTAAACTTTCGTAGATCGATAGTGATTAATTGATTTAGTGGAGCGCTAGTTGAAAAATGTGTAGTTGTTTCCACAGTACATTTAGTGTGTCTATTTACTAGAGTTGCATTTTTTCGGGGTTGAGAGTGCTTATCTTAAACTTTTGGTTCATACTATATAACGTTATAAGATTATCGATTATTTCTGTATTTAACGAATTAACTCCAATAATGGGTTGTATTTGATAATCATTTGACGAATGAATTAAAAAACCGTTTTGGCTAAGTTATTTTTTGTTATTTGTTCTGAAGTATTCCTCAGGTTATTATTTTACCTTGAAAGTTTGCCTCTGATTAAATTTTACGTTTAACTGTACTAGAGGCTATGTGATTTTACTTAAATAATCTTTCGAATTTACTAGCTGCATCCAATAAAACTTAATTTTTGAATGCTCATAGCAACTCCATCTATAATCTTTGTTTTTAATAAATTGTATGAACAACTATTAGTGTCTAAATCAACTTTATGGCAGCCTATTCAAATTAGATTAATCAAAACAGATAGATTTTGCATAGGTTCTTCTTGCTTTAATAGTTTTTTCTGAATTGGTGTTTGGGTTAGAATTCTCTGTAAACTCATAGATCAATAAAATTTTAATGCTTTTGCAAAGCGTGAGGCATAATTTTGGGGCGCCCAACGTGGGGCATATTATTGTGAATCTTTAAAATGGTATACAAAGCAAGCACTTTAGTGTCAAAATAAACATACACTTGCTGGTGATCTATACATGTAATCATTTTGGACACCCAACGTGGGGCACAATTAGAAAACTATTTACGATTAGAGATATCAGCTTTCTTCTATGCACAATAGAATGCATAACACAAAACAAAACAAAAACAAGTTGATGATGAAAGAGAAAACGCATCAACTTTGCAATTTTCTTTCAATTGGCTTACATTTTCTCCCGACTGCATATGTGAACAAAACTAGAGAACACTATTATATTGACACGCGATACATGGTGCACATAAGTATACATACATATATATGATCGACAATAATTTCTATTTCAATTGCGCGAGTTTGTTGTGTATTGGTATTTCGCTTTCCATTTCTTGCCCTAATTTTTTTACATACTTTTTTTTTAAGAAACATCTCAAAACGCAAAACAAAAATTTATGTCTCAATCTCCTACTTTTTTTTTATAGCAGGTAATTTTTATTTAGACACAATAAAGAATTTCAACAGACAGGAAAATATAAAACAAAATTATTAACAAGAATATTTATTGTCTTAACCAAAACAGAAGAAAGAAAAATTACAAAATATTTATAAATATTTCTTATGTTCATGTACACAAAAGGTAGGTATATGCTGAAGAAACGGAAATGATATTTCTTGCAATAATTGTATATGTACATACATTGTTTTCTGGGCGATTTGCTAACTTTACTACCTTGAGCGTACTGAGATTCATGTACCAAAAAAACCATTTCCGCCTAATGCACAATATATATATAATCGATATAAGCGTTATCAATATCATATTTAGATAGACAAGCCAAAATAAAATTATTTTTTAAAATAAACAATAAACAAAACATCAACCATGACATACAAATTTTTATAAAAATAATAATAATAAAAAAATAAAGTATACTCATGTCAATTTATTTATTATACTTTATATCAAGGATTTTTTGTGTACAAAATGAAAATTCCAACCGTGTATTGTCTGCCTACTTGTGTGTTATGTGTGACAAACAAATTAGTCTCATGACTTGACACCGCACATAAAAAACATGAAAGAAGGATCGATTTATAACATAGAAATCATAAATAACGGATAAGATTTGTTACATAACACAACATTATACCGTTACCTAAGAAATTGTAAAATCCTTAAAACTGTAAAAAATTTTATGATATATATTTGTTAAATTTCCTGCTGTTTTATAACAGTATACTTGCTTGTGTATAAAGAAATTAGGTAGCAAATTTTTATTTTCGTGCCATTTGACAATCAGCTGTTTACAGTTTTTTTTTTATAATAAAGATAAGAAGATACACGATCGCAAAGTGTTAAATAAAAGAACCACGTGATTTACGTCATAATTAATTCTGTGTATAAACATAAACGCAAAAACTAAAAAAACAACAACAACAAATTAAAAGGCAGATGACCTTGTCCTGAATTGAATATGTTGGATTTTTTGTTATTTTGTTGTTTTTTTTTATTCATAATTATTACAAAAAAATACCGATGATATAAAAAATGTAAACTAAAAATAAAACTACACCACACAACGAACTTATAATAATTTATAATAGTATTATGCTTCTGTGTATCCGAATTTCCACCCCCATTCCACCACAATTCACACACAACGGCACTGTGTATAAAAACATAAAAATCAGGCTCGACTAATTAAATTAGCAAATTATGCGCATGTATTAATATTAAGAAATTACTTTATTTAATTAATAAGAACAGAGAAAAGCAAAATAAAATTATTGGAATTTCTTTTTGTAATTTTTTATTTGAGCAAATAGTTTCAAGGCTTTTCTTGGGAACTTTATAATACATAATTCAAAAAAAGCAAAACGAAAAAAAATTACGTACAAAAATATCATTCTGTCACCTTGATATGACATAACGCCACCATTTGTTGTTGTTTTAATTTTTTGCTTTGTGAAAGTGAAAATATTTTTTTCTATATGTACGAGTATGTACATATATGTAACGCTAATTGTAAATATAAAATGTCAGAGATTTTAATTGAGCTTTAGATTGGTGCCATAATGTGCGCTTACGCACCTCATTCTCTAGCTTAGTCTCATTAATTTGGTATTTTACTTATTTTATGATTTTTTTTTTTGTATTAGGCGTCAGTGTGTTCTAAGCCTTGATGACAGTTGGCCGAATTTTATTAAATTAAATTTAGATAACATTTATATAAATTGGTACTCAAAATCAAGCAATTTGTTAACTGTGGTCAGTTATACCATATCCGTAGTTTGACTTCATCTATTTCTCATTCTATTCTTTTGTTGAAATATTTGGAGAGAACTTTCGATTACATTTTAGAACAATAAATCGGAAAAAAAGTATTAAACGATATAGTGTTTTCGTTTTTAAACGACTAAATATAATTTACCTCGTGCGGAAAATTCTTTTTGTCAAATATTTGTTGGGGGGCTAGCTATTATGAAACTTTTCCATTTCGAATTTTTGATTCGACGCGAATTAGTCCAATTATAAAAAAAGTTGGTTCTCGAATTTCGCGATATCAAAAAAAAAATCGATGTGTGGAGGATTTATATAATTGGACGTAGTTTTGATTATTTGATTTTCTAATCAATTTAAACATAAACAACAACAATAAAACTTAAATTCGTCGTAATTTTTTTTTGATAACTTCAATATCTTTTAACACATTGTACGTTTAAAAATAATTTAAAATATATTTTTCATGGAAATAATAATTAAAACCAAATTTTACAATTCGACAAGTAGGCAAATTTTCTCATGTGCTTCAGTTACATATATTTCGTTACCATGTGCGTTGGAATTTGAATACATATTAGCTTCACAATAGGAAGGATTTTTTTCATATTGAAATCAAAAAGTTTCATAATAGACCGCCCCCGGTTTAAATGAGGTTTGAGCAAGAATCGTTATTAAAAACCACTAAGACAACAGAGCTTGTACCGTGGGCCTCTTGAGACACTGAATACGTAACCCTGGTTGGGTTCAGCCGTTTCAATAATAAAAAAGGATAACAGAGAATTCGGAGGCCTAACTGTAAACCTAAACGAAATTTACTAGAGTCCCTAATACGTTACACTTTTACGAATGCCTGAAATATCTGCTGAATTTTCGAACGACTATTATAAGTACTTCAAAATTTGGCACTAAATGGAGCCGTTAAAAATAAAACAATTTAAAATGAGAAAAATTTTTGAAATGGCACTTCTCGTTTCGGGATTTCACCCAGTAGTTTCCCCTAAATGTTGACACAAAAAGTAATATAAAGAAGAAGTGAAAACGTTACAGTCGAGGATGTTTTTTGAAACTTTCATGAACTTATATTATGGGTACTGGAAGGTGATGTAAACCCGGGTTTTCTGTTGATTTAGTAAAATTCGATCACCATGTTTTCCTCCTTAAATTCGTTTTTTATTACACGAATTCACAAACCCGATTAAATTTTATTTATCATATTATTTCCATAAGTCGTGGTTTTCCAATTTTCCCAAACGTTTTACGTAAATTTGTGAAAAAATTATGGAAAAACGCAAGAACAGGCTTAAATTTGGATTAATTGCAACGTGAAATCAACCGAAACCTTATTCGAATTGGTAACTAAAATAAATGTTAGTCTTCACTTTGGTTGATGGTATCAATACATAAGAATTCGAGAAAAATCATTTATTTACTTGGCGAGATTTTTATAAACTTTATATCTAACAGCTGTGATAATTTGGGTCCGTTCGGTCTGTTCACAAAATCAGCAATACAAAATATTTATCTCACAATTGGGACACAGTCTGAATAGGAAAAGTATAAAAACCATTATGTTTGCTACAGTTACACCCTCAATTTATACATTTCATTTTTAATACGAGTAGGATATTTAAATATAATAACCGCGTAGTTTATATACAATACTTTTATAGATAATTTATAACTTCAAGGAGTCGAGTTTCGACTTACTTCAAAAGGCTTTTTGATCCGACGTACGACAAATTGCGTTAAAAGGCCTTTTTGAATTGTCATGTTTGCGCCCTTTGCTGTTGCTTTACTCGTACTTTTAATTCTGAGATACAACTCGAAATTAATTTTTTTTTATAGAAAATGCAAAGCCAAATAAATTATGCCTTTTGAAAGTAAGCTGTGCGATTTTAAAAATGATCAGAGATTTTGGTTAGTTTTCGACATCTTCAGTTGATCTTTTGAGTTGTTTGTTAAGGAGATCCTCTGGTTGAGTTCAGGTTTTATTTCGCAATTGAACCGATGAAAATTTACAACAATTGACGAGGAGAGATTTCATAGTGTCAGGAAACGATCTTTCAGGAAATTGGTTTAAACGGTCGTACGAAAATTGTTGTATGATAAAAAATCGCGCCAATCGCGAAACCGATTGAACTGCAACTCCTGGCTGTATGAGTAAAACTGAATTACGTATGACTTTCGAGTGTGTTTCTATATCATGGACAAATTTGAATAGAATTAAGCCTTTTGAAATATGGAAAAGGAATTCAATAAGTTTCGAATATGGTGGTAAACTAAGCGATTAACACCTGAATTTCGAGTGTGGGATTACATTTTAATGTTTCTGGAAATGGCTAATTTGATTAGAACAAATTAAGTAATTTTTTAAAATTTCTGAAGTAAGAATTAGGTTACAATTCTGGATAATTATAATGGAACTAAATAATTCAGTTTGTATGAGACAAAATATAATATAAGTTTCAGATGTGGTTGTGGAAAAAGCTAAAACTTGGTTTCACGATTAACACAAAGTAAATTAACTATACCTACTCAATTAAGAGGCCATGAAATGAAATTAACAAATTCGATTTTTAATAATCAAAATTATACAATTTAAAAAAATTCAGGAAGGTAGTTCCTATCTATTATTTAAATTCAGTAATTTAATCATTGCTTTTAGTTTGTACTCGATTCTCCTTTGTTATCTTTCTTAAGTAAATAAACCATTTGATTCCAATTGGCAATATGCAATCTGGCAAAACCAGGTTACAATACAGGGAAAATTCCAAACTCGCAATCAAAATTCATGCTAGAATCCCAATTCTATGGCAGTGAACTTAATTTAGGCAGCTTGATTCTTGTAATGTCTGGTTCGGCTCAGACTCTTATATGACCATTATACAATACATACTAGAACATGAACTTCACTCTACGAATTGCATCAGAGAAAATTATTTTCTACACCATTATTGAAAATTCAAGTAATAATACAATCCAATCTAGATCAAAGTCAAAGAATAAATATTCCAGCTCCAACTAACTAGCGATGATCAAGTTATTTTAAAGAACCGCACTCGCTGGAGAAAACCATCAGCTCTGTCTAATATGGCCATTTGATTATATTCCAAAATGTCACAGCATTCTGAAATTTTCTGGAAAATTTGGTCGAAATTTACTTATTATTGTGAATAGAAGTAAGACCACTAGACAAAATAATACGAGTAAAATAAGGAAAACACAAGTAAAAACAAAACATTTCATTTCGTTTTTCTATTTGACTCTAATTACTTCGTTCCGTCCTCTCCCTTAGGTCCTCGAAATTTTACCGTAGAATCGAGGATTTAAAATATTGTCTGCTAAATCTACAAATGGTTATCTACCGCAAAAAATCTGAACTAAAATTTACTAAGAACAAAGCGATTTAAACTACTAAAACAACGCAACTGAAAAATCGTATGCAACATCTGTTGACATTTTTTGAAAACATTATTTCACATAAAGCTACTAGATGTCACTCCAATGTATAGTGTTCTGCAGAAAACTATTAATTTTCGTGCAGACATTTAAGAAACTATTTATTAAATTTCTGTAAAACTATAAATTAGTTCTAATGATTTAAAGGGCACAAAAGGTTAACAAATAAACCATATAAAATAGTAATTTTACTGGAAATAGTGAAATAGGATTAGTATATTTCGTATTTTTTTACTCTTATAAAATGTTTAAAAGGAGACCATATCGCAAACTGGACCACCGCTGTTTCTGAGAGTTAAATTGCTTGGACGTTGAAAATCTCGACTTTTGAATAAAAATAAAGTAATAAGCGTTCTTGGTTTGTACAAATTATGAAAAGAAAACAATTTTATTTATATTTAGCTTGTGCAATTAAGTAAATTGTACAAAATGTGTACTTCTAAAAAATAGTTGACACCTAATTACAAATATAATTAAAGTTTAGTAAATGACAAGGGGATTTAAATTCTCAGAACTAAGAATACAACATTTATTGCCCCCTTCTCATTTTAGACGTAGAAATAAGCGGTATCAACATGCAAAGAAAATCAAATATCAAAACATTTAATAAATTTTTAACATTATCAACTTTTAACTACCATTTTATGGTGCTTTCCGTTACTTTAGTATTTTTCTTTTTCTTAAAATGCCATCTGTTGAGATTTCTTGTAAAATATTGACACAAGTCATGTATATGCTGACAACTAGCGGCAAATGTATAGTACTACTGTACTTTATTCGTACTACATATTTTGTAAAATATGATCTTTATGGGAACATTTTTATTTATACATATATAGTCTAGGTTCGAAGCGCGAAAAAGCATCGAATTTGACAAAAATTAGGAATAATCTCTAATATTGCTATTTTCCATTTAAATTTTTGAAACAAATGATATCACAACTTTCAAATCAGAGATTCTTTTTGTTACATATTTTGTATTTAGAGGATGTTTTTGGTGAGATCTGTCTGCTGGATAATCTAATGTTTCAATCTATGGGAATGCAACCCAAAATAGTACGAAAAAATGGATATTTCGTAATAAGATAATGAACATTTTTATTTGCTAAAATGTAGAAATATAAAAATCTAAAGTAAATTTTTTTTAAAATAACGTAAAAGTAAAGTAAATGATTATCTGTTTTCTTGGTCAGATGAAAGATTGGAGGTATGACAACGCATTAATACACGATATACGACAAATTATACGTCTAGCGGAATTGTAGCGTAAGCAAAATTTATAAAAGTTAGATAGTTACACCAATAGATGTCGCTAGTAATAATTGGAAATCAACCCTTGATGCGAATGCGGCATAGGTGTAAATGTTCTTATTCCATTTAATTGAAGGATAATCTTTATTTATTTATACTATTAATCACCTAATAAATACGTGTATATAGTAAGGTTCGGAGAGCCAAACATCCTCTGTACAAATCCCAACTTATAAAAACCGCACCGAAAAAACAAACATCAGCCGAAAAATAAACGGATCATCGTAATAAACCCACTAATTGTTACATCACAAAAAGCACCGTAAAATTTCAACGGTTTTCTCTGTTGCACAAAAATCATTGGCACACAATAAACATCTTAACCTAATTTTTTTACTTATAAAAATCCCTATTTTTAATTTCTACCTGTTGCATTGTAAAATATCTTATATGTTACACGACTCGTCAATAGATTTCATATTCACATAAAGCAAACATATTTCCACCGCATTTCTTGACAAACAAAGGATAACTATATTATGCGTTATATTTTGATTCCTTTTCTGTTTAAATAATAATAAATTTTAAGACTTAGGATAATGTTTTGCCGAAACTATAAAAAAGGATTACCCTTTTGCCTTACATAACAAAAAACGGCAAATTTCAAAGAGTTTATCTATACGTAAGGAGCTAGCTAACTTTTAAACAATTTACCCGTGTACGAGGTCATTAAACTTTTTAAAATATTTAACTTACAAAATGGCGATTTACTAATTTATTGTGTTAGTGTTGGCCCTGATATAGGGAAACGTAATGTCCAAAATATGTGGATATAACTGGTTACATACTTTAATAAAATTTTGTTTACTACTTTAGATCGCTATTGTGTACGCGACTATAGGCTTCAATGTGCGGAAGACAAACTGTTTATTTGATGTTGACATTGAAAATTTGATACTCAGTCATACTCTGCCAATAAAAACCTCCTCATACACCATCCCCCATGTACAGTACATATTGGATAAACAACAAATACCTAACAGCAAATTAAAACAAAAAAAAAACCTACTTAGTTGTTATTATCAACACAACATTTCGCTAAAAATAAAACTGTTTTTGTTGTGTGAAATAAAAAATTATCAGAAGAGTGAAAGTAAAAAAGAGAGAAGAAAATAAAAAATATATGTGTATTTAAAAAAAAAAAATGAGGCCTTGAACTTGAGACAAATTTAAATAAATAAATATACAGTAATTTTTTTTTTATTATTTTTTTGTTTCGTATGTATATAGAGAAAAATAATTTCATTAGTGTTTTGTGTACATATACACAATATAAATAAATACATATAAATTAGTTTTGCGGAGGATGTGGAAATATTTATCACAGTATTGATTATATAAAATGGAAAAACGAATTGGCTTTAAAACGAAAGCAAAACAAAAAAAATGTATACGAATTTTCCCCAGTCTTTTTGGGCTTTTATCGATTTTCCACAAAACGAATGGTACTCAACAAACTCGCATACACATAAATATTTATATTACACATTTATGTAAAAATCAATTGTAATTCTTTATTCTACATTTTTTGTCTCAATTTTGATGTTGTCTTGACAACACGTAATAAAATTTTTGTTGTGGTAGGCCTAATATATATATATTTTTTTTGTGGTATGCGCTCTCCTGTTCAACCGGAATCGTCCGTTGCCAAATGGTATCGATAGTTTGGAACCCGACCCTACACAATATTACAATAACACTATATTGATATTGGTGTGGTATAATAAAAAAAAATATACAAGAGAAGAATGAATGTCACAATATGTAATGTCGCATGTTACAGTACAATTTTCCGTTTGTTTTTATAAATTAATAACGGAAAAAGAAAGATGGCTTTTTTAAGGTTTTCCTTTTCAGCATTACTTGGTAGGTAATCATGAAACGCACAGAATAATCAAATATATATAACAGGGTTATGTAACATGTCTACTCGTATATGGCATTTCGTGATTTCCAATGCGACATTGAATTTTCTTTATTATTTTTTTTAGGAACGGGTTTTTTCCGTTTATTTTGCGTCTAATCGATAATAATAAAATCATGGTTATTTTGGAATATTAACATATTAGAATCATTATGTCATACACATAAAACTAGAAACTTCCCACCCTAATCATAATAAATACGAAATTCTATCACAGACCACAGGTTGTCTATATTAAATTAAGTCTAAGATCAAATTTCATCAATAAATATTCTCCTTCTCTCTCACGCACTCTCTGAATATGACTCAAAATTAACCCTCTTTTATTATGCATGTATGTACATACATATGTATGTATATGGCAGTAATAACATTACACTAACAACGAATCATGGATTATAATAAAATATACAGTAACATGACCTACTTTACACAATAAAAAATTGATCCTTTTTGTTAGCTCGCTCCCCGTTCGTTATTTTTATTCGTTGTGTTATCAAAAAAAAAAAAAAATCATTAACTCTTAATATTATACAATTTCATATCGTTTTTAATATTAAGTCACTTCCCATTATTAAATGTTTCCCCTTAATTAAGGAAGCAATACGAAAAAAGGGTGGGTCTTTATATTACCTCAACAAAAATAATGATGGTCATGATTTTATATTACGTAGTTTTATAAAATATTATGTATTATAAAAATGTACTCACAATATCGTTTCATAAGACTTTTTTTATAAGCCCGACCTTGGCCACGGTCTTCACCAGGACCACCGGAATCATCACTATCTGTACCGGACGAATCATTACGGCCGCGTCGATGCTCATGCATGTTGGACGAATTAATTGATAAATCCAATGGGATACAATCATCTGGTTCATCATCGTGTTCCTCCTCGTCGTCCTCGTGCTGCGACAACGAATGATGATGGCTTAGTAAATGGTGTCGTCTCGAATCCGATGTTAATCTAGCATGCAGATGTCGTGGATGGCATTCATTTTCATTCGTTATTTCAACTTCTGAATCACAGTCATCGTTAACTTGTTGATGATTATACCGATGATGACTGCTTGTATCATCATCTTGATGGATATGATGATTTAAGGACGATGATGATTTTTCATCAATTATTGTTGTATTTAAAACATATTCACTTTTAATTATATCCATTGTATTCGCATTGTGTGGTGCAGCGGTTAGGGATGATTCTAATTTTGGTGAATTTACTATAATGCTACCGGTACTGCTATTCGAATTTGTGTTCACCGCCGTAAAATGAGGTGGCGAAATCCTTTGCAGCATCATCATATTTTCTTCTCCGGGTGGTAGTGATTTACTTTTATATCAAATTAATCCACTAGTAAATATTTATAATACACGGCACACAAACACACACATGTACACGAACAAGATTTTTGAGTACTTTTATATTATAAATTTATGTAAATTGATATAAATAAAACAAGTTTATATTAGTTTTTCACACATTTTTGCTCAATTTTTTTTTATACACAACCCTGAGATGAAAATTTAATTTTTTTTTATAATTTTCTATTATATTTTTCACATATTATAAAACAAATTACACAAACACAATATTATACTTGTACTATCATTTTCATTTGTTTTTTAACTTTATGTATATATGTATATAAGAATTTTTATTTATAATAATAAATAAATAGCACTTTCACACACGATTATAATAAAATGGCAAATAATATTATTAAACAAAAAAAAATCAAATCAAAATAAACACAAAATTTATTCTTCAATTTGTATATTAAAATTTTATTTATGTAGTTTATATTATATATATATATATTTGAGGTAGATTTATATTCCGTAATTTAAAACAAACATTTATTTTACTTTTATGTAATTTAACTGAATTTTTAAAAGAATATATAATAATAACAAAACTTAATTAAAATATAATATATAATGCAAATTTTAAACAAAACGCGTGGTTACTCGATACCGTCTCGAGTCGGAATGACGAAATAAGTAAAATATGACAGCTCATGAACCGACCTTCCTCTACTTTCTCTGATATTATTATTATTATTTTTTTTCGTTTTTATTTTTCTATATACAAATTGCACAAACACATACAAAATAATATAATAACGTATCGCTCTCACTTCAACAAATAACATTACCAATCTGGGAGTAAACGAAATGGAATATAAACATGAAGTAGTATATATGGTGATCTTTTTTATATATTTAAATATACGAGAATGAGATAGATATAGTTTATTATGTACAGAACGTAAGTATATAAAATAAAATAATCACTTTCGCTCGTATACATTTCGATTATATTCGTTTCGACGTAAAAATAAAGTAAAAAATAAAAACAAAACGGAACAATTGATGATTATATGATGATGATTATAAAAGTAAAAAATATCTACTGTGTGTATTGTATATGTATGGATATGCAATCTATGTACATAATTTTGCCTTTGTGTAATTAATTGCACAGAAAATAAGTAAATAAAGAAAACGTGATGACGCGACCATATGCAACACACAATTTATGTTATACATAATATAAAATTTACGAATATCAATGCTGAATTCAAGATGATCATGACGATGATGATATTCTTATGCAACAGTACAACTTAATTTAATTTTATATACAGGAGAAAATTTTTTTTTATATAAAATGATCGCGCAAAATATTATTGCACCCACACACTTGCCGCCTTGCCGCGCATTTAATATATGTACATATGTACATTACATTATATATTAGTGTACCCATATACAGAACGAAGAATAACGATAATCAAATAATTTCCTTTTCCTGTATTTTATAATAATAATGTACAAAAAAAAAATCTTTTTTTTTTGATCATCCACCACGATCATCATCGCTGTTGATATAATAATATGTTGATCATTTGAATAAAAAAATAATAGCGAGTAACAAAACAAACGCCTTCTTGATATTTTTACTTTTTTCATTTTCTTGTGCTTAGCTGTGCGGTGGACGCTGTACAAAGTGCGCAGACATAAAGATTACGCGAACATTTTTTTATGATTAATGTGAACAGGATTTTGTTTTGGTGACAAGGTCTTGGCTCAGTGAGATGTGTTGTGGCACGATATGTGAATCATGTGACATTTTCCCTCATCGCAGCCAACATGGTAACAATTCCGAGCGAGAAGATTCCCTTTGGTGGGGAAATTGAAGATGTACATATGTGAAGTTAAACCAAATCACAACCAAACACAATCATATTCTATAGCATATGATTGTGTTTGGTTTTGGCCAAATGTCAGCCCAAGAAAACGCAGTGGTAATGCGGGTACGCATGCGACAACGCAACCAAAGGTTAGGTTAGGTTAGGTTTCAGTGGTTACTATCGCACACTTAGGCCAGTTTTGGCCCATTGTGATACCACAGGATCCGACATCATTAAACGCCCTTTAAACCCATCTAGTGCTCTTTACATAACGTAACAGATCTCACACATTACAGCAGAGAGGCTGTCCATAGTGTATTTTCCCAAGTGATCATGTCTTCTGTCAGCTAGCGCAGGACATCTGCAGAAGTCGTTTGCATCCAGACCCAGCCTTCTCGCATGATCTCCGAAAAGAGAGTGTTCGGTAAGTACCCATACAATTCTATCTAAGTCACGCTTCCTTAGTGTGATCAAGATCTTGGATCGCTTCAAGCTCAGCTCAGGTCATACTTGCTTCGCTACCCTGCCAGTCGGACTGTCCAGTCACCTAGCATTTGCCAAGGCAACTGTTTTCTTATGACTTGCTGTTTTCAGCGGAGACATAGGCCTTCCTACACATTCTCGCCCTGGTTTCAGTTGGAGAGTCGTACCGTACCGTTCGTCTGCCCTGTAATTTCCCTCAACGTCAGAGTGGCCCGAAACCCAAACCAACTGGATATTGAAGTGTTCACTCATCTCGTTAAGAGATGTGTGACAATCCAACGCCACCCTTGACGCCAGGGAAGCTGAATCCAGTGAAACAATGGCCTCATGACTGTCCACACAGATATAGTGCTTCAATCGCTATAACT
The DNA here is from genome assembly GCA_963691935.1 of Nephrotoma guestfalica. Taxonomy (NCBI): domain Eukaryota; kingdom Metazoa; phylum Arthropoda; class Insecta; order Diptera; family Tipulidae; genus Nephrotoma; species Nephrotoma guestfalica. The sequence continues at coordinate 147,810,796 of OY829915.1, forward strand.
TCAGCCTGGTGTGCGCTGCAGTGATCAGACGAAAAGATAGACTTACATTTAATTCCCCACAGAATACACCAGCTCCTACTCTACGATCGAGCTTGGAGCCGTCGGTGGAGAATTTAACTACCCCGGTCTCCATAATGAGACCATTCTTTCAATTCTCCCTAGAGCATAAAAGGGGTGTTATATAAGCCAAATGCAACCAAAACACATGCGTGTTTTATTTTTACTTTTACGTTATATTTTGACATTTCGCTTAATATTGTTTTGGACGTCTTTGCGATAAATTATATTGAATGAACTATGCGAAGACATTTCAAAGTGATTTTTTTTCCGACAATTTTTTCCACATAGCTAGAAATTTATCGATGAGTCCGAACTCATGTGACTTGTGTGGGCGTGAATGGTATTTTGAGGCCTGAAACCGGTCCCAAATAAGTCCTCGTGTAGATTCATCCAATGTAATTTAAATTCATATAAGTATTTTAAATATACGAGTATAATGTCGCTTATTTGCTGCAACAGTGACACAACTCAAAATTCACTCATTTCTAAGATATTCGAAACAGACGATTCCCAATAATTCATATTTTAATTATTTTGTATCTAAACGTACACTCTTATGTGGTTATTTTTAGCAAATTAGGTAAAATTCCGTATATTTCTTACTTCGCGAAAGCAATTAACATTTTAAGATATTGGAAACTATCCTAAGAAAATTTGTAAAATATTAAAGAATTATAAAAATTGAGACCCACCGACCAAATGGCATAGTGGTTAAAGCTTTGGCGTTTGGATCGGGAGGTACCGGGTTCAAATCCCGATGCAGGATGCAAAGGGAATTTTTATCAACAAATTACGATTTGGGATGAGAAGGAACACATCTATGACCCCCTGTCGGAGTGCGGGGCTCACGGGCTGACCCATCTTCCATGCCAGTATAGGCTGGCATGGAGCTATGCAATGTGCAGATGGTAATAAAATCGGACCTATATCCGTACGTCCTCGAATTGGCCAATACAGGCGTAAAGGTAAGGACGTAAATAAGCGAACCGCGAAAGAGTTGGGAGAGCCTCGGCCCCAGAACAGATCAGGGGGGAAAAAAAATTGAGACCCGACTGAGAATGTAGGAAAATAAAAAATCAGAATGTATTTTTATTTACTTTTGGAAAACGCCATTTTTACAAACAATTTTGAGCGATATTTTCAAATTGCTCTACTGAAAAATTCAAAATTTTAGATTGTGTCGCTCTTGCGGCAAATCAGCGATATGCACATATAGGTGTTTTTTAGATTGGTTTATGATTTATTTAATTAAATTAATTTTCTCTTTAATTATTAATAATGCACGGTGAAAATTTGTACTTAATTTTCAATTTCAAATAATATAAATAAAACATATTTTTTGTAGACTGGTTTAAAGGAGTGAAACTTCATATGTGTTACGGCATGGCAAAGGGAAAATGTTTTTTTAAAATTTTTCTGTTTCTTTTTCGTTTGTAACGACAAGTAAATCTTTGATGTGATATGCCTCGGCCTTTCAATGTTGACTATTTTTTAGATTGCTTACTGCTGGCACTATTGTTTATGAAAAAATTTATCTGGCTCAACAATATTTCTCGAAACCGGGTCGCAATCGCGAATACAAACACGAATATCGATTGATTTGAGTTCTAAATACTATTCAACGATTTGCTTATGCACCAATTATGTAAGAAGCCTTCCGCGTGGTTCTATCTTCCGTTCGTGCCATCACCTCACGTAAACCTTGACCTTTTTTGATTAGCAGTATACTGCGGAAGATGCATAAATTAATTTTTGCGTGTGAATTGGGCTAAATTTTGGGGAAGCTCAATTTGACTGGGTCTTCTCTTAGGGGTTAAGACCAAATTTGGTTCGGCTATGGTGAATGGAGGATAATTCCTTGGTCAAATTTATTTTGTAGAAAAATTCAGAACTTCACCCGGGATTTTTGTTGAAATCTCCATTCAGCTCAACATACCAGATTCGAGTATAATTAGTTAAGAAATTGCCTAGCACGGCCGAACTCCAGAATTCTCTAAAATACATTTTTAAATCGCCACCCAATTCTGAATACCTGATTTGACAATTTTTTTTTCTGATATTGCCAAGTTCCATTCAAAATGATTGAAGTTCTGCACTTCATCAAAAATACACGTCCTTAAACAAAATAATTTTGTTGTATTTTTGGAAATTATACAAAATCAGGAGTGAACATCGAATAGCAGGATTTGGACTCATGAAATTTATGCTCAAAATGAAAGAGAAATGCACGGGTTTTTCTCAAAATATTTTTAATAATTAAAAACAATGACGAGGATCAATTTAGAAGTTGCCTTTCTGAGAATGGGCATTAGAGAGTTTAACATTTTAAATAGTTTATTAAAAAAAGTCAATATAGTACAAACATTTATGGCGCATGGCACAGCGTGGCAAATACTGGCGTGATCGTTCAAAGTCGGTTTGTATACAGTACGAGACATTATACTGGAGGTTTCTAGAATTATTTGGGACGAACTCAGTGGAATCTACTTGTCTTGTCACCACCAACTGAAACGAAATGGAAAAAAATTGCCGACGAATTTTATACAAATACTGGAATGCCTAACGTCGTAGGTGCAATCGACGGTAAACACATTCGTATAAAATGCTCACCACACGCTGGCTCACTGTACTATAATTATTAGAAATGTCATAGTTTCGTCCTGTTAGCTACGTGCGACAGTAACTATTTATTTTCTGCTGTTGAAGTTGGCGCATATGGGAGCCAGAGTGATGGTGACATTTTACAAAAGAGCGCATTTGGAGACCAAATTTTAAACGGAAAAATTAATATACCAAAATCTATGGTATTACGAACACTTCCGGCTGACAGAGAACATTTTAATAAAAAATTATGAAGAGCCCGAGTTAAAATTGAGAATACTTTATTTCCTCAAAATACCGAAATAATTTTGTCCATAATAAATTTGTAATTTCCATATATTTACTTTTCGTTTGCAGTATCCACGTCTAACATGAACGACATTGTGTCGAACCATTTCCATATTTTTGGTGGAATGGATGCTCCACTGCCAGAAGCACAACATTTCATATTTCTAGCTTTTTTTTAGAATTTAACCTTAAATTCCTCCATTTCATTTTAACTTTTTCCACCAGAAAATAAAAAATTGTAATAGCAAAAAATTGTACAGGTATATGTAAATACAATATGTAACATAATTATGTATTTATCTAATGATAATGTATTAATTTTAGTTATTTAGATGGAATTTTTAATTTTTGTGAAAGTTCAAGAAACTTTTTATCACGTAAACATATATTTTTGTAATTACGATGTTTTTTATTATACATAAATTCAGTTTGTTTGATGAACGCTATTATTTCCTCCTCCATCATGGATATAAATTGGAATGTCACTTATGTCGTGAAGTTAGCATTAATTATTAGTATTATACTTTTTATACTTTTTTTGGTTGTCAACACTGATTTTTTTTAGAATTAAGGCTGCTGCACGACTGTGAGATTTTACCTGCACTCACAGTCTCATTTTATTAAATAATAGTTTTTGCTTAATAAAATTCGTCTAGATTACTGACGTTTCCGTCATTCGATTGAAATTGTTGTCATTGTGTTTTTAATAACATCGAATTTTTTCTTGCTTATTCTGCCCTACGATTGAGGTCCCCGTATAATTCCAACTGCAGAAACATGAAGATCCCAAAGTGGACCCTAATAGACCTCCCCCCACCCCCACGCCACCCCCACGGTAAACCTGAAATCTATTGGTATGTTAATTTCGAACGCTTCCATCAAGAGGTTCGGTAAACAGGGTCTTGGTAAATCGTTGGTCAACAAAATTAAATGACAAATACTTGTCATAAAATACTAAAACGCTTGCTCAGTTTCTTTTTAAAGCAAATTTTTTTATATCTGTAGATTGGTCGTCTGCGGGCCAAGTAGCGCAAAGATAAAAATATTTTAAATCGCAGGGGAATTTTTAGCGTTTTTATTGGTTTAGCGTGCGAATCAAAAATTATAAATTTTTGCACGCACTGGTGCAGTCGGCTTTAAGGAACAATAATATGTGGCCACGAGTTTTAAAGACAGACATACGCCAAAATTAACAATTTGTCGAATTCAAACGGAATTTTATACTTTTGTTTACGACCTTTTAAATATTTTTTTGCTATGAAAAATTTATGGCGTGTGTCGGCCTTTGATAATAAACGCCTCACATATAAATACGATTAGTCGATCCGTTCATTAAGAGATTTTATTTTAATATACAGTAAATTCCGGCGCGGATACGTTTTCTCGTATCCGTATCCGCCGAAAAAATATAAATTCGGAAAATCGTTTTTTTATGAATTTGCTTTACATTAAGTCTCAACCAGTGAACACACAAGAGTTTAAGTATTCTGTTTGAACCATTTACATGACCGGTATGACCATCAGTATTTTAAGAACCGATTGTTTAATTTTGATTAGAAGTCTATACAGTTTTGGGGGCACGGCGCGTATCAAAGAAATGTGATAACCACTTCACCATACACGCCAAGCAACCATACTTTGCCTTAGTACAAATATGGGTGACCGCATGGAAACAGCACATAAATAATTGGTAAAATTGAAGGAGAAATCGAGATCAGCCCGCTCCCGGTAAGCCAATGAGCAATTATGTATCATCCAGCAGCCTTGGGACCCGGCTAGGATTTAATGAACTTTTATGAATCATTAATCTGAAATCAACATGATATTGTAAACTCATTTGAGGCGGCCAAATCTCTAAATAGGATGCCAGATAAATAAATAATAAAATCTACAATTTGTTTATCCGCAACCGTGCGGATAAACAAATGCGGATGAAATTTCTAAATCCGCATCCGACACTCATCCGCCAGAAATTAATGTGGATACAACCGCTTTAATCCGCGGATAGCGGATACTTGCGGATACCCGCGGATATTACTATCCGATGCAGGGCTCTAATATACATAAATACATTGCTCCACAAAAACTAATAAGTTCGATAAAGAAGTTAAGTTGTTAGTAATTGGCCTAACTATAATTTTCGGATAGTTCTGGTTCTGGCCTGGACGAGTAAAATTTTTTAGGAGTTTGAAATGGGAGGCTCATACCAAGGATGATTACCATATTCAGTCGCTTTAAGAACAACAGTAATATCCTGATGGAAGGTGAGATTTTGGGTATTGGGTATCGGTCCCACTATGATTTTCATATAGTTCTGGTTCTAGTCTTGGCGAGTAAGAAGTTTCAGGAGGTTTTCTTGGGAACCTCACACTAAGAATGGCCCATGTTCAGTCGATTTAAGAACGATAATGTCTTGGGTTGAAGTTGAGATTTTGGGAGAGAGGGATTGAAAGATGAAATTTTAACACTTTCGTTTAAAGGACCATCATGATGATAGCGTAAACAGAATATTGTGAAACCAATTAATAAGAATAACATGCTGGCGCACACATTTAGTCTATTTTTAATTTTATTTTAATTTTAGCAATTTGAAATACAATATCACAAAATTGTATTATTTATATGTGTAAATTCATATTTAATCTTCGAATTTATGTAAAATTCAATGTTTTTATAGTTTTCTGTCATGATAGTTATCACAATAGATGACGGTATTGCCAGCGATAAAAATTATAATTTTTTGGGCTAGAGGTTTGGGCCAACTTCACAAATGTCCGCCTATAGTCGTCGAAAATAAACAAAAGCTTCTAATGGTTGACTCGCAACACTAGAAGTTCTCTCGCAGAATATCTCCGTACTAGGAAAGCCTCACTAAATACCTCCGCCAAAAGAAGTACGTATGAGACCATGCATCGAAAACATCAGCGAAACAAGGAAACTCAAGGGGGTGTTTTGCTAACGCTATAAATCCCACTAACGACTTCCACGGATGCAGTGCAGCCATCAAAGACGGGAATGGAGAGCTGAGAATCAACGTGGCTGATGTTCTTACAGTATGGCAAGCCTACACACAAAATATGCTAGATCGGAATAACAAAGTGACCCTCATTAGAATAATTTAAGTGACCCCAAGCGTTGCTTCATAAGATGAAGAAATCTTCGACGTATAGTCCACAATAGAGTAAGTAGACACAGCTATTAGCAAATTGAAAACTGAACAGGCACTCCGTATCGACGGGTATCGACGGACTCCTCACAGAATTGATTAAGCTCGGAGGCCCTACTCTTGCATCAAATCTATACGATCTCGTCGTCTCTATTTGGGAGCACGAAGACCGCGTTCCTATGTCCGCTGCGCAAAAAAGGCAGTCGTCTTAAATGTGAAAATTATCGTGCTATAACTCTATTGAACGCTGCCTACAAAGTGTTGGCTAAAGTCAATAAAACATTATTGGTGACTATCAGTGTGGTTTTCATCTCAACTGAACTAAACTACAGCGAGATACACGCGGGCCTGGGCTGTTAAATTTGGCGCTCGAGTATGTGGTTAGGAAAAGTAATATTGAAATTTTACGCTGTATGTTCAATAAATCAGGACAAATCCTTGAATATGTCGCCAACATCATGCTTCTTGGCCAAATACCTAGCGATATCCAGGACAGTATCAGATCGCTCGATCGCTACGCAAGAAGACTTGGTTTGGAGGTGAACAGCAGCAAATCCAAATTCTTAACAACACGTAGGAGCATCTCCATGGCAAATCTCGGTTCGCTGCCGAACACCGAGTTAGATGGCCACGTGGCGAAGTCCCCACAACAACGTATGACTGATAAAATGTTCCAACTACCAGGCGGTGTTCGTTGTATAGGAACACCCCGACTGCACTGGCGTGGTAACGTCAAATAAAACGAAAGATCAAGCCGGATGGAGGATCACTACAGAGAGAGAGAGAGGGCTCACATCGTTATTATCAATCATGTGCAATAAATCATCTGCTTATTATCTTTTAAAATTTTCATTTTTTATATTTATCTTTTCCAAAATACGCGCACAATGTCCACTCGCATAACGGTAGAACTGAATTGGCATCGAATTGTAAGAAACCCTGGCAAATGTCAGCGGTACTTCCATAAGCATAGTGAAGATTGACTCCTCCACCACCGTTTTTGATACTAGTGTTACCAATTCAGCTGGTACCAGAAAACTATAAACATAAGATGCTGAAATCATAAGAAACCAAAACTTGAATTTGATCAGTTTAATCAAATACTTAAACTCTAAAATTTTCATAATAAAGGGAGAAGTTCTAAAACCAGGCAAAACATCGCTTCTCATTCAGTAAAAATTATATTGTTTAGAATTAGTGGACTAGCTCCGACCCACGGTTAGCGCACTAACCTCGATTCAATACATAGCCCTTCGAGCCGGATAAACAACCAGCGACAGTAACAAATTAATTTGAAAGCCAATTTAATCAAATCTACTTCTGGTCTTAGTAACTAACTAATCCACCGAAAAACAGACTAAATAACAACCAGCGAAGTTCTCAACCATAATCAAGCGCTATACAACAACCAGCGGAGCCAATCAAAGAGCTACAGTGGCGTCAACCTATAAAAAACTTATAGAAGAAATTGTGACAGCGGTTAAACAATCCGACACCGCTATCACCATCGTGCAGCCAGGAGTTCAAACCTCCCGCAACAGACGATTCTTATAAAAAGTTCGTAGAAACAATCAACACACCGATAGATCAAAGCAGCAACACCACGCTCAACCAAATGCTACAAAGACAGGATTTTAAAATTGAAAGAAAACAAGGCAAGCAAGCTAAGTAATTCACCATAAAGTGCATGCAGCGAAAAGAAGGCATTAAAAGAAAATTACACAAAGATGACAGTTAAAATGACTACTGCGACCGTCTGATAGACCAAAATCAAACGCTCTCAGTCACGCATAAAATAAAAGTATCTGAATGACCATCTTAGTGGTTAGCAGGTGCTGCTAAACAAATATGCCACTTGGAATCAACCGCTGATAATTATAAAATGGCCTGGAGTACCTTAAACTGTATCAGTTTATCTACATACGTTACTAAACCAACCTTCCATTAGTTCAGAATCATCAGCCGCAATTAGGAATTTGGACGACAAAACTATTGAGTGAGTTATTTTCACATTATCGCAGAAATTGGACAATGAAACGATAGTTCACTCTAGGACCTAACTGAATTTCAGAAAACCGAAGGACTTTTGATCTTTGTTAAACAACGTTTTAAGTCATTGGAAGCATAATATAACCCTAAAAATCAATCGCACCGGTTCGCAAAAATCGGTTTGCATTTATTGCCATATGAACCATACATTAGACCTATGTCCACGGCTTAGGCGGCTGTCAACAGATAAAGACCAATTAGTGCTACTACATCAAAGGTACCATGGCGCCCGAGAGACAAAATGACAAACCCAGAGTACAACCCGAGCACAGGTGAAATAAATTTTTTTAAACTAATCACCAACCTAAATCACGATAAATAACACGTATTGTTAGCAACAGCAATGGTCAAATCCGCTAATGATAATGGAAGCTACTCTAGATTAAGAGTCCTGATTGACCCAGGATCACAAGCATCTTTCATTACCGAGGAAGCAGTTCAAAAATTGAAGCCTAAGGGGCAGAAAGTATATGCCGAAATAGCTGGAGTCGGTGGTCGCAACATTGAGGTAAAAAAATAGTGAGGCTCAAAATTTAACCTGTCAGAGCATCCGAATTTGAATTACACTTAGAAGCTTAATATTTCAAAAACTCTGCTACCAGAACAACGGATACAAACCATGTATTGAATTGAGATTAGTACGCCTACCGTGGGTCGAGAAAATATTCTTTACATTTGAAATCACCGTTCAACCAAGTTTCGGTAGGAATAATAATGGTATAATCGTTACCAACACTCCAGATGGCAATATGTGAATAAACCCGGTACCTCCCAATCCAAACGCCAAAGCTTTAATCACTGTGCCGTTTGGTCGTTTTTGTTTATTTTTGGTTTTTTACGAACCAGGGTCGTAATCATTCTGAGAATTTTTTACTCTGTTCTTTGGACAATGTCAATATTCGAATTTGAGGTTGATTGAAACAATTGACGCCCATACGACCAAATTGGTTTAATCATTGTCTTGTACAGGAGAAGCTTGTATTCTATCTAGGTCAATGGTTGAATATTTCCCTCCATTTGATTGAGGGATTTGTATTCCGTTCATTGTGACAGGCGGACAAGTAAGCTTATTTAATGTGAATGTTACGTGGGTCGATTCCTCTTCATTGACCTTTATCATCCATTCATTTAGCCAGATTTCGAGGACGTTGGTATATCTAAAGTAAAAATTAAATATAACATTGGCACAAGCACTCTGCCTTGTGGTACTCGAGCCAGAATGTTTTTCTCACCCGCACCTCTAGTATTGTATTTGACATAATATTTGACGGCGATGTCACAAATATGACATCATAAGTTGGTAAATTTCTGGCAAAAGATTAATTTTATGGAGCAGACCCTCATGCCAAATTTTATCGAATGCTTGGGCAATATCCAAGAAGACGGCGGAACGGTATATTTTTTCTCTTCGTATGCTGACGTTATTGCGACGGCTTATTGGTCTATATGACTAGGCTTTGGTAGTATCCTTGCCAACCTTCGGGATCACATTTATAGTTGACAATTCTTAGCACTCAGGGATATATACTGATTCATAAATTGAATTTATATTTGAGCCAGTCGTCCAAACGCATAGTCAGAAAGTTGTTTAAGCATTTCACCTGCGTAATTCGATCATACCCAGGGGATTTATTTAATTGAATTTGATGTGCAATAATAAACCTTACTAGTGGTTTCTTTATCTTGAATTTCCTATCAGGTTTCTGATGGGTAAATTTTCTGTTTGAATCAACGACAATTCAAGGTTTGGAGTAAATACACTTTCAAGGTGATTAGCATTTTCCTCGTCACTTCTAGCTCATTCTCCGTTAGAAAGACGAATTGGAGGGTTTGGTTGCTGAGGCCGTTGAAGGTATTTAGTGGCCTTCCATAATGAATAGATTGCATTGATAGATTGTAAAGTGTCACGCCATGTTTCGGAAAGAGATATTTTTTCTCATCCCTATTGTCAATTTTGTGCTTGAGTTTTCTATTTGTCTATCAATATAAAAATCATTTCTGCCAATTTAAAAGTCAATTAAATGTCAATTTTGACATTTTTGTCACTCCATTACTATGTAAAACCAAACGGGAAGCCGAAAGAAATTGTAGTGTGTCTTGAGTTCTCATTTAGAAAATCATGATCTCGAAACTATAGTTATGAAACCAGTAGTCTGTCTATGGCATTAAGCGGCGTTTTTCTGTTAACATTTTTTCTAAATCAGCGGATGTTATGGTGTGTCTTGTATGTTTGTTTTTTTGTTTAGGCGAGGGTGAAATAGCTGGGTTGACCAGTAAATCATTAAAGTTTTTAAAGGTGTACGTTAGATGGTTGTTTGTAGAACATGGCTGTTTGTCAGCTCAGAAATCTAGTAAGACCGGAGAGTGGCCAGAAGATAATTGTAAGTGCGGTTTAGCCTGGATTATTTTTCGGTTTATTTTACTTGTGACTGCAAAATCAAGGGCGTCAGGGATTTTTCAACCATCTGTAGGCCAGTAGCTTGGATGGGCACACGATGCGATATCGTAGTGGTTCTCTTGAATAACATTCATTAATTGTTATTCATTAATTGACGAAAACAATCACCTAGTGTTACAGTTTTTTTTGTAGATATCTGCCAAAACGTTATTAGTTGGAGGGCAATTATATTGAAGCGATGACTAAGCTTTCTTCATTAAGGTCTACACATACAGAGGTTGCTTGAATTGCTTAGTGCTATATTCATTTAGAACATAATGGGAAATCTGATTTTTTATAATAATAGCAGTTCCTCCTCGACTTTTTCCCAAGAGATGTTTTGTGTCATAAACTTCGTAACCATTTATTCTGAAATTGTGTTTATCGATTAAGTGTTTAGAATGGTTTAATAGTTGCAATAATTTCGTTGCATGACTCATAGGAGCAGATGAGACATTAGCAGTGACAACAAGTTGAACCTCATCGAGTTCAGTCCACAACTTCCTGATACAGTAGAAGCAGTTGTTCTTTAAGATAAACCAAATCGACGTTACACTTGCCATAACAGCGAACCAAAATCCGGGTAGACGCATATTTTTACATTTGCCACAGATGTTCGACACATTGCAAAAGTTTGCAATATTTTTTCGATATTCGAAAAACCGACCAAAGTGACACCACAAAATCTAATTACGAAAAATTAACCTAAATACGCAATCTGGTCACCTTATTTTAATTGATCGAAGGGCAATTATGTTTTTTACTGGATAGAGACTGCATTAAGCCACTTTGCCAAATTGCACTTGTTGTGCAAAATTTGAATATATAGATTTAGATATCTATCATGCGATGATCATTACCGCAATTTTATATTTACCGCAATTTTCCATAAAGCACACACTTTTTTTATCTGATCTGAAAATTAGGTTAATTTCATCCACCGCACAAAGAAAAATCTGCCATTCATACGTATTCGAACGAGTGTATGTATACAAAAAATGTTGTCTGCGCTTAAACACAACACAAACGAAATAAAAAACTAAGCTAAATGAAAATGAAAATCGGCAAAAGGAAAAAGTAATTAGAAAATAAGAAAAATATTAAAAAAAAGAGAGATTGAAATGATTATTTACTATAATACTGCTACTACTACTGTAAGTACAGCTACCATCAATCACTTTCTTATCTTTATATTTTTATGTTATACTCGCATATAGACGAAAGATAAACACCACACATAATAATTACAATGTTAATTGGCATCGCGTATCACTGGGCATGGTGCGGCGGTACACGATAATTCGTATATATTTTACGTACAGGATTGTTGGCTTTGTTCTCATTATTATTATTATTATTAAATTACATTTGCATTATTTGCGCTAAAATACAACGAAAAATTATGTTTAACAATTTTAAAAGAAAATTACAGTACAGGAGAAAAATCACGTTTAACGGTTTTCATATAAATGTCTATTTAAACAATTAAAGTTTACAATAATTCATTTTCGGTACCGCGACGCTACGACAAAAGAAATTTTTTGGACACGTTTTTCCGTGGTATACAGCGAGTCAAGGAATTCGTTTTTTTTGCAGTAATTAGCATGTAAAAGTAAGTTTTTGTTATAACAGGCCAGAAATTGCTAACCGACTTTTTTTTATCTGTTAATCGTAACCTTCAAGATGCGCGACGTTTTATATATGTTTTATATTATGTGTAGTAAATATGGACGGGTGGCAGCGGCCCCTAATAAAATGGGCGCGATAAATTTCAAAACGAGGAAATCCAAATTCATCGTTTTTCGATTTAACTATAAATTCGATTTGCTGAATAAATATTATTGCATGAATTATGTAAAAAAATTTAAAATTTCTGAACGAATAATCATTTTGTTAATAATTTTTTATTTATATTTAGAACGCAAAAGCGCAACGTTAAAAATATTTTTATTTATTTCGATTTTTTAGTATACAAAAGTTCAATAAACTATTATTACATAAATAATCAGTTTTTTGGTTTTGATTTTGCGATTCGCGAAAATTTATGATTATCGTTATTTTTATATTATGTATATAGGTAGGTACATATGTAGTAGGTACCCATTTCCTATATCGCTCCGATTACAAAATAGCAACGTGCGGGGCTTACGGCGCGCACGCAACATTTACTACATACCCAAACCATATATCGTTTATTAAAGATTAAAAGAACAATATAAGAAAACAAAAAACTCGTCTGAAAATCCTACACAAAATCACCGTCAACATCATGATCATGATGATGATCAACATGATCTTTATACTATTTATTAGCGATGTATATAAACATCATACAAATAAAATATTTTTATTCAAATAACTTCCTGGCCAAACAAACCGCAGAGAAAAAGAAATCGCGATATTTTACAAAAAAAAAAAATTTATAAATAAGATCATGTAAGAAGTGGATATATAATTTATATGTACATACGATCAACTAATACTATCACAATTTATTTTATAAAACGCAAACGAAAATTAAATGCAGAATTTAACAAAAAAAAAAAATGTATAACATAAATAAATTGTGACCATTGCATCGAAGTGTGCACACTTATGATCTAATTTTGTGTGTGTTTGCGTAAATGATCTTCACAACTTTGATGAAGATCATCAAATTTTTATATTTATAGATGTATGTTATAAATGCAATATATTTTAATATGCGATAATGACGACTCATTAAAATTAGTATGTGAATTTTGGAATTTCGTTATACCATCAAAACCCAAGGGATTTGATGAAACCGATCATTGGAATCGTTTGATCTAGAACAGTTCAACAGTTTTTGTCGTTTGGCCATTTATGATTAAATCGCGTAAAATTAAGTGCTAGGGCCTGAAATCTCACGAGGTAATCTGAACTTCGGTTTGGAAATTGAGAAACATCGCAAATTTCAAGTTCCACGATCATCATTGATTTTCAAAATTTAACCGGTTTTAACGGGTTTTCGAAATACACAATGGGTTGAAAAATTGAAACAGTTCCGATTTGCTTAAAATATAGTATGAAATATACATGAAAAACCAACCCGGAAAATATTTGAGTACTCAGTGGTAATTTGTTCTTTTTCGTAATTAAAACCGGACCTATTCGAGAAATAATGAGGGTTTTACTCGTATAATAGAAATGTGGCAAGAATCGTTTGCAAATCATTTTTTGTGTTTATATGTTTATAGACCGAAGTGAACTTTTAATCGAAAAATGTAGCTACACAAATTAACGAAAAGTGTAACTACTAAATAGTGTAGTAATGAAAAAGTGTAAATCGCAAACCTTTACTAAAATGAATTATTAGATGCGGACATTGGGATCAAATATGATCATAATTCTAGTCTATTAGCCTGGACTTATTAAACAAGTTATTATTTGAATGCTTGAAATGACATATGCGACACTATGGCCGATTAAAAGAATCTCAGAGATGTTCCCGAGGTTAGGCATATAGCTTGTAAATAGTGACGAATCGAGCTGTTTAAAACAGTTAACCAAATTAAAATTACAAAAATTAGAAATGTTCCACAAAATATTTAAGGCGCTAAATTTTTGAAAAATTAAAATATTCGTCGAAATACTTGCTACACTTTGGCCGATTCCAGGAAGAGATGTCTCCAAGTGTTTGACATACATCTTCTAATAGTGGCCGAATTGACCTTTTCAAAACAGTTCACCTCATTTAAATAAAAAGATTCCGAGTTGCTCCACGCAATTTTATTTTAATGTAGTTAACTGTTCCGAACAGCTCAATTCGTTCATTATTAGACGACATATGCTCACACTTGGATTACCTGGAGTCCCGCCATAGTGCGTGCAGCTCTTTTTTCCGCGAACATTTGAATTTTTATGAGATTTCACAAATTTAAACTTATTTGAAGTAACCCCAAATGTTTTTATTTTAATGTGATTAACTGTATTGAACTGAACAGTCAACTTCGCCCTCTATTAGAAGACATATGCCAACTCTTTGTAATATCTATCAGATTCCTTGAATCAGTCATAGTGAAGCAAGTACAATAGCAAACACACACACTTTATTAAAATCCTAATCCATAACCTACTTTATACATGTCGAAGACATTATCGTTGAATCATCCTTTGTCTAGCTACAATCCCAAATGTTTTAGAGAATATCAAATCATATCAAATCAAATCAAATCATATCAAATCATATCAAATCATATTAAATCATATCAAACCATATCAAATCATATCAAACCATATCAAATCATATCAAATCATATCAAATCATATCAAATCATATCAAATCAAATCATATCAAATCATATCAAATCGTATCTAGTCATATCAAATCATATCAAGTCATATTAATTTCTTGTTTATTATTCCCCAGTGACTAGGTCATTGTTTGACAGATCATTATGATAATTATATTTGCTGAATAAATATAACTGCACGAATTATGTAACAAATTTTAAAATTTCTGAACGAATAATCATTTTGTTAATAATTTTTATTTATATTTAGAACGCAAAAGCGCACCATCAAGAATATTTTTATTTATTTCGAATTTTAGTATACAAAAGTTCAATAAACTAATATGTAATATTAATCAGTTTTTTATTTCGCTCCGATTACAAAATAGCAACGTGCGGGGCTTACTGCACGCACTTATCGTTTACAACATCCCCAAACAATATATAGTTTATAAAATATTAAAAGAGCAATATCGAATCATATCAAATCATATTAAATTATATCAAATCATATCAAATCATATCAAATCATATCAAATCATATCAAATCATATCAAATCATATCAAGTCATATCAAATCATATCTAATCATATCAAATCATGTCAAATTATATCAAATCATATCAAGTCATATCAAATCATATCAAATCATATCAAATCATATCAAATCATATCAAATCATATCAAATCATATCAAATCATATCAAATCATATCAAATCATATCAAATCATATCAAATCATATCAAATCATATCAAATCATATCAAATCATATCAAATCATATCAAATCATATCAAATCATATCAAATCATATCAAATCATATCAAATCATATCAAATCATACCAAATCATATTAAATCATATCAGAACATATCAAATCACATCAAGTCATATCAAATCATATCAGATCATATCAAATTATATCAAACCATATCAAATCATATCAAATCATACCAGATCATATTAAATCATATCAAATCATATCAAATAATATCAAATCATATCAAATCATATCAAATCATATCAAATCATATCAAATCATACCAAATCATATTAAATCATATCAGAACATATCAAATCATATTAAGTCATATCAAATCATATCAGATCATATCAAATTATATCAAACCATATCAAATCATATCAAATCATATCAGATCATATCAAATAATATCAATTCATATTAAATTTTTAGCCGTTTCAACCAAGAAGTTTATTATTCCCAGTGACTAAGTCATTAGTTTGACAAATCATTATGATATTTGCATTGTGCAAGGTAAATGGAGGAATACGTTCTGACATATCGCCAACTAAACTGAACTAAACCTCCTCAACCGATCGATAATTTAGAAAGCCACTTGAACGAGATGGAAATTGAGTGTGATTTTTGGACGTGGTTTTTGAATTTTTTTTAACTAGAACGAAATTATAAGCGTTGTGGTTGCTAACCCGAAACACAAAACCGAAATTCCTAAAGCAAAATCCCAATAAATGGAATGCGGAAAATTCGGGTTAACGTTGAAAACACGGTGCAAAATATTAACAGTTGAAAATACGTTTCATTACCAATCCTCAAAATAGCTGAGGACATTCATGTTGAAGTTTAGCCGCTGTTGACATACGAAAATTTTCTACTAATACACCAACGATTATGACCGGTCTGGCGGCATCAATGGGCCATTTTTTCTTTCGAAAGGGGCAATAATTTAACAGTTACTGATTATTGAGTTTGATCAATTTGCCCTACATCACACACGAAAGATTGAGAACAAAGAGTTTCAAATCTTTAAAATGATTTACACAAAACTGTTTATTAAAGATTTTGCTTTGAAATCTTTGATACTCGTAAATATGAATATAATTTTCTAGCGTTCCTTGATTTTCGACTTCTAAACAATTGTACGATGCATTTAAACACTAATTTACGTTGAATTGAAATTATCACAAAATTTTTATAAACAAAATAGGTATGTACAAAAACTTTGGCAGCTAAAATAAAAAACAAATCTCGTTTTTTTGTGGTAAATGAGTGCGTTTTATGTTATGCGTTGCATAATTGCAGTGCATCTAGAATATTAATGGCCTCATTGCTTTACAAATTTTGCGATATGACGTCATTTTATGTCGATGGTACCAATCTTTGACTATAAATGTCAATATAATCAAAAACATGATATGATTTTTTTTTGGAGAAACGTTAATCGCGGTGAAAATCCAGTAAATCCTATAAAAGTATCAATAAAAAATTACATAACGAGCTATTATTGGTAACGATTAATTTATTATAAAATATCCATTCAACATTTCGTTAAATCTTTTAATGTCAGTACATCTTACCAACATTACTGCCATCTACAATTCAGAAAAGAAACAATCAACATAAATTTGATGACGTATCAAGCATTACTGCCTGATACTCTAGGAACGTTGGTTGTTTGATGAAATGTTGTTAACAAGGTTTCGAATTATAATTTTTAAATGTTATTTATTCAGAATTTACTACTTTCTTTACCACGAATGACGTTTTACGAAAAGAAAAATAAAAAAAATATTTCCCTTGATTAACTAAACTGATATCTATAATTAAAGTTTGGAATCAGCGACATGTGTACTGAACCGTAGATGACTATAATATTCGTAATACGTTTTCGTGATTTAGATGTTTAACGAAAAGTTGAGATTATTGTACAATAGTTTTAAGTTTTTTCACCGCGATTAACGTGTCACGAGAATACATTATACAAAAATCATAACATTTATTTGATAATGCTGCCATCTATAATCGAAGATTAGAATCGCCGACATAAAATGATGTCAATCGGCGTGTTCAGTCCTACCAAAATGATAAAAATTATCATGATATTTTTTGTGACTCTAACTTCACTCCGTATAGTTTTATGTCAAACCCGACTGAACAACCAAATCGAAAAAATAATTATAAATTGATTCCGTACGTCAAAACATTGGTGACGCTGTCATAATAAAAATTTACTACTTTATTAATACCTAAGTGTCTTACAATAGTCTTCACATCTTTTCTTATCTAACAAAACAAACCCGGGCAATACATTGTAGTAATTCACATTAGCAGAGATTTGCAGATGATTGTGCTAAACAATTTCCCAAGTCGTTTCTAGGAACGTCGTAACATAAGGATTAACGATCATCTTCTCGTCCAATTCGTTAATACACGAATAATTGTAATCATACAACGTCATCTAATCAATCATTCAACTGGCCATATAAATTTATAACGAAATACATTAGAAATAAAATGTTCACAAATTTTGACAGCCAGAGTCAAAAATATTATTGGTTTTTTTGTGATAAATGAGTGCGTTTTATGGCAAAAGCTGATAAAAAATATCGAGATATTTTTTATCATTTTTGCCCGACTGAACACTAGGAATATCGCAAAATTGTTAAACCAATGAGGCGATTAGTGTTCTATGTGCACTGTGCTTGTCCACGACCATGACAAAACCAAAACGTGGGACCAAAACATTTCTGAAATTACTGTTCGAAATGACATTAAACTATAATTGAACGGAAATTAAAATTTTAATTGATTATTCTCTACATAATTAAAACAATTTGAAAGTTGTGAAATAAACGTTGAATTTGGACAAAATAATAAAATTTAAGCAACCCATTTCATTACTTTCAAGAATTGATTTTTAAATTTATACTGCGTACATGTCATTGGGAGTTAGTTCCGATGGTATCGTACTGAATGTATTAAAACAACAACAAAGTTAAAAATATTTTAACTCGAGTGAGGAACTAGTGGCGAGGCATAAAGCATTCCACGAAATTTGATTGGTTTGGAGTTCGGGTGTGAGTATGATGCTTTTTAGAAGCGATGTCATGTACGCAGCATTAAAGTTTGACTTCGGCGCAGTACGAGGGTAAAGTGTAAATATCTTAATACTATTATAGCACCATCTACGTTTAGACATAAATTGACGTTTTGCGCAAAAAATGAGAATATTGAAAGGTCATGATACAGAGAGCATTACCAGGCAGTACTGATTGCCACGACATTAAATTTATGTCGACAGTTTCTTTTCTGAACTATAGATGGCAGTTATGTTCGTAAAAAACAAAATAATTAAACCGAAATTAATTATAGTACCATCTATAGTCAAAGATTGGAACCGTTGACAATAACATGACGTCACATGGCAAAATATGTAAAGCAATAAGGCCATTATTATCTAGGCTTAAGAAAGAAACTAGACTAGAAAATTAGGAGCATTGTGTCTACAGTCTATTGCGTGTGATCTTTCAAAAAACTATACTATAGTTTTAATTTAATTCGGAATGTACTGACACTTGCTTGCAAATAACTACAAAAGTATGACAGATTTTGACTGTATTGTGAAACAGAGAGAGAGAGCGATGTTCCAATTTGTTTTAATTGTATTTGTCATATTTGCATCACATTTATAAGTTTAATGTAATTGTATGTGGGTATATGATAAGTTCAGTGCAACTACCGTAACCGGCAGTACTGCTTGATAGGCCATCAAACTTATGTCTACAATTACTTTTCTGAACTGTAGATGGCAGTAATGTTCGTAAAAGTACTTCCCATTTAGGAGTTTATCGTAAAGTTATGCATGTCTGTATAATGCATATCTAATTAATAAAATAATAAATTAATTATCATTGTATAATTTACCACTTTTACCATTTTTTCATCCGTTTCGCGAAGAAGGATTATACAAAAAAATCGAATCATTTATTTGATTATACTGCCATCTATAATCAAAAATTGGAACGGTAGACATAAATTGACGTCATATAAATTTTTTTACAGCAATGAGGCCATTGGTTTCTGTCGGTTGTCGGGAAAGATTAAATTAATAAAGTTGTATAATATTTAGGAAGCCGAAAAGTATTAATTTAGAATTTAATTTCAGGAAATCTCTAGATGCATGTGAAACAATAATTATCTTTGGTTGTAGTAAATTATAATTGTGTTGTCTTGTACGATCGCTAGGTGTCTGCAACCAGGTCGTTCCGACCTAAAACAACTACCTTTATTATCCATCCCTCTTATTATGTGTAAACAAACTCTAAGAATAGGATGGAGATAGGGTGGATATTGGTAATTTGTATTATCGAGTTTGGTTTTATAATTTTGCGGAGTACATGAAACAAGTTTTTTGAAAATTTATTATAACATTTAACACACAATGTTTTTTTTTTCGATATAACCTAAATATGTAAGTCAATTGATAATCTCGATCTCTGATCGCTATTTTATAAAACAACAATATATATTTTTAATCTGATTATTAGATTATTTAGTAGATCTTATCTCAGGTGCTAAAGGAACGCGACAAAGAAATTTTAAATCAATAACACGATCATGATCAACGGCTTGATATTTACTCTCTCTATAAAATACATAATCGCAACCATGATCAACTAATCTAGAAATTTTTTAAACTATCTGATAAATTATGCATAAATTATGATAAAAAGCTCAACCACACAAGTTGATCGACAGCAACAACATTATTAATATCAAGTTTTTTTTACTTTCAAGATCAATCGATCAACACACAAACCAATAATTTTATACTTTATTTTCTAAGATCGCGCAGCGTAAACATTTAATTACATATGTATGTAATGATAACGATTACACATGCACATGCATATATACTATACACACTCAACATTGATAATAATTTTCATTTCATGCATTTAAGCGTGCGAGCACAGCGCAATTTGGGTCAAACACGGGAAATTGAAAATGAAATTTCTCTTAATTGTCTTCTTGACAATTTGTGTTTTCAGTGGTTCGCCGATAAAATAAACATAAATAGGGTTATGTTGTGAATGAGCATAATTATAATATTATTATTGTTTATTATCATTTACAAAAAAATATTTTTTGTTTGTAGCGTTTGTTGATTTGTTGTTAAGACAAGAGAGCGTGGATAAAAGAAAAACACTTTCAATGTTTGTTAAAAAATGTACGCGCTTCAATGATGTGACGGCACGCGAGAAATTGGGTATGCGTTATTTATTTACCAAAACAAATCTTAATAAACATTATCTATGTATATGCTTTTGTGCATGATGATGCATTTTGTGTATATGAAAATTTATGCATTTAATTTTCATTTCATGTTTGTCAATAATCCTTTTAAATTATATTTTTTTGTATGGTGGTCAGCGATATTTAGTAATTACATAAAATGTAACAATTTTTTAAGATATTGGTTTCGAATGTCATATATTGTATATATGTATAATAACGAGGTCACAATATACAAAAAGAACACAAATTTTCCCTACCTTAATGCTATAAAAATGAAAATCGACTTTTCATCCATCTCTCTTACCTGCAACAAAAAAAAAGGAAAAAGTAATCGATTAGTATAAAATTATTACACTTACATAAAAATTTTAATTACTTATAAAACATCTCACTATCATTATTATGATTAGCATAAATTAGAAATTTTCTTCTGCATGGTTACCAATAATAAACATTTTCTTCTCATTTCATATACATGAAAAACTCGTTTACATACAGAATCATTATAAATATGTTTATGTATTCGTATTCGTATATACGAGTATATATAAATATGTCTCAAGCAGGCGAGATTAGGATCTAATAAATGATAACAAGAAAATGATAAATATTTTGTAATTTTCATACCAAACGACCTTTCCTAAATCATATTGAGACTATCAAAATATATAAAATTAATTTTAGAAACAACGCAATCAGTAATATTAATCTAACGATAAATTATCAAATGAAATGGAAAATGCCTAAGAAAATAAAGTTGATACTATAAAGTTGCATTATTTGTCGATTACATTTTTTATTGTTATTAGTTGTTACCAACTTCATGCTAATAAAAAGTGTTAGGGGCTGAAGATTGCGAAACCCGTAAAATTCACAGGAAATTAGGAAATATCACAAATTTCCATAAACCCAAATTGGTCGCAAAACCGCTCAGGGAAATAAACTGTAACCCGGAAAATGCACGAAAAGAGAATATCCATTAAAAAAATTCGAAAAATATTCCGATTCTTCTTATTCTACACCACTTATTTGTCACCAGCGCCAAATTGGTGAATTTGTGAACTAACGTGCTGGTAACAAAATTGTTAGTCCAAGACATTTCAAACGATATGTCACATGATTGTATTCTAAAGAATAAAGTGTAATTGATTCCAGCGCCACAACGGTAGTTTTGAGAACTATAAATTTCCAGAAAGAAAATTGGTCGCAAAACCGTTTAGATAATTAAACTATAACCCGTAAAATGCACGAACAATTAAAATCGAGAATATCCATTAAAAAATTCGTCACAAAAAATATTTCGATTCTTCATTGAATATATATTCTATACCATTAATTTGTCACCAGCGCCAAAGTGATAAATTTGTGAACTAAAGTGCTGGTAACATAATCGTTAGTCCAAGACATTTCAAACGATATGCCACATGATTATATTCTAAAGAGTAAAGTGTAATTGATTCCAGCGACACAAAGGTAGTTTTGAGAACTACAAATTTCCAGAAAGAAAATTGGTCGCAAAACCGCTCAGGGAAATAAACTGTAACCCGGAATGCATGAAAGAGAATATCCATTAAAAAAATTCGAAAACTATTTCGATTCTTCATATTCTACACCATTAATTTGCCACCAGCGCTAAAGTGGTGATTTTGTGAACTAAAGTGCTGGTAACAAAATTGTTAATCCACGACATTTCAAACGATATGCCACATGATTGTATTTTAAAGAGTAAAGTGTAATTGATTCCAGCGCCACAACGGTAGTTTTGAGAACTATACATTTCCAGAACGAAAATTGGTCGCAAAACTGCTGAGAGAATTAAACTATAACCCGGAAAATGCACGAACAATTAAAATCGAGAATATCCATTAAAAAATTCGTCACAAAAAATATTTCGATTCTTCATTGATTATATATTCTATACCATTAATTTGTCACCAGCGCCAAAGTGGTGAATTTGTGAACTAAAGTGCTGGTAACAAAATTTGTTGGTACAAGACATTTCAAACGATATGTCACATGATTGTATTCTAAAGAGTAAAGTGTAATTGATGTTAGCGCCACAACGGTAGTTTTGAGAATTACAAATTTTCAGAAAGAAAATTGGTCGCAAAACCACTCAGAGAAATAAACTGTAACCCGGAAAATGCACGAAAAGAGAATATCCATTAAAAAAATTCGAAAAGTATTCCGATTCTTCATATTCTATACCACTAATTTGTCACCAGCGCCAAAGTTGTGAATTTGTGAACGAAAGTGCTGGTAACAAAATTGTTAGCCCAAGACATTTCAAACGATATGCCACATGATTGTATTCTAAAGAGCAAAATGTAATTGATTACAGCGCCACAACGGTAGTTTTGAGAACTATAAATTTCCAGAAAGAAAATTGGTTGCAAAACCGTTTAGAGAAATTAGCTATAATCCGGAAAATGCACGAACAATTAAAATCAAGAATTGGTGAATTTGTGAACTAAAGTGCAGGTAAGGTAACAAAATTGTTAGTCAAAGACATTTCAAACGATATGTCACATGATTGTATTCTAAAGAGTAAAGTGTAATTGATTCGAGCGCCACAACGGTAGTTTTGAGAACTACAAATTTCCAGAAAGAAAATTGGTCGCAAAACCGCTCAGGGAAATAAATTGTAACCCGGAAAATGCACGAAAAGAGAATATCCATTAAAAAAATTCGAAAAATATTCCGATTCTTCATATTCTATACCATTAATTTGTCACCAGCGCTAAAGTGGTGATTTTGTGAACTAAAGTGCTGGTAACAAAATTGTTGGTACAAGACATTTCAAACGATATGCCACATGATTATATTCTAAAGAGTAAAGTGTAATTCATTCCAGCGCCACAACGGTAGTTTTGAGAACTATAAATTTCAAGAACGAAAATTGGTCGCAAAACTGCTGAGAGAATTAAACTATAACCCGGAAAATGCACGAACAATTAAAATCGAGAATATCCCTTAAAAAATTCATCACAAAAAATATTTCGATTCTTCATTGATTATATATTCAATACCATTAATTTGTCACCAGCGCCAAAGTGGTGAATTTGAGAACTAAAGTGCTGGTAAGAAAATTTTTGGTCCTACAAATTTCAAACGATTCTAAAGAGTAACGTGTAATTGATTCCAGCGCCACAACGGTAGTTTTGAGAACAAGGGTGCTTCAACTAAATTTCTGACATTCTTCAAGATCTTTTCAATGATATGCGACACGTGTATATTCACCAGTGCCAAAACGGTGGACTTGTCGTAAACCTTTAAAAAACAATATGCTACACAAATATATCAGAATTAGAATAACGTATCTGTTATTAGTGTCACAATTTGTAATTTGGAATGCTCCAGTTAAATTTGTGGTTGTTATAGAGTGATAAATGTAATGATAAAAATGAAACCGCCTTCAGCGCCACAATGGTAATTTTGAGAACTATAATTCATCACCTAAATACCAGCCGCAAAACGATGAATTTGCGAACTAAAGCTGATTGCTTTTCCAATACCTTTCATGATTATATGAAAATTAGAAAAATGCAACTGCTTCCACCGCCACAATGGTAGTTTTGACTACTAAGGTCTGCAGCAAAATTTACGTCATTCTTCAAGGCGTTTCCATCGATGTACGACAAATATAAATTTTATCATAAACGAAAAATTAGCTGCCAGCGCCAAACCGATTAATTTAAGAACTATAGTGTTATCGTTAAAATAGTGTGTGATTCCAGATCTTTCAAACGAGATACTACACGAGTATATGGGTTCAATGTAAAGCAATATGATGGTATTGTGGTAAAATTTCCTGTTTTTGAAATATCATCGGTACAGACATCTGTCCCTTCAGACGGACGGACAAACCTTTTTTTGTAGTTTTGGGATCAAGGACCTTCAAAACGTCGAGAAACATGTTATTGGGCCATGATCATTTTTGACATTTTTATCAGGATTTCAATAACTTAGTGTTACAGATCGAAGTTAAAAAATTACTAAGAATGAGCTGCAGCTACCGGGAGAATCAAAGGTGATGGGCAGTAAATCTCCTATTGATAGGTAGGTTAGCAACGAATTGAATAAGCTGAACGCAACCGCGGCCGTATTACGAGGATGGTCACAGAGCATATTGGATTGGTAAACCTTCTACGACTATCTGCTTTGGAGGCTGACCCCTTGGTCTCCGCTGCAGATCTTACGACAAGTGAAGAAGTGCATACGGAAATTTTACCACGGAGATACCATACCATACGGAGATTTTACTGAAATAGTACCAAGAGATGCAAAATGAATGCAGATGGTAAATATATAAGGCGGTAGTAAGCCGGCGGAAAAGAATAAGTATGGCAAAAAAAGCGGCATATGTGAGATGAGAGAGGTCAGGCCAACCGCAAAGAAAGAATTGAATTGTGTTTCGTTGGATGAACTTAAACGAGAAACCAGAGCCTAAGGTGCCGCTTAAGTGGAAAATAAAGAGACCTTTCAACGTGAATGACACAGAGTTGCAGGCGATATTCTGACGACGGTGTAGCATCGGCTTTGAATATTGTTGGTATAATCCCTATAGACATACTGGTGCTAAAGCGTCAGAAGAGGGTGAGAAGCAAATGACAGATCTTGAACTAAGACATTTGAGGCGTAGCAGAGCAGATGAGAACAACAGGACATGGAAAGATGAGCAGCCAGATTAACAAAAGAGAAGAACGGGTCTCAATCCGCTATTTCCCAGAGGAACAAGGTGATGTGTGTCACACAACATTATATGGCAAAGGTTTTTTAGAATGAAGGAGGAAGTTCAACTCTGCGATAGAAGAGGTCACGTGTAGCCTGATATAGCTTACCATGAACATGCAGCATGGCAAGGGGGCACATGCTCAGCGGACCTATAAACCAATATCTATAGAGGAGAAGTAGTATAAAATATAAATTAAAAAACGAACCGCAGTCGGCAGCTCTTGTTTTTGTTTTTTACTGTTCGGTTGCCTTTGATTTTTATAAGTCGAACTTTGTTATTCGAAGTAATAAGCGTAAAACGTTTTCCTCCGACTAGTTTAAAGAATCTGAACAAAATGGTCAACGTTTTCAATAAGAAACACATTTTCCACAAAATGGCAGTACTTGAAAGAAATTCATGTTTGAAAAGAGCTCGCGAATAGGAAAAATTCATTTTTGAAAAGGAAATGTGAATTCTTTACAATTACCGCCATCTTGCCTGAAAATTTGGCATCACGCTTTTCGATTATTTTAATTTCTCTTTGTTTTACGTTTATAGCATGAATTGATAGATTGGTTGGATAGAGTTAGAAACATTCTAGAGTTAGTGAGTTTTCACTTGCGGACAGTGCTCAATCTACAACTCAGTAGCAATCAATCATAGAGAATAAGCTCAAAATGTGTGTTGCGTAACATAACTTCAGCCGTTTGTAAAAACATATTTGGATTCGAACAAAACTAAATTTATTTAAATTGGGAATTTAATATTACGTTTGAATGAACTTAGAGACGGGATTAATGCTAGCCTTCAAGCTCCATACATATAAAACCGAACTTCTACACGGAATTTAGACATTTGGTAAGTAGAGAGTGATTTTTTACAAAATTAGTAGAAAGATGTTGACTGTCTTTTTCGATAAATTGAACTGAAGAAAAAATTTAATTTTAGGGTTTGAAAAATTTTAGAATACATTTGAGAAAAAGGTTGCAACTTGAAATAAATAATAGGTAGGGAAAAAAGTTCGTGGCTTTTTTCCCGGTAGATGGCTTTACATTCATATATCTTAGTAATCATTGATCGTATCGGGCAATTCTGTATTGTATATTTGAAAGGTGACGTTTTAACTTGTACTTTGACATACAAATCATTAAAATCGGTGAAGTGAATAAAAAGTTACAACATTTTAAACATGGAGATAAATAATGAAAAAATTCGATATATATATTTTACAATTTTATTACGACAAAGCTAAAAACGCGGCCAGGCTTGCGAAAAAATTTGTGCTGTTTATGGAGAGAAGGTGCTTTATCAAAATCAGCAGCAAAGAAATGGTTCAAGCGCTTTCGTTCTGGAAATATGGATGTCAAAGATGCACCTCGCTCTGGTCGACCAATCAGAAGACCGGTAGATATAAGCAGCCATGCAATTGGTAAAGAACTAAATATTAATCACAAAACAGTTTTAAACCATTTGAAAATGGCTGATACAAAAAAAAGCTTAACGTTTTGGTACCATATGAATTAACAGTTAAAAATTTAATGGACCGGATTTCTATCTGAGAAACGATGCTGAAACGGAACGAAATCGAGCCATTTTTAAAGCGAATGATTACTGGTGACGAAAAGTGGATAAGATACGACAACGTTGTGCGAGAAAGATCATGGATGAAGCGAGGTGAATCTTCATCAAAGCCAGAATTGACGCCAAGAAGGGTAATGCTGTGTGTTTGGTGGGATTGGAAAGAAATCGTGCATTATGAGGTGCTGCCATCAAGCCAAAAGATTGATTTTAATCTGGTAAGCAATTCATTTAAAACTTCCAGAATTGACCAGCAGAAAGAGCATTGTGTTCCATCATGATAACGCTAGACCACATCATTGATGACCGGGCAGAAACTGAGATAGCTTGGCTGGGAAGTATTGATGCACCCACCATATAGTCCTGACTTTGCACCATCGGACTAAGATTTGTTCCGGTTCATGTAGAACCATCTTAATGGTTTTATATTAAATTCAAAAGCGGCATGCGAGAATGAGTTGTCCGATTTTTCGCCTCTAAACTACAGAAGTTCTACAGTGATGGGTTCATGGCTCTACCAGAAAAATGGCAAAAGGTCATCGATCAAAATGGCATATATTTGGTTTAATAAAGTTCATTTGAAATAAGAAAATTCTTTGTTTCAATGTCACCCAAAAAGGCCACGAACTTTTTCCCTAACCCTTTATATTTCGGCCTGCTTTTAAAAGTTCATTATCAACTGGATTCAATAAAAACGTCAAACAAAGATTGTAGTAGATTAAAACTTTTTACTCTCTTTTCCCCTTTGGAAGGCATTCAGAACCAGTATTTTCGATGTACGAATAACGGCAGATGGAATTCTATTTAGAGTTATAATTCTCCTTTGATGGTTAATATCCTCTATTTAAACAACTTTAGTATCTAAAGTGATGTACCATAGACAGCCACTACAAATGACACCTAAATCCTTTCATAAACGAATACTGTTTAGTGGAAACTGACTCTCCACAAAAAATGTTCCGAGCTAAGTTACATTTTCTAAATATTACATACCATATACTAAATATTCACTAGAAGGTGTTGCCATATTAAAATATTGAAATAAACTTCAATTGCTCAGTTAATTCGGTAAAAATAAAATAAACCATTCGTTTGTCGAAAGATGGCACGTGGCGGAAACATTTGAAACTGAACGAGCTATGCCAAAATGACGCGTGATTTTTATTATTACGAAATGGCATTGAAGGATGGCTAATTTAATTTTTATTTTTTCCGCTAGCTGGGGTTTCCAACTTTTACAATCGACAATAATGATTACATTTCCCTAATTAGAATTTAGTCATTTTCCAAAAGATGGAAGTGGGCGCAAATATATTGTCAAAGTATAGGTAAGGTTTACGACACGCTATGTGCGTAATGTTTCAAACAATTGGAAACTACAATAGCTATGACACCTGTTGTTATTTTAGCTTTATTACATTTTATACTAGTGACATCTATTGATGTAATGTTAGATGAACTGATGGAAGTACGTCAGAATTTGGTGAAATTTTGACATTGCGATAATAAAAACAATAATTGAAATTTTATTTTACAAAAAGAAATGAGAGATAAACGAAATCGAAAGAATAAAATTTTTGTTTTCAAAATATTGAATTAAGCTAAGGCTGCTAGATCGAGAAAAATTATTTAGTTTTGTGTTGTGATCACCCAATTAAACCCAAAGCCAACTACAATTTTGGTCATAAATAGAGTAAATTTTGCAAATATGCCAAAAATAAATATTTATCATAGCCAATTTTACGAGTGGGCAGGCAGACTTCTGTATGCCGTTTTGTTGATGCATGTAACAAAAATTAATATGTTTCTAAATATGGCACTTTCTCGACCAACGTCCATGTGATATCAAATTAATATTTGTTTTCGAAACATGTATAGGCGGTCTGTTTAGGTGTGCAATCTATTGTTTTCTTGAAAACGGCCTATAGTAATCGGTTTTGCGGAAATCGTGGTTAGAAGATCTTTGAGACGAATTTGCACCAAAATAAAATTACTCGTGAGAACAAGAACACAAATTGACCGATAAACCGGTTTTCGCGAATAAAACAGACCTTGAGCTGAACGTTGTTTACAGTGTGTAAACTAATAGATTAAATATCTCATCTATTCACATCATATGCTTGTTATGCGTTGGTTCAATTCTGAACTGAACTTTTGTACAATCTTATTATGATTAAAACCGTTATATGTTTATAATACAAATGTTTTTGTTAAATTTAATTGTTATTTCTGGTACCGGCACGTTTGTCTTGGCTGCTGCAGCTTATTATTTCGCTCGTTTCAACGTCTCCTGTTGATTGAATTTCGGATGAAACGTTTGAATCAATTTTTGTTAATAATTTACATATATTCATAAAACATAACAAAATTTCTAAAAAAATCATAAATGTATTATAGAGGAGGTAGATAAATACCGAAACGATGAAAATTATCATGAGGTTTTTAGGAAAACAAAAATTGTAGGTAGCTTAATACCCAATCGTTTCAAATTATCATTTTTAAAGCGAATTCTATCATTGCAAGATTTTTCTTTTCCAAGCGAACAGTTTTTAATGCTTTATAATGGATTCGGCAATGAAAACGAAATTCTTTGAAAATTACGGGTCATTTTTTCATAAATGAGTAGACGTTGGTCGTGGTTCTTGTTAGCGACGAGTAGACGATGAACAAAACAAACAACCTAGCCGTAAAGTTATTGAAAGGTTGGGCCATCCATAACCCTCTCGATGGCGAACTGCTGAGAAAGAAATGTTACAGTTCACGTTTAAAAGTCCTTGTAACAATTTGCCAGTATAGATATCGAAAAATCGAAAAATTTATTTTTCCATTTGAATACAACGATCCGATTGTACACAAAATTATGAATACATTTACATCAGAAGGAAACGAAAGCAAGTAATTCGAAGAGTAATTAACAATTTTAAGCGAATACCAAAATGAATATGAAGTAAATGCGCCGTGTCTGTTCCTTAAATGTTTAAAAGTTTACAGACAGGTAATCTTTGTGTGGAAGATGAACCTCGTGAAGGGCTCCCGAAATCATCGACGCACGACACAAATATGGCTTTCGTGAAAGAAAAAACACGAAGAAGCGTGCTTACCACGAATTTTGATTGATGATGAAATAAAAGGAATTTGCACATTTTATTCAACAATTTCTAGAAAAATTGAGAAATAAAAATTTAGCCAGCCAATTTAGCGATCTTTAGTTAGACCCCTCGTACTTGCAACGATCGTGAATGCCACTTCAGCAGGAACACCATGCACTATAAATTTTGACTCCTCGTTTTTCGTTTTTATAGGGAAACGCAGAAGGTGAATAAAACAAGCAACCTACTATAAGAACGAATTATTTCAGCGAGGTTTTAAAGTCCTGAGCGGGGGATGTTGTACCATCACTATTTTCGACTTTCGACTTAGTTTACGCTCATTTTTTACGAGTAAAATTTCAGTCCATTTCACTTCTAAAATTACATATTTTCTAATGAGTTCTCAGCTTGCTCGTGGCCAAACATCATTTCCATTTAAATGGCCTAAAGCTTCGTCAAGAATTGGAGCCTACAATTTTTTAATGGAGCATTCGATTAGGCCATAATGCGCCTAAAATTATTTGTATGTCAATTGATCTTGTTTTGCGTTCCAATTTAAGTTTTGGTCCGATTTTTTATTTGGGTTCTGCTAGCTTGGAGGTGGAAAAGCCTAACCATTTTAGAACTAGCAGACCAAAAGGTTTTTAATATGGGTTCCGCAAACTTTTTCTAGAGCTAGCAGAACCCATCATTTTAGTTGGAAGGGATGGGGTCCAACATTTTTTTATAGAGCATTTAATTAGCTTAGGGCCGTTTAAAAAGGGTTAGTTGCAACAATTTAGAAAATTGAACTGAAACTTGAAGATGATCAGATGACATCAAAGATCTAATCTTTGCCAAAGTTGGAGGAAGTCATTAACAACATCCCGCACCATGACATTAAAATCATCGAGAGTAATTTTAATGCAAAAAATCGGTAGGAGTGCCGAAAATCATCTTAGTTGTATGAAGTCCGTTTTTTTCCCATAAGAGAATCCACAATGTAACATGGAGATCGAATGATGGAAGATCGGAAAACCAAATCGATCACGCCAAGGTATCTAAGAGATACTCCACCGGCGTATCCGACGTTAGATCTTACAGAGATGTATACATGGACAGCAATTATTTGCTTGTCATGTTCATATATATAAGTGAAAACTGCCATCTACGTTTAAGAGACAAGCATAAAATTACGTTCGATGGAGTAACAAGGAAGAAACTCCTCCTAATATCCAGGAGCAGTGGCACGCCATACAGTCAGCCATAACTCCCGCGGCGCAGAACACTATCGAAAGAGACCTCCGGGACTGTTTTAACTAAACCCAGGCATCTTACTAAAGACTTCCACCCCAGAAGTAGATGGAGAGCTGAGAACAAACGTGGTTGGTGCTCTGTCAGTATGGTAAATCTACTTCTAAAACCTGCTAAATCAGAATGATGAAGTGATCCCCATTAGAGCAATTGCCACTTCTGGTGAAGACGTCTTTGTCGAGTATACCACAGTGGAGGAAGTATTTGTAAATTGAAAAATGGAAAGATTGATTAAGTCAATTTGAGACCAAGAAGAGTTGTTGAACAATTAGAAGACCGTGCGATACGTTGTACTTGCCAGACTCGTCTCGCTCACCGAAAACATTATTGACAACTATCAATGTGGCTTTCGACCAAACCGATCGAAATGTAAATTAACAACACTTGGGTTTGTATCTGGAATTACCTATAATTGAAGGCACTGCATCAAACTACTTTTTAAATAAAAGCTGGTGTTCGATCAGGGGATGTACTCGCGCCTGTGCCGTTCAATTTGGCGCTTGAGCTCGTGGTAAGGAAAAGCAGCATTGAAACTTCGCGCAGTATATTTAATAATTGAGGCCGAATTCTTGGATATACAAATGTTATCATGCTTCTTGGAAGAAGACCTAGCGATATCTAGGACAACTTTATATAGCTCGATTGCTACGCGATAGACTTGGTTTAGAGGTAAACAGTAGCAAAACCAAATTTTTAGCAACACCCAGGAGTATCACCATGGCAAATCTCGGAATCGGCGACAATAATTTTGATAGCGTTGAAAACTTTAAATGCCTCGGGTCATTAGGCAGAAATAAAAGCCAGAATCATTGCCGGACAACGAGTTTTCTACCCCCAATCAAGGTTATTGCGATCTAAATATATATATCAGTGGTGCAAGTGCGCACTTTTTAAACCACTCATAAGACTTGTCCTGGTTTTCAGAAGCGAGAGCTGAACCCTGAGCTCCAACAATCGAAGATTGTTATCTACCCTCGAAAGAAAAATAATTCATTCCATTTTTCGTCCAATTAAAGTTGCACAAAACGAATTCGAACGAACCACGAGATAACGCAACCTCTCGACGGTAGCGATATCAACGGATTCATCGAATCCAATCGAGTTAGATGGCTGGGACACGTTGCAAGGTCCACACAACAACATATGATTAATAAAGTGTTCCAACAACAACCAGCTAGTGGGTGGAGGACCATATTGCAGGTGCCAAATCATTTCATGGGATGTGAAAGCTAGAGAGAGAAAGAGGTAAAGAGAAAAACGTTGTCGACGAGTACCAGTTGAATCCATAATTAGAACACCATGCACAGAGAGCGGAATTTCCCACTTCAGTGACACTTAAAATAATAATTACCAAATAAAAAAAATGCCATTAAAATGTAAAATACAGGGAAATGTGACTCGGATCCGCGAGCTAGGTGGAATTAAAAAATTGGGCCCATATATCGAACTATTCCCGTATTGAGCATCCTTGGTGATGTAAGATTATCAGTAAACAGTTCGTGCCTTGTGGCCTTAATACGTTAAATTTATCGAAATTAACATATAACCCAGCAACTAATAAATTCGAATTAGGCCGAAGAGTGATCGTTGCACCAACCGAGTTTAAAGAAATTTAACCTCAGTTCTAACACATTTCTTCTTACACTCCGGTTGCCTTAATTACGACCACCTAATACCGAAATAACCCGAAATAATGGTAAAACAGATACCAATCAGTAAAACGTGATCTGTATTTTTTAAACAAATCTAGTAATCTAGCCAAAACAACATGCATTTCAATGCGTCACTTGATTACGACCAGTAGTGAATAGTTGGTGCTTGTGGTAAGAACAGCAAAACTTTTATCTTAATTAGCGTTAATTTAGTATTTTTAATTAAATTTATTATTACAATGATTTTAGGAAAATGGGTAGCGGAAAGACGCTTTCGGTAGGCAAAAAAGCAAAAAATCGAAGTTCTCAAGCAAAAAAATTGGTAGGAGTAAAATTGTAATTGGATCTTTCCAAGAAAAGGACACATTGCAGAGGCTACAATACCCAGCTTCTTTCTTCTTTGAATGCATCACGCAATGCAAGCCGATTGAAATTAGTCAAACATCACATGACATGGAAGCAAGAGTGGTACCGAGTTGCATTTTCGGACGAAAATAAATTTAATTTGGAGGGCCGTGATGCATGTCAGTTTTGTAATGCTTTGGGAACCATTTCGTACTACGGAACAATTGACTTGGTTTTTCCTAGCACGAAAATGACTGCACTTTCGTAAAAAGTTATCTTGGAAGAGGCTATTCCAAGCATTATTGAAGGCTGGATTAGAGATGAAGGTGTGTCATTGCTGCCATGCCATCAAGGGTAGTATATATATGGAGGAGGCAAATAATATGAAGATAAACTTTCATTGATAACAGCTATTCAAATTGTCTGGGATAAAATTAGTCTAAATTATTTGGTCGCTCTCTACGATTCGATGCCTTCACGAATTTTCCAAACTATTTATGCAAAATGGACTAAAAGCAATGAAAAAAATAAGCGTATTACAGTGCTAGTTGTTTTTCGAAAATCTACTGGATGTTTTAGACTAGATTACTAGATTTTGCAATAAGATGGTGGTCTTACTGTTGGTATCTGTTTTACCGTTACTTGACAAGTAGAGTGATTGACATTTGAAATCAATATAATAAGTGGTCGTAATTAAGTGAAACGGAGTGTAGAATTTCAATTCCCTCCTTCTTAGCATTTTTCGTAATCAGATACAGACGAATAAAGACGAGTTTCGTCCAACATAAATATAAAATTCGAAAAGAGTGCCCAATAGCACGGTTAAACCTAGTTTACCCAGAAAAAACATTTGAAATAAAGGGCCGTTAAATTTTAAGGGCCGACGTTGAATGTGAACCACACCTAAACGTCAAGTTTTTTTCTGCATTTAATTTGACATTTCTCAATTTCAGACTAGCTCAATTTGAACCATGGAAAGATACACAATCGAGCAACGCGTTAAAGTTATTCAGGCATATTATGAAAATGGGCGTTCAAATCAAAATGCATATCGTGCACTTCGTGATTTTTTCGGTCAATTTAATCGTCCAAATGTGCGTACAATCGGAAAAATCGTGCAAAAATTTGAGCAAACCAGGTCTGTAGGAGATTTTAAAACACCAGTGCATGCTCGTACAGCTCGTACAGCTGAAAATATTGCTGCTGTTCACGATAGTGTGGCTGAAGAGCCGTCCACCTCAACTCGTCGTCGTGCCCATCAATTGCACCTCTCACGCTCGTCTTTGATGAACATTATGCATAAAGACTTGTATTTACAAGCTTATAAGGTGCAATTGACTCAAGAACTAAAGCCTCTTGACCATTCCTAACGTCTTCAGTGGTCAGAATGGTGGCAAGAAATGGCAACAGTGGATGATCAATTTTCGAAGAAAATCATTTTCAGTGATGAGACACATTTTTACCTCAGTGGATTCGTCAATAAGCAGAATTGCCGCATTTAGGCGAATCATAATCCAAGAGTGATTGTCGAAAAACCAATGCACCCACAAAGAGTGACTGTTTGGTGCGGTTTATGGGCTGGCGGCATCATCGGGCCGTATTTTTTCCAAAATGAGGCCGGTCAGGCAGTTACTGCGAATGGTGTTCGCTATCGTGGGATGATAACGAACTTTTTATGGCTCGAATTGGAAGATATGGATGTGGACGATATGTGGTTTCAACAGGACGGTGCCACTTGCCACACAGCTAACGAAACAATGGCTCTTTTGCGCGACAAATTCAATGGCCGTGTTATCTCACGTGGTGGCGATGTCAATTGGCCGCCAAGATCATGTGATTTGACACCGTTGGACTTCTTTCTTTGGGGTTATTTGAAAGGAAAGGTGTAAGTCGATAAGCCAGCAACAATTCAAGAGCTAAAGGATGAGATAATTCGGCACATTAACGGCATAGAACCTCCTAAGCGTCATCGAAAATTTGGACCATCGGGTGGAGGTGTGCCGCCGAGGTCGCGGCGACCATTTGGCCGATATTTTGTTCCATACATAATTGAACCATATCATATTATCATAATAAAAAGAATTGACAATAATTACGTAAATAATTTGTGTTTTATTCAAAATCAACATCGGCCCTTAAAATTTAACCACCCTTTATAACCCTAAGTATAACGTAAATCAAATCTCAACGTGTCACGAGTTAAATTTGACCAATAAAGGATAGTGCACTACTGCACAACATTAGTAATTTGAGTTAAAAACTCAAAAAGGATCATAGTATGAATAAGTTCCAAACCCCTATACCGGGGATTTTTTTAAACTAAAATTTTCAAATATCTCGGAAAATGAGGACTCTACGAAAAAAATGTCCATTATCAAAACTCAATCATTCCGGAGGGACATACATTAGGAACCCCTATTTTTTATTGCTGATTCGGATTCTACGGCTCAAAGTATTTAGGATTTCTTTAAAACATTTTTTTCGATTCATGATACATGTATAAATGATAGTATTCGGTCGCGTGCTTCATTTTACCGGACTGTTTTACCGCTGGATCGGTAGAGCTGGTCCGGTAAATTGGCCTGCCAGATCACCAGATCTTACTTCGCGAGACTTCTTTTTGTGGGACTATTTCAACGACAAAGTTTACCAACAAACACCAACAACACGTGATAATATGATTGAGCGAATCAGAAATGCTTGTGACGAAATTCAAGCAAACGCGCTTCTCAGTTGTGTACATTTATTTGAAATGCGGATTAATAAGTGAATTGAAGTCGAAGGCCACCGTTGTGAGCACTTAATTATTTAATTAAAGGAGGATGAGGCGAGGGGACCCATGTAAATCAAGCACCGAGCGAGGGACTCATGTTAATCAAGCACTCCGAAGGGAACAGAAAACTACTACGTCCACGTCGTTGTTCCTGAGTTACGCTGAAAGTAGTTTATTCACCAGCCAATTGTCGTTTTTCAGTAATTAAAAATTTAAGAAATACAATTTGTTTAAGACTAATTTCGAGTATTTACATTGAAAACGTGTTAATTTTAATTCAAACGTATTGCAGAATCATATGCGTTCGCAGTAGAAGAAATCGGAAAAATAATAATATCGATATTACAGCGCCATCTATCGAGATAAATATTTTAGAGAAATCCTACGTACTTTAAGCCGTAGAATCCGAATCTGCAATAAAAAATAGGAATTCCTAATGTATGTCCCCCCCGGAATCATTGAATTATATCTGTACCCCTAGATCAAGTTTGATTACATTCACATAACCATCTTATCAATCCTAAGTCAACCACATACGATTTGTTAAATCGCGACACCCCGGCAGTAAAATGAGCAATAACTTGTTCCGTCAATATTTTGTTATTTTCGTTTTTACTTAATCGCAATTAAATTAAAATTTATGTAATACATT
This sequence comes from Nephrotoma guestfalica, assembly GCA_963691935.1. Lineage (NCBI taxonomy): Eukaryota > Metazoa > Arthropoda > Insecta > Diptera > Tipulidae > Nephrotoma > Nephrotoma guestfalica. The sequence continues at coordinate 147,847,804 of OY829915.1, forward strand.
TGGTGCGGTGCAACAGCTAAATTTAAAGAAGCATCGAACATATTGAAAGAGACTCGTGTTTATAATACTCGTATATATATAAGAATCCATGGATCTATTTTCAAATCGAGAAAAGCAAAAAAAAAAAATAACGAGATAAGAAAAGTAAAAATATAAAAGCAGTGGAAGTAAACATTAAGAAGAAGTTGCAAATAAGAAGTCAACAACAACGACGACAACGACGGCAACGAAAACTACTGATTTCATTTTTCTTAAAATCGTTCTATATCAATGGCTTGGTGGGTATATAGTATATGTGTACAACACAGTGCACAATATTCACGGTGTATAATATTCTTTTTATTTTCAACTTTGCGATTTTTTTTTTATGAAATGCAAAAATAAAACGATTATGGTATGCAGCCTTGAATCCGTTCGGTGCACTTTTTAAAAAAAAAAAAAAATTTTGCAAATACATTTGTGTGTGTACGCGAAGAAAACTAAAAAAATAAAAAAAATTTATAAAAATATCCCCACTCGTTGAATGAGGTTGTGTGCATCACGAGGTGCTGGTGGCTGGCTGCAAGACAGAGATCGAACTACTGCGATGTGTGCACAAATTCGCATCGTAAGAAATCGCGAATCCATAAGAATAATATTTTATGTATAATACAGCTGCATTTTTGGCGCATGCGATTTTTTTTTTTTCATTTTTCTAGATTTGTTTTTATTATTTGCCAACATTTTATACTAACCTCTAACAATTTGTATAAATATATTTTATATATGTATAGATAATAATTTTTTGTTTGTTTTATAAAATCTTACAATCATAATAATTATAAATATTCTTAATTAATTTAAAAAGATTCTAAAAATATGCATTGCGTACATATTTTTTTATTTGGTAATTCTAAGTAAAGCACTGGGTGGGTGCGATACGCTATATTCTCACCTCTGGGCAAACTAATTTTCTTCACATACCTGTAAAGGGTTGAACCGAATTATTTAGCACACGCAAAATAAACAAAAAGTCTAATTGATTGATTTTGATTAAATCACCAAATGCACCAGATTCTCGAAAGTTGATAGGAGGCCTTGTATAACTTGTGCAAATTGCAGTGCACACTCCGCGGTGTTGTTGTTGTTGTCGTCGTTTATTTTCACAATTCTAATTCTAAATTGCACACGATTATTATGCCTATTCATTAAAACTGATAACTATGTATGTACGTATGTATACGATATTTCATACAGTTTTATAAATACGAGTAACTTAAATGCAATTTATATATTTTTTCTATTAGATAATTTTCAGTTTTTCTAGGTCTAGGCCGAATCGAATTAAATGCAGCAATATGCACATTATATGTATATTACTCGTACATAGAGTGCAATTATTCTTGTTTGTCTGTCGTTATAATATTTACTATTACAAGTATGTACATTAGATTTTTTTTTATCTTGAACGTTTTCGTTTTCGCTTAATTTTTACTTTACACACGGATCTTAGAAAATTGGGTGTGCGACTGCTGGATGCTCATGTGATATTATTTAATGCTTTAATATTCTATTGAACATGCTTAATGCAAATATATGCGCAGTTGAAGGTTTTTTACTTGTATCATAATTTGATTTGATTTAATGTTAATCGTTCGTAGGAAAGTTAGTACGGTGTTCGGTTTTGGAAGCTTGGCACAGATTCGATTATTGGCAATGTCAAACGAATTGGAGGTGTTATACCAGAAGTTCCGTCAGCCGCATCATGAAATAAAAATTGCACAAAAATAAAATTGTGACGTGCTACCTATAGCTGTGATGAACTAGTACATTATTCAACGAGCCTATAACGATGGTTGTTATTCACGAGGATATGAAGTTTACAGTTTTGGGTCGTAAATCATCCGAATTACAGCCATTATATTCAAGTAGAATACGTTATACAGTCTAACCTTTCCAATCAGACCACCATTCGGACCAAACAGAGGTGGTCCGTTTATGGAATAAAAAAATAAGATTAAATAAAAAATCGTAACCAATTTCCTGACCAATTTAATTCTTTTTCAATTAGTTTTTTTTCAAATTTTTGAAAAAAATGCATTTTCTTTCAATTTTTTTCAGTTTTTTGCACTTCTAAAAACGAAATGATCTGTTTGGGTTCCGCTTCTTCAAAAATACAAAAATAATCGATTCATCTGCATCGAATGACGAACTTTCAGATACTGGTTCTACACCCATTTGTAATGATAATTACAACATTTTCTTCCCATCCCGCCCCATCCGAGATACTTATTTTCAGATTCACTTGTTTCGACGATTTCTAATTCTAACTATACTGTTATATCGGTGAACCCCGCTTTCCTGAAACCAATCGAAATTGTTTCAGGTGAAATGCTAGTGAAGTTTATCCAAATTAAACCAAAAAATACAACAACAACATACTTATTGTAATAGTATTGGTGAAAGTAAACATTCAGGCGAACTTAAATTGAGTAATTTAGAGGATATGTGATTTTTTAATTGGCCTTAGATACATTCCAAAGTCATTCTAAGTATTTTCTAAGCATTTAGCATGAACTTCAGTGATACTGGTGGACCATTGAAACAAAAAGGAGTGTTCGAAGCAAGTTATATGAATTTCGGATTGGTCTGACAGGGTGTTCCATGAGTTTTAAAAATGTAATTTTTTTAATGGGCCTTAGGTACATTCCAAAGTCATTCTAAGTATTTTATAGGCATTAAGCAATCATATAACTTGCTTGGGACACTCTTTTTTATTTCAGTAGTCCATCAGTATCACTGAAGTTCATGCTCAATGCTTTGACAATATTTAGAATGACTTTGGAATGTACCTAAGGCCCATTAAAAATACTACATTTTTAAAACTCATGGAACACCCTGTCAGACCCATTAGAAAATCATATGACTTGCTTGGGACACTCTTTTTTGTTTCAGTAATTTACCAGTATCATAGAAGTTCATGTTAAATGCTTAGAAAATACTTAGAATTTATTTGGAATGTGCCTAAGGCCCATTAAATAAATCACATTTAAAAATCTCATGAAGCACCTTGTCAGACCCATTAGACAATCATATAACTTGCTTGGGACACTCCTTTTTGTTTCAGTAGTCCACCAGTATCACTGAAGTTCATGCTAAATGCTTAGAAAATACTTAGAATGACTTTGGACAATTAAAAAATCACATACCCTCTAAATTACTCAATTTAAGTTCGCCTGAATCTTTACTTTCACCAATACTATTACAATAAGTATGTTGTTGTTGTATTTTTTGGTTTGGTGAAAAATGGAAAGGCATTCGGTTTCGATGGAATCCTCACATAATTGATTAAGGTTCAATTTGGGACCAAGAAGAGCTATTGGAAAATTAGAAGACCGCACGGTACGTTGTACTTGCCAGACTCGTCTCGCTCACCGAAAACATTATTGGCGACTATCAACATGGCTTCCGACTCAACCGATCGAAATATAAATTAACAACGCCAGCGTTTGTATGTAGAACTTGAATTGGAGGAACTGTATCAAACCCCTTTGAATTGGAGGAACTGTATCAAACCATCTATTGGTGTTCGATCGAGGGGCGCACTCGCGCCTGTGTTGTTCAATTTTGCGCTTGAGTCCGTGGTATGGAAAAGCACCATTGAAATTTCGCGCTGTATATTTATATATCAGGCCAAATTCTTGGATATACAAATGATATCGTATTTCTTGGAAGAAGACCAGTTTCATACCGCTCGATCGCTACGCAAGAAGACTTGGCTTGGAGGTGAACTATATTAGTGGTGCAAGTGCGCACTTTTCAAACCACTCATAAGACCTGTCCTAGTTTTCGGAAGCGAGAGCTGAACCCTGAGCTCCAACAGTCGAAGATTGTTATCTACGTTCGAAAGAAAAATAATTCATTCCATTTTTCGTCCAATTAAAGCTGCACAAAATGAATTCGAATGAACCATGAGATAACGCAACTTCTCGACGGTAGCGATATCAACGGATCCATTAAATCCAATCGAGCTAGATTGCTGGGTCACCAGGCCCATCAAAAAAACTGTATTTTTAAAACTCATGGAACACCCTGTCAGACCCATTAGAAAATCATATAACTTGCTCGAAACACTCCTTCTTGTTTCAGTAGTCCACCAGCATTACAGAAGTTCATGCTAAATGCTTAGAAAATACTTAGAATGACTTTGGAATGTACCTAAGGCCAATTAAAAAAACTGCATTTTTAAAACTCATGGATCACCCTGTCAGACCCATTAGAAAATCATATAACATGCTTGGGACACTCCTATTTGTTTCAGTAGTCTACCAGTATCACTGAAGTTCATGCTAAATGCTTAAAAAATACTTAGAATAACTTTGGAATGTGCTAAGGCCCATTAAAAAAATCACGTTATAAAATCTCATGGAACACCCTGTCAGACCCATTAGAAAATCATCTAACTTGCTTGGGACACTCCTTTTTGTTTCAGTAATCCACCAGTATCACTGAAGTTCATGCTAAATGCTTAGAAAATACTTAGAATGGCTGTGGAATGTACCTAAGGCCCATTAAAAATCAAATTTTTAAATCTCATGAAGCACCCTGTCAGACCCATTAGAAAATCATATAACTTGCTTGGGACACTCTCTTTTGTTTCAGTAGTCTACCAGTATCACTGAAGTGCATGCTTAGAAAATACTTAGAATGACTTTGGAATGTACCTAAGGCCCATTAAAAAAACTGAATTTTTAAAACTCATGGAACCCCCTTTTTTGTTTCAGTAGTCCACCAGTATCACTGAAAATCATACTAAATGCTTAGAAAATACTTAGAACGACTTTGGATTGAGCCTAAGGCTAATCGCCTCTACATTACTCAATATAAATTCGCCTGAATGTTTACTTTCACCAATTCTATTACAATACGTGTGTTGTTGTTGTATTTTTTGGATCAGTTTGTATAAACTTCACTAGCATCAGGTGAAACCTTATTCTAAGCTTCTTTTTGTTAGCCATGAACAAGCATCTAAGAATTTGATTTTATTGGATAAGTCCTCCATTGCATTTGATTCAACCTTGATAATCCATTTTGCAGCTTCTAATTATCCCTTGACCTAGTTGGCTGCAACTCTGATGTCGTATTAGGAGGAAAAAATTGAACCTTTACGTTACTGTATTTCGTGTCCGGATGACAAGGTGCGATGTTTAAGAACCGAATAACTGGTCGCTTCTGTTTTGCAATGTTTTTATTAAATTTTTGAATCCATGATCGAGGGCATTCAAGCCTTTTTATTATACCGCCAGAAGATTCCAAACGTTTCTTCAATGTTTCGATTTTTAAACGCGCGTAGTTTTTTCGCTTTACCGATGAGGAAAAGAGGTTCCTTATCTCCAACCAATCGTTCCAATCGTTCCTTACACATTTTCCCTCCAATACATTTTTCATTATAAGACCCACCAAATCGACTGTTCTTGTTTACAATATTATTAATTATCATGTTTATGGCTGGCCGTTATCTTAGAGTAGCTCATCAAAATATTCGTAGTTTAAGAGAGAATTTCGATACTGTTAACGTTTATTTGGAAAGTCTGAAAACACCGTTTGATTTAATTTTTGTTCCACAAATTTGGATATACTCGCATGAATGTCGTGGGTATTTTTTTGTATTATTTAGAGCTCAACCATGTCTCGATCGTGTATTTGTTAAATCAATAAAGAATTATGCGTTCGAAGTTGATAACCTACCTTTGAGTATTACCGATCACAACTTAATTAAATTAAAAATAGCAAGCTATACTTGTCGCAAGATTACATTAGGCAGTAATGCGGATTATCCTAGAGTAAATTATGATATCCTTAAAAAGTGCTTCCATTCGAAACTTGGGATTCAGTTTATTGCGAAGCTGACTGCAACTTAGCCTTCGAAAAGTTTCTTAACACCCTTAAATCGCATATCGCTTCTTCACGTTATACAGTAGCCATTGGCAACTCTAGAAAACTCAAACCATGTATGAACATCTTTTATGTCAAATAAAAATGCGTCACAAGTTTTCGAAGAAACTAAAGTATAATACATTCAATGGCAGACTACAAAAATTCGCTAAAAAACTGTCAAATAATGTGAATAGCAGGTGTCAAGGCTACAAAGAATAATTATTACAAAATACAATTTTCCTTCCGTAGTAGGCAATAACTCTAAGAAAACTTGGAAACTATAATTGATGAGATTCTAGGAAAAAACTAGGCCAGAGCCCTATAACGTGCATTAGAAAATTAAACACAGATTTGGTTCTTTCTGGTTCGTTAGCCATTTCCAATGAATTTAATAACTTTTTTATAAATGTTACTTCCGGCACAATCACAATGTTTAACAATACCACATTATCCACCGATCTCCGTGAATTCTCAAGATACACAACGGGTTCTTCAAATGGTTATATGACATCCTGCGTTTTTGAACCAATACAATCGGTAGAACTTATATCCGAAATTAAAAAATTAAAAAACAAACCATCCAAAGGTATTGATGAGATTGATAATTTTTTAGTGAAAAATTGTTCTTGTTGGATATTTAACCTTGGATAGGGGAATCTTTCCAGATGTATTTAAACTAGCTCTGGTAATACCGCTTTATAAAAAAGGAGATGAGTTGGAGCTTAATCACTATAGGCCCATAGCTCTTTTATGTACTTTTTCTAAACGATTTGAGAAAATGGTGAAGCACAGACTACTCAATTATCTCATGTGTTGATCACGAAATTCTGCTTACGAAATTGAAGTTCATAGGGGTTAGAGGCGTCATACTAGAATGGTTTGGTAGTTATCTTAAAAATCGTCGTCAAGTGGTTAAAGTGGAAAGCTCTTGAGTTGTGGTGTTTCCCAGGGCTCTGTGCTTGGGACCTCTGCTATTTCTTATTTACATTAATACCATTTTTCGATATCGATCTGTTGGTTAAGACCACAGCGTTTGCCGACGACCTGACGTAGAGTAATTCATTTGATTGTAATTCATCAGAATCTCAACTTGCATTGCAAAGTGATAAAGCGATAAATCTAGAGTAATGAATTTTACACGACCTAACGTAGTAACTGCCCCAAATACATTGGCGTTTCATAGCTACTTATGCAACAGAAATCCCTGCTCGCCACAGTGCTTTGAACTTCTAGGTGTGAATGAGTTTCGATACTTAGGCTTAATTGTGAACTCGCAGTTAAATTGGGATTCTCACCTTTATAAAATCAGGAAAAGCGTTATCGCTGCTGTTTATAAATTTTACAATCTGAAATCTTTCTGCTCTCAAGCTACATTAAGAAAACTCTATCATGTCCTAGTTGAATCGATAATTATGTATGGCATCTCCAGTTGGGGTGGGATTTATTGTTTACATATTGAAGATCTCTTTATAGCACAGAAACGGATTGTTAAATTAATTTATAGCCGTTCTGTAAGGACCAGCACAGTTCCACTGTTCCGTGAGGCCAGACTTCTACCGTTAAGATATTTAAACGTTTTTAAAGTGTTAAACATGTTTTTTATTCGCAGTAATGGTTTTCACGATCGTGTAATTCATACTTATAACATGAGGAATTCAAACATATTTGCTGGTGTTCGATGCAATAATGAAAAATATAAGAGTTTTTATTTCTTTAAGGCACCTTACTGGCTTCATATGTTACCAAAGCATTTAAAACTTCTCACAATAACGCAAATACCAATTCGAATGTGAATTACGAATCTGGCTGTCTGATACAAGTGATATTGAGCAATATTTTTAACTACAGCTCTGCATATTGTCAATAACTTCTTTTCTTTTGTTTAGCAATAGATACTAGAGAATAAGAATTAATTTGTGTTACAGGCTTAATTTAATTGTGCTCCAACACAGGTATTTCCTTACCTAGGGGCTTTACTTTATTGTTTGTAACCTTACATTTATAATTTTGATTGAAATAAAGATAATAATAATAAGATCTCGACGGAGTTGCACGGAAAAACAGTCCAATCTCATCCAAATTAAAACTATTTTTAGCTTCACAGTTGTAAGTTAAAGCCTTTACTTTTTAGCAACTGATGTGCCTTCTCCACTTAAGGAAGCAAAATTAAGATTGTGGCGTTCGTTAAATTTTTGCAGCCATCCATTTGATGCCAAAATCTGTCAATTCCAATAATTTAGACATTTTCAACGCTTAAGATTGCAAAAGCGTGCCACAAATAGGTAATTTTTTGAACGGGCCATCATTATCCATCGAAAAAGTTTTTCGTCGAGAATTCCTAATTTTCTTTTCAATGAACCGAGACTGCCTTCTTAATACTCAACTTGTTCGCCAATATCCGTTGATCTTGTGTTTTACTGATATTGAATTTTTCACTTGATATTCGTTGTGGCAAATGTTCGCTCTCTGCAGTTTGGATTAAGTGTAATTTGTCTGCTAAATTCAATTCGTGGTACTTTTTGTGTTTACGCATTATTCTAATGAAACCGAAACAACGCGTTATCTATATATGGTACATATCTCTATATAAGCAAATGCACGAATGTGTCTATATTTTTTTTGACCCAATTAGGGGGTGATCAAAGTCGAAAAGATAATTAAAAATCATTACAGAGGTATGTCTATTCTAGAAACTATTTTTAATGCAAAATATACGATAATTATTTTCAGTGCTCAAAGCATCATCTTCAGTAAATTTACCTAAATAATAAAATGGTTCCACGATAATTTACTGTAAAACAATTTACCGAAAAGGAAAATTCACCGAAAATGACAATTTACGGAAAGAATTCACCGAAAAGTAATCGACCGAAAACGATAATTTTTCCAAAACACAATTCGCCGAAAACGACAATTCACCGGAAATGGTAATTTACCGAAAATATTTTAAATGATTCGCGTATTATTAAAGGGCATTAGTCTACTAAAACAAAAAATCCTGCAAAAGTAAATCTCGAAACTTTGAAATTCCTAAATCAAAAATACTTTATAATTTTTTTTTTAAATTTGAAAAACTGAAAAATATTAACGATATTACAATTCAAAATGGTTACAAGTATCACCAAATAAAAATATCACCTTGTCCTAGGAGGGGTTTTTATTTCAATTTAAGGGGGGGGGGGGGTGTAGGAGTGGGGATCTACAAAAATGACGGGAATATAGTATTGGCGCTGTTGCCAATTATATCAGTTAGTTTATGAGCTGTTGTAAAGAAATTGAAGTATTTTAAGTTTCGAGAATTTTCTTTTCAGTATTGTTTGTTTTAATATTTTGCAAACATTTTTTTCAGGAGTTTTAGTTTTCCTCATTTCCGGGATCTAAGGTTTCGGTTTTTCAGTACGATCCGAGAAAGTTGTATAAAGGAATAGTCGTTTTCGGTAAATTATGTTTTTCGGTAAATTGTCGTTTTCGGTGAATTGTTTTCCGGTGAGTTGTCGTTTTCAGTGAATTTTTTTTGGATGAATTGTGGTTTTCGATGAATATTCATTTTCGGTGAATTGTCGTTTTCGGCAAACTGCCTTTTTCAATTAATTACTATTTCGGTGATTTGTTTTTCAATAAATTGTCGTTTTCAGTGAATTATCCTAATAAAATAAATAACAGTTTTCAAGTGGTCATTTGCCTTTTATTGCAGAGGTGTCCATAATGTCATTTGCAACCGACTGGTCGTTTTTTTTAAATTTCGAGTAATTTAATTGAGAATACCATTCAAAATCGAGAATAAAATGATCAGCATACTTGAGTGCACCTTTATAATACTTTGGAAAACAAAAAGTAGATCGCGCTAAAATATTGTTTGGAAAAGAAGACCCCAAAAATATTAGCGGACACGCTTACTTTATAGCCTGAAAAACATTTTCACAAACGTTGACGTTCTACAAAATTCGAATTTGTATGGCTTACTGAAAATTTTCTCGTCGTTCATTTTATTTGTCGAAGTGTAAATTTTGGGTTTTCATACATTTGGATTATTCCTGGTTTTATAAATTTCGATTAATTATGTAAAGTGTCGTATCCCGAATAGGTTCTTTAAACCGCATTTGAATGATCTGCCGGCTTGTCCTATACAAAATGAAGGGCAATCCGAACAAATGTAAACACCAGTTTCTACAGCTTGGTCGAAATTCGAGGTTTCAAAAATTGTCCTAATTTGTGATTTGTTTCACACAAACGCATGAGTTCAGCTGTTCAGTGATGTTGAGCCCGGTGCATACGCAGAGAAACCACACGAAATCGATGAAGGTCGAACGGAGACAGACGAACATGTTGTAAGTTCGGAAGTTTACCTCATTGCTAATGTTATTCCGGATTTACATACGCGGGTGCAAAGCAGATCGTTTTCTAACAATTTTTGAGGCCGATAATTAATTTTAGTTAGAACAAGCGACGTACAGTTGACCGTGCGAGCAATAACTAATCCTTAGACAGACGCCAACAACCTTTAGCAAAATAAACGCTTACAAGAAACTGTATTCGTTCAAATTGAAATGAAAATGATAGGAAATAGTGGCATACGTGGAAAAAATTCCGTTACGCCTGCTCTATATCTCGTTAGAATTTCCGTCTTAATTAGATTTTTTTGTAATTTCCTCAGTTTAGGTCTAATTTCGCTGCATAATTTTGGAGGAATGAAATTTCGTAGTAGCTTATTCGGTACAACGACTTTAAGTGGGATTGGGTGGCATCATCTTGATCGACTCTTAATTTCCTTCAATTGCGGATAGAATGATATTGTTTATTGCAGCTACTTGGTAATTTGTAGGCATTCAAATGGGTCGTTCACATATCCAAGAATCGCGTTGGTGCAATATTTGCGCAACGTCTATGTACACTGAACAAATCAGTTCTTCTACCGTAGGAAAAATCTTGCTAAGCGTTTCTGATAGTTTTACCTGATGAAAGAATCATTTTTCAGACATGAGTCATCATGTGCGGTATCTCACGATTCACATAAGGTTCATCAAGCAGTTGTTGTGGGATCGGCAATCCGTATTCAATTATTAGTGAAGAACGACTGATATTTATAACGCGCTCATTGGTCTCCACAATATCATTTTCAGAATTACGTCCTAAAGCGCGTAAAAATTCTTCTGACAAATGATGCCAATATTTCTCTCATAATTCTAGTGGAATCGAAAGTTTGCAGAACACTAACATGACAGCGAACAAATGTCTCATGCGAATGGGACTGGTGTTGATCGGGGTTGATTAAATACAGATTTTTGCTTATTGCACGTGTAGTGAAACAGTATTTCATCATCATACAGCAGAGTTTTTGCAAACTGGTCTTCTCAACATAATTTAAAAATGCCAAGAGTGTTGTTTGACGTGGGTCGAACAAACATGATGTCTTACGTTATGGGGATTAAAGTAAATCTGTTGGTAATTTTCCAAATGGACGTCTAAATGCATGACCGTTGGATACCGATCATGTATGGATAAAGCCAGAACCCGCTAAAATGCTTCTGATGTACATAAATTTGTAGCGTCCAGTATAGCGATTTTAGTGAAATTTAGCAAAAATAAACTAAACTAAATAATTGTCTAAAATATTTATTCGCTGTGAAGTAGAGGGTTTTATCTATACAGATTGGTATTCGGCCACTGGTGAAAAGTGGTGGTGAATATGGATCAACCCAGCTATTATTAACTCCGATCGTCTGCCCACGTATATTCACCTCGCAGGTGAATCTGCACCCTCAGCGGTATGATGGGTATCCATCTTCATCAATGATAGTCTCGCTTCGATAGTTTTCGAAAACCTTTTTGAGCACCACATATCTTTCGTGCAAGGCGAGTTTGTAGTCCAAAAGCCACAGGGACGATAATCATATGCCGACAGTTTGATGGAGAACAGAGTCGACTTCAGGGTCTGATAACTAAGTGCTGATGACTTTATCAATCTCGTTGAGCCTGATTTTTTTCCAACCACACAATTGCTTCAAATACTTTCACTTTTGTAAGAAGATTCGTGAGAGGCTTCAACTTTAAATAGCACACCCGAGAGATCAAGTCAAGCCTGTCGTGCGATTTCTGACCTTGAAGAAGCTCGCAAGAAAATTCGAAGAGTTCAACAAAATAAATCTGTATGCCATGAAAAAGGAGTAACATTTAACGACACACCAATTAAAGATAGGACACCTGCTAGGAAAATTAAACGTCAAGTAAAAGAAATGTAAAACCCCTGGTCAAACCCATCTTCCCTCCGCGCCACTAGCCCATCGGTCGCTTTTCGATTATTTAGTTTTGACTCATATTTTCACCAACTTGACAAATATAATGAGCACTTAGGAATTATCTAGTTCTCAAGCAATTCTTTACAATCAGAATTGTATAAGAAAATTAGAAAACCTTCCTTATTAAAATAAGGCAGACTACCATCCATTAAGTCATAAAACATCAAGTTTACAAAAATCATTTTACTTTATTTTACATAGTAAAATGAAATATAGTATAGATGAAAATTTTCGACCTCGAGATTTTTGCTCGAAATTAAACCAAACTCGAAACTTGCTCGAACTCCAAATCAACTATGCATCTGTCCAAATCTAAAACTAAAGCATTTCAAAAACGTAAATTTAATGGAGTTGAACCCTCTAAATGGAGTTGATTCACTGGCGATAAAATCTGTTTTTATGCCGGAGTAAGCAGACAACTCCCACAATGATAGGGTTTGGTTTGCTATTGATTTTGGGCATCGCGGATGGCCAATAAGATTGTAAAACTTTCACTTTGATATTGGCGCCATTCGCGAACGTGAAAAGACAACATAGAGTTGACCGAGGCCAAATACTGGAAGTTGCAGATCGATTGACATCACATCATAATTATGTGCTTGTAATTTGTTCGGGAGCGGGAGTCATATCATAGCCAATCATGAAGAAATTTGCTGGAATAGTACTCGGCCATTTCTTAACCGATCATGACGGGAGTGAGTATGTTGGATGAAAATTGGATTCTGACATGATTTTTGGAAGAAGTTCTGGAATATGGTCACCAGGGGCGGAACTCGGACATTTCTTAACCGATTATGAACGGATTAAGTATGTTGGCTGGAAATGGGATTCTAAAATTAATTTTGGCAGAAGGTCTGGAAAATGGGCATCTGGGACGGAACTCAGCCATTACATTTACACAATCTAAAACCTAGTTAAACACCGTTTACGAGGTCGCCTTATCAGTTGGGATCGTGGCAAAATTGCTATCAGAATCTAATAAAGATGACGAAGTTTGCTTTGACCTGGAAGGCGGTGGCTGTTTCTATTTTTTGGGGATAGTCAAATAATTCCTCATCGACTACTTAAAAAAAGATGAAAGAACAATGGAGTCGTACTTTATATTGATATTAAACCATTTGAATGAATCATTTGCTGAAAAATTCACCTTGTGGAAGCATGCAATTGACATGAGTAAAATTCTCAAAATGCGGTTTGATTTCAAGGACCAGTTAGCATGTTCACCAAATCTGGCCTTTGGCTCCCGCAGGAGTTCTACTACTAGGGAAACTTGTACTTGGGGTGTATTGACCCATAATAAGATCACATTTAGTGCTTCAGGCATCCCAACTGTTGTGGTCATGATTAGTAACATCAACATTAATTTTATTGGTTGGCCTTGATTTGACTCAACATAATGCCCAATTTTTGGGTGACTACTTCACCAGAAAGTGTCCATTGATACATAAGTCTGTATTTGAGAGAACCACACTTATTTGTAGGTTACGCTCATAACATATTATTCCGCTTTTGAACTTTCTTCTCGTATACCATCATATCCCTTGGTTGTGCCGATCTACTATGAAATTACAGAAATAATTATAGAAAACTAGCTCCTGTTCATGATATAAGAAATTATCTCTAGGACTGGTGCCAGAAAAATTAAAGTATTCCGAGATAAATCAAAAGACCGCAAATTGATGTAAACATACGTTTCTGTTTTTTAACGTTCAATTTACAAATGGATGAAAGAGAAAAAAATATTTTTTGCCGCAAAGTGATTATATGTTGACTAATGGACCAATTTAGGACTGGGCATATGTTCATCTCATATGACAAGTTGTTTAATTTTATAACAAGTAGGCCGGGTGTTAGACGTATCTATTATAAATCAGTTTCTTTTGAATTTTGGTCCTTCTGCTTAATTCGGTAAGGCGTAGCCATTTTTATTTCAACAACCTGACATATGTCGAACCAATGCCACCAAGATGATTTTTACCTAACGCGGATCTAGCAGCTTTAATATTTAATTTCATGATTTTAATGTACAATATCTAATTTCTTTTAGAATTGAAATTAATAATCGTTTTTGACTTGTCATATATGAGTCATCTATGAACTGTCATATACTAATCATCGCAGACATGTCCGTGCTCTCTGATAAAATTCTATATACATGAGTCATTAGTTTTGCGCACATTACTTTCCTGCTGGGATTATTTCACGTTCATAATCGTTTGCTCATCTGCCACTGAGGATTAGTCACTAGTCACCAATTTTTACCGAATTCTAACAAAAAAATCACACGCTAGGGAGGACCAAACAAAATCAACCAAACGATCCAAAAATTCAAATTTAGGAAAATAGAATAATCCAGAGACAAATTTTAACCGAATGTTAGCAATTTTACAATTGGTCGGATCAATTTTTACCGAAATTACCTGTTGATGTCCAAACGATGAAATGTGGTGACCCATCCTGATTTTTCAATGATGTACTATCTGGAATAATAGTTTTTTGCAAATTTAATTTAATTTTTACTGTTTAATCATAAGAGTGAGCAACAAACTTAGTGACAAATCCTGACGAAACGATTCCACTCATCGTTTTCGTCAAAACCGTTTGATGGAGTTAAAGTAAGTTGATGTAGCAGCCGAGAGCTCTAAATAATTATCGTCAAATAAAATGATTGTTGGACGATTTCACATCAATAAAATTGTCAGACAAAATCAATAGTCAGATCGACTCACCACCGCAGTAGTGCAAACTACCTTCATTTGATTTTGGAAGTTTTGGAATCTTGGGCAAATGTCTCGTTTGGATATAGGGTTATAATGAAAATGACGGCGAAATAATAAAAACATAAAAATAAAAACAAAAATTTAAAATTCTATTCTTGTAGACGTGAACTACCGCGCGTATAATGACGTCAATATTTTTCTTCTTAAAGAAGGAAGCAATTTACGTTATTTCATGTTATGGTTTCTGATAAAATAAAACTTATTACGTTAATCCATAAAAATGTATGTACAATACTTGTGTAGTTGTGACACATGATCGGATGTGCGCGAATCACAATATTAATTACAATAAAATCCTCATAAAGATGCAAATTTTGTAAGTAGAAAAATCGTGATCAAAATTAAATCAAATCGGCACTATACGACATTGGCGATACAACAAATCAATCAAACTAAATTCAAATGGATGTTCTAAAAATGTCACCAGTATACATAAAAAAAAATCAAATTCCTTCAATACGTTTTAATTCACCATTTTCTAAGCGCAATTGCACAAAATAGAAAATAAATTTCCAAAGAAAGTTTTTTTTATCGACTGCAATTAAAATTTCTAACGCATTTTATTAGACGAGTGTGTTTAACGCAAATATTGAAAGGAAAATCTTTATGTGGTGCGGGGTGTGATTACACATCGTGTAATTTAACGCCCAAGTGGACATAATTTAGATTATCACGTGTACATTTAACTTCCCTGGCTTTGGATGCCTGAGACAATGTACGATCACTTGATTTTTCTAGCATAATTTTTTTTCTTCTAAGTGTTCGTCTCTTTCGTCTACTAATTATAATTATAGATTTTGCAACATAACGAGCAAAATAAATTAACGAAACGTAAAAAAAAAAAATAAGAAATATGTAAGTAGATCGTTTATTTTGCTCTTTGAAATGATCTTCGTTTGAGACATGAATTTATGTTGTGTATATTGCTTTTCTTCTTTGCATTACACACGTCCAAGATAAAAATAGTTTAGAGTACAAAAAACTAAAATACAACCAAGAAGTATAAAATAATAATAAAACCTTGACTCTGATTTTAGAAATATTTTCAATTTCACAGCAAAATGCATTTTTATCGTTTTTTAACGTTTTTTTTTGCACCGTGCAAAATTATCGCGTTATATAAATTAGAAAATTAGTCAAAACGATGATACACATAAATATATTTTATGGATGCTGAGGGTATAACATTATTTTGGGATACACGATACGATAAACATATTTCCCGCATTCACAGTTTTAATTTATAGTCCGACCAAAAACACCATTCCATATAACGAAAATTAATTATTAGAATAACCTTGGGATGCAATTGGTGCAGAGAACAAACCAAGAAAATATAAATAAGATAAATTATTGATCACAAAAAAGGATGACATTTCCTAGAATATCCCCAACACTTTTTGTATAAAAACAATTCCCTAATTAGAAAACGATTCCAATAATTTCTCGATGTTTACGAAATAAAACATATAAGCAAGCACAACATGAAAATGGTGGTATCATACATGCAAACATATGTAAGACTATACGAGATCGTTTCTCGTCTTGTTGCGTTTTCTTATTATTTTGTAAATTTATTTATGGCACAAAATGTTGAATTAATAACAAAACATTTCGAATTTAAAAACCGCGCGCGCATTAATTTAATATTTTATCTATCGTATAAAAATAAATTGTAAATTTGTGCATCTCATGTTCGTTTTACAAATGTATGCACGTTGCTGCATACACCAACAACACTTGTATATTTTATTTGTATGAATGAATTTGTCCTAGATTCTTCGAAGAAAAGCGAAAAAATTATAAAGAAATATAATTATTTTATCATGGTCTAATTTCTAAAAAAACTTTTTACTGTCGTTTTTTAATATAGAAATTAAATAGAAAATCGTTTTTATTGTTGTAATGAAAAATAATAATCATAATGATGATGATGATTACGATGATAATGGTGCGGTGTGTGTGTGTGCGCGCGCATTTTACATGAAATGGAAATTAATAATGATAAATCAATCAAAGACAACAAAAAAGTGGTTTGAGAAAGGTGGCAGAGATAGGCAAGTGCTGCTGGATGATAAGAACAACAGGTTTCATTTTATATACGAATACTTTTAATAACGGCGACATTTGAGTGGACAATGATTTTGCATATTTATAGACTAAGGTTAGTTTCTGGCTTTATTCCTGTTTTTTTTTTCATCTTAGGACACTTTGTCTACGATCTGCTCGTCAAAGCTTGAAATACTCAATAAACAGGAGTTACTATCAGTCGAACTCGTTTTCTTACCCTGTGGGGATTTCCCAATACATTTTTTCTAAATTAATACAAATTTTGACACTTTACAAAAATAAATTATTTCCTACAATTTTTCGAAATCAAGTAGGGAATGGAAAACACAAAAGAAAATAATACATTTTTGTTTTTGCAGTAGTACCCTCTAAATAAATTTTCGAGGTCTCACCAAAGCGAATCGAAAACGAAACGCAGGTAAATCGTTTTTTATTTGACAACAACACTACCACATTCCTAGCCATTTTGCTTTTTAAAAAATAAAAATAATTAGTGTTTAATAACAATAATAAGAGTACAGTGATACGCATAGTGAATATTAATTATTATTTAGTAATTCATAACGATAAGAATATTAAAAGTATATAATAGATTGTAGTGCATTACAAGCCATTGTGAGTATATTAGCCCAAATTTTTTAATAACTTTAGAAGATGGGCAGTATTGCAGGTGATATCGTTTCGGATTACAAAACATTTCGTAAATAAATCGAATATGAAGAGTATGCGAACTACTAATACATACAAATCAGTTCGCTTTCATTTTAATTTTCATACGCCAAACGAAATACTAACGAAACGCTTTTGCTTCGCTAAAGCGATACGTTTGCGAAGTGTTTCATATATAAATTTCCTCGCTTGCGATTATTTGTCGATTCGCCTAGTTTAGAGGGTATCCTCAAAATATATTTTCGAGGCCTCACCAAAGCGAATCGAAAACGAAACGCACGTAAATCGTTCTTTATATGACACCAACACTACCACGTCCATATATAAGTTGATTTTTTATTATTTTACGTGTGTTGTCATTTTGCTTTTTAAAAAATAAAAATAATTAGTGTTTAATAACAATAATAAGAGTACAGTGATACGCATAGTGAATATTAATTATTATTTAGTAATTCATAACGATAATAATATTAAAAGTGATAAAGCACATAATATCATTAATATATGTATTTAATAGATTGTAGTGCATTACAAGCCTTTGCAATTATATTCGCCCAAATTTTTTAATAATTTTAAAAGATGCGAAATTGCGGATATTTGTGGCCAAATAAATACTACTGTAAATGCCAGTGAACTGATTCGATGCAAGAAGAGAATTCAGAAAATATGAGTTATGAATGCCTCAAGAATACTCAATAACAGGATAATTATTCGAACGAAAATTAGTACGCAACAGACAGTACTGCTTTATCGAATCAGTTAGACGATATTCAAACATTGAACATATGTAGTGATATGGCAGAATAGTTTATTGACTCCAAAATTACAGAAGCAGCAAGAAATAGTTTGCTAAAACTGTTGCGAAAATATCATACAACTTTACCGAAAAGTATAAGGACGTTAAAAAAATACTGGACGAATCAAACTCACTGATTGTACCCACGGGTAAGAGTTTTAATCCGCATATTGGATTGAAAAATCTGTTGAAAAATTTGTAAATGAAATTAAATAAATCATGAAATAAATATAAATAAAACCAACATTTTAACGATTTTTATTTAATTATTTACAATTACTTTTAAAATTACTGTTTTGAATGAAGTAACTACGTGATAAAAAGTAGTTCGCTAGTGATACATTTTCATAACACCTGCATTTCGTTTCTGATTCCAAAACATTTCGTAAATGAATCGAATATGAAGAGAAATGCGAACTACTAATACATACAAATCAGTTCGCTTTGATTTTAATTGTCATACGCCAAACGAAATACTAACGAAACGCTTTTGCTTCGCTAACGCGATACGTTTGCGAAGTGTTTCATATATAAATTTCCTCGCTTGCGTTTCTTTGTCGAATCGCCTAGTTTAGAGGGTACCCTCAAAATAAATTTTAGAGGCCTCACCAAAGCGAATCGAAAACGAAACGCAGGTAAATCGTTTTTTATTTGACAACAACACTACCACATTCATAGCCATTTTGCTTTTTAAAAAATAAAAATAATTAGTGTTTAATAACAATAATAAGAGTACAGTAATACACATAGTGAATAGTAATTCATAACGATAATAATATTAAAAGTCATAAAGTACGTAATATGAATGGGCGCTTTCAGGTCCCCAATCATGCTTAGTAAAACCATTGCCAATTTGATTTGAAAATTTCATAGTGCTAAACATTTTCATAGCGTTAGCCGAGATTTTACTCAACATCTTCCCAAGTGTTAGGTGCCCTGAAAGCACCCAATTATTACATATACCTATGATATATTGTAGTGCAATACAAGTCAGGGTAGGCCATCTAAGTACAGAGTAGGCCATCTAACTTTTTTTTGAACTAGCGGTTATTTTGAGTATGGTAAGGGTTATGTCACTTCTGATTTGACAGAAAGTTAATTTTACCCTTCCGCTGAACGAAAATGGTTGTGTATTCGCTTGAACAACGCTGGGAAATATTGAAACATTACTTCGAAAATCATGGTAATGTTGCAGAATGTGTGCGAAAATTGCGCGCGGTTTTCGGAAGAAACGAAGCGCCGGGAGCTCCATATGTGCGTTATTTTGAGAATAAAGTTAAAGAAACAGGCTTGCTAATTAATAAACCAACACGAACCAAGCAGCCAACCAAGCGTACACCCGAAAATGTTGATGCTGTAGAAGAGAATGTGCGTGAGTCGCCGGAACGTCAACTCGTCATCGTACTCAAGAATTGAACATTACACGTACAACATTGCGACGATTTCTGCATAAAGACTATGGTCTGACACCGTATAAAGTTCAATTGATTCAGGAATTGAAGCAAAGAGACCACCGATTGCGTTTTCGGTTGGCTGAGTGGGTTTGCGATCGACTTGAAGAAGATGCCGATTTTGACAAACAAATCATCTTTTTGGATGGGGCGCATTTCCATCTTGGCGGCTATGTAAACAAGCAGAATTGTCGCAACGGAGAACCCGCACGTGTTCGTAAAGAAACCGATACATCCTCAACGAGTGACTGTTTGGTGCGGATTTTGGTCCTGGCATCATTGGGCCATTTTTCTTTGAAAATGAGCAAGGAGCCGCCGTTACTGTCAACGATGAGCGCTACCGCGCCATGATAAACGATTTTTTGTTCCCGACACTTGAAGAGGAGGACATAGGCAACATTTGGTTTCAACAATACGGCACTCCATGCCACACAGCACACGTTTCAATTGATATAAGATCGAATTATCAGCCGAAATGCTGATGTGATTTGGCCGCCTCGGAGCTGTGAATTGACGCCGTTGCACTATTATGCGGATGTAATGGAATAAATTAAGCACCTATTTTTTAATTTTTGTTTTGTTTTTTATTGATTTATAGAAGTTCTAGCTTTAATATTAATATTTTGTTGGACCGCCATTAATAAAAGTATTACAGCGATACACCTCCGATTAATGAAATTTGATAAAATTTTCAAAGTCGTAGGAGGTAAGGATTCCCAAATCGTCATGAACAAACTTTTTAAAGCTTGAATCGATTATGGGCGCTTTCTTGCTACTTCTAGCTTCATTATAGGCCAAATATTTTGAATTGGATTTAAGTCTGGACTATATGGGGGCCAGCTCAACACATCGATACTTCTTTCTTCGAAGTACTTTTTTATCTTTAAATGAAGAGATAAGAAAAAACACAAGTTTTAAATTTTTTATGTTTATCTGAAAGACAATTTTTCTATCTACAATTCAAAATTAATAACTCACAACTTTGGCGGTATGGCACAGAGCGTTGTCCTGTTGAAAAATAAATTTGCAAGTCTAGACAAAAACCATTAACACAGAAGGCTCAAATTCGTTGTGTAGGACCTGCACATAAACAGCTGCTGTAATGCTGGAACTAAGGAAGCACAATCGACCGGTTTCATTTCCAGAAAAGCATCCCCAGACCATAATTCCTTCATTTTTCGGTGGAAGTCTTAAAAGACATTCGTTGCTAAGCCTCTCGCCCGGTTTTCTTCTTACGAGAATTCTTCCATCTCCAACATGCAGCTTGAATTTTGATTCATCGAAGAAAATCACATCATTCCACATCTCTGGAGTCCAAGAAACATGCTTCTGGGCCTATAGCAAACGATTTTTTTCACTATTAATGTGAACTCTCTGGCTTAAGTGCTCTCAAACCAGCTTTAACAAGTCTTTTTCTCACTAAGCTGGCTGAAATGTCTTTTCTCGTTGCTCGCTCAACATCCCGTCTTATGCCCGATGAAGTTTTAAAACGGTTCCAACGACATTGTAACATTATGAAACAATCTTCCACTGGCGTTGTCTTTCTGGGCCTTCCAGAGCCTTTCTTTCTTTGTGTACTGCCCATCTCTCGCATTTTTTTAATATTCCACGCGACAGTACTTTTAGGAATGTTTAATCTTTCTGCTATTTCACGCGTGGTTAAGTTTTCTCGCGCCAAAATCAACATATTGCTGTTACGCTGCTCACTAACTTTTTCAATTTTTTTAAACTAAAATTACACTTTTTCTTTATTTGACTAGGATCACTTACAGAATAACTTAATCTTACAAAATATGCACTATTAATACTCAAAACATCTGCACCCTAATGACGGCCAAGAACGGTAGGCGTAAAATAAAATAATTGCTTGACCAATTTTTTTGCACGTCAGTTGCGGGGTTGTACCGGTGTAATAAAAGCAAAAGGTGGTCTAACGAAATATTAATATTAAAGATAGAACTTCTATAAATCAATAAAAAACAAAAAATAAATAAAAAATAGGTGCTAAATTATTCCATTACTTTAACTCCAATCAACGTATTTTGAATATTTTGGCATTTTTCGGGGTTTTTCCCCTAAATTACAGGTAAACTTTATTTTTCAAAAAATTACGTCATACATGTATTTAAAATGAAACAATAAGCCAATTGCTTTCAAAAGTTATGTAATTTTAGCAAAAAAAGACTTCAATTTGCAATAAAATATGTTTGCCCAATTTTTTTTGCCAGCACTGTATCTTAGGTACTACTTGGGATATATTTTTTTAAATTTTATTTTGAGCGCCCAATAGCTCTACTAACGGGTGATTTTTTAAGAGCTTGAGAACTTTTTTTTAAAAAAAAACGCATAAAATTTGCAAAATCTCATCGGTTCTTTATTTGAAACGTTAGATTGGTCCATGACATTTACTTTTTGAAGATAATTTCATTTAAATGTTGACCGCGGCTGCGTCTTAGGTGGTCCATTCGGAAAGTCCAATTTTGGGCAACTTTTTCGAGCATTTCGGCCGGAATAGCCCGAATTTCTTCGGAAATGTTGTCTTCCAAAACTGGAATAGTTGCTGGCTTATTTCTGTAGACTTTAGACTTGACGTAGCCCCACAAAAAATAGTCTAAAGGCGTCAAATCGCATGATCTTGGTGCCCAACTTACCGGGCCATTTCTTGAGATGAATTGTTCTCCGAAGTTTTCCCTCAAAATGGCCATAGAATCGCGAGCTGTGTGGCATGTAGCGCCATCTTGTTGAAACCACATGTCAACTAAGTTCAGTTCTTCCATTTTTGGCAACAAAAAGTTTGTTAGCATCGAACGATAGCGATCGCCATTCACCGTAACGTTGCGTCCAACAGCATCTTTGAAAAAATACGGTCCAATGATTCCACCAGCGTACAAACCACACCAAACAGTGCATTTTTCGGGATGCATGGGCAGTTCTTGAACGGCTTCTGGTTGCTCTTCACTCCAAATGCGGCAATTTTGCTTATTTACGTAGCCATTCAACCATAAATGAGCCTCATCGCTGAACAAAATTTGTCGATAAAAAAGCGGATTTTCTGCCAACTTTTCTAGGGCCCATTCACTGAAAATTCGACGTTGTGGCAGATCGTTCGGCTTCAGTTCTTGCAGGAGCTGTATTTTATACGGTTTTACACCAAGATCTTTGCGTAAAATCTTCCATGTCGTCGAATAACACAAACCCAATTGCTGCGAACGGCGACGAATCGACATTTCACGGTCTTCAGCAACACTCTCAGAAACAGACGCAATATTCTCTTCTGTACGCACTGTACGCATTCGTGTGGTTGGTTTAATGTCCAATAAAGTAAACTGAGTGCGAAACTTGGTCACAATCGCATTAATTGTTTGCTCACTTGGTTGATTATGTAGACCATAAATCGGACGTAAATCGCGAAACACTTTTCGAACCGAACACTGATTTTTGTAATATAATTCAATTATTTGCAAGCGTTGCTCGTTAGTAAGTCTATTCATTATGAAATGTCAAAGCATACTGAGCATCTTTCTCTTTGACACCTTGTCTGAAATCCCGCGTGATCTGTCAAATACTAATGCATGAAAATCCTAACCACAAAAAAATCACCCTTTATAAGGTATTTCAGGCTTATCCATTTATTTTGGACACCCTGTATACGTAACTTATAAACATATCGGCAGAGTTATTTTATAGTTCATTGTTCTTGTTAGGCTTATACAAATTGCCAATAGTAAAATATATTAACCTCGGAATGTCTACATGAGTCCTCTTATATATATTTTGCTTTATGTTTACTTTTAGTCAAGACACATTTTTGGAGACATTTGAATAGTCGGTGTCCACAAATAAATCGTTGTTTCGAAAAGAGCCTTGATGATTAATTTTGATTTTCCAAAACATTTTGGTTTTCACTGTTCGCACGATGGATAAGACAACCTTGGAACAGATTCTTGCCAAAAAGAATCAATTTATGAGTAAAAATGAATCAACAAGAAGAATAAAGAAGAATAAAGGAGAGTTAATTAAATGTTTCCGGTAGAGGAATAAATCCACAGTTTTTTCATTTGATCACACGAGGCATTAAAATATACTGGAGCGCATTGCTGTTTCTATGACATAAGTTTTAGACATTTACAAGCTGTCGTTCCGTGTGCGTCAATTTTAAGAGATGGATGTCGATATGCAACATTGAATGAAAAAAATGTTGTCAAGTTATGCAGTAAAATAATTTCAAGACGAAGAACTTAAAGTTTTACTAGGTGAAAATCCGCGTCAAACTCAAAAAGAGCTTGCAGAACAGTTAGGAGTTGCTCATCAAGCAATATCACTTCGATTGCATGCAATGGGTAAAATACAGAAGGAAGGAAATGAGTTCCTCATAAACAGACCGAAGAAAACAAAAACCGAAAAGTTGGCATCTGCATGAACTTGCTTTCTAGGTACAAAAGAAAGACGTGTTTGCACAAAATCATCACGGGTGATGATACGGGTGAAAAGTTGATTTTGTACGACAATCCTAAACACAGAAAACCATGAGTTGATCCAGGCCAGCCAACAACATCGGTTGCAAAAAAGAATATTCATGCCAAGAAAGTGTTACTGTGTGTCTGGTGGGATTGGAAAGGAGTCATTTACTTTGAGCTTCTGGAATCTGGTCAAACTGTTACAGCTTAACGTTACCAGGCCCAATGGAACAAATTAAGTGATGCTCTGGAGGAAAAAAGACCATTTATGGGCTAAGATAGGTGGTAGGTGATATTGCTGCATGACAACACTCGTCCACATACAGCAAAATACGTAGCCAGGAACTTATCTTCTCCTTAGGCTGGGATGTTTTACAGCATGCGGCGTATTCTACAGGCTCCTTATGATTACCACAGTAATGGCGAATATCTTTAATCCTTATAACAATTTTCAATTCAGTTGAATTTGACCAAAAAAAGTGAAGTTTCTACTTACAATTCTACTACCTAAAATTTCAAAAACGGGCAAAAACGTGCACTTTTCCTGCGGAATTTATATTTAATCTACAACGGGGGCGTGGTAGGTCCAAAAGACACAAGTAGAACGACGTAGGAATTGCGAGAATCTATGGATCGACAACGAAAACGTGTTTAGGTAGGTTTCAGTGGTTGTTTACTGCACACTTAGGCCAATTTTTAGGCCCATTGTGATACCACTCATTCACTCCACATCATTAACCCACCTACTTCACCTACTCACACAACTACAGTATACCACCTGCACATTGCAAGCTCCATGTCAACCTGTACATTGACATGGAAGGTGGGTCGGCGCGTGACACGGAATTCTGCACTCCATCAGAGGGTCTTAGTTGTATTTATTAGCATCACCGATCGTAATCGATGATGAAAATTCGATTTGCATCTAGCCTCTGATGGGATTCGAACTCAGCACCTCCCGGTCCAAGTGCCGAAGCTTTAACCACTGCACCACTTGTCCGGTAAAAAAAAACGTGTTTAACAATGAAAGTAAAACGTGTAAGTAAAACGTGTTTAACAATGAAAGGTGTTGAACACGAAGTCGTGTTCTGTCATTTTGTCAAGGAGACCTGTAATCATTGCAGAAAGTAAATGGTCATATGTCTAGCGTGTGTATGCCACTTGCGAATGAACGATCAAGAGATCGATCCAGAACATTAAATCATGTTTCAATAACTAATTTTAACAGGTATCGTCATTGTTTATCAAGTATTCGCTATCGTTCGAGTTTCAGTCATAGTCCATAATGTTACCGATCGTAATGTTAGCAACTCAATTGATGTGTATGGTATTCGTAATCGGTTTATTCTGTAAACGATTCGTTTAATAAAATTTGGATTCAACTCAAAATAAACGGTCATAAACGGGAATGAGATTACAGTTAACGGTTTGTGTTTCGTGGAAGTTGCTTATCAAATCTCTAAATCCGTGTTACCCCTGATAGTAGCAGGCCCTGAGGAAGTTTCAAGCATTTTGGCTTTTACCTGGTTCGAATCATTCAATTTCAAAGATATACATAACCATAATGATAATTATTCAATTACTAATGATTATTCTGTAGGTCACATGAAGCACCAAATAACCGAGCGCATACGCTAAAAGCATCATATGCTATTTGAAAATAAAGCTGAAGTATGCAGAACCTCGATACTTTAAGCCAAGGATTATTTCATTTGCGATACAAAATGCAGTCAACTCGAACGACTTGTGAATGTAGGAGGTTTAAAACCAATACAAACAACGGAGTGAACAACTTCAATAATGCCCGTGAAAAAACCAAACCGAGAAATTAGAATATGTGTCGACACATTAAACCCACAAATTGAAACTGACCGACATCCGATTCCTAGAGTCGACGAATTATTTTACAGATCACAAGGTGGCCAATACTTTACTAAACTACGGATGATTATTTTCAAGTAGGACTGGCGGAGAAGACGAAAAATATCATGTCGTGGTAGTGAACACTCCATTTGGACTTTATCAATTCCAAAGGTTACCATTCGGGATTGCAAGACCTACAATTTTGTGTAGGTTACCTAGATGATGTGATTATTTCTGTGAAATCGCACAACGAACATCTTAAAAATCTTGAAGACCTGCTGCGTCGATTGGTGGCAAATAGACATTTAGATGCCGTGCAGATAAATGTGAGCTTGCGAGGAGATATAGTACTTGGGACATATAATAGATTAACACGGCCCTCGAGCACCCACCGGTGTGACTGCTATTAAAAATTTACCTCGTCCAAGAAACCTAAAATAATAGAAACTTTTATAGGTAAGATCAACTATTATAATAAATTCATACAAAATTGTTCTGCCCTAGCAGCGCCATTAAGTCGATTCCGTTCAAAACGCTCATTTTCAATGGACCACGGCACAGAAAGATGCTTCCAAGCAGTTAAAAGGAGGTGTCAAAAACGCTACCCGACTGACGCTTCTACTGGTAACATACATCGTTGCATACTGCATAGGCGCCGTTCTTTCCCATCGATTTCCAGATGTTCACCAAAAAGTTCCTGGGCTCATTGTTGGATGTTAAAACCACCTTGGGGCCACCAACTTTTGGTAGATGTGATTGGATTAGGACCGAAAATATTGCATCACAACATTACTCAACACACCGATTCAACATTCGTGAAGTGTGTGTGGTGTGTGGGTGGTAGTGAACGCTCATGATACCGATCAGCATCCAAACGTTACATTTATTTGGTGGGTCGGAGAGGATTTTATTGAAATTAGTTTATAATAAAATAAAGGAACAAAATGTTTGGGCCGCAGTGTTTCGACGGTGTGAATTCCTGTTCGTTGTATTATTCGTGGCAAAGGTTTTTGACAAGATAAGATAGTAAAGCTAGAAGAACTAGGTTTTGTTTGTTTTGAGAGAGAATCGGTTTGCTACCTCTAGTATCCGCAAGGGTTAACTTATCATTTGTGAATCCAACTTGACATCTACTGAACAAGTTACGTATCTTGGCTATGACTTTTACGGATCACGGCTCCTTTAAAATACATTTGCACTCTATTTTAATTTAATGACCGACAAATTTAATGACCAGAGTGCGAGTAGATCAACTTCTATTCTACCTTGGTACACCCTTAAGCAGTTTATTAAGGCTGCATAACATATGTATAGAAATGATAATTATTATTTTATGGGATGTAACCGATTCTTTGAACTGTATGAATGCACTACGTCTATCGTCTAAGAATGCCTTCATAACATCTACTGCCGGTAAGATAGGAACCTAACAGGTTTTCACTGAGTGGGTTTAACACTATATTTTCCTATGGAAGGCCGGCCTGCTCGGATAAGTTGTTTCCATACCACAACAAACCTACGGCAGTAAATCAGATGTACGTGAAGAATTTAAAAAGGCGCCCGTTCGGTACGACCATTAAAGGATCCCGTACTTTTCTCTAATTAATCGATAAGGCGAAATATCAATTCTCGAGCGAAAGACAGATTTAATTTTTCGATGAAATCGTTCGCCTATGCCATTCGTTTGCGGATACCACACATATTGAATGGAAGCTCAGGAATTACATTAACTTTGAGACTAAAATTGTGATTTTACTCGGATGAAATGTTGGTTGAATAAATCGAGAATATATGCATGTACATTATGCTTCGGGTCACCGATTGAATCGGTTGATGCAGGAAATTTTGAATTGTTCCGTTGGAACGATTTAGAAGTTTAGCAGTTTACCGCTGGAGTTTCAATCGCTGAGTCAGAGAATTATTATTTGAGCTCGTGGTCTGCAACACCTTAAAGATAGATTACGATATCGTGTTTCAATCACAAACTACAGGTTCATCGACATTAGGGAGCGGTTCAGCGACAAAGCGATGTACTCTATACAGATAGACTTGGATAAAGGTTTCATTTGGTTATCAAAAAGCTCTAGAATGGCATCAGAATAGTAAACCATACTGATGTCGAAAGCACGATGTAGTTGAGTTGATTATAACACACATGGACCCTTGGTTCAATAGTTCAAGTTCTGAAAGAAAATAAAAATAATGCGCCAATTTTTTTGCTTGAGCTCCAGGCTTAATCATGACAGCTCGAGGAATCATTCAGTTATATGCCGGAACACCCGTTTACCGATATTCATAATAGTGTCAAGAAACAGAATTATCTTCGGTCTGCCAGAATAAATTGTCTGTCGGGCATGCAAAAAAGTTGTCTGTTTGTTTGGATGTCTAAATGCCTAGATGTCAGAATGTCTGTTTGACTTTTTTTCCAACCTGCTTCTATTTTTAATTCGAAGTATTAAAAAGCTACGTCAACGAGGCCGGGTACTTGTCACGGTTACCAAGACTTAGGAAGTTTGATTTCGTAAATTAAAATATTTCATATAGAAATCGCATTGGTGCGTCAAATAAAATAATAAACGAAGTTACGAAGGGCTTGACAATTGCGTAGCGAATTATAATAATTCGCTAAGGCATTGTGATCATATTTTGTATATAAGTTCAAAGCATTTACAATATTTTTGTAGTTTGGTCACTGCAGTCTGATGAGAAAAAAATTCATTCTGACCGAATTTTTTAATTTCAAAAATTCACCAAACAAAATGTTTTATGCCAGTTGACTTCGTCTCGATGCACTTCGTGTACTACCTCTTGTTTATGAATTTTTATGGCCCGCCGCTTGGCCAATCATCAAATTCTGGAAAGTATAAATTTTAAGGTTGATAGCGTTCTAAATGCGGTTAATTCGGATATAAATTTAATAATAAATTCTGTTGCGAATATCGGTAGGCGGTTCCTGATCTCCAGTATCCCAATGCGCATACATAATAATATCGGACAGCATCTAAGCACGAGCAAATTGCAATCTAGGCACAGTACAAGTTGAGCAGTACAATTTGATAATTGGGCTTAACCTTAATGGGGTGTTGGAATAAGAACTTTCATTGTGATGGTTGATTGATGGAATACGCATTTTGACATTTATGGTGAACTCCTTATTTTTATGTATTAATACTAACATGTGTACAAACTATAAAGTTTTTGTACAACAACAAAGAAAAAGAACAAACATTAAAAATAGCAATACATGATACTAACACTTTTTAGTTCCAGAGGCAAGCTGTTCCATGTGACAATCAGGTTCATCAAACTTGAGTGGTTATAAATATTTATCCTATTCATAGACATGCATGATATTTTTTGTACGTAAAGACGTAGACAAATTTAGCTTTTCTTATAAATAAGTGGGAAGCCCCGATTTAATAATACGACATATAAAAACCGTAGTTCTGTAACAGTAAAA
The DNA here is from genome assembly GCA_963691935.1 of Nephrotoma guestfalica. Classification (NCBI taxonomy): domain Eukaryota; kingdom Metazoa; phylum Arthropoda; class Insecta; order Diptera; family Tipulidae; genus Nephrotoma; species Nephrotoma guestfalica. The sequence goes on from OY829915.1 coordinate 147,877,562, forward strand.
CTCAAACAAGTCACATCCCAAAATAGAATCTATAAAAGCCGAAATATGATCAAACTTGCGGAGGTCATCGTCGTGTGCAATTATTAAATGTTATCTGAAGTAGCAGAACGCCTAGCAGAACGTAGATTAATGGGACAAATTTTGTTTCTTAATCTAGGTGAATACAAACTATAATTCACGAGTTCACAAAGTGAGTAAACGTGATAATTCCAACTAAGTTTAGAATTTAATATTAATCCCAAGTTGTTAATAGTTGGAGCAGATGTCGGTTGTCTGTCTGGAATAACAATGAATTATTTTTAGACCACATCGAAATATTTCTAAGGTCAGCATATTAAGTTGCATAACTACCTCATTTAACATTGAAAAGTCGCCACCGAAATAGAACCCTGAGGTACAATATAGAACCCTGAGGTACACCAGTTATTACCTCACACATATCAGAAACATCATCATCATGCTTAACAAATTGTTTACGGTTGCTCAAATAAGAATGTAGTAAACTTTGTAGTAAACAAATAACAAATGAATACCCCTTGTCTAGAATTGTTGGTAAATCGTCAACAATAGGCACAAGAGCGGTAGTAGTGCTATGATTAAATTTGTAACCCGATTGAAATTCGCTTAAAAAATTAAACCTGTGTAGGTGTTCATTGTTTTGAATTTGCATTACCTTCTCAAGTACTTTCGATAAAGCAGGTAATATACTAATCGGCCGAATATCATCAGTACTGCCAATGAGGTGATTTGAGGTAAAAATAAATCAATAAATAATTTGAAATTTACCTTATCAAATGCTATCAGATCCGATTGGACAGTTTGAACCGCATTCAGCACCACCGTTCATCTACACAATCAAATATAGGGTATCTCAGCAAGAAGGCGGAATTTAAATTTGCCGTAATTTTATTAATACGAGGTGTACGGTGATTATTTTTTGACAGTTGTCACGTACAGACCACGCGATTTAAGAATATGGAGAAGTATTCAAACCAACAACGTTTAATTATTGTAAAAACACATTACAAAAACGGTGAACATTTTGCGAAAACAGTTCGCCAATTACGTCAAGTTTTCGGTCGCAATAATGCGCCAAATGAAGCGACAGTGAGACGTTTAATTCCATAATTTGAGACCAAATTTACGCTGATGGATCAAAAGATCATTGTTCGTCGTCGTCCTTGTCGGTCACTCGAAATTATAGACTCAGTAAGGGAACCTGTGGCCGAGAATCCAGGAGTGCGGTATCGCGAAATGTTAACGAAGTTTTTGTGGCCCGAATTGGATGTAATTGATGTGGAGGACATGTTTTTCCAACAAGACTGTGTGACCTGCCCCACAGCACGTGAAACAATGGTGTTACTGCAGACTAAGTTTCCAGGCCGTGTCATTTCTCGATTTGGAGAACAAATTGGCCACCAAGATCGTGCGATCTAAAAAAAATCACCGTACAACTCGTATTAACAAAATGGCGGCAAATTTAAATCCGGCGCTCTTGCTGAGACACCCTATACTAAAGTATCGTTACCAGTACCAAACAATTCAGAATGAGGTAAAGGCAGAATAGCTTTACATTCAGTTAATTTATGGATCCCAATCAAAATTTCTTCAGCAGAAAACTCAATAGGTGTTTTACTTGATTTACATGAAACACCCAGTGATTTTCATCTTCTTAATTGTTTATTATTTGTTCCTAATAGCGTTATTTGTTTTATTTCTAAAATATTTGAATGATACAAGGTCATTCTGTAAACCAGATCTCTTGAAGGATTTGTTAGAACGCGCTCTACACAACAGTTTATAAAATTTTCATAATTTATGGCGTCATAATCAGGAACATAGATATATCAAATTTTATCTCTGACTAGAAGTATTCTCGGATACGGGCGCACCAATCCCTTCATGGTATACCATTTTTCAAATTGGCTAAGCCACAGTCTTCGGAGGCCGGTTCCATGGATTCTGGGGAGAATCACTTATTGTATGTTAGTGAAATTAATTTTGAAGCAGCGAATCCGTTTCAACAGCAGTCAAATACAGCAAGAACGTGTGCTAAGAGTAGAAGCAGAAGCAGTTCTGCAACCGATATCTTCATCATCGGTAGCAATGCAAATGGTGGACATTCTAATCTAGAAGAAGAAGAACAAGCACTAAAACAAAAAATTGAAGACATGGAGCTTCTAATCTACAATATTTAACGCGAGTTAATCCGCTTGAGAACAGATAAAACAAATTCAAAGACGGAAAACAAAACCATAAAAAAAGAAGCATCGGGCCACGAAGTACAACCTAAAAGAGACAAGTCGCAGAAGACTGAATAGTCAACGAACGAGGAAGAGTTAGATAGAAAAATTAACTAGATGCTGAAGAAGGGAAAAGCTACACAAAACAAGACAAATAACAAAAGAAATGCTGAGTCCTCACTAGAGGTAGAAACATCACCCGAACGGCAACCAGCTCAGCAAAATGAAGCACATCCAAAGATAAAAGCCCCTCCACCGATTTTTATAGTAGGAGTAACCAACTATTCGGAAATCCAAAGTGTATGGAAGATTAACACTTCTAATCCAGACGCATACAGAAACTTGTGAATGAAGCTGAATACGGAAAAATATCAGTGATATATCAAGGTCATGGCAAGAGGCATACATCCACGTCTGTAAAAGTTATTTAATAATAGAGTACCTAGAAAATAAAGGATTTAAAATCCTTGATGCCGTGAACATAATTAGAAAAGAGAGACGTAGCAGAGAGAACCGACTAGAATCCGTTTCAAAAAGAGGACTTTCCCTGTTCATGCTAACGTTTGATAAAGTCGAGCAAATAGAAAAAAAATACAGTATAACTGGCATACTCAACATGCGAGTAAAGATCGAGGCTGTTAAAAGAGGCAGTACAAGAATAGTACAATGTAAAAAATGCCAAGGCTATAACAAATGTCAAATGTGCTGGAAAACACCCATCACAAACTTGCAAACCATCCAAAGAATAACCAGCAAAATGTATAAATTGTAATGGTCAGCATCCAGCCAATACCGAGAGGATGTGAGTTTGTCAAGCAGCTACAGAAATTGAAGGATTAGGTACACAAACCTCCTCTAAGTTATCCGAACAAAGATCGAGCAAGAAATCAAGTTCCTGGAAATACTAAGTTCCAAAATAGTAAATAATGTCGGCAATACATAGTTCATTTCATAATTCCGGAGCAGAAACCAGACATCAAAACTACTCATTAAGAACAGCTATATGGAATGCAAACGGATTAACACAACACCTAGCAGAATTAATTTTAAAACTATTTTTAAATAATGAGAAAATTGATATTTGCTTAATATCAGAAACACATTTTACCAGCAACTCCTATGTAGCAATCCGGAGATATACTTGTTACCATATTACACATCCAGCAGAACGGGCAAGCGGAGGGTCAGAAATATTTATTAGGATAGAATAAAAACTAGAAAAATACTCCATGCAAGTAACCATCGTGACGGTTAAATTTGGTTATCATAACACCTGTAATATATCTGCAATATATAGTTCCCCCACGGTATAACCTAAAGAAAGAATACTGCATTAACTTGTTGCCGAAATTAGGAAGTAACTTCATTATCGTAGGTGAATTTAATGCAAAAAAATACCTTCTGGGGCTCAAGACTAACCTGTCCAAAAGGCAAAGAATTACTTGCAGCAGGTCAATACTCAAACTGCGGATTTTATTCAGGAGGGAAACCAACGTACTGGCTATCTCATCCTAACAAAATGATGAAAGTCTAATATCTGACCATTCTCCTGTTATTATGACGGTTAGTGAAAATGTAATAGAAAAAACAAATTCACCACGGCCCACAAACAACAAAACTAATTGGGAATTGTTTAAGCAGCTAGTTTCAAGTGCCAATGAAAAGTGAAAATGAAATCATACAATGGTCGGTTTGGGAATGCACTCTCAAATTATTATCCAGGAAAGAAAACTCCGTTATTTACCTAATAGAAGTAAGGAAACTAGTGCAGACTACGCGTGCACCGCAAGATAAAATCACCTTAAACAACTTGTGCATCAAACGTAAGGCTCTCATAAAAGCAGAGAAAAATGAAATAATTGGAAAATACCTTTGTTCTCTATCTTTAGCTAAAGATACCGACTATTCCCTCTGGAAAGCAACAAAAGGGTTAAAACGGCCAAAAGCGCAGATCCCCCAATAAAAGAAGATGGGAAATGGGCTAGAAGTGCGAAAGATAAAGATGACCTGTTTGCTGAACATCTTGAAGAAATATTTCAACCTCATCAGAACATCTGACTTCGAAGATATTAGGCCTGTAACATTGAAAGAACTAAATGCTGAAATTAAGAACATAGAAAGCCAAGAAAGCTCCTGCTTACGATCTGATAACAGGGCAAATAATAAAGGAGCTGCCTGAAAGAGGCACCCGTACAGTAAAGTATAGAAGTAATAATGATTCCGAAAACGGCCACTGAATGATAGAAAATCTTACCTGCCAAGTGAGAAACCTTATCCCAGAATATCAGATTGGGTTCAGAGAACACTCAGGTGTGGCACAGAGGTTTACTCTTCAAGCTACATAGAGGTTTACCAAAACAATATTATATGATTTTAATATCATACATAGAGAATCGCTATTTTCGGGTGAAATATAAAGAAGAATACTCGGAAGGAGGAATCGACATCCAAACTTCAAGAAGCATGTGATAAAATCATAAAATGAACAAAATGTGGCGTATCGGGCTCAAAAATCGAAATCCACGCATGTGAGTTTTACTAATCTAAAAGTCAGCTACAAACCTGTACTCATTAACGGTCAGCAGATTTCGTATGCAAATAAGGCTAAATATCTAGGGATGACCTTAGATGATACCAGGCTCAGATGGAAAGAGCACATACAAAAAGAAAACAGATGAAGAAAAATCGAAAAATATATTGGCTGCTCGGAAAAAATTCGAAATTATTAACCGAAAATAAATTGCTATTATATCAACAGGTGCTAAAGCCTGTATACACGTGCGGAATTCAGTTCTGGGGCTGTACAAAGAAAACCAACACCAAAATAATACAAACTTTTCAGAACAAAGTGCTATGTGGTATAGCTAACGGTCCAGATGGTTCAAGAAGAAATAAAAAAACTTGTTGGACACTTCACATGCAGTAAGGCGATTATAGAGAACGAGATCAATTGATTTAATGGATTAAGGACACCAGTGCAAAGACTATATCGGTAAATAATCTATAAATGAAAAAATAATAATTTGTTGATTTTTCAGGTATCTCGGAAATAAAGGCAAACCCCACCCCATCGTGGCTTGTAACTTTACTGTTAAGAAAAGTTTTAGTTAAAGCAAGTAAGTCAAATTTGTGCACGTCTAACATAATACAAACTTCATTACTAAGCTTATAAATGTTCGTAGCTTAGTAATGAAGTTTGTATTATGTTAGACGTGCACAAATTTGACTGTCTTGCTTTAACTAAATGACCAAAAATTAATAGTTGGTAACGCCTAAACATGGTTTGACAAGCGTAGAAAAATTTTCATCAGTAACTTATGTATCGAACCTAGAGATATGAAGCCATAGCATTGGAACAAAAGGTTTTGTTCTAAAATCAAATTGTAAATCTCTAGTACCACAAATTTGTCCATTATCAGAAGTAGAATTCATGTTTCAGTATAATGAGCGTTTCAGAGAACAATCCAGGAGTTCTATGGTTATTATCCACACTGGACACAGAAGGGGATAAACGATCAGTAGATACTCATATAGAGGAACTACTGGAAGCAATTGGAATTTCCCAAGTATGCACGCGAATGCGGAGTTATCGCATCGTATCAGCCATCGCATCACATAATCCAACATCTGACTGAATATGCTGGCGATGGCTAATATCCACACTGGTAGCACAATGAGAAACAGCAAAATACTACAGAATAGTGTGCTGCATTTCCTGAACTTTTAGGTCCGTCGTGCAAAAGTCAAATTTTCAGTAGTAGATTTTTGCTACTAAATTGCAGGGCTATTTTGCCCAAACTAATTATGACAAACTTTTCACTGTATTCTAAAATTTATCACACTGCATTTTGAAAAAATTGTTACAAGCATCACAGAACCATTATACAGTTAACACACTTCACAATAAAGTCAAATACCCCTTTGTTTGTTATTTATCTTTTGTAGAAATCGCTAGCGTCGTTTAAAATCTCAAGTACAAGAATAAGGAAGCAGAACATAAGATTATACTGGGTCATGAAAATGCATGGAAAACCTGTAAAACTGAAGAAACGAAAGGTTGATCGAAAAAAAAACAGTGGCTCAATATTTTTTCAAAACTTATCCACACCTCCATTTTTATTGCAGATTCGAACGAACGAATCTTCGGTAAATTCTGAAAAAGTTACGTCTGATCGAAAAAACTGATGCATAATTTTTTTAAAAGCTATCGAGTGACACCAGACCCAATCGCCACTATTGATACACTACTTTTAGCTTAGTTTTGATTTTAAGTAAATCATAGTGTATTCGATTACAGCGCCATCTTTCAAACAAATCTTACAAACTTTAGGAGAATCTGTAATACAAAATGGCGGTTCCACATTTAAAATTAAGTTATAAGTTAAATTATCGTCTGCGTCACCCTCAGAGTGTGGGGGTAAGAGTTGGTTGGGGGTTTCACTTTGGTAAATTGGACAGCTTTTTAAACAATATTGAGTGCCTGTTTTTTATTTTTCGATCAAATGTTCGTTTCCATACCCCTGCTCCTCATATAATTAAAAAATAGATTACAAAATTGAATGGAAAGTTTAACAGTGTATTTCGATCAACATTTTGAGCCTATTTTATTTGCGAAGGAATTGGATTTGGAATTGGAATTCAATTCTTGGTCAAAAGAAATGCAAATGAATTCTCGTGTTTTATTTTTAAAGCTTGATAGTGTTTCACATTTCATAAATTTTTGTTTGTTATATTTATTTCACCACATATGCCGATTTTTATTTAACCACATATTATTTTGTTGAAATTTAATATTATTTAGTTTTATTAGTATGTATTATTAAAAATGTTTTATGTAAAACATCAATACAAAACGCTTGCCATCAATTTTATAGAAAATGCCAAAAAAATCGAAATAAAATATACAAGGTGGCAAAATTTAGAACAAAAAAATTAATTTGGAAAACTCTAGTGACAAGCACAGTAACTAAAAAATAGAATTGGAATTTCAATACCATCAACTCTGTAGGAATTCAACGAATTCCAAATTGCTATTGAATACAATCATTGTTGTTGTAATTCGTCAAATGATATACCCTTTTTATTTCGATTGATTTATACAAAATTTGGAGATCAGAATCAACAATTATAAACATCAGCAACAATTTGAATGACTGTTTCAATTTAGTGAGATATTAAATTTATCTAAACGGCTTCGATAACCAAAATCCTTTTCGGCATACAGTTGGTTCCAAAGATTTGTCGGTTTCAGGTGATATTTCCTCCCAGACATATTGAAAAGGTTATTGCAGATAATGTATTGTCTGGATTCGCATGTTCTCGTAAATTTTTCAAACTAATAGTCCCCAAACGAATTCAACTGGGTTTTGATTTGGAGAAAAAGCGGACCAGTCCAATATTGGTATGAAGTATTAAAAGGGTTTTTGATATATGTACAGAAACAACAGAATATGGTTTCCAAGACGCCAACGTACTCCAAGCTGGTCGCGGCGACCAAAAATTACCAATGGTAGGATAATGGCGGTTTAATTTTTTCTCGATTTTTCTAAAAACTTTCCCTCTTTCCACGTCCGATAAATATTTTCCATGTCGCATTATTTTTCTTCATTACTTATTTATATTCGGGAGACTTGTTAATATTAATTTTATTTTTAAGGCGATCAAATTATCCTCTATTCCCTCATGCAGGGATGGCCAAACTATTTCTTTATCGGCCTTATTATAAACATGAAATTTGAGCAGATTCAGAGCCATTGTTAGTAGATAACCATTCATTATAGAGGTCCTGAATCCCTATCCCTTCCTTGGATACAACACTGTAAATCACTTAGCTGCTAATGAGCGTGATAACCTAAGTTCAAAATATGTTCAATATGTGGAATTTATGATGGGATAATCGTTAATTAAGTACAAGTACGAGTAATTTAAACTTTTTAGGAGTCGCGGACCACAGTTTGGGAATTGCTGCCATAATATCTAGTATTTAGATATTTACAGACCCACCGAAAACAAATTCAATTTTTTATTTATTTTACAACACTTTGGAGGAACAACACTAGATTTCTATTGTTTTGACAGTTGAATATAGAAATAATTGTTTGAGTACCACATTATGCCAGTGCGTTAAACTATTATAAAAATTGCAAAGCCTATTAATAACCTGTAACAGGAACAGCCTCAATTTTGTCATGCACTACATATGCACCAATATACGCGAATACAAGAAAATTCCCACTCCATGCCTATAAATAAAATCTATGACACATTCAAACCATTTCCTGTTTATTATAACATTAATTACTGCCAATTTTGGTCACAATTGCGTACGTTTTTCACAACTCATCCCCTCACTGTACACTACTGTACATATACATAACTTAGAGCACAAAAAGAAAATAGTTGGGAAAAACTGTTTTCCTCATAGCATAATTTTAAAATAGATCACATATTTTCTTCTTTTTACGATCTTTGTTTTCATTTTGATGATCGCAATTTTCTTTATTTTCATGACTATGTGTGTTGCTATACATTGCTAAATCCGCGCGATCGGTTAAGAAAGTTTTCTGTTATTTTTAACATTTTTTTTTTTTGGTTTTATTCTTATTTTTTGCATTCTCATCCGCGCGATAAAAAAAAACATTTTCAGCAAAAAAACAAAAACAAAAAATTATTTCTTGAGTGAAAATATAAATTTTCTGATTTATCAACAGGAAGAAATTAATTATTTTATTTTGTGTTGTTATATATTTTATGTAAAGAACACACACACACACACCCGTACATTCAAAAACGATGATGAGTTCTGAGTGCGGTAATAAAAATATTAAGAATTTGTGCTTGGTATATATTTTTGTAATATTTTGTTTTTGTTGTTCTCCAGTACAGATTATTTTTACTTCTGCGTTTGCTAAAAAGGAAGGAGTCGTCGTCGTTGTCGACGGCGTCAAAATGAAAAATTATACTCGCGAAATGATTGGTAGTTATTGGAATTTAAATTGATTTCCGGTTTGGTTTAAATTTTACTCGCTCGCCAGTTTATTTTTCAATTAGTTTAATTGCAAAATGTAATTTATGTGACTTTATTTTATAGTTCCTGGAGCACCGAGCCGTGCTTGATCAAAGATGGTTGACTGTATACATTACACAAAGTCGAAGCATTTGAATATTTAATTCTGAATACAAATTAATTAAACGCATTGACCATCATTTTCTATGCTGTACAGCTGTACTCTATGGAGGCGTTTCTCCTTTCATATACGTTCGTTTGCCGAATCCAAACCTCTCGATGGCTTCACGTAGGTCGGTAATTAATAAGTTTTGTCACCAGCAATTAATAAAAAATGGAGGGGTGTACCTGTTGTGGCTAAATCCCAACTCCCCGCAAAAACGCGATATCAAAACTTGTTTTTTTGTTCTTTCTAGCTATGGAGAGAAAACCTTAAGCATCTTCCGGTTATTTGATTCTAAATATCAATGTGTCATGTGTTGCACCTGTGTTCGTAAGTTCGTAATCTCATGACCTCAAACCGTAATGGAGTCGAATTTTCTGTAAAATAACACAAAACTGGTTCGAAAACAAATTTTTCTAAACCTAAAACTTAAACTTTTTTTTACCAAAAATCGTTAAAGTGATATGGCCCAATTTGGTTGCTAAAAAGTTCTTATTAAATAAGGATTTTATCAAAATTTGTTATTTCCACTTAAATTTTTGGTTCTGATTCAGTTTACCAAGAAACAAAGAGCTCCTATGTAAGCTACTTCCGTTTCACCGATTTCCGCCAAGTTTCTCCGGAATCTGCCAATTTATCAGAAAATCTTCAGTATGAAGTTTGATGCCGATCACTCAACCTGTATAGGCTGATGAAATAAGAGTTTATTATCAAAAATGAAAGTGCATCCAAACCAGAAAATCCGGCTGGGCTGTAGAGAGGACACAGATAGACAAACACTATCTAGAAAACCACTTTTTCGAACTTTGGCAGTATAGTGAATGGCAAATATGTAAAAATTTCGATTGCTCTATTTAATTTAAAGTTTACTCATTGCATTCATCAGTCACACCGGCACTCATTTTAGAATCCTATCCTAAGTTTAACATACAAAGAGAGTATCCCAATCGGTTAATAAATGGCTTAGGTTTATTTAAGTTGATAATTTTTAAGATTCCCATTTTCATTATTAAGACGCAATACAGCGGCTAAACCGGAGCATCTTTATATAAATTTCCCAAAATCACCATCCTTTGCAGTCATTTGCTGAGATTCAAAAATATCCTCTCTAATTATTTTTATCAAAATCGATCGAGCCGATTTTTTTTAAATAGAGTAATTTAGAATTCATCACTATCGATTCTTGGCACACGAAAATCCATCTCACCGATTTTTATTAAAATTCGACCTAAACACCCCAAAATTTTCCCAAAATTAGGATTCATCGCTATCCATTCCTGCCGTTTAAAACACCTTATCACCGGAATTTTTATCTAAATCGTTCGAGCCGAAAACAATTTAAAAAAGGATCCGAAGCCTCACTGAAGGATGGGTATCCGAATAAAGATATTTTCCATAAATTGGTACCCATCGAAATGGATTCCTAGCATTTGATTCCTTGGAATTCCTTTCACCAATTTTTATCAACAATGTGCTAGCCGAAAAATAAATTAAATAAAGCCGAAAAATAAATTAAATACCGACCAAATGGCACAGTGGTTAAAGCTTTGGCGTTTGGATCGGGAGGTACCGGGTTCGAATCCCGATAGGGGCAGGATGCAAAGGGAATTTTTCATCAATTGATTGTAATCTGTGATTAAAAGGAACACAACTACGACCCCCTATCGGCGTGCAAAACTCATGGGCCGACCCATCTTCCATGTCCAGTACTATAGGTCTTCGATTTGGCAGGGGTGCGTAAAAGTAAGACGAGAAAATCAACCGCGAAAGAGCAGGGAGTGCTTCGGCCCCAGAAAAGATTGCATGGATTAAAAAAAAAAAAAATAAAAAAATAAAAAAAAATAAAAAATAAAAAAAATTAAATAAAGAGATCCGGGCCGCATCGGACACATCAAAATCTTTTGAGGCGGAAAAGAGGGACCAAGGTAACCAAAATTTACTAGCAAACATTTTCAAAACACGCAATTAGTACAACCATATAGTGTCACTGCAACGCAACCAACATAACGAAAAACGCAAGTCACAATACGAAGCAACATAGCAACACATGGTGCAACATAACGGAACATTCGGCAACATTACGTAACATGGTGCAACATCAAGCCACATGGTGTAGCATCATGCTACACGATGAAACATTACGCAACATGGTGCAACATAGTGGCCCATGCGGAGAAAAGCCAGAAGAAGACGATTCAACCAATATCCAACAAAAAATGAATTAAATCGAATGTCAAGGTGCAAAAATTACCAACCATTGATGCATATCATTAACTGTGAAACTGTTCATCAAATGTTCGAGAAACTTTGTGCAATGTTTCAGCTGGATAATCAGCAACAACAGTGTAATTTACTACAGGATTTTTGCCTAAGTTTTCAATAAAAATAATGGTAAGCTCTGTACGCTGTTAGCTCATATACGGCAGCTCGAAATGCTTATGACTAAAATTCTTGGAACGTTGCCGGATAAATATTAGTTTTTTGTCACGGCCTGGAAGTCGACACAAACTAGTGAGCGAACAATGACAAACCTCGCCGCAAGATTGTTCGCAGAAGAAGCTCGTGAGCACGATACTAAGGCGGATGAAATAGGTATATCAGAATGTTGCAGAAAATCAACTGAACAGGACTGTTATTTTTGGATGTTGGATGGTGGACTCTGCGGATGTTAGTCACACATGGTACAACAAAATGAGTATCTAAACTCAATGGTTGAGTCAACGAAATAAATAGGCATATCCAAGCAGTCGGAGTCTGTGCAAGATGAAGCACTTGGGCGAGTTAAAACGGAGAAAGCAGTAAAATAAACAGTACAATTATATTTTTGGGGACGAAAGCAGAAGCCGGATTATATGAGGTGAAGCTGAAAACCGAAGCTCATGAAGAAACTTTAATTACAAATGCAAAGATTGCTGAAGTCTGGCATAATAAACTTGGTCTTCTAGCAGTAAATTAAATCATGATGTGAATTATTTAGATGTTGTTTATGAAGTGTAAGAAAAATCTAAACACTAAAGATTACCATTTAGTGAAGAAAGAACCGCACAAGTGATGCAGTGGTTAAAGCTTCGGCACCAGAGGCTGGATGCAAAGTGAATTTTCGTCATCGATTATTATCGGTGATATTAATAATCACAACTAATACCCTATGTTGGAGTGCAGAATTCAGCGCCGACCCACCGTCCATGTCAGTGTAATTGTATGAATGGGTGGTGTTGGCGTGAACGAAAAGGGGTACCCTTTAATTGACCTTTAAGACCTAGTTTTATTTGACAAATAAAGTAGACTGCCTACTGCTTTTCGATAAGGGTAGACTGTCTCAAAATCCTTTTCTGAGGATTGTTCTTTAATCAGTAGAAGTGGTGCTTCCAACGCTTTGGCTTCATTCATTTTCAAAAAAATCTCTTGAATTAATTTTAGCCCATCTGATGTTTTTACAATTTCAAGTCCAGGAAATTATATCTGAATTCTGACAGATTGTTATTTCAAATTTCCCCTTTGCACTCACTTAGTAGATTCTCCATGATTGTTTCCGATTACTAATCCGTCGACAACATAAATTGCTAAAATAATTGATGCTGTTTTATTCTTGAACATACATCTTTCTAATTTTAACTATTCTGGTCCTTGGATCATTATAAATCCTTCTGGTGGTTGCACCTAAATATTTCATCTAGATGACCATAGAGAAGCGCTAATTTAACATCAAATTTCATTATTTTAAACCGCTGTTTCGTAGCTCAAGCAAACAGTATTCTGCGAGAACTCCCGTTTACTACTGGACTACAAGTATCTTAAAAATTGATGCCAGTTTGTTGTTCACAACATCGTTTTCCATCGTTTTTAACTCTAAAGATCCAACGGCTGCTTAATACCTTTTCTCTTCCAGCTTCTTTATGATTTACAAGTACCCAAGTATGTTTGTTATACTTAAAAGTTTCTTCTCTTCTTCGATAGCTGCTAATACTAACTTTAATTTTTGAGGCAATTGTTTACTTCTTTCATTTCGACGAGATTCATTTATTCCTTCTTGTTGTATTTGAGAATGAATTTGTTGTTACTTTCATCCTCCTCTTTGGCTTCTTTAAATAGATCTTCAGTTTTGTCCTCTCCTTACTAGCACAATGGAATATCACATCTCTAGATTGAAATATTATTTCTTTTACTGGATCAGTAATACATCGAAAATAAATTTTTGGCTTCGATCATCAAGCTTTCTAAGATGTCCTTGAATCTTGGTATACGCTGTAATTCCAAAAATTTGAAGTCTCGACAGATCTGGTACTTTGTTATACCATGCTTGTGCAGGTATTTTTGCGTCTCTCCATATATTCATTATATTTCCCCAATTAAGTTGGGGACTGTGAGGTGTTGTGTAATCCAGAACAATTCCTTTTTGGCTGAGCCAATTCGTGTTAAAGTTACTACCGTATTCTTCTCCTGAGTTATATCTTAATTTAGACACTTTTAAGTTCCACTTTGGCTACACTTCATCTATATAGCTTTGAATTAAATACATTCGCTGTTTTTCCTTTATTCCTTGTCAAATACAGCATTATGAAATGTGTATAGTCATCCAAGAATGAAGTTATATATTGCATGGTGTCCCAAGTAGTAATTACACCCAGTTTTTTCTTCTCTAATTTGACAGAAAATGTATCATATTTCAGCAATTTGGCAGAAATGGCCAAAATCATATTGTTTGGGCTGGTGTTATTGATCGAACTCTTACAGGCCAGAACGCCTTTCCGGAGATATTTACAGAGTCCGGCATATAACCAACAATCGGTAAGAGAATACTTGGGCGATTCATTCCCAAACTCATGGATTGGTAAAGGTGGCCCTATTCCTTGGCCCGCACGGCCCCCAGACTTCACAACCCCTGGATTTCTACGTCTGGAGACGTGCTAAGGAATTGGTGTACGCAATCTAGGTACTCGCAAAATAAATTTTAATTGATAGGATGAAATCCAATTTCGCACAACAACTGTGGAGATAAGAAAAAGATGCCGTGCATGCATACGGAGTGGAGGAGGTCATTTTGAACAAAATCTAATAAATGAAGTTGATAAAAACTTTATCAATTAAATCGGCAAAATATTATCTCTTATATTGACCACAAAATGAATGATTTCTATGACATGTAGTATATCATTGGAAAGGGCATAAAGTAGAGAATTTTTTAAAACAAAGCTAATTTCAAAATAATCTTTAGTTTTTTTAATGAATTTAGAAGAAGACATTTTTCACATTTTTTAGGACTTGGAGGTCCATAAGACGTTTTTTTAAACCAATTATATTAAATAATTTATTTAGATAAAAATCACATTGAAGAATTCAATAAAAGTTATTTCGTATCTTTTTCGTATTGCAGTTTTGACGGTTGGTTTCAACGGAAGTTTGCTTCGGTTATCTAAATATGACTGGACCAACTCAAGTGCCAGTTCCTTGAGAAAATTTTTCCGTTTCTCGAATTTATTAGTATTCCAAGCTGGATGATTTAGTGCAAACAATCGATATGCCCCAAGTCCAGCCACATCCAGTGTATTATAAAATAGTACCATTGGCCAACGGTTACATTTTCTTTTACATGTATAGCCACGGACCATTTTGTCAAAAGTGTCGACGCCACCCTGTTTTTTTCGTTGTAATCATGAATAATTATTGATTTTCTGGTTGCTTCATTTAACTCCTGTGAGACATGGGCAGTGGACAGTAGGAGGACATTTTTTTTTTGAATTAGTAGTGTAACTCACAAGTGATACTTCATTCGAGAAGCAAAAAACGGAATTATACGGACCTCGTTTCTTAGCTTCCTCTACCGATGCGAATAGTCATGGTATTTCACGTTTGTTGGATCTAATTGTGCCAACTAGAGTTGTGTTACAGGCTCATAAAGCTTTTGCCAGTCCATAACTTGTAAAAAAGTTGTCCATTGTTATATTTGTACCAATATTCAAATAGCGTTGAGCAAGTCGCATTACTAAGGCATGAGAAATCCCAGTGGATCTTTGCTCGTTGGTTGGGTTCCCAAATATATTTCGGCTGATACAGGATAATTTGTTCCGGCGTCTACAATCCAAAATATTTTGATGCCATACTTTCCTGGCGTCGATGGTATGTATTGCCGAAATCTGTATCTGTTTCGTGAAGTAACCAACTGCTCGTCGATCGTAAGCTCTTTCGATGGAATGAACGGCAAATTCAAATTCGCTTGGAAGAGAGTCCACATATGACGGATAGGAGCCAGTTTATCTTCTCTTAATCTATCTGCACGAGTTCTCGAATCATCGAAACGTAAAAATCGACTAATTTGTTCGAATCTCTCCAACGACATCACTCCTCTATAAAATGGCATGTTGGATTTGTGGAACAGATCTCTAGCTGCCACTAAACTTGATTTCTCAGCACCAGCGTAAAGCAAAATGCCTATAAATGCGTAAATTTCATCCACATTGGTTTCTCTCCAAGGTCGCATTTTTGTAGGATTTTGTGCACGTTCATTCGCTTCGTACGTCCGCTTAGCTTTTCTATTTGTTTCCAGCACAATACATTCAACAATGGATGTTGAAAAGAGGCGCTTGAATGCGTCTAGCTTTTTAGTAAAAGTTTCGGTTGTACAAGGCACGGAATCCAGTCTCTTCTTTTTCAAGTCTTCGGTTCTCAACTTCTCAGAAGCAGAAGGCATCGACCACCAAATAGTTTTGTCGTTTTTGCCTTTTCCTGTATATTTTAGACCTCGATTGGCCTCGATTGCAACTTCAGGTTCTTCCTCAGAACCTCCTTCGTTGTGATTGACATCAGCATTTTCCATATCTTGAACTAATTGTATAAAATGAACATCTTGAAGCGGTACATCATTTGCATTTGGGGTATCAAAATCGGAATCATCGCTGTTCGGTTCATAATTTGAATCTTCGTCGCGATCGGAATGATCATGCACTCTCGAATCGATTATATCGTCAGATAATAGTGCAGCTGTAGGATGATCTCGTCCACCAATCGGTTGCAACACAGTTTCAACATCATCGTCTTTATCAAAATAATCAGCAATTTCTTGTTGTTCCTCTTTGGACAAATCACGGCTAATATTCGCCAAATAAACAATTCTATCCAATTCTACAGCTAAAAATGAACGTGAATCAAACGAGATCTATTGTAAAATTGACTTTTCCAAGAATAAACCAAATATAAATTGTTTTAGACCAATTCGAAATAAACTTACCTTTGAAAATTCAACGGTTTTACAATAAACAAGAATTTTAGGAATGAAATACCACTGCGTCATACTTGTCACTTTATGCACAACTAAATTATAAAAACATACGTTACAAAAGCTAACTGCACTTTTATCGAACTCTCAAATTTTGATCATAGGTATCTATGTACGTGTAAAATCGAGGAAAAAAATGCATTACATACAAAAGTTACTGAGAAAAATACGGGGTATACAGCTCCCCATACACGATTATTATAGAGTTTGCTTTTGAATACTCTTATACCATAACTCTCACGAAATATAATATGAATTGACATTGTTTACGTAGGTAGATGTCCAATACATTAAAGTCGAACGAAACAATATGAGTTTGGAATAAATAGTGTCTTCTATTCAATGTGGAAATACGCTTCGGGAGCCGAGTACCCCAAACACAATTCTAAGGTTAAAGGTAAGGTTTTGGGTAATTCAAAAAAAACACTTAAAAATATCACATCTCAGTGACACTTAGGACATCAGTCCTATGGGATCAAAGCTTCCAAATGTATTTCCAAAAGCTTCTAAATATATATATATATATATATGTATATATATATGTATATATATATGTATATATATATATATATATATATATATATATATATATATATATATATATATATATATATATATATATATATATATGTAGGATTACCCTGTGGTATATCAATAACAAAATGTATAAAATTACATAAACTCAACGAAGATTGTATTGGTAATGTTTTGATCTCACCATAAACAATTATGTTACTTCAGTTTTAATTGAAATACAGTATTGTCAGTATCGTTGGAACTTTTGCATTATTTACATCGATTAACTTTTTGCCCAATCCCACAACTTGGGGGCTCAACCGGGATCGAATATTAGACGGCACGTTCCAGAAAGGCGATTAAAATTTCTATTTTACAATTGCGGATAAGCTATATATGGTGGTAGTATAAGGTGATAATTTGGTGCGGCGGTAAATGTCTATAAGATGTGTGATTTTTACGGTCGAGAACTTACGGTGAAAATATAGCTTACGATTTGCGTTGGCGAGGAATTTTTAAGTGAAGATTAAACTAGTTTGGGAACTTTTAAGTGTGTGTAGTGCTACAAATTATATTTATTGAATTGTGAGAATTTCATAAAATTTAAAGGGCGACTTCACGTGCATATAATAAGAGTATAAGCAGTGTTCCGTTGTGTGCCGTATATTATCAATAAGACGTGATTAAAGGATATAGCGGGAATATTATTTGTTTTGTCAAAACAGTTTTTGTAACTGCATGTAATCGTTCGATTCTTATCATGGGTAAGAAAAATCGCAGTGGAAAAAATAATATGGACGATCAAAAGGTTAATGATACAAGTGCCGATATTTTTGTACAAAAGGTCATGGATATGTTCAAGCGTGCTCTCGACGATAATGTGAGCAATGTGGGAAACGGTCTAGGTTCTAACAGTACAATGAATGATGTACATAGAAATAGCACAGCAGATACAGCTAATCAACTGTTTGTTTTGCCGGAAGAAATTAGGAAGAAGGAGATTGAATTAAAAGATAAGGAAATAGAGCTGTTAAAAAGAGAAAATGAAATTATGCGAAATAATGGAGCCGGTACTACTACAAACAGAAATCAACCGCAGTTGTTAAGTTTCAAGGATATCGAAGAATCGCTTAATAAATTTAGCGGTGATGACGAATATACAGTTGAAAAGTGGATTACGGAGGTCGATGAGAGTGCAGCATGTTTAGGCTGGAATGAAAATCAAAAGATTGTGTATTCGAAGCGGCTTTTAATCGGAACTGCAAAAGAGAGTTTGAGAATGGCAAGTGGGATCGATAATTGGGAAAATTTAACTCGGTTTTTAAGAAAGGAGTTCCCAACGGATACTAATTCAGCTCTGATTCATAAACGCATGGCAGATCGCAGAAAGAAAGATGATGAATCTTTTACTAAATACCTAATTGTTATGAGGGAACTTGGTAAGACGGGGAATTTGGAAGATGCAGCTATTATTGAATATTGCATCAATGGTATTACTGATGATGAACACAATAAGGTCGTGCTGTATGGTGCTGGCAGTATAGACGAGTTTAAAGACAAATTAAAAATTTATGAAAAAATTAAACTCAAAACAAAGAAGCGAGATACGCCGAGAAATAATTCATTGAACCAGATAAGAGCTTTAGGGATACAGCCAAACGTGGGCCGAGGTGTTATAATTGTGGGGACAGAGGGCATCGAGGAAGGCATTGTGAAAATAAATCCAAAGGGCCAAAATGTTTCAAATGCAACGAGTATGGTCACGTTTCTCCGGATTGCAAGAATAAAGGAATTCCACAAAGAGAAACAACAAATAGTAGGAAATCGGTGGCTGTGGTAGAAGCAGATACTTGTTTGACTGTGGCGGAAAAAAATATTCCATCGTTGTTGTCCAAAGCGGTGAAGAAAGTGTTGTTGTTTGGGAAAGAAACATATGTATTAGTTGACAGTGGCAGTGGTATCAACCTTATGTCCCAGAAAAAACTTAAAAATATTGGTGTCAAAAATCTAAGGGATGAACGAATAGTATTCAGCGGAGCTGGATCCAAATGTGTATCAACAAAGGGCAAATTTGAGGCGGAGTTAGTAATTGATGGCGAAACTTATTTGACTATGATACATGTTGTGGATGATGGAATACTACCAGTGGATTTTATATTGGGGAGAGATTTAATTAAACAAACCATTACAATTCTTACACCGACAAGCATTATAATGAAGAGGTTTGTCTCTGATGATTGTGTATTGGTGATTGAACACGGTGATGTGTTTCTTGTCCTTGTTCATATTGCCAACCAAAACATGGCGAGCCAAATAAGAAGAATGGTGATTAATTACAACGCAAAAAAATGCAAGCCGATCACAAACTTAGAAATGCAAATAGTGGTGCTAGACAAGAAACCCATAGCACAAAGACCGAGACGACTTTCTCCGCTAGATACTGACATCGTAAGGAAACAGGTGAATGAGTGGTTAGTAGAAGGTATCATTCGCCCCAGCAATTCTGAGTACGCGAGTCCAATCGTATTAGCAAATAAGAAGGATGGCACAAAACGACTGTGTGTAGACTACAGGAAACTAAACAGCATCATATGTAAAGATCGCTTTCCGATTCCACTTATTGACGATCAAGTAGATAAACTACAGGATGCAAAGTATTTTTCAACGCTTGATCTACGCAACGGATTTTTCCACGTCCCTGTAGCAGAAAACTCAGTTAAGTATACGGCATTTATCACGCCATTTGGATTGTATGAGTTCCTAAGGACACCGTTTGGATTATGTAACAGTCCTTCAGTTTTTGTACGTTATATTAACAACGTGTTTCAAAATTTGTGTATCGAAGGAGTAGTGTGCATCTACATCGATGATCTCGTGATACCAGCCAAAAATGAAAAGGAGGCGTTAGAAAAGTTGGAGAAAGTAGTAAGTACAGCTGAGCTCAACGGACTGGACATAAAATGGAGTAAGTGTCAATTTTTAAGAAAGCAGATAGAGTTCCCGGGGTATGAAATCGAACGAGGGCCGATAAGGCCATCAAAATCTAAATCGATATCCATTGCGAAGTTTCCCGAACCGGATAGTGTGAAACAAGTACAACGCTTTCTAGGGCTGTCCGGATATTTTCGAAAGTTTGTTGAGAACTATGCTACCATAGCTAGACCATTGACGGATCTATTGAGGAAAGGAGCAGTTTTTATATTCGATGAAGATCAGAGACGGGCTTTTCAACGACTAAAAGGCAATTTAGCAAACTACCCGATATTGAGGTTGTACTCTCCAAAGGCGCAAACAGAGTTACACACCGATGCCAGTAAGCTCGGAATTGGAGCTATTCTATTACAACAATCTGATGACGATCATCGAATGCATCCTGTTATGTATTACAGTAAAAAGACATCCAAGTGCCAAGAAAACTACAGCAGCTACGAACTGGAGGTCCTAGCTATAGTAAGCGCGCTGAAAAAAATGAGGGTATATCTGCTTGGGCTGCATTTTAAAATAATTACGGATTGTGCCGCATTTAAAGGGACGATGGAACGAAAGGAACTCACGTCAAGGATTGCTGGATGGGCATTGCAATTACAGGAATTTGATTATAAATTGGAACATCGTCCAGGTTGCCGTATGCGACACGTAGACGCCCTTAGTAGAAATCCCATAGTACTCCCAGTGGATAACAATGTCATCAATCGCATAAAGGCCCTCTAAATCGCATAATTCTGGTGTTTTATTTAAGAATCGTGACTGTAATCTGTTATTGGTGGTACCCAAGAAGATGCAAGGCGAAGTAATAAAAATGTGTCACAACCAAGGCCATTTCGGTAGAAGAAAGACTGAGGAACTCATCACACGCCAATTTTTCATCCCAAAGATGACAGAGAAAGTGAAAAACTATTTAAAAAACTGTGTGACATGTTTAATGTCTGAAAGAAAAATGGGAAAGCAGGAGGGGTTTTTGAATCCAATCCCAAAGGGTGATTTCCCATTAGTGACCTACCACATCGACCATTTAGGCACCTTGAACTCAACTAGGAAGCAATATAAATATATTTTTGGTGTAATCGACGCATTCTCCAAATTCATCTGGCTTTATCCAACCAAAACAACGAGCGCTAAATAAGTTATACAGAAGCTGGAAGCGCAAAAGTCAATTTTTGGAAACCCAAAATATATAATCGCGGACAGAGGTGGTTCATTCAGATCTGCAGAATTTCAGGAATATTGTGCACAGGAAGCGATTATTATTTCATATATAACAACAGGTGTACCAACCGGTAATGGCCAAATCGAAAGGGTTTTTCGAATAATAATTCCAGCACGAACAAAGCTATCAATAAACAACCCTGAGGAATGGTTCAAGCATACCAACCCATTACAACGGTATCTTAATAATTCAGTTCAACAAAGTGTTGGTATGACTCCTTTCAAGCTGTTGCTGGGTGTGGAAATGCGCTCTCCAGAATACGCTAGAATCTCAGAAGTCGTTGAAGAAGAATTCACAAGAATAACTGTAGAGAAAAGGGATGAATTATACGAGAGAAGGCTAAAGAAGAAATAAGAGTAATACAGGAGGAAAACCGTCGCAATTACAACAAAAAGAGGAAGGTTGCAACCAAATATGAAGTTGGTGATTACGTTTTAATAAAACGTACGCAATTCACCAGTGGGTCAAAATTAGGAGCAAAATATATTGGGCCTTATGAAATAGTCAAGGTAAAGCGGAACGACCGTTACGACGTTCAAAAAGTATCTCAGGGTGAAGGTCCGAGCAATACATCAACATCTGCCGAAAATATGAAACTGTACTACACCGGGGCATCTTCAATATCAGAAGAAGAGGATGACGAACTACAAACAAGCGAAGCAAATGGTCATAATGGTAGCAAAGTAGGAAACATTGACGAAGATGAACTATCATCCGGGTCGGATGAGTGAGCAGGACGGCCGTGTAGGATTATCCTGTGGTATATCAATAACAAAATGTATAAAATTACATAAACTCAACGAAGATTGTATTGGTAATGTTTTGATCTCACCATAAACAATTATGTTACTTCAGTTTTAATTGAAATACAGTATTGTCAGTATCGTTGGAACTTTTGCATTATTTACATCGATTAACTTTTTGCCCAATCCCATATATATATATATATATATATATATATATATATATATATATATATATATATATATATATATATATATATATATATATATATATATATATATATATATATATATATATATATATATATATATATATAAGTATATATATATATAATTATTACTCGAATTAATATATTAGATATACGGTCATATTTCGCAATTGAAATTCCCTAAATCATAAAAAAAATTAATCAATTTTGAATGTTACCAAATAGTTTTTACGCCGTCTCTAGGTATTTCATATTATCCACTCTTAACAAGTTCAAAAATCAATAGATTGTTTACATGTATGTACATAAATCTAAGTATTATAAAATAAAAAAACAAAAAAAAATCATAAATCAAACATACTTATCATAATTACATTATTTTCTAAGTATTTAGTTCCTGATTGACCTAAATACTAAAAACGTCTTAAAAATAAAAAATAAAACTTACGAAATTATTTATAGAATTATTTTAAAAGATAACTGGCTGACTAAAATAACTATTTTTATCGGAATTAACGTATAAAAACAACTATTGAGTGATAAGAATCGGTGTAAACACACATTACACCACTTACGAGTAAGTGTAAGTGACAAGTGCGTGGCCCACATAGCACAGGTACGAAATTTTTTACACTGTACATAAACATACTAATTAATAATTCTGGCCCCGTACTACGTTCGGCATCGAGCACAATGATCATGTTGTTGTTTATTTACATTAATTTGCTGTCATAAATTAAAAAATAAAATGCTATAAAAACCCCAAAAAAATAAAAATTAGGAAATTGTGAAGGTGATTTTATTTAAAGTTTTCCATTTATTTTTGTATTTTAGTTTTTATCAAACATTTTTTTTTATTATTAATTAGTCGAAAGAGGAGTATTTCGAAATACCCAACGAGTTTGATAAACATAATTTAAGGTTTTTTTTTATAATATTTATTTTTAGGTGACATTCAAGGTGCTATGTGTAATATGTTTCGCGCGCGCTCAAGAAAGAATTTCATTTATACAAAAACTACTTGTTGTCATTGCTGCTGATATATAAACATGTAAGTCTATACAGTGATTATTAAATATTTAAACGATATAAAATTCGTTGTGGGACATCATCGATAAGCGTTTTTGATGCAATATACATATTCAGGGTCGAAACCAGCATGGTAGCATTGAAATTACCATTTTAATTTTAGTTTCTTCCGCCTTTAATAGTTGGACGCAAATAAGATGTTGCCAGACAAACCCTTTGACAAGTTGTATACACTTTTATGTAGCGCACTTGCCAAAATTTGTTATTTTGTACTATATGCGAGTGTGCATTCAATATTTTAACAGTGTAACACAATTTTAGTCTCTTCCGCTTTTGATAATTAGACGCAAATAAGATGTTGCCAGACAAACTCTTTGAAAAGTTGTATACACTTTTATGTGGCGCTTGTCAAAATTTGTTGTTTTATAATTTGTGCGACGGTGCATTCAATATTTTGACAGTGTAATTCAATTTTAGTCTCTTCCGCTTTTGATAGTTGGACACAAGTAAGATACTGCCTATGAAAAGTTGTATACACTTTTATGTGGCGCACTTGCCAAAATTTGTTATTTTATTTTGTGATTTATGCGTGTGTACATTAAATATTTAATAACAGTGTAATTCAATTTTAGTCTCTTTTGCATCTTATAGCAGGACACAAAAAAGATGTTGCCAGACAATAACTTTTGAAAAGTTGTATAAACTTTTATGTGGCGCTTGTCAAAATTAGTGCGAGTATGCATTCAATATTTTAATAGTGTAATTTCATTTTATTTTTTTCCGCTGTCAGACGCAAATAAGATGTTGCCAGACAAACCCTTTGAAAAGATGTATAAACTTTTATGTAGCGCACTTGCCAAAAATTTGTTATTTTGTACTATATGCGAGTGTGCATTCAATATTTTAACAGTGTAATATAATTTTAGTCTCTTCCGCTTTTGATAGTTAGACGCAAATAAGATGTTGCTAGACAAACCCTTTGAAAAGTTGTATACACTTTTATGTGGCGCTCTTGCTAAAATTTGTTTTATAATTTATGTGAGTATGCAATCAATATTTTAGCAGTGTAATTACATTTTAGTCTCTTCCGCTTTTGATAGTTGGACGCAAATAAGACGTTGCCAGACAAACCCTTTGAAAAGTTGTATACACTTTTATGTGCGCTTGTCAAAATTTGTTGTTTTGTAATTTGTGCGACGGTGCATTCAATATTTTGACAGTGTAATTTAATTTTGGTCCCTTCCGCGTTTCATAGTTGGACACAAGTAAGATACTGGTTTTGAAAAGTTGTATACACTTTTATGTGGCGCACTAGCCAAAATTTGTTATTTTATTTTGTGATTTATACGAGTGTACATTAAATATTTAATAACAGTGTAATACAATTTTAGTCTCTTTTGCTTTTTATAGCAGAACACAAAAAAGATGTTGCCAGAAAATAACTTTTGAAAAGTTGTATAACCTTTTATGTGGCGCACTTGCCAAAATTTGTTATTTTGTAATTTATGCGAGTGTGCATTCAATATTTTAACAGTGTAATACAATTTTAGTTTCGTTTGCTTTTTGTAGCAGGACACAAATAAGATGTTGCTAGACAAACCCTTTGAAAAGTTGTGTACACTTTTATGTGGCGCTCTTGCTATAATTTGTTTTGTAATTTATGCGAGTATGCATTCAATATTTTGACAGTGTAATCCAATTTTAGTCTCTTCCGCTTTTGATAGTTGGACGCAAATAAAACGTTGCCAAACACACCCTTCATAAGTTGTATAAAATTTTATGTAGCGCACTTGCCAACATTTGTTATTTTATTTTGTAATTTATGCGAGTGTACATTCAATATTTTAACAGTGCAATCCAATTTTATTCTCTTTTGCTTTTTATGGCAGGAGACAAATAAGATGTTGCCAGACAAGCCATGTGAAAAGTTGTATACATTTTTGTGTAGCACTCTTCTCAAAAATTGATGTTTTGTAATTTATGCGAGTGTGTATTCAATATTTTTACATTGGGCTACATAAAGTTTTGAACAACTTTTCAAAGGGTTTGTCTGGCGACTAATAAAATGTTTAGAGTTCTTAACGGAAGTGGCATCCGTGCCTAATTCACTCTGAATCCACTCTGAGAGCCATTGGCGAAGAAAACTAACGACTCAGACACTCAGTTATTGATGTCATGGAACAACCAAAAAGTCTCTCGATGAGTAAACCACCTTATTGAAGTCGAATTCTGGTAACAGTTTGTCATTAACCAAAATGATTTCTGGTATAGTTAAACTGAAGAGATTGAAAATTTGTCAATGCCCTGCAGTCAAATCTAGGTTATTAACGCCCAAACGCACCTTAGTCTGAACGCGGCGGAACAAGCCATATCGAGAATGAAAAACTGCAGCGGGAGTGGGAATAGAATGGGCAGCAAAGCGAGGATCGAAGTCGAGGACATAGCGAGGACCGGTTTCGATTTTCGACGGGCCACCAAATAACAGAAGCGTAAGATATCATAGATAAAACCAACTATTTGTTGGTTAACATCAGCAATTTGGTACCCCAGGATTATTTAGGAAATTTACATTACCGACTGTGGCTTTTTGAAGTATACTTTTAAGATGAAGCTTCCTGAAAAGTTTACTATCTGGTTTATTAAGGTAATGCCAAAATGTCTGACGGTATCTGATCTGGTGATCGTTTCCCCAAAAAGAGAAAGTTCACCAATATTTCCTCATCTGGCATATACCAGTAAACTCGTTTTAGAACCTCACGGCACCACATCTCTTCCACTCGTAGAGCGTACTACATTAAGTCAGAAGGGATTGTGACGTGTTTATTTGAAACAGTGATGATAAAATTGGTACAATTTATCAAGTAAGTCATCAATCACCAAGAGGAGATTTGGGGATTTTAACGGAGACAAGAAGCAATGCGGGACCTGAGCATAAATTCAATCCATGCAACGATGGTTTAGTCAATGCCAAAATTAGTGCAGGCCTCGATAATGGCAGAACGAGGTTCTATCGAAGGCACCTGCAATATCTAGAAACGTGTCCACGAACAACTCTTTAATGTTAAGCGATCTTTCGATTTTTGT
Source organism: Nephrotoma guestfalica (assembly GCA_963691935.1). NCBI lineage: Eukaryota > Metazoa > Arthropoda > Insecta > Diptera > Tipulidae > Nephrotoma > Nephrotoma guestfalica. The sequence continues at coordinate 147,904,035 of OY829915.1, forward strand.
AACAAGTTCATTTAAATCAGTATCGCACGATTTGCCAACTCTGTAGGTATGCTGCATGCTACAGAGTGGGAAATTAGGTAAGTGGCGATCTCTGATAAATCTGTCGACTATTCTCACAAAAGCTTTCAGAAAGGTTGAGGGGGGACTAATAGTCCTAAATGCTTTAGGGTCAGCGTAATTCAACCTGTCAGCTTTAGAGATGAAAATAATTTTGCTTCTGCTCCAAGTCTCAGTCAGGTGGTTGCCACTAGCGTTGCATTCTCCGGAATCAACAGATTCCGAGTTAATAAAGTTGCAACCGGAAAAGTGACCATTCAGTAGTAATTCCACCATTTCCCTATTGAAGAAGGTCAGCCTGCCATCAAGGAGTCGCAGCATATCTGGTTTGCACGACTCAATCTTAGACAGAGACAGTCGGAAAGATTGTTAATTTCTTCACAGAAGCTAATCCAAGAAGCCATACGAGTGGACCTTAAACAGTTTTATATTCTCTTTGTGTTGCTAAGCATAAATTCTTATGCTTGATTTTATTCTTAAGTTTCATGGTAGTTTCCTTAGTTTTTTAAGATTGGGATAACAAAAAGGTTTATTCCGAGTCTTGTGTTTGGTATAATGAAAGCACAAGATTTTTCGAAATCTAAATTGATTACTTGCATGATGATGCTAGCAAATCAATATCTTCAAGCGAAAGTATCTCGCCCAATAAAATTAACAGAGTTTCGAGCTCAAAAGAGAAAGTTTCCCAGTTTATTACCTTCATATTATGGTAAGGTTTAAGAGGTGGTATTTTAAAGTTTATGTTAAAAGCGATACACCTGAGGTCTGAGGAAAGAATATCATCAGTCATTTTCCCGTTAAATACCAAATCAATAATTGACATAGAGCACAAGCTAATATCAACATCTTCCCACCTCATAGATTCACAAAACTTAGATAGTATTTAGATTGTTAGACAGAGACGAACCATTATTGTTAATATTGGAGCTGCTCCGTAATGAGTGACGCTTATTTCTGTTCCACTCAACAAGATCAGCGAACTCTTCTGAAGGTAAAGGTTAAACAGCATCATAAGGAAAATAAACTGATGCTGCTACCAGAGTTTTGCTTGAAATCGAAGATTTGAGCCGTAATGTCAGCTGAGCTACATTGGTGAATGAGAGTTACACGGCTATTATGAGAAATACAAATGCAAGCCTAACTTTGGCAGAAGAACTCCTGTAAAAGATCCGGCCAATGTTGTCGCCTAATCCAGAGCCAGCACAACCAATAAACTAAGGTTCCTGAATTGAACAGAAATCTATATGCGCAACAGCAAGCAGCGAAATGAAACTCAAAATGGCTGCTTTGCTATGATGCTAGTTTATCTGTTTAAAAGCGAGGTATAGAAACATAAATAAAAATAAACATAAAAATTACTATGCCCTTGAAATTGCCCTAAAAGCGGTAAACCCTGTAAACAAACAATTGGCGGTTAGCTTTACGTTTGGAACCGACAGTCCTTCAAATGAGTATCAGAATATATTTTGGAGGTTCACCCACTGTTAGTTGGCATCCATCCCAGGTATTTTTGATTTTGCCAACTTCTGTACAAAATCAGGTATACAAAATAATGGAACCATCAGCTAGGTAACAACCCAGTAATTGAGGTATTAAGCCGAACGTTCTAGCTGATTCTAGAGCACTGCCACTAAGTTCCGTTCGGAAGAGCTCCAATTTTTCAGAACCTTTTCATTTTCGATATTGCAACGGCAAGGGTCGCACGTTGGCCCATGGATTTTCACAATCTTCATGAATGGTATTACTGAAGTAATAAAGCATTCCAATATCCTGATGTTCGCAGATGACCTCAAAATCTACAAAGACATCGATTCAGTCGACGATGTCAATAAACTACAGGAAGGTATTGACAACCTAGCGTTATGGTGCGAGTTTAATTCTCTGAGTCTCAGTATTGGAAAGTGCAAATCTCTATCATGTCACCGAAAAGCCAACCCTAGTTGAAAGTAAAGACCTAGGGGTTACTTTTTGTTGAAAATATAAGCTTTACTAAGCATATTGAGGTGTGCATCGCTAGAGCGAACTCCATGCTCGGTTTTGTCAAACGTTGGACGCGTGACATTTTTGATGTGGAAACAATTAAGATCCTATATTGAGCTTACGTTCGATCCGGGCTGGAATACGCTGTAAATGTGTGGTGTCCGTTCTACGAAGATCATATCCAAAGTATTGAGAAAATTCAAAAGAAGTTTGGACGCTACTTGACCTGGAAAGACGGATGGGTTTATGATCACGATCTACCATACCACGTAAACATACAGCACAACCACCATATTTAACCGGGTGGAAGATATACAACTTGACGGTCAATTAAAATAAAGGTTCCTGGTAGAAAACTAAGAGATCATGACTTACTCCACTTAGATAGACACAAGATGATGTGTAAGAGTTTCCATAGAATTTACTATTTATTAGAATTTTGTTTAACTAAAGATAATTTTAAAAGTAATTTAAGGCAATTTTATGCCCCTCAGTGATTTTTCTTGTTACTTATGTTTCAAATTTTCAAATCCAACGCGGATTTATTTTATTTTGTATTTTTTTCAGGTCAAATTTGTAGACTTATTTCAACATAAACAAATAAATACACAGTTTAAGGGTTTATAGAGCTGCTTGCTTGGTTCTGGTGATACGTAAAGAAGCAATCCAACTACGAGAAAACAATTTCCTGAAAGAACATGAAAACCTAAAAATGAATCGGGATTAAAAAGAAGATTGCACTATTGGAAGCATTGAACTAGACAAACTTATCTATTCCACTGATGAAGATGAACTACAAAGAGAGACGGACTGGATCCTAAAGAAGAAAAACAGTCCAGGAAGAGTAAGAAAAGAAAAGCTGAATCGTCACCTGAGGCTGAGCAATTAAATGGTAGGGGACAATTTAGTCCAGATTCAAACGATGCTCTACCCAAAGCCAATCAACCGAAAGGTAGTAAATCTACCAAGAACATTACACCAAATTTGGTGCAACCGAAAGAAAAATCACCCCCACCAATAAATATTGTGGGTGTAACCAGTTACCCAGAAATTCAGTCACTGATGAAATAGATTACTGACAAAGACTATAGGGTAACAGCGTTAAATAATGACGTTCGGAAAATTAATACCCTGGACTCAGATACTTATAGAACCTTATCTATGAAATTGAATGCTGAAAATTATCAGTGATTCACTTACGAGAACAAACAGGCCCGACCTATAAAAGTTTGCATCACACTTGCTCAAGCAAAGAAATAATGGAAGACTTACAGATTCAAGGTCTTAAAATACTACATGCTGAGAATATTGTTAAAAAAGAGAGAACAGAAATTCAGGAAAGAAACCAAATTATCAGTAAAAAAGGACTCCCTCGTTTTATGCTGGTATTTGAAAACAAAGAGAATGTTCAAAACATTTATGGAATAAAAGGAATCCTTCACAGGAAGGTGAAAATTGAAAAAATGCAAGAAATGCCAGGCATTTAATCACACCCAAAGATATTGCGGCCGGGATCCAAGATGTGTAAAATGCTCAGGTAATCATTTTACTCTAACATGTACAATAGGCAGAGATGTGCCACCCAAGTGTACAAATTGTAAGGGCCAACATCCGGCTAATTATCGAGGCTGTGTGGTTGCTAAACAACTACAAAAATTAAGAGGTAAAACAAGAAATCAACCGCAAAACCACGAAAATCGAAGGGTTCAAATATCAAATCAGATAGATCGACACCCACAACCAAGCAATACAGGGCAAAGAAGTTCATTTGCGCAGGTAGTGAAAGGTTCGGGTTCAACCAAAAATATGGGCTCTGAAAGTAACCAAATTATGGGACACATTATGAATTGCATTGCAGCTATTACAAAGCGGCTAGATGACCAAAGTAATCTGAACAAAATGATACTTGATCAACTGAAGCAAATGCAACTCCCTCAACGCAATCCAACAAAAAATGATAAGTAAGAACACGACTTTCAAAATAGCAATCTGGAATGCGAATGGCATTATGCAACATATTCCAGAAATAGAAATATTTATAAATTCAGAAAAAATTGAAATTTTCTTAATATCTGAAAGCCAACTAGTTAAATCTTCGTTTGTTAAAATACGGGTTTATAACTTATATCACTCCATTCATCCAGCGGAAAGTGCAAGAGGTGGTTCAGCATTACTAATAAAAGAAAATATAAAATACCATTTAGAATCAAATATCGAAGAAGAAACTATGCAAGTCACTACTGCAAGGACCCAAATTAAACACAACCAGCTTACTGTCTCTGAAATATATTGTCCTCCCCGGCATAACTTGAAAACGGAGGACTACCTTAAACTATTTAAATCGCTTGGACGTGATTTTATTATTGGAGGTGACTTTAATGCGAAAAACACCTATTGGGGATCTAGACTTACAAACGTCAAAAGGTAAAGAATTGCTACAAGCAGAGCAGACATCAAAATGTGAATTTTACTCTGGTGGTTCCCCAACATACTGGCCCAGTGACGAAACGAAGATACCCGACCTAATAGACTTTTATGTAGCAAGAGGTATATCCCAGAACTACATTCAAATTGAAGACAGTAATTCTCTAGAATCGGATCATTACCAGGTTATTATGACAGTCAGTGAAATTCAAAGGGAGAGTGCAACCAGATTAACAAATTCAAAAACAAACTGGGATCTCTTTCGTGAAGTAATTGGACGAAAAAATCAATCTTCAGGTACCGATCACTATGCTGCTTTGGCAAGTACCCCCATTATACAAAATAAGAAGAAACTTAACATATCCTACCCAATGGAAATTAGATAGTTGGTAAGGCAAACGACGTGCACGTAAAACCTGGCAAATAACTAGAACACCTGAGAACAAAATAATTCTTAACAATTTAGGCAACAGTCTCAAATCGCTTCTTAAAGAAGTTAAAAATGCATCAATCAACAGATATCTAGTTAGCCTAACCGATGAAAAAATTCTGATTATTCTCTGTGGAAGGCGTCGAAGGGATTCATAAGACCCAAAATGCAAGTGCCTCCACTTAAAAAGGAGGATGGAACCTGGGCAAGAGGTCCTAAAGAGAAGGCTGATCTGTTTGCGGAGTATCTCGAGGATACCTTCCAACCACTATAGTATACCAAGGCAAGCGGCCAATGAAAATATAATGTCAATCCAAAAGCTAGATGATTTTGATATATGCCCAGTAACTCTCAAAGAATTAAAAGTAGAAGCAAAAAGCAACATGAATGTTAAAAAAGCCTCAAGATATGACTTGATTACTTGCCAAATAATCAAGGCTCTACCAGGTAAAGGATTTCGTAAGCTATTACACATAATCAATGCAAGCTTTCGGTTAAAATATGTTCCGTGGCAATGGAAAGTAGCAGAAGTAGCTGCCAATTATGTCAAAACTCTTTGAAAAATTATTACTAAAAAGACTTAAACCAATAATTGAGGACTGACAACTAATTCCTCCAATTCAATTTGGATTCAGGGAAAAGCACTACACAATTGAGCAGGTGCACAGAATCACCAACGTTATGAAAGAACGTTAGAACGCAAAAAAGTATGCTCCAGCATATTTCTGGACGTCGCCCAAGCATTCGATAAAGTTTGGCACGTTGAAGTGGAATTCAAGCTACACAGGGATCTGCCGAGGCAATTTTATGCCATACTATGATCTTATTTATCCAATAGACATTTTCGTGTGAAATATGAGGATGACTACTCCGAACTAAAGAAAATGTCTGGCGGTGTTCCACAGGGGAGTGTTTTAGGACCAATCCTGTATTTATTATATACAAAGGATATTCCAACAACAGATGAAGGAACCATAGCCACCTCTGCACATGACACAGCAATCATGGCCATTGGAAGTAATGTCGCTGATGCAACGAGCAAACTCCAGAAGATTACCAATGCGGTTTGTAACTGGACTAAGCGCTAGAGAATCAAGCTTAATGAGACAAAATCCACGCATATTAACTTTACATATCAAAAGGCTTCCCATCTACCGATAGAAATTAACTCACGACCGGTGCCATATGCAAACAAAGCTAAATTTCTGGGCATGACTCTCGATGCCAAGCTCAAGGGGAGAGAGCATGTCAAAAAGAAAAAAGAAGAACTTAATATTAAGTTTAGAAAAATGTATTGGCTCAAAGGTAGAGGCTCTGAGCTACAGCTGCTGTTATATCGGCAAATACTGAAGCCGATATGGACCTACGGTATTCAGCTCTGGGGATGTAATAAGCAAACAAACGCCAAAAGGATACAGACGTTTCAAAATAAGTTAAATATAAATAAATTGCTAGATGAGCACAGTCTAAGTTGTCATTAATAAAGCAAAAAAAAACCTGTATTACCATTCATCGATCGTCAAACACCTCAGTTGACACATTTGACAGAAACTATTTTATCGCTTTAATTCGGATAAAGCTATTTAGTGAAAGAGTCATATTCGTTTGCTCTATAGAATACAACTTCAAGTTTATACCGAGAACGAAGTCGGGCACTCTACTCTGCCAGGCATTTTTATGAAACGAAACAAATAATTTCGTTGAATTTACCAAAGCAACCAAAGCATAAAATTCTGCGAAATTAAATGCCACCAACCAAAAAAATTTAAAAACATTTCGACAATTTCTTTTTTGTTGCCATTATAAAAATTCGAACGGAGATGACGGCACAATACTTGACAGAATATGTATGGATGGCATTTTGAAAATGAGCTGACATCGAAAGGTTAACGATCCCTTTAATTTGCAGCAAAATCAAATTATATTTTGATACGATATTTCCTGATGTACGCGCCATACTACAGTGTACTAAAGAAGGCATCTCTAGCAATCTTCGTGTAATTTCAACTCCAAATCATGTGTGCGCCATTTACTTTGCCATGTACCTACAAAACTTTTGATTATTCAAGGTTTTCGTTTTGTTTTTTTACGTGAAACCATCTAACCGACTAAATAATGCACTTTAATTTATATTTTGTTATTATTTTGTTGTGTACTCTACATATAACATTTAAATAAGACAAATTGTAAGTAAGTACAAGCGAAACAATAGTAAATGAAATATGAACAATGTGAACTAATAATATTATTATTATTGCATTATATGTACACAACTCGTATGTACGCGAGTACACTTCTTATAGTGCTGTAGGTGAATAACACTTTGTAAAATGAATTGATGATGATCTCACTTATAAAAATGTGTGTAAATCGCGCGCAGTTAATCGCATAAATCATTGATTAAAAGTCAATATTTTGATATAAATTAAACAAGAATTAAAAAATTATCCATACCTATCTACCTACCTACGACCGTGCGCACATCACCATCCGACAGAAAATATTTTTTTTTGTGCAAAGTGGACAACAAATGAGGAAAAATATAAACAACTTATCAATATATGGACTATCTTAAAATCTTGGCGCGCATCATCATCGCGGGTCAGTGAATTTTGAATGCAAATTTTTTTTCTTTATGTAATTTTATTAATCGGAATCATATTAAACAATGCGCGGCCAACATGATCAAAGTCATTCGTTCCGCATTCAATAAGATTGCAACAACACACCAAGTACCATTGAACTTAGGTATTTGCGAGCGGATTGATGGATTGGTGCGGCGGTAGCGGAAGAAGGTAGGAAGATGGTTCATTCCTTTGTTTGATTTATATAGACGCGTAATATACGAGTGATTGAACGAGCGCTCGTGTAAAAACCACACAAAAAATTTATAAATTTATAAATTTAAATTATAATAATAAATCGGTTACTGAATTGAATTACAGGAAGATATTGAAATATGACTAAATAAAATTATTGTCATGTTCATATGAAAAAGTTGAACGATCGATTTTAATTGTTGGATGTTATTGTTGGGTTATTAAAGTCCCCATACATACCAAAATCCGTATAATTGTAATTGGACGTATCGCACTCACATTTTTTTGTTCTGATGCGTCAGTTTCTTGTATCGAATTTTAATTTATTTCGCTGTTGGATGATTAATTGTTTCGGTGCACAAAACATTAAACAACCAACAAAATATACTCACTATATAACTAGCATAAAATGGCTTTCCTTTGTTCAATATAATATTTGTTATGAGTATTAAATTGCAGCATAAAATATACGCATACAGTTGGTCATAGTTTCTATACCTTTGAGCCTCAATAACGGCCCTGATGCATCTATTCATAAGGACATCACTATGCGATTTAACAAAACAGTTCGACACTTGTTGTTGTGGTTCCTCACATTAACCACTTGTAAACTCAAAATTGAACAACATTATAAACTTTCGTCCAGGTTGGTCATAGTCCGAAACTTCTACCAAAAATCATTTTAGAATTTCATTTCCTCAGAGATAACCTAGTTCCGTCTCAGTTGGCTATATTCAAGGATTTTTTATCTAAATCGCTTTAAAATTTAATTTCCAGAGTCCACAACTATTTCAGTTCACAAAGCTTGTAGTTTAAAAAAGTTGTATTTATTTTATAAATTGACGAACGGTACGGAGCGCTCTAGTGGAAAATTAAAAATAATTTAATTAACTAAACACTATAAGTTTACTAAGGCAATTTTACTGAATTCCAATAAAATGTTAAATTGCAGAATATAATTAAAAAAGTGCTAGGAGCAGAAACCTTACGAATCAGAGTAATAAGAACTTCGGTCTGGAAATTGACAGACCAGAAAAACTCACTGGCAATTAGGAAACATTGCAAGTTTCCAGTAAGAAAATTGGTCGCAAACAAAATCACTCAGCTAAACATGCTCTCAATATACGAACATCATTTATTTTGAAATTTTGAATAAATTAATTACCATTACACCAACCCGGAAAAATCACATAAAATGAAAATCGAAAATTTCCAATAAAAAAAATCGCCGCAAAAAGATTTAGAATTTTTTTTTGATTCTTCATTTGTTTTGTAAAATTTGCTTTTATTCTATAACAACGAATTTATTTGTCACCAGCGCCAAAGCGGTGATTTTGTGAACTAAAGCATTGTGTAATAAAATTGTTGAGAAAGCACTCAAGATCTTGCAGCCATGAATGATTTGTATCACATAATTATATTGGAATGAGCTAAATTTAACTGCTTCCAGCACCACGACGGTATTTTGTAGTATTTACGTGCTTCAACTTATTTTGTGATATTCCTCAAGAATATCCATTCATATCAGAATTTATCTGTGTCAGCGCCACAATGGTAATTTGGAGTACTAATATGCTTCAGCGATATTTATGACATTCTTCTAGATCTTTTCATTGACATGCCACACTTATACATTCTATAATAAATCAATAATTAGTTACCAGCGCCAAATCGGTGGATTTGTCAACTGAAGCGATAATAACAAAATTGTTGCTTTTTTGAAGGCATTTCAAATGTAGCATACATGATTATATCGGAATGAGAAATATTGTAACTGCTTCCACCGCTACGACAGTAGATTTGAATACTATCGTGCTTCAGAAAAATTTAAAGCTACCAGCGCCAAAACGACCTTTGAAATGATATTCCACATGTTTTATTTTTATATTTAAACGGTTTTCGTTTATACTAGCGCCAAAACGGTGGATTTATGAACTAAAGTCGTAATTGTATCCCAGACCTTTCAAACGATATACTACGCGAGTATAGGAAAAAAATAGTAGCGAGTATATGGGAACCCCCTGGAGGTAAAGACCCTAAAAGCTTACCAATCCTCCTAATTATTTATTTATTTATAAATGGTGCCTACATTGACTACAATCGGCACAACAAAATAATTGGTACAAAAAAAGAAATTATGAGCTCGCCTACAAAAGATTATATAAAGCTTTCTTGAATGAATTTCTCGACAAGTGATAATCGAAAGCTCCGTAGATCTTGTTGAATACCCGCGATACCCTCGGAATTGGATCAGAAAGACCGTAGTTCGTAGCCGCTCAGTCGATGAATAAAGCTCTATCGCGTTGACGCATTCGACGTTCGGGAGCGTACAAGTTGATACGTGCTGGTAACTCGATACAATCGACACGGGAATTGATGATATCACGCACAAACAGCGTGGAAGCTACGTCTCGGCGATTGTCTAGACGTTGCAGATTCAAAAAATTGCATCGATTCTAAATATCGTAGCGCGAACAAAATAAACTGTTTCTGGATACTCTCAATCCTCCTCAGAATGACAGTGGTAGGAGGGTGACCAAACAAGAGATGCATACTCCAAAATGGGCCGAACAAAGCATACGTATAACGGTCACGAAAGTCCTTGCAGTTTCGTTTAATGAAGCCAAGCATAATGTACGACTTTGAAATAATGGCATTAACATGTCTGGTAAATGTAGCAACATATCCAAAGATTACACCAAGATTCGAAATGAACTCAACCCGATCAATGGTTTCGTTGTACAGTTGATATTGATAAAAAACTGGCGAGCGGATACGGAAGAAAGTAATGGTTTTGCATTTACTCACGTTTAAAGTCAGTAAGTTAACGGTTTAAGTCGTCTTGTAACATTTCGGAGTCTAACACGCTAGAGACCCGGGATTTAACTAAAAATATAAGGCGGAAAAAAAAAATTGAATCGCATATGCCTTTCTTGATATATCGGTACAGACATCTGGACATCCAGACGATCATATTTTTTTGTATTTTTGGGATCAGCACACGAATTCCGGTTTTAATTTTTTTTGTAATTTTGTAATTTTTTTTTTTTGAGAGAAAGTATTAACTGACCAGTTGATTTAAAGTCCTTTGAAGGTCAATTAATACTCCCCTTTTCATTCACGCACACACCACTCATTCACACAATTACAGTATATCACATGCACATTGCAAATTCCATGTCAACCTGTACACTGACATGAACGGCGAGTCGGCGCTGAATTCTTCACTCCAACAGAGGGTCTTAGTTGTGTTTATTAACATCACCGATCGTAATCGATGACGAAAATTCGCTTTGCATCCAACCTCTAGTGGGATTGGAACCCAGTACCTCCTAGCCCAAGTGTCGGAGCTTTAACCACTGCACCACTTGTCCGGTTTAATGATAAATGGGTCTGAGAAATGTGTTGATAATTTTTTTGGACTAGTTAGTTCTGAAAGACTTATAAATTTTCTAGTGGTCAATCGAATGCTGGTTTGCTGAGAAACTGCTATTATAAGAATAAAAATTGAAATTGGTATAAAAACTCGAAAAAAATCGTCAAATTAAACCACACAAATATTTTATGTAAGAATTTATTTATCTAATAAAATCTGAACATTTATAAAATTTTATGTAAATACTCGTTTGAGCTCTACTCATGCAGACTTAAGCACAGAGGCTGAAAATGAAACTGCATGTAAAATTAAGGTAAAACCTACAAAAATTTTAACGCAGGCAGTTTTCATACTAAACATATGATTATGGGCTGATGCCGTACTCGTGTATGCAACTTGGGCGATTCCGTAGTTTGAGCGGGTTACGGGTGCAGCGACATAAGACACAAAAGCTGAAACGTGTTTAGTTTTTTGTATATGTATTAGTGATCTTCCTAATTACAAAATATTTTTCCAATGCGATCCACTACCGTCTCGCTTCCTTTTGTATTGATATCAATGATGTCCGCCAAATGGCCCAGTGGTTTAAGCTTTGGCGTTTGGATCGGGAGATACCGGGTTCGAATCCCGATACAGGCAGGATGCAAAAGGAAATTTTCATCAACAGGTTACGATTTGTGATTAAAAGGTACACAACTACGACCTCATCTTCCATGCCCAGTACTACAGGCTGGCATGGAGCTATGCAATGCGCAGATGGTAAATTAAATCGGTGCATTAAGGCGAAAAAATGAACCGGGAAAGAGTAGGGAGCGCTTCGGCCCCAGAAAAGATGGCATGGATTAAAACAAAAAAAACAAAGAGAATGATGACCACCTAACCAAATTTGTAGGACCATCTACTCCACAGAAAAATCTATCCAACTAAAACCATGTAAACGAATAAAAATTACGAACGGTTTAATTTAGCATCGACATTGAAAAGTTTTTGTCACAAATAACCATGGACATGCACAAATTTCTCATGTTATAAAGTTTATAACAGTTGAAACTCGTTTGAAGCTTTATTACACATTTTATTTGCGTCCACGTTTATGTTGTCATATCATTTTTGAAGATCCTGAGAATCCCTTTCAGTTCAGGATTTTCAAATTTTCACAATTTAGACTTGAGTAAAACCTCAGGCCATTTAAGCATTGATTGGTTTAGGGTGAAATAACATGGTTTTATTTAGTGAGCTCTTTACAGTTTTTGTAAATAAACGTAAGTGACTTAATTTTTATTAAATACCGAACTCACTCATCCCAACTATTAAAGTCGTTTTCTAGATAAAAAATGTGAACACGTACTCAGTCCAACATTCTCTCAGTTTGCCATCATAAATTAGAAATTGTTAATTGTTTTAATGTGAAATTAATGCCATCTGTATTTTGTTAGCTGAAACTAAGATCTAATTTAGAAAATGAAATATATTACATACATATTGGAATAAAGTAGAAACTATTATAGAATATACGATTTACACTGAATCGACCCAATTATTTCGAAGTTTAAATTCGAGACAAATTTTTGCCGATTAACGAAAGTTAACAAATTAATTTATGCTAATTCATTGAGTGATTGTGAAGTCAATATATGCCACATTGTAAGTGGAAACGCATTTGCAAGTTTGCATTACTTAAGGTAGCTCAAAATAGAAAATCAGAATGAATTTGCCTGAAGCCAATTTTATTTATTGACAATCGTCAGCGGTCCTTCCAGGTAAATGATCGGTCCTATATTTAGAAGTTCCGAGCCGCCCAACCTTTCTTATCAGAAGTAACGAAAATCCAATTTTTAAACAGAACATTTGGGTACTCGTTTGAAGTAATTTTTAAAAACTGCAGTAGTTATCATAAAGAGTTGAAATATTTGATTTTATTCACCCCTGAAATATTTAATGAATATTTTTGAAATCAAACCATAGGACATACATTTGGTGGGCTACAGAACCTATAGCGAGCACTAGCGGATTAAGTATTTCTGCTCTTCGGATGAGCACTCAGTGTTATATCATTTCTCTAAATACTCTAAAGCCATCCAGAAGCTGTAGGTAGATATATATATAAAACATAAATGATTCTTAGTGGTCAACGTAAGACTATACTGTTGTAATTCTCACAGATTAAGTGGTTCCCCCAATGGAAGTGACCAAATTGAAATTCGAATAAAAGAGTTAAATGTTTATTGAAAATTAGTAATTTGTGCCACACTCAGTTGTTTTACTATCAAATTTTCATTCTTCCACCATTCACGCTTTAAACCTTATTCTGCCTACTGAACAGTCAAGCGTTTCTTCGGAATTTTAAACTGAGACTACAGTTTGTCACTTTTGATTTTAATTATCAAACTGTTGCAACACATATACAAGTCTAGCTCGCAAGCTTCCGACGTAGCTTTGCGTTGAACAAGCGAGGTGGATGGCGTTACACTACACGCTTTAAGTTAGGCTAGACCCGTTTTGCTAAAAGTGATTTTTTTATTTGTGTCATATGTCACCAGGACCCAACAGAAAAATTATGATAATAATTCTATTTTTTCGAAAAGCGCCTTAATAATGAAATTTTTGGTAACCGTCCAATCGGTAGGCCTCTTCGGTACCGAAATAAATTTTGATCATTCAAAATGTTTAATCTCGAATCAGACTCTAAAATTGCATACTAAAATCTCTTCTTATTACATTACGTGAAAATGGGCAGGAGTAAGTATTGATCCTTTCTTTTCGAAGGGCACATACAAATGTTTAATTATTGGGCGGTGGACCTGGCTAGGCCAGAAATGTACTAAACTATTAAATAGGAGGAAAATCCTTTGAACTATTAAACAGACTGATGTACATGAACAATTTATAACGAAGGCGCGAAAAAACTCGCATTGCGATTCCAAAAACCTAGTGCCTATAAGTTTATCCTGTTTTCTCCTAAAAAAATTGGAGAGAAACTAGTAAATCTCAACATGCGTATTTCAATGGAAAATCTGTAGAAACTGATTCTCTGGAATTTGGCCATTAATAACCTCTTACTGAACCTGGAAGTTTGCAATTTCCTGGTGGTTACTTATGTAATCGATGTAGCTATTGGAATATTTTTCGGTAAATATAGGTACATTTGGGCCTATAGTTATGGTTTGAAAGTCAATTCAAATAAGACTGAGGAGTTGTTCCTCTTTTTAGGAAGAAAAACTTTCTGAGGTTGATCCCCTTCTCGCTCCCCTTTTAAATGGCATCAGCGAGTTGTTCACAAATAAAGCAAAATATCGGGGTCTCAGTAGACAACAAACTAACGTAACGAAAACCGAACGTAAATCCAAAGAAAGACACTAGTCCGTTTTAATCATGTCGTGTATCGGTTCTACATCCCAACGAGCGGTGGGCTCACATTGTGCATTAGTAGGACACTCAGGATTTACGGCTGATATTCTCTCCAAAGAGGTCTGGATGAAGAAGCAATCCTGAACTTTGAAGGTTGTAACTACTTCACGGATAATTTAAATATAGACGGAAAGGTTGAAGTGAGGTGTACATAACATTAAAACAATTGCGATAATAAATGTCTTAGACTGGCTGAGATACATGAAAGAATCGGAAAAATCAGTTGATCCAAAATATTTCGATGTACGATGGTTTTTTTAATCGCAAAGTTCATACAGAGTTCACACGGGAAAATCGACCAAGATTTATCTTTAGAACTCTCTATATACGTCTTCGAGTTTTTGCGGTTTATGGCCAATCAAATTTCCGATGCATCATATTTAATATGTTGATAGTACAGGGTGGCGTAAAAAGACCATTATGTGTCAATTTTATTTTTATTTTCAGAATTTTCTTCGCAAAACCAACGGTCCTTTACTTTAACGCAGTCCCGTTATCATCGGCATTTTAATGTGCGTTCTGTAGCACCTAAACCAACAATAAACCGTTTGGTAGCAAATTTCCAGCAACAAGGTACCGTGAGACACCTCCCAGGTTCCGGATGATAATATTCAACGGGTATTGGAGAATGTGCGGAATAGTCTAGAAACGAAAACAAGGAAACGTTTAACACAACTGGAACTATCGCGAACGTCTGTACAGAGAATTTTGACCACATTAAGAATGTTCCCATATAAACTACAGCTTGTGCAAGAATTAAGATCGACAGACTACGAAGAACAGCTTGATTTTGCCATTTCGCTAGAAGAAAAAGTTGAAGAAAATTTCTTACGATTTCATTCACAATTTAATAATGAGCGACGAAGCTTTTTTTTAAGTTAAATGGCTTCGTAAACATGCAAAACTGTAGGTTTTGGGCAACAAAAGATCCAATACCAATTAATTGATCAGCGACAATTACATCCACTTAAATGAAGGCGCAACAATTACCATCAACGGTGCTCAATTTCGGACGATATTACAAATTTTTTTTAGGGCCAGCTGTGTAAAATGGTCGTCCAGAGTCGTCCATAACACAAGGGACACAATGGCTCAGAAGCACTTTCAATTGGCCGCCACGTTCACCGGGTCTAACCGCTCCCGACTGTTTTCTTTGGCTTATTTGACAGAAAGAGTACCCGTCAATAAACCAGTGACCTTCCCAGAACTAAAAAACAACATTCAAAAAGAAGTCCCAGCCTTAAAACCTGAAATTTTGAGAACAGTTATGGAAAATGTGTTAGAAAGAGTACCAATGTGTGAATCAGAAAATGGCCATGACTTGCGAGATATCATTTTTGACGTTTAAGCGCATAATGGTTGCCTGTGGAAGTTTTTGAGGCCAAGCACTGAAATAATCTAAATAGCCACAAAATCTTAAAAAATATAGAAATAATTCTCCATAATTTTGGTTGAGTCCAACCCTACATATCAAATTTCTGTTTTAATTAAAGAAGTGCGCCCACCCCACTCATTGCAAAACTTCATCCAAAATACATCTTACCAAACTTCCTATAAAGGAATTCTTGTGAATTCAAGTTTAATTCTAAATAACAAATTTCGTCATCATTGGTTACGAAATGATTGAGTTTGGTCCAGCATGGACAGATTCCACAACTTCATCTGAAATACTTGTTAGAGTCCCAATGGAACATTACAAACAAATTTTCATCATAATTGTTTAAAAAAACGTAGCATAATGTTTCAGAATATTATTATTGGCTTAGCAGGACAGCCCCTTGGCATGGCAGGATAGCCAATTTGGCAATTTAAGGAACACTTTTAAGGTTTTATTCCGCTAGAATGATTTCTTTTGTACCTAAATGAATTCAAAAACTCCGTTGGTTGTTTTTTCGTGATAGTGCTGCCTCTTGTGGCGAGTAGCATAATATCTCATTTTGGCATCTATGGCTGGTAAATTTTCATTGGTCAATGGGAAAAATTAAAAGCTATACATATTATGTTAATGCAGAAATTCAAGTGCACGCGATCAAGTCCACCGCAGTGCAGTGTATCTGTTCAATCCATATCAAAGGGAACTGAAAATGCATGAAAATCAAAAATTCAAATATTGAAATATAACGCAATTTATGTCATAGTAATTAACAATAGCCAATTGAATGAAGTAGATGGTAGATGACCTGTATAGGCTAAATCGACTCGTTTAAATGACACCGCGTTTTATTATCTTTATTGCATAATGTAAATCGAGTACGGAGAATTACTTAACTTGAACATTAGTGACCAATCGACTTGCCCTGAAAATTACATACATTTTCCAATGTCCTCAAACTGACTGTTTAGTACATAAACATATGTGTGTGTGTAGCGCATATATTTATCTTTCATGCCTTTCATAAATGGTGTGTCTTGAGTATAGTAAATCCACTTCACAAAAAGTTTTTCTAATCTACAATTTTAGAAGGTTAACTAGGCATATAATTGTTTACTATTTTTTTTTTTAGAATTTATTTGTTAATAATTAATGTTGACATAGTGTTAGAACGAGCCAACTATATAAAATAGTTTTATATAGATATATTCTGATTTTAATGGAAAATTAATGATGACCTACTTAGCGCGCGCGATTTGTTCATTGTTGGTGTACTTTTTTACTTTTCTTATATAATTTTTATAATCGCTTAGCGTCTAATTTGAAATGTCTTAGGTTTACGTACTCGAATGAATAATACTTACTTACATATATGAAAATCATCTACACGAGCAATTTGTAGTTACAATAAAGCGCGGATTCCAAATATTTCGTACAATTTTTGATGTAATGTATAACAATAAATAAGAATAATGGCTGGCAAACAATGGATGGAATCAGCCAACACATAAATTTTCTTATTCTTTTAGTAAACATTTTTTTTTGCAAGATCAGAAAAGTACAAAATTTATGTGTATCTCGTTGTTTTGATATTTCTTTTGTGTGTAGTTTTTATTTTTGTATTTTTTCTACATACTCGTATTTATATCATAAGAGGAAGAAGGCAATTATTTAAGT
The DNA here is from genome assembly GCA_963691935.1 of Nephrotoma guestfalica. Taxonomy (NCBI): domain Eukaryota; kingdom Metazoa; phylum Arthropoda; class Insecta; order Diptera; family Tipulidae; genus Nephrotoma; species Nephrotoma guestfalica. The sequence continues at coordinate 147,921,578 of OY829915.1, forward strand.
CTGCGGATTTTGATTACTTATTCTTCATGCAGTAAATACGTATAAATAAGAACAACCAGCATCGTCATCTCATCTTCAAAATATAAATAAAGTTTGAAAATTGTACAACAAACATATCAGCAAAATATTATAGTAATTTCTAGAACGTTCTGTCGGATATTATTGTTATAGGCCGTCGCGAATTATGCGTTAACTTGTTTATTTTGTTTTAACATGACATAAAATCAAAGGGTACCTTTATAATGATCATGGCGGCCAAGATTAGCGACTTTTTATTCTGATGTGAGAACAAGTAATTTGCACATGAACCCTATAATCTTGCTGTATAGGTGATGCTTTTGGGTTACCCTATTTCTATTCTCTTTGTAATCTTTTAAAATTCTTCATTACAAAAATTGACAAAGCTAATATGTTCGTTGCCACTTTCTAACTTCATAAGGAAGTTTTATTCGGAATAACCAATTTCTGGTAAAATTGAAAAATGATCTGAACAAATTTTAAACAATAAATAACGGGTGTTTTTTTAGGAGGTTTGTTTTTCCGATAGATGTCGTTTTATTTTATGACAGTTGTTTTGACAGCTCAAAGTGGCATTTCTACTCAGTATTGTTTGGCAAATCATTATGAATAGGTTAACTCCAGAACAACGTTTTCAAATCGTGGAAATTTATTTTCAAAATCAGTGTTCAATTAAAAATGTTTATAGAGCACTTCGTGAATTTTATGGTGCACATAATCGTCCGTCAGAGACCACCATAAAGAACGTAATTACCAAATTTCGGTCTACATTCACTCTTTTGGATGCCAAGCCACCGACAAGAATGAGAAGAGTTCGTACAGAAGAAAATATTGCTGTCGTTGAGGCCAGTGTCGAAGAAAACGACAATTTATCGATTCGTCGTCGTGCTCAGCAAATTGGACTTTGTCCATCGACTTTATGGAAAATTTTACGTAAAGATTTGGGTTTGGTGCCATACAAAATTCAATTGGTGCAAGAATTAAAGCCACACGACCATCGTTTGCGCCGTGAATTCAGTGATTGGTCGTTAAATCAATTGAACGAAGATCCATTTTTTTACCGTAAAATTCTCTTCAGTGATGAGGCGCATTTTTGGTTAAATGGATACGTCAACAAACAAAATTGTCGCATTTGGAGCAAAGATAATCCACACGCCGTTCTAGAATTACCAATGCATCCTGATAAATGTACTGTTTGGTGCGGTCTATGGGCTGGTGGGATCATCGGTCCATATTTCTTTAAAAATGAGGAAGGACGACGCGTTACCGTGAATGGAAATCGATACAGAACCATGTTAAATGAGTTTTTGTTGTCAAATCTTGAAGATATGGATATGAATGAAATGTGGTTTCAACAAGATGGTGCCACTTGCCATACAGCACGTGAAACAATCGACTTATTGAAAGAAACTTTCAACGACAACATTATTTCGAGAAATGGTCCGGTGAATTGGCCTCCGCGTTCGTGCGATTTGACGCCACTCGATTACTTTTTGTGGGGATACGTGAAGTCATTGGTTTATGTGGATAAACCTCAATCGATTGACGCTTTGGAAACCAATATTCAACGTGTCATTGCTGACATACGCCCTCAAATGCTTGAAAAAGTGCTGGAAAATTGGACCTCCAGAATGACATTTGTGAAAAATAGTCGTGGTAGCCATATGCCAGAAATTGTGTTTAAATGTTAAATGCCAAAAAATTATCTACCAAATAAAAAAAAATTTTGGTCATTTCATAATTTTATATGTGTTTTATTCAAAAAAAAAATCGGCAACCTCTTAAAAAAACACCCTTTACTTATCAAAATATTTGCAAAAAACAAAAAGATTCTTTTGAAAGCTACCACTTCCAGTAAACCACTTTCAAATATCACTTGGGCCTCCGAATTATATGAAAAAGCAAGTATGTAGTTTCATAATTCACTGGGTCCTCTCAATTTTTATGGAAAATCTTAAGAATGAAGCTTTAAGTCTCAATTTTGATGTGGGTCTGAAGCCGTTCTCTGTGCTTTCTCCTGGATTTAATTTGCTACTGAATCTAATTTAAGTGAACTCTTTCTTTCTAATGTACTGGGGTGCACCACAACCATTTCATGTCTTTGTATGACGTTTATGTTGCTCTCTATGCTATACTCCCAAAACTGAATACCGTAAGTTGAGATGGGTTCACTCGTTTTTCGTTTTGACGTGTTCTTTCCATCAAAGCTTAGTAAATAATATCGGATGGCAATTAATACTATTTGGCTGTTACCCAGAATAATCCAAAATTTCATATAGAAATCGCAAGAATGCGTTAAATAAAGGGTGTTTTTTTAGAGGTTCATAATTTTAAATTAAAATAGAACAAAGAAAAACATTTTGAATATCAGTGAAACTCGCCTTATTGTATAGATAATTATATGCCATTAATGCTTGAATATGATTTCCTGCAGCGGCTGGTGCGTACACGGCGTAATCTGGAGGTTCCGTTTTCGATCACTCTTCGCAGCAATTGCGGCCGTATCTCTCTAACAACTCGCCGAATGTTGTGTTTCAAATGTTCAATCGTCTCTAGTTTATCGGCGTAAACAAATAACTTAACATATCCTCAAAGAAAATAATCTAATGGAGTTACGTGAAATTAGTCTTTAATCAAATCTTTCTTTGAGTAAATTGATTGTATCCCGTGCTGTGTGGCATGTGGGCATCTGGGGTACAAAAACGTTAGAAATCATGTCTCTATACAAATAAAGCGCACCAAACAGTGCTTTTCTCTGTATGTAATGGTGTTTCGGCAAAGGCTCGTGGATTATCTTCACTCCAAACCCGACAATTCTGTTTATTAACGTACCTATTCAACCAAAAGTGAGCTTCATCGCTGAACAAAATTTAGTTTAGAAAATCAACATCAATATCAATTTGTGCTTCAGCCCATTGGTCAAATTGGCGGCATATGCGATGGTCAGATGGCGTTAATTCCTGCGCAAGTTGAATTTTGTTAGTACATAAACCAAAATCCTTGGATAAAATCCTCCATAAAGTGGATGGGCACATCTCCAGTTGCTGAGAACGTCTATCGCTATTGCGTAGCGAATTATAATAATTCGCTAAAGCATTGTGATTATACTTTGAATGTAAGTTCAAAGTAAAAGGTGGTTAAATTTTAAGGGCCGACGTTGAATGTGAACCACACCTAAACGTCAAGTTTTTTTCTGCATTTAATTTGACATTTCTCAATTTCAGACTAACTCAATTTGAACCATGGAAAGATACAAAATCGAGCAACGCGTTAAAGTTATTCAGGCATATTATGAAAATGGGCGTTCAAATCAAAATGCATATCGTGCACTTCGTGATTTTTTCGGTCAATTTAATCGTCCAAATGTGCGTACAATCGGAAAAATCGTGCAAAAATTTGAGCAAACCGGGTCTGTAGGAGATTTTAAAACACCAGTGCATGCTCGTACAGCTCGTACAGCAGAAAATATTGCTGCTGTTCGCGATAGTGTGGCTGAAGAGCCGTCCACCTCAACTCGTCGTCGTGCCCAACAATTGCACCTCTCACGCTCGTCGTTGATGAACATTATGCATAAAGACTTGCATTTACACGCTTATAAGATGCAATTAACTCAAGAACTAAAGTCTCTTGACCATTCCAAATGTCGTCAATGGTCAGAATGGTGGCAAGAAATGGCAACAGTGGATGATCAATTTTCGAAGAAAATCATCTTCAGTGATAAGGCACATTTTCACCTCAGTGGATTCGTCAATAAGCAGAATTGCCGCATTTGGGCGAATCATAATCCAAGAGTGATTGTCGAAAAACCAATGCATCCACAAAGAGTGACTGTTTGGTGCGGTTTATGGGCTGGCGGCATCATCGGGCCGTATTTTTTCCAAAATGAGGCCGGTCAGGCAGTTACTGTGAATGGTGTTCGCTATCGTGATATGATAACGAACTTTTTATGGCTCGAATTGGAAGATATGGATGTGGACGATATGTGGTTTCAACAGGACGGTGCCACTTGTTACACAGCTAACGAAACAATGGCTCTTTTGCGCGACAAATTCAATGGCCGTGTTATCTCACGTGGTAGCGATGTCAATTGGCCGCCAAGATCATGTGATTTGACACCGTTGGACTTCTTTCTTTGGGGTTATTTGAAAGAAAAGGTGTACGTCGATAAGCCAGCAACAATTCAAGAGCTAAAGGATGAGATAATTCGGCACATTAACGGCATAGAACCTCAATTATGCCTAAGCGTCATCGAAAATTTGGACCATCGGGGGGTGGAGATGTGCCACCGAGGTCGCGGCGGTCATTTGGCCGATATTTTATTCCATACATAATTGAACCGTACCATATTATCATAATAAAAAGAATTGACAATAATTTCCTAAATAATTTGTGTTTTATTCAAAATCAACATCGGGCCAAAATTTAACCACCCTTTATTTCCAATATTTTTGTAGTTTGGCTACTGCAGACTGATGAGACGACCGAATTTTTTAATTTAAAGAATTCAATGTTACATTAGTTCGAAACTAAGCTTCCACCAACGTCTTGGTGTAAGAAAAATACACAATTTTCTGGTCTCAATATGGAAATAATATTTCCGGAGAGTGAAAATTTCCGTTCCGATTCAAAATTTATTAATAAAATCCCTATACTTTTGCTGACCACATTTATCCATGACTGCTTAAATATTTTCGTTTCAGTCCCAATTTAGAAGACCAGTTTAATATTTTTTAATTTTGTATTCTGGACAAAACGATTTTGTTTAGAAATTAAGCACGAATTCGTAGCAGTTCATCTTTAGAATATTCTTCCTTTACTAAATCGATCGAAACCACATCTTCAGACGCATTTCCGTTGTAATTGTAATCTGTGTTCGATAATGCAGGAGTGTGCCTGATCAAATAATCAGCTTCGATTTGGGACATAGTAAATATATTTGTATCGTCAACAAAAGCAGCTTTGCCGAAGTTGAGGAAAGGTTTTTAATTAGAAAGTTTCTATTATTTGCTTATTAACAAAATTGGGCGAGATCGATCAAAGAAAATCCCGGGAGAGCGGGATCATCATAAAGTTCTCCACGATCCCGAATTTCTGGGATTTAAGATCCCTGAATTGCAATCACTGATGATTCCAATATTGTAGCAAACTTTATTGGTAGGAAGCTCCTTAACTGCTGATTAAGTCCCTTGAACCAATCCTTGTTAAAAGCCTGTGCAACGACTAGTTAAACAGTGCATGTTTGGTAGTTTCCCATACTTTGTAATTAAAATTACCTCGGAAATTTTACGAACTAAGAGATTGAGATTTGATTTAATGGGATTTAACTCGCGCATTACTTCATTTGGTGTTATGAGGGGTATTTTCATTTTCTGGTACTTTTCTCCTGAAATGGCTTCCATACAATGGAATAACTACAAGTTATGTAATCCATCATTATGATTTATTAGTTAATTAGAATTTTTGGCTATATGGCAAAATCTCTACGATTCGCTCTGCAGAATCTATTTCCGGATTCCTTTTGATTTATTAAACGGCCCAAGTTAGCCACCCTAATGATCCGTACGGTCAATGGAGGCATTTTTACGATTTGGATAGATCCAAATAGTGAAATTGCAACCCATAATAATGATAGTTATATTTAGCTGCGTAATTAAATAATTTAGATTTTCAGGATACAGATTTCTGGAAAACTAATTGTGCTGTCTTGGGCTAGTCTTACATTATATTTTATTAACTAACAACAGTGAGATATGCCTCCATCTTGATATATGTAAAATAATGTGCGGATGGAACCGATACCAAACAGGAATATTACTTAGATTTGGCCGCACACTCTTATCAATAAACAATACCAACCAACAATAGGCTCCTCAGTAAATTATACGTTATGATGTGGTGGCTGCTGATTAGAAGAACCAATTAATAAAAATCAACATCCTTAATAATCCATAAGAACGCGGATCCTTCTTCTAATAGATTGGAACTGTGTTATCTTGTGCCATACGATTATTAGGTATCTACAACCGAGCTCTTCTAGCCCAAAAATTTCATTGTCATCCTTCACTCTTATTATACTCGTATATAAACAGGCTCTAGCAATAGGTCCGGCGTTATCCGAGACACTTGTCCAGTACTTGGTCCTACATTCCATTCAATCAATCTTTGTAAACTAGACGGAAGTGTTCCAATACCTAAAATGGTGTATCCCGTAAAGAATAGAGATACATACAGTTAGAACTTGGAGATATTCGTTGTATACTCAAAATAAACAATTTTTACTGCGTTGGAAGACACACTTGGTGAATTATCCGAGCCATCAATAACTAACCGTCCTATCACTAGTTCACAGAGTACTCGTATATCAATTTTTCAAGAGTCGCCACCTAAACACCCTGAGTGCCAACTGCAAATAAACAACTGAGGCCAACTTCCGAGGCTATTGAATCAACCCGCAACATAATTGTGGTAGGAGCCTCAAAACCTCAGTCACAAGCAGTAAATCTCTTGAGGCCATTAGTGAGGTGAAACCAAGAAAATGAAAATTTACTAGTAGAATTCACCCATCAGTCATAAATTTCAAATTGTAAATTTAAACGCGGTTAGAATCATCCCAAAAGTAAATAACCATTTTCCATATCGTATCAGTGTCAATAACTTATAATTTGATTGTATGATCAATTCTGAGCTTTGGCCAAAGGGATCAAGGAATTTGAGTTTCCAAAAAGCACTCGTTTTTCGGAATACAAGAAAGTATTGCCAAATAACTTAAAAACCTGCAAACCGGGAGACTCAACATATTACTTCAACGGTGGTTTCAATATACGTGCTACAGATGAGGTTGGTAATGTCAATGCTGATTTATTAATTTGCAGTTTGTCCTAACTTACCTATAAAACCAAGAACAACAAACTTTTCTGTTTATAATAAAATTTAACAGTGTATTTTGTATACATCAAAATTGCGTTAAAAGTGCTTTGTCCTAAGATATTTCTAAGAGGGTACTACGGCTGGAATGCAAGGAATATCTACAAAATATATCTGTTAGCATGAATTATGATCATCGACATGATACTCTGCTAGAAATTTAACGTTTAAACAGGACAATTTAGTTATGTTTAGACAGATTCTAATTACCAATGATGGTTAAAATCATTCACTGCCTGAGACATTAATATTTGATCAGACTACGCAGAAGAAGGTTTAGAAAATGAACTCACTCAAAAAAATTTCTCCTTTATTTACAAATTTAGTTAGAGCATCGAGAAGTCTCAGGGATACTTACTTAAGTAGTTCTTCCTAATCGAATGATTCTCGTCAGCATCTATCTCAATCTGAAGTGATCACATGGATCTTGGCTTCAACAGAACATTCTTAGGAGTATTATGCTTCATTTAAACTTTCAAATTTTATACAGTCTGAAATGAAATGAAATGAATGAATTGAAATTGTTGGTGTTGGGGACAACGTGGCGTCGGCTACTCCATCAACCAAACAGCATCGGATACCACCACTACGCAGAGATGTCGAAATTGACATTTCCACATATAAGTCTTTTTTTCCTACTCTAACCTTCATTCGCCATGGGTAAATCAGCTAAAATCTAATAAAATGTACAATTAAATCGAGCTTCAATTCTATTATTCTTCCACAATCGCTCCAACATATTTTGCACAAATCATTCGTATCGTGCCGCAACAAAACAACCGTGTGGGTAAGAGAACAAAACCTTTCGGTCTTCAGTGCGCGTCTTAAGTGAAGTTTAAGTGAAGTAAGAGTGATAATTCATGACTAAACAGCGTTGTTCAGAACTAACAGAATTCGAGGTAACGGCAAATCGCGTGAAGCAAGCGTCACTACAGCGGGTCTTCGGAAGAGCAGTATGAAAGAATAAGGAGCTGACAAATAACATGCCAGGAGTAAGCGACGAATTCCTAAAGGCGAATTTAACTGGAGACGCAGCGTTGTTGCACAAGTCTATTAGCATCACCAACGATAATAACGAGAAAGCCCGGCGAATTCTTTGAAATCGATACGAGGGATCCTTGTGCTATCGTTTCGCACTCTAACCAAAACTCCATCATTCGAGTTCTATATGATTTGGGATCACAGCTTCATATCGGAGAGTATAGCAATTCGAAACGAATTAACGAGAAGGCTACACATAGTCACAATCAGTGGAATCTGTGCGAACAGGTGCTCGCGGATTGATTCAACATTTTTGGTTACAGCCTTCGTCGTCGAGAAGATCACAGCCACGCTGCCGTCTCAACCAATTGACAGGTATCAATGATCACCCGTGGAGCAGTTGGAACTTCCCGATCATTTTTCCTATCTTTCCTATAAGAGAGACATCTTACTCGGAGCTAACATGGCCATACTACATGGCCTTCTACAACGAGAGGATGTAATTCTCCGACATATAAAACTTCGGGTTTATAACAGTGAACAACTCCGTTCCCAATAACACAAGTTTATGCAAGACTACCTGGAATCGGAGGAAATGGAGGAAATGCTAAACGACCAAAACAGTTCGCCGGACCAGACGTGCTATCTTTCTAAACAACAAACGGTGCGTGTATTGGAAGTTTATCTTGCGATTCTTACCATCCATCAGCTAGACAAGACGAAAAGGAGAAATTCCCAATTGCAGCTAAAGTCGCATAGAGAGACTTTTACGTCGATAACTTGATGGCTGGCTCCGATGACTTTGTAAATTTAATCGAAATCCTGAGGAAAATGGTGGAACGGCTCCGATGTAGTGGCCTCGAACTGTGCAAATGGTCTTCGAATAGCAGACAGCTTCACAATTCGATTCCAATCGAATTCCACGAGTATCAGAGCCATGTTGAGCTGAATTGGTTTGATTCAGTAAAGATACTTGGACTACATTCGCCTCATTCGGCCGATTGTTTCGGATGCAACTCAGCAATAATCATACCTGAAAGATGGTTCATTTATCGAGGTAGTTTGAGATCCTTGGAGGCTCTTAAAATTTAGAGGCCTCCGGGAAAGCCGACGCACCTCTGAAAATAAACCATTTGCTCTAGAACTTTGTGCAAGCGTGCTCCTCATCAAACTCATTCATAATATTGTTCAATTACTCAACATGCCACAAATTCAAATGTATGCATAGACTACCCCCCAAGTAGTACTTGGTTAGCTCCACAGCGCGACTAAGACGTTTGTGGGGGGGGGGGGGGTTCGGGTTTTGCAAATCCTTGATTACCTTCAACCTACCAATTACAAATATGTCGAGACTAAGCACAACCCCGCTGTATTCTGTCCGTCTCATAACGACTAGTTCGAGAAAGCTGGTTCAAGAAACCCATTTTCCTCACGAGGTATCAAGATGTCAATCCGGCGAACCTCTATTAGGCAAGAGTCCACTTCAATCTCTAAACTCTTTCGTCGGCGGTGGCTGTATACTAGGGGGTCGGAGAGCAGCTCAACGATTCGAATTTGCCGATAAAAGGAAGCATCCGGTTATCCTTAACGTAAACTGGCTTACCAATTTACTTATTTCGCAAGCACATCGTACAACGCTCACGGTAATCCACAGCTTATGTTGGCACACCCACGAAAATATTACTGGATCTTAACCTTGGTGAGCTCGCACGTACATAAATATGTTGTACGCTTTCGCCATCGCTCAACGACGAGCCACAAAATAATGGCCACTCCTCCATCGCATCGCGGTGCCTCGTCAATGGCGTGAATTATGCATTCGCCATGTCCATCAAACTACACAAAGGTCGTGATGGTGCTTCGACAAAGAGTTACAAAGGTTTGGAGTTGTTGTCGGAGTTCAGCTTACGTTGGAGATGTAAAACCTAAGATGCATTGTTCGCTCAGGAACTGAGCAGGAATACTCCTGGTTCGTTGCATTCTGGCGGCTTGTGGGAAGCAGAGGTAAAATCATTCAAGTATCATTTCCGACGCATCATGTGTGAAACTCTGCCCACGTTCGAGGAATTGATGACACTATGCTATATCGTGCTTAAATTCACGACCATTGTGTCTCATGTAGAATGATCTAGATGACTACATAATCCCCATTCTAAGGCACCTTTTATTTAGAAAGGCAGCAATCACAACACCTGAAACAACATTACTCAATGTGAAAACGAACCGTGCCAATCGTTATCAGCCACTTTAGAAAATGTACCACCAATTCTGGCGAATTTCAACGGAATAGCTTTCTCGCCTACAGCAATGACCAAACTGGTTGAGAACCAACAACAACCTCATCATTGATCAATTGAAGCTGAAAACTTTTTATTTATGAAAATAAATGTGCTTCCTTTATGGCTTGTTGCCCCTAAAAGTTTCTTAAATTCTTTATGAAGGGCGGATAAAATGTTATTTCAAATACCTTCGAAATGGTTACTCGGCAGAATTAGCGATATCCATCCAGGATCTGATGAACGAGTTCGATTCGACCTATCCGACCTTCTGTCCTATCCGTGGGGACTCTATTAAGAACATCAATTCGAGGTAACATCGTGCAACTTCAGAAATTATTCTTCCGCAATCGCTCCAACATATTTTCAAATCAAATCGCGTATCATTTGTTTCATTTCCCAACATACTTTTAGAATCTACACTAAACTTTTATGACAAAGTAACTTTTATCAAAATGTTATGACCAATGGAAATAAACGGACACTTCCCTTGAAAAGAGCCTTCAAGTAAAAGTAGAAACTACGTACATTTCGCGATAAGGAGAATTTCGGAGGATCAACCATTCTCTCAGACTTAGAAGACCATTTGAAGATTGTTAATACTTCTAGTATTCAACGCATCGACATCCACATTAAGTTAAAATTCTTTAAAACCGAAAAATAATTGACCGGACAAAAATAATTGAATGCTGATAGGCCAAGTTTGCCGCCAATGTGACCTACAACAAGAGAACCACGGTTGGTTAGATTTTACTCTTCAACAAGCATATGATAAAAGGCCAGATAATACTTGAAAATATTCGTTTTGAAACCGAAGTGATATAAGTACAATTCGGAATCACGTTTTAGCTCAGACATTGATAATCAACAAAGCAACGGCCAAATATGTATGGTCACTTTATGGAGACACATAAGCGATGAATTTATTTCTAAGGACACATTCATCACATCAAAATTATGTTTCCGTGGACATAAGTTCAAGCATCGTTAATCGAGTACCGACTAGTCTTCGATATTAAAATTTTGAACTTAGGGAAATATCGTTTATTGGAATAGCTGGAAGTCAAACAACCTTCCGCACGGTTGGGATATCAAATGATTTTATCAATCTAGTTGATTGGAATTTGATCCAAAAGCAGAATAAAAGCAGAATAGCTATAAACTGTCATCATATGCGCGTCGAAGCATAGATATTCTGCTCGCAGCATAGATATATCGCAAGAGATTGGGATATTCTTTAAAAGAAACATCTACACTCAGAACAACATTCGTCTTTTTATAATGTTGGAATGCTATGAATAACCAGACTGCCTGATGCCTTAAACACAAGCTTTGAGTAGCTGATACCGAAACTGGGTTCTTCCGTAGTTGTAGTTGCGTCATCAAGATAACCAAGATATTTAATTTAATACATAATATACCTTTGGTCCAATGATTAGATAAAAGAAGCTTTCTCCTACTTATGATTGGCATAATGCACTTTCTTTGCAATCACACGTCCAGTTTTCGATTAATCTGATGATCCGTAACATCGCAGGTTCCTTTTGACCTACCTTAATATACCTCAGTGCTATACATAATGATGTTAGTTTAAATCCATTCTGCTTGTGGATCGCAAATAATCATAAAAACAGTTATATTCTTTATTAAATATTTGATTTATAAAATAGTAAGATGGTAATCAACGATTATGCTTGAATCTGAACCTCTAAAATGAATTACGGTTATCCTAGATATTCAAGTAGCATCGGTGAGGGCAATATTATGAAAACTGTCGTTAATGTCATTGGAAAAATGGATAAGATTCGCGATACTTTCAGCCATTCAAAATTCGACGTCATCGGGGACAGAGAAATTGCTCAGATCGTATATTTCCAACTACAGTGTTGATATTCCAGGGTTCAAAAACTTTTACTGTGTTAGGCATCGAAAAAGAGGTGGAGTGACTCTATATATTACAAAAGTACTTAAATGCTGTGTTGTAGCTAAATTAACTGAAGATCCGAATATCACCAATAACTATGGCTTTGACTATCGAGGCTCTGGTTACAATTCTTGAAAATAAATGTAAATGGTGTTCGACTTTCGGTTATAGTAATCTATAATTCTAAACGTTCAGTGTACGACCATCGAGAAAATCGGTTCGCTTTTCACGTCCTATTTTACGCCGTTCCAACCAATTCGAAGACCTACGGCTTATAGGTTCGATTTTCATACAACCATGCCTATGGTACTGGTATGAACGATGGGTCGGCACATGATTTCTGCACTCCGACAGGGCATCTGATGATGAAAAATTTGTTTTGCATCCTGTCTATAATGCCTATATCGGGATTCGAAACCGCGGTACCTCCCGATCCAACCGCCAAAGCTTTAACCACCATGCCGGTTGGTCGATAAATATTGAACTGGCTGGCAATTTCCATGATTTACTAGTTGAATGCGATTTAGCAATAGCAGATCGCCTACGCATTTTTCATACAACCAATCAAATTTGGCTACTTGCATTGATCTAATTGTAACAAATAATCTCGCACGAATTCTGATTTTTTCCCAAATAGGCCTGTGGTATGAAAGAACGATTTACTATTTTTTCCTATGATACGGCCTCCAGATAGCCGCGAATGTAAGCACAATCAATATATCGCTGATCGAGATTATAACACCACCGGAAAAGAATGTGAAGTTATCCCAGTTTTTCATCCCAGGATTTCTTTTTATACGTCTTATAAGACGTTTTTTATACCTCTCGTATTAAAATATTAAGAGTAACTTATAGTTCCACAATGCCAGCCGTATGATATGATTGCCATAATTTTCCAACTTCGATATGGTCCCATATAAAATTATATGAAAATCGTCTATAACTTCCAAACCCTCACTGAGCCAGAAATAGCGATTGATGATTTGAGATGGTACGTAATTAAGTGGTTGCTGGCCAAGTTGTATCTCTTAAGAACTTCCCAAGCCAGAAATGGTTCTTTATGTTTTGAGTTTGTTATGATAAAAGCAAACTGTGGTGGACTCCTCAGTTCCAGGCTTATGATTGGATTAGCATATTCTCATGACAGGATGGAAATGGAATTGTTTATTATCTTATTATGATCGGTAATGAAATTAGACGCAACTATGACCTCCTGTCAGAGTGCAAAATTCAGGGATATCTTTCATGCCGGTCTATAATACTGGCGTCGAGCTATGCCATGCACGACTAGTTCTACGTAAATCGGATCTATAGCCGTACCTCCTCGATTTGGCTACTGTTTAAGAAAGAACATGAAAAGCAAACTGCGAGAGAGTTGGGAGTCATAATGATGAGCGGTACAGTGCCACCCGTAGGTAAGCATTCACACAATTTATACCAGCTTCGATATCTCAGCTTCTCCCCATACAGTATCGCTCAAAAGTCACCAGTACATTTTTCAAACTATTTGTGTACATATTTAAATTTGTTTGAGGTTATTGAACACATATATTTTCCGTTAATCACCATTTCTAAAAGATTGCTGTTTTACGTATCGCTTTATTGCATTGCTAGGTTATATAGGGCTCCAAATATATTGAGATATCCTTTTTTGCAAGTGGTCAAATTTTATGCCGATCAAAGTATATAAAAACCACAAAACTTTATCTTGTGTGCTAGGAAGATTGTGCCAATCCGAACATATGGCTGGCACTAGAGGGCTCACCGTAGTTTGCATTTATTATTACCAACTCAAAACATAAAGAATCATTTCCGGTCTTGAAAGTTCTTAAAAGATACAAATTTTTATTTAACTTGACCTGAGATTTTGGAACTTGGCCATTTACTAAAATTTGAACATACGGCTGGTGCTGGCCACTTGGTCGGAAATCACTTAATCACCTAGCATCTCAAAACATCAATCGCTATTTCCGGTCCAGTAAGAGTTTGGAAGTTATAGACGATTTTCATATAAATTTATATGGGGTCATATCGAAGCTGGAAAATTGTGCCAATCCTAACATATAGCTGGCACTGTGGAGCTATAAGTTACTCTTAATAGATTATTTCCAAGTACATATTTGTTGGGAAACTGGGAAAAACAGGGATGGGATATTTTGTTGTTGTCTTTATAATTTAAATCATCTTATAAGAGTTATAAAATGAAAATCTGGGATGGAATAGAATAGTTTCGTGTAAATAATAAAATGAAATTATGGGATGAAAAATTGGGTTAACTTCACATGCTTCCACCGAAACCGATAGAATGTTCGATATTCTAAACAGTTATGGAAACGCTTGAAACAACAACGGATATCCTCCAGGATAACGTCGATATTCCATTTGATTTACATTCCGTAACTTCAAGTTTTGATTGCGCGTCGCAAGCATTGTTTTAGTTTTCTTTTCGCAACGTGAAAATTGATGAAATTTTCCGCGCTGTAGAGAGCATTAAATCGAATTTGGGTGATCTTCATCAAATACTATAATCAAGTTCGATAAACTTTTGATGCCTTCGCTATAGAACCATTGGTCTTACGATTGTTTAACTATGTACTAACCACTTCTGTATATCACTTCTGTATTCTTACCATGACGATATAGTCTCTCTTCTGATGTTATGTTAATCAAAACTCTCGTGATGCCGTATTTTTCTACCGATTATAGGACGCTAACACGATAATGTTTTTAGGAAAATTCAGAAAAGCTTTGATGTCTGTCTTCGATTTGAGCACAATGTGTCGAGAACAACTCACATGACTGAGTGTGATATGCGCTTTTTGGGTTGTGATCTAAGAACATTTTTGAAATTCAGAATATGCGTAATGATACACAGAATCATCTCATCTCGTCAGCCCGGCTGTCTGATTGACAAGCTTCATTTTGGTAATAGATGACTGCTTCAATATTTAAAAAATGTTTTTTCTATAACTTGGAATTTGTGATTATTTTGAGCTTAATAATTAGTATCTTAACTCTTAAGACATTCTTCAATCTGACTTTGAATCATTAATTAATTTTTTTTTCAATCCCTGTTGCTGCTCTAAGCCGATAGCTTACAAAATATTTTTTCTTACTACAAAAACCGATAAGCTCCATAAAAAATAGAAAATGTTTGTAACATAAATTCAAGGACTTGTGAACACGATATAAATTTACCACTTTATACCACCTAACAACAACGTTCTATACCGAGTGTATTCGCCTTAATAATTTCCATGAGAAATAAAAATGTTAAAATTTAAAACAATAAAAATTGAAACCCCCTCGAATAATAAAAAGAAAACACCGAAAGCCAAATAATATAAAAAAATTATTTTAATGTAACTCTTATAATTATTTGTCTGCGTTTTTCATTAAATTCCCAAAAAAAAAATTAAATCACTAATGTCAACGGAATAATAATAATCACATTAAAATTCTATTTCACCCAAACTTTTTCTCGACATTTTCCAGGCATTTCTCAGCCAACCAATTTTTCCTGTCAAAAAAAAAATTTTCTGATTGTACGAAACGCCGAGATGCGAGGATCGTTACGAGACAAAATCAAGTTTCATTACACCACTATATATACGGAAAATTGGCTTCTTTTCCTTTACGACACAAATTTCTTTTAACAAGAAAAAAGAAATATAAAATTGATGACGATTCTATGAAAAATATTTTTTGTTTTGTGAAAATGTTAAAATATTATTTTTCGTCGTCTTTTGTTTTAATGTGTGCGTGTGTGTGTGTCAAGCGAAATAGCACAGCAACAAAATCACAACAAAAAGTTTTTGTTAAGTCTAGCCATAAAATTCTACTTTACCACCCCCCCATGTACGATTTGGTTTTTCACTTAGTTTATTGTTTCATTAAATTCAAAGAAATGTCTAAAGATGGTTGTGTGTTCATACCTGAAAATATAAGAGAAAAAAATGGAGATTAGAAACATGTTTTCGAATACAGCATAATCAATATAATTAAAAATGTCTAAAAAGGAGCTTAAACTGTTTAACTAGATGTCGGAGGGAATAAGCTTTCGGTCACTTTCACTAACAACGGTTATAAACATCATTCAAAGCGTTGATAAAAATGATAACCCATTTTTCAAACCACGAAGCTGGAATTTAAAAATGAAATGTCAAATATATACTCGCAATAAAATAATTTAAGCAACGTAACATTGTGACATTTGAAATAGAAAACAGTACTTTAAATGGCTTCTCTAAAACTGCTTGTTAATAAAATAAAGTTGAACTGTTGCTGCTACAGCATATCCTTGACTCCAAATATCCTTTCCACTTTTATTTTTGTTTTGGTTATTAATAGAAAACAATAATTACTTTCCATATTAAAAATAAAACCTTTTCTTAACCCTTGACCTGATTCGGTGCAGTTTTCCATATAAAATTGGAACTGATCTGAATCAAAGAGTTTCATGAAAAGCAAAAAAAAAACGTAAAAAAAACTCTATCTTTATTTATTAGGACACGAAGAGAGTAGTAAGCTTTGAAGCCGTTTTATTCCTCTATTTCTAATTTAGAAGTATCGAGCTTCTACTAGGCGGGACCATCTAGCTCTGTTGGCTGCTACTGCTTTGATTTCCATCCATAACTCACAGAGTTGTTTCGCTTTTGTTAGCATCATTCGTTACCAACCACATTTAAACTGATCGTTCACCTTTCCTTTTCCCTTGTGAGTTTCACTCCACAGTTCTTTGACGTATGAATCATTCGGTGATTTCCTCGGCGTGTGACCACTCCATCCCCACTTGCACTTTCTGATTTCGGCCCAATGACTACTTGTTTCGTTTATCTAAGGAGCTCAGCATTTGTTACTTTAGTTGGCCAGAAGCACCTCAGTATTCTCCTAAGAAATTTATTTACAAACACGTGTAGCTTATTGTTGATCTTATATGTATGCTTCAAGATTGCGCAGCCGTACAGCCGTTGAATGTTGAATGTACACACAAATATTAAATTGTAACTTCCAAAATATCGGAGAGCAACCAACTTAGTCTGATTAAACTGGCAATTAGTATAGGCTTGTTTAAGTGCTAATTGGTTAAGTTGTTACCTTGCATCTGCTTCCGGTTGAGAGCTATGATGCTTTAAAGCAAAAAAAGAAAATATTCAAATTCAACGAAGTCAAATTTCTACCAAATAACAAAAACTATACATGTGTGCGAATATACAAATAGTAAACATTTGGGCGGAATACTGGCAGCAATTATTGCTTGATTAAAATAAATTAATAAATTAAGTTAATTAAGTAAATAGTCCCATATGGTGTTTTATGATGGCTTTGGTATGTATTTTAATACAAAAATGCCAAATGGTCGGTCTCTAGGTTCGATCAAATGAATAACAAGCAATATCTGCAACAGGTGTTGCACGAAACTTCACTGCAAAATTTTGTTCGACAGAAGTCAAAAGTCCCACATATGTATAAAGACATGGTTTTTTATGATGGCCTTGGTATGTACTTTAATACAAAAATGCCAAATGGTCGATCCCTGGGTTCGACCATATGAATAACAAGCAATATATGCAACAGGTGTTGAACGAAACTTCGATGAAAAATTTTGTTGTACAGAAGTCAAAAGTCCCACGTATAGACATGATATTTTATGATGGCCTTGGTAAGTACTTTAACACAAAAATGCAAAATGTTCGGGCATATGAATAACAAGCAATATCTGCAACAGGTGTTGAACGAAACTTCGATGAAAAATTTTGTTCTACAGAAGCCAAAAGTCCCACATATAAAGACATGGTTTTTTATGATGGCCTTGGTATGTACTTTAATAAAAAAATGCCAAATGGTTGGTCCCTGGGTTCGGTCATATGAATAACAAGCAATATCTGCAACAGATGTTGCACGAAACTTCAATGAACAATTTTGTTCGACAGAAGTCAAAAGTCCCACATAAAGACATGGTTTTTTATGATGGCCTTGGTATGCACTTTAATAGAAAAATGCCAAATAGTCGGTCCCTGGGTTCGGTCATACGAATAACAAGCAATATCTGCAACAGGTGGTCTGATCTTTATTTTCTGGGGTGAACTATTTTTTTACTATTTCCCAGTTTCCTTTATAAATTATAGCCCCATAATTTTTAATTTTAATCGTTTCGTCAAGGGGTTGTTGTTGCTCAAAACGAGAGTTGGCTATTGACAAATTTTGTTGCAACTGCAAAATATTTAGTGATTCCTGTGTCTCTGCAAGTACATTGTGGTCGTACGAAAGCGAAAAATTTAATCGAAAATATCCTCACTCAGAAATCTATTGAATTGGTACTAAATGAAATTTTAGATTCCAAAAATCCGGTTTTCCTCTCCATTTCAGCTGATGCTTCGAATTACAAAAACGTAAAATTATTCCCTTTTTTCATAATTTATTTTATTCCAGAAGAGGGAATTAAACACAAAATATTAGATTTTTATTCTTCTGATTATGAAGACTCAGCTTCAATTTATAATGACATTTTAGACTGCCTTAAAAAATTAAACTTGAAAATAGAAAATGTGTCGTCATTTGTAGCTGACAATGCACCAGTTAATTAAGGAAAATCAAATTCTGTCTACCAAAAGATGTGCCAGGAATTTGCTTCAAGCACAGCCAGTGTGCTTCAATGTTGAACTAAAAGAATGTTTTAACTTTTTTAATTTAGAATATTCGACAATGTTGAAAAATGTACCTACTAGATGGCAAGCTTGTCTAAGGCAGTAGACCGTATTTTAACTTGCTGGCCTGCAATTAAACGGTATTTTTTGCAGCAAGGCGAAGAGAGTTTAAGACACACAGACAGCAACACAGTTACATTCTATTATGAGTTCTCTAAAGGATCAACTGGAATGCAGAATTCGGAATAAATTTTTTGGCAGCAAAGTTAAACCTGCCTTGTTAAATCTTAATACTCGAGAACAAAATAAGTTCATTAATGCCGCATTAAAGACTTATACGCGAGCTTTAAATAATATTTCAAAATTTTACTATTTCGAGGATAGCCCATTTAAAATTCTATCTAATCTCAATATAAAAAACGGAGACCTGAATTTCGATGCCGTTTTAGAAAATGCCGAACGATTAAATTTAAATTTAGATAATGATGTTATATATGATGAGATAATTACCGTAAATAAATTTCGCCAAAAATTGGGAAATATTGATTCTTTAACTGCCGAACAGTTGTGGGTCAATATTTTCAAATCCACCGATAGTTTAATTAAATTGAATATGTTAGTAACGAAAGTATTAAGCAATCCTGTCAGCAATGCTTTTGTGGAGCGGGTATTTTCACTGATGGGATCAACATGGACGAACGATCGAAATAAAATGAGAGTAGAACTCGTCAAGGCAGAATTATGTGTTTGAATAAATTATAATATGAACTGCAAGCAATTTTTGAGTTATTTGAACGCACCCGAACAAAAGACTTTTAGAATCAGCACAAAGTCAAAAGAAATATAACTTTGTAAATTAAGAACAATTGTTATGGTATTTTTATAATTTACTCGTGTTTATTTTTAAAAATATTCAGATTCATAATGTTGGTTTGATCAAAT
Source organism: Nephrotoma guestfalica (assembly GCA_963691935.1). NCBI lineage: Eukaryota > Metazoa > Arthropoda > Insecta > Diptera > Tipulidae > Nephrotoma > Nephrotoma guestfalica. The sequence goes on from OY829915.1 coordinate 147,941,290, forward strand.
AGAATATTAAATGAAATTTTTTTAGTGTGAAATACATTTGAGCTTAGAAAAATTATACCTTTTGTATATATTTTGTTCAATTTTGATTTTCAGGGATCTACGAACAATTTTCTGGGATTTCTGAACTAAGTCTACGGGGCTTATGACTTTAAAACTTGGCAACCCTGGTAACAGCAAACTCATCTATTAGTATAAACAGGCTCGCTTTATAATTGAACGTCTCTCGCTAACAAATTCATCAAGTAGTGCATAAGGACAATCTGTATCCATTCCATAAAACATCCGTTCAAGAACTATTACCGATAGACCGCCAAAAAAGATTGGAGTTTTGTAATTGGTTGATTGAAAGGAATTTTGACAATGATAGTTTTGTGAAACGTTTTCTATGGACGGATGAACCTCAATTCACAAGAGATGGCATAACAAACTCATTGGAGAAAACAAACATCATATCAGCACCGCTTCAGTGTAAACGGTTGGACTGGCGATAATTTAATTGGCGAATATTACCATCGACATTAGACAGAAAACGTTATTTACAATTTTTACAAAACGATTTGCCTCTGCTCGATGTTTTTATTTTACGTAGATTCTTGCAAATATACCAACATGATGATGCACCTAGCCACAAGAAATGGTCCAATTCAATGGCCTGCAAGATCCCCCGATCTAACTGTATTACTATTTTATGTATGGGGAATGATCAAAGTGCTTGTATACTCCAAATAAATAACCAAAGGCGTACTTAAACGAATAGTAGCCTGTATTTAATGAAAAGGAGCACATTTTGAGCACCTTTTACGTCTCCGTGCAGAAGAAACTGTGTATTGGAGGATTGTAGGGGAAATAATGGCGAATTAAAATTAAGCAAAAAGAATTGTAAATGTTTTTTTTTGAGAAAAACTGAGTTTTATAAAAAAAAAATATTTTTTTTACTTTAAAGCATGATAGCACCCAAACGAATGCAAATGCAAGATAACCAGTTAGATCCTAAATAAGCCAATACAATTACCAGTGAAATAGGATTAAGTTGTTTACTCTCCGATAAATATTTTGGAAGTTACAGCTTAATATTGGAGTATACTTTTTTCTCAAAGGATATCAAAAATTGAGGAGGAGGACTCCTTTACGATTTTTTCCACAGAACAAAATAAGGAATAACTCTTTAACGGATTAGCATCCCAAACCCGGACACCCCGTATATGTATTCATTTGTTGTACCCGTTTACGCTAGTGTAGAACCAAGGCGTAAACCAGATCATTGAGTGTCTTCATTAATCTCCACTGGAAGACGTTGGGGACGCGTTACCTAACTTTCTCTGCATCCCCGTACATATCTTGCATAAGTTCGATTAATTTCTTTGGGATGCCCATTTCACAAAAAGTTTTCTAAATTGCGTTCTTGCGTGTTGTCTCGAATGCACGTTCGAAGTCCATGAAGAATTAGTGTAGTGGTGAAATCCATTCATTAGACTGCTCACTGATAATACGTGTTGTATTGATATCATCGATGCAATTTCGTCCTGGTCTGAAACCAGCTTGTTCCTTTCTTAATTTCGAGTTGATTGTTGATGAAATTTTCTCCAGGATGATCATTGTTAATATCTTTATGTTGTGCTGAGAAGAGATATTCCACCAATTTTGACAGTCCCTCAGATCATCTTTCTTGGGAATCGTTAGAGTCGATTTGTTTGATAATTCAGCTTGTATATTGTCCGTTATTGGTGGTATATTATCCGTATGTTCCGGGTTGCTGCAGCCGCTTCTGCTGCCTTGAGAATGTTTTGACGTATTGACGTTTCAGCTCCAACACATTTGAACTTGAGTTGCAGGCGTTCTTCAATTATCTTCTAAGTATTATCACTGAACCAGGGTTTACGTCTACATTCTTGGTGCCCGGGTTGATGGTAGCTGTTTCGATATAGGCGTCATTGATTTGTGTTCACTGTTGCTCAACACTGACGACTTTCTCATTGGTTTGGAGGTTATCTGTTGGTGGTCACTGTGAATGTCTGCACCTCTCGTTGACCTGACATCTTGTAACGACGTGAAAAAAATCTTGTTGATCATTATGTGGTCTATTTGGTTCCTTGTTCTGCCATCAGGTGATACCCATGTCTATTTATGTATGTGTGTATTAATCTACTGCCACCTATGAGTAGCCGCGTTGTGAGACAGAAGTCAATGAGTCGTTGAAATATATTGAAATCCTGATAAAAAAGGCGAAATACGAGTATGATGGATAAATCCGTAATCTTCGGATTTCTGAATAGATGCTGGTACCGATGATATCCCAATCTGCTTTTATTTTTAATCCGAGAATTGAAAAGCTCTTGGGATCTGTATCTCAAGGGAGTAACCAATATCACGATATTGTTCTACATTTTCACTACAAAATATACGTAATTTTCGTAAAGCCGATTTTACGAAACCGTGAATTTTTACTCCGCACTCTATAAGTATTTTGAACTGACCAAACTCTACATATCCAGTAAAAATACAACGTTTAGTCTATCCTCGTATAATAGCGATCTCCGCTCATTACGTAACTTCACTACACAGAGTATCTTATCGCATATAACGATTTTGTCTAAAATTATAATGACTATACTAGCGTTATGCAGTCCGATCTTTTAGCAAAACCAAACGGTTTTGACAGTTTAAAAAATTCAAGATTAAATCTGATGGCCATCAAAGATAAAGTTCGACGACAATTCATCCAATAACCCTAACATCATAACAAATATGTCGTCAGATTTTTTCAGTCGGGCTTTTTCTAACAGCGATTCGGATCCTGACACGGACTGTTTCAGGTATTTGCATTGTTGTGCCCAAACATTTCCAATATTATTAATTAGATATTCACGAGAAGTAACGAGACTGGCGGTCGGAGTAGGTAAGGTTTGCTTTGAACGGTTTAGAGGTTGAAGACCCAAAAAATCTGTATAATTAGGATCTTTAAGTTAGAAATTCAGCAACATCAGAAAATGGCATGGAAAAACCAAAAAATGGTGGTTGGCCCAAACTCTTAATGTATTTCTTTAAATGTTTGAAAGTCAACTTGAAATAGCCGAAAGTTCTTCGTATTGTTGGGTGGATAGATAACCATTGGATTTGTCTTTAAAATTTGCAAGCAAGAAGCGCTTAGGATCTCATAAAATTTCGGTTTGCACAAAGCCCATCATAATAAAGCTCATTGAACAGATCTGTAAAATTATTGCTAGTAACTTATTGGGTATCGCAAAGACGGGTTTAGAAAAGTTGAAACGATGTCAGCATTCAGAATCCATATTACCACTACCTTACGTAATAAAAATCGGCGGACAATAGTTGCTTGCTTTTGCAACAATTTATTGGGAACTATTCTCAAATCGTGCTCAGATGAGGGAAGTTAAATTTGCAAAAAAATAACAGATCGCTTTGAATGTCCATTGAAGAAAACATTTAAAATCGACAGGCTTAATTAATATTTGGTTATTATCGATTTCACTGTGGAACGGGTATTCGATATCATCAATATTGGAAATAACAATCAATGAACTATCAACTTAAGTCTTAAGACCTTGAATTGGAGTTGTTGCTGTTATTGGTATTCCACCGATCCACAAACTTCCGGGACGGTGATTTGAAAAAGAACCATCCGTATACAAGTTTAAATTAACACAAGAAATCAAGCCAAAAGATTACGCGATGCGTTTGGAATTCATAAACTGAATATTGTAATCGAAAATTTGACCTTTTAATGGATGTTTTATTTCACATTTGATCGGGAAGGACCTAAATATATACTAAAATTTAAAATCAAAATTTTAGAATTTAATGTAATCCATTAAACGTCACGTGAAACACAAATGGGCCTGAAGTTCTAACCACAACGTTAAGATCGACATGAAATGGTTGTGATCAGTATAGGGGGTATTATGACCAGTGCTTATGATCAGGTTTGGTTTTCGAAACTTGCAGTTTCTAGGAACCATGAGGTAAACGATTTCTTATATTGGGGCAAATACAGTTCAGGCAAATCTTAAAGCAAGAAGGTTCCACCTGGTATACAGTTTTCGAAATTCTTGGCTTTCTATAGCGGTAATCACAACTTTAAGATCGCCTTGAAATTTTTGCGATTAGTTTAGGCTATTATGGCAAGCGGAAAAAAACAGGTTTGTTTTCTGGAAATCATGATTTCCAGTTTATTGAACAAAATCCCTTTTAAATGCACTGGCCTCATTCAGAAATGAACTAGTAGCACTAACCACAAGGATAGTATCTTCTTTAAAAATTGTATCGTCCATAAGTGTGTAAGGTGGGCACTACCAGGCTTCGTTTCTGAATGTTTTGGCTTCCGGGAGTCAGCAAGTCAAATATTTGATACCCATCTACATAACCAGTGTGAAGTTTTTTTGGGCATGTACAAATTCTTTGAATAGAAATTTATGCGAGTGCACTTTTTTCAAAAAAAAATCTAAGTTCTTGGGCAATAATTTAAACTGGTATGCATTTTAACAGTGTATTTTAATAAAAAGAAATATTATTCACATTACATATGAGTCCTACGGTTCATATCGAAACACGGATTACTGATTTGAATATCTAAATATATTTTCTTTAAAACGCATATAGTCAATATGTCAGCCAATCTCTAAGATATCTGCCATTTGACTTAGTGCCGTGTCCAAACATTTTAATGCAAATGCAATACACGATGAATTGGTTATGCTTCAAAAATTCAGTGCATGAGCCGTACGCCTCATATCAAAACATGGATTCGTGATTTGAATATCTAAATGTATGTTCTTTCAAACGTGGTTAGTCAATAGGTCAGCCAATCAACCTCTGAGATATCCGACGTAGTGCAGTGTCCATAAAATGTTAATTCAAATCTAATTGACGATAAATTGGTTAAACTTCAAAAATTCAGTACATGAGCCCTACGGCTCATATCTAAGTCCGGATTACTGATTTGCATATCTAAATGTATTCTCTATATGGCGTATATAGTCACTAGGCCAAGGCGTATATAGTCACAAGGTCAGCCAATCATCGGACAAGTGGTGCAATTATTACAACTTCGGCACTTGGGCCGGGTGGTACTGTGCTCCTTCCGCCTCTGATCGTTTGGTGAAAATTTATTAAATAAAAACAGCACTGCGTATGATTTTGGCATTCGGTTTTCTTTTCTTTTCCATTCATAGGCTTTAGTGGTGTTCCGTTACTATTCTGATTTTCTGATTATTGTACCTGTAAACCTTTCGGTTTGGTATGATGGGAGGGGAAATTTCATTTCGTGTCGAATCCATAGTTGCAGGCTGGGCTTGCCACTCCCCTTCATCCCTTTGGCAGGACATCCACAGGGTCGGAGCGGTGAGTCCAGCATATGTGTCGCCCATTCGGGGACGACTGTAAAATCTACACGGTCTCCCCGTGGCACCCCGGCAGTCTCAAGCTGTCGGGGTGTGTAATGTCAACCTCTAGTCAGCCTCTAATCATCGTAAGAGAGGCCTCTGCATATTTAGATGAAAGTACAAGTTGGCATCGTGCCACTACATAACAAGATCACAGAAATACTACATAGTAGTAACTAATATCAAATGATGGCGTAAGAGGTGCTCTTTGAAATAAAATTGGACTCCTCAAAAAACTACGAGATTTTCTAATTAATTAAACCCAGGTCCTCCAGCAACCCCTTACACGATTTTTCCCGAAATGAGGATCCATCGTAATTGGTTGCTGGTGCTAGAAAACAACTTTCCAGACATTTTCATTAAAACTGTTTGAGCGGAGAAAAATGAACCCGGGCTCACTAGACGGCTTGTTACACGGATTCTATCAAAATGAGGATCTATCGCAATCGATTCCTGGTACTCAAACTCCTCCTTCCAGCAATTTTCGTTAAAATCGTTTGAGCTGAGCAAAAATAAAATAAAAATAATCCCGGGTCCACCAGAAAACCCCTTACACAATTTTACCCGAAATGAGGATACATTCCAAACAGTTTTTGGTACTCTTATACCATCATTTGACACTAATCGCAAGGCATCATCATCTCACAAGCGATGTACTGTAATATTTGCTATAAGTATGGCAGACCAAGCGTTGACACCTCATTTACTATTCTCTAATTTAAAAAAAACCGAATGTGACTGCCGGTTGTCTCGTCGATGTCAACCAAACGGGAATGTGGAATGACGATATTTTAGATAATTATATTACAAGTAACACTAGCTGACCTGTGACTGAATAATCAGTCAAGTGAATACATTTTATTGAATTTTTGGTTAAGAAATAATTAAGAAGATTTTTTAAGATGTAAATTTGATGCACTTTTATCAAAAATAAAGTAAATTCATATATTTTAGCATATTTTTTCATAGCGCTAGGAAATTTTCTGAAGCCACCTAAGGTACCCGTTTCGGGTACTTCCCGATAGAATTTTTCCGATTTTTAGGGTTTTAGGGTTGAGTATGAACAAATTAAGAGTATTAATATATAAGAAAATAATTAGCAGGAAGGAAACGTCATTTTATCGGTAGCTAGTCTTACTGCTTCTTGATAACTATGGGCCTCATGTTAAACTTTATACCGAATCTCACAGGAATACTTCAGCCACTCGACGTGGTACAATATAGAAGTTTCCAAGAGAAGATAAGATACTACTGTGGGCAAAAAGTACTAAGACTTTTTAATTTAAATTTCGCGCGGAAAACCATTCGTCAAAATATTTTTTTTCTATGTTGGTATGACTGTCAGTGATATTGTGCCAAATGTCACATCAAAATAATCATTAGTGTTAATAGTATACGCTTGTCTTTCTGAAGTAGAAAAAGTGCATTCGGCGATTTTTACAATGAGTGAAATTATTCAACAGAGAATTTCCATCGAATTTTGAGTGCGGAATCAATTTTGTGGTGCCGAAACGTTCAGAATGTTGCAAAAGGTCTTCGGTGATAATTGTATGTCGCGAGCAAGTGTTTTTGATTGGTACAAATTGTTCAAAGAGGGTCGAGAACGTGTTGACGACGAACCACGTCTAGGACGGCCATCAACATCAACTGATGATCAACACGTTAATAAAATCAAAGAATTGGTGCTCGAAAATCGACGATTAACAGTCAGAGACCTTACTGGCATCGTTCAGATATCGGAAGGTTGGTTGCAGCAGCGCAAGCACGATTGGTTCCAAAATCACTCAATTTTTTGGGAAAAACAGACGATCAATCGGCCGAATATCGTGCCAAAGGTGAGCCGAAGCCGAAAAAACCACGTCAAAGCAAGTCAAAAATCGAGGTGATGTTGACAGTTTTCTTCGATTATCGAGGTGTGGTGCACTCCGAATTCGTTCCGACCGGCCAAACTGTCAACAAGGAATACTATTTGAGTGTTACGCGTCGTTTGCGCGAAGCTATTCGTAAAAAGAGGCCGGAATTATGGGTCGAAAACTCTTGGTTTTTGCACCACGATAATGCACCTTCTCATACTGCATTGGTTTTACGTGATTTTTTCGTCAAAAATTCCACCCATATCGTTCCGCAACACACCGTATTTGCCTGATTTAGCTCCGTGTGACTTCTGGCTGTTCAGCAAACACAAATGACCGCCCCGGGGAAACCGTTTTGAGTCATTTGAAGACGTTAAACGTGAATCGCTACACACATTGGAGGCTATTCCGGAAATAGACTTTAACAACTGTTTCGAGGCTTGAAAAAACGTTGGCACAAGTGTATTGAGGCCGGGGGGATTACTTTGAGGGGGACGAAATAGATTTGGAGAAATAAATAAAGAACTTTAAAATTATGAAGTCTTACGATTTTTTGCAAACAGTATTAAGACAACCTTTTATAAGTATCTTAGGACACAGGGTTTTTACTTCGATTTTCGCCTCTTCAACTTTTGAATATTAAATCCAGATGTTCCCCTAATTTTTCCAGAAAACTCATGTTTTCTAGTTGAATTGGGTCTAGTACAAAGTGAAAACACCCATCTCAGGAGTTGTAATCTCTTAGAAGTATCTTAGGACAGGGGATTTTTACTTCGATTTTTACCTCTACAACTTTTGAATAATAAACACAGTGTTCCCCTAATTTTTCCGGGAAATTCATATTTTCTAGTTGGATTGGGTCTAGTACAAAGTGAAAACACCTATCTCAGGAGTTATAACGTCTTAGAAGTATTAGGACAGAGGATTTTTTCTTTGATTTTTACCTCTACAACTTTGAATATTCAACCCAGTGTTCCCCTAGCTTTTCAGGAAACTCATGTTTTCTAGTTGACTTGGGTCTAGTACAAAGTGAAAACACCTATGTCAAGAGTTGTAACCTCTTATAAGTGTCTTAGGACAGAGAGTTCTTACTTCGATTTTTACCTCTTCAACTTTTGTTAATATTCAAAAGTTGAAGAGGTGACCCAGTGTTCCCCTAATTTTTCCCGGAAAATTCATATTTTCTAGTTGAATTGGATCTAGTACAAAGTGAAAACACCTATCTCAAAAGTTGTCACCTATTAGAAGTATCTTAGGACAGAGGGTTCTTACCTCGATTTTTACCTATAAAACTTTTGAACTCTCGAAAACTTTTTTAAGGAGATCGATGACCAACTCACGAAATCTTGACTTGTATTCTTTTGAATTCCAAGCAAGTTTTAATAATAATTAAATTTATTATTATATTTTATTATTATTATTATTCCTTAATTTTATTTTATAAATAAAATCATATTTTTTTAGTTTTTAAATGAAATTGTAATAATTGAAATTGTAAATATTTATATTTTTTGTTGCGTAAAATATAGTTTCGCCTAAATGTTGATTTTGGTATATATTTACTAATCCATATACAGATTTTTTTTACTTAAGATTTATTTAGGAATTACTTATTTCAATCCGGTTTTAATTGTATTTTTTTATTTGCTTTATTTTAATTTAACTTTTGATAATGGATTTCAATTAAAGTAAATTCGTCTGTTGCCTGGTTTTCATTGTTAACAATGCTTTAACCGACTGTTTGTTTTGTTAATTTAACAAATTTGTTTTTTGTTAATTTTGTTGTTTTTTTAAAAACTTCACACACGTTTTAATATCACTAAGCGTGTATAATAAATTACAACGATAATGTAAAAATTTGATGAAGCATAACACATTAATATGCCATTTAGGTAAAATTACACAAATGGCCCTCGTACACAAGTTGACCATAACGTTAAATATCAGATTGTTTTCTGTTGACATTTGCCACGTTTTATTTATAATTATAACGTTTGTTAGAAGTTTATTAGGATTTATAAGGTTTGTCAAAAAGTTGCCAGATCCTTCATTTTCGAAAGAAATATATTACATTCCCTTATATACAGTTTTTTGGAATTAGGCCAAACTTCACGAATTTGTACACAAGCGTGAAGTTTGTCCTAAAATTTGGTAAATTCAGGACAAACTTCATGGGTATGTCACTATGTGAGCCAATCTCTGGGATTTTTGTAATTTACCATAAGCTACAACGACATCGTTCCATATAAAAATCGCGAAAAGCGTAAATGTTCAAAAATTACATACGAGAGCCCTACGGCTAATTTTGAGATGGCATTAGGTGATTTTAATTCCACAATGTATGCCCTTTCAAACCTATATAGCCACTGTGCGAGCCAATCTCTGAGATTTTTGTAATTTACCATAAGCTACAACGACATCCTTCCATATAAAAATCGCGAAAAGCGGAAATGTTCAAAAATTAAATACGAGAGCCCTACGGCTAATTTCAAAATGGCATTAGGTGATTTTAAATAAAGAATGATGCCCTTTCAAACCTACATAGCCACTGTGCGAGCCAATCTCTGTGATTTTTGTAATTTACCATAAGCTACAACGCCATCGTTCCATATAAAAAATCGCGAAAAGCGCAAACGTTCAAAAATTAAATACGAGAGCCCTACGGCTAATTTCGAGATGGCATTAGGTGATTTTAATTCCACAATGTATGGCCTTTCAAACCTATATAGCCACTGTGCGAGCCAATCTCTGAGATTTTTGTAATTTACCATAAGCTACAACGACATCGTTCCATATAAAAATCGCGAAAAGCGTAAATGTTCAACAATTATATAGGAGAGCCCTACGGCTAATTTCGAGATGGCATTAGGTGATTTTAATTCCACAATGTATGGCCTTTCAAACCTATATAGCCACTGTGCGAGCCAATCTCTGAGATTTTTGTAATTTACCATAAGCTACAACGACATCGTTCCATATAAAAATCGGGAAAAGCGTAAACATTCAAAAATTATATAGGAGAGCCCTACGGCTAATTTCGAAATGGCATTAGGTGATTTTAATTCCAGAAGATGCCCTTTCTAACCTTTATAGCTACTATTGGAGCCAATCTCTGAGATTTTTATAATTTACTATAAGCTATAATAACATTCTTTTATATGCATATACTACGGGTGGCTGACAAAAAAAAAAAAAAAAAAAAAAAAAAAAAAGTGTAACCAAAACAAAACGCCACAGAATTTTGATTTTTTGATGAATTTTATTGGATCAAAATCAAAAATGTTCACAAATATTGAAATTTTCGAATTGTATTAGCAGTTTTTGATTTGACCACCCTTAGCCGCGATTATGGCCTTCAAAAGGCCGACAAAGCTATTGCATGCAGCACGAAAGTGGCTTTGCGGTATTTTGGCCCATTCCCGGCGAAGCGCTTGCTTGAGATGATCGACACTTTGGAATTTTTTTGTGCCAATCTTGCTCTTAAAAATACCCCAAACTGAGAAATCATTGCATTGGATTTGCATCCGATGAATTTGGTGGCCATTGGGCAGTGGAAATGAACCGCGGAACGTTTTTTCTCAGCCAATCATGATTGACGCGCGCTTTATGACTCGGAGCCGAGTCCTGTTGAAATGTGCAGGCTCTGCGGCCGAAATGTTTTTGTGCCCAAGGCTTCAACTTTCTCTCCAATATATGATCCCGATAAATTTGAGCATTTATCTTGATGCCACGGTCCAAAAAACGAGCGGTGAACGGCTTTCGGCCGTTACGGCGGCCCAAACCATCACCGCCGGCGGCGCTTGGTTTCGAGTGGCAATCCGTTGGTTCAAATTTTCAGTAGAATGGCCGGACAAGTAAATCCGATCGTTTTGCTTGTTCACATATTGCTCAATAACGAACGGTGACTCATCGGAGAAAATCAAATTCGGCAAATCGCCACTTTCGTGCAAGCGTAACAACTCCTTTGCTCTTTCAAGGCCTTTAGTCCAAGATGATCTTTCAATACGTGCTGCATCCGTTCGAGCGAAATGTTCGCGTCACGAGCCATTTTTCTGCCGCTACGGCGCGGATTCCGAGCCAATTTGGCCTTCACCTTCCGAATGATATCCGGCGATGTTGCAGTGCGTTTCGGTCCACCACCATGGCATTTTGCAATGCTGCCAGTATCGTTATAACGATTTATGGTGCGATACACAAACATTTTATTCACATGCAGATGTTTTAACTGGTTAACAATCTGCGGCTGTCGTTTTCCAGCCAAATATAAAGCAATCACACTATTACGCTTGAATTCCATTGCGGATAACTTTTTTTCCCACTAAAATGCTTTTGTACGCTTGTAAACAATGTAATGATCTGTCATTAGTATAAATTTGAGCGCTCTGTCATCACTGGTTTGACACCAATGACAGTCTGAAGTTGGTAACACTTCGTGTCAGTCACCGGGTATATTCAAAAATTTAATCTATTTTACAAATATTTTGTTTTATTTACACTTTTTAGAAATGCACACTTGTCCAAATATCTGTCTAAAATCCGTATTTTGTCTAAAAAATTATTTTTGGACACTCGCGTAAATTTCTGTTCAAATTATAAAAGTGTCCAAAAATTTAAGAGTGTCCAAAAACTTCACACCGGTAAGTTTCGCATTATTAAAATACACTGTAAAAAAAGCACACCAGCTTAAATTATTGCCCAAGGACTTAATTATTTTTTTTTAAAGTGCACACTGACCACTCGCAAAGAACTTTTACATATCCAAAAGCTTCTCACCGGTATCTACATGTGAGCCTGTAGCAACGTGGAAAATCAATAAAACTCCCGCTTTGATTTCCATTCTTCGACTATTAATGTAGTTAATGGTAGCCACCCTGTAGAAGTAGTCATCAGTATAAATACTGTTGTTGCATGAATCGACTAGCTAAACTTAAATTCAAAAATAAATACAAACACACAACAAGAACAACAACAGCAACCGAAAACGAATATAATATCAAACCAGACAGACATCCTCTTGAGACATATTTCAAAACTGCTGGAAAAACGTAATCATAAAAACAAAACCAAAAAGAAAATTTCGTGAATTATGATAATTTGTCATAATATTGCATGTTTTTTTGTCGTATTTACATTTTCTTTATTTTATTTTTACGAAATATATAAATGAAATGGAAAACATAATAAATAAAACTATTATGTTTTCCATTTCATTTTCCTTTTTGTGTTGTTGCTGTTTATTTAAATACATTTCCAAAAGAAAAACTTTGTTTTCCCATTTTTGTTTTATAACTGTGAAATTTAGACTAAGTACGACGTACGTATATAAATAAAAATTAAAATGAAAATTGAATGAAGTTATGAAACTAAAAAAAGCAGCAGCAGCAGCATAAAAGCTATATACGTACTATGTGGAACTAAATAACAACAACAACAACAACAAATATAAGTTTTATGGAGCTTTACAATACGAACGTTGTATATAAAAATACACAACACACAGTACAGCAGAAAAAGGTTAAGTGGAATTTCATTGACCTGATATTGAGAATACTGTTTGTAGTTGCTGTTCGCCTTTTTTACAACTACAATATATTTTCTAAGTTTTTAATTTAATTAAATTAGAAAATGCAATTACATTCCAATTTTTTTATTTTATTATGGAAATTTGTAATATATCAAACCCAAATTTATTATTTTGAATTCTCGCTTTGGGTGTTATGTGGCCACAAACTTTGTCTTATGGATATTTGTATATCCATAATCTATTATTAGTTTTGTTAGGATATTATATTCGTATTATATTACAGTTTGTTTATAGTATTCATTTGGGGGTTACGAACGGGGAGACATTTTTAGACTGATTGTAATCTACTGATAACGGATAATTAGGGTCGGGTTTTTATGTCATACTGGTGTTTTTTGCACGTAGTTGACCTCTCTATCCTATAGATTTCCGTTTTGCTATTATAAAGGCGTTGTCCTTTCGGTGCCACGCCATTTATTCTCTAAACACAATTTTTAAACGTTAAAGTTCACTGAACTTTACAATTTATTTATTGTGTGGAAATCCAAGAATTAACGAAACCATTTCCAGAGTTTGCATAACATATTAGATAGAACTTTCGTTTCTATTTCAATCTTTTGGAAGTTTGTTGTACTTAGTTAGTGTTAAATCATCATCAAGTGTATCATAATTAGTGGAAGTTATGAAATAACTAGTGTTGTGCCGTATTGTCTACACCACGTACATAATTGATATTCTACATGTGTAAACAATATATGTAGAAAATTAAAAGGATGGCGTCGTCAATGTAGAGAATGTAGACAATGTCAACAAATATTATTTATCTTAGCATTCATCAAAATTCTATGTTTTTTTTAATGGAACCGTTTCAATATGAACAATACACAATAAAAACTTTTAACACATTTAAATACTTGAACCCAAGATATTTTTTTGGTACGCAACTGTCCTCTATCTTGACGTGAAGTTTGAGCGCGATCTGTCAGTTAGTTTGTTTACAGTGCTCTATTTCGTCAGTTCATCTCAAGTCTGTTTCCCGATATTTATAATGAATAAAAATATCGAACAAAGAATTTGTCTCAAATTTTCTATTGCAAATAAAATTGCGTGTGCCGAATCGCTGAAAATGTTACTTGCGGTGAATCGACTTTATCAAAAACAAGTGTATATGAGTGGTACAGTGCATTCAAAAGCGGTCGAAATGTAGTGGAAGATTTAATCTTCAATATTCTCATTTCAAGAAGTCTCACGATCAATTCTTACCATTCTACACGATTGTTTGGACATGAAACGCGTTTCCGCTCGACTAGTTCCGTAAGATCTGAATTTTCTTCCAAAACTCAATCGCTTAAATGTCGCTGAAGACACATTCAAACAATGCATGCGCCTTCCAACTGAGCCGAAACCGAAAAAAACACGTTAAAGTCGATCAAAAGTTAAGGTAATGTTGACTATTTTCTTCGATTATCGCGCGGTGTTGTGCACTCGGAATTCTTATCAGAAGGTCGTCAGGGTTGTGGAAATAAAATTCTTGGATTTTGCACCACGACAACGCACTATCTGACAAGAATATCATTGTGAACGAATTTTTGGCCAAAAACTCAACAAATATCATCGAACAACCACCGTATTCATCTGATATGAATCCGGCTGACCTTTTTTCTTTTTCTTTTCTTTGTTCGATTAAGATGAACTGACAAAATAGAGCACTGTAAACAAACTAAATGAAAGGTCGCGCTGAAACTTCCCCTCAAGATAGAGGACAGTTAAGCAGGCTTTTTAAATTACCAATTCCCGTTACTTTCTTGAGAGTGTATATGTTACGGCTAAAGAGCGAATTCGTTAAATCGTTAAACGATTAAAAATTGATTGTAAATGGGGTTCTATGCTACCGAGAAGTTTACTGACCGCCTCATTTAAACACCCGTATTATTGTTTATTCACCTTGAGAGGATTAAATGGTAGAAATCACAACTTGTCGCGTGCCTGTGACAGTTATGTTAGTTTACAAATTCTACTCGAAACGTTTATTTTAATTGAGCTATAAGTACTTCCGGTGCATCGATTAGGCCCAGCAAGAGATTACCAATAAAAGTGAATTTTTTCTAGCGTTACCAAGTTCTAAGTTTTACATCTAGTAAGACATTGTGGTTGTTGCTGTATATTTACGTGCTACAGTAGATCATAGTCATATATACCCATCCATAGCTTTCCAGGTCAAGTAGTGCGTATAAAGTTCTTTTGATTTGTTTTAATGCTTTTGGTATGTTCTTCATAGAACTGGCACCACACATTTACAGCATATTCTAGCTGGGATCGAACGTAAGCACCATACAGAATCCTAATTGTCTCCAAATCAAAAATGTCACCCGTCCAACGTTTGATAAACCAGAGCATCGAGTTCGCGAGCGAAAGTAACCCCTAGGTTTTTTAGCTTCAACTACCTGAAGAAGTTCAACATTTAACTTACAGTCCCTTTACAGGGTTGGCTTTTCGTTGAAATGATAGAGATTTGCACTTTTCAATGTTGAGATTAGAGAGCTAAACTATTAAATCTAATAAATGCCAAAATAAAACCGAAGGGTTACTGGACATTTCAAGCAATATTTTTTTGACTACAAGGCTGGACCATCTAACTCTGTTGGGTGCTATTGCTTTGATTTCCAGCCATGACTTTTCCGGGTTGTTTTGCTCCTGCTGACATTGTCCGTTTCAATGTTACAGCTGGTCGTCCGACTTTCCATTCCAGAGACCTTCTTGTTATGTCCTTCTGGGACTTCCTCAGTGTATAGCCAATCCATCTCCACTTGTGCTTTCGTATTTCGATGCCAATGACTGATTGACTAATTTGCCTATAAAGAGTTCAACTTTTTTTTCTTGGTCCAGAAACACCATAGCTTGGTGTTGCGGGATAGGACAGTTGTGTTCCACAGTTTGTGTAACATGTTGAATGTCGTTCAGCCTTTATTTATTCGTTTCTGTAAATCTTCATCTGATCCACTTCTTTGCACTAGAGTACAAACAACCAAGGTATACAAATTAATTGACCGTTTTGCCTAATCGTCTTAGTTTTCCTGATATTTAGTTTGCAGCCAATTAATTTGGCTAGATCTGATAGCTTCTGACTTTATGTTGCATTCCGGCGTGTTTGTGTGTTAGCAGGCATATATTATCTGTCTCCAGCCTTAGTTAGCCTACTTAATTATGATGCGTGTTGTGTTAATATAATCGGTGCCGGTTCGCCCTGGTCTGGAGCCAGCTGTCCTTTTTTATTTTCGAGTTGATTGTCTGTGAAGTTCTATCTAAGGTGAAAATTGCTAATATATTTATGGTTGTGTTGAAGAGGAATATACCCCGAAAATTTTTGCATTCTCTCAGGTTATTTTTTTTGTTAATCGTTATAATCAAGCCTACCTTCCATTTTCGCGGTATTCTACCGGAAGTCCATACATCTGTTATTACTGCTGTTAGAGTCGATGCAGTTGCCGTTTTGTCTCCTTTGAATATTTGAGCTTTGTTGTTAACATTTGACCAGATGCATCCCTTATTGGTAGGGTATTGGCAAATTTTCCACTTGCCCATCATACACATTTATATATGTAGTGGCGCATGGTTTGGGTTCTTGATTTCACTTCATTTCTTGATTTCTCCGTTTCAGCCCTTACATATTTTGTTGGCACATTTGCAACTTAAGTTGCGAGCGTCTCTCAATTTTCTTCCAAGTTTTATCACTGATCCAGATTTTGCGTCTGTA
This sequence comes from Nephrotoma guestfalica, assembly GCA_963691935.1. NCBI lineage: Eukaryota > Metazoa > Arthropoda > Insecta > Diptera > Tipulidae > Nephrotoma > Nephrotoma guestfalica. The sequence continues at coordinate 147,957,820 of OY829915.1, forward strand.
TTCTTGCTATATACCCGAGAGTGTTGGTAGTTGCTTCTGCATTGGTTTGGAAGCTGAGCTAGAGCGCTTCACAGAATGTATTTCTTGTGGCGACACCTTTTAATCTGTCGATGTTAAATTTTATCCCATTTGAATTGATGCATTTTACAGGCTTAATTTTGAATTGTTATATTACCAGTTGATGCTCACTGTAAATGTCTACAGCTCTTATTTCCCCGACATATTGTAATGACGTGAGAAATTTATTGTTAATCATTACGTAACCTATTTGGTTTCCAGTTCTGCCATCAATTGCGTTCATAGAACTCACCTTTGGTTGTTTCACCTGCGTCTTCTGTTGGGGCATAGCACTGGATTATGGTATATGTTTCGTATTATTGAATGGACTCTTGCTCCCATTGGTGCCTTTTTTACTTTAGCTGTTGTTAGTACATATATCATCGCGTCCAGAGGGAATTTCCTTCGCTTGTATTTACTTTGCACTGTTTTTCCATTTCACTTCTCTGAGGCCATGAATTTCGATTTTATAATGCTTCATCTCAATCTCTCGAAGAAATAGAATTCTCAGCTAACCTCAACAAAATGGATATCGCACAATCAAAAACTCTTTTCTACTAGAACTATTGGTAGTAACGACTACGTTGCTCAAGTTCATGATACTCCTATACAGAGAATTTTATTGACACAGATAATTTATTTTAAACCATAGCCAAATTTAGCCGCTACTGCGTTATGATAATCGATTAAGTTCATGAAAATACATTACATACCGACATTTTAGTTGATCTCAGTTTATAAAGATATAAATTATAAAGCCCATTGCATACTGAAAAAATCTTAAAGGTTCTCTCATTTTCCGACTTCCCCTTCTAAGGATTACAACGACGCCATTATTCAATACTACAAATCAGCAAATGTTACAGGATCGTGTAAACGATTGGCATGAAAGTTACGAGACCTATCAGTGTGTGCTAAAAAAATGCCAACTATTTATAAAATTTATTCCACCAGGATTTATAAAATGGTTGTACCAATATCGAAGACATCGATTGACCAAGATATTTCAGTCAGACCAATTTTATTAAAATTGAATTCTAACTTCCAAAATATAGGTATGGCCCAGTTTAAAACCCAATTTAAAAATTGGAAAACTGTAAGATGACGACTTCGTACAGAAAAACAATGGAAACACCAATAATATGCATTTTCTACGAATTGAATATCGAAAGGTTTTGCGGAATTTGTGTTAAACTTAATAATGAGGGCCTTTCAGACATGCCGAAATCTACGTGCTTTTGACTACGCTGTCGCTTTACATGAACGCCGTATATCAGTCTCATACGTCGATCTGATCCTAAGTACTTCGTTTCAGTTTAACCAGTTTAAGATAAAAACTCACGGTTTGATATTGGAGTATTTATCAGTGTTCAAATAGTTGGATTTTATTACTCAGAGCGGCCTTCCATCTCCTTAACTTAATGGATGGGTTCCCTAGTCAAGGTCTATTTTTAAGTCTCTCTATTAATGACTTAGAATGTGTGGTTAGATGCTCGGTGAGCTGAACGACGATAATGTTAGAATGTTACAAGGTTCTTCGTCTAGTACGCTAGGAAGATGTGAGCCGCATACATAAATTCCTTATAAATAAAATTAAGGTAGTGTGGTGTAGATTTCTTGCGGTTGCTTCGTGGAGATAACCGTGGGATAAACAATTAAAATGTGCTGTGGCACATTTCATATCATTTTTGTCAAAATTGAAATTTTCTGGCCCACTGATGGAATTAGTTTGGGAAACTTTTGACCCACAAAATTTTTATAGGGAAAATAATTCCCCATATAACTTTATTTCGAAAATTCTAATGACAAACTAATTCCATCAGTAGGCCAGAAAAATACAAATGGGACAAAAATGCTATGGAAATTGTTTTTCCAGTTCCCTATTTCTTGCATACTGGGCCATTTTTTCACCGATTATGATCAAATATGATCATGCCCGATGAAGCTGGGTCATTCCTTATTCAATTATTGTTATGTTTGGTACGCAGAGTTCGATTGGGATTCTAACATTAAATTTAGATGAATTTCTAGAATTCGGCGATAATGATTGGAACTAGGCCATATCTTAACGTTCTAATATAAAAGTTAGTTTTAAGAGGAGATTGGAATATTTACATGCATTTTGGATTGGAATATTTACAAGTTCTGAACGGATCTAGGCCGTTTCTTGAAACCGTTGTAAAATTCTGTTTGTAGAGCCCGAATGAGTAACATGAATTTTAGAAAAAATTCTGGAATTTGGCAACCAAACTATTTCTTAACCAATTATTTACAATTTTGGTATGTAGAACAGCAATGGAAACTAAACCGATAAGACACATTTAAGATATAAAGGATAATTGTTTAGTTTGAATTTAAGAGGTTAGGGATTACAACATGGATTTTAGACGAATTTAGAAATTTTTCTCATTCTTAAAGGAACTAGCCCGTTTTTGGAACTTTGCCATTCCTTTCCGCATTTTGGCCAAATTTTTATGTATCATTGAAATGGGATTATAAGATAAATTTTTGCTAATAAGTTCATCTTCAATATTTAGTACTTAGTCCTGCGGATTATGATTCTAACATTATAAAAAACAAGACTTATGGTCCAAACTTCCTGTTATTTATTTTTTTGTAGAGTAGAGGCATTATATAATTTTTTTAAATGAACAGGATTGAAGGCCCGCCTCGAATACAAATAAGAGATGCGCCCAGCCCGTGTATCATTATGCGAATTGTAGAAAGATTCAATACACATGTCACTATCCATAGGTCACCCTACCATCAAAATCCAACAGTTCGAACATCAAATATCTTCGCTGCAGTTGCTGCAGCCATTAATAAGAATCTTAGCATTTCAACAAGACAATTAGAATTTTTCTTAATCCATGCCATCCTTTTCAGGATCCATTTTCCCGTCTTACCGCAATTACTGCCAAATTGAAGGCGTACGGCTATAGAACCGATTTAAGTTACCATCTACTCATTACATAGCTCCATGCCAGCCATCGTAGTTGTGTTCCTTTTAATCACAGATCGTAATCTTAAACTCAACTTCTGATGAAAATTTCCTTTTGCATCCGGTACCTCCCGATCCAAACGCCAAAGCTTTAACCACTGTGCCATTATTTGGTCGGTACAGATAGAGTTAAATACTGCTGTCAGTCAAAGGAGTGTTTCGTGTATTTTGCACAAAGATTTGGATTTGCTTCCATATAAAATTAAACTTACAACCTATTCAGAAAATCCACTAATTCGACTAGAGTTCTGCCATAAGTTGTTGCGTGTTGTTGAGAACGTTGTAAACTGCATAAATTATTTATTTATGACTGACGAGGTGCTCTTTGATTTAAACGAAAATGTGAACAAGCAAAATTGTCGTCGTTATTTGAAGACACGATGCTGCAAGAAATGTTTTCTGAGAATTGCGCCGACGAGGAATACCTTTCCACAATCAGGAGGTATATAAAACTAAGCCACGCAATAAAATCGAGCTAAAAGAATTTATAAGGACCGTTATTGAAGCAATACCTCGTGCAACATTAGCAGCAGCAATGAGTTTGTTGATCAGATACAGGGTTTGCGATAACGAAGCTGAAGGAACATCTAAACCAAATTATTTTGAATAACTAATTTCTATGCTAAAAATTTAATAAAATTCTTGATTTAAAAACATAAAAAAGTAATAAAAATATCACAAATATTCACATTTGCTTTGTAGCAACATTGGTGCCGACACTGTATTATTTAAAAAAAAATATTTAATTTATTTCAATTAAAAAATGTAGAGAATTTTAAAAACTAGTACAACAAAGAAAAGTCCAAGTTCGCATACGAACATAATTCGTTAAGAAATGACCAAGTTCCATTTGCTAAGGCCTCACATCTCAGAAGTTTGTTTAATGCAGTTTAATTTTTAAAGAATAGACGTAACGTTTAGCTTGGCTTAACTCCAAAACATTCCAATTCGAGTTGGCTGGATTCAATTATTTTCTGCATTGTACAGTAGTTTTTTTAGTTTTTAACGCGCGATTTTGATAATCAGGATTTCGTACCCAACCTATTTGGAACATAAATTCTGATCTCCATAAATCACTCGAAAGATCTCTTATCGGAAATGATAACTTTCGTGGTGTTTTGTCAGTGTTGAATTCTCTTAAGAATTCAAAACACGGCCTGATGAATGCATCATCATATTGCTCAAAATCATTAGTTTTTGGATCTGAGTTGTTTACTACAATTAAAACCTACTACAAGAAAACTATTCGGGTACGCGGCGTTTTACAAGGAAAAAATATTTTCCGTTAAAATTGTTATTGCCCGCCATCCTCATTTATATTCGGATACTTAATTTTAACAAAAGTTCCTCCTCGAAAAGGCTCCGCCATTTTAGTACTAAAGGTTTTGATACAAATTATGATTGAATTCGTTGGGTCATCGTTTGGCCAGGATTGGTCAACACAATTTGGCGTTTGATCACAAATGGGTCATTTTTATTGCGAAAAAACAAAATCGTAGTTGTATTAACTCAATAAAATCAGGTTCGTCGCTTATTTGGGAATTTTAATTCAAAAATTAATAACAAACCCAATTGGAATATACAATTTAGATAAAAATAGAAATTTTTTCAAAGAATTGTATCTAAAGCGGAAGAAATAAGATAAAATCAATTAAAAATTTTGGTTCTTCATATCTTTGCAACAATTAAATGCAAAACGTCAATTCGATTAATATAATCCTAGGATTATCACAAATCCAACGATCGGAGTCGTTTGGTCGAGTGTCATTGATGTTTGGTTAGTAGTTTTTTTCGTTTGCTCGGTAAATTATTAGTATTGGTCTACTTTCCAGAACCGAACACAATGAATCGGGCAAGAAGATGTATGTATTTTTAACGAATTTCCTTAATAAATAATTAAGGAAGAAGGCCCAAACGAGAAAAACTTGTGATCAGTTTTAAAGAATTTTCACACAACAGTGATTAGTCACTAAATCCTCAACGAAATTTGACCAAACGATTCCGTTCGGTTTTGGACAGAACACTTTGGATCGTTCGGAGATGATGAGTTTTAAAGAATTTTCACAGTAAATCATTAAGTTGGGATCACCAAACAACTAGAGGCCAATCCTCAACGACAATTGACTAAACGATTCCGATTCCCGTTGGATTTGTGATAATCCCAGAATTATATTAATCGAAATGACTTTTTGCAATTTATAATGAAAACCCAAAAAATACAATTGATTTGATTTTATCTTCCGCTTTAGACACAATTCTTTGAAAAAGATATATTTTTATCTAAATGGTATATTCCAACTGGATTTGTTATTAATTTTGTGAAATGAAATTCCCAAGTAAGCGACGAACCTGATTTTTCTGAATTAATGCAGTTTTGATTTTGTTGTTTCGCAATAAAAAATGACCCATTGGTGACCAAGCGCCTAAACGTGTTGACAAAGGCTGGCCTAACGATTACCTAACGAACTTTAAAAAAATGATTTTCTTGCATTGATGATTTTCTTGCAATGAGGTGCTACTGGGGAATTTTTTTAAAAGTTGACCAATGTTTCTCCTAGTGTCTTCAATGGAGAAATAATTTCGTTGATTATTTGATTTTGAATAATTAATAGATTACCGAAGGTCCGGCCTTACTAATTATTAGAGATAATACTTTATGGAATATTGTAAAAGTAATTCTTGAATTTACAACGTGCCGTTCGTATTGTTACTCGAAGGACCGAAGTTAGTTCCATTATCTGCTATCTGTTCCATTGTCTGCGATGAACGTTTTAAAAACTACCACGATGGCGATCGAAGTTTGATCGCTTACTATTTCTAAGAGTATTGTCTTGGTTGAAAAGCAGACGAATACTGCAATGTACCCCTTGAAGGGTTTCACGCCTCTTCGTAGCTTGGTGGTTACTCCAAAGCGATGACATTTCACGCATTTGTTGACTTCTGTACGGACTCTCTGTTTGCCGTCTGTGAACTAATATGTCCTTCGCAAGTAGGCCAGAGTTAACTGCTCCATGCAACGTTCGAAGGTGCGCATCAGCTGTCAATACTTTGGTTAAGATATGTTTTTGTGGTAACATTATAGGATGTTTTGTGTTAAAACTTAATTTGGTATTCCTTAGGCGACCTCCTACTCGACGTAAACCGTGTTCAGCAATGAAAGGTTTGAGACACAGAATGCTGCATTTCGTTAGCACTGTTCCGTGTTTGAGTATAGCGTTAATTTTTTCTTGAAATTCCTTTTGCTGGACTATTTACAGTGTCGTGTGTTGTCTTGTACTTTTTTACACCATTTAATGAAACGTCGGCAATAGCTGATGATGCGAAAAATTTTATTCACCTCTGATTTTGTTGCTAATAGCTGCCCGAGAGGATTATTAGTTGAAGAATTTGCCACGGTATAAATACTCGTTTTAATTCAATGTCTATATTATGGTTGCGCGAAATTTGTTGCGGCCAATTCTGGCTTGATGTTTGAAGCCAGTTTGGTCCCGCCCACCATAAACTGTTTTGCCTTAAGTCTGTTGGACTCATGCCTATGGACGCACAATCCGCAGGGTTTTACTTCGAATTTACGTAACGCCATTGGTTTGGGTAGGTAGTGATTGATCCCAGGATCCCAATTAGCCCTGTTAACCAAAGATGCATCATTTACTTAGCCACTACTGTAACTGGAGCTAACCATAGTTAGAGGGTCGAAAAGTTTTAACTGTGTCATCAAGTTTGAATTTAGCTATTCCAATAGTTCGTAGGTCCATGGGTAAGGCTTGCATCAGGGCTATGTGATTGGTAACCCATTTATGTAAATTGAATCCACCAGTTTGACTAATACTACAGTTTGCTTCTGAGCACCTAACGCTTCCTCAAGTGTGTTGTTCCCAGAGATGAGGTCATCTATATAAAAATCATTTAACGTAGTTTGGATATGCGAGAGCTTCATCTCTGGCTAATTGTTGTAATGTCCTCACGGCTAAGTATGAGGCTGATGCTGTACCGTAGGTCACTGTAGTTAGCTTGTATTCTTTCAGCTGCTCTGGTGATTTCCTTCAAACAATCCGTTGATAATCCTGGTCGTCTTCATGAACCGAAATTTGACGGAACTTTTCAATAATTATTTACCGTTTAAACACAAGTGGCCAAACGATAAAAACTAGTGACCAATCCCGACCAAACGATGAGCAAACGAATCATAATTTTTGTCAAAACCTTTAGATGGAGTGCTAAAAAGGCGGAACCAACTAAAACATATACGTAAAGTGTTTGTTATTTGCCGGAGACCTCACTGCGTACTTTAATGTCCTATGGAACAGGTTTGAAACATTTTAGCAAAGAACTGCATTTTCACCCAATATATCAACATTTTATAATTCAAGTTTTGCCTAAATGTTGATTTTAATAAATACAAAATATATCATGTATGGTAACCTATACATAGCACCACACCATTTTGGTGTTCTAATATATGAAATTTATAAGGCACCGCCACATGTCTGCAGTAATACAAAAGATCGTCTATCATGCCAAAAATAATAATTTTTCACAAACATGATAAAAGCAACCCAAACAAGAAACAAAAATCCAAATGAACTTGAACACAGTTTTCCACTCCAATCTCCGTTAAACGTTTCTCGTCTCCGCTCATTCCCCCATGCGTCGCCACGAACAACCGAAAAAAAAAAATAAACGGAAAAACAAATTTTACTTTTATTTTTAGTGTCTGGAAAATTTTCCATTTTTATTGATGACAACAACAAAATTTATTGTTATTTTCTGTTCATTTTCTTTCGGCTTTGCTATATATGCGGCATTATACTATAGAGAAAGAGAAATTTGTGTTATTGTTGAAATCTTATGGCTTTGACTACGTGCTTGTAGGTCAGTGTTCAACCTTGGCAATGAAACTGAAAATATATTTTTTTGTATTGTTATTATGATTATAAGACATTTTTCATCATTTCATTGTACAATAAATATTATTACCAACCCACAGTTTATGGCTTGTGCCACACAGCTGATAAAACACGAGTTGATTGATTTCAATATCAAACTAATAATTTTGTATGGTATGGCTGCATACTCCAAACCAAACCAAATCAAATAAAACGTTGTAACAAGAATTTGTTTTGTATCATATTTAATTTCAGTCACATTATGATCGGGAGGTAGACCCACAAACTGTTGTGGGTTAGAAAATATATCAAGCCACAATGATTGTCATTCCAGAACATACATATATGGTATATACATAATTTTGACACTCAAAAGACATTTTTTATTGTTTTAATGTAAGAAAATACCAAAATGTCTTGACGACAGACTTAAATGTTTCTTGGATGTTGTTGGTATTTTACAGCGTTACCATACCAGAAAGAACTGGAATTGCGTCGTTTTATTTTCGGTTTAATTTTTAGAAGCATGAATGAGTGCGTCAATGAATTACAAAAAAAAATCGTGCTCTTCAATGTTCTTAAAGCACATAAAACTGTTTAAATTAAAGCTTTTTGGCGTTTACAACGAAAATGTTTCCAAAATAAATTTTCCCCACAAATACACACACACACACATAGACCGTAATCATTATCAGTTTGTTGTTTATGGTTTTTCCTCGACTCGACAATGTCACAAAATACATTGTACAGTAATAATTCAATTTGATTGGATTAATTTTGGCTTTTCTTTTCGTTTGGCTTTTTCAATAACAAAAAACACCAAAATACCCAACCAAAATGAAGACGAAACGATTTTGTTTCTTTGTTATATAATATTTCAATGTCAGACATGACAAAACTATAATATAACAAACTATTGATTGTTATTCTTTAACAGTCTGTGTGTGTATGTGTATGTGGACTGATTTTTGGCTTCATTGTGATAAGGATTTATTAATTTGATAGACGCGTAAATTATAAAGAAATTTCGATCTTCTTAGTTCGGGAATAAATGTTTTGAACGTGCTTAAGCGTAAATAGGCCCACACTGACGTTCGAAGAGTAATATAGCAAAATGTTACCTTATAAATCTGGCAGGTTCCATAAATCTAGAATTTTACTTCGTTATCTTGCCATATGGTTTTGCACCATTTTTGTAAAACCAATGTACTTACGAGTACTTACTTACACCATTAGTCATTCCCTTTTGGTTCTGTTACTGTTTTCTATTGCTTCTTTTATTTTATTTTATTAATTCTTTTGTTGTTTGTTTTATTTTAGGATTTATGAAAATAATTTGAATACCAAAAAAAATATTCCGAGAACTCTTACCGGTTAAAATAATTTTCGATCGTTTCTATATTCATGGCTGTATAAAAATAACTTGGAACTCATACAAATTATATTGTGGGTGGAAAACCTAATCATAAATTGTTGCCCCACCTGTATATAATTATCCTACCTAAACTAACAAAAATGATCTTGCTTCGGTAAAAGAAGTTCGAAGTAAAATTTGGTATGTCCGCCTAACTTAGTTAAATTCTAACTCAATTAGACATTTGTCAACATGGATATGAATATTTTTTACGAAGGAATGTGTAAGGAAAAGAAAAAAAATAGTTTATTGTCGTTTTTTGATGGTACTTTGACTAAATGTCAAATTTATGACAAGTCACATAAGTTTCTGAAATGTCTCGCTCAATGACTGAACACGTTCGACGACAAGTGAGAGACATGTCATATACATTTCTTATTTCATAACAAAGTCTTATGTGAAACGTGTATGGCAAATATTCGAGGCATTGCATTGATAATGATCGGAAAAATGATTGTAATATTTTTTAAGGCGGCAGGATTTGAATACTTGGTTTATTAAAAATAAATTAAAAATATCGTTATTTAAATAAATACTTTTATTACATTTGCCCAAAATAAATTTATTTTAGATATGACATACACGAATCATTTCAGATTTATAACTTGCAATTTATCTCTGACATGTCACATACGGCTATGACTTCTCATATGCGACTCATATCAGACATGTCATAAACGATTCATCTAACCTTGTCACAAATAAAAATTAGTCCCATTTGCTGATAAATGTCAAATCTCATTGGTGTGTCGTCAATGATCCTCTCCAAACCTTAATTCTTTCGTCGTAATTCCGTGATTTTAAAAATTCAGTCGACGACCACATTTATTTTGTATTGTTTAGTAAAAACGTTTATTTTTTGCTGAGTAAACTGCTACTTTGGTTTAAAAAAAAGTTTGACAATGTTGATAACTCGAAGAAAAAAGTAATATAAAATTCAAAACCGACAAATAAACAAAATGGCCTTGAAATATTTTATCGAGAATCAGTAGAAACAAAAAATTTTTTTTTGAAAAAATACAAATTTCTCTGCCCAAAATTTAGTTTGTAGGTGAAAAGGAAAGAAACGGGAAAAAGATTAAAAGTTTGGAATGGCTCTCCGGCAGAGAGGCTACTATAATCCAAACTATGTTCCACAAAAGTTAATGATAATGGCGTATTCTATCGAATGTGTGAATGTGAGCAAATATTTGTACAAGCGAGATATTTTAGAACTTTGCAAATTTATTTTTTGGCAAAATATTTAAAATTGGTTTAATAATATTTTTAACAGTATACTTTTCTGATATCAATAAATTTAAAACTTTCAGTTTCCAATTTCAACCGTTTTTTTTAAATATCATAAATTGATTTCATATTGATTACTTAAAACAATACCTAAACAGAAATGCACTAACATTTTACAAAACAATTATTAGCATTTGTCGAATTACGCAAATTGAATGAAAAAAATCAGCAACTATTTATCGTCGATTCCTTTGATCAATCGTATAGCGCCAGCTTTATTAGTTTTTGTACAAAACCACCGAGAATTTATTTTTAGAGCCCAAAACAATGTTAAAACAAAAGGAACAAATTATCTAGCCTATGTTGTACGTTCATAAAAACTGCTAATGATATTCTGACAGAAAAAATACATAATACAAAAATGTTTGTTTACTAACATAATGTGCTTGACATTTGAACAATTATTTTCTGTTGCCGTTAACGCATAACACTTGCGTCGGTTACTGTTGAATTTTTTTATTGCATGCACACGTGAAAAACAATATTGAGCAAACCGATCAAATAGGTTTGAGTTTTAGATAACCATATTTTATATAAGTACGCTAGATAAATTGGAAACATTGTAATGTCCTGACAAATTTAATTTAGGATGAAACTTCAGTTTTGAGCTCTGTTTGTTATTTTTCTGTGGTTTTACAATCATGAAAGAGTTTTGATTTTGTGTAATACAATTGAAGGTGAGTTTTCTAAAATTGATTGATTAGTCGAGCTTAGCCCAGCCCCCTAGCCTAGCTCAAACTATAAACTAATGTACCGTTTTTCGTTGAAAATAGGTAGTTATGTGATGCCGCAAATCAGTGACGATATTATAGATACGATAGTCAATACTTCGATATTTTTGAGTAATTTTTAGTGATCCTAAGAAACGAAACCAGTTTTAAAGAAACCATTTTTAGAAGCGAAGCATAACAAAAATGAAATATGGGCTGATATTTCAAGTTTTGGGGTTGCAACAAGTAAACTTATTTCGATAATAGCGTTCGGTAAGGGCACAGTTCCACTATTGCGGACAAGGGGACTGAACAAAGTAATTTTAATTCATCAAACTTAATTAAGAGTTGTGATTAGTGAGTGAGGCCAATTTCGCAATTACTTAATATGCAATAAAATACCCGAGAGTTTAAATTTACTTCTGAATTTGGGATTGATCCAAAATTAAGTAAAATCCAACATTAATTAAAGTATTTAAAAAATCACAAAATTAGCTAACAAATAATTAAGCGTGAGTTAACCTGATTTTTTTTGTTTTAATTTCCGACTGAAATTAATATGAGTTCATAGATGGCGCACAAACAAACCGAACATTATTTTTAAATCAAATTTGCTAAATCAATTAAGATTTATTAATTTTTACAATATTTTTATTCGGCAATTTATAAAATTGCACTAAGCTTTCAGTTTAGAACTAAGTATCAGGTAAATTTTGGTACATAAACATTAGAGACATCTGTCAATCACTGGTATGAACTAACCAACCATTGATTTAGTTAGTTGGAAATATGAACTAAAATTCGATGTCATTCATGAGGCATTAAAACCTAAACAGACCGTTGCTTATTAAAACGGATTTAATAAAACTTGATTAGGACTTTTAGACAATAAAATTCAATTCGATGAACGAGCTCTCGAAAATTTACTAGTCCATTCAAATATTATCTTAAGAAATTTTTCGCTTTTATTTAACCGTTTTACTGTTTCATTGAAAAGGAAGCTCTATTAAATAGCGGTTTGCTAAAATTTCAGTACTTTCCATATCTTGTCAATACCATGCGCTTCAGCTACTCTGGCAAACTGTATTTGCTTGAACCAGGGCAGGAAAGACAACAGACCCTTCAAGGCAGGTTCACAAATAAGTACTTTGCGTCTCGGCAGGTAGAGGAAGCGAACCGCTTAGCTTGATAATAAAAGTAAATCTTAGCAATTTTACTATTATTAAAGGCCAATGCTGCAGCTGGTTCAGACCCAATGAATTGCAGAAGTGAACCCGCTTTAGCTAAAGCATCAACTAGCACAGTTTCCTCAAAATCACAATGGGCCGAAATCCACATAACATTGACATTGGTACTATTCTTGGAGCTGAGAATATTATAGGTTACCAGTTTAAACTAGACTCCCGTAAGATCGTATATCATGTGATGGGCAATAAGCGACCCCCAGACACCCAGTTATGGAGGTCTTGAGACGGCCAAGATTCGCTCGATAGATAAACCATCGCGCCAATGCAACACAGTGGAAAAGCAGTGGAGTAAGCCATGGTTGCAGTACGGGCCTTAAACAAGATTATTTTCAATATCAAGTATAGAAATCAAAGACATAGCACCGATAATAGCGCGGCAAGCTCGCAATAGTGGAGTTTGATTTCATCACATTCATTTTTACATTCCCAACAAATAGCAGTGGCTTTTGGAATTGAGTTTCAAGGTGAAATTTCCAAGACATTTTACTGTCTAAAGTAACATCAAGATAGTTTATGATGTCAGATGTTACCCCAATTCGATTGTCATACTTAATGATCAAGATCTGATTGTCCTACTAAAAGCTTGTTGAGTGCTACTGAGTGGAAAGGTATATAAAAGTCGGTCTCTAACATATCTGCTAACAATTCTTTCCAAAACTTCAAGGAGAGTTAAAGAAAAACTAATAGGACGATATGCCTTGGAGACAGTATCATTCATTTTAACCGCTTTTGAGGTGAGAACACCTCTATCCCTTCTCCAAGATTGTGGAACAGTTCCAAACACAATGCATGCTTGAAAGAGTAGAATTAAGTAATCCCAAATGAAAGGAACCCCGTGTGTAGTTCAGCAGGAAAAACTGCACTTCGCTTTATAAGGTGGGAAAACTCCAACGCAAAATGTCGAGAGTGACACGCGGCTAAGTCCCAATCGGGCCATCAACAATTCTATTACATTTATCAGAAGCAACAAACTCGGGATTCATAAGGTTACAACCTCAAAGAGAAAGCAAGTAATTCTACAATTCCCTTACGGGAAGAGTTTCGTCTGCCATCAGGGAGTCGCAGTACATGAAGTCTGTAAAAATCAATTTTAAAAATAGACCTATTGACCCATCAGTTTTAACAAGCTTATTAAGTCCGGCTATTCCAGAAAGACTATTCATTTCTACGCAGAACGTACTCCAAGAAGTCCTGCGAGCGAGTATTAACATTTCAGTATTATTCTTCTAAGATCACAACACCTAAAAGGCTTGTTCTGAGTTCTTTGCGGTAAGATTTTTTGAAAGTAATGTGATTGCGTTCGTCAAAGACGAAGCTATAGCAATTCAATGTAATCAGTCGAACGTATTTCGCCCAATAAAACTATTAGAGGTACCAGCTCACGAGTGAACAACTTCCAGTTGGTAAGCTTCTTATTAGTAGTATCAATCAATTCATTGCTTGTTGAGTTGATAAATTTGGCTCACAGCCTTTGTTAAAGATTTCAATCTCATATGTACTTAGATAGTTAAATAGAGGCAAACCCCTATTATTAATATTCGAATAAATCCCATAACGTGTGATGAGCATTCGCATCGAAGCCTACCACTAAATGCAGATACACTGATGCTAAGTTGATCTATTTCAGTTCAAGCATGGGAGTGATCCGTTTACATACTCCTTCACATACTACAACGAATTTGATAATTTTCGAAATTATTACAAAATTCCGAAGATGTTTAAGGGAAACGAAAGTCGGAATCCGGAAAATTGGAGACGCTCTGGTCTACTGTTATAAAATATTTATCTCAACCCTGCACGAACATTAAATTATTTAAATAGGGTCACTGGACTCTTGGGATTAATTTCGATTGCAGTTTGGTCAGTGATATCTAAACAGGAAAATTGATAGGGGCTCAAACATCACGAGGTAATTAAAACTTCGGCCCGACCCATCCGCCTCGGAAAATCCAGAAAATGCAGGATAATTAACTCGGAAAAATATGTTAATCACCATACAAGTTGGTGGATGGTTTAAAAGGGAAATATTCTAGATCAATATAAATAAATTTGCTATCAGCGCCGAAACGGCAGATTTCTGAAATGAAATACTGAAAACGAGATTGTTACTTGGTCCGAAATCTTTCAAACGACATGCCACATGATTATGTTGGAATTAAAAAATGTTTCCATCTCCAGCGGTAGTTTTGGATACTAAAGTGCATCACCAAAATGATTCAAAACCTTTCCCATTACTCGAGTATTGGGAATAATAAAGGCTAAAGCCATATTATATTAGCGGTCTCCTTGACGTATAGGTCCCAAAAATATTAGAATTCTCCAAATTATGAGTAGAAATTCATTTTTAAATTGTACCAGCCATTTTCGAAATATGGCTCTTTTGGGCTTTAAGACGTTTTAAGTCGAGAAAAGTGAGTTTGGGCTTCTGTAAAATTTTCTACATACCAAACTTAATTTCGGTATCTATGGCTAATATGAAATTTTGTTGGACCCCTTTGTAAATATACTGGGACTACTGCTTGAACTTAAGACTTCGTAAAACTGTTAAAGATTGCATAGGCAAATGTGATACATGTAAGGAATGTCTTTGACTTGTTATATCAATAAGTATCCCCTACATCAATATCCACAATGTGTTACTTTGGGCTTTTGACCAGGTTTAAGTTTGGAGACAGTGTTATTTTGTTAGTTTTAGATAATTTGTATTGTTGTGAAACCAACACTACTATTTGGGTATTGGTGCAGCAGGCGTTTCTGGTATTTGGTACATCCCGAACCTTAATTTCTGATAATGTTCCATAATTTTTCCCAAAATCATTTCAAGTCTTTTTAAAGGGTGATCCAATAGGATGTACATTTTTCAATTGGAATTCACATTGGGATTCATGCGTCACAACTGGCATGTTCATATGACATTTGTGTTCAGTATTCATTGACATTTCACCATGAATAGGCTTACGCGAGAACAACGTTTACAAATTGTGGAAATTTATTTCAAAAATCAGTGTTCAGTGAAAAATTGTTTTCGTGCTCTTCGACCATTTTATGGTGTTCATAATTGTCCAACTGAACTGTAATCAATCAATTCGTCGCCGTTCTTAAGCTCTGGGTCTCCCGTATGGCACATTGTGGCGTATTTTGAAGAGAGATCTTGCTTTGAAGGCATACAAAACACAGCTTGTTCAAGAATTGAAACCAGTTGATCTTCCTTTGCGTCATCGATTTGGTTTATAGCGTTGTAACAGAAACGGACCCGTGATGGTCTTGTGATTTAATTTTACAACTCTGAACTGTAATTGTTTTAAAAAAAATTATCTACTAAACATTATTGAAAGCGCACACTGCTACAAATATTTGCAAATTGACAACAAAAAAATTGGCAATTGTTGTTATTGTAAAGTGATTTTTACTCGAATCAGGTGAGTTATCCAAACAAATTTTTTTAAATAAATCTTTTGTGCGCTGGTCGTGGATCTCGTTATTTTTGTGTTAAAATATGTTTTGATTTCTGGGATGCTGATTTTTCAACGAGTAAATGTATGACGTATTACGTTTTTTGTGACACGATGGCGTAGGAAGTAGATCAATGGAGTTATGGATTTTGTTAGGTGAATTGGTTTTTAAGTCGATTAAATGGATGGATTAAGGCATTGGCAAGTAAGATTGTATGGATACCAAATTTATACTAAGAAAATGTATACTGCTATGGATGATGGTTCGGACTCCAACAGTCTTAACTGTCGAACCCAGTACCACACACTGCACCATTTTCCCCGTCATTTTAGAACTAAAAGCTCCCATTGAAAGTTATGTAATCATTTTATATTTCAGAATTTTTTATAGATACTTCAAAAAATGGACAATTTTGTGGATGACAGTAGTTTCATAATTGATTAGATTTTTGTTTTAATTGATATTAATGTATGCATTTCAATATCATAGAATGAATAGTCCAACTAACATTTGAATGTCAAAAGTTCAACGGGAGGATTTGGTTTAAAAAAAATTATAACGGGCATCGGTTATGCAATATTTAGAGGATAGCGGGGTCACTAAGTTTAACTCTTACTTTGCAGATTGTAGAGGGGCACGACTCAACTTTCTGCCGCAAAACAAATATTATAGCTTCCGCAAGCAGAATCTGCAAAAGCCACAATATTATATGCCGGGGAGAATCAATGGATATTGCACAATGATGAGCTCATACCACTATAGTTCCCTGAATCTGACAGTAAGTTTTGTAATTTTCATTCTCTTTAGAATTCTTTACTCTCTTTAATAGTGCGAATAGTGTTAGTAGAATTGTGATATACAAATAACATTAAAAAATAGATTAGTAATAGAATCCTTCGAATGCTAAAATATTTCTAGATACTCAAACCAGAAAAGGAAGATTTACTTTAGAATTTGCAAATTATGGCTTAGCAATATATTTCTGTGGTCCTAAGGCATATACACATTTAGGTGTCGATGTTAATTTTCCCAGCATCCGAACCTTGCATTGGATCAGAGAAAATTTCCAATTCTTTCGGAATAATAAGATAATAAGGTGTTCCTTTTAAGTTCCGGCAGATAGAAAAGGAGTTTATTGTATGTTTCGACGAAATCTCGATCAAGTTATTTTTAACATTTTCGTAGCAACACGAAAAATTATAGGATTAGTGGACTTTGGTGAGAGTGTTTGCAATGGAATTCCTGCGACGTCAGTTTTAGTAATAATAGTTAGAGGTATTTTAAGTAAATGGAAACAGGCACCATTTAATTAACCATTTCTTGCTACAATACTCTGATTTTATAAATTCGAGCCCTTATATTTCGGTGAATTGTGTTTTCGGTGAATTGTGTTTGCGGTGAATTGAGGTTTTCGGTGAATTGTTTTTCAGTGAATTGTTGTTTTCGATGATTGTTTTCCGGTGAATTGTTTTTCAGTAAATTGTCATGGAACCTATCAAATTAATTGAAGCCTATACGGTCACTGAAGTTGTACCTTAACAAAATCGATTTTTTCGAAAATCGAAATTTTCTTTTAAAAGTTCAATTAAAGTCTAAATTATTAGAAGTTATTAAAAGTTAGGCTCTGGCCAACAGAGGAGGCCTAACTTTCTCGTTATTTTTCAAACGACCTCTTAATATTGATAATTTTCAATGGTTCAAAAAGTTTGATTTAAATGGTTTGTTGTATATAACCATAACCAGCTGTTATACTTGTAGATGCAGTTTTTTAAAACTGAAGACCTACACAGAAAAAACTAAAATAGAACAATTATCTAATCTAAATTAAATGATAACATATTAAATGATTTTATTTAATATTTTAGTTGTTTTAACTATTTATTTAATAAAATACGAAATGCAAGTTCAATGATTTGCCGAAACGTAATTAGTTGATCTTGTGCATTACAAATTATATAATTAATTAAATGAATTTATTAAATATTTGGAAATTTTAAATAATATCTTTCATTAAAACATTAAAAGTAATTGGTAAAATTTATCTTAAGGTAAATTTGTTAAAACATTTAAACATTGTTTGTTTTCTACTAAATTCATTAGCAGTTGTTATTTGAATTTACTAAACAAATATATAAATCATCTAAATCAATAGCAAAATCATAGAATTAACATTTGTTAATTCATATAATTCATATCAATGAATGCAGCATTAATTTGGAGTTGTTTTACCAAAATTATAATAATTCGCTAAGTCAATGAGTTTTTATTCTATATACATGATTAAAGTATTTGAAGTTTGATCACACTTCAGACCGAGATGTTTATGCTTATGTTAATATTTTTAGCCGAAGGCAAGCAAACTGCCAAAGCCAAACCCTTGGTATTTTTGACTCATGACTGATTTAATTAAATCACAGAAATTTATTATATTTTATAAATTTCTGTGATTTTATAAGCATCTAATATTTAATAAAAAATTATTATTTAAACAATTATTTAGTATATTTCCTTTAAGAATGTTATGCAAAACGTTTAATAAAACATTAAAATAATTAATCAAATCATTAAATAATTGATTATTAATGTAAATTATAAATAAATGTTTTATATAATCATTTAGTTAATTCAGCTAATTAATTTATTTAATCCAGTAACATTTTGATTATAAATCAAACAAATATATTATTTGTTTTATTAAATGTTTTAGTTGAAACAATTATTTCAAAGCTTGGTTAAAATCATCTAATTAAGATTCAATAAATCAGCCAATCAATCTCAATGGCTAAAAATCAATCCTCGAATTTAAATGAAATTGATTAATCTTTATATGAAAATACTATTTTTTTTCTTTCTGTGTAGGTTAACTAACAATTTGTATCAAGAGTGAATCCTCATTTGATACAGCTCGCTTATTTAGTTTCTTTTGATCCTTTAAGTAGGAAATTAGAAATGCAAAAATCTGAAACAGATCGAAAATATTTTGACCCGCCTTCGGTCACTGGAGGAAGCAGAATACCATTCCCCATTTATCCCGAGTAATAAAGTCCGTCCCGCGGGATATCCGAAAATTAGCAAAAGTTAAAATTAGGGGTATGGATATGGATCCTATTTACAAATAAGACATTCATAACTTGAAAACCTTTTATTTCGGAAACGAGTAATAATTACAACACCCTATCCACAGTCGCTAAATTACATATTCAAGGCTGTGGGCCAATACTAGAAACATTTTATCGAAAAGGTACGGATTCCATTATTCCACAAATGTTATCCAGTAATAATCGTGATGAAAGCAATATCCTCTATTTAACCTTCTGAAAGTTCAAGCACATGTATATATATGACTCGTGGTGACTGCATTACATTTCGTCGGAAATAATATTCAAAAACTATTCATTCATTTCATTTCATTCGACTACTCATAGCGAGACTTAAAAGTAGGACAACATGAAATATACAATCAACAAAATATAGCATGAGTTTTATAATAAAAACCCGTATTTGGGCTTAAGATAACAGAGTTAATAAATTGGAACGGAAATACGACCTATTACGTACGTATATACAATACAGAGTACTTAAATATTAATAAAGTATAAAACACTTGAAATAAACACCACACGTTTCAGATGAAAATGTTTGTATGGCTGACGTAAGTTTTGGAGACACACATGAAGTTAAAAAGTAAAATTTAAGTTCAAGCGATAAAATAAAATATTACGGTTAGCTATATATAGAGCTTAATCCTCAAGTATGTATAAATAAATTGCAGAAGTCAAATTTTAAGCACAGCATTATACCATGACACACACCAACATTTTCGGAACGGACACATTTTTTTTTGTATTCCAAGCTATAAATTAAAATACGATTATGACACTACACTGCACTTACTATTTCCATTCCAGATTTTCTTTTTAGTTAAACGAAAAAAAAATGTAATCCTAACTATATAATACAGTACTCAGTATAATAATCAACATATATACTGTAATCATTGAATTTTCCATTCCAAAAACGAATTTTCCGAAAAAAAAACAGAATTTTCCCATTTTATTTATTTTGTTGCAACAATTTCATGACTTTGAACTCAACAATATTATTTTTTTTTATAAAAGCTAATTTTTTTTTTCAAAATGTTGATATAGATAAAATAAATAACAAAAAAAAATTACAAAAGCATGAAAAATACTACGGCAACAACAACAAAATTATTACATTTCCCAAAAGTGTTATGAACTTTTTATGATTTCGAGCGAATGGAATAAAAAAAAAGCTGCTGCAACAACAACCCGCAAGTTCAAATAGAATTAAGGGTTTTGGAGAGGGGTTGCGGTTTCGGTATCGATCGCGATGTTGCAGTTACGCGTTTTATGTTTAACTCAGGTAATCACGAAATATATTTTCACATATGCATCAAAATGAAGAAAAGTTGTATAGACGGTTTACAGGGTGGTGTAACAAATCTGTACGCGTAGTATAAACACAGTTTATTACTGACGGAAAAATGGAAACGGGAAAAATACTCGTTATCAGAATAAAAATACTTTGGTATACGAATTTTGTGCTTTGAGTACGCGACGATGACGACGTATAACAAACAGCAGAGCATTGACTCTTTAACAAAATAAAAAAGTAAAGAAAAGCTTTTTTCTGTGTACTTTGTGTATATTTTAGCATTTCCATTCCGTTTCGTTATTGCTTATTGCTATTGTTAGAACCATTGTTGTTTTTGGAATATAGTTTTTTTCCCGTTACTTCTTCAGAATATATCTAGCAGCAATATAAGATAATGTAAAAAGTATGAAATAAAATTGGAAAATTCATGTGCATTTATGGTAGAATACTACCAAAAAAAGGAAAAACCAAAAATGAAAATGAAAGTTTCTTATTTTCTAGATATAAACAGAACAGTTTCGTTTTTATAATACACACACATTATTTTTATTTGTCTGGAATGATTTTTGCTTGCTGTACATGGTGTTTTAAACGTCAGTCGGAAAGTTCATGTTCGTTTAGATTTATACATAAATTTGGCACCTCAAATCATTTTGTGTGACAAATATTTTTGACTTGTTTACAGGGATGTTCTGAACGTCTATATAAAATAATTGATCATCAATAAAATTTGTATCATCCACTCATTTTAGTTACCTTCTGTTATGCTCATGGTGGCGTTCATATGAATTCTGAAACAACAACATTGTGAAACTGAATGAGCTGTTAGCAGATGTCAACGTCAACTTCATTTTTAATTGTAATAATAATATTGAAAGCCAAATAGATACATTTTGAATGTTTAACACAATATATGGTACTGATATATATGGTACTGATATACTATCTAGAAATATGTATCGGTCACTCCTTCATAGTATAATAGCGGCACAAACGTTGGAGAGATAGGCTCACGAACTTTATCACAATTATCTAAGTGATGCAATCCGATATTAATGCCGACGTAACTTTTTTGCCAGTTTGTCAACTGCCAGAGAAAAACTGAAGAATATCCTACCACCTTAAATTATGATGTCCACTCGTCCAGTGATCCTAAAATCAGCTCCTCAGTCTAGGGTACTCAGAGAGCTTTCAGACCTAAGTAACACCAAAATAGCGGCGTCCTCGAGGGGGCGGATACTGCTTTGGCAGTAGTGGTATAAATTGGCTAAAACAAACAATGAGTACAACAAATACGGAATGTAATACCCCAGGTGGTACAGCAGCAGATATGCTGCTAAAACCACACTCTTCGGAGGCAGGCCCAACAGATTTTGAGGTGAGCCAATCATTGTTTAACATATTTGGACGAAGGACCAAATTATCAAGAACACCAAGATCTTCAACTGAAAAAATATTTCAGTACGAGAAGGAAAATGCCAAACTCCGTGAACAACTAAGAGAAATAAAGGAATTTACAACTCAATTGAAAGAAGAATTTACAATTAATTATCAAGAATCAACTAGCACTAGAACAATCACCTCCACCAACTCTACCAATAAATGTCGTCGGAGCTTCGTACAAAGCTTAATTCTGCGGGCATCAGTGGCTTACCTATGAGGATAAGAATGATCGGTTTAATACCGCAGAAAAATGTCAAAGTTTTAATCATACGCAGAAATATTGCCAACGATAGACTAGATGCGTCAAATTTGCCGGGAAGCATCATGCCCAAGTTTGCCTAGTTAGTAAAAATATTGCTGTAAAATGTGTTAATTGCAATAAGCCACATCCCGCAAACTACCGGAGATGTCAAATAGCTTAGGAGCTACAAAGAATAAGGAATAAAACGCGAAAACAAAGTCCAGGTCCCAATATCGGTAAACAATTATCAAACTATCACCAAAGAGGAACCTAAATCTCATGCTGATCAAACGGGAGAACCAAAACTATACTCACAAGTAGTCATGACAAAACGAGTTATTTCGGAGGGCACTGCCGAAGGAACAGCGATGCTCTAAAGGATACGAAGAAGCATGGAAGCTCTTAACGTTCGTCTAGCTAAACAAGAGAAATGCCTTCAAGCTCTAAGCAACAGGTTAGATAAGCAAGACTCTCTAAATGAAATGAAATCCATGCTGGATTAAAATGATGCAGACAACAACAAATAAAACATTAAGAATGGTAACCTGGAATGCAAATGGGCTAATGCAACATATTCCAGAACCGGACAAGTGGTGCAGTGGTTAAAGCTTCGGCACTTGTCCTGGAGGTGCTGGGTTCGAATCCCATCAGAGGCTAGATGCAAATCGAATTTTCATCATCGATTACGATCGGTGATGCTAATAAATACAACTAAGACCCTCTGATGGAGTGCAGAATTCCGTGTCACGCGCCGACCCACCTTCCATGTCAATGTACAGGTTGACATAGAGCTTGCAATGTGCAGGTGATATACTGTAGTTGTGTGAGTAGGTGAAGTAGGTGGGTTAATGATGTGGAGTGAATGAGTGGTATCACAATGGGCCTAAAAATTGGCCTAAGTGTGCAGTAAGCAACCACTGAAACTTAACATATTCCAGAATTAGAAATTCTCCTAAATTCTGAAAAAATAAATATGTGTGCCTAGTATCGGAAACCCATTTTACTTCAACTTAATATCTTAAAATATTTTGATACAGTTGTTACCACGCCATTCATCCAGTAAGAAGGGCAAGGGGAGGATCGTCGGTGGTTACAAAAAAAAACATCTAACACTTTATAGATCTTAAAATTGAAGAATAATTTATGCAAGTAGTCAAGAGGAGTAAAGAAGACTATTGCACGTTATTTAAATCACTTGGATCAATCACGTTTCATAATCGGAGGTGATTTTAATGCAATAAACACCTTCTAGGGATCAAGAGTAACCTCTAAAAAAGGAAGAGAGCTGTTTTCAGCAGGAAGACTAGCAATTGCGATTTTCATTCTGGAGATCAACCAACTTATTGGCCTACCTTATCAGCAAAGGTATAAACGAAAACTACATTACCTAGAAAGCAGCGAGGGGATTATGCCGGATCACACGCCTGTTATTGTGACAATCAGTGCAACGATTGTTAAGAAAACTAGTCCACCTTCGCTAACGAACAAAAAAACCTGCTGAGAGAAATTCCAGAAACTTGTTGCGGATAATATTGATCTTTAGGTGCCAATTAAAAACCCCATACGGCTAGAAGAAGAACTAGAACAACTCAACAACAGTATGCAAGAAGCAGTGTGGAGTGGTACCCCCTCAAGTTCAAAGCGCAATGCGCCGAAATGCTATTTATCCTTTGGAAGTTAGGAAACTGATTGCAGCAAAACGAAAAACAAGAAAGGCAAAAAAGTCGAGCGTCAATATAAAACAACTCTTAATTTTTATCCAATAAACTAAAGTTGCTAATTAAAGAAATCAAAAACAAATCCATTAATAAATACTTGAGTAGCCTTACTGGGGAAAAAGATACCGAGTACTCCCTTTGAAAAGCGACAAAAAGTTTAAAACGACCTAAACTATAAATTCCACCAATTAAAAATGAAGATGTGGAAAGCAAAAAGCTTCGTTGTTTACAACCCATCTCGAGAACACGTTCCAGCCTCTACCTAGACAAATTGCAGAGGAAAACGAAGAATAATAAGAATTAAAAGAGGAAATCAATTTTAACCTAAATACAAAGAAATCTCCAGGATATGACTTAATTACAGGACAAATAGTAAAAGCTCTTCCTGAAAAAGGATTACGTAAACTACTCCAAATAATTAACGCAGTCTTCAGACTTAAACACGTTCCAAACCAAAGGAAAGTCACAGAACAAACAAACCACTTAATGGCAAAAATTCATATAGGCCGATTTCCTTACTCCCAATATTTTCAAAATTATTCGAGAAACCACTCCTAAAGAGATTGAAACCAATAATAGTAGAAAGAAATCTTATTCCACCACATCAATTTGGCTTCAGAGAAAACCATTCAACAATAGAATTATACACATAATTGAAGATGTACTTGAACATAAGAAAGTATGTTTAAGCGTCTTCTTGGATGTAGCACAGGAATTTAGCAGAGTATGGCATACAGGATTGGAATATAAATTACAAAGAGTTTTCTAACCGACACTTTCGAGATAAATTATGGCGAATACTCAGAAATAAAGAAAATATCAGCAGGAGTACCACAAGGTAGCGTTCTGAGACCAACTTTATATGTTATATACACCTTAAAGGAGACTAACATGGTACAGCGGATGGTATAGCCATCTTACCAGTTGCTAATATCATAGAAGAATCCACGAGCAAATTGCAAAAAGCTACTAATAATGTAAGTATCTGGACGAAGAGATGGCGAATAAAACTTAATGAAACAAAATCTGTTTACGTAAACTTTACCAACAAAAAAGTCAACTGGATACCAGTAGAACTGAACCCTCAGCAAATTTCCTATGTAAACATGGCAAAATATTTACGCATGACTCTAGACGCGGAACAAAAACGGAAAGAGCATGTGAAAAAGAAAAAAGAATCAAACATCAAATACAAAAAGATGGATTGGCTCTTAGGATGAAATTCTGAGCTAACTCTACATAATAAACTGCAACCATACCGGCAAATCCTAAAACCTGTGCGGACTTATGGTATTCAGCTCTGGGGCTGTACAAAGAAAACCAATGTCGATATCATCCATTCATTACAAAGATAAGTCCTACGTGGAATACTTAATGTACTGTGGTACATATAAGAAATGACAACCTCCATAGAGGTCTGAAGGTGAATTTCATCAGTGAAGAAATAAGCAAACACACAAGAAAACACATGCAACGTATTAGTCGACCCCTCCAACCAAGAATATAACTTATCAAAGGTAAATTACTAGATGATTTGTTTGCAAATTTCTATAGTCGTTCTATCTTTAACGACAATTTCGAGCTCAATGCTAACATTTTCAGTAACGGTAGTGATATTTTTAACAAATACCAAAATTATCATTGTATTAGTGGTACACAGTTAACCTAATTTCTAATAAGAGTTTTGAGTGAAATATTTTGAAACAAAATATGCTTTGAAACGTTTAAAGAATTGTTCTAAAATGC
This sequence comes from Nephrotoma guestfalica, assembly GCA_963691935.1. Lineage (NCBI taxonomy): Eukaryota > Metazoa > Arthropoda > Insecta > Diptera > Tipulidae > Nephrotoma > Nephrotoma guestfalica. The sequence continues at coordinate 147,983,421 of OY829915.1, forward strand.
CATCAAGTCGATACAATAGTTTCAAGTGAGAAGAGCTTACATGCCCATATGCGATATATATAACGTTCTCCCGAATTTTCAAATCACACCCCTATTCCCTTAGTCGCATGCCTTCACGCGATGTGACTACTCTTCTTCTAGGTTACTAGATTATTAAATCGAAAGTTACAGCTCGTTGTGGCTGGATTTTAAATCGTAGTACGCTGCTTTATAAATTTTTCCTGGCGACTGCTATCACTTCAATTTTTTACGCGACAAATAAATAGAATTTTTTTCAAACTAAGACAGCCAACTAAGATTTAAGAAAATTTCATTGGGAGTTTTATACAAATTTATTTAGTAGATTGTGATTTTCTAATCTAGTAACCAGGATGATCCATAGTCACGTCGCATGAAATGATACGACTAAGGGAATATAGGCCATAATTTAATTTGTATGACAGGCCGATAAATCTATGCTCAAGTCACAAACTGAATATTGTAACTGAGCTATTGTAACTTCATAATGACGTCTTAGAAAAATCCCAGTGATCCCCATAATATTAATCGAAGTATGAACTACTCAAACAGGTGAAATCGGAATGCCATATAAATTAAATAAAAAATTCAAATTTGGGAAAGTCGGTGAGTCATGGCAAGTAGATAGTTTAAAACTAATCTTAGACGAATCCCTGTGACCCTCAAACAGGTAAAATTCGCATACCATATAAATTAAATTAAAAATTGAGAATTTTGGAGACCGCTGGGACATAGACAGTTTAATACAACCGCTTTTCTTTCCTCTTTGTTACATCTTAGAACAATCCTTGGTACCTTTATGTTAGAAGTCAAAATTTAAATTAGCCAAAGACCTGTAATCTGTAGATTACTAGTTGTTAGAAGATTACAAGGAATTACTCGTTGTAATAAATTTTGTCTTACGACGATTTATTTAATATTTTTTTCATTTGTTTTTAAAGTATTTAGTTTTAAATATGTTTTTTATAAAAAATCCCAATTTGAAAAATAGCGGAAAAATATATTTGTTATCTGTCTCATTAAAAAATATATTTTTACAGTGTAACTCTAATACACAAAATAAGTTTAATAATACAATTGGAATCATATACGTATACTTGCTAATTTTTTTTAGACGACTACACGGCCTTTTCCGGTATATTAATGATAGTACTCGAACAACTTGATTACGACACAGTGGTAAACAAAACTATCAGATTGATGGAGGACATTTCGATTGGTTCAATCCAAAGATCGCTGTTAGTAGTAACATTCCAAGATTTTGGAACTCTTTTATAATTCCGGTCCACAAAAAGGGTTGTAATTGTGATGTCTCCTATTATAAAGAGGTTGACGTCGTCACTACTGATTTTAGCAAAGCATTTGATTCCTAATGCGGGCGTAATCCTATCTGCAGAAACGCAAGTACCAAGTACTAGTTAGATCATCATCTAGGTCAGCAACATTTACAGCAACATCAACAATCACAACACGCAAAAATTACTCACGTATTCCCTTACGTGACTCTAAGGCTCCGCTCTCATTTACTACTGTATCAAACGTACTCAATGAAACTACCACAGTAATTCCCTACAGTAGAGGTTGAATAGTTGGTAGATGAAAAAATTAAAGTTTGCATCACAAATCGACTGGCATTGCCAAAAACATTTTTAAACGCTGAAGATCCAGCTCTTTTGCTTAACTATTCTCTATTTTGGCCAAGTGAGCTTTGCTTTGGGAAATTAAATTACTTTTGACATAATATGAGCGACTGTAAATTCAAAGTTCTCGTTTCATATTCAACGTAGGGTAAAACGTTGTTAATAATGGAATGTTGTCTTATTAAGCTAAAAATTGATTTTGATTTCCCTCGTGTTGTCTTGAGATATCGAACATCACTCGTGTTAAATCATATAGCGAGGAAATAAAATACTCCCCACGGACCAAACACAAAGGCCAATGCCATAGAAAACAAACCGATAGAATTAATGTTTTCTTTCCCAAGAGGAAAACCACGTTTAATTTTGGAAATTCCATCCTTCTGAAAGAAGGACGGCTCCATAGATTCTGGAGGGAGTCAACCGTTGCAAATAGACAGTGATCTTTACATTCGAGGGGGATGACCTGATTAGACCTGATTAGAATTAGAAACAAGGAACCAAGAGATGCAAACGCTCACCAGAAATCTAATATCAATGTTGCCGAACCTGTAAACAGCCAGAAAGAATATGCGACGGACTCAGACGAATTAAATAGGGAAATCGACAAAATCAATAAAACGCCAATTGTGTCTCCTGAACAAAGCCAAAAAAAGGGAATCTCAACAATCTGAAAAAACTCACGAAATCACCGATGAAAGTGGAAAGGAGACAGAAACTGAACCGCCAACAGTAATTGTAAATAAAGTCGAGAATTATCAGGATATAGGAAATTTATAGATTCAAATCAGATACAATAGCAAAGAAACATTGCGAACAGCGGAAACCTCAAAGTAAATGTTTTAGAGGTAGATAACTGCAGAAAATGTTCACTTTCTTTTGATGTGGAATGAGTACGGCGACAAACAGTCTCGGCCTATAAAAGTTATAACCAAACGGCTGCATCCATCGTGCCAGCCAGAGGAAATAAAAGACCCAAGATACGTCAAGTGCGCAGCTAAACATTTTACAAAGGAATGTAAAAAAAAACCCAGAGGAAATTTGGCAAAGTTCGTGAACTATGGTGGACCATATCCCGCAAGCTACAAAGGCTGTATAGTTATCAAAAAATTTCAAAATATGCAAATTAGAAGGAACTAGTAAAAGATAGAGACGTATATAGCCAAGAAACCCAATGGAAACTGAAATCAAATGTAAACATACAAAAGACATCGAAGTATAGGTTTCCAATATTCCGAAGTTGCTAAAACTGAATCACAAATAAATAACGGCTCTAACCGTCATAGTCAAATCTTGCAAACAATTTTAGACAGAACGAACAAAAGCAGAAACAAGACAACGCTATTGGATCATTAATCTAAAGACTCAGAAAACTAGAAGCGTCAGGAATAGCTTCTCCACGAAGTTTTACTGAGAAGTGTATGTAGTTGAGTACTTGAATACTTTTCAAAATCTATGTTAGTTTGGCTAGAGGTAGCAACTTGTGTTGTTTGACGCTTTTTATGACGCTCATTGAAGTAAAGTTTAGGACATCGTCGGTCATTTATCTCGCATGTTGTTGACTGAATCAGGCTTTAGCATTGTCTCCAAATTATCCATATCGAATCGGTGGCTGCCTAATTTGGCTGCCTAGATCGTTGAACATCTAAACAAGAAGCATCGCGGTTAGATTCACTTTATCAAAAATGGATTTTCTACCGGAACCACGACGAACTCTGCTCTTTTTACTGGTTGTCACAATAGCTCTGTTCTGGGAATCATTCCTAGAATGTATTGTCCTTTTATTTTAAAAGTAACTTGTTCATATCTCTGTATTAGGTCAGTTGAAGTTGGCATGCACTTAATAGCGAACTACAAAAAGTTTAAGGTTCAGGATGTGAGGTGCTATTTCATAGAAAATGACTTCTTTCACTTTTCTCGAACTGAAAGTATGTCCGTCTTATAACTAAGACTATTTGATCGTTCGAATTAGCTCTGGCATAAAGTGGCAAATGATCTGTTTGGAAGAACAGGTTAACCATATATTGGGTGTTGAAATGTTTTATTTGGAGGTCGTTAGTATCACTACTTGCATTACATGAACGGTCAGAATTGTTGCTTCAGCGACTACAAAGGAAGGAGGTTCTGTATTCTAATGCAAAACCTCCTTCACTGGAGATGAAAAGTGAATCCATTATGATAATCCAAAGCACAAATCAGTGTTGGTCAAGCCAGATGAACCAGGATTGTCGGAACCGTAACTAAATATCCATGGTTCGATATTGATGCTTTGCATATTGTGGGATCAAAAGGTATGATCTATTGTGAGCTGCTGAAACAGGGCGCAACCGCAACGGGAAAATTCTACCCATCGACCAAACCCTGGCTGAGCAGCACTTCTGTAGTTATGAAGCCATCAAAACATTGGTCGAAGACTGGAAAGCCTCCAAATAACACCAGAATTGCTTGAACGACTGGCGAAGGTTGTAGTACTCCCTTGCTTTTTGACTTACTGCGTTTGACTGGCGGAGTTGTGTAAAGCTTATAATGGATTTGACACAATAATACAACTACATACTACGCAGGCTTTCCCATTGTCAAAGTCCCCCGGTAGGCCAGTATCCTTCATTCAGCAGCATTTAATCCGAAATACAAAATTGATTATGAAACCTTACAAATGAGGCGGCCAATTATTCAATGGAATGTGACACGACTGTAAAAATATTAATGAAAATCCCATTAGTTGTTTCAAAATATCCCGTCAAATTACATGAGTCGATGACATAAAACAATTCCCAACTTTGTCGAAACGTTAGCAATAATGACTACAGTCGAATATTTGTGTAGCCCAACTTATTGTTTGGTGTAGATACTCACTAACAGTGCGTGCAGTGTGAGGTCATGCATTGTCGTGCATTAACAAAATACGATTAAGCGCAAACGGAACAACATGTTCGGACAAAATCTCGGTCGATATACCACCTGCTTGTTAAAGGACCACCAAGCGCCGGTACAAGATTAGTTCGGGCATCTAAAGACATATCTCCCCACACCTTAACAGAATCTTCATTAAACATCACTGCTGGCCGAATATTATTATTCGGCGATTAATTCTAATCAATCAAAATTGCGAATCATCGGTAAATAAAAAATCTGACCAGTACTGAACATTTCAATCAACATGGTCTCTCGCAAATTGTACTCTTACATCTAAGATGGTTGGAATTTGAATTTTGTGAACTTCGCTAAGCTGCAATCGTACAATTTGGCTTTGGTCAAAAATTTATTTTGATTTTGAGTCAAAAAATATTTGTAACACCCGATAACAAGGTAGAACCTCATATGTGTTTAAAAAAAGCCGTTCAATGATCTCAATAATTTGCACTTCAAACCGCAAAAAAACATTCAAATCGGATTAACAGGCGGATAAGGCGAAAAATGGTGAAATATTTTTACGGTCCAGTCGTTTGAGTAACTGCACCGCATGGAAACTTTCCAATTTTAGAATAAAATTTTCCATATCAATTAAACCCAATTTGTACTAATAAGTACTCACTGGGAAGGAATTGGGCAGTGTCGCAGCATGCGTACTGTAAGGGGAAGTCGGCGGACACAGCTCTGCACGATCTACACTCGCAAGAGTTTTGTATGGTAGCATTTCTTGACATTGAGGGTGCCTTTAATAATGTAAAAACGGAGGGGATCATGGAAGGATTGTCATGTTTGAAAGTGGACTACCCTATAAGTAGGTTGATAAATCAGATGCTGGTAAGCAGGATCATTACCTCAAAACTGGGGGAGTCCACCATTAGAAGGGCAGTTAGAGGAACCCCGCAAGGAGGTGTAATGTCCCCCTTTCTTTGGAGTGCAGTGATGAATGGATTGCTGTTGGAACTGGAGAGGGAGGGGACAGGAGTTGTAGCGTATGCAGATGATTTAGCGATAGCTATCTCAGGCAAACATGTGGATACGATTAGGGATGTTATGCAAAATGCACTCCTGATCGTTACTAGATGGGCCAGCAAATGTGGATTAGGGATCAACCCTTCCAAGACAGAGCTGGTACTATTTACTAGGAAATATAAAATTCCGGTAGTTAGCCCTCCTACCGTGAACGGCCTTAGACTGGCTTTTGCTGATAGAGCGAGATTTTTGGGCATAATATTGGACAGTAAGCTCAGCTGGAAGCCCAACATTATAGAAAGGGTGAAAAAGGCTAATGTAGCCATTTACTCGTGTAGGAACGCCATAGGTAAGAGTTGGGGTTTGAAACCAGCGCTGGTGCACTGGATCTATACCGCAGTGGTAAGACCTGTGCTGATGTATGGGGTGGGCGTGTGGTGGCCAGCTCTGAATAAGGTAACATATGTAAGGATGATGGAAAAGGTACAAAGAGCGGCTACAAAGTATGCTTATAAGCGGGGCGCTCAGGTCAACTCATACACGCGCTTTAGAGGTTAAGTTCCACCTTATTCCAATCGAATTTTTTGGTAAACAAATTGCAGCCAATGCGGCCACGAGACTCTCGGCGGTCTCGCCGTGGAAGTGTCTTCAGACGGGACACTCGACGATAGTTAGATCGCAAAGGGAAGAACTGGCGAATCTAGATTATAGTAAACCAACGTTGTGCTTCAATAAAGGTTTCGGGACCATCTGTTCCTCGAGAGAATCCTGGAGGAACGCATCAATACTGGAAAACGAGGCACTGCAATTTTTCACTGACGGTTCTAAGCTAGACGGTAAGGTAGGAGCCGGAGTCTTCTGTGAGAAGCTAAACGTCAATATTTCTGTTCGTCTCCCTGACTACTGCAGCGTGTACCAGGCTGAAGTGGTGGCGATCGGGGAAGTCATGACATGGTTGAAGCATAATGTGGTATCCGGGAGGGATATCGCAATCTATGTGGACAGTCAGGCGGCGATCAAGTCACTAGAGGCGGTTTGTCTGAAGTCACGGGTGGCGCTGCAGCCGGAAAGGGCAGTTCTGGGGAGACCTATAACAGCGCTCAAATTGGCGCTCGGGAGAAAGGCAATCGCCTTGACAAATGAGAGGTGGACCAACACTCTCACGTGCATAGTAGCAAAGCAGGTTTGGCCAAAACTGGACTTGAAGCGCTCCAAGGCACTCACATCCCTGGGGAAACGGGACTTAAGTTTGGTCGTAGGGATACTGACAGGACACTGCCTTTTTGGGGAACATGCGAGAAGGCTGGGTCTACAGACGAATGACTTTTGTAGAAGTTGTATGGAAGAAGAGGAGGAAGAGTCTTTAGATCACTTCCTATTCTCGTGTCCAGCTCTATCATACAGAAGGCATACATACTTAGGTGTGTACGGGATGAACAGCCTTTCGGAACTCGCGAACTGTGGAGTGCGAGATATTTTACGCTACATAAGTAGCTCTGGATGGTGTTAACGGGGGTAAAGGGAAAATAGGATCCTGTGGTATCACAATGGGCCGCTATTGGCCTAAGTGTGCGGAAGCAGCCACTCTAACCTAACCTAACCTACTCACTGGGAAAATTAGGGCTAGTCCAGCAGACGAGAAACTGGAAAAATAAAATTTCTAATTTCGCCTTAAAGACGATAAAAAACCCCGGCTTCTAAGGAAAACCCAAAATCATTTAAGCCTAACTTTAATATTTTCTAAAGGTGGCTCAACCGACCAAATTCATGCACATATAATTTTGATAAATTTTCATTCATAAATTGAGGATGTCACGATTCGAATATTGCAACCAAAACGCACATACGCAATATCCATAATTTCACAAACTCATCGCTAACTGGTTACGATGTACGAGCAAACAGGATAGATGCATCGATGGATATAATAAGCGCAAAACGGAAACAACACGACGAGCATTCCAAAACTAAAACAAAATGCGGCACATGCAGCAAATTTAATTAAATTAAATAAAATAAATAATTTAATAAATTAAAATAAACAAAATTTATTAAAATATTACAAGTCGCAAAGTCAAAAGATATAATTTTAAAAACGAAATACAATGAAGTTGAAAAATAGAGTGGCTGAACTTGTGCTGACCCAAAATTGGGTTCCAATTCCATTGAACAACAAAGACCTTTGAATGAACGATTTTCTAACAAAAAGTGTTCTAGAAACCAATGAAGCACTTTTGATTGCATATTCCTATCAGGTATGTTCATTGCCACCCGAAAAATATAGAGGCTGAATTTATGTTAATCCAGGATTGACCCCTCGTCTTTCTTGTTCAATAGAATTGGGACAATTCTCAATTAGCACAAATTTAGTCACTACATTTTTGTGTTGACAATGAAGATACCTGATAGGAATATGCATCAGAAGTGCCAAGCTCATTGGTTTCTAGATCACTTTATGCCAGAAAATCGTTCATTCAACGGGATTTGTTGTTTAATGAAATTGGGCCAATTCTGGATCAGCACAAATTCAGCCACTATATTTTTCTCAATTCACCGAGAACTAATTTACAAAAAGCGTCAATTCACTGAAAACGACAATTCATCGAAAAAACAATTCACTGAAAACAATTTACTGAAAACGATTGACTGAAAAAGACAATTTTTCGAAAAAAACAATTCACTTAAAACGATAATTTACCGAAAATATTTTAAAGGCTTCGCAAATTATTTAAGCTTGTCATTAATTTTGAGAAATAAAAAATCCCGAAAAAATACTAAAAACCTCGCTTAACTCGCAGAAGGGCTTTTAATTTCAATTTCGTGGGGCATAAGAGCGGGGGTCTATCAACATGATAATTATAAAATTGACTTCAAATTCACTAATTGGAAGGGTTCAGTTAATTTAAGGAAAACAATTTAAGTATTATAAATTTCGAGATCTTTCTTTTCAGTAGTTTTGGTTTCAATACTTTGCAAAATGTTGTATTTTATCAATATTTTCAGATTTCTTCGTTTCCGGGATTTAAGATTTCGGTATTTCGGTACGATGTCATTATTAAAAAAAATATTTTTTTTAAAAATAAAAATTATTTTTCTATTTGAATTTATTATTAAAAATCAGTTATTTATTTATTTATTTATTTACTTATACAATTTTAAAAAAGCTGCACGTCCTATTTTGAGCTTTAAGCTCATTTGCAACAGAACGAGCAGTCCTTAATAAATTACAACTGCAAGATAAATTTCTTCTAATTTCTTTGAAAACCATAAATTCAATTTATACCCATTGTATGTTTTGTATCATGGTAACTGCAGTTATCGAGCTTCACAAAAACTGTCCATCGAACAAAAGATTAATAAAACAACTCGTAACAAAATTGAACCTCCCCTTCGCCTTCTAATTAACATCTTCGGAATTCATATTATACTTAGGCCGACTAGGTCGCATGATTGACAATATTGAATCACTTATTCTTATTATTGAATTAGACATAATTAAAAAATTTAAAAATAAACATTTAAATCTTACAATATAAAAAAGTGACATGTCGACACGAAAGTCAAATCCCGCCTTTTAAAGAAGCAACAGAAAGGTTGATAAAGAAATAGTCGTTTTCGTTAAAATATAGTTTTCGGTAAATTGTCGTTCTCTATGAACTGTTTTTTCGATGAATTATCGTTTTAGGTGAATTGTTTTTTGGTAAATTGTCGTTTTTGGTGAATTGACAATTTTGGTGAATTGTTTGTAAGTGAATTGTCGTTTTTAGTGAATTGCTTTTCGTTTTCAATGAAATGTCGTGCTACCATTTTGATTTTGTATTTATGTAGTATCTTTTATAGGGACAAGCAAATTTATGTAAATTATATTTCTATGATAAGCAAAAATTTTGTCAGCTTAGCCACCTTTCGGAAATCTAAAAGTTAAGCTTAAATGGTTTCTGGTCTCTAAAAATCGGATTTTATTTTTATCGTCTTTAAGGCGAAATTTTAAATATTATTTTCCCGTTTCTCGGCTTCTAGAGTACTCTATTTTTGCCTCGTGAACACCAATAAGCACAAATTGGGCTTAATCGGCATGCAAAGTTTCTTTTTCAAAATCGTGCAATCCTCATGAAAATAATTAAATCAATCAGTGGGAAAAAACGACACTGACTTTATGGAAATGATAACAAATTTTTATGTGATTTGGAAACAAAAATATTTATTGTATTGAATGGACAAAGTACTTTCTGAGCAAATGTCTTATATACCATAACACCAAAATTATGAAAAAATCCTTTTTCGTTTTAACGCCCAGCAGGATTACGAACAAATTTATGCCTGTCTAATACGACAGTATCAACAATTTGAATAATTAGGGTGCACACTGAGATTCTGATACAGGGATCATAATATGTTATATGAACAATTTTTTGTTAGTGAGGCCTTAATGTCTGAGTACTGTAAATGCCCATAATATTTTTTAAAAACTATGTTTATCTGTAAAACTTTTGACTTCCATATAGGTTCAAATGTTTCATTGAAGTTTTGTGTCGTTTTGTTCAAAGCCATTTCTAGCCACGCAACAATTGTTGCACGAATATTCCGCCAAAATGTCTTCTATTTTGGTAAAAATTTGACTTTGGTGCATATTCGTCAACTCGAAATGAGCTCGTGCCAAGGACAAGTAAGCTAAACATAAAAGTATAAAAATGTCGTGACTTCGGTCCCTGAAAAAATGCAAACTCCATTCTTAAAATCAAAGTTAATTTACCGTGAACAAACATCTGCATGGATTAGATATATTAAATTTCTCGAATATTCGTTTAAAACGGCACCATGCGAATCTATATTGCCTCAGATCCATCTACCTATTCTCGTACATATACGAAATTATGCTTGCAGAAAACATAAAAAATGTATAAAATTTTTCAAAACCACAAGCGTTTACCTACACATAATATACTTACATGTACATGTTTATAATATAATATTATATTATAAGGAAAATAAAAACAATCATCATAATCAAAACTAATATTAAATGAAAGCAAGAAAAAAGGAAATTTTCTAAAAGTTTTCATGTGAAATAGAAAAAAAATATTTTTTTTTCTAGAAAATAATTTTCAATTGAATTTCTAGAAAGCATAAAAAATTACAAAAAAATAAAAATCTTCGTCTTTATATCCTTGGTGCTTTAACCCCATCCAAGTAATAGACAGATGAATAAAAACGGTATATATATATATATATATATATATATATATATATATATATATATATATATATATATATATATATATATATATATATATATGTGTGTGTATATAATAAAAAGCAAAACGACAACCAAAGCAACAAAAAGATCAAGGACGATATAAAACATAAAATTTATATAAACAGACATAAAATAAACATTACTAAGCATGGGAAAGACTATGAGGGTTCGGAAAAATGGGGAGTAACAAATTTTTATATGTATTCTTAAATAAAAAAAATTCGGTTTGTTTTTCCGAGACACAAAATAAAATAAAAAATGATGCGATGATGATTATTATTATTGGAAAAGTATGGTTGCTGCTTTTAAATATTCATTGCAACGCATAAACAATATAAAAGATGATCCTGATTTATCTGACGGTTTATGCTTGAACATTTTTAACAATCAAACAAACAACTGTACATTATTTTTGCAATAAGAGGAAAATGAGAAGGAAAGAATTGTCTTAAACCAGAATGAGTTGAGATGCCATGACAACCACTTTTCATTTTGAAAAACAGACATAAAACATAAAAGTACCCAACAACAATATACACAAAAGAAGGTAGAATGAGATGGTTATACAAATTCTATTTTGGCGTCTATATGTCGCGACACAAAATAGAAAACAAAAATAACAAAGTTTTTCGCTTTTTTGGGAAATCTTTTAAAGGCGCCTATCAGTTATTTCATTTGTTTTTTGTTTTGGTCTTCTTACTTCAAAATTTATTTTCATTTTGAACTCAACCTAGACCGATAAAATATATTGGCGTACCGCAATCAATAAAATGCACACATGATGTTATTGGCATCAGCTAACCCATCATGAACACGAGAAGAATTTAAACCCTTTACAATAAATAGCATACCTAACTGTCTGCTCTCAACATTTCCATTATCAACTACTTATTAAAATAAAATATGACACCATACCAAGTACATAAAAAAAATATAATCATTTTAATTTCAAATTATCATGAAAGGTGGTTTATGATATAAAACAAAATAAAATTTTACATAGCAATACCCTTTTCCAAGTTTGGAAGAAAAAAATCCATAATCAGTTTTCTTCTAAAAACAAACAAAAAAATTCACCCACCTCCCATACCCCTAATACAATATAAACCATTTTAATACTAATTTTCTCATCGTATCAAACTAAACATTTTCTGTATTTTCACCAAACCCACCACCCACATGTCTACGAACAAAATTACATGACCTTGAAACGACCCACCAGAAAAACAACAATAACAACAACGACGTTAAACATTACACCAAACACACAAAAATGTTTAGGAAATTTGGAGAGGAGAAATGTTTATGTGCGAGGATGGAAATCATAACGACAATGGTCATGGCCTCACACAATTTCCTTGTACAAGAGATGTACCTATGTATGTATGCGAGAAGGATTTGTCATGTCCAATCCAAATATATAACAAAATAAATAATAAAAGATCTAGAAGCTTTTTTGCTACTGTAAATTTATTTTATTATTTAAAGCAACAAATCTTGTACATATAAAAAAAAAGTATATGTATAACCTTGAAAGTTTGGTGAAAAAAGACGATAAAATACCACCAAGAAAATCAATAAAAACAAACCATTAAAAAGCCTACCTCAACCCCCATTATATTCAGGTCGGCTTTTTATGAAAATGTATATAGACATAAACACACATACATGCACAAGAATATCACATAACATTTCTCCGCCATCAAGTATAAAAAGTAAAAGCTGTGTGCTTTCGAGCAGGATGGTAATAAAATGATTGAAAGTGAAATTAAGTTAGAGCAGGATAACTATATATTTGGTATGTGCTATATACAGGACGACATAGATACCGAAGTCGTTTATTAACTTTTGATTCCTTTACGAATTTATAGAATTGCCTAGACAAGGATAACATCACCATAATATGTTACATACACATAAGGATACCCCAATGCGATATATGTATGTACATATATTTGTATAGAGCCTGCTCATCCCCAGCCCCATCATCTGCGAAACCTTAATAATACCATCGCACACAAAAAAAAAGTTAAAACAAATAAAATAAAGGAAATGTTTTTCCTCGTTGTCGTTTTCTTGTTCTTGTTTTGTGTTAGAGATATTTTTTCCGGGAAGTAGAAAATACCAACAACCAACGAACGATACAAGACACGGAAATGAGAAAAATATATTAAAGGAAAATTCGAACGATGAAAGTGGATTATATACACTCGCTATATTTGTATATACTCGTATATATATCTACATAATTTATATTATGTGTAAAAAATAGTGGGAGGGGGGGGGGGGGGAGAGTGAATATGTCAACAATGGTATTATATGTGAAAATAAAAATAGGAAACCAAGCCGATTTTCTTTTATTTCACTATATGGATGTAATCTATGTGTACATGGAAAATTTATGGCGACTTTGAAAATTTTATATTGATTTTGCATTTATAATTTTTCCCACCCAGTTCACAACTGTGCGCCCCGCCGCCTATATATTTTAATTTCATGTGATTTCTGTATAGAAAACCGGAAATTATTATCTCTTTAAGGCGTCTCTCATATATAGACGGAAATATATTATTGTATTATATACATAATCACATCATAAAATCCAAGGTCATAAGGAAACAGTGGCGTAGTATCAACATATTTAGAATTTTATGGCTGCGAATTTTTTTACCTGCATGAAGCTAGCAGCACATCAAGCGAATTTTGGTTTCAGAAACATGACTGTTTTCAAGGCGTTTTAAAAAATTTGAATATTGTCTAAAAATTTTAGCATCTGATAATTGATAAGATTTATGTATAATGCTGCGCATGCGTCGGTTTGGTAAAATGTCACACCAAAAGTTTTTTTTTGTATGTAGAGATGCGCAAGCAACACATTTACAAGCGAATCTACGCGTATTCCACGGGTGTACTACGAAATCCTGGGTTTCGAAATCCCGGTTTGCTTTGCTTTTAGATCTAAAGTCTTGATTTTGAAAATAATATTTTTTATTAATTCAGGCCGGCCGGACTATTAACTTAAAGTTAAACTATTAACACAAAAATAAGCTATCTTCCCCAAAAATTTACTAGGAAAAACCAAGGCTGCGAAGTCTTATATTGTAGAGGCTGACGGCTTCGATAACTCTCACGAACACGCGAGAGATCACTGCGCTCTCCCTCGCTTAGCCCTCCGAGAGGCTTTAGATTTGAACTTCGGGGGACGTAGGAGATGGGATCAGCAAACATGTCGCACTGCGTGCGGCACATGGGAGCGGATTATAAAGAATCTATATAGGTGTCATTACCTACCAAAAAGAAAAATAATTGCACCATTTTGTTAGGCAAGATGCAAGTAATTGCCATCGAATTGGTATGCCTATATTTGTCATTTAAAAATGCGTAGTATATTTAAATGGAGAACAACGTCCTTATAAAATGGAAAGTAAATAAAATAATAAGTGATTTCTATTTAAGTTTTGTAACTCTGCTATTTGTTTTCGGATATAATTGATCATAGGGGCGGAAGCCGAATATCAAAATTCCACATATCCTGTCAGTGATACATTTTGGTGAAGGAAAATTTTATCAAGCAAATTCATTAATATTTGATAAAAAAAATTACGAAATATTCCTTAAAACAAATTAAGCAAATTATATTTCCAAAAACGAAAAGTAACCCCTTTGACACATGTGGCCCTTCGACACATGCGACTCTTCGAGACATTCGGCCCTTCGTAATTTTGCCCTCCGTTATTCGATCCTTCGACATTGCCCTTTGATATCATATCGGATTGTAGAGACTTCAATTACTCTCGCGGGCACGCGGGAAGTCGCATCGATCATCCCCTCCATTTAGCCCTTCGAGGGCCTTTAGAAAAAAAACTCCAGGAGAGCGGGGTTCGAAAACATGTCGGGAATAAAGGAGCAGTTTTACTAGTTTTATTCTAAGTGAATGATTCGAATTCAAAATGGATTTTTTGATACACTGGATGGAACTTCACCATTTCTTTACTGATTATGTTAACAAGTAAGGTCTAAATGGGATTCTAAAATGTGTTTTAGCTAAAGCTCTAGAATATGGCCATTAGCGACTGAACTTGGCTATTTCTTGACAGATTATGATAAAATTCGCATGTGTGATGGAAATAAGATTCTAAAATGATTTTTGGACTAAGTTTTGAAATATATCGCTCTTTTTATCCAGATACGCAGAGGTTTAATAAAAAAATCATTTAAAAACCCCATTTCCCTCGCGCGTGACGATGTGTTTCAATATAATCGATTAAGAAATCACTTAGTTCCATCCCTAATGACAATAGAACTTTATCAAACATCATTTTAAAATCCCATTTAGATCCCACAAGTCGATTTTCGACATAATCGGTTAGGAAATGGCTAGGTTTCATCTCTATCCGCCTTATTCCAGAACTTTATCAAAACGCATTTTTTGAATCCCATTTAGGACCCACATGTCGAATTTCAACTAAATCGGTTTAGAAGTGGCCTAATTCCATCTCTATTGACCGCTTTATCGATAAATCATTATAGAATCCCATTTCCATCGCACGTATCGAATTTCAACAAAATATGTCCAAATGTTGGCCAGAAATGGCCAAATTCCATACCCTATTAGCCATTTACAAGAACTTTATTGCAAACTCCTTATCGAATTTTGTCAAAAAATCATTAAAGGGTCCCATTTTTTCACAGTTCAAATTTTAAAAATTCAAACCGGGATTTGATAAAAATTTGGGGTTTTTTTACACAACCGGGATTTCGTTACACACCCGTATTTCCACCAACTACCAGCAATTTATAACGAAGATTTTACTCCGCTGTAAAAAAATAATTTCGCAAGATACGCTTGCAACATGTTTTAAAACATAATGCATAACTGTATTTAACAGCTGGTTTGGCACGCAACTGTGTTTATTCATTTTAACTTACCATAATAATCGGTATCTATTCTTAGGACAACTTTGGATTTCAATATAACATAACAAGTATTTTAATTTTGTGTGTGTTGCACGCGCATCTCTACATATAACAAAACCTTCTGTGTGACTTTTTATCAAAGTCACGTTTATTGGGTTTAGCTGAATTATCAGTATTTCTGGCTTTATCGAATACCATCATTTTAGGGCAAAATTTTTAGATGACCTTGAGTTTTTTTAAATAGTGACCAATTATACCACATTGTTGTGTTTACAAAATTCACTTGATAAGGAATATTTCTTTTAAATTAAACACCTAGCCAATTGGATTTATTTATGATTTTTTAGATGGAACGAAAAATCAGTAACAATTGGAGAATCTATATACAATCAATTTTAGACCCAAGAAGATCGCTAAAAAATAGCATACGCCGAACTTCTACGAATATACAAAGGTTCTAATTTTAATAATTTACAGCTTCCCTTACACGGGGGGAGTATAAACGAAGGAAGATTTCTGTCCCTCTGGATGAGAAAAGATAAGTTACTTGTAAAAGTAATACCCAAATCTCTGATAGTGCTAAGTGACTCAACCCTACGATCATCTAGAAAGAAGTCGAACTCATATTCACGACACTACGCGAACGGAAAAATCGCATTGTTTTGCACTTATCAAATAGTTACATTGCAAATTCAGATTAATCTGAATAGAAGTCCTCCGCATCTATAACATTCGAAATGGCTTTAAAAAAAATTTGATCGCCTGCATACATGAGAATTTCTGAATATCTAATACAACTAACCACATTTTTTATGAACAAAATGAATAAAGGTGGACCAAAATGGTTACTTTGGGAAAACCCGACGTCACAAACTGAGAACTGACAAACTCAGTTCTGAGTCTGATTATGACTGAATCCACCTAATCGGTAACATCAGTTGTACACCACTTCCTATAGTTGCTTAACAAACACAAATTTGAAATAGTCAATCTGCCCGGGAGAAACCCGTGTTGTTCGGGACTAGACGAGAGAAATCTGTGAGTGTAGAAAAAATATGATTTTTGACAAATTTTTTAAAAAGTTTCTGTAACGAAGATAAAATACTCAAATCACATCGAGAATTTAAATATTGAGAATATATTGGCTCATTACCGAACATTTCCAAATCTTCGGGAAGCAATTAAGTTCCAGTTCCTGTCATTTTGAGGACCATAGGAGGGATAGAATCAAAGCTCGCACTTTGATTAGTATCCAGGGCGAGTCAACACGGTATCCCCACCCAATCGCAAAGGAGAAAAATTACCGCTCAAACCATTCTTCTAGATCGGTTGGATAGGTGGCTGATTAAATTAAAAATATCCTGCAGATTCTCACTCAGGTTTATCTTCCAGAAACATCGATGATCCATAGGTTTTTTGTAATCCACGAACTTCCAAAACCTAGAAGGCTTCGCTTTAATATTTGATTCTATGTTTAAAATATAATTATTGCTTGATAGCTTAAATTCCTTTCTCCAGAAATAAAACACAATGAAATTCTACCGACAGGAGAAGTTTAAATCTGTTAAAGGCTTCGTCCATACGGTTCTTTTGGTTCGATAACTGTTTGTTATTGAAACGTTTTCTTTTTCAGACTAGGAGAAACAAATTTAGGAATAAATTTTGACAGTTAACGGTGGCCATTTAACAGGACCATTACGTGAAATTAGTCTTTCATCAAATGTTTCTTTGAGTAAATTAATTGTATCTCGCGCTGTGTGGCATGTGACACCGCCCTGTTGGAACCACATATCAGCAAGATTTATGCCAGCCAATTGGGGTACAAAAAGTTCGAAATCATGTCTCTGCACCGTTCACTTCAATGATTCTGCCGGCCCATAAAGCGCACCAAACCGTGATTTTCTCTAGATGTAATGGTGTTCTTCACTCCAAATCCGACAATTCTGTTTATTAACGTACCCATTCAACCAAAAGTGCGCTTCATCGCTGAACAAAATTTTGTTTGGAAAATCAACATCAATATCAATTTGCGCTTCAGCCCATTGGCCGAATTGGCGATGATTTCACGATGAGTTTGGCGAACAGAACCATTATTTTGATAACAAATTTCAATAATTTGCAAGAGTTGCGCTGGCGTGAGCCTATTTATTCATTATGAAATGGCAAATCAAACTAACGACAAAGCAAATGTCAGCTGTCAAATCGGTTGCCATGCAAAACAGTGTTGCCAACTTGAACAAGTGAACCTCTAAAAAACGGCCTTTATCATCATCACAGAAACACTTTCATTGTTTGGGAGATACATGACAAAATAAATTAACGAAAAAGAGTAAAATCTTAAACGTACTGCAATAATGTCGAAGTCGCCTTCCTTCATTGTTACTAGTGCCTAAATCTATCAGTGACAGCGTTTACTATACTCCGCTACTTTCGCATAGGTGTCTTCGAGAATATATCTCTCTCAACAATAATGTATAACGACGGGAAATATTCTTCCGTATTGAAATTGCGCGTTAACCAGATCTCCGTGATACGAATAACATCGTTATTAAACGAGATGGCAGGACCCAGTTTCGTCTATATTGCTGATTGGACTCTGAATTGTGATGAATGGGCATTCGGCATAAAAGTCCTAATGTCATCTCAAGATATGCCGCAATGAAAATGTTTATGTCGTCAGGTCTCACCTAAAGTAAATTGGAAATATATAGAATTTTGCCATTTGACATAAATTCACGATTAATATCGGAATTACTATCGGAATATAAAGTATTTACTACAATATACCACAAGTGCTCAAATTTCTAAAAACACTCAAAAACATTTTCCTCACATAACAATATTTTTAAATTTCTAAAAGAAGATTTTTTTTTCAAAAAGTAAGATCAGTAACTGAATTTGAAATTGTTAAACTTGTCCCCTACAGATCGCTTAGACGTGATCGACGTTTCTTTGATTTAACATTAATGTATAAAACTTATTCAAGAACCATGTTTTTCGAGAGAGACTTTCATTGAGTGTAACACATTTTTTTTAAATATTTAATTTCGCCCCTAAGGAGCACTCAGATGAGATCGAAGTTATTTTGTTAGCAAAATAATTTTTTTAGAACTGCTTTGAATAGAAAAACTTCATTCATTTTGGAGATTTTTGAGTAATAGTTCTTTAACTCATGGCCTAGGCACAGAGACGATCGAATAATAAAAAATTTCGCATCGGATGAGTAAGAACGGTTTTCGACAGTACATGTCACTTCGATCTCATCACAAAATTGAGCTCCTTATAAAGCTTCTAAACATCTAAATGTTTAGAAGCTTTATAAGGAGCTCAATTTTGCTACTCTGTGAGGCACACTTTAATATTTAGAATACCTGTTCTACAACAAAAAATGATTGCAAAGTGCCTGACGATTGCAATAAAAGTGCCATACTTGGTTTAATTCCAGTGTTGTCAAAATTGTTAGATTTGTGGAAAGATTAGTGGGTACCCAACTAATCTGGTTAACCATCTTTAATTCTGCATCACAACCTCATTTTTAAACAGGTTTGATCTGAACAGTTCTATCAATTTCATAGTTTCAAAAATAGAATATCTAGTCTTCCTGAAATGGACTGATTAAATTTGTGGTAATTCATAGCCAATTACTAATATCCATATTGTATTCTGCTAACTGATGAAGTGGAAGATGGATTAGATTGCGAAAATACTTAGAAATTTGTGTTGCTTATGTTGCCTGGAGACTGAACGATAGATAAAAATGCACAACGAAAATACGAAAACAAGATCACGCGCTAATTAGGGGTTCAAAGGAACATTTTTCTTATCTCTACAACGTTAATTTTCTTTTACGTTAGCAGGAAACCTAATCTACTAACGATTGTTTACTAGTTTTCAACTGGTTTTTACCAGTTTTCTAACAGTTAGTATCACAAGGTACAATCTTGGAACCGACCCCTCATTAAAAATTTATTGTTATGTAGCACTTTTTACTTCGTTTATTTGCAGACGATATGCGGAGTACACAGCCAAACAGTCTATTTTCATGCACGTGTTCGAACAACACAATTTGGAGAAAGTCGACAAAACTCAGTAAAAAAGGCATACAATAATTTTTAGTAGTGTGCGAAAGAAGCGATTTAATCAAAATTATCATTATATGATTTCTTCCAATTCCAAAAGACAAGAAATTTGTATTTTCTTCTGGTGACACTATTCTGGTAATTCCCCGGGAATAGGGAACTGGGGAAAGAATTTATATTCTGTTCAAATATTATTTTTCCGGCCTACTGCGAAGAAAAGTTTGATGTAAATATTTATATATATTTAGGAATAATTTTTCCAGATCTAAATTGGCAGGGCAAATTATTCCCCATTAAATTTTGTTTTCAAAAAAATTAACACTAACTTTTTACCTCAGCAAGGCAGAAAAAAATGTTTAAATAAAAATTACATATAAAATTTTTCCCCAGTTCCCTATTCCCGGGGAATTACCAGAATAGTGCCACTGATCAATTATGATCCAATATTTGAAAAATTAAAACCGCATACATAAAGCACAATTTGTAAATATTGCAAAGCAACATAAGCACCTCGGTTTCCTCATTAATTCGGATGTTTCTCAAAATCGGGAAACCTATTAAAGAAATTGCATGGTTGGTTTCCGCCGGAAGGCTGTTAATAACCACTAAAATTGAAAATTTCGGGAAATAAGAAAAAACCAATAAAACAACACTCAAAATATTTATGGAGATGGAAAAGCGACAATCCAAAATTTCTAAATCGAATTATATTTAGACTGACTTATTTGAAAGTCTACAATTAGTCTCCTGTCGAATAGGCTTATTGGAAACTTGCTTGAATTATTTTGAAGAGTTACCAGTTTGGGCACAATCCCCGCATAAAAGTCAAAAAAGCCTATAATAAGGAGGCTCGGAGACATCGAATTGAACCGCAGTCTTAAGAATCGTTTGGCCTACTTATCGATCGTTCAAAACGCCTGGACCTACTAACACAAACGATAGTAACACAGGTCATCGTTTTTGACCAATCCTCGGTAGTACAACACGAGGATTTTTCCGAAAATGCACAATATTAAAAAACAATGGAATATCGCTTTTCTTTGATCTCTGATATTTTCGGACATGTTTCAGACTTTTAGCATTCATATTTTGCACACTTGTACTTACATTTGAACTGCCATATTGGAATCGTCAGGTAGCTTTAATAAATGCTCCGTTAGAAATCAGATCGACAGTAGTGGAGTACACAAATGGGTCCACCAAAATATCATAGTGACAAGTTTGCCGATCGGTGAAAATTTTGAAATTTGAATTTACTTCAAAATTTTTAAGAAATCTCGTTTTACAACGCGCTTACAAATATAAGCGCGAGCAATTTAAACCAATGAAATTTGTGAATTGCTGCAGAAATTAAAGGTGTTGGAAAATAGAGTTTCTAATTTAAATCGCTGAGTGTTTTATTTGAAAAATCGTGTACGAAATCTTATCCAACGCTCGAAATTCGTAACTAATACCGGTTACAATTAATCGATAAGTTCTGCCACTTGGGTATCACTCTCGACGCCAGACTTGAAAAATCAATATGCTAATATCAATCAATACGGCAAATGCAACTTTAGAATATATTAAGCGCTGGCCAAAGGAGTTTCGTGACCCTCATCTTTCAAAAATATTATATACTACTTATGTTAGACCGACATTTGAGTATGTAATTCAGGTACGGTCTTCTTACATAACATAAACAATGTTTTCGCGTTATATCACCAGTTACGACTTAAATTTTTACAAGTGCAATCACCGAATAAACATCGTGCCATTGCTGATTTAATATTTATCACCTTCTCTGCGGGAAAATCATTTTGTACAGAGTTGAGAGTATAACTCAGATTTTAACATTTTGCAATAACCAGCACAATTTGAGATCAACTGAACTGTTTGAGGTTACATTTTATCGCACGGATTATGGCAGGTTTGAACCAATTTCAAGAATGTTCCGAGTGACTAACGGAAACTCTTTCCTTTTAGCGAGACCTCAAATCCGGTTCATACTATGGATAAAAATCCTGAACTCCCACATTCAGGATTTTTTAAATATTTTTCAACTCTTTTGTAAGAAAAGAGGCGTGTATTTTGTATGATTTACGTGATTTAATTGGTTAAAACGACAGGATAAAAACCTGAGATTTTTATCCGGAAGCATGAACCGAACTTCAATGCCGGAAATGCACATTGTTTTTATTGGTGAATAAAGTTACCAAAATTTACATTTATGTCTGCTTTTATAAATCTGACATTTGTTATAGAGTGTGTTTCAATTGGTTAGAAAACCACATACAACTGTTAACCAATTGAAACAGATAAAAAGTTAAAAATTTTTAAAAAATATCACGATTTTAGTATGGACTTTAGCTTACCCTTCTACAGTGGCTTTCCAAATATTAAATTGTGAAATAAATAAATTAGGGCACTTGCTAATTTCAAGAGATATTTTAGCAAGTGATGCTACCGAAATGTTAGCTTTGAAAAATATGCTACAAAATTCCTAAAGGTGATGGAAAAATTATAACCCATAACATATTTACGGCGAGTGTCATTAAGCTTGAAAGCATTGTTAGAACACAAGATGAGGTTACCCTAGTGAACGATTACTACACAAATAGTTCTTGTATAATTATTGTTATTAATTTTAAATGTTTTGGTCAGTCATAGTAACTAGTTCTTCTTCTTCTGCAACATAAACAATATTGGCCGTTCATCTAGATTGTTTAATTTGCAATCGGGCAAAGCATGTAATAATCGTAACACTTCATACCTCCGCCACTGGTTAAATCAAATAAATTTTTCATAAAATATCCATTTCGTCGGATTCTACGAAACATTTAATTTTATTTTTATTGCCATGTTTTGATAACACATATAAAGACACGAATACCATCATGATCATCATACCACTCATAAACGTACATAAAAAATATTTACCAAAAAAAAACGAAAAAACTTAATACGAGTATAAAGGAGTTTAGTGTTTCCCTTTTTTTAATTACACTGGGTTTACATAGGTATTTGTGAAAGCTTAAGGTGAAGGTCAGGAAAATAATTTTACTGCTATTTGGTTAGAGAAAATCTCCGTTTATATTTTTCCTGTGTTAATTGATTCGAAGAAAAAAAATGTTTGCTATTGTATTGGATCGAATTAGACATCCTGTAAATAAACCAAATCAATACATTTTCGGGACAAACCTACTCCGGGCTCTCCTGCGGTTGAATTTTTGGATGTATAGCTACGTCCAAATTACTTTGTATGTTGTATGTAATATTAGATGAAATCAGTCTTACCTAGAAAGAAAGAAAAACAGTTTTAAAATTAGAATGAAGCCAACCTTAATAAAATCGTTTACATAAATTTTCGTATCCAGTAAATAAAATACACAAAAGTACGAGTATAAAAATACATAAAATTATTTAATATATGCGACAATCACAAATTGCGAATTTTTATTTTATGTGTAGTTTCAGTATTACACACTATTCTCCGATATGGATAAACACTATAGATAGGCGGTTTATATCGCTACCAGTAAGAAAAATTTATAATTTGCATGAGCTCAACGCTGGTAAGCCTACGCGCGCAGCTCCGCAATCGCTAACGCATCTCCAAACGCGCAAATTATAACCCAAATTTAATAAACAAGTAAAGAAGACCGTGCGCCGTAATATCGTTCCATTAAAACATGAGGACTCCGTGTAGAGCTACCAGTCAGATGTCACTGAAAATTTGCACAGCGGAAGCTATAACTGCAGCAGTGGTTGGTTCGACGATTAAAGCTATCAACTCGTCGAAAATAAACGAAAGCTGGACAAAAAATTGTTGGCTCGCAATACTAGAAAAGCGCCTACCTACTTTCAAAATCTACTAAATCGGACTGTCGACATGGCCTATATTCGAGCTGTGACTCCACCAGGCGAAGAGATATTTGTCCCATAACCCAAAATTTAGGAGGTAGACGCAGCTATTAATAATTAAACAATTGAAAACCACCCGGTCTCGATGGAACTCTCGCAGAGTTATTAAAACACGGAGGATCTACTCTTGAATCTTACTTTATGATCTCATGGTGTTGATCTGGGACCAGGAGGAACTACCCGATTAATGGAAAGACCGAGGTGAAAATAACCCGGTGAAAATTACCGAGGCACAGCTCTGTTAAACACCGCTAAAATCATGATGAGTATGATAGTAGAAAAATATTGGGTATACAATATTACCATTCACCAACTCTACATAGACTTTCAACAGGTCTATAATACCATCAATCGCGAAAACCTTTGGGCCGCGCTCATATATGTCTAAGAATCGTAGTGGAAGAGGCAGTATTTGACCCCTTCGAAATAACATCTGGTGACAGAGACACGCACGTAATAAGAAAAATTTGTCTTGAAACTTCGCATTACTTATTCAATAAATCAGGCCAAATTCTTGGATATGCAGGTGATATCGAGCTTCTTGGCCGGAGACATAAATGATATCAACGTCAGTTTAATACCCCTTGACTGAAACGCGAAAAAATGTGGTTTAAAAATCAGCAAAACAAAATTGTTATCAACACCACGGTGCATCAACTTTAATTATAACATCAACGAACGATATCCAGGCAGATATAATAACCCGAATTGCAGATGAATATCAAGTCTTTTATGCACAATCAAAGTTGTTGCGATCAAAATATCTTTCGCAGTCATGTAAACGCACACTTTACAAAGCAATAATGAGACCGCCAATGATTGTACATTACTATCTAATTTTGATCCCGTTAAGGATGCGAACCGGATTCGAATAAATCACGAAATAAAACGTCTTCTTCGCGACCACGATATTGTCGGAGTCATTAAATCGAACCGAGTTAGAAGGATAGGGTACGTCAAAAGTTCCCCATCAGAAGTAATAACACGAATAGCGTTCCATCAACAACCAGTCGGCGTAAGCCGTAGAGGAAGACCTAGACCACGCTGGAGCAACGACATTGAACAATATCTTCGTATGAGAGAGAGAGAGAGAGAGAGAGAGAGAGAGAGAGAGAGAGAGAGAGAGAGAGAGAGAGAGAGAG
Organism: Nephrotoma guestfalica; assembly: GCA_963691935.1. Taxonomy (NCBI): domain Eukaryota; kingdom Metazoa; phylum Arthropoda; class Insecta; order Diptera; family Tipulidae; genus Nephrotoma; species Nephrotoma guestfalica. Next base: position 148,008,256 of record OY829915.1, read on the forward strand.
AGAGAGAGAAATAGTTACATTTATTCCATGAAAGCTTGTGATTTTAAGCTTTTCTTGTAAACCTCTCTCTTACTGCGGGGTTATTTCCAGTCTATCAAAACAAAATTTAAAGGGGCTACGCCTTTGCAATCGTTAGAAAATCATTTGTTATCCTCCAATTAAAAACAAAAACGATATCAAACATGAAACTCAAACTGATATCAGTCACTTCATGACCAGCAGATTCGACAGATGTTGGCTCTGATATTATTTGGCTTTATTAGTATCCCTACTATTAGTATTGGAACCCTTAGCTGTAATATCTTTCAGATTGAATCCATGAGTGAGAGTAGATCTGAAATTGTGAGACATAAAAATGCATGGTCTGCTTGTTATTGCAGAGTTCTAGTAGATAATTTTGACATTACTAGTGTTCAATCCAGAAAGAACATAATCAAAGGTATGGTCCCTTAATTAGGCAAAAGCTTTCCTACTGTGATGCAAATTGCAGTGTTGTATATAAAGAAGATTGTCTAGAGCCCCATCACAGAGAGGTTACATGCGAGATGACAACGATCAAGCATGTATCATGCTTAAATTTTCGTGTAATATTTTCAATCCTAATATCGAAATTATAACCAAATCAATTTTTGCTAAAGCATGGAAGTTGGCCTATTTATTACCGATAGGTATAAGATTAGTACCTATCGAAGGTCTGAATGTCATGAAGAATCAAGTTCTTACTCTTGTTGATAAATTTAATTTGTTGCACCGGTTCCAGTCGGGGTTTCGAAAAAATCACAGTACAACAACCGCTCCCGCCAAAATTATTGATGATTTGAGCTTATATGTTGCAAACGCGATTGCGTCTATACTGGTTCTTCTTGATTTCTCTAAGGCGTTTGATTCTGTTGATCGTGGTGGATAAATTGTTTACACAGTTCAATTTTTTCTGCCCCTCGATCCAACTGCTGAGCTCTTAGCTCACAGATCGATACCAAATTGTCAAATTTCACATATATGCCAATGATGTACAAATTTATGATTAAGCCGCGCCGAGTAATGCAGAGGCGTACGTGTTAAATATCAAAGTCACTAATTAACATTAATCTGAGGAAATGTAAAGCCATGTTTATAACATGCAATAAACGGTTGCTACAAAGTCTTATGCCTTCCAACATAATGTTAGATGGCAATAGTATTGAAATACTGGGACGTTCATATTAATGATATTTGCACTAAAATTTGTGCTACGTTTAGAAGACTGTGGGTTCATGGAAGTTACACTCCCTGTGATGCGATACTAAATTTAACCTCGAAAACTTGTTTTGATCGATAAGTAGTGGCTTTTAATTCATAAGCTCGATAGATACTCAATAAGAGGAAACATGTTCCTATTTCTAGGTATTCGCGGTCCATATCTTTAACTGTGATTTATCTAATTATCTGAACTTTTCCTCAGTCTTGTTTTTGTATAAGAAAACCATTTATCGTAAACCTTCTTACCTACTCGATTAGATAAAGATTTTTAGATTGCCCTGATGTTTAATATCCATCTAACTTCAAATTGTGAGGCTAAAGTGCGCCTGGGTTCACTTTTCTGTGTGCTGTAAAGTTTTGGAACTCCCTTAATTCGCGAAAACAACGAAAAAGTTTAAAGATAAAGTGAAAAAATCCTCAATTTAAATTTAAATTTATATTTAACTGAAATACCCCGGCGGTGCATGCGAAAAATTAGAATTATTTTGAACTTCAGTTATTTTGCAGAGGATCTCTCGACGTCACAGGAATTCATAAGGCGCTGAATTCAATAACGAAAGCATCATCTTCACATTATTGGAGAGATGTGACTACATATTGAGATTTTCTTGGAAGGTGTTTGCCTTTATTGTAAATGCCTCCTTATAGGCGAACACTGGTATAGTGGAGAACATTCTGTATGCAATTATTTGATATTCTATTTGTGGGAAAAATTTATCATTTTTGGCACTTCTTACCCATTTTCAAAAAATTAGACTCCCTTCTTACAAACCTCCATTATTAAGTTTTTTTACATTTTCTTTCATTTTACTTTTATTTCTTTTACTAATTTTTCACTAAAGAAGAAGCCGTTCCCTTTCGATTTTAGCGTACATATCAACAATGAATTGGTGGAAAAGTTGATAGCACTTCAGGATGTGATTTAATTGTTAGGCTCTAATCATAATACGATACGCAAAGAAATGCATGCAGGACCACTGTTCGCCTTCGCGTCACCTGTTGGATTAGTTTCCATTATTGGTTATTGAAGAGCTTCATACGATCAGTGTGATTCAGGGACTAATAGCACTACAATGATATTCTCCGTCTTCTTGTTGTCCACAAAGAAAATTTGGAAAAACTGGAATCGTTGTTAGGGGGAGGAAGGGTGATCCCACATTATGTTTAACTTGTCCATGTATTTTAAAAGTGTCCATAAACTTCTATCTTTAACAATTTAACACAAATTGCTCTGTGATTTCGAATGTTTTGTATTATAGAAATTATCTGGATAACTCCGTAGTCCCGGAGACATACGCTGTTCTGGTGGATTACTCAGAGGTGGAAAATTGACTTTTACGTGAAGGATTCTGATTAATTTTAAAAAAATGTTTAAAAAATAGACACCTAGTCTCTCGGGGCTGATCCCTTTAAAAAAATTATGAAAACCTCGTCATTTTGGAATAAAATTCCAAACAAAATCAGGCTTATAGCATGGCACTAATTTCATATAATCCCTAAAAAATTAAAATAAATGAAATATTTCAAACAAATTTGGACCGTGGCATCTAGACCCTGGGATCCGGCCCCTTCAAAAATATCGTAAGGGTGGTTCTAGAAATGCAACTTATAGATGATAAAAACTTCTAGACGATCGGATTAGTGGTTGAAACACCCATTCGGAACAAACGGACATTTCTGGGAAAAAATTGTATGAAAGCACTTAGAACCAAGGAGCCGAACCCGTCAAAAAAGCTGGTAAAAGTGAGTGGTTTCATAAAAAAAATTCTTATTTTTGTAAATTTTAATTTTTGTATTCTGTTCTAGGGCCGAAGCACTCCAAACTCTTTCGCAGTTCCCGTTTTCACGTCCTACCTTACGCAATAGCATAAACTCCGCATTAGTCAAATCGAGGACGTAAGGCATAGGTCCGATTTACATATAACATCTGCATATTGGATAACTCCATGCCAGCCTATAGCGCTGGCATGGAAGTTGGGTCGGTTTGAGGATGGAGGATTGATTTATACACTCCGACAGGGGGTCATAGTTGTGTTTATTGACATCACTTATCGTAACCAAGTGAAGAAAAATCGTGCCGGTAATTCTAAAACATATTTCTAAACGTCTTTCAAAATTAATGTGAACTGCCCTCATTTCAGTTTCTGAAATATTATTTCTGAAAATTTCATTAATTCTTTGTGTCATATGTTCTGCTGTGGTTGGCCGATCAAATGGTGTTTTTCACTCTAATATTGTTAGTTAAACTGTTTGCATTACCGTCACTTTAAAATGTAGCTTCGTCTGGCCACAGAACACGTTGAACGACGTTTAAATTTTCTTCAATTCGTTGCATGGACAAAATTGAACCTTGTTCATAAAATCATTTGCTGATAATTCTTGTAGCAATAATATGTGGTATGAATGGAACTTGCTTTCTCTCAAAACGCGAGAGACAGTTGTTTGAGATATTCCTCTATCGCTTCTAATATTTCGAGTTGAAGAATGTGGGTTCTGAGATACCGCAGCTAGCACATCTGTAACAATTTCCTCTTGATCATCAGGGTGTCTCATTTACCTCTTCCAAAGTGCCGGCGATCTATATACCGTTCAGCCCATATTCTAACCTCATTCCATTCATTTCGCCGACATTCGCCATATGCTATAATCATATCGCACGCTACTTCATTAGTGCAGACATTTTCTTAAACATTCACGTTTTTATTAATTTATGAGACGGATATTATTGTAAGGTAAATGCAAAACTAGATACTCGTACACTTTTTGTTTTAATTTTAAATTTTAAAGTCAAAGAACAATTGAGTTTGTATGGCATTTCTCAAAAAACTCACCCAGTAAAATACCTTTCCTAAACTCATCCCCCTGGAAATTTAAAAGAAAAAATTGTCCGAGGTCCAGCTCATCCAAAAACATCGTAAGATTGGTTCTGGACATCCAACTTCTATCAAGCGCGCAACTAAATTTCCGAGTTTCACACATAGATGGTGCTAGGGACACATCTAGTTGTCATTTATGTCAGAAGTTGTGTTCCGTTCATAGCGTGGGTAGTTATTAACGATAACCAGTTGTAATACCAGTACGTATCGCAACGCAAAAATATTTTTTCTTAGAAAGAAAATGTCGAGTTTTGTGCCAAACAAACAGCATTTGCTTTGCTTTTCTGCTTCAACTTGAAAACAATTCAACTGATGTACGTCATGAGGTCAAGAAGCGCCAAGCTGCAAGCGTTATTGGATGAAAATGATACGAAAACTCGAGTTAACTGAGAAGCAGATGGAAAATCGAGGAGCCACTTGCGAGACTTTGCTTTCACCTGGCGAAGCATCAACATCGACGGCACGGCCAAATCGCTTCGGAATGAAGTCAATGCTCTGCGTTTGTGGTATCAGAAAGAAATTGTGTTCTATGACCTGCTTCGTGTTCAGGAATGACGTTTTCATAATGAACCTGTAGGGAAACCCAACGATGTTCTCGTCTAATGGGAACTCCAACATTGAGTTAACAATGGTAAACGGAGCCTTGCTGGGCTCGATAGTTGGGTGGTGTGTAAAAGAAAGATGGGCATCTAGTGACCATAAAGTCATTACGTTTGAATTGTCAAACGCGCCACAGAATAGTCCACTTGCAAGGTAGCAAAACTCCGAGATTTGCCATTAAGATAGCTGACTGAGGTCTATTTGCTAGACACTTGGTTGGCGCTTGGGACAGTGTGGAAGCACTTCTAAAAGTTAATTTGATAGATAAAATTGATGCTCGTGTGGAGCTGATCTCAACACAGTTAGCCAGTGTTTGCAACATATCAATTCCTAGGAAGAGATTAGCGAAGAAACAAAATAGTTGGTGGAACTCTAATCTAAGGAAACTTAGATGGTGTATGGACAAGCTTAGAAGAGTATACCAGGCGGAAAGGGACCAAAGAGCAAAAGAGTTGAAATTGACTCTCTTCAGAGGGGCAACAAATAAATACTTCCTCGAAGTATTTATAGCTAAGCAAAGTAGTTTCCAACAGTACGTCACGGAACATGGTAATAGAGACCCTTGGGGCCTTGTATAAAAATTTGCCGCGGGCAAAGCAAGACCTCTTGAAGTTTTGAATACCATTAGGAAGACAAATGGAGTCGTCACTGATTAGTGACATGACACACGCTTGGAGTTACTACTTCTAGGGCCATAATAGGGCCTAGCATAGTAAAATTATTAAACAGCTGCTTAAAATTTGGTTACTTCCCTAAAGTTTGGAAAACAGGTGAAATGGTTGTAATCAGGAAACCTGGCGATAGAGATCCACTTTCTTCAAAATCTTAATAGAATAGAAAGGTCGCCATTCGCGTTACACCACGAATTGAAGAGAGTGGTCTGTTCTCGGACAAACAATTCGGTTTCCAACGTAGCATGTCTACTGAAGATGCGATATCCGCCTAATCAACACTGTCAAAACCCAAAGTTCGAAATATATTATGGGTATATTCTAGAAATCAGCGGACCATTTGATAACGTTACGTGGCCTAGTGTCATCGCAAGTTTATCGGTCTACAATCTCCCTAGAAAAACTATGAATGTTTCTAGGAGTTACTTCAGAAACCGTTCCGCAGTAATCAGAGATATATATGGTTCTGTATCTAAACAAATTACAAAGGATGCCCTCAGGGCTCTTTCCTGGGTCTTCTAGTCTGGAATATCGCATTTAATACAAGCATGATTGATGACTTGGACGAACTTGCATTCGCGGATGACAAAGTCATTCTGGTGCATGGCAACTCAAGACTTGAACTTAGCAACTCTGTTATGGAACTCTCGGCCATAACAAAGATTTAGGCTCTTATTGTTTTAAATTATAGGTCAAAAATCCCGATAATAAATTTAAAATTTAAATTGAATTATACTTCACGAGTAGGGGTAATGAAATGTAACTAAAGAAGTCCTTAAGTGGTCTCGATTAGTTTAGCCCCATTTCGCCAAAAAAAAAAATTAAATATTTAGTTTTGGAAAGAGGACAGCGCGTACTTCACGAGATATTCACATTAAAATTTGGGTCTCCTGACATTGGTCTGAACGGTCACTAAATTTGTAACTTTCGATCTGCTCTAGTTTCTGACATAAAAAAGTCAGAAAATGCCCCTCCTTTCAGTAATAATTTTACTAGACGAGATTTTTCAATCTAGGCAGTCAAAGAATTACCAGCCCTATTGACCTTGGCCATGTCCCTAATTAATTATACATGCACAAAATTAATATTTGTGCAGCGCTTTTTAACAACGGTAATTTGTGAATTAATGTCTTAGAAGAGGTTATATCCCATTGCGATAGATGATTTATGATTTGTCGTTAAAATAAGAACACCAACATAAATCGCTTAGGTAAAGCCAATGAGAATTTGAACTATGTAGTTAGTATTCTACGAGATCCAATAATTACTTTCGACTTATTTAACGTCACCATTTTCAGTCCTAAGTTCAAGGGATAGCAATAGTAATTGCTGAAATGACGGTAAAATCTATAAAAAGGTTTAATAAGCAATGCTCGTGGTCTATAACACAAACGCATTTAATTAAATGATTGTAGGTGAAGACCAGGAAAATTCCTCAATGAAAATCGAGCGTTACGATTGGCGTAGTTTTAATCATTTTCCTATTTTTTTTTTCAAAAATAGCCCCAAAAGCACTCAACAATTAAAATTCTATTACTTGCTAAACAAAAAATGGTGAAACGTTAAATACTATACTTCTTTTAAAATGTGGTTAATGGGTTGCTCATTATTTACATCGAAATAAATCCGTGGAATCCAAATTACTCAACGTTACAATAAGACAAGATTAGCTTTCTTTCTTGATGCTTGATCTGGTTCGGTTCAGTTCATCTTTCATGAAACAACATGACGGCGCTTACTAAATTTCAAATCAAAATTTAGGATCCGGATCAATGGGTGTCATAAAACACGACCATTATGAAAATTGATGTAACTCGCTGTATGCGTTTAGGTATAAACGGAACAGATACAGCGACAAGATACGCCGACAAAATACTTTTGTCTGCCGGCGATGTTGGCTTGGTAAACACAACAAGCGCGTCAGCGTTGAAGCGACGAAACATGAAAAATCATAACAAACTAATAGCCTGAACAGACTTAAGATTAGTTAAACTAGTTTAGCAAAATTTGGTCAAGTACTCTAGGAAATAAAATTCAATTCAGTCCGGCACATTACGAAAAATTCAAAAATCTACTAGCAAATTCAAATTTTTCCATATGGTGTCAAAATTCAATCAAGATTTTGCTAAACCAGTTTAACTAATCCGCAGTCTGTCCAGGCTATAACCCTAAAATAATTCATTCATATTTTTATTGACTCTATTTAAATTTTTTTTTCCTAAAACAATGTGTACAACATTCAGATTTGGTTGAAATTCATTTAAAAACAGTTCTAAAAAAATTGATACCAACATAATACTATTAAACTAGTTGGTAGTACTGCAGCGCCGTCTGCATGTCGTCTTCATCAGTATCCCTGGTTCTGTTTATGCCTTATATCTGCTATGTAGTAACCTTAAAATTTTTATTTCGATGTGCTGCGGAGTAGCCAATATCATCCCTGGTTTACAGGACAAAAAAATTTATAAAATTCAATAGATTGTCGATAGGTGGCTTAAAAAAATAAAAACGTCATGTCAAAAAAGGCGCGCATGTATTTTAACTTACGTTTCCGCCTGCGTATCCTGCGCGTCGGTTTCCAAACCAAAAAATTCGGTCGTCTCATCAAACAGCAGTGATCAATCGAAAATATTGAAAATACTTTGAACTTTCATACAAAGTATAATCACAATGCCTTAGCGAACTATTATCTTTCGGTACGCAATTGTGATTTGTGAACCCCAAGCGAAACGTAATAATTCGCTAAAGCATTGTGATTATACTTAGTATGTAAGTTCAAAGTATTTTCATTATTTTTGTAGCTTCGCAGTGATGCCACAGTAGTACAATTGTAGTAGATCTAGTCGTAATGCATTGCTAATTGGGTTTTCCATTTCTATCTCACCTTACACATACTTTGTTTATCGGGTGATGATTTTTTGTGTGTAATGTCAACCTGTCAAATTAATCTCTAATATGATTTGCACTCATTGCTGTATGCTTTAGAATTAACACTGCGATTATATAAATTAATTTGTATTTTATATAAATATTTTATAAATAAAATAATTTTTACATCTGTTTAAATGCGATTGTGATAATGAAACGGTATTTTCAACCAATAGATAGAAATCGATGAGTGAGCGAGCACAAAATTTACTGTGCTCTTTAAGATTTTTTTGAAATTTGTGTCTAACCGATTTGTGTATATTGTGCTGTTCAATTATATATTGAAATACGGAACCATCAATCTCTGTTCCTGCGATTACTAATTCAACGAATTGCGAACAAGATGCAAATGATGTAACTAATGATTCAAGCGTAGAACAGCCAGAAAAGAAAAAATATACGCAGAAGTTTAAAGATGAATGGCAAATTAAGTATTTAGCGCACATCACCAGACATGGTAAGTTCTCCAGGCTTTATAAAGAAAAACTTAATCTTTGAAATGATGTCCAAAAATTGGATGTTGAGTTTATGGCTCAAAAAGTGTTGCAAAAGTATCAAGTCGAAATGAGCGTTATTTACGTCATACAGCATGAATTACCGTTCACCATAATGAATTCATTGCCTAAATTAATTCAAACCATATCGCCCACTTCCGCACCGGCACAACAAATGAAATACTGCCGTACTAAAGCAACAGCTTATGTCAATACCATCATTGGCCCATACGCTGCCGAAAAGATATGCAAAACTTTACGTAATCGTCATTTTTCTATTATAATCGATGAAACGGCCGATGTATCAACCAACAAACAATTAGTTGTAATCGTGCGGTATTTTGATGAAGCATCCGCTAAAATTGTCGATAGTTTTTTTGGCTTACTGAAACTGGAGGATTCCACAGCTTCGGAAATGGTCGCAGCGTTAAAAAATCATTTCGATAGCTACAACATTAATATGAAAAATATTATTGGGCTAGCTACTGAAAATGCATCGGTCATGGCAGGAAACACGGGTGGTGTGAAAGCTAAACTTAATGAACTAAATCGTGACTTATTCTTTTTGGGCTGTACTTGCCATTCATTAGCATTGTGCGTTGACGGTGCTTTGAAATGTTTACCGGAATCAATTGAGACGAATATTAAACATATATACAGTGCTGGAAAAAAAAAATTGGGCAAACATATTTTATTGCAAATTGGAGTCTTTTTTTGCTAAAATTACAAAACTTTTAAAAGCAATTGGCGTATTGTTTCATTTTAAATACATGTATGACGTAATTTTCCGAAAAAAAATTACCTGCAATTTAGGGGAAAAACCCAGAAAAATGCCAAAATATTCAAAATACGTTGATTGGAGTTAAAGTAATGGAATAATTTAAGCACTTATATTTTATTTTTTTGGTTGTGTTTTATTGATTTATAGAAGTTCAATCTTTAATATTAATATTTTGTTGGACCGCCTCTTGCTTTTATTACAGCGATACACCTCCGATTCATTGAATTTGATAAGTTTTTCAAAGTCGTAGGAGGTAAGGATTCCAAAATCGTCATGAATAAACTTTTTAAAGCTTGAATCGATTCTGGGCGCTTTCTTGCTACTTCTAGCTTCATTATAGGCCAAATATTTTCAAATGGATTTAAGTCTGGACTATACGGGGGCCAGCTCAACACATCGATACTTCTTTCTTCGAAGTACTTTTTTATCTTTAAATGAAAGGATAAAAAAAAACAAGTTTTTAACAAATTTTTTATGTTTATCTGAAAGGCAATTTTTCTATCTACAATTCAAAATTAATAACTCACAACTTTGGCGGTATGGCACGGAGCGTTGTCCTGTTCAAAAATAAATTTGCAAGTCTAGAAAAAAAACATTAACACAGAAGGCTCAAATTCGTTGTGTAGGACCTGCAGATAAACAACTGCTGTAATGCTGGAACTAAGGAAGCACAATCGACTGGTTTAATTTCCAGAAAAGCATCCCCAGACCACAATTCCTTAATTCTTCGGTGGAAGTCTTAGAAGACATTCGTTGCTAAGCCTCTCGCCCAGTTTTCTTCTTACGAGAATTCTTCCATTTCCAACATGCAGCTTGAATTTTGATTCATCGGAGAAAATCACATCATTCCACATCTCTGGAGTCCAAGAAACATGCTCCTGGGCCCATAGCAAACGTTTTTTTTCACTTGTAATGTGAACTCAATCTTTTGGACTGGTTTAAGTGCTCTCAAACCAGCTTTAACAAGTCTTTTTCTCGCTAAGCTGGCTGAAATTTGTTTTCCCGTTGCTCGCTCAACCTCCCGTCTTATGTCCGATGTAGTTTTAAAACGGTTCCGACGACATTGTAATATTATGAAACGATCTTCCACTGGCGTTGTCTTTATGGGCCTTGTGTACTCCACATCTCTCGCTTTTTTTAATATTCCATGCGACATCACTATTAGGAATGTTTAATCTTTCTGCTATTTCACGCATGGTTAAATTTTCGCGCGCCAAAATCAAAATATGACTTTTACACTGCTCACTAACTTTTCCCTTTTTTTCCCCTAAATTGCAGGTAAATTTTTTTTCTCAAAAAATTACGTCATACATGTATTTAAAATGAAACAATAAGCCAATTGCTTTCAAAAGTTTTGTAATTTTAGCAAAAAAAGACTACAATTTGCAATAAAATATGTTTGCCCAATTTTTTTTCCCAGCACTGTACAACCACTTTTCGCACAGTCCGAAACGATTGAAGGACTTTTCGAAATTTCGAAATGATTTTAATTTGCAAAATCATAAAATTTTACGATTTTGTAAGACACAGTGGTTGAGCTTCGAAGCAGTGGTTACCAGAAATTTAGAACAATGGGAAGCTGTTAAGCATTATTTAAAACCATTCGTTGAAATATTTTCTTTTCTATGTTGGTATGACTGTCAGTGACATCTGTGCCAAATCTCATATCAAAATAATCATTAGTGTTTAGTAGACGCTTGTCTTTCTGAAGTAGAAAAAGTGCATTCGGCGATTTTTACAATGAGTAAAATTATTCAACAAAGAAATTCCATTAAATTTTGTGTGCGGAATCAATTTTGTGGTGCCGAAACGTTCAGAATGTTGCAAAAGGACTTCGGTGATAATTGTACGTCGCGAGCAAGTGCTTTTGATTGGTACAAATTGTTCAAAGAGGGTCGAGAACGTGTTGACGACGAACCACGTGTAGGACGGCCATCAACATCAACTGATGATCAACACGTTAATAAAATCAAGGAATTAGTGCTCGAGAATCGACGATTAACAGTCAGCGACCTTACAGGCATCGTTGAAATATCGGAAGGATATTGGATAGGCCTAACAAAAGTGAAAACACGATTGGTTCCAAAATCTCTCAATTTTTTGGAAAAACAGCGTCGCGTTGACGTCTGTGAAACAATGCCTTCCGATGTCATGAAACGTATTATAACTGGCGATGAGTCTTGGATCTATGCTTACGACCCGGAAACAGACGATCAATCGGCCGAATATCGTGCCAAAGGTGAGCCGAAGCCGAAAAAACCACGTCAAAGCAAGTCAAAAATCAAGGTGATGTTGACAGTTTTCTTCGATTATCGAGGTGTGGTCTACTCCGAATTCCTTCTGACCGGCCAAACTGTCAACAAGGAATTCTATTTGAGTGTTATGCGTCGTTTGCGCGAAGTTATTCGTAAAAAGAGGCCGGAATTATGGGTCGACAAGTCTTGGTTTTTGCACCACGATAATGCACCTTATAATACTTCATTGGTTTTACGTGATTTTTTCGCCAAAAATTCCATCCATATCGTTCCGCAACCACCGTCGCCTGATTTAGCTCCGTGTGACTTTTGGCTGTTCAGCAAACTCAAACGACCGCTAGGCTATTCCGAGGCTATTCCGGAAATTGACTTTAACAACTGTTTCGAGGATTGGAAAAAACGTTGGCACAAGTGTATTGAGACCGGGGGGGATTACTTTGAGGGGGATGAAATAGATTTTTGAGAAATAAATAAAGAATTTTAAAATTATGACGAAAGTTTTACTATTTTTTGCCCCCAGTATTATATTCTAAAGCTGGTTAACAATCTTAATAAAAGTTTCCAATCAGAAAGCACACAAATTCACAATTTAAGTACTGCAATTAAAAACGTTCATACAGAAATTTTGAAAAATTTTATTATTCCAGATAAAATTGATGAAATAGTTGATCTTGACATTTTAATGATGAACATCCTTTAACGTCGATGTACTTTTCATTAACTTTCCAAGAGCTTGAGGAAACTTTTATTGAGGAAGAAAATTTTAAAATTTTCACCGTTAAAAAATCTTAGATATTAAAATTCTGCAATGTCGATTAAATTGTATCCGACCGTATGCCTTCTATTCGTCCATTAGTGAATAATTTTCCTTTCCTTACAGAAAAGGTAAAAATTGAAGTTTTAAACGATCAATGGTGTGCATTAATCGGAAATAAAGAAATTTTTTCGAAAATTGATTTATCAGCTGATGCCGTTCAAAACAGGATAAGAATAAGAAACCTTAAAAATAATTTAGCATTTATACCGAATTAGCAGATTATATTCTACTACTGCTTTCATTGCTTCTTAGTAGTGCCTCCGCAGAAAGAGCTTTCTCCTATTTAAATCGAATTACGAATAGACTTGGAAATGAGACATTATGTTTTCGACAACGTTACTGAACGATGTTTGTCATACGGAAATTTATGTTCCTGAAAATAATTTATGTAAATTTGCTTCAAAATACAAATTTGCGCAAGCAAGTTTTGAACTGATTTAAAATAAAATTTGGCTATTATTAGTTTTAGTATCCTGTTTACGAGATGTGATTGAATTTATGAATTTAAAAATTTCATATAATATTTTTTGTAATATTTAGTTTTAAGTTTTAACTTAATTTCAGTACCTGAAATAAACGAAACCCTACTAATTAAATGTGGCCTTATTTTTATTTTTTAACATGCTGCTACTATTGGTAACAATAATGTAGTGATCTGCTACATATTTTAAAAAAATGTAGCGGATTTCCTACAAGTTTCATGCCGAAAGGTGGCGTCGCTGGACTAGCTTGGTAAACTCATCTCGATGCAAAAGCAGTATCTGGCTATTATCCAGAGTAACGCAAAATTTAATAAAAATGCGAGTATAGAAAACAATCGCATTATTATTGTTGTAATGTGATAACCCTAGAAGCTTTGAAGCTCCATACTGAAATACCTGAACACTTATAGATCTGATATTTCTGGCTGAGAACTGTGTGTTAAAATATCAGTACACCTGCAAAAAGTTCTATCATTTGCAGTTCTTTAGTTGAAATCGGGCACAGACGGGCGGGAATTCTGTACATTGTAAGTGTAATTCGTTTTCAGAACGCCTTTGTCTTTAAATTTTTGGATGTAGACTGATTATTATACGATGATTTCTTTTTCGATTCTAGAAATTTAGGAGCTTCATACAAATAAAATAATATCATTGCGGAATATATTCTGACCTTACAATTCCATGCCAAAAAAATCACAAAAATTGCACTCCGAAATATATACAAAAAAAAATATGTGTGTACATAAAAGTCCACAGTGATTTTTTATTATTTTTTTTTTTTGTTAAACTCGTGTACCTTGACATCGATAAAAGCTTTACAATATTTTATTTTTCTATTAAATAATTATACGCGTATTTTATTTTTGTTGCTTTTCTGCTTAAACCAAAAATAACAAAAATATCATTCCGCATGCAAAAAAAGCTGTATAGGTACTCGTATGTACGTACGTACATAAAAAAAAATTGTCGAAAAAATTACAATATTTAAAAACTATTATTATTGTTATATGTTTTATATTATAATATTCCCTGAGGGCAAAATTTCGAAAGAGGTACAAAGTGTGTGCGCAATACTTGGCTTTTCTTGTGATTGACTCTATTTATACATAAAAACATATTTTTATATTTAATATTAAAATATTAATTTGCACAAATAAATCAATTTGTTGCATAAAAACAAATATTTTTAACATTAGTGTGCCGCAACAGCGGCAGCAGCATTCATTGCGGTTAAAATAATCTTTTGGACTACACAATGATTTACTTAAGGAGACAGAATGTCTGTAAAGCATATGCACAATTTTGAAATTATTTAGAATGCACGTCTAATACTAATATAATTAATTTATCGTTTGCAATATTATTAAAGTTGTATGCACGAGTACCGAGAAAATAAATCGTAATATTTATAAGTGTTTACCGCTTCAATGAGTTTTGTGTCTGCGCGCGAATTATAAAATCTACTTCAATGTTTTTTGAACATGATCTTATTTATATTTTATTTACAGACTGATTTTTATTGCAATCAACAAAAAATCATGATTTACGAGTAATAAATATTTTTGTGTTGCAATTTCCGTATTTTCCATCGATCGCGTGAATCATTATAGAATTTCAAAGTAAACAATTACTTAGAATATTAAATACAGGGTGTTCCAGTTTAGAATGCTAATAAGCTAAAGAATCATCACGATGGAATTAATATTACTGCTAGTATAGTTAACCGATATCAGTGCCCCTTGTACATTTAGCCGTCTACAATTTAAAAAATGTGACGTTTCTACAGTACTAGTAATGGCGGCAGTGATAAAATGGTTTGAATGCCTGATTTGTCAGATTCGTTCTTATTTTAAGTATTTCTCCAGTTCAGGTTCAGTCCGATAGTCCAAAGCGTTTAAATAAAATATTTCAATACTCGGTTAAACGCCCATTTTGTCGAATATTAAACAACTTCTCGATTGGGACACAGTTTAATGGGAATTTAATCCAAATAAAATGTCAATCTTATCCATTTTCAGTCAATTAAAAGGCTTAGAGTAGCTTCAGTCGTTTTGGTGTACGCATCCCGTGTCGAAACCATCGCTTGATGATGTATGTGAAGTTGGCCCAAATGTCAGCCCAAAAAACGAGCTGGCTACACGAAAACTATAATTTCTGTTACGTATGAACTGTCATCCCCAAAAAAACGTATATCACGACATTTTAATTATGTCAGCCCAAAAAACAAAAAAAAACTCATTATAGATTTTTGAAGTTAGCCCAAATTTTTTTTATCTTGACAGTAACAATTGTCTTGACGGTTTTGTCGAACACACTCAGCTCAAAATTCAAATTTTCATAGTTAAAGAAACCATTGTAACCCTATATAATAAATGTAAAACAACCAAGAAGCAATTCTTATTATTTTCAATTGGTTCATTCAGTTTTAAACACGCACATACATCAAAACTACCGATAAACCGAGCTTACTACTTTTGTTTGCTATCTCTCGAAATATGTAAACTTTTATTAAGAAACTCGAAGTTTTCACGATTTAACATAACCAATACTAACTTAACAAAGGATTCAATAGTAAACAAAAACATTTTTTGCTACGAAAAAACTAGGACATATGTCGGAATTTGATGATAAACGACTCATATACAAATCCGATTAGTTCATCCGTTCATTAAGAGTTTTTATTTTAATATACATACCATACTATATATCCTCATACCGCGAATGGCCTATATTCAGTCGCTTTACGAACAACCATAATAGTTAGTGGAAGTTGAGATTTTCGTTGTAGGTCATCGGTCTCTCACTATGGTTTTTGGACATATCTGATTCTAGCCTTTACGAGTAAGAACTTTCAGGAGGTTGTGATGGGGCTCTCATACCGCGAATGCCCTATAATCAGCCGCTTTACGAACAACCATAATAGTTAGTGGAAGTTGAGATTTTCAGTGTAGGTCATCGGTCTCTCACTATGGTTTTTGGACATATCTGATTCTAGCCTTTACGAGTAAGAACTTTCAGGAGGTTGTGATGGGGCTCTCATACCGCGAATGCCCTATATTCAGTCGCTTTACGAACAACCATAATAGTCAGTGGAAGTTGAGATTTTCGTTGTTGGTCATCGGTCTCCCTATGATTTTCGGGTAGATCTGGTTCTAGCCTTTACGAGTACGAAATTTCAGGAGGTTGTTATGGGACTCTCATACCGCGAATGGCCTATAATCAGCCGCTTTACGAACAACCATAATAGTTAGTGGAAGTTGAGATTTTCAGTGTAGGTCATCGGTCTCTCACTATGGTTTTTGGACATATCTGATTCTAGCCTTTACGAGTAAGAACTTTCAGGAGGTTGTGATGGGGCTCTCATACCGCGAATGCCCTATATTCAGTCGCTTTACGAACAACCATAATAGTCAGTGGAAGTTGAGATTTTCGTTGTTGGTCATCGGTCTCCCTATGATTTTCGGGTAGATCTGGTTCTAGCCTTTACGAGTACGAAATTTCAGGAGGTTGTTATGGGACTCTCATACCGCGAATGGCCTATAATCAGCCGCTTTACGAACAACCATAATAGTTAGTGGAAGTTGAGATTTTCAGTGTAGGTCATCGGTCTCTCACTATGGTTTTTGGACATATCTGATTCTAGCCTTTACGAGTAAGAACTTTCAGGAGGTTGTGATGGGGCTCTCATACCGCGAATGCCCTATATTCAGTCGCTTTACGAACAACCATAATAGTCAGTGGAAGTTGAGATTTTCGTTGTTGGTCATCGGTCTCCCTATGATTTTCGGGTAGATCTGGTTCTAGCCTTTACGAGTACGAAATTTCAGGAGGTTGTTATGGGTCTCTCATACCGCGAATGGCCTATATTCAGCCGCTTTACGAACAACCATAATAGTTAGTGGAAGTTGAGATTTTCAGTGTAGGTCATCGGTCTCTCACTATGATTTTCGGGTAGATCTGGTTCTAGCCTTTACGAGTACGAAATTTCAGGAGGTTGTTATGGGACTCTCATACCGCGAATGGCCTATATTCAGCCGCTTTACGAACAACCATAATAGTCAGTGGAAGTTGAGATTTTCGGTGTTGGTCATCGGTCTCACTATGGTTTTTGGACATATCTGGTTCTAGCCTTTACGAGTAAGAAGTTGCAGGAATGTTTTGATGGGGTCCTCAGACTGAGAATGACATATATTCAGCCGCTTTACGAACAACCATAATAGTCAGTGAAAGTTGAGATTTTCGGTGTTGGTCATCGGTCTCCCTATGATTTTCGGGTAGATCTGGTTCTAGCCTTTACGAGTACGAAATTTCAGGAGGTTGTTATGGGTCTCTCATACCGCGAATGGCCTATATTCAGCCGCTTTACGAACAACCATAATAGTTAGTGGAAGTTGAGATTTTCGTTGTAGGTCATCGGTCTCTCACTATGGTTTTTGGACATATCTGATTCTAGCCTTTACGAGTAAGAACTTTCAGAAGGTTGTGATGGGGCTCTCATACCGCGAATGCCCTATATTCAGTCGCTTTACGAACAACCATAATAGTCAGTGGAAGTTGAGATTTTCGTTGTTGGTCATCGGTCTCCCTATGATTTTCGGGTAGATCTGGTTCTAGCCTTTACGAGTAAGAACTTTCAGGAGGTTGTTATGGGGCTCTTATACCGCGAATGCCCTATAATCAGCCGCTTTACGAACAACCATAATAGTTAGTGGAAGTTGAGATTTTCAGTGTAGGTCATCGGTCTCTCACTATGGTTTTTGGACATATCTGATTCTAGCCTTTACGAGTAAGAACTTTCAGGAGGTTGTGATGGGGCTCTCATACCGCGAATGCCCTATATTCAGTCGCTTTACGAACAACCATAATAGTCAGTGGAAGTTGAGATTTTCGTTGTTGGTCATCGGTCTCCCTATGATTTTCGGGTAGATCTGGTTCTAGCCTTTACGAGTACGAAATTTCAGGAGGTTGTTATGGGACTCTCATACCGCGAATGGCCTATAATCAGCCGCTTTACGAACAACCATAATAGTTAGTGGAAGTTGAAATTTTCAGTGTAGGTCATCGGTCTCTCACTATGGTTTTTGGACATATCTGATTCTAGCCTTTACGAGTAAGAACTTTCAGGAGGTTGTGATGGGGCTCTCATACCGCGAATGCCCTATATTCAGTCGCTTTACGAACAACCATAATAGTCAGTGGAAGTTGAGATTTTCGTTGTTGGTCATCGGTCTCCCTATGATTTTCGGGTAGATCTGGTTCTAGCCTTTACGAGTACGAAATTTCAGGAGGTTGTTATGGGTCTCTCATACCGCGAATGGCCTATATTCAGCCGCTTTACGAACAACCATAATAGTCAGTGGAAGTTGAGATTTTCGGTGTTGGTCATCGGTCTCACTATGGTTTTTGGACATATCTGGTTCTAGCCTTTACGAGTAAGAAGTTGCAGGAATGTTTTGATGGGGTCCTCAGACTGAGAATGACATATATTCAGCCGCTTTACGAACAACCATAATAGTCAGTGAAAGTTGAGATTTTCGGTGTTGGTCATCGGTCTCCCTATGATTTTCGGGTAGATCTGGTTCTAGCCTTTACGAGTACGAAATTTCAGGAGGTTGTTATGGGTCTCTCATACCGCGAATGGCCTATATTCAGCCGCTTTACGAACAACCATAATAGTTAGTGGAAGTTGAGATTTTCGTTGTAGGTCATCGGTCTCTCACTATGGTTTTTGGACATATCTGATTCTAGCCTTTACGAGTAAGAACTTTCAGAAGGTTGTGATGGGGCTCTCATACCGCGAATGCCCTATATTCAGTCGCTTTACGAGCAACCATAATAGTCAGTGGAAGTTGAGATTTTCGTTGTTGGTCATCGGTCTCCCTATGATTTTCGGGTAGATCTGGTTCTAGCCTTTACGAGTACGAAATTTCAGGAGGTTGTTATGGGGCTCTCATACCGCGAATGGCCTATATTCAGCCGCTTTACGAACAACCATAATAGTTAGTGGAAGTTGAGATTTTCAGTGTAGGTCATCGGTCTCTCACTATGGTTTTTGGACATATCTGATTCTAGCCTTTACGAGTAAGAACTTTCAGGAGGTTGTGATGGGGCTCTCATACCGCGAATGCCCTATATTCAGTCGCTTTACGAACAACCATAATAGTCAGTGGAAGTTGAGATTTTCGTTGTTGGTCATCGGTCTCCCTATGATTTTCGGGTAGATCTGGTTCTAGCCTTCACGAGTACGAAATTTCAGGAGGTTGTTATGGGGCTCTCATACCGCGAATGGCCTATATTCAGCCGCTTTACGAACAACCATAATAGTCAGTGGAAGTTGAGATTTTCGGTGTTGGTCATCGGTCTCACTATGGTTTTTGGACATATCTGGTTCTAGCCTTTACGAGTAAGAAGTTGCAGGAATGTTTTGATGGGGTCCTCAGACCGAGAATGACATATATTCAGCCGCGTTACGAACAACCATAATATTTAGTAAAAGTTGAGATTTTCGGTGTTGGTCATCGGTCTCACTATGGTCTCTGGACAGATCTGGTTCTAGCCTTTACGAGTAAGAAATTTCAGGAGGTTGTGATGGGGCTCTCATACCGCGAATGCCCTATATTCAGTCGCTTTACGAACAACCATAATAGTCAGTGGAAGTTGAGATTTTCGGTGTTGGTCATCGGTCTCCCTATGATTTTCGGGTAGATCTGGTTCTAGCCCTTACGAGCACGAAATTTCAGGAGGTTGTTATGGGGCTCTCATACCGCGAATGGCCCATATTCAGCCGCTTTACGAACAACCATAATAGTTAGTGGAAGTTAAGATTTTCAGTGTGGGTCATCGGTCTCACTATGGTTTTTGGACATATATGGTTCTAGCCTTTACGAGTAAGAAGTTGCAGGAATGTTTTGATGGGGTCCTCAGACCGAGAATGACATATTCTCTATCATCAGGTCATCGGTCTCACTATGATTTTCAGATAGATCTGGTTCTAGCCTTTACGAGTAAGAAATTTCAGGAGGTTGTGATGGGGCTCTCGTACCGAGAATGGCCTATATTCAGCCGCTTTACGAACAACCATAAAAATCAGTGGAAGTTGAGATTTTCGGTGTGGGTCATCGGTCTCACTATGGTTTTTGGACATATCTGGTTCTAACCTTTACGAGTAAGAAGTTGCAGGAATGTTTTGATGGGGTCCTCAGACCGAGAATGACATATATTCAGCCGCTTTATGAACAACCATAATAGTCAGTGGAAGTTGAGATTTTCGGTGTTGGTCATCGGTCTGATTCTAGGCTTTACGAGTAAGAACTGCAGGAGGTTGTGATGGGGCTCTCATACCGCGAATGGCCTACATTCAGTCGCTTTACGAACAACCATAATAGTCAGTGGAAGTTGAGATTTTCAGTGTTGGTCATCGGTCTCACTATGATTTTCAGATAAATCTGGTTCTAGCCTTTACGACTAAGAAATTTCAGGAAGGTGTGATGGGGCTCTCATACCGTGAATTGGTAACAACTGGGATGTGAACGCGAATGAACTTCACACGATTACCAAAAGCATATGAAGTAAACGTGAAGTTGAGATTTTGGGTTGTATTCCCCCGAAGGTGAAGGGAATCTACGCGTTGATATACGAATGAACTTTCGTGATCGGAGTACAGGCAGTCACTCAGCGGAACAGAAAATTCGATTTGCTGGTTTTATTCTACCACATCGAGATAAATTAGTGTTTGTCTTAAAATTGAGACAACTAATTGTTTTCGTAAGGGACGAATTACTTACTATATGGCCCTTCGTAGGGTAGTTGTAAACTTGTACGAATCTTATCTACTCGTACTAAAAACGTTTTGTTGTCTACAAGTTTTGCTTTGATTGTCGATTTGTCATGAGGATAAGATTTTGCATGGTGGTGCGAAGTTGTTCGATGAGTGTATCGGTGGTAGGCTCAGATCACTTAGGATTTTTTCGTTAACTCTACGAAAAACTTGGACTCGAATTGTATTCTTTGATAAGTCGTTATGTTGAGTGGAACACCGAATCGTGTTATGTAATTGTTGAGGAACGTTGTCGCAATGATCTGTGTTGACATATCGGTCATGCAATTATCTTCGAGCCATCGTGAAAATCGATCAACACAGATTAAAAGATGAGTAATTATGTGGTTATAATCGTGTCGAAATCGAAGCTTGTTTTGCCAGGTGTTATATCGATATCGGTGAGCACATTTTCTTTACCGCTCACATGCTGGAATCTGTGGTAAATGGATTAAAATTGCGAACAACGAATATCGGATTAGTATGAACCACGAAATAAAGCAACTTCTCGGAGGTAGCGATATCATCGGATTCATCAAATCCCATCGAGTTAGATGGCTCGGCCACGTTGCAAGATCTGCACAACAACGAATGATCAAAAAAGTTTTCCATCAACAACTAGCCGATGTGCGTCGTAGAGGAAGACCCCGAATGCGCTGGCGTGACAAAGTCGAACAACATCCACGCATATTAGGATGTTGAAACTGGAGGATAAGAGTGATGGATCAAGACGGATGGAGGATCATAGTACAGGCGGTATAATCCCTTTATGAGATGTGAAGGCTAGAGAGAGAGAGGGTCTAGTCAGTGGCTTATAGCCGGTGTAAATGGTGAAGTCCCGACCTTCCACAAATGTTTAATCGGTAAATAAGTTGCGAGTAATTCTCGATCAAATGCAGATAATTTTTCTTTGTTCAGCTAGTGTGCTAACATTGTTATATCACTAATTCACGTTTAAGTTTAGTGAACGCGTTTTGGCATTCTTTGGGCCAAAAGAAGTTCTTGGCTTCTTCAGTAGAGCGCCCAAATGGGAGTGAATTGGCCCAAACGTTTCAGCAAGCTTCAGAATAAATCGATGATAATAGTTTACCATTCTGATAAGTTGCTGAATGCGTTTGATTGTTGTGGGAGAGCATTAATCCCTTAATAACATCAATTCGTAACGGAGGATATAGAATACTCGTACTATTACATGTTACATTGTGGCTGAGAAAAACTAGAGATTTACCACCGAAAACACGTTTATGTGAACATTGAATTTAGCTAGCCGTTGGAAACGGGTTTCCAAATATCGTTTTTGATGTCCTTGCGTTTGCGATGCCACATGAACGTCGTCAATATATACGAAAACGAAGTCTAAATCGCGGACGACCTCTTTCATATATCTCTGAAACGTTTGCATGGCATTACGTAATCAAAATAGCATTCGGTTGAATTTGAAGAGGCCAAATGGTGTTATGATTGACGTTTTGTGAACGTCTTCAGGAGCGGCGAGAATTAAATGATAAGCTCTGACAAGGTCAATTTTGGAGAAAATGGTACAACCATGCAAGTGTCGTAATCTGGTATCGTAACCGTATTTAGTCGCTGATGGATACCAGACGGTCAGCAAATCCTTAATTCCCCCATGTATTGAAATGCTGTGGATGCAGAGTTATAGCGCACGAGGCCGCCGAAGTCAGGTAGATGACTTGTCGTGACGATGAGCCACGGAATGGCCTACTGGTAACTTTAGTTTAGCTCTGCTGTTAGTAAACTTCTTTAGCAGAGAGCCGTAGCCGTTGTTGATCGCGTAATGTATCGGTGCAGGCGCATTAATCATTACCGTATCGGCGCGTCTTCTAAGATCAATAAGTAAGCCTTAGAAAATCGGCACCAATGATCGAACGATTCACATCTGATGTATCGAAAGCGTGTGTGAAAGGGCATTTAAGTCCGAGATCTACGTGTATCAATAGATTTTTCCTGCAGGTATTTTGCTATCGAACCATTGACGGCTGATAAAGCTAGATGGCATGATTTTTGATTTGATTGTCACAACTGGGATATGCACGTGAATGAACTTCACGCGATTATAATCGAACGCATATGACGTAAATGTAATGTTGTGATTTTGGATTTTACTCACTAGAGAAAGAGGAGGCTCTTTTCAATACACCATGATGAGCGATAAACCCGGACTGCTGAAGCTGAACCAGAGGTTCGTCGATAAACAACCTTCCCGAGAACAACCTTTCACAATTTTTGACAGAAATAGAGAAGTTATCCAGCCCCGTAATTTAATCATATATTCGATCTAGTTCAAAATATTTTTGTCAATGACGAAATTCTTACAGCGTCTGTGATCATAGCAAGCAAAGTGCTGTCGAAATGCAATGTCTGTCTGTAAACGAATCCATGAAAAAATTTTTGTTGTTAACTGATTTTTCAATCCTAGTAACGAGCTCATGTAGTGTCGTGTGGCAGGAATTTTCCACTCTGTAAGTATGCTGCGTGAGACTGAGTGACGTTATATGCAGAAAGTGGTCCCTAATATTCTCTATCACGATCTCTGAGCACATCTTAAAGTTTCATTGTAGACCTTTTGTGCCTTTAGGAAATTATCCCATTCAGCCTGGAGGTGCGTTTTTCTTTCAAGCTCTTAAATCTCCCAAAAATATGGGAGATCCTTGACCTTTTAGGATCAAACCACCAAAATAGTTTGTTCTGGATCGGGATTTTGTGTTGGGCTAAGAACTCAACCTGGAAAAAAACATTTGTTACGAAATTCAGATAGTTAACTGGGATTTACAACAAGACCTCGGACTTAAAATAAGGACAACGATTTACCATTTGAAATATGGAATGTATCAGCCTAAACCGCCCGAAGAACCTACACCAACCAGAACCTATACCAGTTCAGGCAGTATAAGGTCGATAAATGCATTACAAGAAAATAGGTTAGTCGGCAACAACATCGTCGATTAAAGTCGCCACATATTTACTCTCTGTCAAAACAATAACTTTGATAGGCACGAGTTCGGAGTTAATTTTATTGATCAGTAATAATTTGCGACAATTCGTAACAGGCTTTAGATCCATAAACCACCGGATCAACACACAAATCGGCAATGCAGACAGTATTCGTGATATCATCGGCCCAGACAGCCTCACCTCGCATCAAACAGCAACTGGATGCGCACCATTGACCTAGCTCTCCTATATAACCTGGTTGTAGCCAGTACGTAATTCCCACGTAAGCGAATCCACAACGGCACGAGGAAATCAAAACCATTTTTCTAGTATCTGATCATTTTCTGGTAGTTGCGCAATATGCCGTTCGACTATTCACCACGTCTATTAACCGACTCTAACGAATCTTACGTTGGAGTATCGAAGCATTAAACAATCAAATTATCCGGACCAACTTCGAAGCTAGGTATATCAGATTTCCTGGACAGCCAACCACTACTCCATTATGTGGAAGAACAATGAACTGTAATAAAATTGGCGATAACAATTGCTTCAATGATCTATCTAGGAAAAACTACATCAAAACTTAGAAACAAGTGGCTGGATGACAATTGTCTAGCTTCAATTTAAGAAAAGGATCGCGCACGAAAACAAAACCTATCAATCAACAAGGCAATCACACAACTACTAGATGGTCGCGAGGAAACACTCAAACCGACTGTGAGAAGGACGAAACGTGAATGAATGAAACAGAAACAACAAGTGCTTAAAATCGAAGCTGTCAGTTTAAGAGATAGATACCATTTTATAAAAGAAATCGATTCCGGCTTCCATCCATATGGTAGCACAATTCGCAGAGAAAGACGTTATTCTCCAGCTAACAGCCAACATCTTTAATAAATTGCTCAAGACGGCGAAGTTTACCTCTTATACCGCATGTTTGAGCAGGCTTCATCGATTTGGTTCGTAGGGAGAATTCTAGACGAGTGAAAAATAATTTGTCAGCTACACATAAAAAGAGAGAAGTGCTGAATTGTAACCACTATAGCGGAACAGCTTTGCTCAATCCAGTCAGTTGGTGACAGGTTATCAAATTACAGCGAGTGCATTTTGGGCGGCTACCAATGCGGTTTTCGTCCAGGCAGGTCAACAACCAATCAAACTTTTTCTTTGAGGCCTGTGTTAGAAAAGTGCTACGAAAAGGAACACATTATGGGGTGTCTTGTTGCATTTTGATTTTTCTCCAAAATTGACAATCATGTGCAAAATATTAATGGATGGCTCTACAAGCAAGGTGATAGTCGAAGGCACCCTTTCGGAGGCCCACGAAATAACATCAGATGTGCGGCAATGGGAACCAACTACCCAAATTATATTCAAACATTCATTTGAATATGTCATTCGCCAGCTTAACCCAGCGCAGTGCAGTTGTTTATCATCCTGAGTCGTAAAATCATGTCTCTCAAAGAAGTTCTGCGGCCTCCATAAAAACAAAGCAAAAACCAAATAGAAGGAAATCGCGAAAAGGCCAACATGTGGAGAATTTTTAACAGGCGCCACACAATATGAAAAGGAGAATTTAAATACCTGAAATGATATAACCTCACATTAACATTTTCAAGTTTCGCAATATATCGTACGATATAAAACGAGAGCCAAAAATTTGTCGTTTTTGAGGGCAAATTAGTAAGTGGTAACAAATTGGTAGTTAGACAACTACCGACTAGCCGAATATGCATGTCGCCACCATTCAACAGTATCTGAATTAAGAACTGCAAACCTTTTATATCCATTAAAAGGTACGAGGAAGACGATTAAAATATATTTACGTTCTTTATGGGCTTTGCAACCAAAGCTGTACACTTTGAATTGATGACCGATCTTACGGCATCAGCCTTTATCGAAGCTTTGAAGCGGTTCTTTTCAACAAGAGGCATTTGGAAGCAAATATGGCCTGAAAATGCAAAATAACTTCGTTGTTATGGTTTTATCGCAATGGTAAACAAGTCTCACGCGGCTTCCCCAATTTGTTTTTCATTTTCGTGTATTCCATTCTCTCTGGAGTGCTGCTATAATGCAAAATCTAATTACCATTATTTCACATATGAGGCTCGACTGAGTGTATTATTTGACTTAACTCGAAAAAATGTTGACTCAAGCATAATATCACAAAGGACACCATAAAATAAACTTCGCTACCTGTCTTTCTGTAGATTTGTATACCGGGTTCCAGATCATTAAACAGACAATTTATTTTTGCACGGTCAAATTATTATTAAACGATGATATATTTTCCTTTCTTCGTTTATGCTTTTATGCTAATCCGTTTTTGCTTTAAATTAATTGCCAATTTCCTTCCCTAGAAAAATTAAGCATAATCTACAAGGAACAAAAAGGAAAATTGAAAACATCAAAACATATTTGCTTTTATTTCTTCCATTTCAATTCCCAAATAAAAATTTCCTCTCCATCTATAATTCAACAAGGTCGAAGACGACGACGACAACGACGACGGTAGGCACATAGAGGGACACAATTAAATAAAAAATTTATTCGGAAAATAGACTTAAACAACAAAATAAATCATTAAATTTCACATTCACTTTCAAACGAAACAAGATATTTTCGAATTAAGAAATGAAAATCATCGTTGAAAGGAACGGGGTAAACAACGCACGAGGACAAATACAAAATTCTTTTGAACCCAAACCTAGAATTTAAAATTATATCCTTCTTATAAAACTCATCCTTGAGAATACAGGGGTAGCAACAACACAAATTTAATATGAAGAGCAGCACAACATAGGCATATAACGGTTGAATTGATTTGTAAGGAGTCAAAAAGGAATAGAAAAATATTAAAATAGTTTTGGTTGGTTGAACGGTTGATTGATTGCGGATACTTCTGTGAGGTGGCCGATTATTTAGGAAACGAATTTACGTGTTCTAGACCAGAGATTTTCTCTACAGAAAAACGCATTTTTTAGGCAATTTTAGTCGGTTATCAAATGGTTTGCTGAAACGATAAAGTATCTACGTTACCGATGAATATTTTGCCCCTGGTTAAATAGGAGTCGTAATACAGTACAGACCTTATTGACCCTTACAAAGACGAAATCGCAATTATTGAGCGGAGCTAAGATTTTATATGATGATACGTAATTGGTGGATTACTGTGTTGGTTGAGGATGAAGGTGGAAAAGCATTTTCGCTAAATAAGTCAATGAGCAGGTTGATGCCTTGACCAAAAACCAATTCTCCTTGGAGGCACTTAATATCTTGAGTGTAAGTAGTAATCGATTGAAATATGCTGAGCTACAATGAATTTATGTTGTGCGTATTTTAATTACTACTTTGAAATACTACTGTTTACAAAACACTTTCTGCAGAAATGTTGGTAAAATTCTATGTACCAATTTTGTACAAATTTGTTTAGAATCTTTTTTCTCAAAAATGCCATGCTTTTCACAATATTTGTAAAAACCAAAAACTTCAGATGGGAGCCGCAACTTCCAAATAACCGACTTCTGCCAAAAATCGTTAGTTCCTCTAAATCTATGTAAAACGTATAAAGTTTCAAGTGGATCACTTAGCTCCCATGCGCTGAAGAAAGGCCATAGTCAAGAACGTACAACTGGGATGATTTACGATTGCGACACACATACATCGAAGTCCAGATACTGAATGCGTTTACTTTTACTTGTCCTCTAACAAAAATGTTGTCTACACAAACACAACGTTCTTCCCTCGTTGTTTTGATGAAGTCCTCAATCATGCTGAAGGATAATATTTTACCACAGGTCGTCGAATTCTTGCTGAACGATGTGGTAACTCTTGACAAGCTACAGAATCCACAGGAGTCTGTTGAGAAATTGATCATGGACGACGGTTTGTAGCAACCTCGCTCGATAATTGATGTTGATTTTGAATATTCAAAATTCCAGCGGCAACAAACGGATCAGGTTCAGATAAACGAGCTCGTGTTTGAATTTGATGACGTCACACCAAACCATTCTATGTAACTATACTAAACATCATCTACACAAGCACCTGATTGATCTCTCCCTCAATCATGCTTAACATTAAACAGATTAACTTGCATCACAGTAAATGTAAAGGTGCATCATTATTTAATTTCCTAAGCTTCTCTAAAATTAAAATTCTCAATAGAGGACGTGAACCAACGTTTGCAATTCCCTTCGTCGTGAAGTGACATTATCGCAACAGGAAACTAACCAACTGGGAACTTTTATCTATCGAACTATTGGATGTACTCTACACACCTAGTAAAATTCAATCAGTGGAAGAAATAGAATCTTTTGCATCATCGCTGTCGAGTGCTATTTCGACTTATTTTGTAAACTCTTGTCCAATAATCCAATAAACCAAAAGACCCAGAACAATCCATTTTGGTGTTGTGTTCTTAAAAAAGAAAAACTTCTAGATTCCAAAATGTAGCAAGAAAAACAAATCAGGCTGACTGGGATAATTTTTAAAATCTGCTAACAGACCGAGATCGAGAAAGCTGTCACTAAACTAAGTAAACTGTTGGCCGACTTGTTTCTCTCCGTCTGCCCAAATAAACTTATTATAACTTCCAAAAAGGCGGTGTCTGTTTATTTTCTGGACCACTTTCTGAATATATCGTCATTCAATATTACGCAGCATGCTTA
Source organism: Nephrotoma guestfalica (assembly GCA_963691935.1). Classification (NCBI taxonomy): domain Eukaryota; kingdom Metazoa; phylum Arthropoda; class Insecta; order Diptera; family Tipulidae; genus Nephrotoma; species Nephrotoma guestfalica. Next base: position 148,036,840 of record OY829915.1, read on the forward strand.
CGGAGTGGAAAACTTCTGCCAAACGGTACTACATGAGCTCATTGCTAGGATGAAAAATCAGCTAACAGCGTTTTCTCATGGGTACATTACTGGACGTTGCATTTCGGCAGCACTTCCTTTGTTACGATCACTTACTTTGCTACGCCTGGATTGGATGGAATCGATGCTTAAATCACAAGTTTCAGCTGAATAACTTCTCTGTTTCCGTGAAGGTTGTGCAAAGGGGGATGTGGTCCTGGTTATCGACGAACTTCTGGTTCAGTTTCGGTTCAGGGCTATGCCGATGATCTTATTTTTACTGTTTCAGGGAAACACCTCAACGTGATATACGAACTGATTCAACAAGCTCTGCATTGTAAGGGCGTGCTCAATTCATTATCCAACCCGAGACTTGTTGGCTATTAATTGGATGGGGATTTACTAATAAAAGCTTCAGAAAACATAGTGAGAAGAGATGACAGAGAACATATTATGGGAATATGGGTTTTCATACGAATTACCCTATTTTGAATTATATCGAGACGAACCAAATGTTTGGGTCACCACCTCGGCTTGCTTTATATTGGACGTACTTCAAACGAATTTCAGTATAAATTACAACATCTATTACACGCTAATTTTTGTGTCTCGTTTCAATATTGAGTTGGCACATTGTCATGCAGAATAATTTTTTGTAAAGCACTAATCCAGGCGGTGCTTACTTTCGGAAACCAAAGCTTGACCACTCCTACCTACGGATATTTAAATTTGATTCCACATTTTAGAGGAAAGTCATACGCTCCATCCATGTCTGGTCTCATTAAAATTGCTGAGGTTTATCAAGATTTCTTTTCAATTTCGTAATAAAACAACATCAAGCACTTAACATTCAATCGAATAAGAAAATATTTAAAAAACGTCCAACAGCAACCACTCAATTTCAGGGGAACAACATTGAACACGGTGTATTATAACATGCCAAAACTGAAAGTTCGAGTAGTAATTAGACCAAGGGTCAACAGTGCAAGCGATAAAATCGCTCCTTGAGATGTAAGTGCCAGAATAGAAAGAATGAATTCCAAACTCTGCTAAGCTCTTTTTGAAACAAATAAATGTGACCTGGGTTCGCTGGATTATGGGAAATACTTAAATTAAGTAAACGAATTTTGCAAATCAAGCATTCAAGCCAAATTCCGTTCAAAGAACTTTCGGGAGGTTTCAAAATCTTTTCAATAGTGACATGCAAGAAGTGCTTGTTACTGTGTAACAGTTGCGACCATAAGTAAGAAGGGGTTTTCGAGTGCCAAAAAGCGATTGGAACAAGTTTTAATTTCGGAATAATTTAGTTAGTGGGGTTCCGCGGTGGGAGTTACATATATTTTTAGACTTTTAAACTTTATTGATTTTGATAAAAAACGAGATTTTTTGAGTGGCAGGAGAAATTGGTGTATCAAAACGTTGGGCCCGTGTTTCGTTTTTAAATTTGAATTTTCTTGGTTAGAACTATTTTGTAAACAATTAGGGCTTTACGAGTGTCAGGAAGAAATTGGGCGCTTCCTGATTATTCCCAAATTTATTTCGGGGTTCTCAGTTGCGGTTCTATAATAGTGAGGATCCTCTGATAGAACCAGCACTGTATATGTTCCAGATGTGGTAAATTAAAATTCCAATTTCACTGAGACTAAGCTATTTCTCTACCAATTATCAATATACAAAATTTTACCAATGAAATTTCTAGCAACTAAGTCAGCAAAAGATAAAAGAACCGCATAAAAATAGGGGTGGTCATCTATTGGTTTGTTTTTAATTCATATGCTATGGCAACACTTTTTTGAACGATCTGCTTGAAATTTTGGCAGCTCGCCAGTCTGATATTTTGCGTCACGAAACAATCATGTTTTCGCTGGAGGAGCGTTTCGAAATGTTGAAAACTTATTTTCAAAATCAGTGTTGTATAGCGGAAACCATGCGAATTTTGAAAAACAAATATGGGTCGTAACAGCGCGCCAAGCGGAACCGCTGTATTAAAATCGATGAAGAAAGTTCGTGAGAAAGGCCTCCTATTGGATAAGAGAAGTGGTTCTTGAGCTCGGACAATGCATAGGGTATGACAGAATATATCGACCTCAACTCGACGACGATCGCAGCAACTGGCCATTAGTCGCACCAGCCTGAGCAGAATACTGCACACAGATCTCAAATTGTTCGCCTCAGTAATTGTTGGCAAATCACCATCCGCTTCGATTTCAGTTCTCTACGTGGGCCAAAGACGAGCCACACATAATCGTAAAGAAGCCAATGCATCCGCCAAGAGTGACTGTTTGGTGTGGATTTTGGAATGGTGGCATAATTGGCTCATTTTTCTTTGAAAACGCCACTTCGCACCTAACTTTGCGTAATCAGTACTATATCCATCTCCCGATTGTTTCTTCATGTCGATTTTGAAAGACCTCACAAACTTATACGCCTCCCCATTTGACGAGAGATGGAAAGACTCAGTTGTTAAGTGATTAATACCATTGCCTCGACAAAACTCCTGAAAATCTGTTGATGCAAACGCTGTTCCATTATCATTTACAAAGTTTTCTGGCACCCCTTCAGATTTGGTAGTAATATCTGGCAGCTTCATGTGGAATGGATATCGAGAGAAATTATCCACACATAACATCTACATATGGCCTAGAAACGATCCAGCAAAATCAATATGTAACCGTTTCCACGTCTTCTTTGCAATTGGCCATCTTTTGGAAAACGTTCTCGGATTCACAAGCGACGAGCAACCTCTTAGTTTGCTCGATATTTCTTCACTGTGGTTTCGTGTCTACGAGCTATGCAATAGTGCCAAATTTTTCTTCGGGAGAGGAATGATGACTCGAGTAAACTCAGTCTGGAAAAGCAAAACGTTATTGAAAACAGAAATGGAATTTCTTCTACATAAAATTTATGAAGATCTCGATTTTGGACAGAGTCTGGTGATGGATGATCAGTGGTGTACGTCTACGCGTATTTCGGACTTGTCTACATGCTGGTGTTGAAAATAGTGTAGAGAATTGATTTTTTAGTAGACAATGTCAAGAATTGATAGAGTATTCGTAGAAAATGTAGAATATTGCTCCTGATTGTTGTGTTTTTGGTAAGCAGTCGTCATCTTACAGTTTTTCTGTTTAAATTAGCCTTTATCTATATTTTAGAAGTAAAAATCCATTTTTGCAAAACAAATAGGCGAAATTAGTACGTTTAAAATCATACAAGATATTTTAAACCAAATTTAAAGATTTAACTCGCATTACCATCTGGTTGGGCAAACCCTATCATCACATATTACGCTAGTAGGCTGTGTACGAGGATCCTGCACCATTATTTACCACCGTGCAATGTTGTGAACAGCTGAATTTAAACATGGCCGTACCAGCTTGGTGACGATGAACGTTCGGGACGTCCAAAAACTGCAACACTGCAATAAGGCATGAGAAAGCTGTCCGCGCGTTGAGTACCTCGTTTGCTCACTTTGGACCAGAAACGTGTTCGAATGAACATTTCCAACGCTCTGTTGGCACCGTTTAGGCGCAATAAATTAGAATTGTGGTGCCGGCTAATTACTGATGATGAAACTTTGATGCACCATTACATTTCAGAATCAAAAATACAGTAGACTGCCAAGGGGAATCGGCTCTAAAAAAGGCAAAGGTTCCTTCGGCTGGGAAAGTAATGGCGATTGTTTTCTGAAACAATCATGGGGTTATCTTAGTCGATTATCTTTGAAAGGGGAAAACCATTACAGGAGCATACTACGCATCATTATTTGACAAGCTGAAAGCAGAAAAAACGCCATATTTGCAACAAAAAACAGATCTTGCTGCAACAAGACAATGGGCTGTCACACACTTTAGCGGTTGCCGTGAATTACGGTTTGAACTGCTTGACCATCCTCCTTACACACCAGATCTAGCCCCAAGGGTCTTTTTTTGTTCCCTAAGCTAAAAGTTGCGCTAGGAGGACCAAGATTTTGGTCGAATGAGGGGCCAACACCTTCGTTAAAAACTAGTTTGCAGTGAAAGGCGCTGAGTAATATTTGGACCGCTGAACTAAACGGTAAAGAGTTTATTTTTGAAATTGTTAGTATCAACTGTTATGAGTAAAAACCAAAAATACCGATGGATAACAAGTGCCAGCAATCATATATTTCAATCATAAATCAATTTTTGATCCATTTTAGTATTTTTGTTTGTGTTTCGGCCCAAATTAAAAAAAAATAAAAAAGGATTGATCCGTAAAGATATGCCGGCCATCCAACGATTTTGTGCACAACTGTTAATCTTTTCATGAACAAGTATACAGGAGTGGATATTTCAGTGTAAAGGATTTCTATTTTGATAAGGTCCAGTGAGAATTATATTTGATCCGAGATTCATCAATTTATTATCAATAGACATCAGGTCATATTTTGGCATTTATCAGAATGAACTTGAATGATCATTATTTGTCTGAATTGTTTTTTTTTTTGCTCTACCATATTATTGCGTGGAGATGATGTTATCCTATCCTCTATCAGGATTCGAACCAGGTACCTCCCAATCGAAATGCCAAAGCTTCAACCATTGTGTCGTTTGGTCGGCGTTATTTTCATTATTTTTCTGTACCAAGTCGTATATCTTATAGTTTTCCAGTTTAAACGGGGGTCTACCTATATTTTGGCAGTTCAAATTCAATTTTTGTAAAACAAATAGGTAAGTTTGAATTATCTTGGTCAATCTTAAATAAAAAAAAAATATTTTATAAATCCAGGTTCAATAAAATAAATTATATTGTAAATAATTGGCATTGTTTTAGCGTACACAGGTAGCTCCCATAACTTTCATACAAGCCGTTTAAACGATACTGTCACATTTGATGATTACATCCAGACATCCAGAAGGAATCCGGAAATTGCAGAATGTTTTAAAACTTTTTCTGTATCCAGCGGGCTTTATAGAAATTACTAATTTTCATTCTGGTTCAAATCGAGTTAATTGTTTAACGAGATCAAAAAAAAATGTTTGTGTGGAATGCACTTTCCAAAGGTTAATCGATTATCATAACGCTATGCGAGACTAAACTCGGCTATGGTTTAAATTAAATTTACTGTACCAAATTTGCCATCTGTCATAAATATTTTCGAAACGAATGCTCCATTTCTAATTTTAACGTCCATTTCTTGAGCATCGTAGTTGGGTTTATTACAAAACTTATAGGGTAAACGAGTTTTTTGTGTTATTACGACCCAAATTACACAAAAAAAATGTGGCGTACAAATTGTCTTCATACAGGTGGGGATTTTTTAATGTAAGTGATATCCATTTTGGTAGGTAAGCTCAGGATTACATTTATTCGAGACATTCACCAACTGATTATCAATCGAGGTTTGTTATTTTTGTCCTTTTTCACAGGAGTTATCTTGCTTGAAATGGGGGCGAGAGGCAGAGATAGATAAAACAACAACAACTTCATCACCAACGATCTTCTTCACCAGAAGAAAGTGAACAGAAGCCCTGGCTAGGGTTGGACCAACCATTAATTAATCCGAATTCAAATTGATTATAAACACGAATACTAGAATACATAATGCAAACCGGCAAACTTCGATCCTTGGCTAAGTACAAGGACACGAATCGGAAATTGAAACATCAAAACTCTAACAGAAGCATCAAGGCTGGCACAATTAGAGAAAGAAATGAAACGTTACAAAATCGAAATTCTCGACCACAGTGAAGTGAGATGGAAAAACAGTGGTGAAACAAACACAACCGAAGTAAATTACCTGATTATAAACTCTGACGCGGGCATAACTACAACAGCTAAAGTGGATTAGAAACCAGTTAATAGCAGAATAATCGTATAGAATCGTAACAAGATTTCATTCAAAATTACGAAACACAACTATGATTTCAGTGATATATTCCAAACAACCCGTGTCTGGTCGGACCAACATGTATAAACAAACAATAGAAGAAATTACTCACGTCACTGCAATCAATAAAGAAGCAGTCATCAGTGTAGAGCAGCAGTGAAAGCAAATCTAAGCAGCCTATATCGAGATAGCTACCCACACACGAATGGCAACTCAAGTTGCACCTACTTCAACAAAATACGTTGGAGCAGAAACCTCAATACGAATATACGGTACGAGCAATCAAGAAAATGACATGGAGTGTGCGGAGGTCGCAACAAGAATATTTTAACAATAAGAGAGAGATGCATTTGTTCAGGGATGGAAGGAATATGTCAAAAAAAAACACCACAAACGATACGAAAATCTTCGATTGAGAAACTGTGGCTCCTTTGAATATTAAAAAATATGCATAGGAGAGACATGACGGAAACTGCATAAAGTATAACATTAGTATTCATGAAATTCTGGTCTAATATCGCGACAAAAGGCTTGACTGTAACGATTCCCAAGAAAGGTGACCTAAGAAGAGAATGCAAAAATTGCCAAGATATATTCCTCCACCCCCAGTCAACCCAAAATTAAAAAAGGAACAAACTGGTTTCAAACCAGGGCAAAGTTTCATCGAGCATGTCATATTAACACAACACACATCTTCATTGAGCAGTCTAACGAATAGAACTCACCCCCAGACCTACTTTTCGTGAATTTCGAACGTTCATTCGACACAACATACAGGAACACAATATGGAAGGCAGTTTATGAAATTGGCATACCAAAGAAATTAATCGAACTCATAATCGAACAAAGGAAATAAGTCAATGATGCGTACTCTGGCCATTTCTGTTCCCAATAGAATAAAGATAGTGGTGGGGATTAACGGAGCAACTCAATGATCTATCTAAATTACGCAGATGACATATGCCTGCTAACACACAAACACACTGACCTGCAACATAAAGTACAAAAGCTATCAGATAACAAAAGAAGTTGGCCCCAAAATAAATATCAGAAAAACCAAGACGATGAAGCTAAACACAATGATATTGATCCAAACCTAAACATATATCAACCAAGAAGAAATGGAAGAAGTCAACGAATTTATTACCTTGGTTGTATCTAGGCAAAAAGGGTCGCACAGATGAGCTAAGAATGTTGAATTCGTGTGTAAAATCAAGGTTGCTGTACGAATCAAGCAGTCATTGGAATCGAAATAAGAAAACGCACGTAGAGATGGGTTGGCCACTCCGAGAAAATCTAAGAAAGATATGATAAGTTCACTGGCATGGAAGCCACAAGGCAAAAGGAAAGTTGGACGATCATCTTGTAACATGGAAACGTATGATGCTAGCAGCGAAACAACTCGGAAAGCCGTGGGTGGGACATCAAAACGATAACACCCAACAGAGAGATGGTCCAACCCAGTAGACGCCCTATGCTCCTAAATTCGAGATAAAGGGAGGAAAATATTGCCTGAAATATCCAGTGGGCCAACATTATTTACCTGAACATTTTTTTAGGATGTTGAACATTGTAGACGGCACATTAACATTCTGATAGCCCTTGGTTTGGTTTAAAAATTTAATTTTATATTAAGTGTTCTTTTCTTTTTTTACGCTGGATTCTGTAAGAAACAGCTAACTCATCCATATAAAACATGTCATTTTTCCGAGTCACTCCATTTTCCGAGCCTTATAACATAATCGGATATTAAGTAAATGTGTTAAGTTTAAAGTGACTATTTGGTATGGTTTACTGCCTAGTCAGCAGAAAATGTTTTGGTTAACGGCCGACATAACTGTCATAGGCAGGCAGAAAGTTGCTGGATCTCCTTTCCACCATTTAATTCTCTCAAATTGAATACACCTAAATACTACGAGTATTTAGGTGAACGATTTCGCACTTTAACGGTAACACATACATAAATGTGCTTCATTATCATTTAAAATCTTGGCTCAAATTTTTAAATGTGAAGGAAGGGTGAAAATTTCATGTCTACATTCTCTATATTGTCGACGCCATTTTTTAATTTTCTACCTAAACTGTCTACATGTGTCGAACATTAATTATCTATACGGTGTAGACAATAGGCACAACTCTGGCACGCAGAAAGTGCCTTCTATCCAAAACGTAATCGTTCCCAGTTTAATAAACAATACTACGGGTTTTAGGTGAAGGAATTGGTGTAGACGTTTTAAAAAAATTTTAATTTCGTACAGTTACCGATTTCGAACTTTAACCGTAATTTATATATAAATGTGTTTCATTAAAAAAATTGGACATTTAACCGTTAGTTTTAACCCTTTGAGACTGAACGTCAACGAATGTTGACATGACGTTTTCAGCTATCTCGCGCATAACTCTAGTAAAACTTAAAACAATAAATCATTTAAATTCCCTCCATTACTCTTTGAGAGAGTAATTTAATTTTTGGTTTTAGCGTAATACAAAATTTGACAGAGTGACAGAAGTTTTTGCGTGAAACGGTCCCGCCAATTTTGCTGCTGCTTGCAAGTAAGTGGAGTTACCGAACAAGTGGTGCAATGGTTAAAGCTTCGGCACTTGGACCGGGAGGTACTGAGTTCGAATCCCACCAGAAGCTGGATGCAAAGCGAATTTTCGGTGCTGTTAATAAACACAACTAAGACCTTCTGTTGGAGTGCCAAATTCAGCGTCGACCCACCGCTCATATCAATGTACAGGTTGACATGGTGCTTACAATGCGCAGGTGATATATATACTGTAATAGTGTGAATAGGGGTAGTGTGTGCGTGAATGAAAAGAGGGGGGAGGGGTATTAATTGACCTTCAAAGGACATTATTAAATCCACTGGACAATTATCACTTTCTTTATAAAAAAGAGGGCAGTGAAAAGCCATATTGTTGACAAATGGCCCCAACGATTGCGATTAGATTAGTTATACTTGAGAAGTTTTGTCAACATATACGTTTACATAAGAACAGGTGTTATTATATTCATTTGACGCATACCGAGACATTGCAGGAGGAAAAAAATTAAAGAAAATCCAAATTTTATAAAAAAATAAACCAGATAAACTCACATTTTTTAATTTATGATTGATCTTAATTAATAACAGCTGACAAATTTGGTCTTATAGACATTGTTATGCAAAACGTTGTTTTAAACAAAGAAGAAACCTTGATTTTAGACGAAGTCCAATATTTTGCTGAACTTACAAAGAAAACAGATATAGTATGGAGAAAACGTACCTTTAACAATTTACCCTTTAATTTTGGATGTTCTGATTTGTCTTCGTCAGATTCTATTGAATCTCCATTCGAAATATTTTCGGTATATATACCGATTAATATGTACGCCGAAATAGCTGCCTTTACGAATCAGTATATTTTGCACAGCGGTTTAGGGAATTTTAAACAAGCCTCAATCAGATTACCCTTATGACTTTGTGCTTTACGTACCAGGGATCTCTATCTTCCTTAGAATTTGGTGCTGCTCTTATAATGCATTTGATACGAAGGATCAGTAAGCCTGGTCACTCTATATTCTTTGACAATTATTTCAGTTCCTGCCAGGTGTTTGAAATTGTGTCCCACAAAAAACTAAATACAGTCGGAACTATTCGTGTCAATCGATTTAATAGTCCAAAATTAAGTGCAGATGTCGAGATTAAACGAAAAGGCCGTGGATCATCGGAGGAATTAACTAGCCGGGATGGAAAAATTGTGATAATAAAATGGCAGGGCAACCGATCCGTCCACTTGGCTCCTAACTATGTTAGTAAAGGCAGTGGACGATTGATCAAAAAATGGGATAAAAGTGCAAGAAAGGTGGGATAAAAGAATTACTATAAAACACTTACACTTAGGTGAATTATCGAAAAATATATGAAGTAAATAGTCAGATTGTCAACATATGTTGACGGAAGCTGGTATCGGAACCGTTCAGCGGAGGTCAATTTTGACAACGGATTTGAATTTAGCGCTCGTCAATTGGTTAAGTATCATCATAATTGATGATTGATTGATCTACCCAAAGCCAATCAACCAAAAGGTAGTAAATCTACCAAGAACATTACACCAAATTTGGTGCAACCGAAAGAAAAATAACCTTCGCCAATAAATATTGTGGGTGTGACCAGTTACCCAGAAATTCAATCACTGATGAAATCGGTTACTGACAAAGACTGTAAGGTAAAAGCGCTAAACAATGACGTTTGGAAAAATAATTCGGAGAACCTCATTTATGAAATTGAATGGTGGAAAGTATCAGTGGTTCCGTTACGAGAACAAACAGGCCCGACCTATAAAAGTCATGGCAAGAGGTTTGTATCACACTTGCTCAAGCAAAGAACTAATGGAAGACTTACAAAATAAAGGTTTTAAAATACTAGATGCTCTGAAGATTGTTAAAAAAGAGAAAGCAGAAATCCAGTAAGGAAACCAAATTATCAGTAAAAGGGGACTCCCTCTTTTTATGCTGATATTTGACAACAAAGCAAATGTTCAAAACATTTATGAAATAAAAGGAATTCTTCACATGAAGGTGAAAATTGAACCAATGAGGAGAACCACAACACGCATACCCCAATGCAAGAAATGTCAGGCATTTAATTACGCCTAAAGATATTGCGGCCGGGATCCAAGATGTGTAAAATGCTCAGGTAATCATTTTACCCAGGAATGTACAATAGGGAGAGATGTGCCAATCAAGTGTACAAATTGTAAGAGCCAACATCCGGCTAATTATCGAAGCTGTGAGGTTGCTAAGCAACTACAAAAATTAAAAGATAAAACAAGAAATCAACAGCAAAATTACGAAAATCGAAGGGTTCAAATATCAAACCAGATGGATCAAAACCCACAACCAAGCAACACAGAGCAAAGAAGTCCATTTGCGCGAGTAGTGAAAGGTTTGGGTTCAACCAAACGTATGGGCTCTGAAAATAACCAAATTATGGAAAACATTATGAACAGCATTGCAGCTATTACAAAGCGGCTAGATGACCAAAGTAATCTGAACCATCATGATAGTTGACCAACTGAAGAAAATGCAACTCTCTCAACGCAATCGAACAAAAAATGTTAAGTAAGAACACAACTTTCAAAATAGCAATCTGGTGTGCGAATGGCATTATCCAACATATTCCAGAAATAGAAATATTTTTAAATTCAGCAAAATTGACATTTTCTTAATATCTGAAAGCCATCTAGTTATATTTCCGTTTGTTAATTTAGAATCAAATATCGAAGAAGAAACTATGCAAGTCACTACTGTAAGGATCCAAATTAAACACAGACAGCTTACTGTCTCTGCAATATATTGTCCTCTCCGGCATAACTTGAAAAGGGAGGACTACCTTAAACTATTAAAATCGTTTGGACGTGATTTTATTATTGGAGGTGACTTTAATGCGAAAAACACCTATTGGTGATCTAGACTTACGACGTCAAAAGGTAAAGAATTGCTTCAAGCAGGGCAGACATCAAAATGTGAATTTTACTCTGGTGAGTCCCCAACATACTGGCCCAGTGACGGAACGAAGATACCTGACCTAATAGACTTTTATGTAGCAAGAGGTATATCCCAGAACTACATTCACATGGAAGACAGTAATTCTCTAGTATCGGATCATTCCCCGGTTATCATGACAGTCAATGAAATGGTAATTCAAAGGGAGAGTGCACCCAGATTAACAAATTCAAAAACAAACTGGGATCTCTTGCGTGAAGTAATGAAGGAAAAAATCAATCTTCAGGTACCGATAAGACATTCTTACCTGTTGAAAGATGAATTAGAACAACTCAAATAAACCAATTCCATTACACAAAATATGAAGAAGTTAGAGTTAGTAAGAGAAAAACGACGGGTACGTAAAACCTGACAAATAACTCTCCAATCTCTTCTTAAAGAAGTTAAAAATGAATCAATCAACAGATATCTAGTTAGCCTAACCGATGAAAAAAATTCTGATTATTCACTGTGGAAGGCGACGAAGGGACTCAAAAGACCCAAAATGCAAGTGCCTCCACTTAAAAAGGAGGATGGAACCTGGGCAAGAGGTCCTAAAGGGAAGGCTGATCCGTTTGCGGAGTATCTCGAGGATACTTTCCAACCACTACCAAAATAAACGGCTAATGAACATATAATGCCAATTCACAAGCTAGATGATTTTGATATACCCCCTGTAACTCTCAAACAATTAAAAAAAGAAGTGAAATGCAACATGAATGTTAAAAAAGCCTCAGGGTAAGACTTGATTACTTGCCAAATAATCAAGGCTCTACCAGATAAAGGATTTCGTAAGCTATTACACATAATCAATGCAAGCTTTCGGTTAAAATACGTTCCGTTCCGTGGCAATGGAAAGTAGCAGAAGTAGCTGCCAATTATGTCAAAACTCTTTGAAAAATTATTACTAAAAAGACTTAAACCAATAATTGAGGATCGACAACTAATTCCTCCACATTAATTTGGATTCTGAGAAAAGCACTCCACAATTGAACAGGTGCATAGAATCACCAACATTATTGAAAGAACTTTAGAACGTAAAAAAGTATGCACCAGCATATTTCTTGATGTCGCCCAAGCATTCAATAAAGTCTGGCGCAGTGGACTGGAATTCAAGCTGCATAGAGTTCTGCAGAGGCAATTATATGCCATACTAAGATCTTATTTATCCAATAGACATTTTCGTGTGAAATATGAGGGTGAATACTCCGAACTAAAGAAAATCTCTGCCGGTGTCCCACAGGGGAGTGTCTTAGGACCAATCCTGTATTTGTTATATACAAGGGATATTCCAACAACACAGCAATCATGGCGATTGGAAGTAATGTCGCTGATGCAACGAGCAAACTCCAGAAGATTACCAATGCGGTCGATACATCCACGCATATTAACTTTACATATCAAAAGGCTTCCCATCTACCGATAGAAATTAACTCACGATCGGTGTCATATGCAAACAAAGCTAAATATCTTGGCATGACACTCGATACAAAGCTCAAGTGAAGAGAGCATGTCAAAAAGAAAAAAAAAGAACTTAATATTAAGTTTAGAAACATGTATTGGCTCATAGGTAGAGGCTCTGATCTTACAATACACAACAAGCTGCTGACATATCGGCAAATACTGAAGCCGATATGGACCTACGGTATTCAACTCTGGGGATGTACTAAACAAACAAACGCCAAAATCGAGAAACAGACGTTTCAAAATAAGGTTCTCCGTAGCATCGTAAATGCTCCGTGGTACACAAGAAATGAAGACCTTCACAAGGACTTACAGATGGAATGCATCAAAGATGAAAGAAAAAAGCATTCCACCAAACACGAAATAAGGCTCCAGGAACATGGAAACCCCTATATTTTCCAAATGCTAGATAACCCTGTCGTTGAAAGAAAACTTCAAAGAACGAGGCCACTTGACCTAGTAAACATACCATTAATTTTGGGACTAACCGTTGTTGGGGTTGAGGGGGGGGGTTGGAAATTGTTTAACAAATGTAAAATTTGTAAAAATTTGAAAGATAAATTGCTAGATGAGCACAGTCTCAGTTGTAATTAATAAAGGAAAAACAATTGATTTAAATCTTATAAAGGTTTGGGGCCGGTTTTCAAAGGTTTAAATATGAGGAACGAACAAAGCTTTCCATTTTGAAATTGTTTTATTAACAAATAAATCAAATAATTTTGCTGATTACTGACAGAAAATATAATTTTCGACATTGTCTACATTATCTACATTGTCGACACAATTTGTTTACAAATATAAATCCAAAACTTGCCTTAAATAACCCACTTTTGTCTGGAGAATTTGCACTTGCTCATAATACAGCGGCAGCAAGTCGTTTAAGAGGTCGCTTACCAGAGGTTAGTATTATCAGTAAATAATTTTGGTTCCTTGTAATGATTACCACCAAATATTTCCAGTATACTAATCGTCTTAGAGACAATGCACACTAATATTCAAGGTGACTCCAAAAATAGATAAACATTTTAAACAAAACAGAAAATTTGTATTTAATCTTTTCCGACTGGCTTGCATATGTGAATATTCAAAAATAAATATTTCTTTCACAATCTGTGTATTCAAAAACCGGAAGTATCATAATTTGCAATCGAATCAATCAGTAGCGTTTATAATGTACGTATGGAATATGGATAGAGAAAAGAAAATTTATTTAAAATATTTAATATTATCATATGAAGACGTCGGAGAATATAAGAAGAAAACGATGTCAGAAATTAAAACGGAAATTCCATTAATAACTGTGTGTGATTAAAATATGCGCTATCATCAACCAGCAAAATTGTATGTCATGCACACTAAAGAAAGAGGAGACCTTGATGGCGTGAATATAATATTGGTTGCCCAACATTGTGCGGTTTGATTATAGTGGCACAAATCCACCGCATTACTATAGCTACTACTTGAAACGTAAAAGGAAATTGAAAATTGCTGCTATTTCAAAACGTTGGTGTGGTATGGTATTGATTGCGTGCTGACTGTTTTAATTATTTCCTGATAAATATTTTTTTTTACCGAATTGAATATTTGTTGGTTGCTTTTATTTGACGCAAGACTATACGAGTACATAGGTATATATATTATATGAGTACTTAAGCACTTGGTTACAGTATAATTCCCTTGGATGACATAAAAAAGTACTTTTAATTTCACCTTCAAAAGTTCAAAAGATTGTTACATAAATCTTATGGTATTTAAACATAATATTTTTTTACTTCAAATCCGCTCACTCACATTCTGTAAAATTATTATTATTTATAACATTATTATTGATTATTATTTATATTAAAGTTGCAAAAATTTCCATAAAATATTTTTCATTTTACTTGTTGTCTTGTACATACGAGTACATGCATTATATACATACGTATAAATTCCAATAAAAGGTAGGCCTAATTTCTGTACTACTTTTTCATTCCATGAATATCCAATTTATTATAGCATTTTCCATTTATCTATATATGACTGCATGCAGAAATAAAATTTGAAATGCATATGCACAATATAAATATCACAAAATTTAGATAAATAAATTGTAAATATTTTACGTGTACGTAAAAAAAACTCAAATTGGTCGAAAGTCAGGTTTAAGTCGTTTTCTATACGGCTACGTGTACGCAAAATGTACACATACTGAACTACAGAGACACATTTTGTTCAAATTGACACAATCTGAATTAATGATGTGGAAACATTCCGAATATGTATAGTTAAAATGTTAACCTACACTGATAAGATCGAGTGTCGAGGACCCCAACCCTTCGACATACCGAAGGTGGCACGTAAGGATGATAATGGTTAAAGCCAAAGTGAGGTTCTTTTACCACATTTTTAACAGTGTAATAGAACTAAAAATGAGATTCCTCACACTCTATCCACCACATAGTTTTTATATCTTAACCAGTCTAAATACGATGATAATGAAGTTTGTGCTAAAAAAATTATTAAAAAATACACTGTTAAATTTGTTATTTTTCCATCTAAATATTGTGCCATTAATCTAGAAATATCTACAGAGTATATAGCTGACATTTTAGGGAAGGTAACGAATATACCTGGGTGAGATCGACCGCAAGCGTAAAATATAGAAAAAAACATAGAAAACGAATTGTGACTAACTTTATACTTTATGTAATCTAACCTCAATATTTGCTTGCCATGTGGTTAGTTTAGTTAGTTTTAGTCTCTCGAAGAAGACA
This sequence comes from Nephrotoma guestfalica, assembly GCA_963691935.1. Lineage (NCBI taxonomy): Eukaryota > Metazoa > Arthropoda > Insecta > Diptera > Tipulidae > Nephrotoma > Nephrotoma guestfalica. Next base: position 148,052,456 of record OY829915.1, read on the forward strand.
GTTGATTTATTTAAAAAAGTGGCTGGGTCTTTTTAACCCACGAAAGTGTTTGTGTTAAATTTTTTTCGAAAATTTGGGTCGAATAAATCCACGTTAGTAAAAAGGTAATGGTATTTATTTGAAATATTTTTCGCTACTTTTACGAGATGGCTAATATGCGATATTTAGGATGGACGGTTATGAGGGAGAACAAAATAGATTACGCGCAATCCTAACGGAAATGGAGAGCGATGACGATGAAGATGTTAATCAACAAACCGACAACTGCGAAATTGAAGATTTGGAAATTATGATTGAATATACCTCAGAGACGGATCAAGATAGGGATTCCGGCAGCATCGAGCGCGTTGAGAATAATGATAATGTTTTAATGGGAAAATCCAGTAAATATCTTCCACACTTCACCAGCGCTCACACAATTTTCAAGTTTTGTAAAAACCCCGATAGAAAGTTTTGAAATACTCTTTAGTTTCACTAATCTTATAGTGTAATATACGAATATATTGATAAAACAACATCAACCCTCGCGGGATTGCACAAATCGTCGGATGTGCACGTGAGAGATTTGTGGTCTACCGATGGAACTGGGTTGGAAATTTTTGCAGCAAATATGAGCTATAATCGGTTCGAATTGTTGATACGCTGCATTTGGTTCGACAATATCGAGACTCGTTTGAGAAGAACTGTCTGCAAAACGTGTGAGTCAGTGTAGTAGTGTTTGATTGTGCAATTTTGTGTGTCCAACGGTAAAATTTGTGCATAATGTATTTTGGGAGATAATGTGGGAGTTCTGACGTGATTATCACACCATAAATCCCATAGATCCGTTTAATCATTAGAGCATATATTTTGCTTTTGTTTAATTGTGCAAAACTGTGCATGCCAAAATCAATTTAGCTCTCCTCCAAAATTGGTCAGCATTTCTCCTAGAACGGCTTTATCTGCCCATTTACATGCATTATGCACAAAGTCTGTTAAGGTAGATCAACTATGTAAGCAAAATTCGAAGTTTTCTAGCCACAATGTTTAGACTAGGAGTATATAACCTGATAAGACCAAGATTCACTGGTGGCATACTCCATATCAGCCAGAATTGACAATAAAAAATCCTTAGTTCAATCCTAATTTAAAACTGAAATTTTTGAAATACACGTCAATGAATGATTTTTGGAAATCGCACATTTTATTAATGAAATCACTTAAACTGCATGTACTGAACATACTCTGATCACGTTTCATGATTGCGTCTACTACCCATCAGCCAGAATCACCCGTTGAAAACCCCCATTTCAACCCTAAGTTCAAAATATCGTTTTTGAAAAATTTTATGTGGGTGATTTCTGGAAACCCCATCTTTTATTAGTGAAATCACTTAAAATAGCTAAAATGAACATTCAGATCCAATTTCATGATTTTGCATACCCCCCATCAGTCAGAATCCCACCTACAAGACCCTTCCTACAACCCTAAGTTCACAAAATCTTTTTTGAAAAATTTTATGTGGGTGATTTCTGGAAACCCCACCTTTTATTAATGAAATCACTTAAAATAGCTAAAATGAACATTCAGATCCAATTTCATGATTGTGCATACCCCCATCAGTCAGAATCCCACCTACAAGACCCTTCCTACAACCCTAAGTTCACAAAATCTTTTTTGAAAAATTTTATGTGGGTGATTTCTGGAAACCCCACCTTTTATTAATGAAATCACTTAAAATAGCTAAAATGAACATTCAGATCCAATTTCATGATTGTGCATACCCCCATCAGTCAGAATTCCACCTACAAGACCCTTCCTTCAACCCTAAGTTTAAAATATCATTTTTGAAAAATTTTATGTGGGTGATTTCTGGAAACCCCACCTTTTATTAATGAAATCACTTAAAATAGCTAAAATGAACATTCAGATCGAATTTCATAAATGTGCATACCCCCGCCTCAGGCCCGAATCCCACCTACAAGATCATTCCTTCAACCCTAAGTGCAAAATATCATTTTTGAAAAATTTTATGTGGGTGATTTCTGGAAATCCCACCTTTTATTAGTGAAATCACTTAAAATAGCTAAAATGAACATTCAGATCCAATTTAATGATTGTGCATACCCCCCATCAGTCAGAATCCCACCTACAAGATCATTCCTTCAACCCTAAGTTCAAAATATCATTTTTGAAAAATTTTATGTGGGTGATTTCTGGAAATCCCACATTTTATTAGTGAAATCACTTAAACTAGCTAAAATGAACATTCAGATCCAATTTCATGATTTTGCATACCCCCCATCAGTCAGAATCCCACCTACAAGACCCTTCCTTCAACCCTAAGTTCAAAACATCATTTTTGAAAAATTTTATGTGGGTGATTTCTGGAAATCCCACCTTTTATTAGTGAAATCACTTAAAATAGCTAAAATGAACATTCAGATCCAATTTCATGATTGTGCATACCCCCCATCAGGCAGAATCCCACCTACAAGACCCTTCCTTCAACCCTAAGTTCAAAACATCATTTTTGAAAAATTTTATGTGGGTGATTTCTGGAAATCCCACCTTTTATTAGTGAAATCACTTAAAATAGCTAAAATGAACATTCAGATCCAATTTCATGATTGTGCATACCCCCCATCAGGCAGAATCCCACCTACAAGACCCTTCCTTCAACCCTAAGTTCAAAACATCATTTTTGAAAAATTTTATGTGGGTGATTTCTGGAAATCCCACCTTTTATTAGTGAAATCACTTAAAATAGCTAAAATGAACATTCAGATCCAATTTCATGATTGTGCATACCCCCATCAGTCAGAATCTCACCTACAAGACCCTTCCTTCAACCCTATGGGTGAACACATATAAAATGTTTAAAAAAATGATCTTTTGAAATTAGGGTTGAAATGGGGGTTTTCAACGGGTGATTCTGGCTGATGGGTAGTAGACGCAATCATGAAACGTGATCAGTATGTTCAGTACATGCAGTTTAAGTGATTTCATTAATAAAATGTGCGATTTCCAAAAATCATTCATTACGTGTATTTCAAAAATTTCAGTTTTAAATTAGGATTGAACTAAGGATTTTTATTGTCAATTCTGGCTGATATGGAGTATGCCACCAGTGAATCTTGGTCTTATCAGGTTATATACTCCTAGTCTAAACATTGTGGCTAGAAAACTTCGAATTTTGCTTACATAGTTGATCTACCTTAACAGACTTTGTGCATAATGCATGTAAATGGGCAGATAAAGCCGTTCTAGGAGAAATGCTGACCAATTTTGGAGGAGAGCTAAATTGATTTTGGCATGCACAGTTTTGCACAATTAAACAAAAGCAAAATATATGCTCTAATGATTAAACGGATCTATGGGATTTATGGTGTGATAATCACGTCAGAACTCCCACATTATCTCCCAAAATACATTATGCACAAATTTTACCGTTGGACACACAAAATTGCACAATCAAACGCTACTCGACAAAATAAGAAAACCGTGGGATTTCCAAAATGGGATTTATGGCGTGACTCACACTGCAAAACTACAATGTGGGGTGTTTCATAACCGTAGATAAGAAGTTAGAAGGTTTTCGTGGAAGATGTAGTTTTAGGCAATATATTCCAAGTAAGCCTGCCAAATAGGGCATTAAAATATTTTCGGTTGTAGATTCGGTATCATTTTATACTTCACAATTAGAAGTATATTGTGGAAAACAACCGCCAGGTCAATTTAATGTGTGCAATAAACCTGATCAAATAGTATTACGGTTAACAAAGCATTTACAACAAGCGAGTCGAAACTTAACAGTAGATAACTGGTTTGCCAGTCATTATTTGGCACAAGAACTGCTCCACAATAAGACAACTATAGTGAGAACTATAAGAAAAAATAAAAGGACCCTACCTTCTTCATTTTCTATTACGAAAAACCGCGAAGTTATTTCAACCATATTTGGATACTAAAAAGACACCGTGTCGCCATCGTGTCGTCGGCTAACCGACTACCAGAGATCATTTCCTACTATAACAGCACGAAGGGCGGAGTAGATACAACAGACTAATTTTGTAGCACATAATTACACGAACTTCTAATAGATGGCCAATGATAATTTTTTACAGTCTATTAAACTTGGCAGGAATAAACGGTCGAATAGTGTTACTTTCGGCAAACGATCCCCCTATTCAGTACAAATCCCGAAAATTGTTTTTGAAAGATTTGGCTTTCAGCCTTATTCAGCAGCAAATAGACAAACGAAGCAAATTAACTAATTTGAACGAAAATCTCAAGTTCAGTATTATGAAGTTCCGAAAATACAAATCGTTCTCCAACAAAACAACCCAAAATTGATAAGCCTAGTCGATGTCAGCTTTATATACCAACGCAAGACCGGAAAACCAAAACCGTGTGCTACAAATGTTCTAAATTTATTTGCGGAAGTCATCAAATTAAGACGTCCTCGTTTTGTGGAAGTTGTAACGTAAATGATACTGAATTACAGTTGTAACGAAATATAGTCCTACTTCAAAGGTAAAAATTACTCTATACCGAAAAGAAGCATAAATATTTTGCTTCTCATGATTTCAGCTTTTCAACAAAATTAATTTTAATTTTCTCGGACAATGGAGTTTTACGGTAGAGCTTTTCCAACAAACCCTTAAGCTTATTATTTAAATTTTTACATATTGTGATCTTCAGTTTTATTTTAAATAATATGAATTAAATTATAATAAAATATAAATTTTTTTATTTTGTGACATTATGCGTTTCAGTTTAAAAATGGTTTTAGTTGAACTTTCAAAATATTTCATTCATTTTTGGCAGATTTAAAAATGGGTTAATTAACCCAGCGCTAATAATAATTTTTCTTCAAATAGCGGTAGTGAGATGTATGTGAAGCTGGACCGAAAAACCAGCCCGAAAAACACCTTTTCATTTTTGGTGTGTTTCTTTGCTAATTTCAATACCATCCCGAAAAATATCGTAATTGTATGTAAAACGCATATCTCATCCCGAAATAGTTTGTTCATCTATGTATCTACGAAATTTGTATTAATTAATATGATAAAGCTAAAATTATCCCGAAAAGTTACTAAATTGGTAATGCGATATTATACAGATAATAATTGTAATATTTAAGCCTTTAGAGCCTTATCTTTATCCATGTGTGGATGTACTATGGTTGTTTTGAACTTTTCCATTTTATATGAAAAGTCGGTTAAATTAAAAATTAAATTGCTGGAATCCATGAGATATCCCCAGCGAGATTATTTGCTCAAAAGTTAGGTCCATCCATCTTAGATATAACGCCAATAGGTCAAGTCTGAACGGTGGATATAAAGGTCTGATCTAAAGCAAAATCTCAGTATAGGTTTCCGATCTAAAATGGGTTAAATTTACAATTTGGAATTTGCCGAAATCCAGGAGATATCCCCCTCGAGATTGTATGCTCAAAAGTTAGGTCCATCCATCTTAGATATAACGTCAATAGCTCAAGTCTGAACGGTGAATATCAATCTCAGCATATCGTTTATATCTGAAATGGGTTAAATTTACAATTTGAAAAATTGGTTAAATTTAAAATTTAATTGCTGGAATCCAGGAGATATCCCTCTCGAGATTATTTGCTCAAAAGTTAGGTTCAATAATATTTAGAAATTGAGCATTTTTGACGTGTCTCAATCACATTTTCAAATATATCGTCAATCTATACTGGGTCTATAGCGAATGTCATGTAGAGATGATAAACAGATGTTAGAAACATTGCAATTTTTTCTTTTTTAATTTAAATTATTACAACTAACAATTCATCTAGTAATTTTTCTTTTTTAGTTTAGTCACTTGTAAATGGGAAGAGGCCCATTGGCCAACTCCATTTATATGCTATTTACTGAAGTATAATCTTTGCACTGGTGTCCTTAATCCATTAAATCAATTGGTTTCGTTTTCTGCAATCGCCTTACTGCATGTGATGTGTCCAACATACCACGAAGCTCTTCATTTACGTGTTGATAAGTTGTTCATGAATTATTGCAAATTGTTTATTTCTTCTTGAACCGTCTGGATATTTAGGTCTCTGTGACGGTCATCATTCCTAATGTACCACGGAGCGTTAACTAGTTTGTATTATTTTGGTGTTAGTTTTATTTGTACAGCCCCAGAGCTGAATTCCGTAAGTCCATTTCCGGCTTTAGCACCTGTTGATATAATAGCAATTTATTTTCGGTTGACAATTCCGAATTTGTCCCGAACAGCCAACACATTTTTCGATTTTAAGTTCATCTTTTTTCTTTTTAACGTGCTCTTTCCATCTTAGCCTGGTATCTAAGGCCACCCTTAGGTATTTAGCCTTATTTGCATACGGAATCTGCTGACCGCTAATTATTACAGGCTTGCTACCTGACTTTTAGATTAGTGATCGATTCATTGAGCCCGACACGCCACATTTTTGTTCATTTTATGATTTTATCACATGCTTTTGAAGTATCGTTTCCGATTCCGCGATAGTGTCTCCTACTGAGGGAACTGCAGTATCATCAGCAAATGGTGCAACGGTAACATCGTTTAATTGAGGTAAATCTTTGATGTAGAGCAGATAAAGAATAGGTCCAAAAACTCTACCCTGCGGGACTCTTGCCGAAATCTTTTTAGCTCGGAGTATTCTTCTTCATATTTTACCCGAAATTAAGAAGATTCTAGAGCAAACTTTTTTCCTCTCTAATCTATTCTCAATCAAAATCCATGTTAATTTAAGAGAGATTTACGAAAATTTTAGCCACATTTTTAAATTTATTGTGGTATTATACCCTGTAGCGATAAATAAACATGAAATACTAAAAATATCTCGAACACATCTGAGTAAACGTAAACAAATTTTCGCAATTCTGAGAGAAAAGATGTTGTTAACTTTTTTTTCAATTTTGATCATTAATCAATTATTTTTCTCACCATCATAAAGCGATAGTTGTGGAATACCCTAAATGCCATAATTTTCCCGGAAATAACGCGATGGGTGAAATACATAAATATCGTAAATGTTGATGATAAATAAAATAATAAAATCTTAACTGCTTGGGGTCGATATAGCAATTCGACCAAAACGACTTTGAGCTAATTTGCAACCCGCGAAAACAAAACGCAAACATATTTAAATAAAACCTATTCAAATTACTAATGTAATTGAAATTAGATTTAAAAATTCATATTAACCATTCTAATATGCTTTAAATTATTGCTACACAGCTTAACGAGCCTCGCATCGCAGCACAACATTAAAAGGCAGGCCCAACACACACAATACGTAATTAAATCGAATTTCTTAATTTGGTCGTACACACAAACGAATCGAGTGAGAGAATATTTAAATTTAATTACAAATTAGTATAAAAATTAGCAACAAAGCATTTTATTGTAATCGTCAATCAAACTCTTAAAACAACACGTTGAATAGATATTCGGCAACAAAACAATCCAAAATCAAAATAACAAATTTTGCGGTTCCTAAAGATTTTTGTTAAGTTTTTGACTTTTTTGGGTCAAACATAGAAATTTGTATTTAGTCATACCCATACATACGTTTGTACATAATTCAATTGAAATCTTATTCGCGATTCAATTAATTATTGTTACTATTTGTGTGTGTGTGTGTCTTGAGCATTTCGTATATTATTTAGCATATACGGTATTACTGCGTATACACCTATACGTACACATGATTACGAAATATAATTGATTTTTAATTGAAATCGAAAGTATTTATGTATAGACACCACTACACACACACACACACAGGTGATGAAATTCTTTATATTGATTCATGTACGAAAAATTTCTAGACCGGATTTTATAATTTTATGTACATATACGAGTCCGATCCATGGTCATATCATTTTCCGTTCTAAAGCGCAATCAAAAGTTCCCCAGCTGTCAGTCACATATAAGGTACACATGTAATAGAGCAAAGCAATAAATTTAAATTTTATCTGAAAATAGATGAATTTTTTGTAACACTAAAGAATTGATTACGTTCAGGTATGCTATGAAAAACCATACAACCCACGTGAAAAACATTTTTTTTTCTGTGAAAATATAAATTGTGCACACTTTACACACATTTTGATTGTCATATGGAGAGCGAATATAAAAATCGAAATATGTAACAAATAATTAATTTTACATTAGACTTAAATCAAATATTTTATACAAATTTTCCAGTAGGCGTTACGATTGGACATAATATGTTGTGTAGGCTTAGCGCAAAAAAATTCCAAAAGCCTAATGAATAATTTTAACGATATATACGCACCCATATGCATACCTGGGCATATAAAGGAGGTTCAAGTGCATACAAATAGTTAAACATTATTTAAATATTAACAACAATTTTTTACTAAACAAACTCCTTCCGTTTCCCCTAACATAAAAATTTATGATAATTTAACACGGATTCATAAAATTTTCTTTAACGAGCCAGCAACGAACGAATGATTCTTTAAAAATAAAAACATTTAAAATGCATTTTGTTCGTTGATTCGTCGTCTAATGCCTTGTGTTTAGTACATAATGAATAGAGTAATAAAATTCACATTAAAATTTAAATATTAGAATTTATTTAAAAAAAAAACATTTTCCGTCCGCTTTATGTTTTGTGTGTACAACGGTGTACAATATTCGACATATCGGCAGGCATATGTACATATAAACATACTTGTTACACGATGGTGTTTTGTCGTATGCTTGTTGAATTTCAACATACCACCACAACACAAAAATATTTAGTGCCGCGCATAATACGAAAAAAAAAATATTAGAAGAGACAAATTATTTCCTAAACACAGAAAAGTGTTAAAAAGACACGCGACTTTAATTTGTTTATTTAAATATGGACGCCGCTATATACCCGGACGTCGAAAAATGTTTGATATGCATAACTTATCATAATGGACAATATATTTGGTATGAGGATAGGACGCCAGTCATGAAAGTGAAACTGAAGGTATGTCGGTAGTACGATTATCGTCTAGTAATTTAAAATGATAAGGTTTATCGAAATTTAATTTTATTCTCAAAATTATTTGAAAAATTACTGCTCAAGAGGCTCAAGCCAATAATAGAAGAACGAAATTTAATTCCACCACACCAATTTGAGTTTAGGGAAAATCACTATACGATAGAACAAGTTCACGGTATAATGGACATAATAGATGGCGCACTTGAGAAAAAGAAAATATGCTCCAGTATCTTCTAAGATGTTGCGCAAGCTTTCGACAAAGTTTGGTACCAAAGTTTGGCACCAGTTCTATCTTTCAAATTCTTAAATCTTACATTACAGATCGGCATTTCCGTGTAAAATATAACGAAAGGTGCTCTGAACTAAAGAGAATAGCAACAGGCATACCACAAGGTAGCGTACTGGGTCCTATATTGTATATCCTGTACACCAGAGATATGCCAAATGCAGAAGCTGTTACCATAGCAACATTTGGAGTTATTCTGGCAACTGGAAAGAGTATATCAGAAAAAATGACAAAACTTCAACAAGCAACCAACTCAGTGAGTAGCTGGACAAAGAAATTCCGCATTAGCCTAAACGAAGGAAAATCGGTTCACGTAAACTTCACAAACCATAAAGTTAACTGGATTCCAAATTCAGCCAAATACCTTGGCATGACTCTCGATTGCAAACTTAAATGGAAAGAGCATGTTAAAAAGAAAAAAAAGAATTGAACATCAAATATAGGAAAATGTATTGACTAATAGGTAGCAATTGTGAGCTCACAATACACAATAAATTGCTATTATATCGGCAAATACTTAAACCAGTATGAATCTATGGTATTCAACTTTGGGATTGTACCAAAAAGACAAATACACAAATGATACAATGTTTTCAAAACAAAGTACGGCGTGGCATTGTCAACGCACCATGGTACATCAGAAATGATAACCTACATAGAGGCTTAAACATGGAATATGTCAGTGAAGAAATAAAGGCAGTTGTATTTAATTAGGACAGAGAAATATAATAAATTATGTAAATAAGTCGGAGTAACAATTGGGTTACTGCCCGTCAAATCTGAATCTTGATTTAAGAAAGATAAATTACTAAATGATTTGTAAATCAGTTGTAATATAAAAAAATAAATTAAAAAAATTCGAAGTCCTCCCAAAAACAATTCTAAAGAAACCCCAAATATGCTTGAACAAATTCAATTAGAATAGAACCTGAAGACGTACACAACTTATTAATATTTTTCAATCCACGAAAACACCTCCAAGGCGCAGTTATGCGTAATTTACACGGTTTTACAAGTAAATTACATCTAAATTGCATAACCGTTGTTAGCGACACCAAGCGACAGTGGCATGAACTTTGTAAAATCAGCAACGTTGTGAATGATTTAAATATTTGATCAAGGAATGTTCCTTAACAAAATAATGTTATTTTATACAGGGTGTCCCAGAATTGGACAATCAAACGAAGCAGGTGCAAAAGTTATTCCACTTTTAGTGTTTTTTAGTGAAATCACGTGCGCACCTATACACGAAGGGCAATCTAAAAGGGCTCCACCCAGAGTAGTCCACGGAGAGTTAAATGAAGGGATCTGCGTTGCATTGCTTCAATATGATTTATGTGGATACTATGATACGGAGACCATATCTAACTGGCATATACTCGAGTAGATATGGAACTAAGAAATGCATAGCACCTTCGTAACAGATGGTTCAAGGAATTCCTTAGACCAGCGCATATTCCACAGAAAATAAACATGTCTCGGATAAACGATTCTCTTGCAAAAACATCCATGTTGATGGAATAATCTCTAGCTTGAGAGAGAAAGCGCTTTCGAGAATAAGTTATGGATTGACATTGACTGAATGTCAGTATCAGATCGAGATGATTAACTGTGTCTACATGGTGCTAAGAGCGAATAATATGAATTCAACTATGTTTGTTGTGGTAGATTGACCGCTTAAAAATAAGTGCTGAATATCAGAGAACAGAGTTGCTTTGCAGTGAAGCTCAGGAGTACAGGACAAATTCACAATCGGCTTATAGTTAGTAATATTAGACTTGCAGCCTTTCTGAGGATGAAGATTATGAATGAACCTTTTCATGTGTTAGGTAAAATCCAAATGAGATAAAGAGAGAGCGGTTGTGCATGGCCAGTACATCATTTTACAACTACTGCTGGCAAACCATCTAGACTGAACAAAAAACAGTCAATCAACTTGTTCATTTTTCTAATAATGGTGTTAGAATCGAATCCAATGGATACCAGGGAAGTCTGGGAACACCTTTCCAAATATTTATAATAATTTACGCTAGTGTCAATCGCTCAATATTTGCTGTACAATTTGTATTTGCTTATGTACACATTAAATTCATAGTGCGGCTACACCCTAAATCTGTTATAATCGAATAACCTTTCAGTACACGTAATAACCACTTTCAAATTTTTGCGGCGCTCCACACTCTTGTGCGGATCAAAAGTGATTATAGTCAATCGAATTTGTTTTCTGGGGGGCTATTATGAAATTTTTCGATTTTGATTTATAAAAAATTCGGTTCGATGCGATGAAGTTGTGTGTGTCATGGATTTGTCATAATTAGGGCTAGCTTTGACTGTCTAATTTCCTTATATATTAAACACAATTAATTACGATAAAATATAGCGGATTAGTTAAACTGGTTTAGCAAAATTGAATCACGCACCCTATGGAAAAATTTGAATTTGCTACTAGTGTCGAACTGAATTAAATTTTATTTCCTAAAGTACTTGACCGAATTTTACTAAACCAATTTAACTAATCCTCAGGCTATAAGAGTGTAGGCTACTGCTAGTATATTAGAGAAGCGTCATTATTATTGCGTAACAAAAAAATTGATTCATTATAACCACTTTTAAGGGTTTGGCCTGCTATAACAAATTAAAAGTTCTTCGTTGCGAATAGGGAGGAAAATTCTTTTAATCGTTTTTAAGAATGTGGGTTGCTGTAATAAATTCAACAGTTGCCATTACGCGTGGAAGAAGATTACTCTATTCATTATAAGCCATTTTTAAAGGTAAAATGTTGTATTATTTATTTAATTATTTAAAAAATAAAATCCTTTACTAATTTTAACATTTTATCAAAAAAATTTATTTGAAAGTAAAAGAAAGAATGATTTTTGCGTTCACACAATTTTGTAATTATTTTTTGTTGCTAAATTTGCTACTAGATGGCCACATTAATAACACCTGCAGTGGACCACGAGCAAAATCGTATTATTTTGGCATATAATATCCCAGTCATTGTAGCGCCGATGGTGCCATCTTTTGCGTAATAGATGTACCATCCTTTTGCAAGTGTGCTTTTCTATGTTATTTGTGCTGGAAACGCATAATATGATTTTAAATAATTTGTGTGCATTTCTGATTTCTGATTTGATGTATAGGTTAAATGAACCAAATTACTAAAAAATCCGCTAATCGTAAACCAAACCGTTTTTGCTATTTTAATCCATTGTAAACCTTTGTAAAGTTTTAGTATTTGAATTAAAATTGACTTTTAATGTATTGCATGTTTAATTATTATTCTCAGACCTTTATTTATAATCCTTCTACTACAATAATAAAACCCCATAATCCGATAAGAATTAGTTATTAACTTTACTTTACCTTGAAATAAAAATCTCATTTTGAAAATTTAAAATAAAAATTATCTCGAACAAAAAATTTGGAAAAAGGGTGATCCAATAAAAGCTTCCGGAATTTTTTTTTTTGAAATAAAACGCATTAAAATCAATTTAATAATCAAACATTGTATTTGTGACGTAAGTTCGGTTTATGACATTTAATGTTTGAAAATAATTTCTTTTAACTGTTGTCCGCGACTGACTCTTAGATGAACCATTCTTGGGGTCCAATGTTCGAGCATCTTTCGAGCATTTCGGCCGATATTTCGTTATGTACGCGCTTCTAATGCAGGAATCGATTATGGTTTATCGATAAAAACAACTGATTTTAGATAAAAAGTAATCTAACGGCGTTAGATCAAAAGATCTTGGAGGCCAATTCACGGGTCCGTTTCTATGCCAGCGCCCATAAACCAAATCGTTGACGCAAAGGAAGGTTAACCGGCTTCAATACTTGAACAAGCTGTATTTTGTATGCCTTCTCTTTTTAAAATACGCCACAATGTATCATACGAGAGACCCAGAGCTTGAGAACGGCGACGAATTGATTGATTGCGGTCTCACGTACACTTTCACCTACAGCAGTAATATTCACAAAAGATGTACGCACTCTAGTCGGTTGTTGAATATCCAATAATGAAAAATTGGTTCGAAATTTATTGATTGTTTCGCGAATAGTGCGTTCAGTTGGACGATTATGAACACCATAAAATGGTCGAAGAGCACGAAAACAATTTTTCACTCAACTCTGATTTTTGAAATAAATTTCCACAATTTGTAAACGTTGTTCTCGCGTAAGCCTATTCATGGTGAAATGTCAATGAATACTGAACACAAATGTCATATGAACATGACAGTTGTGACGCATGAATCCCAATGAGAATCCCAATTGGAAAAAGTACCTCCTATTGGATCACCCTCATCGATTATACGCCGAATATTTTTTGCCAAAAAAATAAGATTCGAAAATAAAATTATCTTATAATTTTTAATTGGGGCAGAGTTGGTAGTTATATACTGAAAATTAAAATAATGAAATAAACAATACTAAAACACTATTTATTCCCGAAACTCCATTAAGTGTGTTCTTTACTAAATTAAATTTGTTGTTGAACCTAACCTAAAAATCGAATTTTAATGTGTCTATTTATAATTTTTTTCTTTACCATTTGAACCTATTTATAGAAAAACTCTGTATTTGCATACCAAACAATCCCTGGCCCTCTATCGAAAACTTTCTGAGCTAGTTTTCATAAGTTTTTTGGAAAATATGGGTAATCGGTTTTTATTTAAATTTTTTCCATAATATAAAATTAAAATATTTAAAAACAAACAAAACTAGGCATAAGATTATGAATTTAATTTTATTATTATGAAAAAACAGTAAGTTTATTGTTGTTGTATATTCCGATCGAGAAAATTTCAAGAAAATAAAAAAAACTAAGCACGAGTTTTTCATAACTCTAAAAGAAAATATTGTCACAGATGGTTATCGAACCTGGACAACTCCAGGTTGTCAGGGCCTATCCTGATCCTCGAGGAATTTGTTTGTTTCTAAGTAATGGCATTTTGTTATGAAAGGTTATTTGAGTGTACATCAATTTGGAATACGTGTGTAATCAATTTAAAACCCTTCGGACTCACCGAATTGTTCGATTCTTAGTCATATGTGGCCTTTCCAAACCCCCGGGGAACCTGTTTATTGCAAAATTATACTATTTTGTGATTAGCTGGAGCTTATAAGCATCTATTAATATACGTGAGTGTAATATACGAGTAATCTAGAAGCCACCAGACTCGCCGAACTTTGATTCCCAGTTGTAAGAGGAATATCATTACCCTAAATTAAAACTTTGCCTGCTTTGATATTTGCTCGCGATTATATACTTGTTCACCCCTGTTCGAAATTGTTCAATTTATTGCATTTGTTTGCAATGGCACCCTGTGACAATCTCCTTTATTCCTATGGAAGAATGCTTGATGCTGTAACATCGATGCATATTAAGAATAATAATCGCCTTAATAGAATTACACACACCGACTAGCCTCGAACCCGAGACGGTTGGGATGATAACTCTTGGTGGTATACACCTTAACCACCCGGCCGCCAAGTGATATATTTCAGGAGAGCAGAGTTCGTCACAATATTTACGCCTAAGGTAGAAGAAATTTTCCGTTAAAATCAAAAAACTTTTAGACCTAAAACATTTTTCTCCCTTCCTCTAACATGTTTGGAAAGATTAATGTCAGCATCTACATTAGAAATTCAATTGAGCCATAGAAACTTTTGGAAAGTCAACATGAGTATTGTAAGGGGAAGTCGGACGAAACTGCTATTAATTTGCTTATTTACCCCTAAAACGCAAATAATAATGTTTTTCATATTGTATATTTATTAAATCGGTACTTTGATACAGCCAAACTCTGTAATGGTGACCTTAGAAATGGATTGAAAAGATACTACTTTGACCTTTAAAATATTAAAATTTTTACAAAACCAACAAAAATAAGCAAATATTAACAAGACTGTTTTATGATAGGTTGGGGAAAAAGAAATTCGTAATTTTTTGCTACATGGCTTTAATGACATATATCTCTCATATATTTGTCACAGTATGCCAGACTTATATACACAATATGCCATTGTTTTGATTGATTGATTCAGTTGTGTTATAGCCAGAGATGGGCGATTACGCGTCATCTACTAAAGTTTACGTAGTTGCGTAGACAACGTAGACAACGTCGATTATTCGTAGACAACGTCAACTATTCGCAGACAACGTCGACAACCAATTGTAATTCCACCAGTAGTGATTGAATGATCAACATATTTTTAACTTTTGTTAACATATTCCCAAGTATCATATGGTGTGCACTTCGTTTTCTCGTTAAGACTTGCCGTGTTTCATGACACTCATTGATCCGGATCAGAACAAATTTTATATGGAAAACATGATCCAAATTTGGGTTAGGTTACAAATTTTGATTTGAAATCTAATAAGCGGTTTTGCCTAGTTTCAAACATGAACTGAACCGAATCAGATCAAGCATCAAGAAACACAGCTACTGTGTGTTTGAGCCCGCTTTTTTGTCTAAAGCTCCAACTAAGTAATATGAAGGTAAGTTCATACCAGTTAAATGTCTCTAATGGATTTAAACCAAAATATGCATGATACTTACATCTAAACTTCAAGCTTAGTTCAGATTTGACAATAGCCGATTAAAACTATTGTCAAAATTGAAAAATTTTAATTAAGTTAACAAATTTTAATTGAAGGTCTAGCATGAACCTACCATTATTTTTATTAGCCGAAAGTTAGGCAAATCTAATGGCGTGACACACACAGTCTAAATGAGTTGCTAAATTAAATAGCAGTAACTAGCTATTATAGTTATTTCTAGTTCTTACTGTATCCATAACGCGTACTGGGTTTAATATTTAGTACTAAATTGAGTACTAAATGTTAATTGTCTACCATCGATAATAAATATTTCGACAATTGATAAAACTCAAAACTTTAACGATTAAATGAAAACAAAAAAAAATGATTAACGAAAATGTCGGTGCATTATGTTTTACGCCATCTATTGGGAAATGGTATGAACTATCATGAAGTTAGTTTACACGTTGCGCCTGACGCTGACTTTCTTGATCAACCGAATTGATGGTTAATTCATACCAGTAGTTCAGAGGTAGCACTAAGAAAATCAAGTCTCATGTTTATTTGCTTAATAAAGTAAAACTTATCAGTATCCAAATTGTTTCTAATTGGCTATTGACAAATTTGAAATAGGTTTGCAGGTTCAAATATGAGGCATGTTCTGTTTTCTGAACCCTAGAGAGACGGAACAATAATTTGTAAAAACCGACGATCAATTTAGTTAATCGGAAATTTAGAAAAAAAATCGGCTCAAGCGCACTGCTTTAGTCAGTAATTTAGTCGAAAAAACTGGCATCAGGCACAAAGTATTATGTGCCTGACGTCGATTTTTTTGTTATAAGCGGCGTGTTTTTTATTTTATTGCATACGGTGCATACAGGCCTCTTTGTATCACAAAAAATATTTATCGTAAAAGTTAGATGATTTCCCACAATACCCCTGTTTTGTTATTATACCGAACTATTCAGAACTGATGAGGACAACGATATTATAAGAAAACCATTGAACTTTTATGATGGATTCTTTGTGTTATGCAATTTTATCTAAGATATTTAAGTAAAAACAAAAAAAAAGATTTAATTTTTAAGTTGACAATTTATTAGTCTTAATTTATTTGGCAAATTTTAATTAAAATTCGGACGTGGTTTCTGTTGTGTGATCTATAAACAGCTGGTATGAGTCAGCCATCAATTTAGTCAGTCGAAAATTTAAACAAAAAAAATTGGCCAAACTAAAAAAAAATATGCGAGTCGGATTGAACTAAAAGTGTTTTGTTCACTAAACTGACAAATATTTTTTTCATGAATGAATTAGTTCTGATGTATTTCTTCCCTACCTGTAGTGAGCCTATTAAATATGAACCTGGTAAGTTAGGGATGAGACCAAATAATGGAAATGGGTACTAAATTAAAATGTTTATTTGTGGTGAAATTTTAAAAGTGTTCATCATACCGATGTTTCTCATGAGGATGTTGTCCAGGTGTACCATGTACTCACTCTAATGAACGTTTAACGGCGACTGTTGTAAAATCGCGTTCTTTTACACCCAATGAGAGTTACATTAAGTGAGCGTATGAGTCGGTACTAAAGAGTTATACTAACGTAGCTACTAACGTATTATTTTATTATACTAATTAACAATTTACGTGTTTTAGTATCAAATTTTAAACGTTTGTCCCTTAGATAAGACGATTACCTATTAGCTAGATAGCAACTTTGACAGACTAACTAATGAAAAAATAATGAGAAAATTTAGATTTTAATATCAGTTCATAAGTTGTTGACCTTGTTTACATTGTCGATGTCACAGACGCAGAAAATCGCTATGTAATGTACGTGGTAGACTACGTGTCGACTACTGCGTAGATTGCATTGTGTAATCTACCTCGTCCAACCCTGGTTATAGCGTGTTGAGGATGGAGGTAAACAAAGATAAAACTCGCTATATTTTACAGTTTTACTTCGATAAAAGCGAAATCGTAGGTCCGGCGGTTGAATGTACAATTTTGGTTTCGTCGATTCCGTTCCGGTAATTTCGATATCAAAGATACACCACGCACGGAAAGGCCTATCGTCGAAAAGTCGATAAAATCTTAAAAATTATCAAAGTGGATCGGTATGCGAGCTGGCATAGCCCAGGAGTTGAAGATCGATCACAAAATATTTTTAAAACATTTGCATAAGGTTGGCTTCAAAAAGAACTTCGATGTTCTTCTTTGGGAGAACGGAAAGAAATCGAGTTATTTCTGAAGCGAATGGTGACTAGTGACGAGAAATGAGTCACAGTCAAACCAAAATTGACGGCCAGGAAGGTCTTGCTATGTGTTTGGCGGGTTTGAAAGAGAATCATCTACTATGAGCTGCTGCTCAATAGCCAAACGCTGAATTCGAACCGCTACTGCCAGCAAATGGACCGACTGAAGGCAGCTATCGACCAAAAGCGGCCCGAATCAGCCAATAGGATTAGTGTCCATGATGACGCGTCAGAAGCTCTGGAAACTTGGTTGAGAGGTTATTATGCATCCACCTTATAGTCCGGACCTGACACCAAGCGATTAACATCTTTTTTGTCATTAGCAAACTCTCTTGGTGGTGTAAAAATGGCCTAAAGAGATGCTTGTGAGAACTGGTTGTCTCAGTTTTTTGCTAATAGGAACAAGGCGTTTTGGAAAAGCAGCATAATGAAATTTCCTTCTAAATGACACGAGTTATCAAACAAAACGGCGGACTTTAATTAATGTTTTTTTAAAATATTTTTTCATTGTTTAAAATTCAAATTTTGTTTTTGGAATTTGAATTCTGAATTTTTACTTGTTTATTCTTTTGTTTTTGTTTTAGTTTTTCCACTATTGAATTGTAGTATGATTTTCCTGCTCCTAAATACGAGGATTGTTGGAACGTTCCTTGCTTTGAACACCAACTTCAAAAATTACTAATATTCTAGATATGGTAAAGAGACGTCATATTTTTAGAAAGTCTTCGTATATTTCTTCATAACAAAGTTAATTTAAAGTCGGCAGTGTACACAAATATTTATAGGGCCGCGAAACACTAAAAAAAAGTCTGATTCATATATAAAGCCCGCAAATTAAGCCACATACATACAAAAATCAATTTAAGATAATTAAAATTCAAATCAGCATTCATAAAATCGTTTGTTTAACTTCTTGCAATAATTAACTTCATATACAATGTGTAATATTTGATCATCATTTAAAAATCATTTAACAAAAAAACAAATTAACAATAATATAATTTCAATATCGATTGTCTGTCAATCATTGCCGTTTATATTATTGTGCGTCTTTATTCAGTACAACAACAAATTAAATATTTTTGATTGCCTATCGGTGACGTATAGCTGTGAAACTAGGCCAATGCTTATTTATCCATTACCGAATACTTATCTATATGTACTTACATTACATTACCACCTCTACTTCCTGAACTTCAAAAATTAGTGTCTTACCTGAAATGATAAAAACGAAAGCATATAAACATTATAAACCCACACTCATAAAATATTTATCATCTAATACTGTTGTAACAAAAAAATATGTAATTATTATTTTCTTTCGAAATGTCTAAACACCGTCTAGTGCCATGGTAAAATTTAAGCCAAACACACCGATTGTAATAAAACCAAAACGTATATACGTGTATATATTGTGTATCCGGTTACAAAAATTACTCGTATAATATACAAAACAAACCATTTAAAATTTATATAACCTTAATCCTAAATAGCTTGAGTAGTTCTACACTGTACACAAGACACCACGAAATACATATTTCACAACTCTCTTACAAATGCATGTAGAGTTGAAATGTTGTACAGTGATCCATAACCAAAAGTAGAAAAAAAATTTCAAAATTGGCCTGAGGCGCGCGCACATTCAATTATTTGTCTCCTATAATTTTAATTGCCATTTCTATGCCAAATATTTTGCAAATGTATTTACACAAAGTGTAACCATACCCAAAACATTTTTTTTTGTATTTTGTTAAGTGTAGCGAATTTCGGATTGTGTATATGCAAATCAAGTATATGTCCTAAGGACGCAGAAACGATAAGTTGAAATCTGAGATACACAAATATGCAACCAAACTACTTATGTTTATGTATTTATTATTATTATTATTAGGTCCTAAGCCACATGCAGTGAGTGTGTGTTTTGCAAATATCTCGACATAAATTTTAAAAACATTTTTTGGTTTGGTGTTTTGATATAAAATGACTAAAAATACATTTTTTTTATTTACATTACAAACATGTGTCGGTTAGACGCGAGGTATCGTGGACGGTATTCCAAGAATCCATATTTAAGATATCAAGCAATAAAAAATATGAATATTTTTAATCATTTTAAGGTGTCCAAATGGATTAATTTGTTTCATTGAACATTTATATACTTAATGCTGTTATGGTGCATCGCGATTTAACAATTTGAAGTATTTATAGGATGCATGCATGTGAAAGCGCCCCATGGACAAGTATAGCAGGATTGTTTACAATATACTTCAAATACCTGGTATGTATAGCTAAATGTTGCCAAATATACTATAGGTGTAATTCTAAAAGTATGGTTTAGGTAAGGGATTTGCTTTCATGTAAATTAACAAGAGATCAACAAACGTAGGGGCGAATAAAGAGTAACTCAAAATGAATAATAATTGTAGAAGACTTTTAGGCGTGGTATGACGATTTTTTTCTTTCTAAGCATCCGACTAACTAAATTCATGGTAAGTGTTAATAATGTTCACGTTAATGTTCAAAACGCAACATTGCATACCGATTAAGCCCAATTTGTGGTAATTAGTACTCACGGGAAAAAATCAGTGCTAGCCCAGAAACCGAGGGAAACGGAAAATAAAATTTCAAATTTCGCCTGAAAGACGACACATATAAAACCTGTTTTCTAGAAAAGACCAGAAATAATTTAAGGCTCATTTAAAAACTTTCCAAAGGCGGCTAAGCAATAATGACAATACTGACAAAATTTGTGCTTATCATAGAAATATAATTTTCATAAATTTTAATTCATAAATTGAGAAAAAACAAACTTGCCCCTAAAAGATACTATATTAAACTAAAAAAATACAGAGGTATACTTACCGTTCAATAATATTTGTGTTGAACAACAAATTAATCTATAGAAATAACATGTTCTAAAATCCAAGTCAAAAGCAATCCAGATAGCATATTCCTGTCAGGTATGTTCATTGCCATCCAAAAAATATAGTGGCTGAATTTGTGCTAATTCAGAATTGGCCCAATTCCATTGAACAACAAACGGCGTTGAATGGACGGTTTTCTGACTTTAAGTGTTCTCGAAACCAATGCAGTTGGCACTTCTGATTGCACATTCATATCAGGCTAGTTCATTACCATCCGAAAAATATAGTAGTGGCCGAATTTGTGCTAATCCAAAATTTGTCAAATTCCATTGAACAACAAAAACCGTTGAATGAACGGTTTTCTAAAAAAAATGTTTTAGAAACCAATGAAGTTGGCACTTCTGATTGCACATTCCTATTAAGTTTGTTCATAGCCATCTGAAAAATATAGTGGCTGAATTTGTGCTAGTACAGAATTGGCCCAATTCCATTGAACAACAAAAGGCGTTGAATGAACAATTTTCTGACATGACATGAAGTGTTCTAGAAACCAATGAAGATGGCACTTCTAATTGCACATTCATATCAAATATATTCATTGTCATCCGAAAAATATAGTGGTTGAATTTGTGCTAATGCAGAATTGGTCCAATTCCATTGAACAACAAAAGCCGTTCAATGAACGGTTTTCTGACATAAAGTGTCCTAGAAACCAATGAAGTTGGCACTTCTGAAAAAATATAGTGGCTGAATCTGAGTTCTCAAAAATATAGTGGCTGAATTTGTGCTATTCAAGAATTAGCCTAATTCCATTGAAGAACAAAAGTTGTGGAATGAACCACTTTCTGACATAAAGTGTCCTAGAAACCAATGAAGTTGGCACTTCTGAAAAAATATAGTGGCTGAATCTGAGTACTCAAAAATATAGTGGCTGAATTTGTGCTAATCCAGAATTAGTCAGATCCCATTGAACAACAAAAACAGTTGAATGCATGGTTTTCTTACATAAAGTGTTCTAGAAACCAATGAAGTTGGCACTTCTGATTGCACATTCCTATTAAGTTTATTCATAGCCATCTGAAAAATAATCCAGTTTAGCCGCCTTTGGAAAGTTTTAAAATGAGGCTTAGATTATTTCGGGTTTTTCTAGAAATCAGGTTTTATTTGTAAAATAAGCACAACTGGGCTTAATCGGTATGCAAAGTTTCATTTTAAAATTCGAAAGTTTCCCTGCTACAGGTACTCATACGTATATTTACCTGGTTGACATTCACCTCCTAATCATATTTGTTGTCATCGGTTTTGCTTTACGTTAGAATTTTGACAAATAAATTATAGTAGCTTGTTATAATTACCTACTTTAAGTTGCTGAACTATTTTACGCTATACACTTCATTTTGTTGTTGAATAGTAATTTTCTGAGACATAGGCATAAGAGGGATGCAGCCAAGGTGGAAAATACAAATTACCACTAGTAATTTAAAAAAATAACAAACTTAAATTAACAAAGTTGGAATTTGTTTTATTACCAAATTTGTGCAGTGCATTGCCCCATGAATTACTACTGGTCCTTCGACCCAGACCGCAAGGCCTAACATAATGATTAAAAGTTTTATAACCATAAAAATGTTATGAATTTGCCCTGTCAAATCCGGAACGCATCACTGGATTGTGAATATCGTTATAGAATTTGACGGTTACAACAAACTCTTATAATTTACACCAATATACTTTCCGGAATATTAAATTACCGGAAATAATCCTTGAATAATTTCCAAATATTTACGAAATACTTACGCCACTACTAGAATTAGTTCCTAATTCCGCTCCTCACTTTCGTTAATACTACGCATACCGTATCTCCTGAATCATTATGTAAGACTCACTCATTGCGTTCGTTGCACTTGTTTAATACAGATATCGAATATCCTAGATTGGCCTGGATTTATTCGAGACGGTTCTGTTCTAGGCTAGTAAACAAAACTGTTAAAAAATTACGTTAGTGCTACTATTCAGCCACAGATGTCACTAATCTCACAAAAAGTTAGTAAAACGGATTGCCAATGCTGAATTGATTGCCCATCAAACCAATAGGTAAGTTTATTGAAATTTGATTTGTTCAAAACAATGCGCAAATTAACAATGGCCACGCCAATCGAATTATTAAATTGAAACCGGTCGAATATCAGAACCATTTTACCAAACTTAGAACTTATTTACCCAATTCATCAACAAATACCAACTAAATTGGAGAATGTTCGCGTAAAAATTAAGAGCACCGAACAACTATTTAAAGAATTCAACAACTATTTAAAGAAGACCAATCGCAGCATCGCGCCATTTCAGAGATATACTACGATGTTATATTAAACAACACAATAATTCGAAATCTAGGACCAGAATTGAAGCTACCAGGGCTACGAGTGCCAAATTTCACCGGAGAATACGAATTGTGGTCAACGCCCTCAGTAATGAGCCGGCATTAAATAAATTGAAGGATAGTTAAATGTTTTTAAATTAACCCGTTATTTCTACATCCACCTCAAAAAACTTAAGAAATATGTACGACGGGTCGGATGTGATAAGATGTGTTTTACAAGATTTGGATAATGAAGCAAATGGTCGCGATGTTTGTCTATTATATATTTTGGCAACCGACTTTCCGAGTTTAGAGTCGTTCCTTAAACCGAGGTCACCAGTGAAAGCATTTACTACTATAATTTATAGCTGTCCGTTATGCAAAACAAGTGACCATCCGGTTTATAAATGCGTGAAATTTCCAGAGATGACGGTTGAAGGACGACGCGAATTTACCCGAAACGGGAATAACTGTTTCATTTGTTTTGGTAATAAACATACCGTCAAAGACTGTCGGTCATTTCGAAGATGTCAGTATTATCAATGGCAACGTCATAATTTAACCGTCATGCGTCTAATTTAACCTTCAATGCAATTCCGTCAGAAACCAGTAAAATAGACTAACTCGAATACCATAACATCTTGAATGACACGACGCCACAAGTAAACATATCGGTACTCCCGGCAGGTACAATATGTAGAGTATTATTGGATTTAGGCACAGAGACTGCGTCTTTATCCGAATAATGCATACAAAGACTTGGGTTATCACGAAGTAAGGGTAAGAAAAGCATATGCGGATTAGGTCATCAAATGATCTGTCTAACCAAAAAAGTTCTACGAGTCTCAACACTTCAAATTAAAACCGCTTTATCCAACAGATTTTGAAATTTTGATGAATGCTGCTTACGTGACGCACCATGAAGATCTCCGTCAACAATGATGGTGAATCACGTGAACAAAACAAAATTATAGCGCAGAGGAGTAAATTGGATTGGATACTTTCAGGAACATTTACCACCAATCAAGCTACTTCTGTCTTATGTTTGAGTGGCGAGATGAATATGGAAAATACGTTACGCAACTTACTCAAAAGCAATCCATGTGTGGTACATTTTGTACAGAATGTTTCACAGGATGAGACTGAAGGTTTTGTAGTAAAACAACCATTTAAAGATGGTACGGTACCTTTAGAAAGTTCGTATAAAGCTGCCAAAAAGCCGACTTTTCGCGATAGAATGCAGGCTTAAAAGAGGTTTAACAAGTGTATTATTGTTTTCCCCATCATGGCATCCTGAACGAATTGAGTGCCATCACAAGATTAATGGTAGTGTTTGACATGTCAGCAACATCGACCGGTATCCGGTATCGCATTAAATAACGTTTTGAAAGTCGGTCCTACGGTACAAAATTTATTGTATCAAATACTAGTGGAGTTTCGAACACATTGGATCGCCGTCACGGTGGACAGATCTATGAGCTAAATACGATAACTTATGGGGCATGGTGTCATCTTCTGTTTTAGCGACTGCTATTCTGTGGATTGCAAGAAATGGCAGCTAAAAATCAAACCCATTATCCGGAGCCAAGTCATACAATACGAGATGTAGATGGATGACTTAATGAGCGGTGCTAGGTCAGTTGAGGATGTGATAAGATTGTGTCGTGATTTCACGTCCCGTCAGAGCTGAATTCAGCTAATTGCACAACCCGCAGCATATCTCCAAGCGAATTGGTGAATTTTCAATTCTGGTGATATGGATTGGACAATTTATTACTTGCATAGGACCAATGACCTAAACTCAATCGTCCAAATTTCCAAAATCCGATGGAAGAAAGGAAATGTCTGTTAACAAAAGTTACTCGAGTTTTGTAAAGGTAACCATGGTCCATGGTACTAACCCACGTGTATCGCTTCCTGAATATTGCAGCTAAGAAAAGGCCTAAAGTTAAGAATATACTAAATCGGAAAGAGTTGATAGAGCAGCCGTCTAGGTGTTTAAAGCAATTCAAACCAAACAGTTTAATATGAAGAAAAATGATTGAAATTTAGAGATCAAATTAATCGAGATAGCAAATTGATTTCTCTAACCCCATTAATTGACGATCTTGGGCTGCTACGAGTAGGAGGTCAAATCAAAAATGCCCAAATGAAACTGCGTTCCAAATGATAAGAAATCATCAAACTAATTGGCACATCATTCCAAAAAAGCCATTTTGGTGGCCTTTGGGAGGCCCGAGTAAAGTCCATTAAAACACAAGGGGTAACTGTTGAAAAAATGTTATCAAATGACGAGCTTCACACAAGGAACACAATGGGTGTCGCTAGCCTATCCAGAAGTTACCAAGTTGTGGTTTAATCGCTTGAGTCACTGGCAAGCGGTTCAGAAAATGATACAAAAGATATAGAAACGATGGTATCAAAAATATATTCACAGCTTACAATATAGGTTCTGCTAGGAGAAAATCTACAAGTGGGTCAAGTCGTTTTGATTAGAGAGGACAATCTACTAATAAATAACTGGAGACTGGGAAAGATGTTGAAACGTGAACGATGGGAAATCCCGTTTAGGGACATTGAAAACAGTAGATAGCGAAATTCAACGGGTGTATAACTTTGCCCCTTACTCACACAATAATATGTATCTTTGTCTCAAATTGATCTCCGAAGTTCAGTGGTTATTAAACTACGATTATCATTTATGGGTATAATCGGTACCACTGAAATTTTAGCTGATTCGATGCCACGGAACCAGTTGTCGTACCTACTTATGAGGATAATAATACTTACCTATATAAAAAAAAACATCTACCAGAATGTACCAGAGAAGAACTACCTACCAAGAAAACGGGACTCCAATTGCAAACATTAACCTGTGGATCAAAACCATGAAGGATCTGGTAAACGGTATTACTGGTACTTCGACATCACCAACCAATTATTTCATTGACAATAAGCAGACATAGATTCTCTGGATCCGATATTGTCCAGCTCAAAAAATATTTTTGATTAGTAAGATTTCCAAAGACTGAAGAAATTTCGAAAACATCCCATATTGCGATTGACATCACCAAGCCAGTAATCGATCTAAATCATTGCACTATAAAACGACACAGCTCGATAATAATCGGGAATTATTCAGTAAGTTCACACCAAATATTAATAGATGTCGCTAATGTTTAGAAACCAAAATGTATTTAGATGATTTATTAATCGTCGATTAGAAATATGTTAAATATCGATAAATCACCAAATTTTAATTAAAAATCAGACAAGGTATTTAGAGATGCCATCTATGAATAACTGGTATAAACTAAACATCAACTTAGTTGGAAATTAAGACAACAATTTCCGGCACACGACACAGAATAAATTTCCGAGGAACTAAATTGATAGATAGTTTATACTAGTTGTTCCTAGATGACACACAAAAAGCCCGCCTGATGTCTTATCGATTATTGCAAAATCAGAACAAAGTTTGCAGTTTCGTACTAAATATTAAGCGATTTTGATTTAAGAACATTACAGATATCAATAATTAGTATGAACTAATCGGTAATTTGTCGAAAATTCAGACGAATAATTTGGCGTCAGCATATGTAACAATCAAATTTTCATAAACAGAATTTCTAGTACGACTACTAGTTCGAGTATCTGGGTCTGTAAAGGCTGCTGCACGCCTGTGAAATTTTCTCCTCACTCACTCACAGTCTGAAGTTAGTAACTAATATTTTTCGCTCACTAAATTTCGTCTACATTTTTGTGACGTTTTCTTAATTCAACTGTAATTTTCGTCATTGTTTGTTTTGAATATCATCGATGTATGTTGAGAAGAAATCAGTTCCCACTTAAGCTAGAAGTTCACCAAAATGTTCTTGCAGTATAAAAAACACAAATTCCATAATATTATCGACATTTTTATTTATATTTAAAACGGTGTTAGAAATTTCAAATTATGATCCGGCAAGCGGTAAGTCATATTTTCAAACTTTTTTTCGCCAAACACTCTTTTATTGTGGTTTTAATATTTAGACCAAGGACTGACGAGTTTCAAACTAACATAACCTTACGACATAGAAAGTCGTTAAAATAGTGCGCCACACTTTTAATTTTAATAGCATAGGCATATAATATGCTCGCTCGCAGTACTCTAATGCAATACGCAGTACTCTAATGCAAATACTGAAATATATTTTCGACTTTTCAAGGCATTTTATATAAAACCGTGTTTCCATTCTACCTTCTTTCCTCAAATGATTCTTTGAATGATTTGAAAGATTCTTACCTTCTGGAAGGGATGTCCATTAATTCAAATAATTACTTTTAGTTCCTTTCAAAAGTTCCATTCAAATAATGGATGAAATTAGGATTATTTGAAATAAATTACTGAACTAAATTTAGACGGAAGAAACAGCAATTATTTGAATGGACCTTTTGAAAGGAACTAAAAGTAATTATTTGAATTAATGGACATCCCTTCCAGAAGGTAAGAATCTTTATTCAAAAAAATATTTCAGATACAATATTGATACATAAAACATGCTTGACGTCTAGCATATTTCTTTGGACAAGACTGGGTCTCACACAGTGTTAATTTTACGTTAGAAGTCGTCAAATAAAAAAGAAATCGTTATCTGTTAACAAACGTGATGCGTGATTAAGGAAACTATTCTATGTTAAAATGAAATATAGCAACCCTCTTCGCCTGAAATCGAAAAATTGTCTGACAAGATTTTAAAATTAATAATCTGCGACGCCCATGGAGAAGTAAATTCTAGTGAGTCCTTAAATCCTTAGATGAGTCATAAAAATTTCACATACCTAAGACCATCAATACTGGAACTGAATTCCTTTCTTGCGATATGACCTACTTGGTACATAAACGTAAACATTTTTAGTCAAATTTATTGGAAATGAACTTCTTATAACTTATACGATAAAATACACGTATACAATCTAAATGTAATCAACATTCAGGCGAGAAATATTTCGAAAGCTTGCTTTAATCATTTAAGAATTTTGTCAATACAAAGAAATAAAAATAAAATTATATCCTAAATGTTGATTAATTAACGATTTTAAACTACGCGACGAATATTTTTGAATAATTTCCCGATTAATTCAGCAAGGAAATAAAGAAAAGGTTTAACGTCCAGGAGATGGAGGGCAATACTCAACTGTGACAAACTGTGTCTAATGAACACAGTGACAGTAAAATAAACTCAAATTTAATCGTCATTGCGGCGTAAAAACTAAAATCTTATCGTTTGACGTAATTTTTCGATCGATCTAAATCGAAATTTTGAATATTTTTCAGCAAATTTTTTAAATTTTACGTCATTTCAAGCCTAATAACCGTAGCCTTGATAACCGTACTTAACACCCTGATGCAAAATTTTTTCGCGGTATAGAGGTAAAATATAAAGGAAATTTGATTTGTACCTTTCTAAAAAATGAACTTTGAAAGCTAACCATGGACAATAGTTGAGTGCCATACAGCCTTAAGTAAGTTGCTTTGTTCTGGACAGACAGATCATATCGCGTTCTGTATAAGCAGGACATTTATCTTGGTTATAATTATACATGAAACAGACCAAGAAAATCAGCTGTTTCAACAAATACTTCGGATTGTACCTCCACCCAAATATAATTTTTTTCATTCCACGGCTTACCACTTTGATTTAAAAATTATTCATTGCGTGTTTTGTACAACATTATTTAGTAAATTTTGATTTTATAATCTAGGAACCAAGGAGATCAATACGACTAAGTGAATCGGGTCTAAGTGTGACAGCGCACGCTTTGCCCTATCACAATGTCACAGTACCTTTTATCAGTACTGTAAATCGATCTGTTTTATAGCATAATTAATTATCGATTGTCGATAGGAGTTCGTTAATTTTGTTGTTCATGATGGACGAAAATATTTTTTTTTTGGTTGGTAATTGGTTACCTTTGGTAGTCAGTCTGGATAGAATTCTCAAATGTGCGGTACAGAAGTATTTTATAAAAAAAAACAATTTTATTCGAGAGATTTGATTAATAAATTGCTTGAAAGGCACTTGCTTTAATTGAAAATTTCTAAAAACGAGGTACTTGTTTAGAACCGTGTAAACAAGAGAACAAAATGTTAAATTATAATAAGCGAATTAAATTAGAAATTTAAATAGTGTTAAGCAAATTAAAGTGTAATTTTTTTGTGGATCTGAGGACGATAATAGACTGTTACTTGTGCTCAAATATGGTGGATAATTTATTTTTTTAAGACCACATGTTTTTATGTTGTAATAAAACCAATAAAAAATTAGTTATATTACGAATTTTAAAACCGATTCACCGATATTAAATAATCAATAATAAAATTAATACTAATAGAAACAAACAATAATTAATACATACTCGGTACCTTAAACTGTTTAAGTGTATAACGATTATTTTCTAAGTGCATATGAGTACAAAACAAAAATAGTGTACGAAAAAGTGATCTACAATAGTCATTCAATAAAAACTTGTGCAATAAAAAATTATCGATTAAGTGTATTTTGCAGTTACTAAATTGAAACAATCATTCATAAACCGCCAAACAAAATAAATTTTAATAAATTCGTAAAGTGCAATAAATAGCAAAACAATAAAACACAATAAAACAACAAAATTATAATAAAGATGTTTAATAAATTGAAACCCAAAATACGGAAAACATCATAACAGTAATTTACAACACAAATAATTTGAATACCTAACATAATCGTAAAATATAAATAAATCGGATATAACGTCGACAACTTTTGGACTACACTACAATCAACATTCTTCATCAACACATATCAGCATACAACACAACTAATAAACAAGTAATTTTATATTATCAATTTTTTCTTACTTTATTATTCTATTTGGTAAAATTACAAAATTCAAATTTTCTTTATATAATCGGGTGAAGGGTAGTATTTAGGTCTAGCAGTAGGTTTAGGAACAGCTGTTCGTTTAGTTTTTGTTAATTTTAATTTAATTCATTTGTTCTTTATATTTAAAATCTTGAATTAATATTTTTCTTTATTCATAATGTATGCAATTACGTTTCTTATGAATGCTCAATAAATGGTTTATACACCTTTCAATTTTAATAAATTTGTATAGTGATTAACGTAATGAAAAGGAATATGAGATAAACCTTCGTGATTGAGGATGAATTAGGGAAACGGTAGGTATATCGACTACATAGGTAGGTAATCAGGACTAATCCTTTTTCGCGGTTACAACCGACCCACACACGCTCTGGAAAACCCCACGACTTCCCCTGATGCTTAGCTGGCAACGACCGCTCCAGAGCCCCTGTGTGGGTCAATTTCTGATAATGTGGAGCATAACCCAAAATCAACATTTTGGGTTATGCAAAATGTTACATAAGATATACGCATAATGGTCTAATGTGCGTCTATATAGTAGCTTAGCGGTCTGGCTGAAAACTCAGAACGTGCTTAACCATGAATTGTGCTAATTATCAAAATACTCTGTATGGTTATGGTTACTAAAAATTTGATTTCAAAAACAAAAAATGTTAGATAGCATCAAGCGACCATTGCTACAGTTAATACAAATTTGGGAGGCCGCATGGGAACGTAAAAGAAGAATATGCAAAAAAGGAATGAAATGGAAACACATACTCTTGGCATGCCAGTATGCATCATCCAGCAGATCTGGGAGCTGACTAGGATTTAATGGAGTAATCAATTACTAATCTGAATATAAAGTGATTATGTATCCTTAGAAATAAGGCGGCCAATTACCTCTACGGAATGTAGCGCCAGCAACAAAAAAACAAATAATAACTTACAACTCATCGTGTTCTTTCTCTGCGTATAAAGAAACCAACTGCCTTTACTGAAAGCTTCGATGAGCCACATACAACTAGAATGTAATGTTCTGAATGGAAATCAAGCCTAATTAAGCTTCACATTAGCTTAGATCGAGTTTCCAGTCGAAGAGGAAATTAAGACTAAAAATAATATGGGTAATTGAACCGATAAATGTTTGCATGAATTTTTCCCAATCCGTTATTTCCGAATATGGGAAGGGAAGGAGCGGCCGGAGTGTAACGATAATTGATTCAATATAGGTAGAAACACTGAAACCAGTTACAAATTTTTCTCATTTATATTCCCGGACACACATAAAAATTTATGCAATCGAAAAGTATTATATTTAAGTCATAAATAAGTCATACGTAAAGTCATAAATTCATACAAACTATGGATGCTTCTTTTATTACGATTTCCAAGAAAAGAAATTTGAAAATGAGTTTCAATCAATTAGGCTCGTTGCACACTTGAACTTTGTTTATTTAGCGAAATGGGCTAATTGTTTATCTCCAAAGCGAAAATAAAACATAAAATGTCTTTCAAAAGTCACGCCTAGATGACAGTAGTAAATAATTTTTAAACGCAACCTTTTTTTATGTCATCTTTGACATTTGTGAAGTAGACAGAAGTACAATTTAAGCGATGTAAAATTCTTGATTTTTTTGGTGTAAATAATCGTCCAAATGTGTCAACAATTCAAAGGTTAGTGAAAAATGTTGAAGAGACGGGGGCTGTCGAGGATCGAAAAACGTCTGGCAGACCAAAAAGTGGACGTTCTAGTGAGAACATTGCTGATGGTGTCGAAAGTGTCGTCAACATCGATATCACAACGTTCTCAGGAATAAGACATTCATCCATCGACTGTTTGGCGAATTTTACAAACGGATTTGCATTTGCATCCTTACAAAATTCAATTAACACAAAAATTAAAACAAACAGATCATTATCAATGCAGAACTTTCGTCATTTGGTTGTTAGAACATGGTGCTGGCTTTTCACACAAAATCATCTTTAGTGATGAGGTCATTTCACATTGGATGGTTTCGTCAACAAACAAAATTGTCGTATGTGGGGAGAAGAAAATCCTCGAATAATTTCAGAAAAATCATTACATCCACAAAAATATTACTGTAGAGAGCACTATAGACAAATGATTGAAGATTTTTTGTGGCCTCAACTTGAACAAATAGACACAGAGTATTATTATTTTCAACAGGATGGAGCTACGAGTCACACAACACGTGAAAACATTCTGCTATTGCGGTCTAAGTTTCCAGGCCGATTAATTTCACGTAATAGTGGCATAAACTAGCCACCTGGATCATGCGAGTTAACGCCATTAGATTACTTTCATTGGGGTTTCTTGAAAAGTAAAGTTTATGTGAATAAACCAACAACAATTGCACAGCTGAAAAACAACATCCGGACCGACATTGATGAACTTAATGCGGTAATGTGTGAGCGAGGTCTTAAAAATTTTAATTTTCGTATAGCAGCCGGTACACGTGCCCGTGGAGGACATTTAAATGATATCATTGTTCACATATAATTGTTAAAAGCCATATTTTTACGAAAAATAAAAAAAAATCTAAGTATTTCCATGTTTTAATTTAACAAAACATCTAGGCGCGACTTTTAAAAGACCCTTTATATTGGTGCATAGAAGGGAGTGATTGTGAGATTTATTAACAATGTTTCTCTTACTTCAGGTTTGGAAACCAAAACGGAAAGCTGTTTAACGAAAACATAGCTCACAAAAAACATAGGTAATTCGATTTTTTTGCCACTTAATGTTGATGATAAGAAATGCAAGAACTCTTACACTCGAAACAATCATATTGTACACAAAAGACACAGGGAAAAATGTTAGTAAGGTATTCAAACAAATATCCCAAACTCATTACAAATACATATTTCTGGAAAGATATTAGTTCCAGACCCTAACTAAGTATCCATATCAAGCGACCAAACCCAAACACAATCTACGTATGATTATATCAATATTTCGCAATAAATTTGAATGTCAAGCATTTATACATCCAACATACCTCGCGGAGACTCATAATACCTCACATGATCTTTAATTTTTTGCGATTAACCCACCATATTCTTAAATCTTGCAGTTTATTATTTTATTATATTATGCATTTATTTTATTTATTTTTTTTTTGAGTTGTCTGTTTATTATTAAAATATTATGGATGCATATATACAATCCAATTCGTACGTATATAAAAAAAAATTTAGCATAAAATAACACGAAATAAAAATATCCTTGACCGATTAATCTCGATTTATGATTCGTTTACTTTATAACAAAATTAAATTAATTTTGTTATTGTTGTTGCTGTTATTCGCGTTTCGCGACTTTTAAATATATGTGCAAAATTTTGTTGTTGCTTTCGTCTTACATACGTACATAGATTTATACTGTTCCAAGTATATCAAAAAAAAAAAAATTAGTTTGCCTCATGCATACGTCGTATAGTACACGTAAAATCACGGATATTTGACCCGGCAACTAGGTGTTTTTCCAGCACTGTATATTCGGCTCCATAACCGTACCATTGACAATCGACGAACGCGAAATTAACGAGAGCGACCAAATAATAATTTTATATTTTTGTAATTAAATCAGATATATAAAAATACTTATTATTTTGTGTAGAAGATCTAAATAACAAATTTGTCGAAGAATTTAGGTTAAAATGTTGTTGTTTAAAATTAAAAGCATGTGTTTTAAATCAGCCCGTCGAAAACAAATTTTTCATAAAATAGACTTCTGGAAGGTTTACGAAATACATTTATAAAATGTCTAAATATAATATAAATTAAGTATGCCAAACAAATCAAACTACAAGACAAATTAATCAATTAACTGTCAACAGTTCAATTTAGAAAACTGTCTGTCCACATTGAAATGACAAAATCTTTTAAATAATTTATAATAATTTATAGTTTTATTCTAATCAATAGTAAATATCGCCCGCACGCGCCGCCATGCCGCACAAATTTCAACAAATTCGCGCTCAAAATAATATGAATTTGTAAACTTTAACCTACACCTTTGATATTATATGGTTGTGTATCGATATTCGGCACGCGGTATACAAAACGGGCGCGAATTATAATAGAGTGGTAATCATTCAATATACGAGCATACAAACTTGGTATAAAAAGTTCGCCATATACAAAAAAAAAAACATTTTAATTTCCAATAACATTTACCTTTTACTTTTTGTGTTGTGTTCTGTGTGATTAGATCAATTTATATTATAGGTCTAAAAAAATGTAGCGATCGAGTCTCGTTTCACTTCTATATTATTACCTACCGAGTACATTTTATACATTTTTATTAATAGTTTTGTACACTATCGTGTAAACTTGCTATAAACTTTTTTTGAAGTTAATGGTAAATAAATAAATATTGGAATTGTGATTAATTTTTTGGATAAATTGTACAAGGCGTGATCTATGGACTTGTGTATTTATAATGTTACGATCACATACACGGGATAAACAAATATATTATAATGACATTATCGATGAATAAAAAATCACTTTTGCTTTGGGATTATACAGTTTAGATCCGATTTACAAAAATAAATTGGTAATGATTGATGATCGACATTTTGTAAAAACATGTAATTTAATGCCGGACAACGTGGTATCATTGTTTATCGTCCTTATTCCATTTAATTGATTTGGGCTGGTGCTACGAAACGGAGTTTATTATGTTGATCATTAAGTTACATTGCAAAACGGCTTATCTAGCAAATACTATATTTGGGTGGGCTGCCAAGTTAGATGTCGACGACCAAATTAGAGTTATAATTTAAAAGGCCTTTTGCGTTCCATTTTAATTATCCGAGACGATAAGCTAAACGACCTTTTGTTTTGTATTGTTTCCACACGCTGCGATGCTTAAATCCACACCAAAAAATATTTCAACTTTCGAAATACGATCAAAGTTCGCAAAAGGCCTTTAGTTTCAAGCACTTTCTGTCATCCTAGCTACGGTTAATTGGTGTTCTATTCTAACGTGTTATTGCATCGAATTCATGCAAAAATATTGCAAAAAGCCTTTTCCGTGGCTAGTCGGTTTTACGTAATACTTCAATATCAAACACAAAAACCCTTTTCAGTTATCTTTCTACTCGTGCACAATCTCGTTAATCTATAATTTTGAAATACAATTCGTGATGATGAAGTAGTGTACTTTTGTGATAGAAAAGTTAATAACCCAAAACTCGTAATACATACATACTCAATCATTTAGCATTTCCACACCCTACACTTTCAAACAAAACTGAAGCAGCATATGCCTCTCCACACAAAACTCGAGTGTTATTTTCATTTTATATTGGGTGCTTGAGCGAAATGGATAGAAAAAACCAAAATTTAAAAATCTAGTAGGCATCGAAGCAAAATGTAAAATCCTTCACATTTACTCAGCCGTTTATTTTTTGACAAAATTCGTTTTCATACTAATCGCGTAAAAATAAAAAATAAAATACCCTTAACAACGCACATAAAATTGTTGCTGGAAATGTGGTGCAAAAACCCCACTTTAAAATTTTGTTTATCGGCAAGGCGAAGAGGTAAGAAATCAAAAGAAACGCATCGTGTTACCGCACAAAGTTACCGTAAAAGACTTTTCACTTATCTCTCTGCCGCTACGATGTAACAAAAACATTCGAATTTATAATTTCGAGATATTTGTTTTTGGTTGTATGGAAGATTAATGAAATTTAACTTTTCGTGTAATACATAAATCGAGCTTACATATGCGGCCTCAGTTACTCATTTATCCGAAATGAAATGTTAGTTGTGTAACAAAAAAAATATCACTTCATCAAAAATATCTTCTGAAAAAACGAATTATCTATCAAATACTTTTTCTAAGATGTTTAATTTCTGCTGAAAACAGAGCGTAATTTCCATAACATATATGTATTTGTAGCTACCGGCGATGGACGACCAAATTAGAGTGACAATTTGAGAGACCTTTTGCGTTTTTTAATTATCTGGGACTATGTCAAATAACCTTTTGAAAGATAGAAATGAAATCATTTCTGTTTTCGTAATATGATCAAAGATAGCCAAAGGCCTTTGATTAGCAACGGCTAATTGTTATTTTATTCGAACAGATTTGGCGTGTTTTATTGCATCGAATCGTGCAGGGAGATCTAATCCGCGTTTATCCGAAAATAATTATTTGGTCCCCTCTAACAGCGCAATACCATTTGGTATAAATGTATATGTATACGTACATAGCAGATGCTTTTGCTTTTCATATACAAAAATAATAATAATTGGAGTGTCTATTTTTATTAAATCGGAGCGAGCAACTATAATGTAAAAAGCCTTTTTAAACGTAACGATTAAACATAAATATTAAAAGGCCTTTTCAATTATTACGCTGATCGTGCAAAATCTCGTCCAACCGGCGATGAACAACCAAATTAGAGCGATAATTTAAAAAGCCTCTTGCGTTTTTAAATTATCCGTGACAATAAATTAAACGGCCTTTTGTTTTTATTGTCTCTACACGCTGCGATACATAAAAACCACTCCATTAGGTGGTTTATGTAACCATTACGTCGTCGAAAAATGACGTCAAAATGTTTTTTTATTTAAATCATTTTGGATTGTCGTAATTGTGACTTTTTGTTGTTGTTTTGCAGTCGTACACATTTATAAACTCAAGACAAGTCGTAATGATTATTTTATTGTCTTTTCATTCAAAATATATCAAAATTAGTTTGAGATCCAATTCGCGTGTATCGAAAAATAAGTGTAATTTCATATCTTCAAAGGCCTAAACTATCACTGGAAAAGACGAGCGTTATTATATGCAGATGCCAGAGTGATAGACAAATAAAATGATTGAACTGTGTAATTTTAGTTTTCCAAGCTTTTCACATACAAAAATAATAATTGATGTGTTTATTTTTATTAAATTAGAGCGAGCAGACATAGTTTGAAATGGCTTTTTGCGCTCCTAGCATTTAAACGTAATACTTAAACGGAAAACTGAAAAATCCTTTTTAATTATCTCTCTACTTGTGCAAAATCACAGTAATTAATAATTTTGATATACAATTCGTAATGGTTAAGTTGTATTGTTTTTTTATAGACAATTTATTAACTCAGAACTCGTAATGCTTACATAATCGACTATTGACCGCTACATAATCGACTATTGCGCTGAAAAAATATAAATTGCAAAAGGCTTTTTGGTGATCTCAAAAAATACGCCGACTTGATGAAAATAAAATTTCTATCCCCTACTCTGGTGTGCATGTTTTAAATAGTTGTATTTTAAAATGTTCTACTTTGCGCTAATAATGTTTTCGATAAATGATGAGGTTTAGTTCCATATATTTCGCTGTGTCTTTTGTAAGCATTGTTGGGCTTCATTTACGGGTCGAAACAACTTCGATGAGAATGTATTTGCGTTGTGCGCATATATGGTAACAACCTTTTTTGTGAAAAAGTGTTTGGCTTATATTTTAAGCAGAGAGGTAATTAAAAAAGCCTTTTGCGCTTTTTAATTTTTTCAGAACGATCAGATGAAGTTTTTTTCAGATTTTACAGAACAAAGCACGTAAATATTTTTTTTTCGCTCCGATGTAATAAAAACACGATAAATTCCATACCTTGCAAGAGTAGTGCAATATAGACTTCACTCGACTTGATTTTGCTGCCGTTAAAGAAGCTGCAAACAACTGCATGATTCGAACTCATTTAATTTTCTCGAATGTAAAGAAAATTTCTCACCGAAAACTAAATTTCAACAAGAATACCCAAACATAACATAATATTCCCCATAACCCCGTTTTAACCCAGTTTTGGATCCGACGGGAACGAAAATGCAAATCGAAAACCGGGACAGAATTGTACCGCAACTGTAGAGTTTGCATCGCAACCGTAAACCGTAAAATTATTAATGGCGAATTGACTCTATGATTTTTAGTACTATTTCGTTACCGCATGTTCTAAAAGTAGAATAACCGTAAGGTGTAGCAGGTCTCGTGGTTGTACTGTACAAATCTAAAAAAGTATTTAAAGGATTAAAAATAGTAAAATGTGGTTAGCAAAACACAGATTGACACAATAGATACTTCGATTGAATTCGCTTATAAAACCTGAACCGTTGAAGGAAATTAGTCTCTCTCTGATCCCCAAAATTTCTAATTTTCTGTGATGATAATTTTAATAAATTTTGTTCTAAATGTGATTTCAATTACGCTGATCAGCTCCCCATATGACTATTAACTGCTTTTTATTTCTTATACTCATTTTAAAATAAGAAAATGACAGCCGAATTGAGCGTTACTTATGGCAACATAATTCGTTTACAAAGCTAAGTTTATCCCGCAATACGGGAAACGAAAAATCATTTTAGGATCTCCGTACCATACGTAAATCAAACTTGATCATAATGAGCTGGATTCCAAGTTCATGTTTGATAGAAAATTCAGAACTTCAATAAAATTCTGATTCCTAAAATGTCTTAACGAGGAAGGATAGATTCAATTCTAAACATTAATAAAAAATAATCTAGATTCTTTAAACATTTTTAACAAAAATTCTAAAAATGTTTCAGAAACGGATGATTTTAAAAATATTAGTATAATCGTATTCGGAATAGTAAATTACTAAAAAGAGCAGAGAAGCGTAGCGAAGGAGCATGAAATAAGATTGCTTCTTAGATAAGGTCAAATGCAACGTATCTAATCTTGGTCGCATCAAAATTGTCTTATTCAAGGGCGAGATTATGAATGCCAAACGGAAATTTTAGACGGTGTAGACATTTTATATGGGAAACAACAACAACTTTACCCATTTTGTTCCATTCATAAAAATATACAAATAGCAAGCCATAAAAACTCATTCGTTAGGATTACAGCAATCGAACTAATTTGCAAGGGTTTTTAAAACAACAGAGATAAAAGCGTGGCATTTATTAAAACACTCACCCTGTATTGAGGAAAATTTATACTAATTTTTTAATTTTATTACTTCAACTTCTTATTATTTTTATCCGCAATTATTTTAAATCGTCAGAAAATTTTATGCTTTCTTCAAAATTAGCCATTTTATGAATATTAACTAAAAATTTATATAGACTCATAGTACAATCTGAGGAGCGAATACGCGATCCCGCTAATAAAACATAAACAAATTTAATTGTTCAACAATCTAATAAAATTCTTACAGAATCTATAGACGAAGCATTAAATTACCATTGTAAATTAATTTTTTAATATGTTATTGAAATGCACTTTTGGTTACACCTAGATCTTTAGTTTCAGATGGAGAAATTGAAAATTGGATTTACTTTTTACGAATAGAGAAATAGCAGCTTCCATAGGATCATTTTCGATTTTCCTAACTATTTTTTGCAAAAATTTTGATTTGGTCCTTATTTTTAATTACACATCCATTTTCCCCGTATGACACCCGTCAAAATTTATAAGACATTTTTAAGACTAAGAGTCTAACTTAACCCTTGTGTTATCAACATTTTAAAAACAATTTCCCCTTGCCTCTAGGATTTACCGAAAAACGTTTTATTATACTTCTGCATACCTAAAAAACCATCTAAATTATTTCTCGAAATTGCTCGATATCAAAATCATGTCAAAACGATAAATTATATTTTCACATGATGAACCACGCAATAAATACACATTACAAGACGACATTGGCTAGTTGACGCCAGATGTCTCTGATTCTAATAAAGTAATGATTTTAATCATTTTTCTTTATTGAAGTATTAACAATCTTAAAAATTATAAACAAATGTAGGAGTTTGCTCGTTTCAGGATTTTATGACTTTCAATTATATTGTAAATATAACATTCAGAATCTGAACGTTAACGACAACCAGCGTCAATATTTGGCAACTGTTACACATAAAACTGGTGATTTGACGTCTATCGGAAAACAAGTTCTCATTGTATAGATCATGTTTTCCAACAGATGGTAGATCATTGGTTTTATGTATAATAGTGTCATATATTGATGCCAGTTGCCACTAATGTGAATATTCTGACCCATTTTCCAATAGATGGAAACACTAATCGACAGAATTTAAAACGATAAAATACTTAATATATAATTTACAGTATAAAAATCAAACCAATAGTTTTGCTTAAAAATAATTTACTCGTTAAAATTACTAACAGTATTGCCTATTTTAGTATTAGAGACACCTGGTGCCAACTAGCGATATTTATTAAGACTTTGTTTCCGAAATAGGGTTGTACGCTCGTTTTATGTATAACTTTGACAATGCACATGCTCTATAACACTGTGACAAAATGAGAAAAATATTTTATTTTACTCTCAACTAAAATGAATTTGAATGAGGAACAAAATTGTGGAAATGTTAGCAAAGAATTTTTTTTTTCAATGTTGTAACAAAAGTAAAAACAAAAAGTTGCTTTATACCAATTCTGGCAGATTAGACTAACATGATCCAAAGACATTCCAGCCTATTATTTTATGAAAGACCTTTCTTAAAGCCATGAGAGGGATCGTTGATGGATGTATTAGATATACTTATCTATTAAGATAAAGAGTTGGAACACCCTGTAAATCTGCTCTAAATTAATTTGCCTATACGGCTGAAAGCATGTAAAATAACAAGCTGAGGCATTTTGAAGTGTATACGATTACAAATGACTGTTTGCATTTAGTTACCTATGAATGGAGTTGTAAAAAACTGTTGATCATTTATTAACCCTTTCTTAGTTTCAATAAATTCGGTCGACCATGTTGGTGTTACTGTTAATACCAAGGTTTGGTGAAAGTTTCATTTTGAAGACAAGCATAGGAGAGTAATTGAAAAATCTCTGGGTCTATCACCAGATCTGCTAGCCATTATCTACTGCTGCTGGTTTTACCTATGCTGTCACACGCCATCGTTTAGTTTAATGTTGTAAAAACAGATCTCTCATCTATTAAAATTCGAGCTTTACTATTTTCTCCTTAAGTTCTTCGACAAAATGTCTATTTACGACAAAATGTTGCATATTCTTGAGCTGTGGCTTTGCTACCAGTTTATTATTTGAAATTAGATGCGGGAATGCATACTGCCCTTCGCAAAACTCGC
This sequence comes from Nephrotoma guestfalica, assembly GCA_963691935.1. Lineage (NCBI taxonomy): Eukaryota > Metazoa > Arthropoda > Insecta > Diptera > Tipulidae > Nephrotoma > Nephrotoma guestfalica. The sequence continues at coordinate 148,093,746 of OY829915.1, forward strand.
TGATTATGTAGAAGTATCACTCTATTTGTAGACAGTAAGGTTGCTCAATACGGCGAATAATCCTAATAACTTTACCAAACTGGTCAAAAATTGTAAACATTTTAGTAACCTTTTTGTTCCAATAATATATAGAGTTACTCTCACCTGAGTCGTCCATTTTATGTCTGAATCGGGTGGAAAAGAAAGTTGGGTCGTGGGAAAGTGGATCAGCTCTGCTAAAAATTGGTCTAATAAAAATCAATTTTCAATTAGATCGGAGACCATCATAGGTGGTGTAAGTAGTCATATTACATGCCAACACACCACGCGAGATGTCCCTGATTTAGCTAAATATGCTAGATCTAAGACAGTAAAAACGAGGAAAAAAGCCATGGGCTCGATCTAAATGTTATATGAGCCGTCTGGAAACCTAGCATCCTTCAGTTGTAAATAACCTTGCCAGTGTATACTGATCTCTGCACATCTGGATCATCTCTTATTTGACATTCGTGGAACCAAAATGCATAGCGACTCTATCGGCGGTCTAAAAGATTCGGAGCAATCAACGATGAGTAAATAAAGGCTTGGAGACTCTTCTGTAATAAAATGAAAGTAGCCCCGAGAATTACCGCCGACTCAACCCAGAAAAACGTCTTGAACAAACTTAACGGACGCAACTTCACGCCGTTGCATGAATACCAAGCAATACTCACGAAACGCGTCAAACTCCTTTTGAAATTTAATACAGTGAGTTATCTCACTTATAGGTGCAAATATTTTCATATCATCCACATATAGAAGACATTGGGCGAACAAAAAACAATTGACTATATCATTAATTAATATTAAGAGAGACAGCCTTCAAGAGTCCAATGTGAATACACTGCAAACCGCCTAAAGTGATTCGGAATCTAAAAGAGGATGAGTATTGAATGTTTACATATGGTTAGTGGTCACACAGATTTGATTTCAACCGCCTGACAGAAATAGACAGGGGGTTCATGAGAAGGCTTATCAAGCAGAATTGAATGATCAATCTTGTCCGTCGATCTGCCAGAGAAAAATGTGTGCTGAGTCGGAGAGATTAAAATTCAGCTGAAAGAACAGCGATCGGTGGACTAAAGCCTATAATAATTTCGGGACTTAAAAATTGGAAAGTTGAAGGAGATTTTTCATCGGTACAGAATCATTAAATGTAAAGGTAAGAGGGCGAGTTAGGCCTTCAGCACACCTCTTGATTAATCTTGGTAAATTAAATTCCAAAGGATTGCTCTAAGATCCAGGGTGGAGCGGGAAAAGAGGACGTTCATACACTGGCATAAAATATCTGCCAATAAATTACAGATATCAAAATGTTGGAACGCTGAACAGTTCATATATGACGTTTGGGAGGGAAACCTCTAACATTCGATTTAAGGTTAATAAACTTTCAAAACAATTTTGTAGTCGATATCGACTCCTCTTCAATCATCAACTAAGGGTCACGCTGAAACTAGGATAGAACCGATCACCGTGTATTATACATATGTGGGTGGCTGACACGAAGTGTTACCAAAACAAAGCGCCACAGAATTTTTATTTTTTGACGAATTTTATTGAATCAAAGTAAGAAATGTTCACAAATATTTTCGAGTTGCATTAGCAGTTTTCGAGTTGGCCACCCTCAGCCGCGAATATGGCCTTCAAACGGCCGACAAAGCTATTACATGCAGCACGAAAGAGGCTCTGCGGTATTTTGGACCATTCCCAGCGAAGCGCTTGCTTGAGATGATCGACACTTTGGTATTTTTTTGTCCCAACCTTGCTCTTCAAAATACCCCAAGCCGAGAAATCTAGCGGATTTGAATCCAGTGAACGTCATTGGGCAGTGGAAATGAATCGCGGAACGTTGTTTCTCAGCCAATCTAGATTCACGCGCGCTTTATGACTCGGCGCCGAGTCCTGTTGAAATGTCCAGGCTCTGCGGCCAAAATGTTTTTGTGACCAAGGCTTCAATGCTCCCTCCAACACATGATCCCGATAAATTTGAGCATTTGAGCATCTTGATGCCACGGTCTAAAAAAACGAGCGGTGAACGGCTCTGGGCTGTTACGGCGGCCCAAACCATCACCATCGGCGGCGCTTGGTTTCGAGTGGCAATTCGTTGATCCAAATTTTCAGTAGAACGGCCGGGCAAGTAAATCCGGTCGTTTTGCTTGTTCACATATTGCTCATAAACGAACGGTGACTCATCGGAGAAAACCAAAGCGGCAAATCGCCACTTTCGTGAAAGCGTAACAACTCCTTTGCTCGTTTAATTCTAACTTTTTTTGAGCATCGGTGAGACGATGCGTTTTATGTAATTTCAAGGCCTTTAGTCCAAGATGATCTTTCAATTTGTGCTGCATCCGTTCGAGCTAAATGTTCGCCTCACGAGCCATTTTTCTGCTGATATGGCGCGGATTCCGCGCCAATTTGGCCTTCACCTTCCGAATGATACCCGGCGATGTTGCAGTGCGTTCCGGTCCACCACCATGGTGTTTTGCAATGCTCCCAGTATCGTTATAACGATTTATGGTGCGATACACAAATATTTTATTCATATGAAAATGTTTTAACTGGTTAATCATCTGCGGCTGTGATTTTCCAGCCAAATATAGAGCAATCACACTATTACGCTTGAATTCCATTGCGGATAACTTTTTTTCTGAATGCTCACTTTCCCACTAAAATGCTTTTGTACGCTTGTAAACCATGGAATGAACTGTCATTAATTTGAACGCTCAGTCATCACTGGTTTGACAGCAATGACAGCCTGAAGTTGGTAACACTTCGTGTCAGTCACCCGGTATAAAGAATGTACCTTGTTGCGATGTTTCTCAAGAGTGACGAGTCTAGAATTTCACCATGTCTCTCTAAATTGATGTTTTTTTGTACGCGAGGAACATGGTTACCAATGCCAATGGCGATACATTCATTACGTCGAAGAACAATATCGTTTAAGTTGCAGAATACGTTTGACCAGGAATTCTAAAATGCTGAAACTCCCGATAACATCATCGCAGGTCGAAATCTCCAAGCGTCCAGGTCACATTCGTACAAAACATTAGATCAATTAGTTTCGACTAATTAGTTGGCTGGTACGATTTAGTTGGATGGAAGTATTCTTCAGAATTGAAGCTGGATGTGAGCCAAGTTTCACCAATCATTATAATGTCGTAGCTGTTGTCAAGGTTGCCCATTCGAATCCTGGCTTTATCCCGAATGCTGAATGCGTTATGGTAGGATATGGATGAAAAATCAGCCCGATTGTTTAAATCCTTCCATGACGTGCGTTGATCTATGGAACATCGCTTGGCAGTGTCTAAAAAATTCTTTCACCACGGTCCCGGTAATTACCTTATATGAGACGTAAGACATCTCGGCAATGTTATAAATCTTAGGAATGAGTGGAACGCAAGAAGTAGATATAATGTCCTATGTATCACTTATACGCTAGTGGTACTGGGACGAAAGCAACTAGTGTTAAAAGTTCTTCGTTGTATCATCGGGACACCAATTAGACTGGATGTTTCGTGGACATTTTCCCGTTTGAAATCTTTGGAGTTTTTATCAAAAATCACTTCCCAAGAAACTTTCACGATTTGTTGGAGTTCAGCTCGTATCGAAAACCCCAAACGTAAGAAACGTTATATTTTTATGTTATGAACGGAAGCCACGGAAGTATTCATCCCAGAACGCAGGAAAAAAAATTCACAAGGCTACTCGAAGGACCCATAACTTCTCGGCCAGTTCCAACATGCCAATTGTAAAGGAAAGTATGTAGAAACATCTTTACATTTCGAAAACCGCATGTGCCTTTAACAATGTGAAAACTGAGCTATAATCGTGGAAGGATTTCGAATAGCTATCTCAGTCGAACGTCACAATATGGGCCAGCAGATGTAGATTGGAAGTCAATCCACCCCCCCCCCCCCTCGTAAGCTGAGTTCTTTAAAGACCACTATAGCGATTTACTTATGTTGAAACACCAGTTGAAGAATAAGGGGCTTGAAACCGTAGTAAATACACTGGCTCTATACTGCCGTCGTTCTTAACTGCGAAGTGAGTGTATGTTGGCCAGAAGAAGCGAAGCACTGTCAGCAGTAGATCAGTGAAAATGTACCCGGACGGGACACTCGCTGATAAACGACTCGCTAAAGGAGGAAATGGCGAATTTTGAGTATGCCTTACCTTCTTTATGCTTCGAGATAAATCATTTCTCACGCCTTCTCCCTCCGAAGAAATGTAGATGAAAGGCTAAGCTCCGAAAACCTAAAGTGTGCATTTTTTCACTATATGTACCAAGCTTTATGGTAAAGCAGGAGTTGGAGTCCTCTGTGCTGTGAACTTAACTAACTAACTAACTAACTGAGTATCTCAATTCGCCTCTCTGAATGTATGGCAATAGCGAATGAGAAAGTCTTAATAATTTATATGAACAGTACGGCGGACACCCATTTCTTGACTTTTGGAGCAGCTGCAGGGACGTCCGGCATTAGCACATAGCAGGCACAAACATTTGGGTCAATTCATAAAGGAGCTATACAGTAAACAGTAAGATGGAGAGGTAGGAAAAAAATAAAAACTTCAGTTCTAAATTTAAATTTATAGAATCTCACTATATATTTTCCGCATTTTAAACGTGACTCCTAATCATTTCCCACAAGTGTATATAATGGCATAGAGCGACAAATAATTTATATTACATGTGTAAAACGGGTTAAAAGGGTTCAAATTATTATGATTTCCGTTTTAAAAGGATTTAAACTTTTTCTTTTTAATTATACAATAAGTCACTTATGTATAGTAATCCGTGTATGTACAACGGCACCTGTTAGGAATTATATTTCATTCCGTTGGTGCGCATGTGAAATGTATTTAAGATTTTCGGAAGATGACCTAAATATTTCCTCCCTTATTATTATGCGCACGATTAAGTAATGTACGCATGCTTATCTGAATGTGCGCGCACTGTATACTGTTTCTCGTACCACAAAACAAGTATTTTGTGTGCAAGAATGCAAAAAATTTTAACGCAGCATGAAACGAAAACACATGTTGTTCTTCTTGCTTGGGATTGTATTTTCTTAACGATTCGAGAAAATATAATTTTTGTTTTATTTATTTAATCGTAACTTAAGTAGTTTGAGAATATATTGGTGCAACAAAACAAGTGTGAAAATAAACTTGATTAATGATTAAAGATGATTATTTATGAAATTTATTATTGTAATTAATATTTTTGTAATTACTTGTACTATTATGCATATGGAAAATCTGATGAGTAATTGGTTCGTTAGGGTGTGCAGTATACATGTCGCACTGCTGAAAGGATATGTCTTCTTTAAGTAAAAAGCAAAAACGCATCGAAGAACATCGGGAATTTAAATTTATTTCTGTTAGACAGTAGCTATTTCGTCAGTTATAAAATAGACTTTATATATGATTTACCGTATATACATAAAATATGTATGTGTTACGCCAAGCTAAATGACTCATAATTTACGGCATGAATCAGATTTTGGTTTCTTTCTTATTTATATCAATGTCTGTCTTATATTTGTAATAGGGAGAGCAAAGAGACAGATGATTGGTATTATACAATATATTTTAAACTTGATTTTAAATGTCACGTATTGATAACAATATCACACACGCCGTACCAAAAAATACTTTCCATAATTCGCAGGAAATGTTCCGAGATTTAAATATACATAAGTGTTTTTGCATATTGGCAAAAACGCGAAAGAGACACAGCCCACCTTTTACCAATCACTTAATTAGTACCAAGGATTTTAAGGCAGAAGATATCATAAATCTTTTGACTTTTTTTTATTGTTATACGAGTCTTGTTGTGTTATTACGATTGCATAATTTTTATTTTTGCGATGAACATTTAATGCGTTTAATAAAATATTTTTATTATTATTGTTTAAATTAATTGTAAAATAAAAAATAATACGAGTATAACAATATTGTTGTGACATACAAAACAATTTTTATTACATATATGTATGTTATTATATTATATATGTACATAAATAAATAAATAAATAACTAAAATAAAATAAAAATAAAAGCGAAAGGGCGACAAGTACCGTTTAAGGAAAAAATATCCAGCGATCAATTTTGAATGTCTTTCTTTTTGCGAACGACGACGACGACGACGACGACGGTAATAATTACGTACCTATTGCGTAATTTTAAATTTTAAATTGATTTTTATACAATAAAAAAGCGACTTCACGATCAAGTTAATAAATTTGTCGTTGTGACGAAAATTTAGAAATTTATTAAAACGGTATTTATGGTGTATAAGGGTGGTATTCTAAAAGTTGTATGTTATTTTTTTATGTTACACCTGGGTTACATGTTAGGCCTTTTAGGATGCTACTGAAGCTATGCGTGTGAACTTCTTCACAAATTCACACTTTTATTTGTGTATTAGTTTAACACTGTTAAATTAAAATCTAATTAGGAAACTTGAATGTTCCTATACGAAAATTAGTACTAAAAGCAACACGTCCACGTGTACTAAAACTTTATCCAATTTAATGTAATGTAATAAAATAAAGAAATACAAAAATTATAAATTCAGCATAGCGATTCAGTGAAATTTAGCAAAAATAAAGTAAACTAAATTTTAGTCTATTGTTTCATCCCGTTATTGAACAGTTTTAAATAATATTCTGATTAAAAAAATAATATGGTAAATATTGTCGAGTAGAAGGTCAAACAAATCATATCTTATAGTTGATATTCTAGTAGAAATTTTTTATTCTATGCTAACACTTAACTATTCCAGCCTTAAGAATAGGACTAGGAAAAATTAACTAGAAAAAAATGGTTTACACTTTATACCTCTCGAGCTAGTATAACTACTTAGTATGGTTAGCTATTAGAAGCACTATCCGAACCTGAGTCAAAATCTCTGGTAAGGAGTGTTAATGGCCATTTTCAGATCCAAAACAAATTTGATTTTCTTCGAAAAAGATTCGTGAACACTTTGGGACCCGGGTTGGGGGATGATAGATGTTGACTCAGGTTCGGATGGTGCTTTTAATAGCTAATTAAATTCCTCATCTGATCAGCTTATATATCATCCTCCAACCCGAGTCCCAAAGTGTTCACGAATTTTTTCGAAGAAAATCAAATTTGTCTTGAAACGGAAAATGGCCATTAACACTCCTTACCAGAGATCTTGACTCAGGTTACGATAGTGTGTCTAACAGCTTCTTAAATTCCTCATCTGATCAGGCCATACATCATCCCTCAATCCTAAAGTGTTCACGAATTTTATCGAAGAAAATCAAATTTGTATTGGAACGGAAAATGGCCATTAACACTCCTTAACAAGGATGTTGACTCAGGTTCCTATAGTGTGTCTAGTAGTTAATTAAATTCCTCATCTGGTCAGCCCATATATCATCCCCAACCCGGGTCCCAAAGTGTTCACGAATTTTTTTCGCAGGAAATCAAATTTGTCTTGGAACGTGAAATAGCCATTAACACTCCTTACCAGAGATCTTGACTCAGGTTCGAATAGTGCTTCTAATAGCTAATTAAATTCCTCAACTGATCAGCCCATATATCATCCCCTAACCCGGGTCCCAAAGTGTTCACGAATTTTATCGAAGAAAATCAAATTTGTATTGGAACAGAAAATGGCCATTCCCTTAACAGGGATGTTGACTCAGGTTCCGATAGTGTGTCTAACAGCTTATTAAATTTCTCATCTGATCAGCCCATATATCCTCCCCAAACCCGGGTCTCAAATTGTTCACGATTTTTATCGAAGAAAATCAAATTTGTATTGGACCTGAAAATGGCCATTAACACTCCTTATCAGAGATCTTGACTCAGGTTCCGATAGTGTGTCTAGTAGTTAATTAAATTCCTCATCTGGTCAGCCCATATATCATCCCCAACCCGGGTCCCAAAGTGTTCACGAATTCTTTTCGAAGAAAATCAAATTTGTCTTGGAACGGAAAATGGCCATTAACACTCCTTACCAGAGATCTTGATTCAGGTTCAGATAGTGTGTCTAATAGCTAATTAAATTCCTCATCTGATCATGATATTTATCCTCCGCAATCCCGGGTCCTAAAGTATTCATCAATGTTATCGAAGAAAATCAAATTTGTATTGGAACTGAAAATGGGCATTAACACTCCTTAACAGGGACGTTGATTCAAGTTCCGATAGTGTGTCTAACAGCTTATTAAATTCCTCATCTGATCAGTCTATATATCCTCCTCAAACCCGGGCCCCAAAGTGTTGACGATTTTTTGCGAAGAAAATAAAATTTGTCTTGGAACGAAAAATGGCCATTAATACTCCTTAACAGAGATCTTGACTCAGGTTCCGATAGTGTGTCTAGTAGTTAATTAAATTCCTCATCTGATCGGGCCATATATCCTTCCCAAACCCGGGTCTCAAAGTGCTCACGATTTTTTTCGAAGAAAATCAAATTTGTATTGGAACGGAAAATGGCCATTAACACTCCTTATCAGAGATCTTCACTAAGGTTCCGATAGTGTGTCTAGTAGTTAATTAAATTCCTCATCTGATCAGCCCATATATCATCCCCGAACCCGGGTCTCAAAGTGTTCACGATTTTTTTTCGCAGGAAATCAAATTTGTATTGGAACGTGAAATAGTCTTTAACACTCCTTACCAGAGATCTTGACTCAGGTTCCGGTAGTGCATCTAATAGTAATTAAATTCCTAATCTGATCAGCTCATATATCATCCTCCAACCCGAGTCCCAAAGTGTTCACGAATTTTTTCGGCGAGACTCAAATTTGTCTTGGAACAGAAAATGGCCATTAACACTCCTTATCAGAGATCTTGACTCAGGTTCCGATAGTGTGTCTAGTAGTTAATGAAATTCCTCATCTGGCCAGCCCATATATCATCCCCAACCCGGGTCCCAAAGTGTTCACGAATGTTTTTCGAAGAAAATCAAATTTCTATTGGACCGAAAAATGGCCATTAACACTCCTTACCAGAGATCTTGACTCAGGTTCCGGTAATGCATCTAATAGCTAATTAAATTCCTAATCTGATCAGCTTATATATCATCCTCCAACCCGAGTCCCAAAGTGTTCACGAATTTTTTCGGCGAGACTCAAATTTGTCTTGGAACAGAAAATGGCCATTAACACTCCTTATCAGAGATCTTGACTCAGGTTCCAATAGTGTCTCTAGTAGTTAATGAAATTTCTCATCTGGCCAGCTCATATATCATCCCCAACCCGGGTCCCAAAGTGTTCACGAATTTTTTTCGAAGAAAATCAAATTTCTATTGGACCGAAAAATGGCCATTAACACTTCTTACCAGAGATCTTGACTCAGGTTCGGATAGTGTGTCTAATAGCTTATTAAATTCCTCATCTGATCAGCCTATATATCCTCCCCAAACCCGGGTCCTAAAGTGTTCACCAATTTTATCGAAGAAAATCAAATTTGTATTGGAACGGAAAACGGTCATTAACACTCCTTAACAGGGACGTTGATTCAGGTTCCGATAGTGTGTCTAGTAGTAAATTAAATTCTTAATCTTATCAGCCCATATATCATCCCCAACCCGGGTCCCAAAGTGTTCACGAGTTTTTTTCGAAGAAAATCAAATTTGTTTTGGAACGGAAAATGGCCATTAACACTCCTTACCAGAGATGTTGACTCAGGTTCCGATAGTGCTTGCAATAGCTAATTAAATTCCTAATCTGATCAGCTCATATAACATCCCCGAACCCGGGTCCCAAAGTGTTCACGAATCTTTTTCGAAGAACATCAAATTTGTCTTGGAACGTGAAATAGCCATTAACACTCCATACCAGAGATCTTGACTCAGGTTCGAATAGTGATTCTAACAGCTTATTAAATTCCTAATCTGATCAGCTCATATATCATCCCCAAACCCGGGTCCCAAAGTGTTCACGATTTTTATCGAAGAATGGTAATTAACACTCCTTTCCAGAGATCTTGACTCAGGTTCGAATAGCGCGTCTAATAGCTAATTAAATTCCTCATCTAATCAGGCCATATATCATCCCCCAACCCGAGTTCCAAAGTGATCGCGAAATTTAAATTTGTATTGGAACGGAAAATGGCCATTAACACTCCTTACCAGAGATCTTGACTCAGGTTCCGGTAGTACATCTAATAGCTAATTAAATTCCTCATCTGATTAGCTTATATATCATCCTCTAACCCGAATCCCAAAGTGTTCACGAATTTTTTCGGAGAGACTCAAATTTGTCTTGGAACTGAAATTTTACTTTAAGACTTTATGTGAAGGGCTTACCATTTTACTATTAGCCCATAGCCCACTTAATAATTAAATTTCGTTATTAAAATCATTTAATTAGAAATCTAATTAGAATTATATGGTTTAGTTCTAATCAAAGTACTCGGCTTTTAAGGTTTGCACCTTTGGTTTACGTACTAATAGATTAGTACACAAACTGTACCTAATAACGTATTCGAATCCGACACGATACGAATTGTATCACATTTACATAAACTAAATAAAGCCATTAGCAACCGTTTGACGTAACCTCTGGAATGCTTCTTTGGAAAGTTATGTTGCTTACGATAAATTTTCGTCATTGCAGCTTTAGCTTTCAATAATTTTGTTGCAGCTGCAAACTGCGTATAAGAAAATCCAAACAAAAAAATTGACAAGACATCAATCGGACCGTGAGGAAAAATTGGCTTAACGAGAATTTTTATTTAATTTACACACTTATAAAAAATATATTCATATTATGTTAAATTAAAATAATCACATTATCGAACACTACCAAATTCTACGTAAATTTGTATTTAAATTTTACTTAAAAATCCTTAGTTAATTTTAATGACATTTTTCCTGAAAAAATAATTCATTTCATAACAGTGTACACATGCACTAATACTTTAATAAATCAATTAGAATCCAACTGGACTCTGCGTATTCCAATATGATTCGTATACGTATATGTGTGAAATAAACTGTGAAAAACTTCACACGCATACTGAAGTTAGCCGCAAATTTCTGCCGAAAAAACTGCATTATCGACATATTTTGTATCAGATGGTAGTACAAAATTCTGTTAATATTAGCAGTAAATTTTCGCCGAAAAAAAATTCAAAACATAATACGAAAGTTTAAAGGTCATATGAACTGAGTGAAGTTAGATCAATTCGTAAATAGCTGGATCCCATAATTATAATTTGTCGTGTTAGAGGTCAACGAACGTTCGTCGTTGTTGTTTTACATATTGTTGTATATGGTTATGGCTAGGTCTTTAAAGAGATTTGATTTTGGAGATAGACTGCTTCCTTATTTGGATTCCGCGAATATAAAGCCTATGTAAAATCACGAGCTTCAGTCTTGAGAATTATAATCTGTTTGCCGGGTGCAATGATAATTACAGATCTGGTGGTGTAGCAATATACGCTAGGAACGATTTGAATTGTAAACATATCAAGCTCGACTTTAAAAAATGCTTTAATGCAAATGCCTTCATCAATTTCATTGCAGAGTTCAATATATTTTTGGCTGATTTAACAAACTCTAATATAATAATGATGGGCGACTTTAATATAGATTTTTTATTAAAAAATACTGATGTCGACAGTTTACTAGATATGCTGTCAGTTAATGGCCTTGATATTCTTGTGTCTGAACCTACAAGGATTTTTAAATCTTCAGCAACCTGTATCGATAACGTTCTCTACAGGTTTGATCAGAGGTATTTCCGAAGTCCCTCTTGCAATGTTTTAGACTTGTGCATATCAGATCATTGTTTAATAGAAACTAGTTTCTTTGGTGCTCCCATTTCTAAACCAGTCGTAAGAAACTCTGTTGAGATTGTCCGCATTGAATATTGCCAACTGCAAGAACTGCTTCTATGGGAGAATTGGCGTGATGTTTATAGCCAAACCAGTGGGTTACTTGCTTTTCATTATTTTCGATATATTCTAAATGGTCATCTTAGTAGCTGCACAAAAACTACCTCTAAAGCTGGAAAAGCAGCTAAGCTTAGACATTGAATATCTGATCTCCTATTAAATACGAGGGCGTAGCGAGAAATCTGGTAAAATTGCAACAGAGAGCACCACTATCGCAAATCCCAGATGTCATGTGTCAATACTATCTCTCACTAGACCAAATTAAAATTTTCAGACAGATCTGTCATTTAGTTCAGTTTTGACAGCCATTGAAAACAGACAACCCATTGATTTTTTGCAAACATGGAAAATAGCAAATTTCGTGTGTTAATTAAACGTGTGTTAATTTTTTGCGTGGAAAACCCATTACGCAAACCAAAACAAAGCTTAATAAATATTATGGGGACTCTTCACCATCGATTAAAATGATTCACAAATGGTTTACTGATTTTCGTTGTGGCCGTACAAGCACAACTGATGCCGGACGTTCAGGACGCCCAAATGAAGTCACCACACCAAAATGGCGGACAAAATTCATGATACGGAATTTCAAGACCGCAGAGTGAAATTTCGCGAGTTAGCTGAGATAGTAGGCATTTCAGATGAACGTGTGCGCAATATATTACACGAACATTTGAATATGAAAAGGTTATCCGCGCGTAGAATTCCGCGTTCGCTTACTTACAATCGACCAAAAACACACACGTGTGACAAATTCAGAGGCAGGTCTGGCGATGTTCAAGCGAAATAAAAAAAGTTTTGCGTCGTTTCATAACTGTGGATGAAACATGGATCCATCACTATACACCGGAGGCCAAAAAACAGTCTAAACAGTGGATTTCTATTGGCAAATCGGTGCCGAAGAAGGCTAAGGCGGTTTTATCGGCCAACAAGGTCATGACCACAGTTTTTTGGGATGCACGTGGCACAATCCACATCGATTACATACAAAAGGGGAGAACAGTCAACGGCGAATATTACTACAACTTATTGGACCGTTTCAACGACGTATTGAAAGAAAAACGACGGCATTTGGCGAAGCAAAGAGTTATCTCCCATCAAGACAATGCAAATTCGAATTTCTTCCACATCCGCCATATTTTCCAGACTTTCCGGGCACCCCGAGTCTGCTGACATGAAAGAATTAAATTGTAAGTCGGGTGGTGTGATCTCTGATTCAAGTGCCATTGCTAATGAGTTTAATAATTTTTTTGTGCGAGTAGGTTAATCCAGTTGTTCGACTGTTACTTTGGATGAGTCGATAAAACATAGATTGGTGACAGAAAATTACGATACGACGAGACGCTTTTATTTGTTCCCGGTACCTTCCCGGGTGAATTATATGCAATTATCAATTCACTTGAAAATAGTTCATTGCCTGGATTAGATGGTGTTTCGCATATATTGGTTAAAAAGATGGCTTGTTATCTTCTAGATGCCTTAAGTTTAATAATGAATTTAAGTCAGGGATTTTTCCGTTAGCCCTAAAGCGAGCTGTACCTGTAGTTATCTCAATTTTCAAAAAAAAATTATAAATCGAGTTATAACTAGCGATCAATATCGCTTTTTTGCATTTTTTTCCAAAATCTTTGAAAAGGCCGTGCAAAGTAGGATGGTTCATTTTTTGAATAAAAATAATTTTCTCTCTCCGCTGCAATTCGGGTTTAGGAAAAATAAGAATACAGAACAATCTATTTTAACAGTTCCGGAACAAAGAAGTGGGAGCGTTGATTTAGGGCTGAAGTTATCTGGCCTGTTTGTCGATATGGCTTTTCATAGAGTAGACCATCCGATTCTCTTAAGTGTGCGTGCCAATCACCAACTGAGCGGAGAACTGCCAATTACGGCAGGAGTTCCTCAAGGATCGGCGTTGGGACTCCTGTTATTCCTTGTTTACGTGAATGATATTCCGACGCCCTTTTGCAGGCTCCCTTACCGCTTTTGTTGACTTTTAGTTTGTATACTCTGGTTCAAGCAAATAGGTAACATATCACCGATCGAACACGATTTAAATTTACTGGCGGAATGGTTTACAACTTACTTTTGAGTGAGAAAACTAAAATAGTACATTTTAGTGATAGCCGCGAACTACCTGATGCTATTTCTTGCCATGATTTTGGCTGTAATAAAGCTCAGACTTGTACTTCGCCTGGCTGTTTTAAGATTAATGTAGTAAATGAAATTAAATATTTAGGTATTTTGATTGATGCAAATCTAAAGTGGAAGGCCCACATTTTAGGCTTGAAACATAAACTATTATTAGTATCGAAGAAGATGTTGTCTTACGCCTCCTTTGTCCGTTATATCTACGGAAGTTAGTTTATTATGCCCTAGTTGATTATATTTTTCTCTACGGGCTGGTGTGTTGGGGAAGTGGCTGTAAAACATCAATGCGTTCGCTTTTGGTTCGACAGAAACATATTATCCGCTTAATGACTTTTCATGATGCGCTATCTCCTTCTTGGCCGATTTTTCGGGCTCTAGACATCCTGCTTACCGGCAAAACATGTTCGTCTTCAAGATCTTAAAGATTTTCTGTTTTAAGAGTAGAAATAACTTTGTCACTTGTTCTGGTTACGGTCATCGATTGAACTCTCAATACAGAAAACATATCCCTAACTGGAGGTTAGATTTTCGTAGACATTTCTTCAATGTGGTTTCACCCATCATCTTCGCTAATTTACCGATTGAAATTAGAATGGCTGGGAGCCTCTCGGTTTTCTCTAAAGTCCTTACACAGTTTTTAACTGCAACGCAAGACGTAGAAAAACTATTCTCAATCTAAGTATAAATCAATATAATTTCATTTTTTATTTTCATTTTTTTTATTTACATAAGATAATTTAAGTATTTTTGTAATTTTACTGTGTTCTTTCAATCTAATTTTATTGTATGATTGTATTTATAATTAATAAGGAATCATTGTGCTCGACACGTGCTCTAAGAGCCAAGGGTACAATTATTTTTTGTAAATTGGTTAAAACGAAGTTGGTAATGAATATAAAAAAAGTAAAGCACGAGTACTTTACATCCCCAATTTTCCCTATCTCTGAACATGAAACTTGATCAGAGCAATTTTCCAGCAATAACCATCGACGAACCGATTAAAATGAGATCTGTAGCGGCTTGTTTCGGCCACTACAAGAAGCACCGCTCAATTATTCCACAACGGACAATCCTCCGTTCCATTTAAAGAATCATTTAGAATAATATACAACAACAATCTTGTGCATACAAAATTCGAAACAAGATTTGTGCATACGAAATACGTATAAGTAAAATAAAATAGAAAAATCATATTTCGGTTACACAACAATGTCATTCCAATGAACTCTAAAACCATATCATTTAGAGATGCATAAAAATCGTATCGATTTTGTAAAACAAAATCATGTAAAACGCACCAAGTCATACACCGTGCTATTGTACAAGAGATGGCGTTTCGGACGTTTATGTTTAACTAAATATATTTTATAAAGAGTGTGCCCTGGAATTCTAATGAGGCAGTCCAACCAAAAATATATCAACACCAGAGTGTCGATTCTGTACCAAAAATGGCAGCGCGAGGTGAGCAAACCGGAAAAACATAGTAGTGTTTTTTTCATTTATATTGGTTTGCTTCAGCGCATGCGCGTTATGTTGTTTCTATATATTTTTTATTTGATGTGTCAAATGTGGTTTCGTATTGTTCAAATATTTGAAAATGAAAAATCAAAATCACATAGTAAACAATCGGTTCTGCTGCTCAAAAGCAAGCGAATAGAAGAGGTGAGGTAGACGTCAGCATCATACATAATCAACCGGTTCAACCGGAACCATTGTTTTTGGTACTTGCCATCGTAAAATTGACATTGCACAGACACACGAGAGAAAAAATTGTAAACTGTATATGAATACATAATCATTGCTCATCTCGCCAGCTCGTGTCATTTTTGGTACAAAATCGATACTCAGAAAATGACTTTTGATTGTTTTGTATTTTTGGAACGTTTAAATTTCGTCGGAAAAGACTACTAAAAAAATTATCTTGCTACTCATTTTGAGATTTTTTTTGAGCAGCAGCCAACAAAATTAAATTTTTTTATTTAATAAAAAAGAAATTTTACTTAAAATTAAAAGTTATGTTTTATTTAAAGATAATTATTAGTATAACCATACGTTATATCTGGAGAACGTAGACGACGGCTTTTACCGCACAGATGAGGTTTTTTTTAATATTAATATAAACAAGTGAAATAAAGCTTTATTAATTATTAATTAAATTTAAAATACAACGAGGAGTTGTGAAATAGTGACCCAAGCCCCCATTCGTGGTATAAGCGCATTATTTTCGCAAATTGTCAAAATTCCCTGGTCGTTTTTTAGAATTACGTATCCATTCCGACACCAATCTCAAAAATTCGATTATTTTCTCTAGTCGAAAACCGCGTATCAGTCAAAATTTTGGGGATTTTTTTAAGCGTGCGAACCGTTCCATTTTCTCATAAAAAGACATGGCCAATAATAGTGATGATAGAATGATAACGCAAATCGGTAGCTAAACATGCAAGCAAAACCTGAGATAGCCACGTCAAGACATATGGCGTGGCTACCAGCATTCTGGGAAAGCAACCAAAAGAGTTGGTGTTCCTGAGCAGTCCTTCTCGGCAGTACAGCCGAAAAAGGTCGAATACATTCTGCAACACTCACCGAGAAATGACAAATACGATAACTTCAAAAGGCCCTAACTAATCGTTATTCCATCACCGACGAGCTATGTATTTGAAGCATAATCCATTTTGGTGATCACAAATCCTCGGATATATTGCACCAAATTAATTAATTAATCGTTGGCCAACCAGAATTGCGCAAGAAAACTACCTATAAAGATTGGTTTAAACGCTTCAGAAGTGGTTTTCGTGGAATCGAAAACATTTGAAGACACCGAGCTGCAACCGTTATTGGATACGCAAACTCAAGATCAACTTGCGGATGCATTAAACACGACTAACCAAGGTATTTCCAAAGATTTACATGTTACGGGAAAAATTCAAAAGGAGAGAATATGTGAATGAATTATTACTGGAGATAAGAAGTGATCTTTTTTCAGAATCCCAAACGCAAAAGGTCGTGGCTTTCACCTGGCGAAGCATCAACATCGATCGCACGGCCTAATCGCTTCGGAAAGAAGGCAATGCGTTTGGTGGGACCAGAAAGGAATCGTGTTCTATGAGCTGTTGAAACAGGGCGAAACTGTCTATGGACAACGCTACTGACAACAACTCGGCCATCGCACTCCCATCGTCCAGCACACCATCAAAATGCTTTATAGAAATGCTTATCCGCCTTATTCGCCAGACCTGACCCCCTCGGAATATTACTTGTTTCGGTCGATGGCACATGACTTGGCAGGGCTACACTTGGCTAGTTTCGAGGAAGTGCAAAATTGGTTAGATGAATGGTTTCGGTAAAAAGACGCGTCATTTTATCGTCGTGGTATTCATGTGTTGTCAGAGAGATGGCAAAAATGTGTAGATAGCGAAGGACAATACTTTGAATAAACCATTTTTTATATTTTCCATTTTTCATTTTTCAAAAAAACCCGGAAATTTAATTGCGACCTAGTAATTAATTTTTGCGATGCTGATTGCTGATTATTTATATCCAAAAAAATCAAAAATAATTGTGCTGTCTAGTGCTAGCCGCCTTACATTATATTTTCAACTAATAATTTACTAACTATTTACTACTTAGGTGTCTGTAACCGGGTCAAGTCTATCATATTTAACAACCTTTCCTATCCCTCCATCTTGTTATATGTAAAAGGGTGTACGGTAGTTTCGGCGTATCCAGTATCCATGCTAGCCTTGGCCGTACATTATAATCAATAAATCAATCAGTCCGTTCACCACATCTTTAGAGTTGTGAGCTATCAGAGCATGGAGGTCAGACTCCTTGAAAATCTCTAGGCTCAATTTCATGAAATTTCTAAATAGGGACTCAGAAACTTCTCATAAGAGTTACATGATAATGTAAAAATGTTTAAATTTCACTACAAGACAAATCCAATTGGACTTTTTTTAAATTTAACAGTGTACCTTTTTGGTACTATTTTCGGTATGTATTTCACAAACATGGGGAAAGATTATGTGTGGATTTCAAACCAGGGATGATATTGACAAGAAGTCAAAAGTCCAGCTGGAAAGTAGTTTTGCACTGGACTCACATCAAAATAGCATTTTGCAGGACTGTAGTCGCAATTTTATTTAATGCATTCTTACACGGCAGAGATAGGCATGTACATGCCAAGCAGTAATGTTACAACCCACACCTCATTTTAAAAGAAGTATTTAACGTTTCACCATTTTTTGTTTGGCAAGCACCAGGGTTTTAACTGTTGAATTCCTCTGGTGCCGTTCTTGGAAAAATTTCAGGAAAAGCATTAACCTGCGCCAATCGTAACGCTCGATTTTACTTGAGGAATTAATCCGCATTTTTCAGTTTCCTAGTTTTATCTTACCACTGCAATCATTTAAGTAAATGTAAATATTTGCTTTTTAGACCATGTGCATTGCTCGTTTGGTAATTAAACCTTTTAATTGCTTCACGTTAAGAATCTTACCGTCATTTCAGCAATTATTATTGCTAATCCTTGAACTTGGGACTGAAAATAGTGACGCTAAATAAGTCGAAAGTAATTATTTGATCTCATGGAGCACAATGGAATATAACCTCTTCAAAGACATTGACCCAAAAATTACCATTTCTAAAAGCGCTACACTAATATTTATTTTCTACATTCATAATTATTTAGATATATGGCCTAGGGCTGGTAATTCTTTATGTGCCTGGATCGAGAAAAAATTTGACTGAACCAGGTCTTTTAGAATACACCCTCGCGCCCCGACACCAACAATTTTATTCGAAACTAACAAATTTAGTGACCGTTCAGACGAGTGTCAAACGACCCGAATTTGAATCTGAATATCTCCTAACAACGGATAGTTGATATTGAGGATTTTCGCTATTTGTTATTGACACTGTATGTGCTGTTGCTGTCCTATTTATAAAGCTATACATTTCATTGTTGATGGGCGAAATGAGATAAAGCTACTCAAGACCACTTAAGGACTTCTATAATTACCTTTCATTACCCTTAACGTCGTTTTATTTAGACACTACAAGTATTTAATTCATCAATTATTCGAGAAGAACTTCGACTTGGTTGAGTCCGAAACTTCCATAAGGAAGAGTTTCATTTCGCAGAGGGCCATTGTAAAATTTTACACTTGACTCAAAATATTAAACTTCATTAGTAGCTTTAATCATAAAACTGATAAGAGAATCATAGGAATTAGAGTGGTAGAACACCCCGATCTCTAGATGAAACCAAATGGATTGCGTTGTTGCTATTCTTTGCTTCTACAAAAGATGTCTCGTATCGAATTGCAAATAACATTTCTGGTATTTTCTCAAAAGTACTAAAAATCATCGAAGTACTTTTTATAAAACCAAAGAATCGATAAAAGTACTGTAGTCTCGATAATATTATCCTTTTCGCACGCCCAACATCCAAGAAATTAAAAGTACTGAACTTTTGCACAAACGGGTACTGAATCTAGTTTGAAAGTATTTGCATCACCTTTACCGAATACACGAATATTTCAGCAACTAAATAATAGCAACAAACAAATGTTAAGGCAAATTGAATTAAATGGCATTTTGCAAGAGCCAAGTTAAAATTTTAATGATTCTGTCTTGCACAGCAAAGCTTAGGCTACAGCAAGTTACTAATTAATCAATAATCAAACCTCGACCATATTGAGTCAAACAGATCTTGCAAATCCTTATGTTGAAAGTAATATTTAACGATCCAACATTTTTATTTGGCAAACAGTGGGATTTAAACTGGTTAGTGTCCCTGGTGCTGTTATTAAAGAAGTTGCGAGAAAAACTTTAAAACCGCGCCAATCGTAACTCTCAATTTTACTTGAGGAAAATGCATTTTTCGGTTTCCTCATTTTCACCTACCATTGAACAAATATAGTGTTAAAGAATGTTTGCTGTTCTAAACCTGCATTGCTGCGTTAATGATATGAAATAATTGTCGAATACAATTTTACCGTTTACCGACCATTTATCGAACTTTTTTGTGTCGGGCCATTGAAATATTTTGGAACATTTGATTTTTCCGGTCAGATTTAATGATCTCGCCCCAAATCTTTTAGAATGCAAGTTTCCATGTCCTGGTAACAACAATTTTAATTTAAAGTTACTAAATTTAGTGATCGTTCAGGCTAAGGTACTGGACTTCGAGTCCAATTCAATAGACTAAAAATTTAATTTAAATATCTTCTCAAAACGGATGGTTAATATTGAGGATTTTCGTCATATTGCATTCACCCTTTTATGCAGCCATATTTCCAATAAAAGGAAAAAAAGATTAAATTAATCGAGAACAGTTAAGGATTTTTTTAGGACCCTCAACGTGGTTTTATGTAAATATTATAAGTATTTAATTAGTCAATTACTGAGAAACCAATTTGCCGAGAACTAATGAATTTAAATTTTAAATTTATCATCTGGAATTTAATTTTATTTAAACCAATAAAAAAAGTCTTTGAATTAGAGTTTATGAACATCATAATTTTTTTTAAATTTTTAAAATTTCTCTAAAGCATTGAAGTACATTTCATACAGCCAAAGTATCGAAAACAGTACTATAGTATCTACAATATTATCCCTGTTTCAAGGCTACTTAAAGTGGGTTTTGTTAATATTTTTTTATATTTATTTGGCTCTAGCTCCAAATTTGGTGCCATTTGGCCCAGTTTCAAATTACAATTTTTACAAATTTTTTTTTTAATTTTTCAATCATTCATGTTTCACCCATCGATCCACTTTCATACTTCTATCTGATTCATTCTCATAAAATCATACACATCCTTATACACGTTCATTCCCATTCGTAATAATTCTGGCAAATTCGTTGCACTGAAGAGAACATCGAACATTTGTCTACTCTGATTAAATGCAGAGCATTTTAAAATCAAATGTTCGATGTCCTCCACAACCAAGCAGCTGTCACATAATTCACACATTTGACATTTTTCAACAAACTCTCTTTCCCATTTTCTCCACAGATTTACCTGAAACATGCCAAGTACATCGCTTGCATCCATGAAACCATATTCATTTACCTCGTCAACCAAAGAACCCCATTTTGCAAGTATATCAGCTCTTTCATCACCTTCAATCTGTAGGTGTGAAGGTATCCATTGAAGAATGACCTCACTCCCACACGATTGAAAGTACTCATACAACATTACCACATACACATTACCATGAGTTTCCCCGCACCCCTACTAATTAATTCCAATCCATTCAGGGAGTCGGAGAATAATACGATTCTCCTCCTCTCTTGTGTCATTGCCAACTTGATCCCTTCCATAATTCCAATCAACTCTGCATTCATTATACAGCTGCTGGCATTCACTCGTAGTATTTTCTCTTTTCTTATTGACGGAATAAAAATTCCTACACCTACTCGATCATCATTCACACTAGCATCTGTATACACTTCCACATGGGCAAAATAATTCATTCGAATTTTTAAAAACTCACTCTTAACCGACTACTCATTCATCATCGCTTTTGTTGTATCACCAAACTTTAAACACACAATTAGATTGCTCGGAGGGCTCTTCGAATTTACAAGTCGAATTTTGGAAAATACATTAATACTTTCCAAAATCACCCATGATCTTTGTGTCCTTTGGTAGTCCGTCCCTCTTTGCAATCTCTCTTTCATTTCATTCACCAAATTATTGTCCTTAGTCAACATTCGCACCGTCTCTCGCACGGTTATCCACTCCATCTTATAATTAAGAGGTGAATCACCCAATTCAGACCACAAAGTGTGTATTGGAGTTGAATTAATTGCGCCCAATACCATTCTGGCACAGGCATTCTCCACATTAATTTTAAAACTTTTTAAAATCGACTTTGGATCCATCACCATATACACTCAGTCCATACGCAATTTTCGATGACACTAGCGCCTTTCGTAACATATCAGCCACACCAGGATGAGCTCCCCATTTCGGTTTACTCATCCTTTTGATTACATTCAATCTACTCTTGCAATTATCGGCTAAATTTCCCATGTGCACTTTAAAACTCAATCACCTATCAATCCAGATTCCCAAATACCTATTCAAATTTACACACTCAATGTGCTCATTATACACGTGCACGTCAACCATACGATTCGTTCGAAACGTTATACAACAACATTTTCTCGAATTTACATGCAAATTCATTTCAGTCAAACATTCTGTTACCTGACCCACACATTCTTGAGTCCGACTTAAGGCCTCCTCGATGGTCCTCTCCTTGGCCAACAGGACAAAGTCATCTGCAAATTGCAGAATGACCTTGTCCGAGGAGTTAAACCTATGTATCGAGCTCGTGTAAAAGTTGAAAAGAGTTGGTGAAATTTTACTGCCTTGGGGAGGGCTATATTCAGCGCTCCCTCCAACCTGTACCCTCTACCACACAAAAGTAATTTTCTTTCATTCATGAACTCATACATACATTTGCAAATTTTTCAAGGAAACCCCAAGCCCATAAGGATCTAATAAAGTTTCCTCGCAACCACGTAGTCATATGCCCTTTCTATATCCAAAAATACCACCACAACATGCTATTTTTCCTTTCGCACTTCCCACACAAACTTGTCTACACATTCATTAGCAGAGTGGTTGCGACGGAACCTACAGGTGGTTTTCGGCAACAAATTACCCTCATTTACAAATTTGGCTATACGACCTTTCATCATACCATTCACAATTTTAACAAATACATTCAACATACATATTCCCCTGTAATTTGTTGCCAGATTTCTGTCCCGATCCCTTTTAGGAATAGGTACCATTCGGCTTTCCTGTTAGTTCCGGGGGTCGTAGTTTTGGATGTTTCTAAGACCTCTCGGAACTCTTCCCATTCAAATTCCTTACACATGTCGTTCATAAATTCATTTTCATTATCAGGTAACAAAACAGCGCTCTATAACCTCTCACTCTGTTAAATTTATCCCATACATCCTTCGTTGTGGTCGTATGTGTCATTTTGGAAAGGTTGGTTAATAAGTTAATTATTTGATTTGATCATATTTTCTTGAAGTACTGTGGCTAAATAAAGATAAAACTCTTTGGGCGCACGATCATCGCCGAACTTTTTTTATTATCTAGAGCTTTCCGTTTACTCATCCCTCAAAAATAACCGTCTAAACCAAATTGTATTATCTTCGGCCGCCTGTGAGATCAATTTATAAATGCAATTCATAAAAATAACCACGCGCTCGGTTTGACACATCCATCCAGTTTAACCTTCAAGAATTTTTTTTATTCATTGTTAATTGTGTTTATGGCATCCTTTGTTGAATCAGCCTGGCAAACAGCATATTATGTGCCATCGTTCACCTATTTAATATTCATACCTTAAATTAATACACCATCAATCATAAATTGATGCCCTTTTGTCAGATACGTGTAGCGAGCGCGCAACGTTTTATATATAAAATTTATTTTCCATTAAAAAACTATGTGCACACATTTTTTTTTTGTCTGAATATGTATGATTTACAACTCATATCCAACATATTAACAATCTTATTATTCTAAACATGTTTCGTGGGACGCGAAAACTTAACAAAAAAAAATTGAAACCACGAACAAAAAAAACCAAATTCACTTTCAATTGTATAATTTTTTAACGCGTACAACAAAGCGAAATAATTATTTTTTTTGGGTTTAATTCAACTTGTGGTACTCTTACCTAAATATTTTAGGTGTCTTGTATATATTGCCAAAAAAATAGTGAAAGTTATTTATTTTAAAAATATTGTACATAAGCAAAATACTACACAGAGTCAGTTTTATTATTATTTTTATTGTGAGACAAATTTTTTTTTTTGGCGGATAATAATTATTTGTTGTTGGAAGCATGCGCGGTTTACTTCTTCATTTTCGCGATTTTTTTTCCTGCTGCTGCTGATGGTTGTTTTGTAATATGTATAATTACATACCGGTTGGAGGTGGTAATCTTGATTCTGTTTTAACAGGGCGCTGGAAAGAGTGTAAGTGCAAGAGAGGAAGTAAGCGAGTCGGGTCGAGACTTGAAGAATTTTTTGTTTTGTAATTTTATATTTAGAGATTCATATCAATATGATTTATCGCGTGTGTAATCGACTTAAAAAAACTCTTTTACATACTTAGTTAATTAAAGTTTATCGGTACGCGATCTGTCGGTATTTATAAATAGATTTTTGTTGAGAATTTCGCTGTCATAACTTATAATACCGAAATAAATTGGATTAGATTTATCTTTATAATATTGGTGCGGGTTGGATGATCTACTTAGTCTGCAATTTGAGGTTCGGGAAAGTCACTGCTCCATATAACTCAATATAACTAACTGCAGGTGGTAATTTAATATTTTGGTAATTTTAGTATTCTAAAGCCAGATAGACAGAACTTACCTTATGTTTTTCAAAAATAAATGTAACTCAAAAATTTGTTCTGTAAATTCTTAGTTGATGTAAATTTTGAAAATATTTCGTACCATGAAAAACGAAAGAGGCAACGCGGCCATATTGGAATTTGGTTGGAGCTCTGTCGTATTCTCCCAATAGAAGTTTAAATTAATTAATTGTTATTTAAATGATAAAATAGAAACATTTTTATAGAGGTGTATAATGTTGTGGGTGGCGAACATACAACTTTCTTTTTCTTATATATGAAAAGGGCAAATATACAAATCGCAAATATACAATGTGATTATTATAATCTACCTCGATTAACAAGAAAAGTAAATAAACACTAATTGATGAGAACCGAATTTTTGGTACTATATAGTTTGGTACTTAATTCAACTGGTATAATTTTCATAAAGTCCTGCTGACTAGGAATGTGACACAACCGACCCCTACACATAAAAAGTGCGTAGCAAGCTCCATTCATTGTAAGTGGTCGATTTATACTACTGCCGATAATACCAAAGATATCTGTGAACTATTTGCAAATTGTTTCCAAGCTGCGTGTACAAAAAACATGACAGACGATGGGTTTAGTATACCTTCATCTCAATCAGAACAGTATCACAATTCAATTTGGTTTCCGCGATTTTCTAAGGCGGAGGTCAGCGCTATGGTTTTGACAACTTATCCCGCGAACAATGATTATTTGATACGGCTATATTTAATTTTCAACGATTCTCTAAATAGTAAGAAGCCATTCATCATCCCTATTTTTAAATCGGGTACGATGTCAAGTTCAGTATTTGAGCAACATGAATTCATTCAACGATGAGCAACCACTATAAATCTGTTAAGTATGACTTCAAAAGTATTTGAAGCATTTGAAAATAAAAGTAGATGGCGTTTTTACCAATTTCTCCAAAGCAGTTTGACTAAATTGAACAGGTTTGGTGTGTCCAAATCATTTTTAGATTGGATTGGATCGCGCCTGCGAGCCGAAAACAGGTGGTTCGTATCAAGGGTTTATTATGTAGGATTATTGAAGTTCATTCCGGTGTCCCACAGGGTTCTCACTTTGGATTTGTAGTGTTCGTTATATTCATAAATGAAATTTCGTTTTTGCTCTGACATTGTAAAGGTGCGAATTTTATTCGGATGATCTTCAAATATTGAAACCTATAACTACCTTGCAGCATGTATTAATTTGTAGGATGATCAATACTCCGTAACGCATTGTCAATAAACAACTAGAAAGGGTAACGACATACAACGATTTGGGAGTCACCTAGGATCATCAATTTAATTTTCGGGATCATATTAATTCAATAGTGGCAAACTCGTATAGCTTACTAGGTTTCATTCGACAAACTACCACGGATTTTCGTAATCCTCTGTCTATTAAGAGTATAAACTGTTCTCTGGTACGGACTAACTTAGAACAAGCATCGGTCATCTTGGATTTGGTGAATAAGTCGATGTTGATAGAACCAAACGAGTTGCAAAAGGCCGTTTAGGTCAAATAAGTGTATTCGTGCATATATTATAGGCTACCGTCAGTTCTAGCAAATTGGTGACGGGGATAGTGGTTTTGCGAGAAAACAAAAAGTCGCAAATAAAGAAAAATTTAACTTTTGTATTTACAATTGACACGAGTCAAAATAGTGGTCGCCTTAGTTAAAGAATTTTTTAGAGCAACTAAAACTTCAGAAAGACAAGTCCGAAAGAAGAGAACAACGAAAGCAGATTCAACTGCAAGATTTAATTGGAAAAATTAGGGATTTAATTGGAAAAATTAGGGATCTGGAATGTTTGGCTAACAACCATACTATTGCTGCGACCGAGAAACTGGTCAAACATTCGAGAGCTAGTATAGACTGTACAAAGAGTTGTTCATGGAGGATGCAAATGAGTCGACGATGCAGCCAATTTGTTTGCTAAAATTAGTTTCATCACTGCATACAAAATTTAAGGATATGCTTCTCTCCTCGCCTCACTAGAATTCGCACACGTCTAATATCAAAGCTTGATGGCAATACAGCGGAATACACACTCGACACAATTGAGGCAGAAATAAAGGGTTTTCCAATAGGGATGATATGATTTTTAAGTGACGTTTCGGCCATTTGTAATATGTCATGATCTGTCAATTTTGAGATGTGAGATATACGCAAGAACAACGTTTACAAATTATTTAGTTTTATTATCAAAATAATCTTTCTCCAATTGCAACTTTTCGTGCGCTTTTGCCATTTTATAGTCGTAATAATCGTCAAAGTGTGCTCGCTATTCGTCGAATTGTTGAAAATTTTGAGCGTACATTTTCTTTACATAATGTGGGAGTGCCAATAAGACAAAGATTCGCTCGAAGTAATGCAAATATTGCTGCCATTCAGGCAAGTGTTGCTGAATACCGCAACTTGTCGATTCCAAGACGTTCTCAATAATTGGGACTGTCTCAAACCACAACCTGGCGTATTTTGAGAAAGGATTTGGATTTGCATCCGTATAAAATTGTTCTCACTCAAGAACTGAAGCCATTGGACCACCGTAAACGTTGTGAATTTGCTGATTTTGCCTTGGAACAACTTGAAAACGATAACGATTTTTTTAAGAAAATCATCTTCTCCGATGAGGCTCACTTTCATCTGAGTGGTGCAGTAAATAAACAAAACTGTCGATGCTGGTGCGAAGAAAATCCACAAATTATTGACGATAAACCATTACATTCACCTAAATTGACAGTTTGGTGTGGTATTGGTCTGGTGGAATCATCGGTCCGTATTTTTTTCGAAATGAAGCTGGTAACACCGTTACTGTCAATGGAGATCGGTATAGATCGATGATAACCAACTTTTTTATGGCCGAAATTGGAAGAAGTTGATCTTGACAACATTTGGTTCCAACAAGACGGGGCTACGTGCCACACAGCAAGTGCAACAATTGAATTATTGCGAGAAAAGTTTGGAGATGGGTTCATCGAATTCGTTCCTGCAGAAGAAGTCGTGGAGGCCATTTGAATGACGTTTTATTCAGAACTTAATTGTATCGATTGTACTTCACATTAAATAAAAAACATTTCAATTTCTTTAACAATTAGTGTTTTTTTTAAAGAAATCATATCACTCTTATTGGAAAAGGCTATATAATGTACGCTTAGTTTGAAAAGAGATACTCATGCATCGCCATTAAGCATATGCGATTAAACAATAACAGGAAAGTCGACAACCACTGGCAACACAAAATGCACAAAAAGAAGAAGAACATTTTCACATTTCGTCTGCACTAGTCGCAAATCCGTCACAGAAACAAACACGAGTTCCATCAACGCCAGATTGGCTCTGTGATGCGTACACTATTCGAATAACTGTCAGTTTCACATGCACAAGTGTACGCAATGTCACACAATTGAACTAGTTTCTGCAATTCGCCAATAAACCTAAAAAATTGCTAGTGTAATCTGGAATATCAGTGACCCAAATAGTGACTGAAAATACGTCACTAAGAAGATCAATGGATATCAAACCAGGTCGCAGATTAACTAGAAATTTCATAGTTATATCCGAACATATGTGGAAAGCCACAGGGAAGTTCGGAAAGATGCCAGACTGAGTAACAAGAAAATGAGCCCAGCATCATTGAACCCCGTTCCCATTATTGGAGAATTTGCAACGTTATACGCGGCCAACCTAACAGTCGTGACATGTTTATAGCAGAACCAGTATAACAGTTCTAAGTAGTTTTCATCGACACTCCAAGCTTCTGCTTCGATCGACCATCCAAAACGACCAGTCTCATTCATCGCGCTCGCTCTACAACCAGATCGGGTAACAAGAAAGTCAGCTCAGTATCATTAAACCTCGCCGCCCATGTTGGAGAATTTGCAATGTTATACGCGACCAAACTAGCATTCGTGACGAGTTAATAGTAAACAATAACAATTTCAAGCAGTTTTCAGCAGCACACCGGACTTGTGCAAGGTCACTAAAGCTTAATATTGCCGGAGTCGGATGTACGTCCGATCCACCATCAAAAAAGACCACTCTAGTTCACCGCACCCGAAGGTGTCGAAACGAATTGGAGCCTCTAGAGGAACTAAACTTTATAACGCCAGTTAAGTTCTCAAATTGGGCAGTTCTCATCGTAGTTGCCAAAAGACCAAGTGGCCGCATACGAATATATTTCAACTATCAAACAAGAACCGCTGAAACAATTCCAACGCCCATCAAATATCCAACAACAATCGATAATCAAATACAACCTGAAGTTACAATCCCGTCATGCACACCAAAAATAATTAACAACCGTGCATAAACTGCCATTATACCTGATTATACCAATCAAACGCTGAGCAAAACAAAACTTTAACCGAACACCAACGTGAATTTACCTCAACTTTACTCTTGATACGTGATTACATACCTCAATAAACACAAAAAAGAAATCTTAAGAAACAAGCAACTGAGTAAAGAAGTCAGCTAATGGGATCCAAAGCTAAAAATGTTAACGAGAAACACCAGCAAACTGATCCGCGTCACATGAGAAAAATACCTTAGCAGACAACATAATCTTCTATAAGCAGGAAAACCCAAAAATGCCAAGTTCATAAACTCAGAACGTGAATATATCCAACAAATTGGAAACGAGGATCATCTATTCAATCACAATACAAGCCAAAAAACCACATCAATGCTTTCAAAAATTATAAGCAACAGGCATCTGCATGGCAGGAATATTGACAACACACACGTTACTTAAACCCAGCAACCTCGAAGCAAAGATAATGATAACCAATACACTGAATCAATCAATAACAGTGTCAAATTTTCAACCAAAATGAGAACCACGTACAGGATGCATAAATTTAGTAGACTTCAGAAAATTAAACGGCACAATTGGGACATGCACTGACAAGGCGCCAGGTGTCAATTTCTCAAAAATGAATTAACATTTCTCGTACATTTCACAATACTTCAAGGTATTAAGCCGAATCCGCCCACAGCCGAAGGTGTACAAAATTTTCCACAACCGAGAAATATGCGTGAATCGCAGTCATTCTTAGGATTAGCAAACTATTTTTGCAGATTCATACGTCACTTTTATCACACCATTTGTATTCATAGCAGACTCTATAGACAAGCTTTTATTGACAATATCCTTCGGGAAAATTCTCAGTAGCATACTCAAGTCGCGCTCTTGATAAATCCGAAAGAAATTACTCTACCAAAGCAAGGAAATGCTCGCTATATGCTGAAGTCAACAATTTCCGATCATATCACTACGGTAAAAAATTTACAATTGTCACAGACTACAAACCTTTAACTGGTAACCAAACTAAAACTACAGCCCGATTGGTAAAATTGATTCGAAAGTTCTCAGAATATAACTACGAAATTATTCATTGAATTGCTAATATTTCGCATCGCAATAAACTCGCCCACTATAACTATCTGGTCAGAAATTCAACATAGTTTTTGGTTTTTTGGTTAAATTTTTCTTTACAATTATTGATGAAAGGTTGCCGAGCCAAGCATAATAAATACCCGGTCCAGCAGTATCAAAAGAAAATAAACAGAATTTCGAAAATAATTGTGCGATCCCTGAACTTTTTATAGTAATTGGCATTTAAATTGGTTATATTACGGGTTCATGTGCTCGAATCTTCTAAACTCGTAAATTGGGGTTCAAATTGAAAAAATATTTCAAAACCGTATCGAAAATTGAATCATTTCAATTTTTCAAAATAAACTCAACATTGGAAGCAAAAAGAACCGAAAATCTCAAATTAAGAGATAGGAAGGAAATACCTGAAGCAGGGAAAAAATATTGAGAACATAATATTGTTTGTTGTTCCTCCGTAATAATCATCAGGTAGTAAAACATCTAAATTCGTAAAACAACTTCCTTCTTACAGAGACATTTCCAAGTGTCGGCATTAATCTTCTGAAAGTAGATCTCTTTGAAAAATTTAAATTTTCAAAAATTTTGGAGATGCTACTAAGTAGGAATATGCCTTCTAAAAGTGGATGTATTTAGTTATTTAAAACCATTGAGGTATTAAAATAAAATGGTTTAGGAAATTGCGAATTATTCAAAAGGTGGAAGTATATAATCGAAGAGACAAGAAAAAGTAAAAAAAGCGCCAGAAGTGACAAAAAATTAAGCTCGCTTCAGTTACACCCAAAACACATTTTCATTTTTAACTGGATAATTTTAAAATCAATTACAAATACATTAATGTTGTTTATATGTTAATGCAATATAAAAATAATGTTAAACTTTCCAGGACCGCTTTTCATAGAAAAGCCCGACTAAACTCGTTTACGTAGTAACAAAATTTTCCGCGAGCGCACAGTGGTAGGTAGAAGTTTTTCCAGTTCTTTCCAGAACAAGGCCTTTTATGCAATTTTGATATAATTCTATTGTGGAGCAAAACTGTTATAACTATGTTGATGTGCACCCATCCCTCGATTTACACGGTAGTCGATTTACGCGATTTCGCTTTTACACAGTTAACAAAATTAAAAAAAAGTTATAATATTAAAAGTACTAATATTTCGATGTGCTATGTGCTTTAAACGCTGTCATTTCCGTTTTGTATTTTACTCCATAAGACGCACTCAGTGAATGAAAATTCGTTTTTTTTATTGAAGCACAGAGGCTTATCATTTATTTTCAGTACAATTTTTTGTCACATATAATATTAAGATACAAAATGAAAATAAATGAGTAGGGTAATCATCACCGATTTAACGGCAGTATTGATCTACCCTTTAACAAAGAACAATTCACGATAAAAGGTTATGATAACATACGATAACATATAAAAACATAACAAAAAATATAAAAAGATAAATAGAATTAAAACTAAAATTAAACTTCATCAGACTAAAACTCTAAATATAAAATCGATATTAGGGTGCTCAAAAAGCCAAACTTTAAGTGCCTCTAGAAATGATTTCGAATTTATTTGTTGTCGAATGCTAAATGGAAGTTGGTTGAATAAGGAAGTGCAGTTACCAGGAAATATTTTCTAAAATGTACACTAAAAAAATGTGGAACAACAAGCAAGGAACGATCATTGTTCCTAATATTGTATCGCACATTTGCTCTCAATAATCGATGCCCACTTCGCAAATAAAATAAACGTAAAACCTTATAAACATATAAATGTTGTAGTGGTAAAACTTTGCAACTCAAAAATAATGGCCAAGCAGAAACCCGTGAGGACTTAAAACACATAATACGAATAGCATATTTCTGAACAATTATGAAAGTTTTTAAAGTTGAATGATAGCAACCACCCCAACACGATAACGCATATTCAAGCCTAGAGTTAATGCAAGCATAGTAGAATTTTAACAATACCGATTTGGGTGCTACTGGTCTTAATAGATATAAAGTTCGTAACGCTTTGCTAAGAGACTTTTTGATTTAATCCACATGTTGCTTCCAATTCAGATGACAATCAAGAATAACTCCAAGGTACTTGAAGCTCTCAACAGTTTCAATGGAAATGCACGACCTGGAGCAATTAACAGCATTACAAAAACTGGAATGATACGTTAACGGTGAATGTAAACTACTGCTAGCCAAACTAAAATGCATAAACTTAGTTTTGTCACTTAAAATTAGAAAATGGTGGTCAAACCATTCCCTTAAAACTAAAAGATCGGCTGCAACTTTATGGCAAACATCGATAACATCAACTCATATCATCTGCAAAGTCAACCATAGAGCCTGTCAACTTGGTAATAAAAATTGAGTTTACGTATATCAGAAATAGAAGTGGCCCCAAGACAGAACCTTGAGGAACACCAATGTTTAAGACATAAGGGCTGCCCATAGTTCCATTCACCTTAACAACATGATTACGATTTGCAAGATACGATTTAAACCAATTATTAATGTTTCCTCTGAAACCAATTTTAGAAAGCTTATGCAATAGGAGGTTATGATCAACCATGTCAAAGGTATTTTTCATGTCAACAAAAAGCCCAGCGCAAGATTCAGAATTATTTAGCGATGCATGCACAATGCAGACTCCGTGGAAAACCTATTGCGAAAACCGTGCTGACAACAACTTATAACACTATGCTTCTCTAGGAATACAACCATTCTAAATTTAATAATTTTTTCCATTATTTTTAACAGGACTGGCTGTAGAGCAATAGGCCGGTAATTATTTAAGTCGAATCTGGAACCATTTTTATGAAGAGGTAGCACAATTGCAGATTTCAAAATTTCAGGAACAATACCAGTTCTAAAACAACAATTAAAAATATGACATAAAGAAGCATATATAAGGCCAGCGGAACTTTTAATTAAGTAATTGCTATAACCGAATATATCGTAAGAGTTTCTTGATTTTAAAGAAGCAATGGCGTTAGAAACTTCAAGATCGTCAATTGAATGAAAAAAAAAATTGCTCAACATAACCGCCGTCAGACTCCATAGAATTCCTATTATTTAATGGGAGACTAGACTTCAAATTTGACGCAATCCCTTTAGTTGTGTTGTTTTATTCAAATGAACTGAACGAAAAGGTAAGAAAAGTTTGTAATTTATATTAGTAAATTCATTCAAACCAAAATCAAGATTTTGGATGGATTAGGGCAGGGATCAACCCTTGTGGCAAAAGAGTATGGTTTGATTGAGTTGACTGTAAGATTATATTTGTAAAAGTGTGGCGAGGGGTACAACAGTGAGTGCATAATTTTCAACCTAATAATTGGATCATATTATGGAAGCCGTTGAAAAAGCTTTAATTATTTAAATAGAGGAACTGTAAAAAGTGAATACTGGTAGATAGTAATTCTATTAAACACAACGCGCTTCAATTCAACCAATTAAAAGAAAGGACAACCACTACCTCGAAACGGCGTCCGGTAATGAAAAATCAGGCAGGGGAATATTCGTCCAATTTGGCTAAAATTATTCAAGATAATTTTTACGAGGCTGACCAAGTATTTAATGCCGATGAAACCGGACTGTTTTGGAAGCATAACTTATCTATCCAAAAAAGAAAAATGTGCTAGTGGAATTAAGGCAGCAAAAGATAGTCACGTTGCTATTTTGTAGCAATGCATCGAGAGACAGTGTTGGGCGCGTAAATTACACGATGTATTTTACACGGTTATTTACATGAAATTTACATGTAAATTACACGGCTTATTTTTTACATTATGTAAAGCAAATAACTACTTTTTCATGACAGGCGCGCTATCTGTTATATAATTTTATAATTTTTAATTATTAATAAAAATTGACTGTGTAACGTTGAAAATAAAAAACAAAATTTAATATGTCAAATAATTTGAGGTTATTAGTTTTCTTGTCTTTCGCAACATCGTTTGGATAAAACCCGTAAGTATTAGCATTATCTAATCTGTATTTTAAATTTGATACATTCCTGCATATTTTATTCTTATCAACAGTCGCCACAGATGCACGGCCAAAAGGATGATACTGGTGAGGTTAATATGGACGTTTCGCAGAAGCCACATCAAATTTGCAATGATTGTATTTACCGAACAAAAATCAATACGTGAAGCTTCGGAAATGCACGGAATTGAGTTCCGTATTAGAAAAATATGTGGAATAAATCATTTGAAAAAATAACTGTGTAGTTAAATGTATGTATTGTTATATAAATATGTTTAAAAGTTTAATAAAATTGAATTTTTCATTATACTTTTTTGTTTTACTTTTTGGGCCGGTTTTCATTTTCAGGAATAAAATATTTCAATTTTAAATTTTATTGTTTTATTAATTACATTAATTTTAAGTTCTAAATACGCTTTTACCACATCGTGATGTGGACCTTCGCGGCTCGCATGATGAAAAAGTTAGCTTTAGTATTATAACCCTGGCTAATCGTACAATATGTATTGTCGTATTTCGGGCCAAGTGGTTCGCACTCATAATATACGAGTACATGAATTTTACGCTACAAATGGGTGTTTTGATTATCAAACAGAAATTAGAGATGTATATACCAACAGTTTAGTTTGTGGCTGTATACCACACCATGTTCGGCAGAAATTATTTTGCTCGCTGAAATTGTCGAAACTGTTCATGGTGTTGATCGATGTGATTTTATCGGGATCTTAATTGTAGTGCCCAAAGTGGGGGCGATTCAATTACCGAGGGCCAAAGCAGGAAATGGTTCGAAACATAAGCACGATGATGCACGAGGTGTTCGAGGATTAAAATCGATTGGTGTGCGTGATTTTAACTTAGATATTTTATGTAAAATAACCGCGTAAAAAATAAAAATATTGTTTAATAAAAAAAGTTAATTAATTCAAGAGTTTCCCAATTAGATTTTCGATGTTGATATTGCAAAATACGTTTGCCTCAAAATATGAACTCATGAGAATAGAAACCAGCATTAATTATAAAAATAAATTAGCATGACAGGGCCCTATTTCTCCTTCTAGGGAGTTGGAAAAAATATTTTCAGAGCAGTTTTGTCCAAATTTAATTTTTCTGGCCTAATGAAGGAATAAGTTTAGTGCAAACACTTTGGTTGTCCCACAAAATTTTTATAGGGAAAAATATTTTCCCATTTAACTTTGTTTCGAAAATATTTACACCAAACTAATCCCCTCAATAGACCACAAAAATACTATTTAGACAAAAATGCTATGAAAATATTTTTCCAAATTCCCTTTTCCCAGGGAAAGCCAGAATAGGGCCACTGGTTGAGGCTTTACACAAGCCAATACGGATAAATATGGTTCATTTAGTAGGCTGTTTGTATGTGCATATTACGTAAACTTCCTATTTTGTCGATTCTACGTTAGCGCTCTTCTTAAAGCAAGCAATCAGAATTGCATATGTAAATACGGCCATAATGCAATATATGGACTTTGTATGTATGCAGGCCCAAAAAACTTAAACACGAAAAATCCTTTCAAAAAAACGCTATGCAAATTTTATTTTTGGAAATTATTTTTTGACTTCATTTATCTCGTAAATGCGACATAATTTGATGATCGTCTTTAATTTGATAATTGTGTGTATGCATAATTTGGATCTAAATCGACTGATTCGTCTTGTGGATTATAAAATGCAAGTCCACTTAGTTGTACCATAGCTTCGATTGGTTGTTGGCTATCATCCTCGCCGTGTACAATGTTTACGTTTATAACTTTTAAGTTTCGAACACATTCCTTCTTGGTTCATTAAAGGGGGATGTTCTTCATAAAACTCAACCAAAATTATTTCACCATCCCGACCAGTCAAACTTCAAAAAGAGCACGTCTCCACCAATAGACGCAATTCTTTCCCACTTTCGTGGCTTTGTCTACTTTAGAATGTGTTTTAACAGCGGTACTAGGATGAAGTTAAATTGAGTGATGTTAATAGCCCATACGAATATTATTTATTGATGGAATGCTTTCAATTCATGGGTACTAGAATAAACGGGACTTGCTTTTCAACTGCCGGAGTTGAATGTTGAATTAAATTTCCACCTCCGACTTTGAGTTTCATGGTGATTTCTCATGATTACGATAGTAAATAATTTACTCATATGTTGATGACATTTACTAGACTGTTGACATTTACGAAGAAACCGTGTAAAATGCTATAATAGATGGCACGTATTACACTATAAAAGATGTCAGTTATCGTTTGTTTAGAGCTTGTTTAAGAAAAACACAGATGTCAATGTAGATACATAAATGAAATTCTTCTTGTGATTGTAGATAACTGAAAGCCTAAAATAATTATGGTTGACCGTCTAAATGAACTGTTTGTTTGATATTTATGATGCGTATAACCCTTATTAACAAACATTTGTTACATTTATAAAGGGTGGTTAAATTTTAAGGGCCGACGTTGAATGTGAACCACACCTAAACGTCAAGTTTTTTTCTGCATTTAATTTGACATTTCTCAATTTCAGACTAACTCAATTTGAACCATGGAAAGATACACATTCGAGCAACGCGTTAAAGTTATTCAGGCATATTATGAAAATGGGCGTTCAAATCAAAATGCATATCGTGCACTTCGTGATTTTTTCGGTCAATTTAATCGTCCAAATGTGCGTACAATCGGAAAAATCGTGCAAAAATTTGAGCAAACCGGGTCTGTAGGAGATTTTAAAACACCAGTGCATGCTCGTACAGCAGAAAATATTGCTGCTGTTGGCGATAGTGTGGCTGAAGAGCCGTCCACCTCAACTCGTCGTCGTGCCCAACAATTGCATCTCTCACGCTCGTCGTTGATGAACATTATGCATAAAGACTTCCATTAACACGCTTATAATGTGTAATTGACGCAAGAACTAAAGCCTCTTGACCATTCCAAACGTCGTGGCAAGAAATGGCAACAGTGGATGATCAATTTTCGAAGAAAATCATTTTCAGTGATGAGGCACATTTTCACCTCAGTGGATTCGTCAATAAGCAGAATTGCCGCATTTGGGCGAATCATAATCCAAGAGTGATTGTTGAAAAACCAATGCACCCACAAAGAGTGACTGTTTGGTGCAGTTTATGGGCAGGCGGCATCATCGGGCCATATTTTTTCCAAAATGAGGCCAGTCAGGCAGTTACTGTGAATGGTGTTCGCTATCGTGAGATGATAACGAACTTTTTATCACCCGAATTGGAAGATATGGATGTGGACGATATGTGGTTTCAACAGGACGGTGCCACTTGCCACACAGCTAAAGAAACAATGGTTCTTCTGCGCAACAAATTCAATGGCCGTGTTATCTCACGTGGTGGCGATGGGCCGTTGGACTTCTTTCTTTGGGGTTATTTGAAAAAAAGATGTACGTCGATAAGCCAACAACAATTCAAGAGCTAAAGGATGAGATAATTCGGCACATTAACGGCATAGAACCTCAATTATGCCTAAGCGTCATCGAAAATTTGGACCATCGGGTGGAGGTGTGCCGCCGAGGTCGCGGCGGCCATTTGGCCGATATTTTGTTCCATACGTAATTGAACCGTACCATATTATCATAATAAAAAGAATTGACAATAATTTCCTAAATAATTTGTGTTTTATTCAAAATCAACATCGGCCCTTAAAATTTAACCACTCTTTACAATATTTTCAGTTATTTTTCAGAGTTTTCACGTTTTTACATATTTTATGTAAATTACACAAATTTTTATGTAATTTACGTCATTTACATAAAAATGTAGATAACGTTATTTACATGTAAAATGCCCAATACTGTCGAGCGATCGACTGTTAAAGCCACTCTTTATTAATCGAGCTTAAAAAACGTCGAGCGATGAAAGGCGTTTATATGAATAATTTACCAGTTCATTGGCGGGCAAATAAATAAAGATTGGATGCATTTGCAGTGCTTCTTTCCCGAAGTGACAAGCTATTTGGAAAAAAAATCTTGAGTTTAAAACACAACAACGCCCAACACAACAACATCAATGATCCCATCTCAAGACCGTTCCTGGAGTGTGGACAAATTTTACTATTTTCAATTCAGAGAAATGCTGTGCCATTAACCGAAATTCTCTATTCAAACATCATTGGTCTAGCTCATTCTCTCGTAGGGGCGGATTCGAAGATTTTGGTATTCCCAATGTAGAGGAATTTATTCAAGATAAGGAAATGTCGAATGCGAAGCTCTTACAAACCGTAGATAAATTTACACCAAAACTACTGTGAGAGAGTCTGCAGTTAGGCAGGAGTTTGCAAACGGTCTTTATGAACATAGATCCTGATACAGACCGATCACTAAAATTTCAAAGAACAATTAAAAATGGACACATGCAATTTGAAAAAATTTATAGAAAATGCGCAAAGACAAACAAATTTTGGGTACGTATTTTTCAACGGTTTCGCAAAAAAATTAATGCCAAATTCTGAAACCGATAATTCCACTACAACCGTTAAAGTAATGCGGACAACACAAATCACCTGGAGTCCTGCATTTTGAAAGCGATTTAATTTAAATTAATTTTAATTGTTTTGCAATAAGATAAAGATAAGATAAGATTGCTTTGTTTTACATAGTTCGAGAGAACACATTTATGCATGCAAGTATTTACCTTAGGTTCTTTAACTCAATTTACATGGTTCTAAGTGTAGTGGAACCTATCTACCTTTTTAATATGAATTCTCTGTCTCATTTTACACGATTTCGATTTACACGATTATCCGTGGTACGTATCTACCGTGTAAATCGGGGGATGAGTGTATTTGTTTTGACGAGTAGTGCCTACTATACGCGTAAATTGTTGATTAACTTTATTTAAAGAATGCCATATTATGTATCCTTTTTCAAAGCTACACTTTTACTTAACTCCTACACTTTTTATTAGTGTTAGTTACACTTTTGTTCAAAACATCACTTCTGTTCAGATTTTTTATACATTTTATCAATGTTAAAGTCACCTTCGAGATATAAACAAATATTTCTATTGTTTAGCACACGAAACCCAATATAATTAATCACCAATGAACAATCCGAAAATATAATCATCATTTCCGCAAGTTAGGCATGTGGATATCGTAATGCAAAGCCTATATTCAAAATTAATAATTATCCATTTTAAGTATGTCACAATTTTTTTTAATAATCCTCCTTTTATAGAAATTCTAATCAATCAAAACTATTCTGGCCTTATTAATTCTTTATTGGTACGGTTCAATAATCTAATTAATAAAAAAACGAACAAACAAAATAAAATTAAACGCCAATTTAATTTAAATTATTTCCGATCATTAATTTATATAAATTTTTTAAAACAACATTTCTTAATCATATATCAGCAATAATGTGTACGTACACTATAGTGTACATGTACGAGTATAATAGTTGCGATTCGCTGTTTGTGTAACCGCGTTTTCCTAAACGGCGCTGTTTTTAATGAATTTAGTCAAGTAAAAAAATGATTATTGTTTGTATGGATTTTTTAATTATAGTGTTCCGGAATAATATTATTTAATTTGTATTATTATTTAACTCGCGCGCCATTTACACTTTTACTTACACAATTATGTGTAATGTACATAAAATGAATTTCCTTATTTTTCAAAGGATATTCATTTTATAAAGTCGCTGTGATCTGAATATTAAAATAACTTTTTTTTATATATAAAATACGGAAATTCCTTTTCAAATAAAGAAAGAAATGATTATATTATGAAGACGCGACTACAACAACAACAGCAACAAAATATTTTGACGAATCATTAATTCGACCGCACATTATAAAACGCATCAGTAAATGGCATTATGAATTTTGAATGATTTTTTTAATTTCTTTTTTTTTTTTTAATTTGTCATTAATAATTTTATTATAATTTTGTATGTGCATTGAATATTGAGTTAGACTTAGAATATAGTGGTGTAGGTGGCGTTACAATTTTGTGTGTGGTCACTGTGCAGAGAAAAAATAATGCCATGCCAAACAATTTAAATATTTTATAAACACCGTGTGTGTATTGACAACTCCCGCCAAATAAAGAACGTGCCTTCTTCCTTCAGTGGGGGACTGGTGGTAAGGAGATAATTATTTACTTTAGGCTTAAAGTTTTTGAAAAATATATTTTATAAGGAAACCAGCAATTAATAGAGTTACTCGCTGCTATTTGTTTTATATTATTGCAGCAATCAATTTCCGTTGATCTTTAATTTCTTTTTTATTTGTATTCATAATAGTTATTTGCATTTTAAATTAAATGAATTAATTTAATCGAAAATTGTACGTCCAAAACAAATATACATTATAAGACTTCGGCGAATAGATCCAAGGTGACGTCACAATTTTTATTGTTATGGAAGTGATGTTTGAAAGATCAAGCAAATACCAACTCTAGGTATTCCATCAAATTTGATTTAGATAAGAGAAGACTGAATTGTAAAGCCGCACCGCAGATTTAAAAACAAAATAATAACTTCAATAAAACCAGAAATGTTAATGCTCATTTTAATTATTCGTGGCATACATGAGCCTGTGTTGCATACATATAGGCGAAATAAAATCTTGGCTTGCTCTGTTAATTGCGTAAATTGGTTTTTGTTTATATTTCGGTGAAAGTTGTGAAGTCATTTGTTTTAAATTAAATTATTTTGATGAACATCCTTTACACTGTGCGTCACTTGAATAGGGCCAGCGTAATTTTTTTTCGTTTTTCAATTTATTATTTTTCTTTTCTCTTGAGTTATTCTCTTTTATGCGTTGTTGGTAAGATGAATCAATAGAAAAACAACTATTGAGATTCGTTCATCTCTGAGAGTAAAACCGTTATTTTTTTAAATTTTATTTAGAATAATAAATAAAATTTGTATGTTTTTAGCTGCTCACTAGAACAGGGCCAGTTGATTGTTTGAACTCTCTTATAATTTGTTTTACTTTCAATAAATTGTTTTTACTGTCACACTGAAGTGAATTTTACATAGGCTGCCGTAAAAGTTTTTAGAAAATGGTAATACTAGTGTTTTCCGATGAAAAGAATCGTCATATGGCTTATCGTGAAATCGAGGCATGCCTAGGCATTAGTAAGACCAGCGTACGAAGCTATGTGCACGTGAAATTCCACATTTGTTGACA
Source organism: Nephrotoma guestfalica (assembly GCA_963691935.1). Lineage (NCBI taxonomy): Eukaryota > Metazoa > Arthropoda > Insecta > Diptera > Tipulidae > Nephrotoma > Nephrotoma guestfalica. The sequence continues at coordinate 148,134,747 of OY829915.1, forward strand.
GACGCACAAAACAAGTTCGTGTCGATTGGTGCCGCCAAATGCTTGAAAAATTCGTTGGAGGGACTTCCAAAAACGTATACAAGAGTCATGGATATATGCGTATGAGCCGGAAATAAAAGGGCATTCGACTATTTGGGTCATCAAATTCGAAGAAAAAGAAACAAGAGTTGTGCGAGCTCGGAGCGTTGGGAAGCATATGGTAGCGTGTTTCTTCACGAAAACCGGTCATGTGGCTACTGTGGCTCTTGAAAATCAAAAGACAGTAAATTCAGCTTGATATACGACCATTTGATTGCCCGAGGTTTTGAAAAAAATTGAGAGAAAACAACCCAAAACGGCGAATCATTTTGCATCACGATAATGCAAGCTCACACACATCACATCAAACAAGCGAGCACTCAAACGATCGAATTGATCCGCCTCACAGCCCCGACTCGGCACCCAATGACTTCTTCATCGCCTGAGGAAGCGATTGAAGCGTTCAAAAACCATGTTTTGGAGCTATCATCTTCGGACTGGAAAAAACGTTTGGATAAATGGTTGGAGCGTGTGCAAAAGTGTATAGATCTTAAAGGCGAATATTTTGAAAAGCAATAAAGCAATTGTTGATGAGAAATTTTAATTTTTTATTACTTTTGTTAAAAACTTTTACGGCAGCCCTCGTATTCGAAGTCATAGGGCTTGGAAAAAGGTTAAGTTAGGTTGAGAAAGCTAAAATTGACGCTTACGAGTCGCGTGATTGCAAGTAAAATCGGCGAAGCAAATCGGTTATCAACAATTATCTTACAATAACAATATTAAAAACTATGGCAAAAACATGAACGGCAAATAGCAGAAGCTATATCACCGCAAGATAAACGTGCTATCTTTCGGGAAGCCTCGAATTCCGCCTACTCTGTGGCGAAAAATAAAGCAAGAATCGGGATAACGGCAAGTGCAAGTACTGCTTGACGTATTATTAAGTGTGATAAGGATCTTAAGTTTAAACAACTGCAAAAAAACCGCCACGCCAAACATTTAACTTTGCGGAAAGAAAATCGGTTGGAATTTTGTCGAGCGCATATGACGTGGATAATGAATGGTATACTGTGGTGATCAGCGATGACATAAAAACTAATTTAGACGGGCCAGATAGGTACAATTATTATTTTTACGATTTAAGAAAGCATCAAAGCAGAGAAAGCGGTATTGGCGTAATCATTTGGAACCATTAATTTAGTTTTCCGAACAGGGAAGATGACTGGAATATTCTACAAAACAATTCTGGAAAAAATTTTCCAAGATTCTCTAAAAATTTTGGACAATTACATCGGCACTTCAGCACGGTTATGCCTCGATTGATACGCTTGTCGTAAAAAACTGGATTGAGAACCACAATATCACCGCCGTGACCCCCATATTCACCAGATATGAACATCATAGAAAAATTTTGGGGATGGCTAACACGAAAAATTTACGAGGGAGGAAAACAGTTCGAAGACACCTTAAATTACTTGATTACGAAGTGATTTTGAAAACGGTGGAAGTACCAACTTCTAAAAATTTAATTTTAGTTTTTGTTTTGTTTTAAAAGAAATAAAAAGATTAAATTTAAGTTTTCCTGATTAAATTATTGCTTTGTTTTATTCATTATTTTGTCTTTTTTGAGTTGGCCATATTCAAGTGAACAACGAAAAACATACAAATTTTATTTCTTATTTTAAATAAAATTCAGAGATGAACGAACCTCATTAAATGTTTTTATTGTTGTTTTATGTTCTCAACAACGCATTAACGAGAATAACTCAAGAGAAAAGGAAAATAATAAATTGGAAAAATGAGAATAGTTATGTTGGCCCTATTCAAATGACGCGGAGTGTATATTGACGATTAGAGCCGGGGTTTTAGACCATTTGTTGTACATATAACTTTAAAGTTATTCCACTATATCATGTTTAGCTTGTTGTTTCATTTTGGCAATTGTGAAATGTGTGTGTTATTTGTTCCGTGCTGCTACCTATTTGCCAATAGCAAAACTATTAAAAAAAATTAATTTTGAATTATAGTTGGATGCAACATGGTCAGTTAGGATAGAAAATATTCTACATAGTACAATTTTCGAATATGTATAAAAGGAAGAGTTTGCTTTATCTAATGACGAATTAAATAAAAACTTTTGTTGGTTCGATCGAAGCTTTCTACAGCATGATCGAAAGTGTTGTTTTTGGCTCTATTTTGTTTCTTTCATCAAGGGCTCAGAGAATTATACCGCACACGTCCAGTCATAATGCAAGCCCTAAAACTTCACCGTTCCAACCGAATCTGATCTCAATCCGTTAAATTTATTTAAAACATTATTTTGCTCTAAAACTTAACCAATAATTCATTTACGAATTTCAATTTTATCAGTCAAACTGTGTTTAATCACAATTGGTTAAAATATTTAGGCCAAGTTCCTTCCCAGATACATTTTAATATTTCGATTCTTCATCTAATTTGGCTGAAATCAGAAAATGAATGAATCATGATTTTATTTGGTTACAAAGTTCTGCTTGTAGCTCAGAAACTCGTTTTGAGAAAAATATTTTTGTAAAAATCATTGAATTCCCAATTATCAAAATGAAGAGAAATTGTTTAATCGAAAGAGTGGCGGGAATTCAACCATTAGTTTATGTAAAACAAGTCATTTTTTCTTATTTTATCTTCCTTAGACTTAAATAGTATTAAGAGCTGGAGTTGAGAGAAGTTGCTATAGAACTTGGATTTGACTTTGGACTTGGACTGACCGGGATTTAGGCTCGAACTTAGACTTTAACTTGGATCTGAACTTGGCCTCGAACTTGGATTAGGACTTGGACGTGGATTTGAACTTGGCCTCAAACTTGGACTAAGACTAAGACTAAGACTTAGAGTTAGACTTGAACTTGGACTTGGACTTGAACTTGGACTTGGACTTGAACTTAGATTTTAACTTGGACTTAGATTTGAACTTGAACTTGGATCTGGAGTGAATTTGGATTTGAACTTTGACTTGGATTTGAACTGGAACTTGGAGTTTAGACTTTGACTTTTGCTTTTACTTGAACTTGGATTTGGACTAAGACTTGAGCTTGTACTTGAATTTGGATTTGAACTTGGACTTGAAATTGGGCTTGGACTTGAACTTTGCCTTGAACTTGAACATGAACATGAACTTGAACTTGAACTTAGGTTTTAACTTGGACTTAGATTTGAACTTGAACTTGGATCTGGAGTTGAATTTGGATTTGAACTTTGACTTGGATTTGAACTGGAACTTGGAGTTGGACTTGGACGCAGACTTGAACTGGCACTGGAACCTGAACTTGGACTTGGAATTGAACTTCGGTTTGGAATTTAACTTGGACTTGGACCTGTGCTTGGATTTGGGCAGGGACTTGGACTTGGGCTTGAACTTGGACTTGGGCTTCGACTTGGACTTGGGCTTGAACTTGAACTTGGAATTGAAGTTAGACTAGGACTTGAGCTTGTATCTGGACTTGGACTTGGGCTTTAATTTTAATTTGGACTTGAACTTTGATTTTGTTTTGGATTTAGACTTGAACTAGGACTTGGATTTGAACTTGGACTTGAGCTTGAACTTGATCTTGAATTTGAACTTGAGCAAGATTTTGAACTTGGACTTGAACTTGGACTTAAACTTGGATTTGAACTTGAACTTGAACTTGATCTTGAACTTGATCTTGAACTAGAACTTGAACAAGAATTTGAACTTGGACTTGATCTTGAACTTGAACTTGGACTTGAACTTTATCTGACTTGAACTGGGTTTTAGTCTTGAAATTTGGAGTTGGGATTAGAGTTTGAATTAAAGTTGAAGATGAGTTCGAAACAGGCTCAGGACTGTAGTCAGAGATTGTTTCGGAGGCGAAGTCTAATTACATCGAATAACACTGCATTCCATAAAATACCTAAGGGTTTCGACTTATATGAACGTAGGAAAATTATTTTGAGATTCAAATTACTCTCGTTAGGTTAGTTGTTTCCTTATGAGAAAAAAATTATCAAACGTTTAATATGTATGACAAAAACAACATTATAGTTAATTGCATTGGCTGTTGATGTTAATTTTTTGTTATGATGATTAATTTGATATCTTGTCAGGCATCAAACAATACTTGCTAATGATTGCTAATACCTTTCAGCGTCTACCAAAAGTTTGATTTTAAAAGGTGACAAATTTGTTTACAGAAAAATGATAATGAAGCTTGGTTTATTCCAAAGTTTTCCTTCTCTATAAGTTTTCATTGGCCATACTTTTCTTTAGGTCAAAGTAAAGTTAGAAATAAATTTGTTTTTATTGGAGGTGATCCAAATCCAAAAATTGCCAAATAATCTAATATAATACAATTAAATATAAATACAATTAAACAATGTTGAGCGGTTCATTTTAGATGACCAAAGTAAAGAGTTTTCCCTCTTTTAAAAAGATAAAAATATTTTAGTTTGCTGACATTATTATTGAGGTTAGATAATCAGTATATCTTCGGATTAATGGATGATTGGTCTTTTGAATCCTAGCCACTGCTGGTTCTATTTAAAAAAATCATAAGGGCCCTTAATCTCTTAATCCAGCTCGAACAACTAATAATGTTGGTCCTCTCATAACATATTGAAAAGTACTGAATCCAATGTGATGATGAAAAATACACGCCCATTAGATCGTGAGATATCAAAAGCTATACGAAAATTGCAATAACATTTCTTGCACTTTTATGCAGGTTTAATAGCCCAATAGATACAAATCGTCGGTAAATCGTAACCTACCGGATCAGGATGCATAGAGCCCCTGATATTTTGTGTTTTAGTGCGTTATAATAATGCGATTATACGACTCCATACGAAATCCATGTTCTTGAATGATCTCCATATTTATGTCAAAATTTATTTAAAGAACTTTTTTTTCAAATTACTGAAGTCCACCTACGTTCTATGTGTTGTATGAGGCATAAACTGTGACATGCTGCCGCCGCACCTCTGGTTAGTACTCCAACGTTTGTCATCATAAGTCCTAAAGAACCAGTGAAATCGCGTCCGTGTCAATTTTGTAAAGAACATAAAATAAATGAGCCTGCTGGTTCATACAAATAACACATTAACTTGTAGAACCATGTTAATCTATGTGACAATTATAGGTTTGGTAAATTTAATTGAACACTATTTCGGTCAAACCTAAAAATTGTGTGGATGTCGGTTCAAATTTAATATAGCTTCAAAATTACAATTCATGGGTTCTTGAATTTCCTGCTAGGTGAAAATGTCCCTACTAAGGGAAGTTTTCCGCATGCAGAAGGTTCAGTATGTACTCGTCCACATTGTCAAAAGACATATGGCGGTTGTATGGAATGTAAGCTGAATTTCCGACAAAACTTCATTATCAATATTCACAACAGTAAACAATACCCGAAGCCTAATATTAATAATTTACTAGTCATCTGGCATAGGCGGTGTAGATCTGGCATACAAATCGAGGGGTCAAGGTTTCAATTATAGGATTCAGTAGTGGGAGCATAATGTAAGTGAAATTTCTCATTTGATCACGATCAGCTATGATTTTTTTGCAAAATACGGTGCCTACTGGCCTACCTGTGCACTCTTACATGGAGTTTGTATAAGATGGTGTAGTTGTGTGAGTAATCGAATGTCGAGCTGATGCACAAAATGGAGTATTAATGGTTTCGCTTTCAAAGAGCATTAAATAAATTCCCGATACAAGCTTCACTAAATGAAGTGTTGAGGAGATGTTGTGACGGGTATTAAGAGAATTTTTTAAAATCACAAACATAAAAAATTGAAGGCACCTGATTATAGGTACATTTTCTGGTTCTGAAAATAATTAAATCTTATGTCAATGACCTTATGTGAATAACTGTGTTGTGGTTAGCGTCGATGGCTGCTGGCGATGTGAATGTTGGATATTTAGTGTCAGCGATATCCGGGCGTTGGCGATATGAGGAATATGGGCGATTTATCGAATTTACGGTTTTTTTTTGTTTTACCGGTAATTTCGGTAAATTTAAATTTACAAAAGGATCAGGCAATTTTGTCGTGCTCTAAATGAATTAAGGCAGCAGTGCAGCTAAAAACCGACTCTACATTAGTATCTGGATCATTTACACACTTAATGCATAGAGGTAGAATATTATTTAGTATTTCTGACAAAACCAGAAATTCCTTACAAACCTTAAAAATTTACTGCTACTTAAGGCATAAAAAATTATCAATTGACCTAATTATGTCTTTAGGATTAACTTAGATGTATAATTAATACATGATTCTCTAAATAAAATGTTTATTTTGTCTATGGTAAGGTTTTAAAGTAGTTGATCGTCTTTTTGAAACGCACATATCAACTTTTTCAATATTTTACCTCTAAAAGGCAAAAACTGTTGCATCAAGTTGTTAAGAAACAAAAAATCGAGGTATTAATACATGATTCTCTAAATTAGCTTTGAAATGACGTAGCAAATGTACAATTTAACTTAAAAATATCAATAATATCGATTTTTATCGAAAAATTACGATTAGGTTTTACGCCGCAAAGACGATTATGTTTGGTAATTTTTACTGTCCCTAGATGGCAAATTACGTAATAAAAAATGTGGTCATGATCAAGTGGTTATTAATTTATGCAAGGTTTAGATCAGCAATAATGAAAAATAATAAATTTATTAATTAATTTTACACATGTAAACAATATAAGTAAAGTTTAATGGTACTCAAATTTATTAAAGAAACAAACCAATTGCATACATTTAGGGACATTTAAATATCGATACTAAAAAAAATTTATTTTCTCAGTATCATACAGCGTTAAGGTTGTAAAAATCAAATATTTACCTAATATCTAAATTTATATTACCCAACCTACGCTACGGAGCTTCTAGGCAACAATTTAGTCGCCGTAAACCAGATATTGCGTTTTATGGTCTAATTCACAAACTGTATATAAGCTCTGTAACTGTAAAATTGTCGATATGTACTAAAATGCAATTCACAAAATGTAACTCGGCTCTTTAAACGTAAGATTTGTTCTATAACTTTACAGCACCAAATTTGAACGTAAACACATCAAGATTTCGAGAGCTGAAGCTAATGCCAACTGTTTATTGGAGGTTTCTGATAAAATTTATTTGTTTAAGATTTGTTGCTTTTCTTATACACGCCTAAATGTTGATAATGTAATACATATACCTACAGTCGAAATAAATAGTTTCTCTGCGATATATACAGGAAAAATATTGTTTTTAAGGTACAAAAACGAATGTTGTCAACTGTACTTATATTTTGTTTGACAACTGTGCAACATATTCTTATTTTATTTACTCCTTAATTAATTATTATACAAATCTTGCCACCATCTTATTTGAGAATATTTTAAAATAAAATTTATTCATATTGATTTACAGTGGAAAAAAGTCTACAGTTTGTAAATATCTGCAAGCAATTTACGTAAAGTTACAGCAATAGAATTTTTACACTTTCAGAATCGGACCATTAAATCCGTTTCTTCTTATCTTATATCGATCTCGAAAATCCTCAAATTATCTGTTTCTGTATCCAGAAAAATTAAGTGACCTGCCATTCACCGACAACTAAGTTTTACGTTCCACAAACATAGCGACTAATAGGACTGCATATTAAATTTAGTTTATGTTTTGACATTTAAAATGTCTCAAGGTATTTCCTAATAAAATTCCGGGAAAGTAATAAAATAATTGCCGAAAACCGGTAAATCAAAATTAAACAGGTTGGTCTTATCGCCGAGTTGACCCTTACGAAAAATTATGAGCGGAAATCAAGTTTTCTTGAATATTGGTTACTTTTACAAAATTCGTACGGTCCGAGATATCTTGCGCGAAATCGACAACTAAATTTAAAAGCATTTAAAATTGAATGTTGAAATAATGAGTTAATGGTAATTTATAACATTTAACAGTATTAACAACCCGATTTAAATTCTTTCCTCGTCGTAATTTACAACCCACGAAGTAATTTCTGCGATCGAACTATACAGTGTGTCATAAATAAACTACCACTGTATTGCAAAACACGTGTTAATCACAAATTTCTTAATCTGTCTTTAAATTTCCTGTTCCATCGAGCACCGCCCACCATATTTTCTAATCATTGATCAGCATCAAATAATTTACAAAATACTTTTAAATTTTAACCCAGTTACCTTCACAAACGAAGTTTTGTGTAATCCATCCTCTTGCCAAGAATTATAAAAGAGCTAGTTGGAAGTAAATAGTTTAACGCATCATAAAAAAACATTTTGTACTCGTTTAAATTATTCTGATGTTTTCAAACGGAAAAGATTTCCAACATCACAGCAGAATGATGAGAATTTATTGTATGCAATCGTATAAAGCTTTCGCGTATTAAGAAATACGTAATATGGTCTATATATATTGACTAGCACTAGACCATGAAACAGTTTAGTGAACTTAGTATGGTGTGCATAGAACAACAACAACAACAACAAAACTACTTAACCTTATTATTTTCCGGTATATTAAATTTTGTTTATGTAACGTTTGGGCAGCCGCAAACATTTTGAAGGATAGGTGTATAAAGTACCATACCATGTAAAAGCAATAATTTAATTACCTCGTATAGCTGTACACACCACATGTGTATAAAATTAAGTACAATTACGATACACTTAAAAACTTACCAAAAATAAAAATGCAAAATGTGTGTGATGCAATCAAATTAGCGAGCAACAGTGAAAATGTACATAATATCAAGATCATATGACTAATTTGTATGTGCAGGTAATTCCATCGCAACGATTAACCCTCAATTTACCGCGTATAATGTGTATAACGAGAGCACGCGGACCACAAAACCGCACAACAGATTATCAAATTAAAATTAACCAGCACATAAAACAGCATAAATTACAACCATTTTTTCGGTTTATGGGGTAGACCGATTCGCTGCACCAAACTGCTTCAAAGATCTTACGCGAGTGTTAAAATTAATAACACAAAAAATGATTTATACTTACAACAACAATGCGAATACATAACTGATGGGAATTCTATCTAAAATACAACGTCTGAGAGCAACAGCAAATAGCTAGGTAGAGCTATTATAAAAGTCTGTATAAATACTAAATCTACTCGTATAGACATTTTTCTTACGTAATAATTTTAGATTATTATGAAGAAAAAAAATTTTTTTTTTTGCAATACCGGAACGTGACGTTATTGTTAATTTAGGTCAATATAATACACCTTAATTCGTTTTCGTTGTTTTTATTTTCTGTTGTTGATGAATTGAATTTAAGTCTTATGTTTTGTGTGTATTTGATTGATAAAATTTAAATAATCGCGGATACAGCACAAGAAATAATTATTGTGGCACTCAAATTTTGGTGGATTATGACTTCTAAAAAATAAATAACCCAGTCCTTATGGTAAATGGTATCTAATTAGTAGAATTTTGAACGTGTCTAACGACATTCTTTCTTTGCTTAGGATTTTGACTGAGCGCTCTGACCTTGTAGGTGATAATTTGAAAATTTATTTAAATTAAAGGAAATTTTAAACCTGGATAAATTTGAAGGTCGTAACAAGTCCACTACCACAAATGTTATAGATTTTTAGGACAAGCTAAAAATTATAATAAATAGATTTTACCCGAGAAATTTATAGGTGAACATCTCTTAGGCCACCAGAAAATTGTTCAGAAATTTTCAGATTATTAAAATAAGTAGGAATTATTATTTCTAAGAGATCAGTAAAATTATTTTAAAATGCTTTAATTTCATCACAAGACAAGAGCAGTTAATTAGAACAAAACACCTTTTTGATGATACGACTGCTTTGAAGCAGGTGTATGGCACCTTCATTTGATTGGGTCTTTAGCAGAAATTAATTTTTTTTTTATTTTGCCATTAACTTAGGTACTTAGTGATTATAATTTCTAATAAAGTTTATAACTGCAGAACCAGATCAATTAATCAATCATACTTGATCAATCAATTCAAAACCAATCAGTGAAGTTTATGTAAAAACTACAAAAACAAAATTTAGGTCAAATTTAGGACAATCTCCACGCTTGCGTTTACGAACGTGAAGTTTGACCTTAAATTATCCTGACTATTTTGTCATAAGTATGTATTAGTTAAACTCTCGTTATAAGGATTTGTCAAATTTGTATAGTTAATTTTCAAAAAAAACGTCACTTGGTCAATAAATCAATCGCTGAATTTCCAATTTTCATATGTATATGTTTTTTAGTTAATATCAGACTTTCTTTTACCGTGCATGTATATGTAAATTGCGAATTCATTCCATTGGATTTCCGAGAGGCTAAAAATAAACCACTAAAGTTGAAATTTCTGCTTAAATATCTGAAACCAAGAACGGAATACTTTCGTGAAATTTTAATTTACAATCTGATTGTTCTTAATGGTTTCCTTGGTAAATAATATACCTTTCAAAATAAAGGGAGTTTTTCAAGCCCGATAGAACTTGAAATTATAAAAAATAACACAAAAAATTACATTGTAATCAAAAATTGTCGAAACGCATTCTCGTCCAATTTTGGGCCCCCTTTTCGAGCACTGCTGGTCATATGTCACGAATAATACGAACAATGCTGGCCTCCAAGGCGTCAATTGTTGCTGATTTATCAACATAAACCAGTGACTTCACGTAGCCCCACAGAAAATAATCGAGAGGTGTCAAATCGCCCGACCTTGGAGACGATTTATTTTGATTTTAATAAGTCGATGGTTGCGGTCGCCGTATGGCACGTAGCGCCATCCTGTTGAAACCACATCTCGTCCGGATCAATGCCATCCATATTTTCAAACAAAAAATCATTGATCATGGTGCAGTAACGATCACCATTTACCGTAACGCGATCCCCGGCCTGATTTTCAAAGTAAATTTTAATAATTCCGTAGCGTTGTTCAAGCGTGAGTCTATTCATGATGATTTGCCAGAGTACACTGAGATCTGCCAGAGTATATTTTTCATAAAAATTTAATATTTTGTTTTATTTTTTACAATTTCAAGTTCTATCAGGCTTAAAAAACATCCGTTATTTATAAGAAACGAAAAAGTATGCTGTATAAGATGGCGGAAATTTGACAGCGGAAAATACGATATTACGCTACTCGCCGCTAGTGGCAGCACTATCACACAAGACAATATCTTTTGTTATATAATTACCAGCGGAAATTTCTTTTTCATTTTGTATCTCTTTTTTGACTAAATAAAACATCCCAGCGGAATAAAATATTAAAACTGACCCTTAAATTGACAAATTGATTAATCTCCGACGTAAAGGAACTCGGTAAATGACATCTTGAAAATTAACAATATTCCGTCATTCCGCCATTTCTTAACGAGTTACTACGAAATTTAGATAGTAGTATTGAGCAGGGATTTTAAAGAAAATTTTTGGACAAAATTCTAGAATCAGTTCATGTTGGACTAAACTTGGCCATTTTATAACCAATCCTTTTGAAGGTTTAAAAAATTGTATTTATTTATTTCAGTGTTTGAACAATATCTCAAAAACTTCTACTAGTAATCAATACTTTCTGAGACTGTTAATTTAAGCAAAATTTTCCTTATAGTCGCAGTATTATCTAAGCCACTAGAAAAATAACCGAAAGTATTGGTTACTAGTGGAGGTTTTTGGCCAGAAACTGAAAAAAACTAACAATAAATAAAAAAAAAAATTTAAATTTTCAAAAGGATTGGTTATGAAATGGCCAAGTTTGGTCCAGCAAGAACAGATCCTAGAATTTTGTGTAAAATTTACTCAAACATCCCTGATCAATACTGCTAGTACTATCCAAATTTAATCGTAATTCGTTAAGAACTGGTGGAAAGACGGAATATTGGTTAATTTCAAGATGTCATTTACCGAGTTCCTTTATGTCGGAGATCAATCAATTTGTCAACTTAAGGATCAGTTTTAATATTTTATTCCGCTGGGATGTTTTATTTAGTCAAAAAAGAGATACAAAATGAATAAAAAAATTCCGCTGGTAATTATATAACAAAAAAAATCGTTTGTGTGATAGTGCTGCTACTTGCGGCGAGTTGCGTAATCCCTTGTTTTCCCCTGACAAATTTCTGCTATCTTATACAGCAACTAAAAGGCCCTTATGAAAGAATCTTGAATTAATTCCGACCGCAAACAGCTAGAACTTCGAAGGTATGAATACCCCTAAGCTTGAAGTTTCATTAGAAAGGCCTCAAACATTTAATGTCTAATTAACAAACTCATGATCGCTTTTAACACTTAAATCTAGCACAAACTCCATGCTATTCAATCTATATTCATAAATCGCACGGAAAGTATTACATAAAAAGAAATTTAAAACTAGTTTTCGGATACTAAGAGTAGGCAAATAAAAAAAGAAATTGATCAGAGCCAAGTTAATGTAAATTTCAAGAATAAAGACTAATGCACTGATTGTTAGAAGAAGCATAATAACCGCACGACAATTTTATATGGCAATGAAATTTGTATGAGAAAACAACAATTTACTGATTTCTAACAAAATCCAAAAATTGCAAAGAAACAAATTTTAAAGGCCCTTCCGCACCATGCGATGTGGTTGAAATATGCGATATTTGTTGTAGAAATTTTTTTCTAATCAAAAATCTTGGCATACTTAAACGGTCATTACACTATCTCAGTTGGGAATTTGCCAACAAGCATGTCAATAATTCGTTACGAAAGACTTCTGTTTCTCTTTCTATCATTTTTACTAAAGGTGCATGAAAAAGAAAAACCACGTTTTGGTCGATTTTTGGTATATTAAGTAAATGACTTTGTTATAACAAGTTAAATTGGTTTCTTAAGCGTCTCGTCCAATAACTGTCCGCATTCGACGATCAGTGTGAGACATGTCAAATACATTTCTTCGATAGTATGCAAAGTTTAGCCATTTGGAATACTATAAGACAAATACTAACACAACCGACTAAATGATTAATTAATAACAAGTCATATTAGTTTCTATAATGTCTTGTCCAAATGCAGTCCACGTTTGACGACAAATGAGCGACATGTCATATACATTTCTTCTTCCACGTTCTTCTTTCTTACGCGAAACATGTATGACAAGTCTTCAATCTTTCTTATCCTATCTCAATTATTTCACAATTTGCATTTCAGTTCATGTTCCCCGTTTGTGATATTATTGTTATTTTTTTAGTAGAGGTAAATATGAGTTATTTTTGGATATCTGCTTGTGCGTTCAAATATGCCAAAATTCTCAATCAGAGAAAACTATAGCATACACATTGCTTAGTTTAAAACGAATGTTACATGCACTGAGGCTAAAGAACACAAATTTAAAGTTTGCTGCACGAATTGAAAACTAAAATTTCAGAGAACCCCAAGAATTTAATTAGAAAATAACAATTACCAATACATTCTGAAAATTCCGCGCTCTGTTCATGATCTGTCCCTCTTGAGGTGTACGTATTTTGAACAAATTTTATCTGGCAGTCCTATAGTCCTTAAAGTAATGGAGATACACCATAAGGCGGTTTAAAGGCAACTTGAGATCAGTAGCTAATACAATCTAACGTTTAACATGTTTGACTGTTGTCAAAGGTTTAGGACCAGATCAATGCAACTATTATCTGACAAACCTTAAATTTTTCGAATTTATTTTGAATAGCTGAAAATACTTCATAAATTCGATTATAAAAGATACGCACTGTAGGTATTAAGTATGTACGTCTGGCAACCCTACTTATCAACACTGTAGACAAGCTGCCTGTTACTAAAGGAAAATAAGTCCAAAAAATTGCCTCTAATGAGTCATCTCTTATCTTAGTCATCAAATTGTCTTTTGTTTTTAGAATCCATACCGTAATTCATCAGGAAAAACCTTATTAGGAGTTTCAGATCGAACATCCGTGTATGTCTGTATAGAACATCCGTGTTAGCCTACTTGCTAAATTCCAATTACAGGTTTCAGTAAAAATGTTAGCTTAAAGATGGATAAAAAGAAACAGTTGAGATTGGCCCATTTACTTTATCAAAGTTATAATGAAAGCTCTAGGAAATTCTGTAAAATCCTGAAGATTTAGGCACAAAACCAACTACATAGTGCCTTTCTCGATATTGGAATGCTTTCCTCTATTGCACTTTGTAGGTGGCTATGTGTCTGGATCTCCAGGATTCGCTCCACAGAGTTTCTAGTTTCATCAAATATATCACATGTGAATTACACCAAACAAAGTTTGAAAATTGAAATTGTGTAATGTATTCTCAATCCAATGGTAAGGTTGCTTTTGAAAATTTTGTCAATAATCTAAGATCTCACATAACATAATCCACTTCCATAACTGATAATCACAAAATAAAAAATTTAAAACCGTGGATGAATTATAAAATTTTGTGCAAGAAAATTCTCAAGGAAGTAAAGATGATATCTATATTTTCAATAAGAAATTGGAAAGATATGTAGTCAGTCTTTCAAACCAGGTAAAAGTGGATGTTCATACTGGAAAACACCTCTTCTCCTAGAACAAATTTGATTCATCCATTAGTAATTCCAAGGCTACTTGGAAAATAGCAGATGAGGTGTTACAATATCCTTACGTGTTCTAAGTCGACTTAGTACTACAAATAAAAAAACAAAAGATCTAAATGTTTTGATGGAACTGATAGATTTGTTGTATAACCTGAGCCTTGATAATGAAGGTTTTCCAAACATTTTAAAATTAGCTATTAGCGATGAATAGCATTTAAACAATTATAGATCAATTTCTCTCCTCTGGTTTTGAGTCATGATAAGAGTGTGGCTAAATGGATTCATAAAACAACAATTAGACTACTCGGTCAACCCGAAATTATATCCTAAAACGTCCAGCCAAAACTGCTAGACTAATTTGGAATTAAAATGGAAAATAAATTTACTCCTTCTTCGATCGATTAAGAGAGACTGAATTTTTTTTAACCGTCGACATAGCGTTGCTTCATCGTTTTAGCTAATAGGCCCGTAGTAAAGAGGGCTTTGACTCAGGCCATCCGAATTTATATTCTAAAACTATATTTCTCCCGCCAAAGTGTTTAAATTTGTTAGACTAATTTGGAATTATTTTACAGGACGTAATAGTAAGTTTGGTATTTCAGTGCGAATCTTTAGGGAGGAAGATTCTAACAGCTAATTTAAATTAACTGATCAAGATATTTTCAGTTTGGGTGGAGGTTTACATAATATCCTGCAAATAGTTTTGTTTATTTTTTAGATCAACAAACTGTTTTGCAGGAAGATAATTTAAATCCTATAAATGTACCATACGCTAAATTTAATTTATTGAAAGTGAAATTACTAATTAAAAACTAAATTTTCGGGAAAATATTGCTTTATATGGAACTATACAAAATCTAGGGAGGGGGTAGACTGATGGATGAATAGATCTCAGATGGATAGACTGATCGGACTGTAATTAACTTCGTACTTAAGTTTTTCCATAAATTAGGCGATTTCAGTGATTTTTGACCAAAAATGATTCACCGGAAGTTACAGCTTCCAATGGAACTTTTTCGTTTTTTTGCAAATATTTTGAACAGTATATCAGTTACAAGAACAACACCTAGAATTAAAAGATTCTAAATAAAATTTGCAATAATACCGGAAAGTGATTCAAGTTTTCCAAAATTTAAGCGGAAATGACGTGTTTTTACAAAAAACTATTTTTTCAGCAAAAATTCGGCCAGGATGAATCTGCATACCTTTTCCACATATTGGAAGATTCCAATCCAGTGAATTTTGACCGAAATTGCTCCACCAAAAGCTCATGAGCTTTTTCATTCTTCCACCGGAAGTGACAGCTTCAATGGGAGGTTTTAGTTTTTTGCATTCATTTTAAAAAGTATATCATTTACGAGAAAACGGTCATAAACTAACAGATTTTAACAATACCAGTCCAGATCAGTTTTCCAAAATATAAGCGGAAATAACGATTTTGGTCAAAAAATAGTTTTTTAGTAAAAAATGTGTTCCTTGTACAGCAATACGGTTTGAGTGATCGAAATGAAATTACATACTTAAGATTTTCACAAAAATTGAGAGATATCGGTGATTTGGCCGAGATCGGTCTACCGGAAGTGCCAGCTTTTGAAAAGAATATCATTTTCGAAAAAAAAAAATGATTGGAAATTAAATTTCAAACAAAGTTAATTCAGAAGTGTTTATAAATTTTACTGGAAACAACGAGTTTTGAAAAAAATCTATATTTCACCTAAATTTGGTATCTCTACAGAAGACCAGGAATAGATAGACTATTCGGAATAAAACTTCATACTAAAGCTTTTTCCATAAATTAGGGGATCCGTGTGAAATGTAGTGGACATCTGCGTACCACAAGTGGCAGCTTCAATTTTTGCAATGAAAATTAAATTTTTAAACAATGGTGGACCTTGTTGGTTTCCTGAAATTTAAGCAGGAATAATTATTTTTCATTATGTAAAACAATTTTTATCACAAATCCGGTAGGTGTAATCTTTCGCTTTAGAAATTGTGTGTGGTGTACTCGAGATCTATGTACATTTGCCGTAAAAAATAATCGGTGTTGGGCACAATAATTACACTCCTCCATTTTATGTAAAGTTCTGCTAAGAGTGTTTCCCAAACACCGACTTATTACAAACTTACTGACTTATTTGTCGCCATCTTGAATAAATCGGTTAAATCATTCCAATCCATTGTACCGACTTATTTGTGACGTAATAACAAAAACAAAACGAAATTTCTATAACATGGAAGAATTTTTTTTTTGACATGTTGGTCGTTGCCACTAGATTTGAAAATAAAAACTACATGTATTCCATTTAGTCAAGACACATTTTTGGAGGCATTTCTGTGTAGACGTCCTCGCGAGGAGACTTATTTGAATATGTCGGTGACCACAAATAAGTTGGTGTTTGGACAACAGCCTGAACGTCCAATTTTAAACTAATTTAATTTAAATTCGTTACTGCGATTCTAACTTAATTGTTGTTGCAATTTCGAGAATATGACCCACATTAGTATTACTGATTCATTTTTCGGAACTCTCCATTAAAATTAAATTAAGATCTAAATATTAACAGACAAATCCAAAATATTAGCCTCATTCTACAAGTAGCACAACTTAACTAAAAAAATCAATTTATACAGGGTGTCCGCCGGGAAGGTATACTAATTTGTTTTGCCGCCATTTAGACGAATATTAGTATTAACAGTTCATTCTTGACAGTCGTGAAGTAGACACGTGGCAAATTTATTATGAAAAAATATTCGATAAACCATCGTGTCAATAAGATGTTACAGCTCGCCCATGACAACCCCGATTTTCATGTAAAAATCATAATGAGTGACGAGGCACATTTTCATTTAAATGGATATGTGAATAAACAGAATAGCCGGTTCTGGGCAATGGAAAACCTTCACATTATTCATCAGTCACCTTTACATCCATTAAAAGTGACAGTCTGGTGTGCAATTTGGTCAGGAGGAATCATTGGACCTTACTTCTTTGAAAATGAAAACGACGTAACGGTAACTGTGAATGGGGAGCGATATCATGATATGATTGAAAATTTTTTAACACCACAACTGCATACTTTGGGCTTGATTAACATGTGGTATCAACAAGACGGTGCCACATCGCATACAGCCAGGATTACAATGGAATTGCTGCGAGAACTCTTTCCACAACAAGTTATTTCAAAAAATGGTGATGTTGATTGGCCTCCACGGTCGCCTGATTTGACTGCTCCGGACTTCTTTTTGTGGGGATATCTAAAAAGCAAGGCTTATGTTTGAGCAACTCAAACAAAATATTCGTGATGAAATTAATGAAATACCGCGTGAAATGTGTGAGAATGTAATGAAAAATGTGCTCAAAAGGGCTCGCATTTGTGAGACTAACAGAGGCGGACATTTATCTGATATTATATTCCATACATAATTGCCGACATTAAATAAAACATTTATCAATATAAGATCCATTCTCTTTCATTTAATCAAAAATCATAAACAAACAAAGTAGTACACCTTCCCGGCGGATACCCTGTATTTCCATTGCCAATAATAAAACCAAATTTTAGCCAAATTGCCATAGCATATTGCGGAACTTCGTTAAAAATTATTTAAACACACAAATTCAAACAAACCGAATTTTATCAAAATTTGTTAAGAAATTGCTGATATACGAGGGTGAATTAAAATGTCTTACAATATCATATGAAAAGAAAGAGTGAGTGGATAAAATTGTTGTCGCGATGAAACTTTTAGAAACAAATTTCGATGTAAATTTTACAGTTCGTTTGTTTTCTTCAATTTAGTAACACGTGTTTTGCAAAAAATTCTAAAATAAGTAAAATTGAATATCGCGCAGTAGTTAAATATTTCTGCAAAGTTGGACGAAATGTTAGTCATTCATTCATTTATATTCCAAACGTTTATAAAAGTTTAAAGTGGTCGGAAGTCATTAGGAGACGACTATCGCCTGGGTCGTCCCACAGATGCTATTAGACATAAAAACGACATTTTTGCAGGATCAATTGCATTGGAGGACCGCCGTATTTCTGTTTCACGGTTAGCGTGGTACTACTTATACCATATTACATGACCATCTTCACATGCCAAAAGTAAGTGTAAACGAGTTCCACGTTTATGTTGACTGCAAAACAAAAGAAAATTCATGTTCAAACTTTAAAGGCGGGTTTAGATATGTATGCAGAAGAACCACAAAATTTCTTGGATAACATAATAACAGGCGATGAAACATGGATTCCAAAGAAATTCAAAACTCAACCGTCTGCTAGTAAGGTTTTGGCAACAATTTTCTGGGATGCTGAAGGAATATTGATGATTGATTATATGCCATTGAAAACCACAATCACATCTATTACGCAGAGGTTTTGCGAAAATTGAAAAAAACGATCCGGGAAAAACGGCCAAAGAAAGTTAAAAAAAACCTTACATCTTCACGACAATGCACCGGTGCACAAGACTAATGTCGATCAAGCTGCATTAAAGGACTGTGGCTTCGTAGAAAATCCGCATCCACCGTACCGTCCAGACTTGGCAGCAAGTGACTACTTTCTGTTTCTCAATTTAAAAAAAAACTAAGCGACCAGAAATTGCCCAGTGATTATGAAGTGCAGTCTGTTGTATAAATGAATATTTTATGGAGCAAAATAAACCTTTTTTTATGGGGGCTTAGGCAAGTTAATTAATTGATCGATATAATAAATGTATAAAAGAGATTATGTCGAAAAATACAAATATTGTTGTTTCACTCATTCTTTTTTTTCATGTGATATTGGAAGACATTTTGATTCATCTTCGTACAATCAGAAAAGCTAAAATGAGTCATATTGCAAAATGAGTAATATTGATGATGTGCAAAAATAAAATTAAATTTAAATGTACAATACCAACATCGGTTCAGACTCGTAATTAAACTACGATCTTCCCCCAGCTTTTTTAAGATGTGTCTTTCGCGAAGAGGTATAAAACTATTTTAAGTCTAAAGTATTCGATATTTTGGAACAAAATTGGTGAACGTATTTAATGAACTTAACTTAGGAGTGGTAGGAAAGGGTAGTGTTGAATTTGGAATTAAAATTTGGGTTTGAATTAATTTTTTTTTACTGATAAAATTATTTCCCTGACCGTACACGAAACATATTAGTTACATGTACATAATAGAAGATTTAAATATGAAATTCTATTTAGAAAGGTGAAATAAAAATAAATTGCAAACAACAAAAAATGTTAAACCTTGAATTTCTGAATAAATAATTTATTTGAAATTAATAAGCGCAAAAAACCGATATTATTATGGCATATATTGGATCAATTACACGTTACGAGATCTTAAGTGTCAAATTAAATCGCAAAATTAACAGCATTAATCAAAAATTTGTACAACTTGCCAAAATCAGCGCATTAATATTTTCATCACAGCATCGCAACACAATCATACCTGAAACGAGCAAGAAAAAAATAAATTAAATATAAATAATGCAACCACTTGATTTATCGAGGGTTAACAAAGTCTAAAATATCAACACAAGCAGCAAAAAAATATTTTGGCGTTAAATTTCAAAACACTTATCATTCATTATACGAGATAATGTTATGTAAATACATAATAATATCATTAAAAAGGACACACAAACTATGTAACAGTATCTTATTACATGTGTGTGGTGTGTTTGTGTTATGTCGAGTGGGTTAAAATATTTAACGCAGCCACCTGTTTACATTCCATCTCGTAATATCGTTCGGGCTGTGTTACTCTGTAATAGTCAAGTGCTAAAAACTACTTATTAAAAATTTAAGACTTAGCCGACACAGACGATTGAATTTTAAAGAAATCCCAAATGGATATGCTCATACATAATGTTGAGATGTGAATATTACCCTTCATTACCAGAAATGTATATACATAATACATATTAAGTGCGTGGTAATTTGATTTTTATTCAACAACAAAAAAGGGATGATGTGTTTCGTTTTTATAATTATTAAACTCCTTTAACGAATGTATCCTGTTTTCAAGGAATACGTGTACCTCGTTTCAGCTTAAGGAAATTTTTACGTCCTTCAAAAACTAACGTATTACTGGTATTGAAATCGATTTCAAGCGCACCTTGTTACGAGACATTGCAACCCAACTTCAAACGGTTGTCGATTTAATATTTATTAAACTATTTTGTGGACCAAAGAAACTATTGAACGATGGCTTATTAGACTGAAAGTAGGACCTCTTACGTAATCCGCTTTTATGTTAAAAATTAAAGAACGTTTATAAAAAATATTACAGTCAAAAAGTTTTAAATCCCGCAACGTCTTGGTTGGTTTGCTTTTTGAGAAAACAACCTTGGTGTGCACCTTATGGGTCACTAATATATTTTTTTTTTTTATAACAACTGAATACAATGCAACGAGATCAAGTGCCTTCCAAAATATGTTTGCTGTGGGCAAGAAAATCTGTTCTGAGATTAATAAGAATAAGAACGCGGATATACTTACAGTACAAGAAATTTTGCCGGAACAAAATATCGCGCATGCCCCATCTTGATAAGTAAAGATAAGGTGAACTGACTTACTTTTATCGGAAGTACAATACTCCTTTCAGTAACCGCGTACTCCTAGATACAAATAGTTTGTACTCCTTTTCTGCCCCAGCATAAATTCAAAACGTTGCTGTAAGATTCAATAGTGGAGTTTCATCTCATGTACAATTCAATGCAAACAAAATATCATTGGGAAGAGGCTTAAACAAATTAAATTTTGTGTGAAACCCGTCTTTACAAGATTTTCATACAATTTAACTCATTACCAATTATCTGCCGGGTACCTGTATATATCTGTTATACCGGCTCCGCCAATACTAGTAGCATTCGGAGCTGCCATATTGTACGCAAAATATTTTGCAAGAGTTGAATGAAGATTCAGCTTAACACTAAATAAACTCAAAGTCACAAACGTTGTTTTTATAAGATCTTCTGGCGTTTAAAGCTATTGCAACAGAAAAAGGGTATTGGCTAAGTTTTAGTTCAGCATCAGGTTTGAAAACAAATTCAACACAACAACAATTATCAATTAAAAGTTTCTGTGGATGAATGAACGTTAGCCATTCGAAACTTGTATTTGATGTCTTACATGCCGTTAATCTCAAGCTAGTCTTTCAAACAGATAGTTGGTTAAAATTTCATATTGCATTTCAATGTTTTCTGTCAACTTTTAAGATCTAGCAAAACCTCTGCTTCTCTGTCATCATTTAAATCAAGAAAAAATAAGATCTATCTATCTGACACAACCAACCCAAACAACATCAAATTCCGTGACCAAATTCGGTCATACGTTGTTTCGTTTGGTTCTATGGAGCTAAAATCGTAGAGTTACATACCTTGACGTAGACCCTATGTGCTCAAGATTCGACAAATATTTACCACATAACATATCATACAAAGCCACAAGTCAGCCAGTCCCGACAATTCGCTCAGCGTGATTGACAGCACACTCAGGCGACAGAGCGACGATAAACTCATCCAGCAAATGAATGATGTTTAAGTCGAATCTTAGATTAAATCGACGGTAGCTTCAGACAACACGTTCAAATTGTTCAAACTTAAAGTTTGGTGCATGATGTACGGGAAAAGGTTGCCGCACCACTCCGCTTAATAATTCGTGAAATTCGTTAATTAAAGTGAATAAAATTTCGTTTCAGCTTATTTAACACAAAAATTTACATAATCCCTATACAACTAAAGAGCATTTCTTTAAAGGACACTCAAATCATTGCCATTATTACTTTGTAACAAAAGTCGCAAATAGAAAAATGACACCAAGTTCCAAAATCCTAATGATTCCGTAATGTTTCCGCGTGGTTTTATCAATTATACCAGGTTACAAGTATGAAATGCGGATTTCAGACAATAGATGGTGCACCAGTTCAGTTTGTGCTATAAACATTTCATCAACCAGTGGCAGACGCGCATGAGTGATACATTGGGAAAGCGTGTGCATAGTGTTGTATTGTTGTTGAACAAAGAGCATTCACGAACAGTAATAATTTTTTATTTTCATTTGAAGAAAGCTGCTGCTGAATCAAACCGATTACTTCGAGAAGCTTGTGGTGAACATGCTCCGTCGCAAGATATGCATGAAAGATGGTTTCGACGTTTCAAGAAGAGAGAGCAATTGGGCGTTAGTCAAAAAGCTGTTTTCAATCGGCTACGAGAGATGGGAAAGATTCAGAAGACCGGTTGATGGGTACCACATGAGTTAAACGACCGTCAAATGAAAAAACGCAAAAACACATTGCTCGCTCGGTACAAAAGGAAGTCGTTTTGCATCGTATAGTGGATTTATTTTGAGAATCCCAAGCGCAAAAAATAATGGGTGGATCCAAGCGCACCATCCACGTCGACTGCAAGGTCGAATCGCTTTGTCAGAAACATGATGCTCTGTGTTTAGAGGGACCAGAGGTGCGTGGTCTATTATGAGCTGTTAAAATCTGGGGAAACGGTTAATACTAAATGTTACCAACAACAATTGATCGATTTGAACCGTTCGCTGCTTGACAAACGGCCAGAATACCGAAAGAGGTAACACCAAGTCATTTTTCTTCATGACAATGCTCCATCACATATGGCAACATTGGTTTCCGACACGTTGGAATCACTCAGCTGGGAAGTTCTACGCAATGCGGCTTACTCACCAGACTTGGCTCCTTCCAATTACGACTTGCTTGCATAAATTCACCATCATCAACACACTTTGGTTCGTACGAAGACGTGAAAAATGGCTCAATGAATGATTCGCAGCAAAAGGGGAAGATTTTTACTGGTGTGGTAAAAACAAACGCGATGGCGCTTACTTTGAATAAAGCACTTTTTATCATTATTCCGAATTTAACATGCTTTTTAAGTAAAAGAAATCCACATTTCATACTTGTACACCTGGTAAATAACACTTTAACAAATTTAGCAAACTTATAAAATAATTCGCTAAGTCAATATGCGTTTGCTTAGTGTATAAACACTTAGTAATCAAAATAACTTTATAGTTTGATCTTCACTGCAGTCTGATGAGAAAAATCTTAAACGATTTCTTTAAGATTTAAGGAGACTTTATGTTATCCTGCGTAGGTTTTGTAAAAAATACCAAAAGAAAATCAAAAAATAAAAAGGAAAAAACTTCCGTGTTGGTCCCTCTGCGTTAAGATTTGATGCGATATAAACATTTTTTATTTCCCAGGGGAATACTTAAAATGTGAAGGAGATGATTTTATTCTCTTTCAATACTCACAGTCCAATTTTTCCGGAAAAGGTCGACTTTACGATCGTTTCACAACTGTAGGTTTCATAAGTTTACGAAACGTTTCTCAAAATACGAGGGTTTCCGAAAAGTTTTCAACCTCAACATGAAGATGGCAGCACTCAACAATAAAATTGGGGCGTTGAAAGTACGATGTTTCAACCATTTTCGAGGCGCAGTTGCTGTTTAACAATCAAACGATTTGTGTAAGGCTATGTGGTAATTTTGTGAAAATGGAAAAGATCGAGTATCGAGCTGTCATTAAATATTTATATTTGAAAGGCAATACGCCTACGCAAATCAAAGACGAGTTGGACGCTGTGTATGGGGACTCTGTACCATCATTTACTAGCATGAAATTTTGGACAACTCAATTTAAACGTGGCCGTACGATGAACGGTCGGGACGTCAAAAACTGCAACCACTGACAATAACATCGCTCAAGTTCGCCTAATGGTGCTATACAACAATCGAATTTAAGTTAGAGAGATAGAAAAGGCTATGAATAGCAGTTTAGGCGCAATAAATTAGAGTTTTGGCGCCGGCTAATTACTGTTGATGAAACTTGGAAATGGTGTTTCCAGAATCAAAAATACAATCAAACCAGTGGACTGCCAGGGAAAGCGATGGCGACTGTTGTCTGGGACAGTCATGGAGTTGTCTTAATCGACTATCTTCAAAAATGGAAAAACATTACAGGAGCATACTACGCATCAATACTTGACAAGCTGAAGGCAGAAATTGCGGGAAAACGGCCACATTAGTAGAATAAAAAATTTTGCTTCACCTAGACAATGCACCGTCTCATACCTCAGCGGTTGGCATGGCGAAAATCCGCTAATTACGGTTGAACTGCTTCATCACTCTTCTTACTCATCAGATCTAGTCCCAAGTGACTTTTTTTTATTCCCTAAGCCATCACCTTCGTAAACAACTATTTTGCAGAGAAAGACGCCGAGTACTATTTGGACGGTTTGATGAGATGAAAGCATCACTGGGAGAAGTGTATAATCACCTAATCTCTGTTAGGTCGGAAACATGCATACAAGATGCTATTCAAATTATTAACGTTGTTGTCAATAGATCGCGCGAAGTTCCAAAAATACGACCAAAAAGTAATGCAAACCAACATTTAAAAATGATATCCTATAATCCGTTCCATCAAAAAAAAAAATAAAATTCATAGCTTCCATCCAAAAATCACCAATCTTTCGTGCCAGTACTATGGGCTGGTATGCAGCTATGCAGTGTACAGATGGTTCTACATAAATTAGACTTTTAGCCGTACATTTTCGATTTGGCAGACAACTGCGACAAGTAGGTCGTGAAAAACGAACTGTGAAATAGTTGGGAGTGCTTCGGTCTCAGAACCGACTGTAAAGATTAAATTATAAAAAAAAACTTCATAAGGAGTAAATAGAGTTTAAAGGTATATGCAAAATTTCACTGTACAATGAAGCAGACAATTGCCGTGTTTTTTTATTAGCGCCCGATAGATGAATCCGGAGCAGTGATTTTTGTTGAACAAAACTTGAATAAATCTTGCTACTTAGTGGTGCAATCAGGGTCTTTAAGACTAAACTACATTTTTTAATTCAACTGTGTATCCAAAACAAAGAAAAGCAAAGGTAGAAATTTATTTAGCTCCATACGGGAGCTCGTTTCTACTTGCTGGGAAATTTCAAAAAGGAATTTTTTTCCTATTTTACAAATTGGAAACGTACCAAGCTGAATTGTTGTTTATTATGTCAAGTCAAATTAAATGTCAATTTAGATATTTTAAATCATTAACAGCCCGTTTAGTGGAATTGGAATTGAATTGGAAGTTTTTGGGACTTCCCCAAACTATAAAAAATGTGTGGATGACATACAATTCTTTCGTTGAGATTTTACATATGAAACAGTTGTATCTCTTATTAGTTAAAGTCACCGACGGCAGAGGCCATCTTGATATTAAATACAAAATCGACAGTATGGGGTGAACTCACTGTTGGGGTGAATAAAACAACACAAAACAAAGATGATACTCCTGTGGTTGTTAATTTTAACACATATTAGATCAATATCCTCAATATTGTAGCCGAGCTGGTGCACCGAAACAAGAACTGCTATGTCAGATGAGTCTAAGTCTGGAACACAAATGCCATCTTTTCGAAAAACATTGGATCAGAAGTAAAAAACTCGATGCTGTTGAAATCGCTATTTAAATTTAGCTCCCGAAGCGCAAAGACATCATAAAGCAGTTCTTGAGTTTTTAGGAATACTTCGCGGGATTTTGTACGTAGTCCACTAATATTTTGATAGTAAATGAATACGTATTTTAGTTTGTGGAGCTGAAAAGGACCAGGGATTTCACAATTAAGGTTGTTTAAAAGATTAAGATTAGTATCGACGTGATATCTGTGAAGCCAGCACGTAAAGTTAGCACGATATTTGCGATGGTAACACTCTTGGTTTGAATCTTGAATATTGGATTTTTAGTACAAAATAGCCCGAAAAAGAGTGAAATAAGATAAGAATTTATAAAAGTTAGTAGGGAAAGATTTCAATATTTAATTGCTCAAAAAAACAAGTTGAAAATGCATCAACTTAAAATATGTATACAAAAAAAAATTTTACCACGAAAAACATTAAGCAAAATTTAAAAAATTTGGTCTAACTTGATATACAATTTCCAAATTCAATACGTTGACATGCTAATGCTGACACTGGTTCGAACTGGTCTATTTTAAGCATTTGTCGGACATGAATTTAAATTTTTATTGAAGTAGAATCTTTAATGAACTTTTAGACAAATTTCGAAGCAATCGTATGAGTAATCGTAACTCGAACCATTAGTACTACCGACCCATACGATCGCCAGTTCGAACCATTAGTACTGTTGTCTGACCAATACCACTGTTTTGAAATTCGTCCAATATGTTCATTAAGGATTCTCCTATACAATAAAAACTAACTTCATGTTCAACAAATGCTTGGAAGAGGCCATCTCAAAACCTTAGTACTACCGTCTAACCCATACAATTGCTTTGAGATTTCCAATTTTACGAAATATTTAATTAATAATCTGCTTCGATAAAATTGAAAATAATAATTTCCAATTCATGTTTAATTCTCTATATTTAAAATTTCGTGATAACTCTATCTAATACTCAAACCACATCTGATTTTGTAAACTTTTAGAACACAAATAAATTTATTTTAAATTCATAAGATAGATGCCTGATAACTTTGACTGTAGACATTCTTTCGTTTATTAATTGTTTTCTATAATTTCCTTAAATAATATTACTAATTTTCAAAATATTTAAATTACGAAATTTTGTAATTAATTTTTGGTTTTTAGTACTATTTGATATAACATAATTGGTTCAGATCTGTGATAAAAAGTATTGCCATACGTACAATTTTAAAAATATCGTGCTAACTCTACGTGCTAGTTTCACATTGGCGTCGACGTCGGGCGATGTTAATTGATTCTGTATATCAAGTTCCTGTTTGATGTTGATGCAATTGGGAATGTCATCCAAAACTACTGTCTTTTGGTGTGCGGACGTAGAGTTCAAGATTTTATTACTAATATCCCTTGGATGTTGATTGCTGAGAATAATCTGTCATATATTACTATTGATCTCAGAAATGATCAGTCTCGTTTATTATTGACGGTCTCATTAATGATGGATTCGAAATTGTCAAGAAACTTGAGAATCTTTACGTAGCCAAAGTTGGTACGAGAAATTATTTTTGGCTGATTTGTAATATTTGCATCAATGGTGTCAGTAGCACCAGCCAAATGAGCAATATTAGAGCTGAGTAAACCAAACATGTTCTTCATATTGTGAATTAGGGGCTACTGTTTGCAATTAATTCTATTTTGATGTTGTCCAACAAATGGGTGGTCAGGTCCACTGAATCTCTGAATTCTTACAGTTGGGCGCCTACATTGTTGCTTTTACAAAGGGAGATAATATTAAGGGACCATTGCATTGTATCTCATAATTTTCAAATCAATGTTCCGTCATTCTCTAATTTAGAATTTCATAGATCCCATACGTACTATAAATTACATCATGGCTAACCCAAAGTTCAGTCACATTAGAGTCCGTCATTCAAAAGTGTGTACACGTTCGCACATATCATATCGTATCGCTCTCTTCAAACAAAAAACAAACAAACGTCCATCTACTAAATAAAATAAAAAATTATTGACCTACATAATATATTTTATTTTAATTTAATTTATTAAATAAAATCACGAATTTTGAATTGTTTGTTTTGCTTTTATTCTAAATTGTGATAAAACACAAATGTCGCACGGGGAGCACACTCGCGTCGCTTAGTCATAAAAATAAACGGAAAAATTTAAATAACACAGCGTACAGTTTGTGGTGTAGTAGCTCATTTCAATTAATTTGGTTTGTGTCTGTAAGCGCGAACAGCTAAATACAGTGCGGAGCGTATAGAACAAAAATATCCTGAAACAATTTGCATTTCTAAAAGATTTGTCATTTAAATTGATGAATGAGCAGAAATCTATGAGCGTGCGCAAGGCAAATCAAAATGTAAGTTTAATGTTCTCGCCTAGCCTTGTACGAGTTAGACAGAATTTAGAAAAAAAAACGCAACAACAAAATTAATTGCAATTGAATATATAAATTTTAGCGATTTTTTTTGTGTGCACATACGAGTATTACGTACTCACACGAGTACAGACTTGCGTATACACACTCGAATAGTAAATAAAGATTAAAGTAAGAAAATGTAGTTACTATACGAGTATATCGACAGGTTAATTGTTCAATTATATCATTTCAATTTTTTTTTGTAACTGTGATATTATTAAGATTTTTTTTTTAGTTCAAATCACGGATGCTGTTTTTGTAATGGTTACATATACATTTTACTATTTACTGTTGCTAATTTACGACTTGTCTTATTTTGTCCTAAATTTTTCATTGCCGCAGTCACATAAATATAAAGAAAACAATTTTTTTATGATTTACATACGTATTTACACGATCATCATGACGCAATCAGTGGTTGTAGTTTGCCAATCATTTTATAGAAATTGTGTAAAACTGAATATTAGTTTTCATTTTCCACCGATGATGTCGTCCATTCGTTGTAAGGGTGCGTGCCAGCTGGATTTTCTTTAGAAAAGTGTTTTATTTTTGATTTTGGTGAAATTTGTATGAACTTGTGGAGCTCGGTCATGCTGAATGGGATTAGGGCATTTATTAACCAATTCTGGTCAATTTCGTTTTAAGAGCTAGATTGGGATTTTATCCTGAATTTCGCTTAATTTGGAATAATTTTCGCTTTGGAATTTGGACCAATCAAATCGATTGATTTTACCAAGAATATCCCTCGACAAGATCAAGACAGCATGACGAAATGGGCAAAAGCTACATATTCAGCATCGATATCTAAAAATTGTGAAGATTAACTTGGAAAGGGACATTTGTGCTTTCGGAAGTCGTGATAATATTGTAATTAAACCCATCGTGTACATCTAAATGAATCAGTCAAGAATTATTCTTTATAAATAGTAAAGTTCATGCTCTGGCTCTAGTGTCCAGGTTTTATGTTTTTGCCAAAAAATGCCAAGCAGCATACAATTTTATATTTCCAATAATACCGATACAAAGAGTGCTTTTTATTTGCTAGCCGAAGCTGGCTATTCAGAGCTGAGTTGGAAATTAACTATTATCCGTATTGTCGCTTTACTAATGGGTTTATAAGCAACTGCATCTACCTTCACTTGATTATGTGACATTTCGAATTACCAACTAGAATTTTGTGCTTGGCAACCTGACATTTTGAATCGTCAATAATCGGAATTAGATTATTTTAATTATTTGAATGTATATAATGAATTCTCAATCTTGTATCAAGAACTCTACAATAACTTTATTTTACCATGCAATCTGAAATTATCGCCAATCCTAAACATTTTTGGCAATACATAAATTCAAAAAAAACTGACGGATATCCTTCTGACCTGAAAACTACAAAGATCAATCTTCCGATTATTACAAAATCCTAGCTCACCAGTTTGGCTCGCCATTTTCAGTAAATCATTCTCGAATAATGACTTTGAGCCCGACAAGGACTACTTTGAAAAATAGTTTTCAGTAAATAAAATTATCGAACTTAAGCATAATTTGTCATTCGGCCCTGACTATACTTTTTCAAAACCAGTTGTCTGTTGGGGTATTTCCATCAACTTGGAAGGACCCTTTCACTGTAACTAGCGCCCAATCGCGAAGCTGTCCTGTATTCCTAACCTATTTGACAATATCGTGTATGAATCTTTGCACTTTCACTGTAAACTATTGTTCTCTCATGGTTTTCTTTGGGGGCGATTCACAACCACCAATCTGACAGAATTTATATCTAGTACGTTAGAATCCCGTAGCGAGTATTTGACAGAATTCCCCATAAAATTATCATTTTTAAACTAAGAGCATTTGCTTTTCCCCCTTAATTTATACATTGAGTACAATCTTCTCTGGTGCTGTTTAGATTATCCACTTCTTTCCTTTTTATGGAGTCGTCTGTAGTACTTCAGGGCAGTCATTTATATAAGGACTATTTTCTTCATCCTTTATATTAACGATGTCGATAATATTTTACAGGGCGACTTCAAAAACTTTGCCAAATGGTGTGGTAAAAATAACCTCGAGTTAAACGTTCGCATTCCTTTTTCGTGAGAAGTAAACTTCCGTAAACAGATCGACAACATTATCAATAAAGCGAAAGCTATGCTTAGCTCCGCCTGGCTGTGTGATTGATAAACGATATTTAGTAAAAATCAGTTTTTGACCATAAAATATTACCAACTGACCTAACTCTATATTTAGGATGAACTTAGATATATAATTGAGGGATTAATACATGATTATCAAGATTAGTCTTCAAATGATGTAGAAAACGTAAAATTTAGTTTAAAAATATTAAAAAATTCGATCTTTACCGATCGAAAAATTCCGTCAAAGATGTTTATTGGTTTTTACGCCGCAATGACGATTGGAAAAATTTCTGTCGTTAGATGGCAAATTACGAAATAAAAAGTGTGTCCAAGATAAGTGGTTATCAATTTATCATAATATGCAATGTTTAGAACAGCAATAATGAAAAATAATAAATTTTACACATATAAACAATATAAGTAAAGTGTAGTAAGCAAATTATACGAAATTATGATACTCAAACTTATTAAAGAAACAAACCAGTACATACATTTAGGGGAATTTAAATAACGATACTAAAAATAAATTTGTGTTTTAGTACCATACAGCCAACGCTGGTTCAAGAATTTCTTGATCCTCGTGTTACTATGATGTCCACATAAATAAAATCGAGGCAGTCTGGCGAATATTTTTTAGTTTTGCTCTACTTGGGTGAACAATTATCACCTTCCTCCTTACCTGGATTGTTCTTGACTAATATGCAACTACTAAGTAAACGCCGAACTATTGATTCTCCGGGTATTCTTGCCAAGATAAAACTAAACGTCTAATTTGTATACCTATTTGTCATTTATTATTTTTAATTACGTTTTATTTTATAGCGGTTAGAATTAGTGGCGTAACTCTAAATCGGCACCCGGTTTTTTTACGATGTGTAACTGGTAAACAACATAAATCGTGGCTAATTTTCAAATCGCTATTCATGTTGCTAACTACGATTCTTGACAAACATGTTTACAAAACTGAACAAACAAAAAGCACTGGAACCAAAATAAATTTTATATTCATTCAGTTCGTTCCAACAAGTCGTCGTGAAAACATGACGCCGCTTTTCAGCGCTCGCCACCATCATACAGCCAACTGGCGGTATTCTTCTCTTCCGCGACGGAGTAACATATTACTTCACGTTAGATTACTTTTTATTATCAAATTTAGTTTTAATTTTTAGTGTAATTCTGTTTGACTTTCGTTAATTTATCATTTCGTTTTCATTTTTTCCCCCTTTCTATAACTTTTTTCGACTCACGTGATTTTTATAAAAGTGGTAGGTATTAAGGAAAGTATTTTTGTGCCAATCGACTTCGCCGGGTATTAGTTTCTAGAAAATGCGTTGAAAAACTTGCTGGAGGAGCGACTTTTGATTACCAAAAACCGATTGTGGTAGGTCCTAATTTCGGCAAAATTCATTTTTCGGGGGTCATCCGATGGGGCCCGGGTCCCGTTTTGTACTTTACTCGTCGTACGATTTTGATAAAAATTGGTGAATGGGGGTTTTTCAATTGCCACGAATTGATTGCGATTGGTCCAGATTACGGGAAAATTTATTCAGAGTGTCGAACGGTAGAACCCGGGCCCCTCTCTTTGATTTTTCTTTAGATTGCCCAAATTTTATAAAATTAGTGATGGTGGGTTACCGAGTGCCACGAGTCAATGCGATAGGTGTCTGTTTGATTTAATTTAGCGGAGATGAGTTT
Source organism: Nephrotoma guestfalica (assembly GCA_963691935.1). Classification (NCBI taxonomy): domain Eukaryota; kingdom Metazoa; phylum Arthropoda; class Insecta; order Diptera; family Tipulidae; genus Nephrotoma; species Nephrotoma guestfalica. The sequence continues at coordinate 148,167,035 of OY829915.1, forward strand.
TCGAATGCAAGGAAACGATTACAATGAGTTCTGATTTTTGGATAATTCACTTAAGATTCCACTATGTTGCGTTATGTTGGCTTGGGACCTCTTTTTCCTAAACTGAAATCGGCGACTGTTTCGTTTATGAATTATTTCTTTTCTATTGCTATCACAACCTACTAGACTAAATATGAGCAGTACCTCTTTTTCCAATTTCGTTCATGTATCGAAAACAAGTTATTTGGTGATAGAAATGAATAGAAATATCACAATTTTTTTATCTAGCAGGATGAAAAATGAAACAGTGTTCCATTTTATTCTAAAGAAGCAAAAAATAAACTTCGATAATTTATCGAAAATGTGATGCTATAACATGTCACCCCTGATTTCTGGTTAATACATTTAGGAGTCCTTCGGTAGAGTCGTCACGTTGCATCATGTTGCGTGATGTTGCACAATGCCGCGTTATGTTGAACCATGTTGTGAGATGTTGCACTATGTTGTGGGGTGTTGCACAATGTTCTTTGATGTTGCATCATATTGCACCATGTTGCGTGATTTTGCACCATGTTGCTTAACGTTGCATCATATTCTGGGATGCATCATGCTATATATTTCACCATGTTGCGCGATTTTGTACTATGTTGCAGCATCTTGGTTCGTGTTGTGTCTTGTGCTTTCTGTTAATTAGATTTCTGGCATTATGATTCATCAAATTGCGGAATATTGCACCATGTTACATTGGTTGCGTCACGGTGACATTATATGGTGGCACTAATCGGACCGTTTTGAAAATGTTGGACGTTATGAGTAACAATACTGATTTGTAGCATTCGCTATCTAATTAATGTTTTGACCTTGGTCCATTTTCCACATTTAGTCCCGCCTCAAACGATTTTCAACTCGTCTGATGCGGTCCAGGTCTCTTGATTTAATTTTTCTTTCGGCTAACACGATTTTGATAAAAATTGATGAAGAGAATGCCAAGGAACCAAATGCCGGGAAACGAGTTCGATGGGTGCTAATTTAGGGAAAAATCGTTTAAAGGATTGTGCTGTGAATTCTTTTTCAATTTTTTCGGCAGAACGATTTAGATAAAAATTGCTAAATGTTATCAAATGCCAGTAGTAGATTGTGATGAGTTCTAAATTTAGGAAAATTAGAGAGGATATTTTCGATCGTGAGGATCATGAATTTGAGAAATTTGTACAGAGGGGCTTCGGATTAGTCGCTATGTTGCGTCTTGTTCCACAATATGTCCACTATGTCATCTCAATCGAATTGGAATTCAAATGAATGATTAAAATGAAAATCTAAAATAAACTTTGAACATGCCTTTGGAAAATTGTCAATTTAAATTAACCTAAGCCATTTCTTAACCGATTGGGATATATCTCTCTTTGCATGTTAAACACAGGATAGGATTCCAAAATGAGTTCCGGATGTGATTTTGAAAAATGAGTAAATTGGATGTAACGAAAACCTTTCACAAACGAACCTTATGAATGAAACAAAGCCGCCGATGCTTTAAATTGAATAGAGCTAAGCCATTGCTTAACAAAGTGTAGCGTAATTATTATTTTTATAATTATTGGTATCTGTCTGTCTGTGTTCGCTGTACAGCCCCGATGGATTTACTGATTTGGATGCAGCTACATACTAATTTTTGTTTTTAAATAGCGAGGTCCCTTATGTAAGATCTACGAAAAAACGATAAAGAACAAAAGGATTCTAAATTAAATTTGTAACAAAACTGGTTTAAATCATTTCTCCAAAATTTAAGCTTAATAACGTTTTTTGATAATAAATTGTTATTACGCCATAATTCGGCGCAAACAGGTTGAGTGATCGGCATAAAACTTCCTATTTAACATTTTGTGATAAATTGGAAGATTCGGAAAAAGGACTTGGAAATGACATAATTTTGATAAAGGACTTTTAATTTTTTGCAAAATATTTTGTATAATTAATGATTTACTGGATAGTCTCGATTTTTTTGCGATAATACAATTAAAAATTAACGAACCAATTTTTAAATGTTTATACTTAATGGCTCACAAACTTCCAATTCAATCACCTTTGACCGAGCCAGGCTCGTTGCTGATATATGATGTACTGTTAGTAGCATAAATTCAGGGGACTTTAGTTCAGTGCGACAGAACGTGGGTTCTTATAGCAAAAAAATTTTTGAGTTTAAAAATGAAACTTCGTGCCGAATTTTAACGAATAAAAAAAAGTTATCGAAATGGAATTCAAGTGTTATTGCTTTGTATTTGGCTGGAAAATCTCAACCAGCCATTATTAATGAGCTACGACATTTATATGCGACCAAAATATTTGTGTATCGGACCATTACACGTCACAGTGATACTGGTAGCCTCAAAAAACTCCATGGAAATGGACATCCAAAAACAGCAACATCGCCAGAAATGGTTCGAAATATGAAGGCCAGACTTCAACATAATTCACGACAATTGGCGCAGTTTAATTGGCGAAAAATTTCAATGTGTCTGTCAAGATTTAACACCTGCACAAACGGCAGTTCGCCTAGCAAGAGCAAAAGTATTAAAACACTTGCACGTTGGTGGCGAGCTTGAGAATTTGGTATCTTCTGATAAAAAAAATTACGTTTTATTAAAACGATCGTGTTTGGTTTGAGTGCAAATCATAAGACAATTTAGACCAGTTAATTGTTCTGTGGAACCAAGCGCCTGCATCACTGATGGCTTGGGCCGCGGTAATTGGCTTAGGACGCTCACCACTCGTTTTCATTGAACACGGCGTAAAGATAAACCAACAAATCTACCGTGAAAAGATTTTAAACGTGTCTTTGGCACGTAAACAATTCAGTAGAAACCATTGGACGTTTCAACAAGACTCGACACCATCTCATATAGCCCGTAGAACCCAAAAATGTTTACAAGAAAAAGTTCCCAGCTTCATTTCTTCACAACAATGACCACCATATTCCCCGGACTTAAATCCAATGTATTTTTCCATATGGCCCGTTCTGGTGCAAATGTGGCTAAGTTTTGAAAAAAAAATTAAAACTGAAAAATTTACAGGATTTTTAATTGGTAACACTTCGAGTACCGACCCCTGTAATTTGATTTCCTTTAGGTTACAGCACAAAGATTTGCCAATTCTTATAACTTATGATCTGTAGAAAACACTGGACCAAGCGACGCTGTTCCAAACACTCATTATGAACGTTAGTGAAATCTGTCCTAAAAAGCAACAACAACAAAAAATGTGTAGCTGTATTTGTCTCGGTATAACGTATTTTCGTAAGATGCCTCGATAAATTCAATTTTAGGACGGGCAAATTTGCATTGATCTTCTATAAATCACATGTATAGTTTTCCTCAATTTCCCGGGAAAACGCTATAATCCGCCACTATAATTGGCGTTTATATAGAGATATTTCTAGGTTCTCTTTAATATAAAAACATTTTCCCGGGAAATTTAGAAAAATCGTACATGTGATTTATAGAAGATCAATACGAATTTGGCTGTCCTAAACACTCAGGACCTAGTCGCATCTCATTATATACGTCATATGCTGGTTTATAGGAGATTTCCGGAAAAACTCAGAAAATTGTACGTACGATATGTAATCCTCCAAGACAAATTTGGCTGACCAGACACAAAAACTCTAATTTTGTCTTAATTAAACCGTAATTAAATATTATAAAACATAATAAATGTTTCTTTAATGTTTATTTAATTTTTGTGGCCATTTTATGTTTGTTTCCCAGAGTATTATAGGTATTATCAAATTTGTAGCAAATTCAATTTACATTAGTACGTAAAAACGAATCAATCAATGATTTAATCGGTTTATCCGAATTTAGTATATTTTATTTACTAACACATTCAAATGTTTTTAGGGTTTAGGACAAACTTCACACGAATCATTATGATCTATTGTTTGCTTCAATAACATTTTTGGGACTACAGTTTTCAGACTGAAATACTAGGTTGCTCAGTAAGTTTTGCCGTTCGATAAGAGAAAGCGCTATTAGGTTCGTCGTTTTATTTTTCTAAAGATGGTACCTACTTTTTTATGAACAAGTGTGAAGGATCATGTAGATCTGCCAACTCATTCGCATATTAACAGCTGTTCAAAGTTAATCGAATTGAAAATCGTGCAGTGATAAAATTCTTATATTTGGAAGGCGTGGCACCAAAACAAATTCATGAACTATTGTTAAAAGTGTATAAGGAGTCTTCACCTTCAATTAGAACAGTAGATAGATGGGTTGCTGAATTTAAACGTGGTCGTACAAGTCTTGAAGATCATCCATGTAAAGGACATCCAGAAAGTGCATCAACACCAGAAATCGTAGCAAAAATACAGCATATGGTTGAAGATCGTCAATATTTTGACTTGAGTTTTGGGTTTCAAAAATCTGTACACACAATTGGTGCCGCATTCGCTAACAATGGAACAAAATACATTCGAATGCGACTTTCTCAGCAACATGTGGATCGTTTTAGAATGGATTAAAAGGATCATGTGGGTCGTTTCATCACTATGGATGAGACTTGGGACTGGTGTGAACCCGGTGTGTTAGAGAAGAAGGTGTTGCATCAGTTTTTTGTTTTCAAAACAATAAACTCAGATTCAGTTTACAGAAGAAAAAATTATTTTTCATCAAGACAACGCATCCTCTCACATAGCTCAAAAAACCATCGCGAAAATCAGTGAATTAAAGTACGAATTGTTGCAAAATCTACTCTGTTCTGGCTGTTCTCACATCTAAAAAAATACATGCGAGGCAAATGATTTACATCGAATGAAGAGGTAATAGCAGCCATGGAAGCGTATTTCGACAGTCTTCCGGATTCTCACTTCGGCGATGTAATCCATAAATTAGAAGGTCACTGGAACAAGTGTATTGAAGTTCTGGGAGATTATATTGAATAATAAAATGTATTTTAAACCATAAACTCGTGTTTTTCTTATCGAACGACAAAACTTACTGAGTAGTATGTGGCAGAGGTTCTCCAGTGATTATCATACTCAGCGCAAAATCACATCCATACTACAAACCACAAAACAAATCTAAAGCACAGCTGAACTAATTATTCAAATTTTTCGAAATCCTGTATATGGCACACTTACTAGTTGATAAGACCATTAAGACCAACTTATTACTAATTGACGAACTGAACTCTATGAAGTGGTCAGCTAGCCCTATGAACATTTTTTTGGAGTGGTAGATCTCGTTTATCCAACTCTCTACAACCGACGGCGCTTAGTTGATGTAAAATATCTTTCACATAACCCGCAGCTCGTCGATCAAAATATTAAACGAATTCGCAACCAATTACCCGTAATCACTGGCCTATTAACAACTGATTTGACACATCAAGATAAAATGTGTATAAAAATATAAAAATAATAGTTCAATAGACTTTATTGAAAAAAAAAATAGATTTAATTATAAATACACCTTGTCATTAAAAATTCTAACGAAAAAAAAATTGAAGGTAAACTAACAAGTAACAAACAGAGTACTAATGTGCGTTTTGTACAATTCGATGCCAATATATTTTAAATAGAATTACAACAACAGCAAATCACAAATTAATAATTTAAAGTATGTAATGCTGAGAATCGATCAATGTCATCGTCGTAAGTATGTAATGCATGCGTACATAAAATGTAATTTGTCATATCTCTATGTAGTACATAATATATAAGACGAATAAAGATTCTAATTTAATTTAATTAAAACTATACTAACTAACTGACTAACTAAAAAAAAAAATTAATGATAATTAAAAACGTAACAATGTTTTTGACTAGGTCATGGATATCATGTCTATTCTCTCGCTATGAATTATTATTAGTTTTTTTTGTATTATAGCTCGGCAATACTTCTAGAAAGTATCTCTACACATTATAAGCGATATCGTCATTTTTGTTGTTCATTAGATTTACAGGTGATCGGACTATATAGTCCTTGGGAATTTATAAGGCCGAATTCATTTTTTTTTTTATTGGCGCGTTTTATACTCGTATTTATTGTGTGTGCGAGTTAATTACTGCGTTATGCAATTTTTTTTTCGATGTTGTTTGTTTTTTGCTGTTTTTGTAGGCTGCATTTAATTGGATGCAGAAAATTTTAATTTGCGCGCATTTTGCCATAATCTATGTATCTCTATTAATAAAAGAATTTGAAATTCTAATCGATCATATACGATATTATGTAAATGATACATAAATTATGTGCGTTCAAAAATCGTATTGCTAATCAGGCCAACCACGCTCAAAGCAACACTTAAGCACGGGAGCTTTTGATTTTAAAAGTGACACTTTGAATACCCATAAAGCACAATTGGTGCTAATTAGTGCTCACGTGAGTAATTATAGCTGGGTCAGGAGCCGCGAAAACATAAAATTAAAATTTCGCCTAAAAGACGATATAAATAAAACCCGGATAGGAACCATGCACACAATTTCTCGATAAAAAAATATCAACATAAAAAAATAATTTTTTAGGAGAAACTGGAGAAAGCAAAGGCTGCTAGATTTAATTTGGTTTTAAAGTGAACCATATCTATCAAGAAATATTATTTATATAGTTTTGTTTATTGATCACCCAGTAAAATCGAAGGCCTGCTGCTACAATCTTATTTGAATTTTATGGTTATTTTATGCCTACCTCGATTTCTAAGTACAGCTACCACAAATCATTGAACCGTACTATAACGTTTTCAAAAGGCGGTTAAACCGGCAAAAAATTTGATAAAATTTTTAGTGGGTTTCATCGATATAAATAATAACGGAAAACTCCACTACGGTGAAATGATAGCCTTAAGCGCCCTTTCCAAACGGAAAGTAGTGATATTATTATTCGATCTTGCAAATCAAATCGATTTTATTGGTATGAGTATTTTAGTTTAGATAAATTCTGGATAACGTAGAAGTTGTCGAATATTTTTCCAATATTTTAAAATATTAGCCCTAGATTTACACAACCAATTGACTCCTCTCTCCTTTTTGAAACGGTTATACTCATTTTTTTGTGTCAACCTAAAGCTAAGATTTCCACATAGTGGAATATTCCGACAAACGCTACGATATTCAGAATTTATCTTAACTAAAACTACTCAAACCAATAAAATCGATTTGAGTTACGAGAATGAAAAATAATATCTCTCCCTTCCTTTTGGAAATTTCCACATACATGAATTTTTCGACAAGCTTTTCGATATCCGGATAAATTCCAGTAAGAATTATACGAAAACCAATGAAATCGACTTGATTTATCAGAACTAAAGAGAAAAAGCCTACTCTCAATTTGGAAATTGTACTTGATTCATTTGATTGAGTTACCTTAAAGGCATTTTCCGACGAATTCCACAATTTTAGTAATTTATTTAAACCAAAACTACCCACACCGAACGTATTAACTTAATTTACCAGAACAAAATTCAGATGTATCCCATTTTTATGGAAATGTAATTTAGCTCACTTGATTGTCATATTGTAGTGCAATAGTAATTTCCACATAGTGGCTTTGTACACAACTTATCTATACCCGGCATTTGGAGATATTGAAACAGCTAATATCTGCTGTAAAACTACTTAAAATTTATAATTTTCAGGACTATTATGAAGAATGTAAAATATTTTTTTGAGTTGATTTTCTAGTTTTCATACATGAGATACATTTTTCAGTAAACCGTCGCGATATTAAAAGAAATTGGGACCTGGTCAATGAAATCATTTAAAAAAAACTAAATCTAGTTGTATTAAAAATCTAATTTCGGATAGTGGGGCGGTTCTAAATAGCGGTGCAGAAATTTCCAATGAATTTAGTATTTATTCTGCAAGGGAAGCTGATGATTTAAGGAAAAAATCACTTCATAAATGGACCGTATCTTCCTCAGGACAAATGCGTTCTGTTATGCGTTTTTAAGCGTTTGGTTGGTAATTTAAAAAAAACACAATAAACACGATAAATCAATGTTTGCCATTTATTTTTTAAATATTATTTCATGTAAACATTGGCTACGTTTTAAGTGGTCCATGCGAGATATCCAATTTTTCAACACTTTTTCGAGCATTTCGGCTGGTATCCAGTGACAGGTTTAATGTTATGTCTTTCAATTTTGCGATTGTTGTTGATTTATTGGCATAGACGAGAGAGACTCCACGTATCCCATAAAAAATATTGAAGAGGCGTCAAATCGCACGATCTAGGTGGCTAATTCACCGGACCTAAACGTCCGGCTCACCGAACTCATTTCGCAATGGCGTCGTCTTGCTGAAACCACATATCAACCTGATTCAGTTCATGCATTTTGGGCGAAAAAATATTCCGAAGTCATCGAACGAACGATCGCGAACGTCATTGACAGTAACGTTGTGGCCAACGTCACCTTTGAAAAAATACGGACCGATGATTCCACTAAACCGCACCAAATAGTGTTTTATTCCGCTCCTAAACCGCACCAAATAGTGTTTTATTCTAGGAGCATTGGCAATTCTTGCATTGCCTGTGGCACGTTGTTCGGCTTCACTTGTTACATGAGCTGTATTTTATACGCCTTCAGGCCAAGATCCTTGCGTAAAACCTTCCACATAGTCGAATATCACAATCCCAATAGCTGTGGCCTACGACGGATGGTCACTTTGTCGTCTTCATCAACACTAGCTGCTACAGCAGCAATATTTTCCTATGTACGCACTCTGCGCATACAATTTGGTGGATTGATGTCCAATAATATGAAAATTCTGCGAAATTTTGACACAATGGCTTGAATGACTTGCTTAATAGGTCGATTATGACGACCACAAAATAGGCGAAATGCGCGAAAAACAGTTTTCACTGAATTGGATTTTGATAATAAAATTTAATAATTTGTAAACGTTGTTCGGATGTAAGTCTTTCCATGATGAAATGGCAATGCTAACTGAGAACAATTGACTTTGACAGATGTCGCTAATCACGCGTGATGCATCAAAAACATATACACGAGAAATCAAAAAGCAAAAAACAACCCGATTGTATTGATTCATTAGAACCGACGGCTTGAGCAATTTTATTTTAAAGCCCATTTCAAAACATATAGCTTCTCTCCTATTCTGGTCACATTTTTAATATCTCGATCATTCAAGAAACTGTTCCGGATAGACTCAAACTGGTCACGATCATCCCGATCTACCGAAAACTAGCGGCCTATTGCCATCCTACCTATTATTGTGAAAGTTCTCGAGAAAGCAGTGAAAAGCAGAGTCAATAACTTCTTAGATCACCATCGGATCTTGAGTGTCCATTAACACGGTTTCCGAAAAGGATAAGCACCGAAACAGTTTGTTGGAATTTCTCAGTAACATATTCAATGGACTAAATTGCGGACTAAGCTTGTGCTGATTTGTTTGTTGGCGTTGGGTTTAGAGGCCTATCGAACCAGTGGTTCAATTCATATCTCAAAAAGGGGAAAGTGCAAGTCAATGTTAATGGTAATCTTAGTGGCTCAAACGTATAAAATCAAGGTTTTGTGTTTGGTCCTCTGCTATTTTTAATTTATTCTAATTCAATCTTCAGATTAAATTTGTTTGAAAAAATCACTGATATGCAGATGACATTACTTTAGCTTATTTAAGAAATTCTTCCGCCGAAGTAGTTGCACAATTGAATTCCGATCTAAAAATTTTGCACTTTTGGTTTGAAAAGCATTTTCTTCTTAGTGAAAAAACTAAATCGTATAATGTACTCGTATTATAGTACCTCGAAATGTATCGTGGTATTCACTTAAGACTCTAAATCATAATTGGAAATCTCATGTAGCTACGTTTATGTACAACAGAAATTGATATTGCGGACAATATTAAGAAAAAGGCGTATGAACCATCTTTGCCCTTATTTATGTCTAACCGAATACTCTCGATGCAACATTTATATATTTATCACGTCTTTAATTACTTCAAAATATTCCAAGAATTGAACTCATTCGCCGCTCGATTATTATTGCTGATCCATAATTCTTTAATGTGGTGCCAGAAGACATTAGAAGGCTCTATCAATCTCAAAGTATTTTACGAGAACTCAAACTTTGGCTGCTTCAGACGGCTGACCTATATTTTATGTTTAATGCACTGATCTAAAACACAGCTGAAAAATTTGAATTTCCCCGAATTTCCTCCTTTATCGATAAAGGATTGTCCCTTACATATAAAAAATAGTTATTATGCATTTATATAGTACATCAAAATATAAAAAAAAATTTAAAAAAAATATTATCTTGGACACATTAATTATTAAGTGGTTTGCCATCTAGGGACAGTAAAAATCAAATCAATCGTCATTGCGGCGTAAAACAAAACCGTATCGTTTGACTGCCGTATCGATATTTAAATATCCCTAAAGTGCATGCAACTGGTTTGTTTCTTTACTAAACTTGAGTTGCTTACTAAACTTTACTTATATTGTTTATATACAGCAGAAAAACACAAATTAAATCGTCATTGTGGCGTAAATACAAAAACTTATATTTTCGATCGACATGCGAAATTTTTAATAATTTTAACTAAATTTTACATTTTATACGCCATTTAAACATTGCTCTTGATAATCATGTATTAAAACCTCAATTGTATATTTAACTTCATCCTAAAGAAAAAATTAGTTCAATTGGCAAGTTTTTGTAGCCATAAACAGATTTATGGAACACATCGTTTTTGACAAGTTGAGTACCATACAGCCTTAAAGAAAATCCTTTCACTTAAATTTTTCATTGTCATACGAAAAGCATAATGGCTGGAACAACGAAGGAGGTTAGAATACAATGCAATTGATTTAATCCTTGTCAAATATACCTCATAAAAATATTGAGAACACTTTATCAGAAATTATTTGGACGATAGATGTATTATATTTTCAATATAGTATAAATTGAAGGGACATTTTTGTTTATCTTCATTTTATGAATGAAAATTTATTAAAATCCAATATTTATGATAAGCGGAGATTTCCTCGCCTAAGCCACCTTTCTTAAATATTACAGTTTGAGTTCAATGATTAGTGGTTTAGAAATCGCAGTTTATTTTGATCATCTTTTAGGCGAAATGAGATTTCCTAGGCCCTTTTCCCCGTCATTACTAATTAGCACAAGTTCGACTTTAACGGTATGCAAAGTCTCAGTTTTAAATTTAAAAGCTTCCCCGCTGAAGTAGTTAAAATGAAATTAACATTGTCATGCAGTTTATGCTAATCACTAGTGGTAGCAACTTCGTAAAAGGGAATTTTTACTGGAATTTTATAACCAGAAAACATTTTCAATTTATTTTGAATCTCATAAACGGATTCAATTTGGTTCGTAAGGTGTGATCGGGACGTTTCTACCATGTTCTTATTATGAAATTTGTTGCACAGGGTTTGATTGGGAATTTATTAATGTGCGAGAGAATGAGAAATTTTGAAATTTGTCGTTTACAATTCACTCCATACACTCGTAAACTATTGAGTTATCGCGACCATATAAAGTTACTTTTAAGTTATGGCCATATCCCGAAAACTTTCACAGAAAAATGTTGATGATTCGATCTGCATTTGATGATTTCCAGCTACTAGAAATACAATCGAAACTATTGGTTACCTGAGGGAGTTTTTGAGAGTATTTGCCTGAAACTGAAAATAACTTGTAATTACCAATCCACAGTCGCAAACTAACCGTACGTACCATTTTATAACCACAATCTTACAAACTCATTTTCATTATAATTGATAAGACCAGAATAACTTGCAAAATTTATGAAGAATCGCACTCCAATCTATGACGAACCAAATTTCATCGTTAATTGAAATAGCCGAGTATAATCGAGTTGGTTAAAAATGACCGAATTCCGTTTAAATCCTATAAGATCAGCCAATTTGACAATTTAAGGGACATTTTTGGGATTTTATTTCGCTGGAATATTTGTTGTTTTGTGAAATATAAGATACAAACTGAATTAAAAATTTTCGATAATTATAAAATACCAGCAGAAATTCTCGTTTTCAACATCACTTGTGGTGAGTAGCTTAACCTGGTAATTTCAGATGGCAAATTTCTATTATTTCGAAACATTTCGCAATAAAAGATGAATAGACAAGCAAGCAATTGGGCCACCAGTGGGATTTTTCTAAACTCACAAATCCCGAAAGCCAAATCTCTTCATTTCGGAGCCAATGCTAGAAAATCAGGGCTCATCCGAATGGGTGCGTGGGAAGTTATAATAATGCAAAAGAGAAATTTATTTTTCTAAAGCAACACGGAACCTTAATATACGTTACTGAAACACTAGCTTCAGGATTTGTCGTTCGAAGCGTCCGGTTCCTCGAAATTTAAATTAACTGATAGTTTATATTAAAATTCTACGAAATTTCTGACAAGATGTTGTAAGATTAAGTATTAACATTACAATACTAACAACATTTTTCTCACAGATTGCTTCAATTAAGGTCTTCAGAACCAGTGCCGTACAGAAAGAAAATGAATCCCTAGTGGGAACATAAGATAGTTCTTCTTTTAACCTCATTTTCTTGAAAGTAAGTCATCCGGTTTCGACATAACAATAACAACACCATTTCGTTGACAGAGAAGATTGATAAGATGTTACGCCCCAAGTCAACAAGTCAACAAATTGAGAACAGACTGTCTGACGACCTAAAATTAAGTGAGGAACAGTAGATCCAGAGGCAGTTCGATCTTAAAATACTGAGATATCCGCCTCAAGCCTCTTGGTGGATTAATCACTAAGGAAAATTTAGAAAACTCATACTCAGAAAAAAATAAACGGCTGACCCACACTAAATTCTCGTATTAACATAAGTGTGCCATGTTAATTTATTCCACGCTTCAATGCACTTTAATCGCATTAAGGTCATACTGTTAAGTTTTGCAATCGGGTATTCCCGTTTCACTTCCAGCCACTAAACAAGACGTGTAGACCAGCGGGGGTAGTATAATCGATTTGTAGGTAAAGCACAACGTTTTGGAGGACTGATACCTCGATTTACTAAAAGCCCTGTTGTATTTTCTTAAGGTTGCTAAATGTCTGCGTCTATCGGTTCGAATACGACAGTTAGGTATTTGCCTGAAACAGTTAGGATAAGATCATCAAAATAGTATTAAGCGATGAACCTGCAATGCTGAAGCTTAACTAAAAGTTCGTCAATATGGGTCGTCAATACCAAAAGCCCCAGATACAATAAGCTAACTTATTGAGATTATCCACTATTGCGATCAATATCAAACTCACTCGCAATATTTAGGGGGTACGATTTCTACCATGACTCTCGAATTTCGCTGCCAGCCAATTACTATTGCGTATCATACGCATACATCACACTGCTTTTTCAGGGGCCTAATCAGAGCCAAATATATTTTTCTAGTTTTTAGCTGTCTTCTCAGACCAGTTTCAGGTAGAAGAACTTATTGGCCGGACTTTGAATTCGAGACCAAGGACCCAAGTAGTACTATAATTCATCCAAATGTTCTCGCAAGTCCTTGTACCTTAAATCCTTCCTTGAACCTTGAACATTTCGCTAGCTTAAGAATAAAACCCCAGAACAGCAGACTTTTTATATTTCCATCAAATTCGTTGGAAAGATAATTTTAGCGTCGGTGGTCTAGTAGACCGAAGCACCATTTTATACAATTAAACCCAAATATTTACGAGCTCTCCATATTACGTTCGGGAAACGAAATATTACAGGCTTTCAAAGAATGATATGAGTCGAGTCCTTCCGCGACCATCAAAATAATAAAAATCTTCAAAAGACATGAGTTTTCAAATAAGAATTTTTAAACTACATTAACCAAAGCATCGGGTGAGGCCGGCAGCAAAGGGCTTCTACCGCCAAACCGGAATTGTTAAGTTTCTGTTTGGACACGTGTTTACATTAAACAGGATACCAAAATTTATATTGTCTAAATGATTTGCGATACAGTCAAGAAAGCATTTTACAAAACAGAGAATTCGTGTAGGACCTTTGAGTAGCGGTAGATTAAATGCAGTTTAACCGATCTCAGTTTTGCGAACGGGAGGACCCTGGTCCCTGATACATAAAATAAAGTTGTTAAACACAAAATCAATAATTAATGTTTTTTTGTTTGTTTGGATGACAATTTCGTGTTCGCTGGACTGTTTTTTCTCTCTTTCTTCAGAAAAATATTGCTTAGCTTTTACATACATCATAAGGTTGCGCGCGTTTGCTATTTTCTGAGTATTTAGGACACGGTAATAAAGAGGAAATATCTGGTGTAGGATCGCTTCGTTCCCTATATATGGCAAAACAACCCCTACAGTTAAAACGAATTTACAATCTATAGCCGGGTATATAACAGCAGGAAACGTAATGACCGAAAAAAATAACCCTGTACAGTTCTTAATACGGATTTACAAATTCATGTTTGAAAATATATCCCTTTCAAAAGCCCTATGTGAGGAAAATATGTTAAGTTTATTTAGTTCCGTCCCAGAGCCGTCGAAATTCTTGTTAAATTCCCATTTTAAAAACTTTACTTGACCATAATCCATTATGAAAACTATAAATTTCGAATAATCGGTTTAGAGATAGTTAAATTTTAGAATTTTGCCATTCGAATCGAATTACACCATAATTGGTGAATAAATTGCCGAATTCAACGTTAACTGCTTAACATTTAATGGTCAAGTTAAAACATAATTACAAAAAAATAGAAAAATTTTTCTGTTTGAACCAACTCCGGGATTATCAAAAGCAGAATTTTGAAAACCGGCATCGGAGAGAACTATTGAAGCTTTTCGAAGTACGTTTGTCGGCACGCAGCAGTGTGTAACAGTACTCACGCAAGGCAGAGCTGTCATTGACGGAGGAGGTCCTGATGAATTTCCCCTCTGTGTTCGCTGATAATGTTGTGAAATTGTATAACAGATTAAATGTATCGCTTAAATGAAACGCAGCAGCGAAGTTGGGTTTCTGCCGTCAGTGATCTACACCGTATGCAACCGCAGATCCAATTCACAACTAACCGTAGGGATTATAGTTTTTAGGAGTGAATCAACCAATTGTATATGCCACCTTAGCGCCTGTGGTTGCTGTCTAAAAGAGAAACGAATGCACTGTATTCAGCAACATTAACCTTTCGAATGCTTGCCTTCAATTGGAGCTCGATAACGATGCTAGGATGCTCATGGTGATCAACAGACAAGTCGGACTGTTCTAAGCCAATCGGTTAGTCTAGAGTGAAATGTACACAGTGCAGCATAGAAGGGCGAGCAGGCCCATCGAAAGAAGCTGTTCTCAACCGTATCCATATCCTCAACCGAATGTAATTCTTTGGAAGCCTGTAAGATTTCATTTCCCGAACGAAATAGGGACAGCTGGTAAATATTTGTGTTTAACTGTATAAAATATTGCTTCTGTCCATAGCATTTGATAAAAACAGAAAAAGTCTGCTGTTCTTGGGTTTTATGAGTTTCGTTTACTCAAAGAATGAATGATATTGACGTATCATAAAATAACTTACACAGCCGTTAAGTCATTAACGGTCAGTATATCAAGAAAATTATCGGCTCGTTGAACCGGTTCTGGTCAGCTTCATATGACATGATTATGAGTACATGTACAAGGTTTTAGAACCCAAAACTATTGTAAAATCCCGTCTATCGCAAACCGCAAAATATAGAAATTAATTTTTATAACTTTATTGGTTCAAACACACTGCAAGTCTACTATCCCAAATACAATGCTTTGAGCGAATACCTCAATCAAATAAATTCACATTATATTGATTCGAACAAAACAAATTTGTTATAAAACTGTTAAATTATCTTCATTTAGGCATTCTGATTTTACTATACTCACCCGATATGATTAATTATTTAAATGCATAGATTATGGCTGAGTACAAAACAAAAGCTTATACATTTGAAACTTAAATGTGCTCACACAATCAAATACGTTAAACTTAAAAAAACCATTAGAAACCATGTACTAAATAAACATTTGTAACGCTTTTTATTTTACTCGCCATCTATATAAAACTAGCAATACTAGAACAATTATACTGCCACCTAATGTTAAATATTTAAACAAACACTAAAATATCAGTTTTATTTTTTACCGTTTTATATTCTCTCTTTTCTCACTCTTTTTCTCTGAATTCGCGAAAAAAAATTAACAAAATAAAAAAAAACAAAATATTTTCATTGCTCGCCCGCTTTCATTTTCTTTCGCCATTCCAAAGTAGTAATTTGTCGAGAAGACTTGAATTGAAACAACTTTGTGCCTGTGGAGTTGTAATAAAATAGTAGATAGAAGTGTTTTAATTATTTTGTGTAATTGTTAATAATAAAATTTATAGTGTTTTTGTTATCACAGTGAAAAAAATGTCGCAACACGAACTACTAGTTTCAAACTACAGAAAACTAAAAGAAATTTTTAACATTAAATTCGGTAATGTGTGCATAGTTCGGAAGCTTCTGATGTACAACTTTATGTACGATCGTTACAATCTAGATAGTGATATATATAGTTTTCAAGAATTGCTTGATTTATTGGAACAAAAAAATTTATTGAACCCGGAAAATATCGGGATTCTACAAAATATCACGACCATTGTCGATGAAACGCAACTCAAGCTACATTACGATATTTACGAGGATATTTTGAGTCGGTACCAAACGGGCAGTTTACGAGAGGACTACCAAAGTTCACTAGGTAAATATTTACATTCAAGTATTGCCCGAAAAGTCGTTCAAATTATTACATAAAAATGATAACAAATTTCTAAGAAATTGTTTTTTTTATCATTTGCTTTATGGTGTACACCTAAATATATAGTTTTTGTTTTGTCTTACTTAAATAATAAAATTATTGAATGTTGCGATAACAATATTATTGATATTTTATTATCTCTGCCATTACAGAATACGATGTATCCAATATATCTGAATTAAATAACGATCACAATTTTAGATCATCGTATTTCAATAGTAAACTTTCAATGTCGGAAACAATTGTGATCGATGATGAACCAGAAACGGAATTGTCCTGTGAAGAAATGGACGATAAGTTAGAGACAGATTCGCCAGAAATCGATGATAAATTAGACGCAGATTCGTCGGAAACATTCGAATGTTCGTATGATTTGGATGAATATATTTATCCGTACCTGAGAAGTAGTTCGCTATTTACGTTTAATAATAATTTGACGGTTTAATTACCTTACCTAGGTATATTGAATTATGTAAATTATTTTTGTTATCACTATTTATTTAAAAGAAAAAGATCAAGTAAAGCTAGCTATAGGATTTGTATTTTATAATAAAAGTTAGCATACAAATAAATTTGTTTAATTCGCGAAAAAATAAACTTGATGACTCAACGCCTCTTAACGATTCCGCTCGACAAAACGATAATAGTAAATGCGAGTGTGTGTGAGATATGTGATTGCAAGAGGTCGCAAAATTATAATTTGCTTTGCTTTATCTTTATATATACATTCATACAATGTAGGTATGTATTCGCAAAAAGTCGTAAGTAAGGGTTATGTTACAAAACTCATTTGCTCCACTTCAGATAGGCGCGAAAAGGTCTGGCAAGCAGAGATCATAGAAAATTTCTACTCGCCACTAAATCACAAAATTTTTAAATAATGAAGATAAGTTGGTCTGAAACACAGGTATTTGGTAATAGATTACCCGTCCAACGCACTTTTTCGGGAAAGTACACTTGCACCTGTTAAACCATCTACGCCAGGTTCTTTTTATCGGTTTGCAGGTGTGCTATGCCGTAATCATTTAAGAATAATTTAGGAACCCTACATTCTTTAACGTGGTATTTTTAAATGATTATTTTATTATAACACTGTTCCACTTAGGAAAATTACTTCCATGATTTCATTTCCGTCGAATCTCCATTTCGATCGAATTTGACCATACGAACTGATAGAGTTGAAATAGAACATTGGCCATGTTTTGGAATCTCTGCTATAGTAAGCTTTCTACAGAGGAGATTCTACGTTCGCTCTAAATTAGGATACGTTTCCGTGACAACACAATTATGTTAACGTTGCAGATATCAATTATCTTGCCTGAAAATGGAAAATAAGATAAGTTTCTGGTGCCGATTTTGTTTACATAATTTATTAAATTTGCTCCTGGGAATGATTCTGATCCACCCTTGCTTGCTTGGTAGAAACTGGAAAGAAAATTTAAATTTTTCGTATTTTTTTCATGTAAGCTCGGGTTCCTAAAATATTTTTTTCAAATTTGCCTGAACTCACATTGAGATTTAGACGCACTAGACCAAATCACATAAATTATGGTCATTTGAGTCTGACTAACTTTGCCTAGATTTTTAGCCCCGATTAAAGTAAATTTGTATGTATGTGAAGTTCGCGCGGGATTTCATCCCAGAAAAATAAAAAAATGTCATCAGGAAACAATAAAACTGCATTATCTGTGCATTATTCTGTGCATAGTAAACTATGGACATCATCCCTAAAAATAATATAACGTGAATACTTATCCCAGAAAACAAAAAAATACAGTAAATTGTACGTTAAAAAATATAATTTATACGTAATATACGGTTAATTAAATAAAAGTAAAAACTTTAAAACTATAATATTCGTAGTCTATAGTGCCATCTCAACATACAGATCGACTTGGGATTTTTATTGTGATTAGTGGTCATCATTACAAGTCGATATCGCTTGCTTCAGTTTCCGGAATTCGTGGTTTCCTGGGAAACATAAATTAAATTCTGTCATACTTGGGCCAGTCAGATCTTCGCTATAGTGCCAATCTCAATATACGGATCAACTTGGGATTTTTAGGGTAAGCTACAATCATTATGGCAAGTCGATACAAACTGGTTCGATTTTGGGAACTCGTGGTTCCAAGGAACCATTAATTAAACCATAAATAGGGCCATATGTGTATGGCCCAGTATATGAGAAACCGTTTTTTATTAATGGTTCCCAGGAACCACAAATTCCGGAAATCGAACCAGTTTGTATCGACTTGCCATAATGATTGTTGCTTACCCTAAAAATCCCAAGTTGATCCGTATGTAAAGATTGGCCCCTAGGCTGGATGGCCCAAGTATGACAGAATTTCATTTATGGTACCCAAGAACCATGAGTTCCGGAAACTGAAGCAAGTTTTAAAATTTTTATTTTTATTTGGTTAACGTATATTACAGTTTTTTATAAATTATATTTTTTAACGTACAATTTTCTGTATTTTTTTGTTTTCTGGGATAAGTATTCACGTTATATTATTTTTTGGGGGCGATGATAATGCAGTTTTAGTATTGACCGATATCATTTTTTATTTTTCTGGGATGAAATCCTAAGCTAACTTCACAGATATTAAATTTGTGTAGTTCAATGATGATGTGATTAAATGTTTACATTGTAATCGTGTTTTCGTATTGATACCAAAACTACATTTTACAGATTTCATAATTACAATGAAGGATGTCAGAAAATCATCATCAACAACAGCGCTGACCTACCGTTCTCTGACTAAGCGAAAACATGCACTAATTTACCGTTCTGACTAAGCGAATGGAACTCCCCTCCCTCTCCAACCGGCATGCAGTAACCCCTTCCACCAACCCTGAGACCTGGTTATAGGATTTAATGAACATAAATCAACCATTATTCTCATTAATCTGGAAATAAAATTTGTTAATGTAACCTCATTGAGGCAAAACTTCTCTCCGTTATCTTAATTGAATTTGATGAAAATTGAAGGCGGTTTTAAAGTGTCAGGAATCAATTCGAATTTCGGAAAAAAACATTTAAATAGCCCTTCGGTTGGATCCTGCTAGCGTTTTAAAATTTTATAGGTTAAACGATATTAGAAAAGAGTTTTCAAGACCCAGCAAACGATTGAGATGCGTCATGATTTAAAAAACCCCGTTAGGGAGTCAACGAGGCCCAAATCTGTGTTTTAAACTTTTTTCGGTTAGAACGGTTTAAATTGGTGAGGAGAAACTTCGGCGGTCTTAAGGTTCGGGTTACATTTTTTTTAAATCTCTCGGGTTGAACGGTTTGGATAAAAATTGGTGAAGGGCGATTTTCGAGTGACATAAAGTACTATGGCGCCGGATTTTGGAAAATTGCATTTAGGGGTTTTCCGGGTACCAAGTAACAAGAAGTTATTGCAATTAGTCCTACTCAAAACGGCTCAATCGATTTGGAAAAAAAAATTGGTTGGTCGATTTTCAAAAATCAGTGACAGAACGAAATGATCCCTCAATGATCAATTGAAGCTAATTTTTGAAGAAATTTTAACTGTGGCAGATTTCACTGATTTAGGAAGGAAGGTGGATGAATAAATAATTTTATGGAGAGGGGAAAATGTATTTTTCAAGAAAAATACATTTTCTTCTTCATGTTTTAATACATCTTCTTCTCTCTGTTTTTTTCCGGATCTCATTTCAACTCTATTTGAAGTTCGAATGATTTTTATAATAACATTGGAGAGAGGTTTTGTCAAATAAGTCTTTCCTGATCTCGACAACAATGTTTGGGATCCTCTTGTGCTACCCGGGTCACTTTGAACTTTTTCGGTTTAATTTTTTGTAAAAATTAAAAAGAAGATTATTCGGCATGGCCGTTCTGATGCATTATAGTAGACCTGTATAACAAGTTTCCACATAAACCCTCCTATGAATTCCAGCGGCCACGCCTAATTTTTTTAGACGACAAATTCGAGTTCAGGTAGATTCGCTGAATCTCTAAAACTATAACACGCTAAAACAACAAATGGTCCAAAATGATATCACCATTCACGCGTCGGATTGGTTGCTCGTTGAAAAAAATTACAGGGATATAAATACCTATTTGTTCTATTGGCTTCTAACGGATTATTGTTTGCCAACCTACCCGCTAAAATTTTTAGTGTGGGTCACTGCGGAATAATTTAGCTTTGCGTTTATCGATCAGTTTTCCTATGGTGAAAAATGAATTTGAGTTGTTCATCAACACATCCCCAGACGTGAGGATTTAAACCGATTTTATCATTACTTGATACAGATGGCCCAACTTTATGCGCATTTCTGAGTACTTTTCTGTGACTTTAAGTAAAAATATTCTACTTAAATGCTCAGCAGCATATATCATAGTGTTAGTGCGCATTATCTTGGTGTCTTGTGGCATTTCTAGAAAATAGAATTTTTGTATGGGCAAAATAGATTACTCAAGAATATTTACTCCGTCTGGAGAATCAATTGGCACTAAGTAACACTTTGGCAACACTGGGAAAATTTGATACAAAAATAACAACATCAACCGACACTCTGCCTGCTGCTAGTGCAATTATCAATCAGGCAGCCGAGGCTTTGGAGAATTCATTTAGCGGGGAGTTTTAGCATCTGTCTGCCGTAGTATTGGTGATCAAATAACTGTTAAAAATCGCGATTACTCTAACCGGACATCTTCTGCATCGCATCAACTTGCTACGTATACAACCAAGAAATCGTTGTCTATATTTTTACAAATACTGGACCAATAATTTTACCTGAAGCTGCTACCAAACAGATTCCAAATTCCAAAACTAACGGATATGGAATATGTCTGCTTTAAAGTTAGAGTTGGTGCCGATTTTAAGGAGACGGTTATGTCCACGAATAATTGGTCCAATAATGTGTGTGTGAGACAATTTAATTTATCTAACTTCAATTTATTATCATAACGCCTCCAATATCAGAGGTAATAACGACATAATTATAATCTGGGAGACTTTGCTTAAAGATACTATGCACCCTGCGGAGTACTTTCCATCAGACTATGTTGTTCAAAGGAAGGACAGATATAACTTTGATATCATCCGCAGCGGCGGTGGGATAGCCTGCGACCTTAGTATAGACGCCATTGCTGAGATTTTTACAAATACTCTAAAGTCTTTGAAGAATTTAACTTTTTAGTTTACGAGAGGTTCTTAATTGCATGCTTCAAATTGATGTTAATAAGGCCGGTCACAACGGCTTTTCTCGGATCCTTATTAAGTATTGCGCGGAAAGTTTATGTAATCCGATTACCTTCAAATTTAATTAAAGTCTACGTATCGGTCTATTTCCTGAGCCCTGGAAAATTTCGGGCATTCAACCAATGTTTTAAAGCAGGTAGAAGGTATGAGGAATAGCCATTATTTTCGTCATACCTAAACCTTTTGAATTATTGGTTCATAAATATATATTTAGTTTGGGAGTAGTTTTTTCAACCGATGCGACTTTTAACACTATTGTCCAAAAGGCTTACGATATGCTAGGCTTCATCAAACGAAATTGTAAAGATTTTCGCGATCCGATAACTCTATCTTCAATATACGTTTCATTTGTGCGATCAATTTTAGAGTATGTGCACCGTATGGTCACCATCATACCATTTTCATTCGAAGATAATTGAGAGTGTCCAAAAATAATTAGTTTTGTACGCACTCCGATGTCTACCACCTCGTCGAACAGCCGATTTTATGCATCCGCCTTATCAAGATCCC
Organism: Nephrotoma guestfalica; assembly: GCA_963691935.1. Lineage (NCBI taxonomy): Eukaryota > Metazoa > Arthropoda > Insecta > Diptera > Tipulidae > Nephrotoma > Nephrotoma guestfalica. Next base: position 148,189,518 of record OY829915.1, read on the forward strand.
TGTAATTTAGCAACAATAAAACGTTTGGACTATCGACTGGATGTTTCAGCTGCAGTCTAAGTTAGAGCTATTTTCGACCTCGTATGGATTCCACGAAACTCCTACAGCGGTTAAATCTCAATGCTCCCGAATGTCGTATTCGTCAAAATCTCTCTCTCTTTAGCTTTCACATCCCATGAAGGGATTTTGCCGCCTACACTATGGTCCTCCATCCGTCTCGACCCATCGCTCTCGTCCTCTAGTTTCGACGTCATAATATGCGTAGATCTTGTTCGACGTCGTCACGCCAGAGCAATCGGGGTCTTCCTCTACAACGCACTTCGGCTGGTTGGTGAAACATTTTATTTGATCATCCAGTATTCGTCAACCAGTCATCAACAAACTACGGTCTTCCGGGACGAATTTTAAGGGCGTCGCGAATATTTAATTCGGTATTATGCGATATATTTGATTTTCATTTCTCGAGAGATACGTTCAAGAGAGACTGGCGAACGATTTGTGGAGCAGCGTCAATAAAAGCTCGCTACAGTGCCCTATAAGGTGTGAACGGTAGTTATGCAAACAGGGGGAAGAGGTTATAAAGTGGTCTAGTTCACAACTGTATATGTACAGTAAAACCCCGCTTAACGCGGGGGTAAATATACGAGATAAGTGTAGCAAAGAATTTCATTGAAAATACGTGAAATTAACTTAATTAATTAAATAAGCGAAACGAGGAATATACGAAAATAAAATAATAAAATTGAGGGATTTTAACCGCTGTGAATGGCGAAACAGCTCTAAACGGGGCAGCGTTAAGCGGGGTTTTACTGTATGAGCTCTGTGACTGTAAAATTTCCGGTATGTACTAAAATGGTATTCATAAAATGTAAATTGGCTCTGTATACGATTTGTTCTGTAACTTTGCAGCACCAAATTTGATGACGTAAAGTTAGTGAATAATTTGAAAAAATTGTCATTTTCTGAAACGGTGTTCGCATATATATGTTGTTGCCAATTTCATCTCTATACCAACAAAAGTTGAAGCTAATGCCAATTGTAGGTTTTGAGCTTGCAGATAAAATTTCTTACATACGCCTAAAGGTTGATAATGAAATACTTACCCGTACAGTCGAAACAAATAGTTTGTCTGCGATATACACAGAAATAATATTGTTCTTAAGGTATACAAACGAATGTCGCCAACTGTACTAATATGTTGTTTGACAACTGTACAATCCGGTCTTATTTGTATTTATTTCTTAATTAATTTACATAAAATTCAATATTTTTATGATATACAAATATAGCAAATTTTATTTATAACGCGAGTTTTGTCAATATTCGAGTGCCGCCAGCAAATTAGATAGACTATTTTACAATGAATTACAATTTGGTTACAGCTGCGAAAAGTCTACAGTTTATGAATACATTGTTTAGAACACTGTATCTTTTATGAGCTACAGAATTTTTACATTTTCAAAATCGGCCCAGGCTCAAACGACAATGGATACATAAACATATTATATATGAGCCAGCCGCACTCTAGGCCAATCCATTTTTAAGTGTGCATTTCATTTGACCAGGATGTTCATACCAGCTTTACTTATACTCAGTAACCAGTTTGCCAGCCGTTCAAATACATAAACAAACTGACGTTATGCGCTAAATAAAAGAGAGAGAGAGAGAGAGGGAGAAGTTTAGTCGCATCTCGCATTGTTAATGAGACAAGTAGTGTGATAATCTGATATTTCTAGTTAAATTTACCTAACGTCGATCATCTTAGACTAGAGAACAATTATTGTGAAATATAGATCAGCCCTTTTTTCAATGGGGCTTAAACAAATAATTAATAATTACGATGGAAATATTAAGTACCAAACCTGACATTAAAAATTAGGTTTGTTAACTATAAAATAAAGCTGCTACTAGTAAAAGCTGTCTCGGAATTAACAAAATATTATGTGCAGGGTGGATACTTGATTTGTAAACTTTAAAAATAGATTATGCCTAAATTTAAAAATATTTTTAGAATAAATGAATTAATTATAATAGTTTCTAATTAAGGAGACTTGTATGTCAGATTGAGCTATGAGCTTGTATCATGTTTCAATTTGACAAGCATTTCTGGTTGGCTTGGTTTAAATAAACAAAACGGATGAATCTTATAATTTAAAAATTCAGTTGTCTGGTCAACCATGTTCATTCATTGCAGTGGCGCCGCAAGCTACGAAACAAACTTGAATACTTCAGGTATCTATATGAAGCAAAACACAAGTTGACTTAGCGAATTATATTACACTACTAACACTTGTTGAATATTTTGCAATCTTGAGTTAGTGTTATTAAGGCACACTTAATTTAATAGAGTTATGTTTTAAAATCATGAACAATAATTATGATTTGGTTATAAAAATATCTCTTAAAACTATTTCTACGTAATATAAATAATATTTCTAAATGTCATATAATGTAAAATAGGAAATAATATAAATTAATTGAAATAAAGATATTCCTATTGTTCAATTCAGCTATATTTTTATCTGAGTCATGCTTGCTTTATATAATATGCAGGTATAATTTGATTGACATGGTTTATGCCATATTTTCATACGTTCATATTTTTTTCAGTGTAAACATCTCGACATAATAATAATAAACTTAGCTATGAATATTTTTTAAGGAACTATTTCAATGCCTACAATGTGATAAGATAACATATATATCAAAACGCTTTTATCAAATCGACGTAAAGCTGCCTTTTATTTCCAAATCACAAGTGGTATCTACAATGTCTTATTATATATAATTATCGTATAATTAAGTAGTTTGGTGCCCAATTGGACGGATTATAGACTGGTTAGCCATCATGGCTTTTAAAGGCCTCAGTACTATGGCTATAGCTCCTTTATCAAAAAGGTCTGGTTTATTACGTGAACAAATGAGTGGCTTCATTAATCAACTTTGGAGATGTTTTTAAAGACAATAAATTTGTCTTTGAAGGAATATAAAAATTATTACTACCATAATAAACACAACTTGCACACTCAAATGCACACTTATGTCATTGGTTTTAAATGTTTAATCGAATTGATAACAAAAGATAAAATGTATTTCAAGTTTTTTATTAAATTGTACAGCACTTGAAAAAACTAATTCTAGGTAGGCGTATGCCCGTTATTTTATAACTTTGCAACCTTGCAACTTCTACTTATACGATCTTATCCACTGGTATCTGAATGAAAGATGTTATGTTCGGTTAAATTTCTCTAACCTAAAGGATTCGGTTTTCGATCTAAACAACAATTCTGCTTTTAATATCCTTTAAAACCGTTTCAAGAATGATCGACAATCAAAACGACACCGCGCTTAACATCAATCATAATACATTTTGTTATCTATATAAAATAGCAAACTACTCCTATAAGTGACTTGAAATTATAGTTTAAGCTTATCTTAACGATATAACACTTAACTCTAGAAAAAAATAAAATTCCGTCATTGTTTTTATTAGAGTGCATGTGAATCTGACGCACTGACGAATAAGTTATTTTTAGTTAGTTGCCCTTATCATATTTTTTTAATACATATTCCCAATGATATAATGTAAGTAAATTTTATTTTTAAATAGTCAAACGGTCAAGGTCGTGTAACTTGAATTTGTATATGACAACCATGACAACCTTGCTTAGCTAAAACGTGATTAAAGGAGAAGAGGTTCAAGAAAGTCTTGGAGCTTATCCTTAAAATGCGTTTTTAACATTTTTCTATGTTTTCGTGAAGTGCTCTCCAACTTAATGGACCACAAGGTATTCGCTGTAGAATTATCTCGCTATGGTCGCTTCGTATTCTTCTTTTAAACCACTGTTTCAAATGTGTGTGCGAGATTTAGAATTAGATTAGGATGTGATATCTATTTTTCACATTACGTGATTTGAGCGCTAAACTTCGTGAATTATTCTATGGAGGTCTGAAAATTCGGCTCGCTTTTAAATTAAATGTATGAATATTCGGTGACTTGACCAATAATTTTATATAGGTAAAAATACACAAATCAGTTGGCTTAATCTATTATAGTTCGAATTTCCTACTGAAATAGTAATTGGGATAAACCAAGTTAAGAAAATTCTTAAATATATTCTGTGCTACCACACTATAAATGACTATTGGTTAAGGTTTAGAACTCGAACAGCTATACTGATAACACAAATTTAAATTTTAGTGTTAGTTCGATTCATCGATTTCGACTCCAAAATTATTTAGAACGGTGCAAATATTACCATTATCGAGTCGTAATATCGTGTACTGAAATTTACTTTTTTAATCATGCTGACAAACCAGACGGTGTAAATGAAACCGTAAGTAATTAGTACCGTAAAACCAATACTCTCCGCTTTATAAACGAGTTTCAGGTAGAACTGGATGCCTGAAAATCTATCGTTAGATTTGTTGCCACAAATGGGTTGAGCAGCAGAAAGCAAAAGTCACCAAGTTACAAAGAATAAACTGTCAAAAATGGAGCAAGCAACTTCCCTTCATATTGGATGTAACCGCCACAGTGAGAGGGAGGAAATAATCAGATTAAATAAAACCCCTAACTTTTGAAAATTTTCTAAATTTTGCTTCAGAATTTACACATTTTTCTTAACCGATGAAATTCCTAGAAAGTGGCGCGCTTCTCCAGTTCATCTGTAATTATAAGTTCTCTTCCCTCGGTCGAATAATCATCTCAAATTGCCACCGGAAGTCAAATATAGTTGGAGTTACGCTGGATCAAAGCTGACATAAAGATGAAACCCACATATTTCATTAATAAACCAAATAAGGCTTGACATGGTGACGACCTGACAAACTAATTAAATTCTAGAGCTCCCTGCCATGTCTTATTGTTATTTTTAATTTTCAAATGGCGTTTTGTGATTTTGTCCAAAAGGTCAATTTTGAAAATAAGAATAACCTTCGTCAAATCAACAATTTTCAAATTAAATCATCAGAGATTCTAAAATGAATTTTGGATAAAATTCTGGCCACGGTTTTATTTTAGAATGCCAAACTGCCAAGGTCCATTCAATTAGGTTAATATCGACCATGTATTCTAGGAACAGATTAGGCCAATAATATTAATCTATTCTACTGCGTAGTACCATGGTATCGCACAGAATGTATTAAAACAACAACAAAGTAAAAAATATTTCCACTCGAGTGCGGAACTCGAGTATGCAGGGCAAAAAGCATTTCGCGAAATTTGATTGGTTTTGAGTGCGAAAGCGAGTGTGATTCTTTTTAATTCCGATGTCATGTACGCGACATAAGAGATGCTTCAATGCAATTAAAAGTAAATTGGAAGGTTAAGCTAATAGCTTCCGTATCGATTTTAGGATTTTAGAGCGTGTTGATAGAGTACCGCAAGGAATGACACGTGATAATTCAACAACAACCTTGTATTTATGAGAATGGGATGTGAATAAAAGATTGATCAAATTTCCAGGGACAATTTTGAGCATCGGGATTTGTAAATTCTTAGTAACTAGCATGGATAAAGATTTGTCTTATTTACAATTTCTTTCGAAATTAGGAATCCAGTGAACAACAAGATTTGGAACAAGTAAGAATTAGTTTTTGACTCATAGATTGAAAATTTGTAAGAATTACAACAAAAATTCAAATTTATCCGCGGTCCAGTAATAATAAGGGACGAAAGGGTATGGGGTGGTTGAGAAGTTGATTGTGTATAAGTAGATGGTGTCGATTATCATAGTTGTTGTCACTACGATTGACGCTAAATGGATGAAATTCCTACGATTAATTCGAGAGTACGGATAATAGACCAATGTATAGAACAATCGAACCATCGAATAAAACGCTTACAATAGAAAATAATAGTAAAAAAGAATTCTTATTTTTAAAGACTGTACAAAGCATTACCCTAACTCTCTAAAAACCAAGATAAATTGCAAAGTGTGAAAATGATAACTTTTACACTCGAAAAAAATTATCGTAGAAGTCCAGTTTTAGATTGGATATCGTGATGCTGTAATAAATTTGCATTCTACAAATTTTATTCAAGATAAAAGATAAAGTAGCAAATTAAATTTATGTCAATCCGTTAAATTTATGTCAGTATCGAAAATAATTTATCGTGTGATAACTTTACTTGAATGTGTAAAAGGCTTTCGCTTGGCTATTATTAATGCAATTGTCTGTTTTATTTTTTTGAATTAGTTAAGCTCAAGCTCTAAAAACTAATTAACTTCGATACCCGCCATAAGACTAATAAAATTATTTCAATTTGTAATGTTAATTTGTGAACTAATAAAAGTGGACTGTCATCGTTGGATTGATTGATTGAAATGTATGGCAGGCAATTTAGCGAGACTGCCAGATGACGCCGGGCCCGCCATAGACCTTCATTATATTTAACAAGGTGGAAGGATAGGATAGGTGAAGGGGAAGGATATAATGTAAGGCGGTTAGCACAAGACAATACCATTATTCGTTTTGACGTTTAATGTTCCTTACTTTACGTCAATAGTTTTATCCTGGGTAAAATAAATGTTTAGTGAATACTATTTAAAAATGTTAAAATTTATTGTATAATATTTCCACCTGTAAAATTACACATTCCACAACCCGTAATAACCCGATGAATTGAGGCGCTTCACGCCCGTTTATTCCCAACAAAGTGTTGTTAAATATTCTTTAAATAGATCGCATGTAAGATTACAAAATCAAAAAAAAACTGTAATTACCTACAGGACTTCTTTAAAAATAACATTTCGAGAAAATTGACGGTCATCGTTGAGAAGCTTTCCCTGCTGTGGTTTATCTTTGATTCTTATTTTTACTTGGTGAGAATCTCTTGAACGGGAAAGAGCGACAAACAATTGCCCATGGGAAAACACTGCCATTTGAAGATGAATTCCCACGTTATTAAAAGACTGGCCTTTCGCCTTGTTTATCGTCATTGCGTATGTCGGAATTATTGGAAACTGTCGTCCATAACACCCTTTTTCAAAAGCAATACGTGAGGGGGCATGCAGGATGGATTCTGTTCATTGAGGAATTCAACGGGAAAGTGGAGTGCTACGTTAGGATCCTCGCTTACTGACGATTCTGCGCTGTAGTAAATTTCTGCATCACCATGAATCAACTCGATTATTCTTCAACTCATCTCAAGAGTCTGAGCATTCGTTGGAGCAACGATAACTCTTTTTGAGAGCTCATCTGTTGACATTTGCTCAATATTATTAAAAATCACACTGATTAGATCTTGACTTGTGTTCATTTCGGTCGGAATTTGAATTTTGTCCTCCTCATAAATGCCAGGTGTTGCAGGCAATGTTCCTGATCCGACTTGCAGAAGCCATTCATTGTGCTCGTATTGACCTTCGCTGCGCATGTTGGTGATCAAAGAAAGTTGTTCAAACTGGTTCCATAGAGAGCTTAATTTAATGCAGCATTCGATGATTTCAGTGCGCGTTCCTCTTTGAACGACTGGTAGCGTCACGAAAATCACCGCCAAGGACCAAAACTTTACCTCCGAAACTAATGTCATTTTCCATCACCTCTAGCAAGAGCTTATCAATGCAAAGGAGACCAGACGCAAAACTGCAGCTTCTGGTGATGTCATTCGCATCGATGAGATTGAATTATCAAGAAGTGGCACTGAAAATTTAAATCCACTATGAATCGTGCGTCCTCCCTTAAGCAAAGTGGCTGCTATTCCGGTTGTTGCAAATCGCAGCACAATTTTTCCTTCAACTCGAAAGTTTGCCATTAAAGTTGTGTAGAAGAAGGTCTTGCATGAGCCACCGGGACCATCGATAAAAACGAGCTTACATTGTGCGTGATTATTTTCAACTGCTTCATTCAGCTTTCCAATTTGTTCGACTGCCAATCGTGCTTCTTCTTCTTCAGTATAAATTTGATCTTCTTCGGGTGGGTTACCGCTTGGAACAGGCAAACCAACTGTTTGAGAACAAAATTGATATCATGAAGAGCCTTTTTGAAAAAAAAATCACTCGAACGAAATCGAAGCAATAATCAACTATGGAATTTTTGTTTAAAGAATAATAATTTTGTGCGTGTGTGTGTGCTGATTCGATTTTACGATTGCATTGTTGCTGCATTTTCTGTATTTCGTTGACAAAATTTTGTAAACAAAAAATCACACGGACGAATTTTTTTTGGTCACCCTGTGCGTTCTCGAGTGAGTCAATCAGTGACATAGGCGTTTATAATATATTTAGACTTGTATTCAAAAAATGTATGTTGAAATTTAAATGGAATCGATAGTTATGGAACCTCAAAGTCTAAATATGAATCTACATAAATCATAAGGGTGCATGTTAAGTTTTGACATGTATTTATTGTAACCCTCGAAACATTGCGTAACTTTTACGTACAGTATGCGAAGACTTGTCTATACTAAAGTTCTCGCAAACGTTACGCTTAAGCGAAAAGAAAAAGTTGTGGAAACGAACACTTCGTCAAGAGAGAAGTGAAACCATTTTACGAAGACTTGTACATGTGTTGGTGACAATAATTGTGTTCGCAAATACCGCGAGTTAACGTAAAGTTAACGAACGGTTAAAACAAGTGAATGCGAACACATTAGATTTTGCTTTTTGGTCGTTTCTACGCAGAATTTATTACCATTTTAGATTCATTTTGTTGCGGATAAATTTTTTTTTTTTGGAAACTAAAAAACGGATAGTTCCTTTCCAAACCGAAACCCCTTTTCCAACAACGCACCTATAAAAAAATCATACCATTTACGAATACCATACGAAATAGGATTCCATTGGTACGTGAAGTTTACGTTTTCGTAAAGAATTTAGCGTATACATTTTTTGGTTGGGAGGGAAACGTTTTCCATTTTATCTTGGAGTGCAATTAGAAAATGTGGATATTGAAACTAGGCAAAATAAATTTCTCTTTACACGTTTACAAGTCATCTTAATGCTTAGAGAATTAGGGCACAGGAGTCTCTCGGCTAACCGAGCTTAAAAACTTGATTTAACTGTGTTAAAGAAGATTAAATTCACCGAGATATAGCCGTATTTTGTTGAGAATTAAAATATTAGAGGTCAGTTTTCGAATTAGAAATGTTTGTATCTGAAATTATCACAGCAAAAAAATGTTTGGTAATTTCGCTCAAATACGATTTATGCAAATCTTCAATTTTTCTTTTATTTATATAAACCACACTCGAATTTACCTACATAGCAGAAAATTCATGTCAGAAAGATTTATCACTCTCTTGCATGGCTGTCTCGCACGGCGCGTAAGTATATGACGTGCCATTAGTGATAATGATGGTACAGTTCGTAAGTGACTTATCTTAGATTATTCAATAATTATAGAATATTATATAATTAGGAAATAATGTTTAACATATTTATTGTATAAGAAAAATATAATTTTGTGTTACGTCTTCCGACAAAGGATCGACTTGAAATAAAATTCGTATGTTCATGGATTTTGACCTACACCATATTAAAACAGAACGACCGAGTACATGTCACCCAAAATTTTGATAAAGAAACTGATTTACAGTAGACATATACAATATCGGACCTACTTGTTATAATATTAACGACTTGTCATTTGAGAAGAATATATGACCAGTCATCAATTGGTCCATTAGTCAACATATAATCAATTTTCTACAAAAAAAAAATTTTTTCTCTTTTCCATACATTTGGAAATTGTAAGCTAAAAGCAGAAGCATATAACTGCTTATTCGAAAACAAGCCTCTAATATTTTAATTCCCAACAAAATACAGCTGATATTGAATTAGGCCAGAGTCAACTTTACCAAGGGTAGTTAAAATTATGACAAAACGTTATGTATAGAGGTTTACACATAAAATGAGTCGCGTGAGGTCATTGAAAAAATTTCTAGCGTGATAGTAAATATCTGCAATTTTATGTAGTGTCCGGATCACAGACTAAATAGTCATTTTATACTAGAAGCAATTCTTGCAGTATGAACCAGGGATGATATTGACAAGAAATTAAAGATACAACAGAGTACTGAATCCAGCTCGAAAGTACTTTCTGCACCTTTTCCTACTCCACCATATTTCAACAACTTTATAAGCAAATTTCAAGGCAAATTGAGCTAAGTTTAATGGGACTCAAATCAAAATCAGCGGAGATTAGGCAACATATCAACCATTTTCATGTCAAAAAGTTCTAGCAAATTTATCGTAATTTTGGATAATTTAAATTCTATGGGTTTATTTCAATGTACACCATGAACAACCAACCAACTCATTTTAAAAGTAGTATTTAACGATCTACCATTTTTTGTTTGGCAAGCAGTGAGATTTTAACTGTTGTGTGCCAATAATGATGAATAATGTAATTAGCTTCGTTTGTTGTTGTAGATCTGGATTACTCGTTTGGTAGTTAGACCATGTTATTGATTCACGTTAAATATCTTACCGCAATCTCAGCAATTATTATTTCTAATTCTGGAACTTGGTATATAATTTACTGTAGGCAATTATTATCTGGGTGCAATGCAAATATTAGGTGTATGACTTAATTTTTACAGATTTTTTCTTTGAGCTTAAAATTGTATTTAAGTGCTTTAAGCATTAAAATTATATTTAAGATTTAATTGTAGTGTCTTGGTGCCAACGTTGTGTTTTATGAAACGTGTAATTATTGGTACGACCGTTTTAGAAGTGGTGATTTCGATCTTAGTGACCAGTCGCACCCTAGACACCCTTGAAAGTTTGAAGATGCGGGATCGCAAGCTCTACTGGATTTAGACTCAACGCAAACGCAACAAGAGCTTGCAGCTCAGCTAGGAGTCACCCAAACAGTTATTTCCAAGCTTTTGTACCAAATCGAGAAGATTCAAGTACTTGGAAGGTGGGTTCCAGTTCAAAAATCCCAAACGTAAAAGGTCGTGGATAGATCCGGAGCAACCCAGTACATCGACGCCGAAACAGCACATCCACTTAAAGAAGGTTCTCGTGTGTATCTGGTGGGACATGAAGGGTGTGCTTTATTACGAATTCCTAGAAACTGGTCAGACGGTGACTGCAGAATGCTACCAAGACTATTTACTGAGGAAAGAAGGTCAATGCAGCACGATGTGCAAAAATACATGCTGTATAAGATAGCGGAAATTTCTCAGCGGAAAATAAGAGATTTCGCTACTCGCCGCAAGTGGCAGCACAATCACAAAAGAGAATTTAATTTGTTATATAATTACCAGCGGAAATTTATTATTTATTTTGTATCTCTTTTTTCACTAAATAAAACATCCCAGCGGAATAAAATAAGTGATCCTTAAAATGACAAATTGATTGATCTCCGAAGTAAAGGAACTCGGTAAATGAAATCTTGAAATTTAACAATATTCCGTCTTTCCGCCATACTAAAAGAATGACGATGAAATTTGGATAAAAGTATTGATCAGGGGTCCAAAACTTAGGAAAAAATTCTAGGCTCTGTTCATGCTGGACTAAACTAGGCCATTTCATAACCAATCCTTTTGAAAATTTCAATTTTTTTATCAATTTATTATCAGTTTTTGGCCAATATCTCAAAAACTTCCATTAGTAACCAATACTTTCGATTGTTTTTCTAATAGCTTAGGTCATACTGAGACTACGAGGAAAATTTGGGGAAAATTGATGGATTAGAACTTTCACTATAATTTTTTGATTTTCTGCGGCGTTGTGCTTTTTCGGCAAATACGGAATTACCGGACTCGATGAAGAATTTAGAAACCCCATTTCAGTTCTTCAGATTTTTTTTCGACGACAATCTGCTTCACAAAATTATTGAAGAAATTATGAAGTACAGTTGTTCTATGAAAGTGGAAACCAATTGAATTTGTCTAAATGAATGAACTTTTTAGATATTTAGGCATTCGAACATGCGAACGTATTGGAACGAAAATGTTGGGATGGACATTATTCGAAATTCAATTCAAAACTTTCGGAAAAATACGATCAAATTTAAATTTTAACGATAATTTTGTGAAAACGAACGATAATCTGCACAAACTACAGCCGGTGATAGAAGCGCTTTCATCAAAATTGTTATCCCCACGGAGGAAATGTTGTCAATCAACGAGCAAATATGCGCCACAAAAGCTTACCGCCATCTAAAGCAATATTTGCCACTAAAGCCACACAAATGGGGCTACAAATTATTTGTTTTATCAGAAATTTGCAGATATTGTTAGAAATTCGAGCTTTATTCTGGAACTGAAAATAACGCAGCGAAACGCTTTTAAAATAAACGTGATTTGTGCGCTAGTAGTAACGTAGTGGTCCGGCTTGCTCGAGACATTCCCAAAAATTCAAATTACAAATTCTACGCATGTGCCCGTAGTAGGATATTTACCCAAAGATGGTATTCACTCTGTCGGAACTGTTAGACCCAACAGAACACCTTCGTGTAAAGTTCCAACCGAAATGGAAATGAACAAATTAAAACGAGGAACCTCCGTTGAGTATGCCTGTGATTTTGAGGGAACCGATATGTGCAATGTATATTGGAAAGATAACAAGGTTATCACACTACTTTCATCTTTGTTGGCACCCAACCAATTCATACGGTTGATGGATATGATCGTAAAAATAAAGAAAGGATTCAGATACCTTGCCCAGCCATTGAAAAGCAATACAACCGACATATGGGAGGGGTTGATTTACTTGATAGCCTGATTGGCTGGTACAAAATAAAAATGAGATCATCCAAATGGTACATGAGATTCTTTTACCATTTGTTAGATATCATCATTATAAAAGCTTGGCTTCTAAACCGAAGAACCAATAAGGGCCAACCTTGGGACCTTATTGACAATAGGTGCGCCTACCCTTGCAAAACGAAGAAGACCATCCGAGATACAACGAGAATATGAAGAGAAAAAGAAGAAAATAAATGTACAACCATTACCTACCCACTCGTTTAGATAATATAAACCACTTTCGCATTTGGAATGAAACCCGGTTGCGTTGTAAAAATCCAAGCTGTAATGCTCAAACATAATTATGTAGTTTGTGAAAAATGCGACACGGCTTTATGCTTCAACAAAACCCAAAATTGTTTCAAAATATTTTACAAAAATTAATTTTTTTTTTATCTTATTGCGTACTGATTCATATATGCATCGAATTTTCTTTTAAATAAAAAAACAATTTTTTATGATTTTTCCGAACTTTGATTTTCAATTTCAAATCCTTAACCATTTATTTTTTTGGGGGAAAAAATCGTGCACTATAGGGTTAAATTAATTTTCTGTTGGATGCAACAATAATTGCCCATTGTATTTATTATTAGTATTTAGAAATATTTACTTAGGTATAAATTGAAATTTACTGAACAGAATAACACATGATTTTGGCATAACGGATAGCTGTGAAATTACTAGTTAAAAATAAATTCCATAAATTATACTGTAGTACCTTCGGAGTTTAGGATTGTTGAGAGAGCACTCGTTCATAATATTGGACTTTAATATGACGAGTTTGAAATGTTACATGAGTATTGTGTCATCAATTTATTTTGCAGGTTTCTCGTTAAAAGTATTATCTAAAACAAAAACATTCAAGTGCAACATTTTTAACTGTCTGTTAACTTCAGTCAAAAAAAATTCTAGGTAAATATATATAAACATAAACATTGGTTTATTTAAACAAACGTAAGGGTTGTTTTTCAGCCAAATAAGCGCTTGTTTCGTAATACTAAAATAAATAGTTCATTTTTCAACCAATAACATATATCAATTATAACGTGAAAACACAACTAAATATATTCAAATAAATAATAATGTGATAGAACATTATCGAATATTGTTACAAATCGTAAATAAATTTTCGCCTTGTTTAGAAAAATTCGATGTCAAAATAGCAAAAATCATTTTTATATTTTTATTGCCAACATTTAAAAATAAAATTATTGAATAAAACTGTCCTGGTGGTGAACATTAAAACTACATATTTAATAGAATTATTCTATACCAGCAAAAAATTGGTTGAAAACTATTCCAATTTGGAATAAAATATATGGGATTGTTGTTGTAAATTGCCCAAAGTAAGACCGCAAATAAGTCAATAGTTTTTTATTAGTTTTTAGTTTTTAACGCCTGACATTCTCGGCTAACTTAGTACCATATTAATTGTACAGATGAAGATGAGTTTTCCATGTTTTGGTGTTTTTTCGATAATAATAGTCAACCATTTGAGGTTGCACATCTTCAATGCTGTATAAGATAGCAAAAAATATCCAACAGAGAAAATGCTAATTTGCTATTCATCACTAGAGACAGCCCTACCACAAAAAAGATGAAACCAGCAGAACATTTTTGAAATTTTTAAGCAAATCAGTAATTCTCAGAAGGAAGTTTAAGAAAAAATGTCATTTTTTTTTTTAAAACGATTTGCGTATATATAATGTCATTTTAAGTCATTTAACATAATGGGATTGTGTTCTATATAAATGAGCAACATAACAAACATAACCTTCGCCATTGATGCCGGCTTTAAAGTGTTTACAAATTTGTGTAGGGCTACTGACGCCAGCATGATTCTTATGTTGCTTATGATTATCATAATCTCAGCTATCATAAAAACATAAACCCAGGGAAGTAACAGATGATTTTTCTAACAATTTTGGTAAAAATGTATTTAACATTTTTTGAAGTGGTACTGTCGCTGGCTTTGAAACTTATGTTGCTCTTGTATATATAAAATAATTCCAGCTATCACAAAAATATAAACCCAGGGTAGTTGCAAGAGGTTTTTCTGACACTTTTGTTAAAACACTTAAAACATTTGAAATTAAAATTACTTTACAAATTTGGGGGGTGCTACCGTTGCAGGCGATTTTTTTTTGTTTTGTTTTAAATTTTGAGAGTCCTTATTTATATATACGCAAAGAGTTTTCTTAAAATTACCTTGTTCTTTAAACACGTTTTAACATATATGTATAATCTCTTGTGTTTAATAAATGCTTTGATTTTTCAAGAAGTTTCTGCTGATAGTTGTCGATTTGCAATAATTATTGATTTGCTTAAAAAATTTCATAAATTTTCTGTTGGTTTCTAAAAATATCAATAGAAAAAAAATCCTTTTTGTGATAGTGCTGTCTCTAACGCTGAGTTGCAAAAACACATTTTTTCTACTAGACATTTTCTGCTGGGGGTAGCTGATTGAGTATAACAGTCGTAGTTCATTATCCGTCTCATTCTCCACTCCAATTTTATACTGGTACCTTCGAAATTGTTTGATAGGATTAACTAACGAAACTAAGGTCGTGCTGTATTATTTTTGATATAATCGAAATCGAGCTTGCCTTCTGGGCCCAAATGAACGCTTTAATTTTACTAATACGCTTTGTTTAAACCCAATAATTAGTTTAGAATACACAGTTAATATTTTAATTGATAATTGTTGTATGCTGCAACGGTATTCATTGCAACAAGTACCAACCATGCAACTTGTGAATAAAATAATAAAATGTAAATTCATTTGCGGTGTGTGAGTTTTCCAGTTGCAGGTGCAATAAATTATTATGCTACGATGGCTGGAATTGGGGATCTTTCCATTTACATCTTGAAATTTTTTTATTCATTCATTTTATTAGTAAGCTCGTCCTATATTAATGGGAACTACATAAATATTTTTGCAACTTTCAGTACCATAACTCAATTTGATTTAGTTTCAGTACTTCGAGATTAATATTTTTTTATATTGTTTAGGAAGCCAAAAGGTATTCAATTAGAATTAAAATTCAGGAAATCTCCAGATGAATGTGAAAAAATATAATGTTTTTCTTAGGTGCTGATTTAAAGAAGCAATTGTTGAAGATCAATACCATTGGTAACCATTAAACCTATTTAACCGTTATCCTTCCTTCTAGTAAACTAGAATTGTGTTGTCTTGTGTTATACGATCGCTAGGTGTCTGCATCCGGGTCGATTGTGCTAAAAAACATTTTAGACCCTTTTCTCTTGCCATATGTAAACATGCTGTAGGAATAGGCCCAGCGTTTTTCGGGACACTTGTCCAGGACTTGATCCAACAGTTCAATCAGTCAATCAAATAAATATGTACAATGTACATTATGAACTTTCGAGTTACAGGTGTAGGTAGCAATAAGCTCATCATTAAATTATTATGTCACGATGATTGGTGCTACAATACGATAATCACGATGATTGGTGCTATAATTGATATATGCTATACATATATCAATAAAATCATTATCAAATAATCCTTAGTTTGAGTTGACATACGAACAAGTTCAGTGTGAAATAAGATAAAGCATTATTAATGAAATTAAAATTAACTTAACCATTTTTGTATTATTAAACATGCATAAGTAAAATTAACCATGACTATTTTTACCTAAATTAAGCAAATTCCGGGTTATAATAACTAAAAGAAGTTGAACTAGCTTAAGTTATGAATATTTTATTTCAGTGTTTGTCAAGGCGTGATCAACAATTTAAATTATATAATGCGAAGTTCTCAGTCCGCGAATCTGACTGCGGGTCCGAAATTATAACATTGTATTGTTCCGGCATTTTTTTTTTTACATAAACTACCGCTTCAAATTGCATCTAAGAACTAAAAATTAAATCTATTAATGCCTCTGACAGCTGCATTGACGTAATGTATAATTTATAAATAACTAACACAAACCGCAATTCTTTAACACATTTAAATTAACATCCGATAAGGTAGTAAATCAAAGATTTGCAATTCATAAGATACACGTAAATATCATTACTTTGTCCTTGAAGTGAAAATAGTTTCAATTTACGTTTATACCTAAAAATTTATCTAAATATTACAAATTATTTGAGTTAGATTATAATCGCGTAATTGTACAAATGCATCGACACCCGCACCAAGTTAACAAACAAAATCCAACAATTTATTTCTTGGAAATCATTTTTTAAACACGGAGCGAGTTAATATGCAAAACATATCATTCTCTCTATATGATATTTTGATGATAATGAATTATACGTACTCGTGCAGCAACACATAACTGTATGTGTAGGATATGCAAATGTTCACAAATAAATATTTTAGTTATTTATACTCGTCCACGATAGCGCATGTGTGGTTTTAAGCGGCTAGAATTTTAGCGTTTAACGATTTGTATAACATAAGTATTATTTAGATTATCACACTTGACCAAAAATATAAATGGATTCGAATTTTTACGATATTTGCTTATCGTGGCTAAAAATCTAATTTGTATATCTCTGACTGTTACACTTAAATACGAATATACTCGTAATAATGGTATTCTTTGTTTAAAAACCAAAACCAAAGTATTTTTACGATAAAATAAATTTCTTGGGCCCTTTAATATTAATTATTTTTTGTCAACATTTTATCTTATTCGTACACTTATCTATGTACATATGCACATATATATTATCTACATACAACGACACATTTTGAATGCCTTTAGTTATTTATAATCTTGAATTTAATAATCGAACATTATAAATTATTTACAAAAACTCGTTTATAAAATCATATCGCATAATATAAACACAAGCGGATTATTATTTATTGTAGAAAGAAAATAATTAAATTAAGACGTGACTTCTCTACAGCAACAAAGCCTTGATGACGATTAAATTCAACTAAACAAACAACGTAACGACAACATTAGTGACGATATAAATGATCTTCAAATACGAACATGGGCCATCCAGCAGATTGCGTTGAACTACCATTGATAAGTCGTTCTAGAAGTTATTCGCGTTTATTTCGCGATGACTCATAATTGTCGCGAATTTTGAAAATTCAATATACAAATAATATGATACATATTTATGCATAAAAATAATCAGTAGTATTAACAATTTTAAAAATATTCGCGAAACGCTGCTGGTTTGTTGGTCGTTAACGATTGCTATCGTTACGTTGCTAACCCATATTTACATTTGTATTTTTTAGTAAATACCAAATGATTTATTTTAATAGATTGAATTTTATGGAATTCAGCAAATAAAGTACAATAGTAGTTAGTTGCTTCGGTAACTGTGTCCGAGTAACATTACACACTGAAGGAAATATCCTGCCCGAACATTGGCTTGCCTACTACTAATCGGTACAGCAAACGTTTTTTCGATATACAAATTTACATTTGACATTGTGTGATTTGCCGATGCCCTTGGCCGTTGACATTGGCACATTTGGCGAAAGAGGCGGTATTTTTCGTGAGTTTGATGGTAAGTATAATAATGTGATCGCAAAAAAGATATTGCTGTTGTTGTATGTGTGTAAATGTCTGATCGATCAAATAAAATGTCACTGGATATTGCAAAGCATCGTAAGAGCGATGACTGTCTTGAATTGTCTGTACCGTGTTATCTACCGTCGCCTACCATAACAACTTCATTGTAAAATCATTAACAGCATTGTATCGGCCTGCGTGCTCCCCACATGGTACTTTGTCTACTTCGATGTTGATCATGTAGTTGTCGTTTTGCAGTCTATTTGAAACGGTATATTGAACAACTGGACAACTGGTTGTGACTTCGCAAAAACGGTTCCAAAGTCGCCACAATTTATCGTTCCGGCATTTACCCGATGTGGTTGTATATTGGCAGCGTGTGTTTATTTGTTGCTCCTCATCATTTACAGGCGTAAAATAGATTTGCAAGAATTTTGAAGCAGCATCAGGCATTGAGATTAACGAACCAATTTGATGATACACATGGAGCCAAATTCTGAACGATTTTTGTTGCTCCAAATGATGTCATTTGGAAGCAAGAATTGAATTTACGAAATTTACGCAAAAACAATTTCGATTGAGGTGTGACTCCAGCCAATAGTGTTTTCTGGCGGCGAATTCGATGGTGACGATATAACTTTTCCAGACGCGCAGCAAAAATCGTCCGATTTACCTTTGTATTTGAATGCATGGCAGTGTTGGCATTCTTTATCCATAGCGCCGATGACCATTTGTGAATGTGACGAATAGTCGATGTCCGATTCATATTCGAATGCAACTCGTTGAACGCTCCGTAAATTTTATAGAATGCACATGTATATAATTGAAATTCATGGAAGAACATGTAAAATATTCACTTCAACACTGCACCTTACACATTTGCACAAAGTATGTGTTTAAGTACACTTCATTTATGATTTAAAATGTTATTTCATTATGTTTTGTCGATGAATAATACATTCAATATGCACGCAAATATGATACATGGAATACGGAAACACAGCGAACAGAAATTGAAATGTCAAAATAACGCCAAGCTACAATGCAAGTAACTTGTAACAATGTATTGAAGCGTACGTCAAACACCACAGAATTCGACATCAGTGCCACCAGTGTCATGGCACACACACACACACACATAACTATGAATTATTCTCAGAAGCTTCTAACGGTCTGAATGAAACTTATGATTTTTTCATTTTATAAACTATTGGGAAGTGATGGAGGTGTAATTTTGGTGTTATATGTTCTGATATGCGAAAAATCTTAAAAAAATAAAAAGTAAATTTTCGTCAAAATTAATAATTCTAGAACCCGATTGCAGCACTACCTATCGAGTCCAATTGTGAATATAAACCATCCAGGGACTCACTCACACAAATACAAAAAAATTTCATCAAAATCGGTCCAGCCGTTTAGAAGGAGTTCAGGACATACACACGTACAGAAGAATTATATAGAGATTAGCATGTATCTCGACAGACCACAAACGAATGTGTTCACTGAGTGTGTTGACGTTACGCGACGTGCGTCAGGTCAATGTCAACTTTCGAAGAAAATGAAACTTAATTTCGATAAGTTTACTGCGACGAGTTTCGGGATTCTTGGAAATCTCGATCGTGTCCAAATTATCTTCGAATATTTTAATTGAAAGAGACACCTCTAGTTTCATATCACAAATTAACTTTTTCATCAACAATGCTTCGCACACGTACTGTACAAGCAACAACAAATTCCGCCTCACACGTTGAAAGTGTTCCTAGACCTTGTTTTTTGTTTCCCCAATTGACTATGTTTTTTGGTAACATTTTTCTTTGCGTACAGTTAGAGTCGGCATTCCCAATCGAAACATCATTTCGTGAACATGTAGCGCCATCTATACCTCACTAGTAACAACTTCTTTCGTTTGTCGTGAAGAATGTTCTTTTAAACAAAAGCTATCAAATTTTTATGACATTTGAATGAAAAGTTTCTTAGTTAGAATTGTTTTTGTAAAGTCACTTTTGATTTTTGTAATATATGGGAAAAAATGTACGTTCAGACTGGTTTAAAGGAGGTGAGACCACATATGTGTTACGGCATGGCAAAGGGAAAATGGTTTTTAGTTTGTATTTTCGTTTGTAACGACAAGTAAATCTTTGATGTGATATCCTTCGGTCTTTTAATGTTTACTGTTTTTTAGATTGCTTACTGCTGGCGCTATTTTCTATAAACAAAACTTATCTTGCTCAACAATATTTCTCGAAACAGGTTTGCAATTGCATGGGAACGTCACGGACATCGATTGATTTGAGTTCTACATCCTGTTCAACGATATGCTCATTCACCAATTATGTAAGAAGCCTTCCGCGTGGTCCTAGCTTCCGATCGTAACGTCACCTCACGTAAACCTCGATCTTTTTGATTGATTGAGATGTGCCGAATTGTCACGTAATCTGTTTCTGGTCAGTATACTGCGGAAGGAGTGGAGGAATTGGATAATTCTTTGACCGATTATTTTCAAATTTATTGTGTTCAAAAATTCAGAACTTTGTGCAGGTTCAGATCAACATACCAGATTCAAACATAATTAGTTAAGAAATTGTCTGCATAGCTGATTTGACAATGATTGGTTGGGATAAGGCCAAGTTCTATTCTGAAAGGTCGAATTGTAGAACTTCATCAAAGAAACACGTTAAAATCCCAATACAAGTTGATCTTGATTTATTAGAATCCTAGCCCAGCTCTACAAACTAAATAAGAAGATTATCGGTTGAAAACAGAACGGTTCCATTCATTATAGCCGAATCCCAAAATTTCGGCAATTTCGGCTTTGCACACCAAATTTGAGCATCATTTGTTGAGAGATGGCCTAATTCCATTGAGCATTATGTTAGAATGCCAATCCAATTCTGAATACCATATTTGACAGTAATTGGTTGAGGAATGGTCAAGTTCCATTGAGCATGGAATAAATATGCACTGTGCAGTATGCTTAATACCAATACTTGGTAATTAAACGAATATTCTTTGAATTTGTGCGAAATAAGCTATATTTAAGAGATAAGCTAATCTGGCATTGAATAACTTTGATAGTTTTCCAGGAGCCTTTGGGAAGCCTCACATATTTTGCGCACATTTTTTTTCTATTTCGTGGTGCCCAAATCAAGGGTTAAATAGTAATGGATTTTAGTGTAATTTTTATAATTCAAATAACTAAGGTTTCAGGAAATTTCATTGTAAGTTGTGGAGTTGCAGGATGATTAAATTAATAAATGTTTATATTATTTAAGAAGCCGAAAAACATTAATTTAGAACTACATTTCAGGAAATCTACAGATGCTGGTGAAATAACATTTCTTTGAAATATTAATTGCTGATTGTGTAAACTAGAACTGGGTTGTCATTGTGTTACTAACTAACGACTTTACCTAGGCGTCTGTAACCGGGCTGATTCAATCAGTCAATTTTGTTTAGGAAGCCGAAAAGTGTTAAGGCCATCGTAATGAATATCAACGGAACGCGCCTAATTTTATATTATTTATTGCTTATTGTAAATTATTGTTTAAATTAGCGCCATCTATGGAAGAATGCTGAAAGATAAGGAGATGTTGTATAAAACATATGATCCGTGGTTCCATTATTGAACGCACGGATGTATGCGAGCGATCGAAAGAGAAAAGAAAGAAGAATAAAATTTAGTTAAGAATTAGCCACCGATTCACCGAACGAATTGCATGTGAAATAATATTTTTTTTTCTTAGATTGCTGATTTAAAGAAGCAATACCACCGTTATCCATTAAACCTATTAAGCCTTTATCCTTACTCTAGTAGATTAGAATTTTGTTGTACCGTATGATCAAAAAACAACGCCTTTCCCATCCTTCCTATTGTTATGTGTAAACAGGCTCGGCGTTATCCGAGACACTTGTCCAGTACTTGGTCCTACAGTTCCATCAATCAATCAATTCGGGGACACCAATATAAGTTGCAATATTTTAACCGTTTTCGGTAACGATTCGATAATAATTTGTCCAGATATTAAAGTGGAACGGACGACACGGATGATTTAGGATTAAAATAGTTACAGAGACTCGACTTGACTTTACGTCAAACGACTTTACGACAACCGGATCATCATTAGACGATTTGGACCACATTAAACACCAAGAGGCCAACAGAAATCAGAAATATGTACAATACACCGCACACTCCTGCATGAATGAGCTCTTGCTCAAAATGGGGTGTGGAGTGGAAGAATTGTAAGCCGCCTAAATAAATAAATAAATAACACGGCTAAATCTGTTTTGATGAAATAGTGAATCTTGAATATTCTTCAAACTTACAAATTAATTAAAAGCAAACAAAAATTTATTGCTCATTGCTAAATGAGTTATATGTACGAGTATAACCGACCGAATAAAATTATTCCTGATACGAAACATGCACTTAATACAGATTCATTTAACGAGTGAAAGGCCGATTTAGGCGTCACCAAAACGGCTTTCTATTTGTATGATAGAGATCAGGCCCGCGAAATGATAGACGTTTTGCTTAAACAGGTATTATATGACCAAGGCGCCCAAGTTCTTGGTAAAAAAAGATTGGCAAGCAACGTTATGTGCATTGAGTTTTCGTGAATTCAATAAAGTGACGATAGAGGAACGGTTTCCATTACCGATTATAGACGATTATATTGACAAAAAGGTGTTTTCGTTAATAGATCTTAAAAACGGATTCCACCACATAGCGGTAACATATATGGCATTTGTGACCCCGGATGGACAGTATGAATATCTTAAAATTCGATTTTACTTGAATATTTCTCATAATAATCAATTCGGGAGACGTTATAATATACATTGACGATATTTTAATTGCGACTGATAATATAGAAAAGCATTTCATAATACTCGAGAAAGTTGTTACATTATTACATAATAATTGGCAAAGACAGACAAAAATCGACTATTTGGGATACGAAATAACCGAAGATGAGATACGACCAACTCTACAACATAGTGACGCAAATAAAACTATTCAATTCCTTTAGGCGTTTCGTTCACGGTTATTCCATTTTAGCCAAGCCTTTTTATGACTTATTGAAGGAAGATGTAAATAAGAATGAACTTGACGCTTTGCAGTCATTAAAAATGAAATTACCACCACCAACTACCAATTATCTTAGAGCAGACGGATGGTCACTTACAACCCGTTTTATTTTATAGTAAACGAACCAGCGAAGTGTATATAACACTTTCCTTGATTCCTTAATTACCTTGACTTATTTTCTAAAAATAAATTATAATGTCGTCCGTAAAGAGCAATGAAATGTAATATTGTGCAATATTCTGTTACACGATCAATAATATTGTACAACACAGATTACCGTGCAATAATCTGGTGATCCTGTTGTCACACAACTACTAGTTATACTTCCGTACATAACTTCGAAGAATAAAGTCAACTATATGTAAACGCATACATGTAAAGGGTGTTTTATTAGAGGTTCACATCTTTAAGTTGAAGACAGCTCTGTCATTAGTTTGATTTGCCATTTCCTAAGGAATAGACTTACGCCAGAGCAACGCTTGCAAATTGTTGAAATTGTTTATCAAAATAATGGTTCTGTTCGCCAAACTCATCGTCCATTACGTCCATTTTAAGGCGTCATAATCGTCCATCAGAGCGGGTAATTCGGTTAACTGTGGATCGTTTTCGCACCACGTATACTCTAAATGATACTACGCATCCAGTAAGACGCCAAACAGTGCTTACCGAACAAGCGATAGATGCTGTACAGCGTAGCATTGAGGAAGACCCAAATCAATCAATTCGACGTCGTTCTCAGCAACTGGTGAGTGGTGATGTGTTCATCCACTTTTGGAAAATTTTATCTAATGATCTTGGTTTACGTGCTTACAATATTCAACTTGCAGGAATTAAAGCCATCCGACCATCGCCCACGCCGCTAATTCGGGCAATAAGCTGAAGCACAAATTGATATTGATGTTGATTTTCCAAACAAAATTTTGTTCAGCGATGACGCTCACTTTTGGTTGAATGGGTGCGTTAATAAACAGAATTGTCGGGTTTGGAGTGAAAATAATCCACGAGCACAGAAAAAAATAAATGTAAACGGAAGTAAAGCTGCATAAGAAATTTTTACGCTTATTTTCATAGTAAAATATGGGGTCACGATCTGGTTTTGTGTTGACCAAATTTAAAATTACGGTTATGATCTGAACGAAAAAAATTTAATCATTTAATCACAAACAATATGAAAACTCAAAGAAACCCTAAATGTATATTCGAAGAGTTGGACATGCTAAGTTTATTATTTAATTCGTCGGCCTGCGGAATCATTGGTCCATAGTCTTCAAAAACGATGGTGGGCGGAATGTTGCAGTCAACGGTGAGCGGTATAGAGACATTATTTCTAACTATTTGTACCTCAATTGACTGGCATAAATCTTGCTGGCATGTGGTTCCAACAGGACAGTGCCACATGCCACACAGCGCGGGATACAATTAATTTTCTCAAAGAAACATTTGATGAAGACTAATTTCTCGAAATGGTCTTGTTAACTGGCCACCGAGATCGTGTGATCTAACTCCATTAGATTATTTTCTTTGAGGAAAGTTAAGTCACTTGTCTACGCCGATAGACTAGAGACTATTGAACACTTGGAACACAACATTCGGCGAGTTATAGCGAGATACGGCCGCAATTGCTGCGAAGATTGATCGAAAATTTAACCTCCAGATTACGTCAGGAACGCGCCAGCCGCGGTGGTCACATGACCGAAATCATATTCAAGCATTAATGGCATAAAATTATCTATCCAATAAAGCTAGTTTCACTGATATTCAAAATATTTTTCGTTCTTCTATTTTAATTTAAAATTGTGAACCTCTAAAAAACACCCTTTAATTATACCACGCTTACACCCTTAAATTATAAACTAACCCAAAATGACTCATCATTGTTCGATCGTGTTTGGAGTTTGCATACTACAGCCATATAGTTCGAGCCAATCTTCTTTAGAATAAATAACAACTGCAATTGGGAGATTAAAATCTAACAGTAATCGCAATTGTAACATAAACAAAAACTTAAAATGCAAAATGTTCATATTTTGTATCGAAAACACGTCATGTGAGCCGAATAAGTAAGAAGAATTTGTTTTTCAGTTTAGAGCAATTTGGAGTACTATATAACAGTTTAGACCGGCTTATAGAGCAGCTTAGAGCACTTCAGAGCGGTTTAGAGCAATCTAGAGCAGTTGGGAGCGGAATGAAGCAATTTACAGCGGTTTAAAGCAGTTTGGAGCGATTGAGAGCACGGAAGGCCGCGCCGAATTGAACCTCGAAAACTTAATTCCTGTTTTTTTTTTTTCAGAGATTTTGCCATTGCAAATTTCCAACGAACGGCGGTAAATTAGAACAATTTGACATCGTTTCGTTACTATTTTGAGCAGCCATAAGTGCTCATTTTCATCACCAATCGTAATCAGATGGTGGAAATCCCATTTACATCTTACTTACTTATCCACTGTGCACATTTGTTCAATAGCATTTGCGTTTACTTTTTCTGTTGTATATTGGACAGCAAAAAAATAATCTTCAATTTCAACACGCCAATGAATAAGTTTACTACAGACGGCTTCGAATGATTCTTCAAATAAGGAAGGAGCTGTTCTAATTAAATTTTTTTCGTCATATAAAGTCCAAATCTTTGGCGAACCCCAAATTAGTACAACAAGTTCCTTTTCAATAATCGAATATTTTTTCGACTTTGTGTAGCAGTCTACTAGCATATGAAATAGGTGAAATAATGCATCCATTGGCGAATGGCGATACATAATTGGCGGATTTGTCTATTTCTCTTTAATGTCTCGAACGCATATTCACATTTTGTATCCTTACTAAAATTTTAATGAGAACCAAAAACTACAATACTTGGCAACGCTGTAACCGCGTTTGCACGCGTTGCACAGAGAGTATGTGAATACACTAAGAGGAAGTGACGAGCGGCTGTAAAAATTATAAAATTAAAATAATTAATTACAAATAAATCAGTTGATTGTATTTCGGTAACAAACTGCGATTACAACGTTTGACTCGAATTAAATTCCTGGCATCCCTGAAGAGGGGATAATCTTCTTTTTTCCTATTGGAGATTTGGAATAGCGTCGCTGTTATTGAAAGGCGTCAAGTGATGGAAGTAATAATCAATTTTCTGCTACTCTGTGGTACCAGAATTTGGTGAGAGACGCAGAGGACCAAATCTTCATTTAAAACATTTGATGATGCAAGAGATGAAATATTTTCAAATATTTAGTGACAAAGAAGAAACGAATATATTTTTAATAAAATTCATTCGTTATTTTCTCGACTTCCAGATAGTGAGTTTAATGAAAAGGTTCAATTGTTCAACTCCTGGGTACTTCATCCGGGGCTATACAGCTAGTGGCGTCTCCGATGATGGTTTGCCAGACTCAATTTCATTCCAGAGTTCGTTTCCGAATTTATGATTGCCTTTTTAAATGGAACACCAAATATTCTGATGGAGGCTATGCCCATTTGTGAGGAGATGATTCCAGAAATGGGTGTAGCATGAGTGTAAATGAACCTTAAATCCGAGGATGGATACATCCTTGATATTGATCAAAACTCCCAAGGGACTGGACCACATCGATCTATTGCTATTCCACTATACTCAGAGTCGTAATAAATAAAACAGAAAACTCCTGAAAGTTGAACTGAATAAAATGCTCAAACAAGATATTATCGAAGATTACAGTATCCGATAAGTAAACGATGCCCAGTATTGATTTACGTAATAGATATTGGAAAGTACCGGTTTACTCAAAGGGCAGTGATAAAACTGCTTTTGTGTGTGCGTTTGTACAGTTTGGATTGTGATTAAAGACTAAATTAAATGATTAAAGAACAGGCCATCAAAAATTCAAAGGCTTATAAATCAATTGAAATCAGAAACTCCCCAAGCTCTACAATATTTGCTTACTTTGAAGATTTCATTAGCATATCGGAGTCATTTTCTGAGCATATTCAAGATTTGGATGTTGTGTTCAAATAGCTGAGGGGATAAGCTTTTAGCCTAATGTTTATTGTTCCATGATACTAGATCGTTCTAAGGTCATGTTTTGATTCGTGAAGAAGTGGCATCAAACCGGACATTTATTTTTAAGTCCGTCAAAATATGGGATATGAAACATCAACAATCGTTTGAATTACTAAACGACGCGCTGGCTAATTTCTCAATTTTATAACAGGCTGACGCAATGAAACCGTATATATTAAGAACCGACGCCAGTAAATGTGCTTTGTAAGCCGTTCTATTGATAAAGATTGAACGAGAGACTCTGGAGGTTATTTGGGTGGTAAAAGAATTTCAGGGATATCTGGGCAGATCGGATGTTACATTGGAACTAATCCACAACCGCTTAAGAAGCTGACGCTCACCCACCTTCGACTAAACTCGCACGAGCCCTTTACCTTCAAGAGTTCAATTTAAAAATAGGATTCGCGGCAATTAAATAAAAGACCCTGAACTGAATAAAATGATTACATGCTTCGAGAGTATTCCTTCCCACGGCCGGACACTACGGTGTGAACTGGACCAACCAAAGAACTTTGCATAGACAATACTAGCCCGATATGCTCTCGCAAAATAAGTCTCTAACGGACCCGAAAGAAACAAACCTTTAATAAGTTTGATCATGTTCCTAATTATGTCTCGTTTCCTAAGTATGCAGATGGTAAGCTTTATTTATTTGCGTAAGTGGTGTGTGAGTAAACGAACAATGGAGTACTGATCAACCTTTAAGAGTATATGTCCATGGTCTAATGAATATTTTCTTCAAAATAAAACACAAATTGTTTATTTGTGGTGGTTTCTGCGGAAAAAATTATTCAAGACGGAAACTGTTAAACTAAGAAATTACTACACGATATACAATATTATGAGTGATTTTGGATGTCTAGTAGTAAAGATTAAGTACTTTGAATGTTTTTCCAATTGCGTGTTGTTTGGGTACGATCTATTTAGTTCAGAATGTTTGTGTTTCCTTGGGCTATGCTAGCTTTTGTTTAGTTGGCTAGGACGGAACATCTAAAACTCATTGCGAATATTAGGTTGGAAAATTTATTAGGTATTTATCGCTTTTGTTAGTAGGGCCAATTATACTCGTGTAGTTTTAAACCACGACCTAGACGACTCCGTCTTCCAAAGTACTAATTTATTGTATTCAAAAACCACCTCATAAGCCGGAAACTGCCAGAAGAAAATAAGCTAACTCCGCACAATAATTTATTATGAAGAACAGACACAACTAAACACAATAATCGCCGGCGACATTTCGATATAGCTGTGGTTTTCTTAATGATTACTCATTCATCCTAATCAGATAGTATCACCACTTACAAGTAATATTGAGGTTTTCTGCACCAATGCTTGATAAATAATAATATCAAGCATTGGTGCAGAAAACCTCAATATGAAGTCAATCAATTGAAATGTTTATGACACCTCCTTGTTTCATCCTTTCGGTATCAGTAAAATAAAAAAAACCATAAAACTTTAACAAATTTAATTGTAACTCCTACTTATTACACCGAAAAGAAAGTTACAGTCTCCGTCCGTGGTCATGTATATCATATTTCAATGCGTAAGAAATCAATATGTAAAATTCTTCAGATGGGTTTCGATATGGTCATTTATTGTAACACCATTTTTATCGCTCACTTTTGTTTTGTTTTTTAATTTTAGTTCCTAATTTTTAAAACTTTACAATTCTTCTTTCTTTTGTACATATTACATAACGTAAAATTTTGGGTGTAAACCATGAACCCTCACCAAA
Organism: Nephrotoma guestfalica; assembly: GCA_963691935.1. Taxonomy (NCBI): domain Eukaryota; kingdom Metazoa; phylum Arthropoda; class Insecta; order Diptera; family Tipulidae; genus Nephrotoma; species Nephrotoma guestfalica. Next base: position 148,218,600 of record OY829915.1, read on the forward strand.
ATATTTTTATGTGAACCATGTGTGAAAGTTTATGAAACAATTATTGCTGAAAGGGTACAATGGTAAGCGGAAATTGGAACCAAAATTTTATTTTCATTATTTTATGGCTGCAATAATAATAATTAAATTTTATTGATATTTTTGATTCGTTACATTTATACTCCAACGATCTGTTACTATTGCTAATTTTAATTTTAAAGTAACTAGTTGTGGCTCAATGGAAGCGTTATAAAAAAAAACTGTGTTGTAAAGTATTCCTGGTGAAAACCTGATCTGATAAAGAGCGAAGTTTGTGGTCCCAACAACTGGTGGCCTCAATAATGTCGATATCAAATCCAGAGACTTTTCGAAAAACTAACCATGAACATTTTTTGAAATAAAATAAATCTGAACCGTTTCTAAATTTTGCATTTTGTTGAGCCCAAATTTAACGAAAGGTAAAGTATTTTCCAAATTACGCACAAAATCAAAAATAGCATATTGATAGGGCATACCTACTTAAAAATACTAAATATGTATGTATATCTGTAACACCGATAACACTGATTCCAAGAATTGAATCAATTTATATAAATTATCAGTAACATAAAACAAATAAACTTTTCGCGATAGTGAAGGTCGATTACATTTTTTCGCTTGTATAAACTTGGGGAAAGGGAAGCACGAGTCCGTTACATCACCTGTGATCTTTAGATTTATTTTTTAAATCGTTAAAAACAAAAATGCTAGGTAGTCCAGTTTTCTATTTGGCCAGTTCGTTGTACATAGCCCCGCAATATTTGGTTCTTTACGTTTTTGTATAGGAAATTATGAATGAAATTATTATAACTTTCAGCTATAGGTACTGCATAATCTTATCTAATAAATTACAAAAATATAATATAATTTTGGTAATTGATAAAAATAGATGTTTTCACTATTTGACACTGATGCTGATGTCATTTTGGGCCGACTCTAACTAATTAAGCCAGTGATGCAATTATTTATAGCACGGGGTGGGTATTCGTAACTCATAACATGGTTATATGCCATATTACGCTATAATACATTTTAATAATTGACAAAGAATTTGCAGATCATACATAGTGATTTTTAATCTACTTTGAAAATTTCCTGTCGATAGTTTTGTACACGTGATTTGGCGGATATAAAAATAATTTTATGACGAAAAAAAAACCGGAAACTGCATCATGGGGTTTTTACACAATTATAAAACTAACTACACCAACTATAAAATATTATGAATTGCACCTACCTTTAATATCTGGTGGTCGCCCAGTTCGGCTGCTCAATGTCAGATTATCTAACTCGTTCAGATGCGACGTTAAATTTAATTTTTCCGCTAGCAATGGATTCGATGCTATCGAGTAGCGATTTGTTGGCGTTGTCGGCGTTGTTGGTGTAACGGGCGAACGACAATTTTCTTGTGATGACGACGACGATGATGAGGACGAGGAGGATGATGACGAGGATGATGAGGATGAGGAACATATTAATGAATTTGGTAATAAACTTGCAAGGGATAATAAACTTTGTTGATGCTGCTGTGTAGATTCGTTGAAATTTGATTGGCCGTTGTTATTGTTTTGTGACAATATGGCAACGTTATTATTGTTCTCCTCTTTAATTTCGGTTGTCGAAAAATCAGATAAAAATGTATCCAACTCAAAAGAATTTTCAGCCAGCTGTCGCAACAGTTCATCTGAATCGTTACACAATGGATCTAATGCTGTTAAATCGATACATTCTATGCCATTTTGCATTACATTTCCGTTGCTACTGCTATTATTACTATTACTACTATTATTGTTATTATTGTTGTTATTCAACACATTTAAACTTTGTTGCAATAATAATTGATGTTGCTGCTGCATTTGCTGCTGTTGTTGCTGTTGCTGCTGCTGTGCAACAGCCGGATCTTGTATGCATACCGATAAATCAATCATTCGTCCGTCGTTATCGGGACACCACAGTAGATCATCGTCGATAAACGGCATCGCCAAACTGTTTTGTATACCGCCACCTGGGCGGAATATTTTGAAATCAATTTTGAATGTTTTATTAAAACCGTCGGTAAAATAAAAAATCTTCCTTATCGTTAAGTTTAGTACTTGAGCTATATGTACAAAAGCTCGCGGTATTGCAGTACGTATTTTGAAAGTTATATACAATTAAGGTAGTTTACCAATTTGTAAAATTTATATCGTCTAGTAAATTTTATCGTCGTTAATGCAGTCTTTCTTATTAAGGCACAATATTAATTCAATATTTGAGTATATCACAATATTAATTTGGCAAGATTGGAATGAACACATCGTTTTAGTACTGTCGATAAAAATCTGCAAATAAAAAAAGCACAAAATAAAATTAGTACATAATATTTTACTATTCCATTCAGTACATTTTTAAATGTCAAACGTCAAACGTGACAGTCGTGATTGTAAAATTTAGTAGTTTAAAATTTAATAATAAATTACTGACTAATGGATTCAAAACCCGGGTCGAGTAGCGGCCCGAATAATGAAGATACAACTAATAAAATGAAATCAAAAATTGACCCAAAATTGGATGTAACGAGTGAACAATTTGATCCAATGGCAGCTCTATATAGTAAAACAATTGTTGTACCGGCACCAAAAGCGAAACTATTTGATAATTTAAATATTTTGGAGGGAATTGTAAAACGTTTGGGAACGATCGAATTAAAAATTGAAAAACCACAATCAGCAGCCAAAAAACCAGTTCCGGACAAGAAAGGTACGAATTCGCTGGACGATGATGAAACGAGCGGACGCAAATTTTTACCACATCAAATGATGGTTAAAGGATCTGGACCAAAAGTGCGAAATAAACGTGATATTTTACAAACTCTTACAAAGGGATATACGGGACCACTTGGCCAACTGAAACAATATATGGATAGACAAACGGAAGTTAAAGTTTACATCCGAAATAATCGTGGTATACGTGGTTATGCGGTGGGAAAGATAGCGGCTTTCGATAAACACTGGAATCTCGCGATGACTGATGTGTTCGAATGTTGGAAACGGCGAAAAATTAAATACACTGAAAATCGTATGTGGTTCGGCGAGCCTACCGATATGAGCAGGCGGCTAAAAGAATTACGTGTTAATATTCCCAAAGTGACTGTAAAATCATTGGATCGTAAAAATATTGAATGTAATCGGCACATACCGAAATTATTGATACGCGGGGAGCAGGTGTCTCATGTAGTGGTATTCCCCGAAGTAAAGCCAGGGGAGAAATAGTATCTCGTATATGTATCGTGTTCATTGCTGTAACTAATAGAAATAGAACTTAAAATATAATTTTTGTACTGAAAGTATTTTGTATTTTTTATGTATTTATAGTCTTTTAGCTAAACGATTGTATATAAGCATGTTTAGTATGGGGAAGCCTGGCCAGGCCACAGAATACAAACTTATTACTTTGTAGTATATGCCCAGGTGCATCTTTCGAATGATTTCGATAATAATTATCGTTACAATGTTGTGTTGTAGTTTCATTGACGATATAATTTGCATTCGGAAATTTCACGTTGGTTCGACAAATTCAAAGATTTTTAATAATCAACCTGTCATTGGAAGAAGTAAATCTATTTAAAATTTAAACCTGATGCTGTTTATCTACTAGACACCAATAACCAGGCAGTTGAGAGGAGTCTCACTACTCACTCACCAATCGAGGATGTGTTCCAACATACAGGTTGTCTCGGTTCAACTCTGTTATTTGGGTTGAAGAATTTCATCTTAATCAAATAATCCTCAGACCAAGATGACGCACGTGTGCGGAAGGATAAACGGAATACTATTTTCACTCTGTAGTAACGCACCTCTTGTGATCGATAAATGGATTAAAAGTATGGAAAATATTGTTTCTCAAAATTATTAGTCCTAGGAGCTAAGAAACGTTCATTCACAACGAATTGTTATTATTATGCCACAATGCCTCATATAGCTCCTATATAGTTCGAACTTTTATGACAATTGAACTTGCTGCGTTTATACCTTTTGAGAAAAACATAGTTCTGAAAATGGTCTCCTTTCTTGCACATCATTGGCGTTGCAGATTAGCTACATGATTTCTAATTTAGATGCTATTTTCATGAAAACCATATGGTAATTCGTCAGTTCAAATTATCAATGCTAAACGAAAAATAATAAATGTTACAATAGTACGATTTGCCCGATAGCGTTTCCTTCGAATGTTGATAGTGCTGGTTTCTGTGTTCGCAGGGGCAACTACCGAGTCCAATGCTTGATTTTATAAGCCAATTCAGCTGTGGAATAAACGTAAACACTTGTTCTAAGAGAGGAATTCAAGTTTGCGGCAATTTCTGCGGAACTAATGGAATAGTAGAACACTGACAGCTTAAGCACTCACGGTCGAAAATAATCAGGTAAAGCTTAAAATCGAAAGCCGGTACTCAAAAATTTGTTCAGACCATTTTAGAAATTTTGTTCAACTTCATTGCTTCATCTTTTAGAAATCATGTAAATTCTACTCGTACTTATCAAATTATCCGAAAAATTACGCCACAAGTGAATGTGGAAGTTGCTGATTGTTTGACATGGTCTATTATTTTAGCCTAGGCTCAAATCGTTGAATGCTTTGTTTAAGTCTGATTCGGAATATTAGAATTATATTTTTGGGAAGGTGGCGCAGGTTTAGTGTCGCCTATATTGTTCATACAAATTAGTAACTTTCATGTTCACAATTTTCTAATTGTCGTGTTCCAATAATATCCAAAATGTTTAATTACTGTTCTGCGATCGTAATTTGACTATTTGCGTTCGAGAATCGTTTGACTTCGCCATCTCTGATAACATTCGAAATACATATAAGATGTTATAATAAAGCAAACGTATATTATGACTTTATAATTGCTTATTTAGGTCTAGCAGAAGGTGGGGCCACGTGTTTTATCACTTTTGGTTAGGCTGAGGTGTTATTCGTTGGAATGAATGAAAATATGAAATCCGCTAAATTGGCAATAGTTGTAAATCATTATAAATAGCAAAATGAATATAAAAATGCCGCATTAAAAAAAATAATTAACGTATAAAAGATATCCATATTCACCTAAATGAGAAAACTTTGTTAAGGCCTGACCATCATATGTATTAACAACTATGTTAACAAACATAAATTCAAACAATTGAAAGTAGGCGTGTAAAATGTTTCAGTCAACCTCTAATTCTTAAATGAGTTAATTCGAGCGTCATAACCATAAGTATACTTTACAAACATTTCAGATCAACGAGGATCCAGCACAAGCAGACGTAAATTGAAAAATTTCAAACTCCATATCGAATATCTCTACTAAAGGCTCTTTCTCGGAAAAATTATATAGATAAATATAGCGAGTCTAACTAGAGACAACCTTTCTTCCAGTGATCAGTCAACAAACCGAAAATGTAGTATGTACTTTAGAAGGATATTTGGGTCGCAGGTGTATTAAAAAAGATATAAATGCCGAAAGATACGGCGATTAAGATGAAATAAAGATGAGGCAGACGGATTTAGAAAAGGAGGATGAGGTTATTTCCAAATCTAATTTTTTTATTTTAATTGATTGCAAGTCGGGCTTTTAGTCAGTACCTAATAACTGTTTGGAACTGTCAGCGTTGAATTGATTGTCATTCCAAAACGTACCCAAAGTGAAAGGAATCTTGCGATTGTACAGAAAAATTTGTACCACGACTTGTACTTTTATATATATACAATATAATTCAACCTAAAACTTTTAAAATTTTGAAAGGTTTAACTTAAATTTAAAATTTAAGAAATTCAGAATGAAAATGAATAAATGATAACAGAAAAATAGATTTCTCGTTCTGAAAACGTTAATTTAAGCTTTTTCCCCATAAATCTGAATTTAAAAAGCTTAGGTTATCTCAAAGTCTATATATAAAAACTTAGTAGAAGATGAACCTTTCTACAATTTTATTATTTAGCTTTTTCCAGATTAATTTTTTATTATTATTAAAAAATAGATATCGGTAAATAATCGAACTTTAACGCAAAATGAGTGACATCTGACGGAATATTTTAAAACTAGAGCCAAAGGTGATCACTTTCTCAAAAAACCAGACTTTATGTAAGGTATAATACATTATATAACAAATGATGAAATAATAATAAAATGGCATGAGGCTTTTTCCTATAAAAACAAATTCACCATTCGCTCGCATAGCAAGTGGCGCTAACTAGGCCACCTTTAAAAGGCCAATAAAAAATATTTTATGTTATATAAACTTAAACCTCAACCAGCGAAAACTTAAGAGCTTAAGTTGTGCTTCGTTTGGACCACTTAGGGTAGCGGTACGACCACCAAAATTTTAAAGGTCAGTTGTTTATTTGTAACAAGAGGCCTGCACAATTTTGGTAATTGTAGCACAAACCGAAATTGTACAAAAAAATGCAACTTAAGCTCTTAAGTATTCGCTGGTTGAGACGTTACATTTGATTTTAATTTATTTCTTATTTAAAGAAATTATTAACTTTTAATTGGCACAGGAAGTAGCGATAACTGGCGGCCTTCTCAAGGTGAAAAGCCATTTAAATTATAGGTATTCTTCAGTCAATTAAAGAACGAAAGATGCTGTCTTATAGAAAGTGGGAAGCAGAGATCAGCGCACGAGAACAGACAAGTGCAAAATGCAAAAGATACGACAAGGTTAAGATAGGTTCAAGACGCAATAAAGATGGGCCAATAAGTGTGATAATACAAACATGTTTATGCTAACACCAAATCAATACATTTTTGACTTTAATTTAGCCTGATGCAGAGTATACTTTAACTTCTTTTAACTGTCAACAGAACTTCGGCAACCAACGACGGCCGAATTGGTTGCTACGGCAAAAAATTACCCAAAGCGAAAGGAATTTTGTGAACTGAAGAATAAATTTAAAAATTCTTGAAAGGTGGAACAATGAAATCATATTTCCACTATATTATGGAATATCGAAATTTAAAATTTTTGCAAAGCAATTAAATAACTGAACGTCACTGGAGCTATTTAATAACTTACATACATATTAAAATTTGAAATCCCACAAACTCTCAATTTTAAGTTCTTCTCAAATCAAGTTGAAAAGCTTAGGTTGTCTGAAAATCTGTGAGAACCTGGGTAGAAGTTGAACAGTGCAGCGAAAAATAATAATTCTAACTTCCGTATCGTGCCCTCTATTTGTAGTTCAACGTTTGTGGTTGAGTATTATCCAGATTATCGCTTTCTTTGGTACATTCTGTATATAACCTGTATATTTTGGGGATTGTCTAGCGACCTCAGTAAGATTTTGAAACAGTTCTAGATTCACGTACTTTTCATTTTTTTAGAATTCATTAGCGTTCTCAATGTTATTTTCGAGTAGTTGTTGTAATGAAAAAATGCCCTCTGACCTGTACTTCCATGGTTAAAAAACTATTTTAGTATAAGGAATTTAATGTTCCTTCCATGAGTAGTTAATATCCATTTAGAATTTGTTGATTTTGATTTTGAAATTGTGTATTCTCAATTTTGGAATTGTTGAAACGATTTCAAATTAAAAGGGTGTGGTAGTAATTGCAACAGTTTATTAAAACCCTGCTTCAACATTGAAAGTTGACTAGCTATTATGAACAACTAATTTAACTGCTACTATTTTTAACTGCTTCGGGATTTAAGTGAGACCGAGTGCAATTGAATGGTATTTTAAAGGAGGGCCTTATATAAACAGGAAAGAGGTTCAAGAGTAATAAACCATGTGAAGGACGCTGGTCGCCAAGCGGTTTATAGTTTGTATTGTCGTTTCTATTTATTCTTTTTCTCTTCTATCTATAGCGAATCAGTACGTCATGAAAAGCAAAATATAACATTTGGTTTAAGGGTAAAAATGTTTTCCTTTTTTGCTTCGACGGTTCAAATTGGTTTTTAAAATGAAGAATTCTCCATTATGAATTATAAACTCAACTTTCTTGAGTTTATCAAGTTTATATCCTTTAGAGAGTCTGTTAAGGACAATTTTAATGGAATTTTGGTGCTCAGAATTCGGATGAAATCAAAATTGTGACCTAATTGTTGGCCTTACCTATCAAATAATGCATCTGCTTTAAAATGAATGGCCTTAAAATTAGAAACACGAATCTTAATTACATACATAAGACTTACAATGTTAAAACAAAAACGAAATTAAAAGTCAACTTTTGATAGAAATGGAAATTAAATTAAATTAAAAATATACAACAACTTTCACCATGCCAGTTAGATATTACTATTACTATTATTGCTTTCTTGCACTATTGATACAATACTCGTATATACCAACAGCACAACTATTTCCACGGTGGTGTGGTTAAGAAAGCAAAACATTATCAAAAGTAATAAATAAAAATAAAAAAATATACAACAACCAAGAGAGCAAGCCAAAACACAAACAACCCAGAAATAATATTTCAAATAATTATTATAATCAAACAGTGAAAGTGGCCGTCAACGGAGATATAATATACTACTAAATATAAACGGATCATACTAAATCAGTAAATGTGATGAGTAGATTGCGCGCGGTCACGGAACTATGAGAATTTTGGATGGAAAACCGATCAACATTGAAAATGGAACGTGCAAAGTATACACCAACACAAACACGGACATGGTGATACGTGGTGTTCATGAACTCTAGAAAATGTTTCTTGCAAATATTTAATTTCTCTTTCATTTTCATGACTATACGTACATGCACATATCTAACATGCATATTTTCATTTCTATATATTATATTACAATAAAATCATTATTTTTATGTTAGATGTAGTACATTATAAGTAAGATGTAAGAGTGTGTGTGTGTGTGTGTATAATGCAACATAAAATGTGGTATAACAAGCACCAGAGTTTTAAGTGTTAGAAATAAATGTAAATTTTCCGGTTTCATACACGTATAGTGCATATATTGTTGGGCGGTGTTGCACAAGTGCTGTGTACTGCATTATACGATGAGGATTGGAACTTGTTATTTGGTATGTCGTTAATTGGGCCACATTAAAATATCAAGTTTGATCTCGCTGGGATATAAGTACGAGTTTTCCACCAACATCAGCTAAGTGAATAATGAAGTACGCATAATTATAATTTTTTTGACCGGAACTCGAAACATCTCGGATTATTTTTCATATTCAATGTTAACTAAAAAGGTGATGACCTCTTTGTGATGAAGCCATAAACAAAATAATAGTACATGATTAAATCTTAATCTTATAAGTACGTTAATTAATTATAATTAATCGCGTACGTTGTCCTTGTATGTGTAAATGACACTGCGCGATACTTTCTTAACCCCAAAAATAAACAACGATACAGAAAATTGTACAGGAGTTGAAAGGAAAATTGCGCTGCAACACTTGCAAATTATGGTATTACGTGAGATTATCAATAAGTATTCATTTAAACTATAAATTAAACATAAAAACTTTTCACTTTGCGCTTAAAATCTACACAATAAAAATTCATAAATTACCTCTTAATTTATTTAATTTTTCTTAATTTACTTTATTTGAACACTTTCCATTTGTGGAGTTAAAAATTGTAGTGTTTTCGGTTGCTTGGCAGACAAAATCTGTAAAGATAAGAAAAAAAGAAAAGTTGTAATAGATGTAATTCGTAATCTAGTAAATAAAATATTAATGTAAAAAACCCATGTTGGGCGCCACAATTTATACTTTATACCAGGTGTGTAAATATGAAACCGGAATTTACCAATAAATGGCGCCACCTGTCAATGTACCTATCGACAAACCACGTCATCAGCGGTATTTTTTTCTTTTGACACCTATCAACAACATCCACATATTACGATTTGCGCACTTCATTGATTTTTTGTTATCATTTGAAGAAAACTGCTGCCGAATCACATCGAATGCTTGTCAAAGCTTACGGTGAGCATGCTCTTGGTAAATTACAATGTTATGAGTGGTTTAATAAATTCAAAAGTGGTGATTTTGGCGTGAGAAACGAAGAACGTGGAAGACCACCAAAAAGTTTGAAGACAGTGAATTGTAAGATGAGGATTACGCTCAAACGCAAAAACAACTCGCGGATCAACCGAATGTGTGGAAAAGAGCCATGGGAAAGATCCAAAAGCTGGGGAAATGGGTTCCGTATAAACTGAATGAAAGGCAACAGGAAAGTAGAAAAACAAAAAATGGATCCATTTTCAGAATCCAAAGCGCAAAATGTCTTGGGTTGATCCAGGACAGCCACCAGCCAAGACAATGCTCTGCATTTGAGGGGATCAGAAGAGAGTGATTTATTTTGAGCTGCTAAAACCTGGTGAAACCATCAATACTGAACGCTACCAACAACAAATGATCAATTTGAATCGAGCTTTGCGTGAAAAACGACCAGAATATGATAAAAGGCAGCAGAAAGTGATTTTGCTTTATGATAATGCACTATCACACAAAGCAGAACTCGTCATGGAAACGTTGGAAGTACTTAATTGGGAAATACTTTTACATGCGGCTTACTTGCCAGACTTGAATCCGTCCGATTATCACTTATTAATTGCATCGATGGGGCACGGGCTTGCTGAGCAGCACTTCACTTCTTACGAAAATGGCTCGGTAACTGGTTTGCCTCAAAAGAAGAACAGTTTTTTGGCGTAGGATCCACGCATTGCTGGAAAGATGGGAAAAATCTATAACTAATAATTGGCAATACTTTTTACTAAAAAATACATATTTCATATTGACACACCTGGTATGTATAACTATGGCCCGATGTTCATTTTACGGTTGCTTCACGTAAAGACATAATTTGGAGAAACACAATTTACTTTATTCTACTACTCGATTGCACTATATTTTTGGATTAATAGATCTTATGTATTTAACAAATAATATTAAAAGTTGACTTAAGTATTGTTTGGTAAAACCAAAAACCGACATTACCCAACGTTACGTTAAATTATTAATCCAATAATCAAAGTCAACATCTTAGCCACATCTATGCATTGGACATCTGTCGGTTGTGGATATGACTTAGACTTTGAAAGATACGAAAAATGCCCGGAAATGGGTAAGAGAAAAAAAAATTAAAAAGGTACAAAATTCGTATGCACAATTTTCTCTCTAAAACTAGGCGTGATGGCGACTTCTTATGAAAAAAATCAGTTAGGAAACCAATTATTAGTATTTCTTGACGCATGATCTGACCCTGTTGAGATCATGTCTCGTGAAATAACGCAAAGGCGTTTACTAGGTTTCAAATAAAAAATTATGACCCAAAACAAAATTACGATGAAGTTTTCCTTATAAAATTTGAACTAATCCGGATCAATGCGCCTTTCCACGCGAGTATTGAACACAACACTTTATGGAAACTAAAAACGTATATTTAAACATACGTTAGCTACACGATACCTCCTTTACATAGGGCACAACACATCATGTCAAAACAACAGGTGCATTTAAACGAGTGTGCCATAATTGCATTATCATGATGTATTGTGCCAATATTTGTGTGGAAAGGTGTAATGGGTGTTATGAAATGCAGGAAATATCTAACAATTATTGTGCTTTTCCACACTAGGATTGACCACAACTCATCATGACGCGTACTTGACGCATGTTTTGTTCAATGCTCGACAAAGTGCAAACAATTTAAAAATGATACAATTTTGGCAAAAACTCATTCAACTGTACTTTTTCTTATGACATGATGTGTTATGCTCAATTTTTACACATGTATTGAACACTACACACCATAACAGCAAAAAGGTGAGTTAACCGAGTGCCTTCACTTATTATAATTTTATCTAATGTTTATTATGTTTCACGAAATTCCTTGTGCAATATGTAAAGTAAATAACGAGTAATCTACACATGTTATGTTCAATGTTATCATCAACTAATTACAAACAATCTAGAAAATAATGCAATTAGAGCAGATACTCGTTTAAACGTAACATTTTTGTTGCATGCTATGTTGTGCTCAATACACGTGGCCCATTGACATGTACATTTGACGTTTAATTTAAAAAATAATAATAATTAAAAATTCTTAAACGGGAAATTTTTTCATAAAATTAATTTGTATTGATCAATTATTAATAAATGATTGAAAATATTAAATTCCCTTTTTTAACATTTAAATATTAGATACAACAAATTATAGAATTTTGGCGTTCAAGCAAGAGCTCAAGGAAGTTGGAGCTTTACGTTTGTAAGAGTTTTATTTAATCGAAACTAGCGTAATACAGAAAAAAGACACGATTTTCCAACATTGATTTAGACATAATACTAAACAATTACACCAACAAATAAAACAAGATACCTTCAATAAAATCTTATGAAATGAAATTGTGCTTAGTAGCGATCTAAAACCAGCCCGTCTGAATCATATTGGCAAAAAATATTTATTTCAATTTTTTTAAAATCGATACGCCTATTACAGAATGATTAACAATCTAATCTACTTGGCTCAAAAATAACTTTGTTGTACATAATAAACACATTATTCCACTCGTTTAATTATTTTGCAAAAAAAATTAAAAAAAAAAAAAATTTGTTCAAAAAGTTTAAAAAATTACTCGATCGATTTCGACTTGTTAGGTCATCATCAGTCACCCGTGTTTCTCCAAGTACCTACGGCGCATAGTGTTAAAAGAACTTTATTGTAAAAAACATGGCAAAATAAATTATACTAGGGACAGCCTAATTGCAGGTAGGTGCATGTAAAACGCAGAGATGACGAGGCATAAAATATACACGGTGGAGATAGTATTCCGCAACGATTTCACAATTCCTGATTAACATTCAGTTTAACTTTAAAATTGATTGGATCACAAATTGAATGACTGTAGCTTCATGTACTTCCTGTACTCGGAAGCTATGGGACTATTCGTAAGTAAAATATACAGTTTTAAGTAGTTAGTTTTTTAAACAAAATAGTTATTGTAAAAAATGCAAAATTTTTGAGGAGATGCACGTTGCTAAGAGCTTTTGCGTATGCAAGTATGATAAAACTGTTGTTGCATCTTAACGGACTAGGATAACCATCATCATAATATCATATACCACTCGTTACAATATCTGGGGTTTAGCGCTAACTAAAATGGAAAGTTCCTTTATTTTAAGCGCATAAAAACTGAAAAATTGCCAATGACCTCTTTCAGTTTACCCAATTTTTTGGGGCCATTACAATAAATTTTGGGCCATTTAAATTTTGATTTACGCAGCATTATTAGCATGGCCCAATAGAACTAAAGTTTTACTTCGTTTGTTAGTTTAAATACGAACATTTTCTACCCAAAATATCTCTAGGAATGGTACTACAATTTTTAATTCCGTTTTGTAGGTCGGTTTTATTATCTTACAGTGATCCTCTATCGTAAACTCTGATTATTCCAGACATTTTGTGGATTTGTGATTCTAACAACCATTTTCAAATTTCCAGCTGGTATTTAAATCATGTCGTTTCGGATATTCCGGCGCATTCCTCAAATCGTAAAATTGAAATTGTGATATGTATTATTCTAACACTTGCGGAAATATCAATCCATCAATTTGCCGGTTGTCTTTCTTTCTCTAAAATGGTCATTTTATTCCATCAGTTAGGGTTCGACTGTATATCAGGAACTTCAAAAAAGTTCAAAATCTGTTCAATTATTTACCTTGGCTGGTATCTAACAAAACAATAGCCTTACGCCACTAAAGAAGTTCAAAATTTCTGTACAAATTTTATTTATTAACTTCCAACGACTACTGGAACTTACGCCCGTTTAGTACTTTATGGGGTAGATACTCGATCAGCCAGTAAGTAAGCAATTTGCTACTCGAAATCCTGATTAGTCAGCAAATTTAGTTTAGCAAGGAAATTTGAATTTCAAATTATATTTTTCATAAAATTTTTGTTTGTTTTTGCGATTGCACCATAATATTTGCGGCTTCAGAACGTGTACAGCAAATTTGTGTGTTGTTTTACCTCGGATAGCAAATTGGTTGCTTGCTAGTATCTAAAGTAGAATTTGTATTAGTTGGTCATATTTTGAAGCCATTAGCGGTTAAAATGGCATAGCTTCTTGCTTATTGGGAATTTCATTGTGCAAAATTAACAACTAGCCAATTATAATATTTTATTCGGTTGGTTATTAGTTATTCCTCGTAACAATTTGTTTCGGTTTTCAAAAATCAAATCCTTAAGTAGGGACGACCAAACAAAAATCCTTGTGGTAAATCCCAAATAATATACCAAAATATTCGAATCCTTTACTTAATCGTTTGGAAATGTTGAATACAAAAAATGAATTCTAAACAAAACAAATTTTCGCATGTGCAGAGTCAAACAATTGGAATAATGCTTTCCTACATAATATTCAAAAAGTAGGTTTGGAGCACCATACAAGACAACCCTTTACAAGAACCATTTTTATAATGTTTGGTCGAAAAAAATATTCCAATTAGATTTGTTGTTATCTTTGCAAATTGAAATTCTAAATCAATCTTCTTGGTTTCTAATTAAACCAAGTTTGATTTGAATTTTTTTTTCATCGGTGGACTAAATGATAAAATTGTGGTACCCAATTTACGAATTTTAATGAAGAGAGAATAATTTTCTTTCTCTTCGTTTTATTGGAAAAGCTAAACAAATCAGGGGAGTAGGAGTATGTGAGTGTTAAGCTATGAAATATGCTATTTCATAGTTTAAGGCCATGTCCCAAACACCGACTTATTTGCGTATACCGACTTATTCAAATAAATCTGCTATCGAGGTGACTTATTTTGAAAGCAGAAAACTTATTTGATCATGTAACCATGAACAATTCTTTTGCTCATGTAAACATGAAAAATTTAACAATTGTCAAATATTATTATTAACTTTTCACTTTCCACAGGTAAATAAAATATGAAAAGGAAGCAATATAGTAGCCGTTCTAAGTATATCTTGAAAATTATTAAATAAAATATGAATTCATAATATAATCTCAATTTAAGAATGTTGGTACGTATTTACAATAATTTTAACTGAATATTTAAACATATTTATTATTTTAAACAAACAATTTAATAATACAAACATAATGTAATTAATTATATTTTATATTACAGAGACTGAAGAGGAGACTGTTTGTCTCATTGATGCAAGAATATCAAAAGATGGCGAATTTAAAAATAAAAATTGTCAGTTACCAGTAATATGGAGGTAAATTTTGTGCCCAACAATTTTAATTTATTTATTGAAAATAAAATATTCCTTATATTTTTAGATCTATATAAGCTTCAACACCAGCATTATGTGAGCGCACATCCCTCGAGTGCATAAGCAAGTGGAAAAATTTGGTGGACACTTATAAAAAAACAAAAAACCCGAAAACTGGTACTGAACCAGCAACAAACTGGCCATATTTTAGTAAAATAAATGATTTAATGGAAAAGAAGCATAATATTCGGCCCGGAAACGTAATTGAGACAACGACATTTAAAGCAGTACCATCGAATACCACCAATTTCGACGACCTTATCGAATACGATCCGATTGAAAGCGATGAAGATGAGCCAATGCGCTGTGAGCCAATAGCTGGTACCAGCCAAACAAGTACAGATACAGCAGAAATTCAAAAAAAAACCTTAAGGAACAAATTTTAGATCATACTCGTATAAGAGAAACAGATCAAATTCTAATTAAATCAATTAAAAATAATAATAAAATGTCGCGGAGCCTGAATTATTTAATTTTTATTTTTTTAATTTTTTATTTAATGAATTTATGAAATAAACAAGTTTTTTACAAACGTTTTTTATATTAATTTAAATTAAAAAACAATTATATTTCCAAACACAATTGATCTCGAAATTATGTGGCGCTGGTTTGGGGTTGATAATTTTCTGTATTTGATTTATCAGCATTATTTTTATTTTCAAATTTAGCGTCGATGGTTATTAAATCCTCAACATTTACGCAAATATTATAACGAAAATGCATCGCCATCTGGTTTTCATCTGCCCAAGTGCTTGTTCAATTGCAATTCGAGCTTTGCTGTGAAGATGATTAAACTTTTTTGTTGTTGTGTTAGCAAACGATTCTCAATAAATGGAGTTATGATGGCTATGGGGTCCAGCGTCAACTGATATCCACTATCACCTAACAAATAACAAGATCTTGGAGGATACCTCTTATTTAAATAAATATCACTGTTCTTGAGAACCCTTTGGTCGTGAACCGAACCTGACCACCCAGTGCAAATATGTATAAATTTATATTCGGCGTTACATACACAGCTAAAAAAATAATCAAAATTCGATTTAATCTATATACCTTGCAATTGAATGCTATAGTCTAGCTTTCTATTTAAACATTCATCATGACGATTGGTTGGGCATTTAATTTTAACATGGGTTCTATCGATATCACCTACAGCCTTCCTGCTGCTAACCAAAACAGTGTTACGCCAAGCTCCATTTGGGGATCATACCCGTGATGTTTCGAGGGATAAAGTTCTACTAATTTCTGAAACGCTTAATCTGAGACACGTAAGTGCTTTTTATTAACATTTGGTCCCTATTCATTATTGCTTCATACATAGAGCCCCGCTTCATGGAGCAATATGTCAAGGGCTGAAAATTTAATGATTTTAATATGATGTACATTTAAATATATGGTGTGGTGTATTAATGCACATTACAAAATTTGGTATGAAAAAATTGTACCTTGCGCATTTCGCGCTTCTCCAGCCACAATAATAAATTTGCATCGTGTTTTAATAACTCAAGACACATTTTTATGTTTTTATTTATTAAATAATTCATTAAAATAAATTGTTTTTTGTACATTTTAATTTTTGAATTTTATTATTTAATAACAAATTGATATAACATTTGTTGTTTGCTATAGCTGTCAAAATAAGTCAGCAAAATCGTTTGGGACGACATGACCGACTTATTCAAGATGGCGTCAAATAAGTCAATAAGTTTGAAATAAGTCGGTGTTTGGGAAAGGTTCTAACACTCAACATTTGAATAGTGGTGCTATATGTGTATTATGACGTATTATTGCGGATTTTGGATTATAATTTATTCCGTTAAAATAAAAACCGCACACGTTTTCCTACTCTCACATCGAAATCATTCGATTGATTTCTTAAAAATCCGAATCCGCTTTAATCCGAAAAAAAAACATAAATTCCGCGTCTCCGACCCCCAAGTCCGGCTCCAACACCTTACGCCCTGACCAGCTGCATTTTATACTGTATAAAATGCCTGCAGAACACTGGAGATCGGCCTTTTTCCTGTGTGAGTTTACATGTTTTTCAAAATTAAATTTAATTGTTTTGAAATATGCCTAATGCAGAAAGGCACTATAGTGGTCAGCTGTAGTTTATGGGCCCAAACAAAAGTGCTCGTGGAATAGCTCACTAAATTTTAGATTGTTTGCATGTTTGAGGGAATTGATAATATTACTATTTATTACGCAACTAACGAAACATTGGGCTCAAGTGGTGGAAGGTGAATTTTCCCAGTAGGTTTTTCTGAGGGTAACAACTTCGAGAATAGAAAAAAACTAAACGGCGACACAATTGAAGGAGATCTACGGGAAATACGAGTACCATTATTAGCTGAGATTTAATTGGTCCAATCTGTAAACATTTACAGTGTGAATAAACGTTTTCTTTTCGTACAATCACATAATATTCACGGATATATATACATCTACGCGTAATGAAAGTTAATAAATATCATGTTGACGTATATAACGTATAATAGTGTGACATTATTATAATTCATTGTAATTTACATTTATTAATATTAATCGTATATTGTTGCAGTAATTTATATATTTGTGCAAGTATATATCCACATATATACGATTTTTATTTATACAGTTCAAACCTTGAAATTTTAAATTATTTATGGTAAATTTCATAGTTTTATATAAAAGTTTTTAAGCAATTAGATATTGTCTAGACTTTTATAATACAACAAAAATTAAAAGCACATTATAAAGATGCAATACTGTATTCTAAAAACTAAATTGGAACTACTCGATCACTGTATACGGAAACGTACGCGCCAAAAGGATATACTTTGCGCACAGGTTCAGTTCCCTGTACGTATATTTAAAATTATATTATAAATTTTTTCAATACTGTGCTTATCAATGCCATCCATAAATTATATTTAATATCATTCCGCGCCAATCGATGATGACAATTAAACATTTTTCATTTTCTTGATATTTTATGTATTCGTACATATATTTTCCTTTTGGCACGCAATGAAATATACGTTTTTTACTTTAAATATTCAATCGTGAAATAAGCTGGATTTAATCGTGTGGATGTATTTTCTTTTACATACTTATATTTATTAAATTTATAATTCCATCAATGAAACGAAATCCATTAACAGCAAACAAAAAAATAATTCCCTGCTTCAAGTTTACCGCGGACATAGATGACATTTCTGTAAATCTGTATATATCTGCATCTCTGGTTTTATGAGGGTTGATTAAACTTCGTTATTTGTAATATCATGCAAAAATTTTAAAAATGTGTACATTTTAATACTCAACTGTAATAGAATAAAGCAAAACGGCAGAGATTTTCAACTGACACTAAAAAATAATAATCCAAGCCACAAAATTGTGAAATTGTGTTTGTTTTGCGTTCGTGAAAGTGGCATTTTCCGAATATAAGTTTCTCTTTCATTGTTCTATCTAAAATTGATTTTATTTACTCGATTGTGGTTAATTATCGAAATATTAATTTTTCATAATTGAGGTACTAGCTATTTACAGAGCTACAGAATTCGGAATCTTAAACTCTATTCAATTTAATTAACCTTAATTATATTAATAGAAGCTTAATTTTAAAAAAATAATATTCAGCCAATTTACTACATATTTTAGACAAATAGGAAATTTATAAAATTGCTTTACATATTAAAAAATTGGTTATAAGGCGATATGTATTTGTCATTGAGGTGTCCTTGGTGTTCCTGGCAAGGTCATTTTTATTTTAATTGGTGTGCAAGGTCTTTCCAGGCAAAAGTAATAACTACTCGTATTTTCGAGAAATTTTGGACAGAATTTAAACCGTAATAAAATAATCGAGTTGCTGCTGAAGTTGTCGCAATAGTCTTGAAAAATTTCATTGGGTTCCGTTACTTGCATAATGTAATTTAGAAAAATTTATTGGTATGAAGGTACCGACTGCTTGCACATAGTATTAGGAATATGTATGCCTTTTGAAAACGATTTATATATTAATACTTTAGCTATTGTATGCAAGCATTGCAAGGTGAATATTTTTGGTAAATGTCTGTCTAATACAGTTGTCTACACCGAAGCTTCAATACGTTGGTTATAATAATACTTTGATCTCATTAAAGGGCCTACAGACGATGCAATTTGGTTGATTGTTTGGTCCGATTTGATTCGATTAGAGGTAAAATTGGGTGGTGTGTACGCATGTCGGTCCGGCCAACCAACCAACCAAATTGGACCGTGGACGATATTTTCTCATTTATGTGGTTATTATATAGAATTTATTCACATAGAATTCATTCTGTAGTATGTATTCATATATTCGATTTACTGTCAGTTTATCGTGAACAATTTATCGTGAATAATTTACCGTAGAACAATTTATCGTAGAACAATTTATCGTGGAAACAATTTATCGTGAAAACAGGCTATTGTGGAACAATTTATCGTAGAACAGTTTATCGTGAGGACAGTTTGTCGTATTTCACAATTAATGTCTTGAATTTGAAGTATACATTTTTTTTCATAATGTATTTCGTATATGAATTCAGCCATTTCTTAACTATCGTAATGAAATTGGGTATCTTGGATGGAAGTGGAATTCTAAAATGATTTTTGAAACAAGTAAAGGAATATTGTCACGTGGGTCGGACTGGTGATATATGTTACGAAATCCAGTCTTACCAGAAATTTGTTTATGTCATGAGCCGCTTGCTTCAAGATAGACGCCTGCATATTTCGCCCCTAACCTAAGAAGCAGAAGCTGATGAGGTATTGGTTTTCCGGAATCAATAACTTGTCCTGACATGTAGTGTCAATAACCAGAAACAGAATTTCTCTTGAATCATTTTCAATACACCACCTTATTCATTACACTGAGAAAAATTTTGATTTGTAAAATTAAAAAAGAAGTTTTTAACTTCTAAAAGTTATAAATTTTTTTGAATTTCAAAAGTATTTCTTTGAAATTAAATGACATATTTACAAACTAATAAACAGTTTTTTTATTTTAATAACATATTTTGTAAAATGATTTGGATCTAGTACGCTGAAATTAATGTTACAAAATTATTTAAACTATTCTCGAGTTCGTGAGAATTTTTTATGCAGTTTTGTAAATTAAGTTTATTACAAAACCAGCAGATGTTAATTTATGATATGATTATGATTGAATATATATGATTGAATTGAATTAATAATCTGTGTTTTTGTAGCGAATCTAAGGAAGACCCATTATGTTCGAAGACCAAGATTAGCGGGGTGTGGATAAATTCAGGACTGCCCAGGAGTTCTCAGGCATCGCTATCTTATCCTCAAATTATTACACAGTGAATTACGGGTTACACATTTGATTTAATAAAATTATGTGACATTTGCTAAAAAATAATTATTTCAAAATTAAAATAAATCTTTTAAAACTAGCCAACAGATTTTTTACTGTTAAAAAACAATCTATTAAATTTTAAGAAAAGTATTTGACATAAGTAAGGAACGTATTTTTGAAAAAAAAAATTCTTAAACAAATTTGGCGAAAAAATCTATTTTAAAAATAAAAAGTTTATCCTTTTGATTTTAAAAACGAAACTTTTCGCCTAAAAATATATGTATATTTTTTTATTTTTACTGGTTTTTTTTTCTCCGTGTAACGGTTACATAGCGAGCGTATTAATCAAGGAATTTTCCTCCTCATATTACCTTCAAATATAATTTACACATTGACGATATAGAACTGAAAGTCTTACAATTTTACTAAAATAAAAAATTTGCGAAATGCAATGCGATTGCTATCAAATATTCTCATTTTTAATAAAGTACGGAAACTTTGTAACGAATAAAAAGTTTTGTTGCTCTTTGAACAGAATACTGAAAAGTTATGTGAAATATGAATTAAAGATGAATATTCTAAAATGAAACAATCGAAACGGAAAGTTTCCAGGTACATTTTGAACAAGCATTTCAATAAAATTCTTGATATTTTGGCACGTTCAGAAATATGTAAGTGTTCTGATAAGTTCAGCAAAATGTATTGGCTCACAGGTAGAGGCTCTGAGCTTACAATATATAACAAGCTGCTGCTATATCGGCAAATACTGAAGCCGATATGGATCTACGGTATTCATCTCTGGGGATGTACTAAGCAAACAAACGCCAAAACGATACAGACGTTTCAAAATAAGGTTCTCCGTAGCATTGTAAATGCTCCGTGATACACACTCCGTGATACACAAGAAATGAAGACCTTCACAGGGACTTACAGATGGAAATCATCAAAAATAAAATAAAAAAGCACGCCGCCAAACACGAAATAAGGCTTCAGAAACATGGAAACCCCTATATTCGCCATATGATAGATAACCCAGTCGTTGAAAGAAGACTTCAAAGAACGAGGCCACTTGACCTAGTAAACATACCAAATTAAAATTATATTTTAAATAGGTTTAATTAATTTTGGACTAACCATTGGGTTTCACCCCAACAAATCAGAATTATTTAAGAAATGTAAAATTTGTAAATTTAAAAGATAAATTGCTAGATGAGCACAGTCTCAGTTGTAATTAATAACGGAAAAAAAAATATTTTGGCACTACAGGAAAAGTTGGTAATATAGCATCGAACGATTATAACCAAAACACACGGAACACACTTTGTGGAATCAATAACGAACTTGGAGTTGGATTACTCATCACTAAAATCATGAATGCAGAATTGAGTCATCGCATTTTCGTACTCAGGTTTCTTGGGTGGTTCTTTGACATTCCGGTTGTCCATACCCAAACCCCAAGTGAAGATAAACTCGATTAAACCAAGCATGCTTTCTACAAACAACATTATAGAATCATGAGTAAAATACTACAATACGGCGTCAAAATATTACTGAATGATTTAACTGTTCAAATCAGAGGCGATCACGAGGTATATCGCAGCACCAACAGTTCGTACTCCGTACGTTCTGTTTTTAAAAACAAAGGGATATGAACCATTATTCTAGTTATGTTATAAAATCCGTTGGTTGCAGGCACGAATTTCACCTATATACCAGTAAAAAACGTAGTGTCAAGTAGTTGCGAAAAGCTTCTATAATTTAGATGGTATTACAACGTACAATAACCCTTTCATCATCATGTGCGTTCAAACCGTCCGTTAGGTTGTTGGAGCGCTTCATAATCATGTTAACTGCGAATATTTCGATAATACTAAGTTAGCCATTTCTTGAGTTAGTCGTATTCCAGATAGCCATATTCCAGAACTTCTTAAAAAATTCATTTAAGAATCCCATTTTCATCCAACATACCCAATCCCATCATAATTGGTTAAGAAATTACCGAGTTCCGTCCCAGGTGACCATATTTCAGAGCTTCTTCCAAAAATCATTTAAGATACTCAACATAATATTCAATCCCATTTTAATCGATTAATAAATGGCCGAATTCAAGAAAATTTTATAAACTGAAGACACTTTAATTTTAAATTTCCACATAATTTTGTTACGGTCAATTTTACAAACTACGATAAACTGGCACACGATAAATTGTCCACACGATAAATTGTGTATTGAAATACTATAAATTGTTTACGATAAAACGACCGTCACACCATATATTCATACCACAATAAAGCGGGGATCCCCAAAAAAGACGCAATGGCGGTTAGAGACAGATCAATCGTGATAGACATTTTAGAGTTATTTATGTTATATACTTGTTTGTCTCTGAGATACATCCCGCGGTAAGTTGGAAGTTAATGAAGCTGTTAGTGCGATCCCAATGTTTGTTTTTTGATAAAAGTGACATAGCGCATTTGTTATTTTTTAACTAAAATTAAATGTCAAATTCTTGTACCAACCAACAACTAAACGTCAAAATGTGTACCAACCAAATTGGAAATCAAAGCTGGATGCTGTATAGCCAATACCAATTTGGTTGGACCGACATCATCTATTTGGCTTTAACACATTTCAAAAATTCAACTTTGACACTTTAAAAAATTGAACTATTAGTACAATTCTCGAAGTGAGTAAAAGTTTAAAATTTGTTGGTGCTAACTTTTACCGTTTCAATGAAACCGAGTTAAGCTGACAGCTGTGCTAAAATTTATTTCGGTAGTTTACCCATTTTCAAGGATAATTTTAAAATAGTTTTACTGAAAATTTGTATTTTAATAGTTTACGATGAGCGTCATTTTAAAATACAACGCTTTCTGTAGACAGATAAAACCTAACCCAACCGAACTAGTTTCGTTGAGTTAAAACAGATTTAACGAAACTCAACCTTAATATGCGCTTCCTTGCACATAAACCAGAGTTAACCTAGGTTATCTCTGTCATGGAAACATGGTAATGGTAATAGAAAAACAAAAATGCACGTTATAAAACCAAATTTTGTTTTTCAATGAAATATGGTTTAAATTTTTGTGGTTCCCAATTGAATAAAAATAAATTGGTGGAGCACACACGCTCTACTAAAAACTCAACATCTTTTATCGGAAAACTAAGTTGTCACATAATAATGAATTGAATAAATCTTATTAAATATAACCTTTAAATATATAAAATCAAAATATTTTGTGATGAACAAATCGCTTATATAATAATTTTACAAATTCTGGCCAGCTGTTTTAATAATGACCCATATTCCTGCTACCAAATTTTATCATGTTAAATAACATGAAAAATGATAGTTCAGTATTCTGACCAAACAAATTGTATTATGTTATTATTTTAATACTTTATATAACATTCCAGATAATTTTAAATTTATTATGTTACGTTATATTTTATGGTATGTGTTACGTTATATTTTATGGCATATCAGAAATAACAGCAAATAAATATGTGGTTTTATAAAAAAATTATGGAACAAAACAAGAAAATAGTGCCCCTTAAACAAATTTTAATAATAACACTATTCCACATAGTTTAATAACAACACTAATTCCGACACTAGACGCATACTCAATTATATTTTTAAAAAAATTAGAAATTCTGTTTGGAATCATAATATTTAGAAATGGAAAAATCATCCATATTTGTTTATAACGAACTAGTTTATAAACCTGTGAAATATAGCGTAATATAATTGAGGCAGCCATGAGAGTTTTTCTTTGTTTCACTATTTAAGAGCAGCAATTTGCTCATATTTGCTCATATCTAAACAAATTTTTTAAACGTCAACGTTTAAAAAATTTGTTTAGATATTTTTTAAACGTCAACTTTTATTATACTAATTTTATAAAACTATTAAATTTTATTTAATTATTTTTGAATATATAGTTATATTTTTCCGAAATATCTCCCTTCTATTTTTATACGTTGCTTCTTTTGTCTTATTTATTTATTTTGTTATTTTTGTCAAATTTATTTCCTCTTTCCTATTTTTAACTCCATCTATTTATTTCGACACTATGTTTTTTGATTACTATGTTCGATGATTAAAAAAGCGTGTAATTCAGCCTTATTAATTAAAATTTATACTGAATTTTAAAATTAAATTTATTTATTCGATATTTCGAGCCCATTGCTCATTTTCAAGATTTAACTATTATAGGAATGAATTAAAATTTATCTTTGTATATGTTAAATTTTTTAAGTAAAATCACAAATATTGTGAGAAAAAAATTATGAATATGCTTTGCATATCCAAATTAAATTAAACATTTTTTTTTTCAAAATTGTTTACATAATGTTTTACTTAAAAATTTTAACATATTTAAAGATAAATTTTAATTCATTTCCTATAAAAATTTAATCTTGAAAATGAGCAATGGGCTCGAAATATCGAAAAAATAAATTTAATTTTAAAATTCAGTATGAATTTTCATTAATAATGAATTTTTATAAGGCTGAATCACACGCTTTTATAATCATCGAACATATTATATTAATCAGCCGTTTTTATAGCAAAAATATTTCTGTTTTTATTACTGCCACATTGTTTTAACTCATTTATGTATTTTTCTAGTTTGAACTTATTTTATACAGTTTATTTATTTGTCTTTTTAAATTAAAATGTTTATTACATTTCAATTTAATTATTCCTTTTAATATTGTTTTATTCATTATTTGTGTTGCACACCTAGAAGAAGAGCCAAGGCATATAATTTAATCAAATTCCTAATCCCCTTCACTAGGTGTCCGTTTTTAGAAATTCAAAGTTGGAATGTGCCATGAAATTTTCATATTACAAAACGATAAATGCACTAAATTTTGTTGTGTGATTTGTAACTTTGGTGGATGTGTGTCCCTCACCAATTATTTAAATTTATTTAGAGAAACCACATTTGAAGTATACAATTTAGTTGATTGTTTTTATATTTTATTATGTAAACATTTTATTTAATATTTATTTTAATTTGATCTTGTAAGTTTTTATTAAGCAGCATATTACAATTTAATTTTAAAAAAATTTTTAGAATTTTTTTTTAAACTTTTTGTTTTACAAAGTACAGAAGACAAAATAACTGTACCAACAATCTATTTTCAAAGTGCCAAAATATTAGTTAAAAAGTATTGGGGAATCCCTACAATACTACCCGCCAGTGGCAAGGGAAAAAATTTATATGTAATTTTTATTTAAAAATTTTTTTTCTGGCATGCTGAGGGCGTTAGTGTTAATTTTATTGAAAACAAAATTAATTCGGTAACAATTTTCCCTGAAAATTTAGATATCGAAAAATTAATCCCAATTTATAAATATTTACATCAAACATTTCTCTCAGTAGGCCGGCACAAAATAGTTGAATAGAAATCACATATAAATTCTTTCCCTAATTCTCTATTCCTGGGGAATTACCAGAATAGTGCCATAGTAAATCAGAAGTGATTTACGCAAGAGAGAAAATATAAAACTCCAATCAAGCGTAAAAAAAACATTAACAAAAGAAATTTACAACAAATGTTGTTGAAATTAACTTTTCTTTGTTTATGATTGGGTAAATTTTATTTGTTCGAGTATATGACATAAAATTATGGTAAGATAGGTTCCAATGGAACAATATTAAAGTTTTGTCGTAATTCGCTGAAAGTGAAGAAAATTTTTGACCGTTTTATAATAATAAATTTTTAGTATTTACAAAGTTTCTGAAAGAGCCGTATTCGATTGTACTAACTTGTCTCAACATCAGTTTTTCTAAATTAGCTACTATTCACATAAACTGAGTAAATATTTAGATAAATAAACACTGAATATACACTGAAGTGAATCATTCGTTTTCGACAATTTTCAAAATAGTTTATTTAAATTTTTAAGTATTTAATAAAATCAATAAATGTAAATTTTATAATCTTTTCGCACCATCCCCACCACTCTATACACAATAGAAAATAAATGTTGGAACTACATATTGTTTAAATACAAAAACAATAAACTGAAATAACTACACGAGCATAATTCTCATTCAGATAATTAAGTTGCTCGAAATTTTAGCTGAAGTGAAAAGTACAAATCGAACGCACTATTCAATTCAGTTCACTTAATTTAATTAGGTTTCAAAATAATATATACAAATTTCCTTTTCGCAACCGTTGTATTGTTGTGTACGTTTGACGTGGCCGTTTAAAATTTGTTTGGACATGTTGCTGCGGTGCGATGATTCCAAACGGATTAATCAAACGATGACATTATGCTACTAAAATAAGGGATGCGTTAATGACGGCCGGATTTTAATATAGATTGCCGTTGATGCATAAATTCGGCCGTAGAAGTTATATGCGACCAACCAATTTTAACTTAACCGTATAATTTATTATTCGGCCGACAAATTTTTAATTTGGCCGTACCATTTTTATGTGGGTGACGAATTACTTCCCTACAATACTACCCTCCAGTGACACTGGTTTGGGGAAAAATTTATATGTAATTTTTATTTAAATTTTTTTTCTGGCATACTGAGGTGTTAGTTAGTGTTAATATTTTTGAAAACAAAATTAATTCGGGAATAATTTTCCCTGTCAATTTAGGCATAGAAAAATTATTTCCAATTTATAAATATTTACATTAAACTTTTCTCCGTAGTAAACCGGAAAAGAAATATTTGAACAGGAATTACATATAAATTCTTTCCCCATTTCCCTATTCCCGGGGGATTACCATAATAGTACCACTGGGGCGAGATCATGAAATCTGACAGGAAAAGTCAATTGTTTTAAAATATTTCAATGAACAAACACAAAAACTTCGAAAAATGATCAATAATAAACGAAAGATTAGTGGCAAAATAGTGTTCGACAGTATTTCACAATCGAGCAATTTTGAACGAAAATGTTCTATCGGTAGAAATTTAATTTCGAAAATATTCTAGCAGATCAGTCAGTGCTCTGAAAATATTAAAGAAATTGCCTTTATGCGTTAATCCACGTCCGCTATAGCAAATTGTAATAGTTTTAATCGAGTGTTTGAAAATAGTTTTGAAACCGTTTACATTTTCCAACATTCTTAAACTTAAAGTAACGTTGTACAGCGATAGGAGGTTTTAAGCATATGACTTTTTTCTGACGCTAAATTTTCTTACATCTGTCATATGATCAAAACTAATTTTGGATAACGGGAAAATTTGGATCATTTAAAATAAATTATTACCAATTATTATTTGAACCAATTCCAGAATAACGGCTAGCAGCTAGCCAGAGATAATGTGAATGTGGTTGATAATGTTAACAAACAAAACTGCTCAATTCCGAAAGCGTGGCGTTAAAGTTATTTGCACCGTGAGATAATGGCTTTATGGCAATTTAACTGTTTTTCGAACATCATCTTAGATGTTCGAAAAACATTAAATTGCTATACAGCCATTGTTTTACGAAGAAAATTAAGGTTTTTAAAGATAACGTTATCCATATATGGGTTTAAAATCTCAATCACACGTTCCTGTGATAGATGTTCTAATAAAAGATCAAAACCTAACGCGTACATTATACTAGCGGGTTGACCTTGCCTCATCCTATAGATTAATTTTTGATTTTATGCTGATTTTGTCTTTCCTAACCATCATTAAAAAAAATTACGCCTGTGTTGTGGTTCTTTATATACAATGAATCAACAATAGACAGGTAACAAGCCCTAATGCAATAATAATTTTTCTTTCTGTAGTGAATTTGTCTCAATTTATCTTTTCTTTACATTGTACTTGAAAATATAATTTAAACAAATTTTCAGATAATAAGCCATTTCTGCAAAAATTAAAATACTTATTAGTTTTTGTTTCATGAATTAGGTATTCTCCGAAACGAACTTTTATGTTTAATTAGAAGCGGTTCCACTAGCAATTATATGAACAGATCTATTACAAAATTCGATTGTTGGAGTAAAATTTTCAATTATGTTTTTTTTGTAAAATAAAGTGTTCAGAATATTGTGCGTATTTTGATGAAATATATTTTATTTGTCCACAATTTATCACTGCCCGTTCGAGTAATAAACGAATCAACAAATTTTTATAGAAAATGCCCTATATTGAGAAACTTTTTGGGTTAAAGGCTAGGGCTTGTACTAGTAAGATTATCTGGTTTAGTTGACATAACAAAGAACCTTTCAGCAGTTGAAAGTCTGATTTGAATTGTGAGGAAAACCTTATTAAAAGGCTTTAATTTTCAACACACATTGTTTAAGAATATATTTTCAGGTTCTTTAAATGACTGTCAAAATCAATTTTTTTTTTTAAATTTATAATTCTCGTCGTCAGATGCCAGTTAAATTGTTGCAAAAGATAAACGTGATATTATGAAGCTTATATTAACATTTGTTAAAAATTTTATCAAATTTACACACACAAAGAAATTTTTATACATAAATACAATACAATAAAAAAGAAATACACTATGGGGACACCTGTAGTAGTGCCTAACCAATTTAATTTTGTAGATAAATTCAATAATGAAATTGTAAGGGGCGATCTTTGTTTTCTCTTAAAGCCGTCTACGCAGAAGAATGAAACGAAACTTTTGTGCCCGAGCGTTATTGTACAGAAACCCGGAATGCAAATTATTATTTTTAATACTAGAAACGTGCTGACCACTTCGGCCAATATATTGCTGTAACTATTGTTTTGGTAAAAGCAAATTATAAGAATTTTTAGAATACTGCGCCATTTTTGTTGTGTTGATAATAAAATATTCCTCGCAAAGAAGTTTCTTAGGATTATGCCCCTACTAGTGACTATTTATGCTAAACTTCGCAGATGTACGAAGTCTTCATCGCATTACAGAAAAAAGTTAACCATATGAGTGGAACACGCAGCATCAAAAGCATTTGAAGAATTAAAGAAGAAATTATGTAGCGCTCCTATTTCGGCGTATCGGCAGGTTGGTGGGCTATTACTCTTCAACATGGGAATAGGTGCAGTGTTAACACAGAAGCGAGAGAGAAACGAGCGAGATGTCACATATTATAGTCGATCGCTCTATTAAAGCCGAGAAAAACACGGTGCCGCATATTAAAACTGAGAAAAACTATTGTGTAACACGCAGAGAACTGGTTTGTATCGATAAGAGTTTGGTCTTCTGGCAAGTAGCTAGGTGGATTGAACACTTCCAAGACTGAACATCGGCGAGGTATGTTGAACAACAATGTACATGGATTATCCATGGTCCTTTGTAGTTCAGTGAAAGCAATCCGTAAAACAGGAAGTAAAGAACTGTTCCACAGTTATTGCACGAATCCAGTTTCAAGCAGAATATAGTTGGGATAAGGAACATCATTTACCGATGATAATTTGTCATGACAATAAGTTCAGTTTTATTTTGACTTAAATCGTAAGCAATGTAGTTATTCCGCGAGCATTTTGGCGGTTCGAAGAGATGGGTTTAACTATTACTTTCCTAATTTGAGAGACGATAAGCGTGTAATGAAAGCAGAATTGCACAAAATTATTTTAGAAAGTGCTCGGCACAAGATAGATACTAGTTTTGAACCGCTGCAAGCCGAGTTTTTCTAAAATGATAACGAGCTTATCTGTTCGGCTCGTATAATTAAAAATTGGTGCAAAATGGCATGGAAGGTTTATGATGTAAGAGCTTAAGTTGCACTCTACCAAAATTTTACGAACTAGTTGTTAAGTTTTTCGCTGGTTGATGCATTAGTCTGTCTGTGTCGTGCGCATCACAGACCTTTTTAAGTTTTGGCACTATTGAAATTTATAAGTTTGTTACAACTGACGAACAGCGTTTTCAATTGTTACAAGTATTGGTGCAAACTTTTTTAAAAGGGCTCGCCAGGACATTTATCATGAACTTAATTAAGTTATTCCGGATTAATTCTTCAATGCTTTCAGGCCGAATGAATTCGATAAGTATGAGTTTGGCGAAATTCTTAAGACTCAAAGTTTGTGTAAGAGATAAAAGTGAAATTTAAAGTACAGTTAAGGATCAACCATACAAAAATTATAAAATTACAAAAAAAAAATTATTTACGATACTAATTTTCTTTGACGTCCAGCCATAAATCAAACAATATCCGTTATTATATTGACACCTTCTTATTAAATTTTTTAGATATCATGATTTTTTTTTTTTTAAATTTGAATGCAGAATTTAGCTCCAATAATTTTTGTTAAATGACAATTGATATTAAACGAAGCTTCGTTAAATTTCTTAATTTTAATTTAAATTAATTTTTCCATCCAAGCTAGGATAATCCTTGCGGAACGAGGACGAATAGCACATGTAAATTTTTTTTTCGATTCTTTTAATTCTCAATCGATCTATGGGTGTATATAAAACTAGCCAAGTTTACCATCTCGGGGGGACTCTAGGTCAAAATCCGTCGTGGGTCGCAATGCTTTGCCATCTTAACTTTGCTCAAGAGACTTTCATCGAAGAGAGCGTAAGGTTGAATAATCTCTCTGTAATGACTTAGGAACTCATTCCGGGTCCAAAGCTAGGTTTTCCAGCCCCATATGTAATACGTAACGTCCGCAAGGAATCAATAAAGACATTCAATCGAAACAGACGACCAAACAGAACCATTTATTTTTTGTAATTCAAGGATCTGTAAAATTAATAATCAAAACACTACAAATCAGAAGTTCAAAAGTGGAAATATCTCTCAAATAATTCCAAAAAAAATTCAAGAAACATCAAGACCGCGTAGTTTACACACTTAGAACGAAACTCACTATTATTTATTGGCCTTTCAATGTGACCTTTCATATTGAATAAACCGCAAATGCTAGAAGCTAAATCATATCGTTTTGGCATTTATACCAGTATTCAAAGGTAGTTCAATATTATATGTTTATCTATGTAAATGACCGATGTGCTCTAGAGGTTTTAAGTTTATTTATCGTGCGCATATAAATCTATAACATTTTTCTTGTTAAAATTTATTATTCCACGACACAACAAAAAAGAAAAATCCAAGCTACGAAGAATTTAAATAATATTTAAATGTGTAATTTAGGTTGATAATGGCATACAGGGTTAAAAATTAAATTCGTATTCATTTCATCGAAAATTCACAGTTTATATTATTTGCCTATTCGAGTGTCGAGTATTATACTACATTTAGTAGTATACTCGTAGTATATACAAAAATATCATTGAAAATTAATTTGTGTGTTATTGAATTTTAATCAAAATTTTTGCATTTTATGAGGTCAAATATTCCTCCACACACAGCCCGTAATACCAGTACTAGGGTACATACATAATATAATGTTCAGTTTGTTAAATCGCGTCATCGATCGATGCTGAGTAGTTTCGATGATGAAGTAAAAAATATTTATTTATAATATACGGTTATTTTTCTCCTTGATAAAATTAATACAAAGTTCGCGCGAGATGAAAGGAATACACAAATCAATGATAAATATTTATTGATCTAATAGTTAATAAATAATTAAATTTAACTGTGTTTTTTAACGAGCCGGAAGTGATCTCGAACCAATGATCATGCAACTAAACTAAATTTTTACTAATCTATAATTTTATGGTGGACAATACTAAGAACTTAATTTTAATTATATTAATATATTCTAACACACCCTAAAGTCTATATTGTATTCTGTCGTATACATATCGAACCATATTAAATTAATCAGCATCAATAAATCAATGACAAAAAATTTAGTTTCATTACTATATTCAGACTTCTTATTTTATTTCTTATGACATATAATTTTTCTTAAAATTGATAGCGCATTTCCAATATACAAGGTACATAAAATACAAGGAAAGATAAAAGTTAGCAGCAGCACAAAAAAAACGGTAGACTAAATAAGGTGTACGGTATTTGAAAATAATTTGCTTATGAGAGTACATACAGACATACATGAAAAACGCTTAATATTAACGCTACACGATCAATGTTAAAAATTTGCCTTGAAAAATTAAAATATCTTTGAAAATACCTGTTTCAATAATAATATTGTATATGTAAATAGAAATGATGATTTAAATTCAAACTGTTTGTATTTGTATCTAACACACACAACATTAAAGTACTGACAATTTAATATAATTTAGTTTAAAGCTCATGGACAAATAATTACCAAAATTGAAAATGAAAGTAATCTTGGTAACTTGAAATATGAATATAAAACTTAAATTTTTGTAATTTTCAAATTTTCATAACGACATTAGTTAGTGGAAAGTTTTAAAATGCCATATGACAATAACAACTTATTATTATTAGCAACACGTATAAATTAAATCGAAATTAGTGTTATTAATAAAGCGCCACCTACTAGCTTTAGTCTCGTCGAGCCACCCCCGTATATACTTAGTAAAAATTGTATTTAGTCAGAAGGTAAGATAAATATCTTTGTTGTTTTATGTTTTGTAATATTACAACATGAGTAATAGTACTAAAAATATATAGAACTACGAGTATGTTTCACAGCGTTATTCATGTTTTGAATACCTTCGGGCTGAATCTCTGATTTTAAAATAACTTAAAAGGTCGACTTTTCAAGTGAAAGAGAGCTAGTTACCGTGCAATGATAGGACACTGAACTAATGAATACTTTGAAAATAACTAATATAGTAAAATTTTAATTATAATAAATAGCCATTTCGAACGAAGAAGTAGACGGACATAAAACAAAGTGATTAGACAATTATGGGACAATTCTTATTAGTGCACATATGGTTTTAAACGTAAAATCATTCAGTTGATATGTCTAATTTAGAATTTTATCAGTGCATACTTGTTTGCACTGTTTGAAAGGTTTTGTTTTTGTTTGACGTGAGTTTGTCATTAAATCATTAACTAACAAACCAAAATTTGTAAGTTAATCCTTTAATCCAAAATCTGTAATAGCAACACGTTCAACAATAAGTCGAATGTTATTTGTTTCTTACAAAATTATCATTCGAATTACACAGAAAAATAATGTTCTGCCCTTTACGAGCTTCATAAAGTCTAATTGGAGCCAATAGCTACGTTTTTCTGAAAAACAGTCGGGTTGAGTTCGCGATAGCTTTTTTCAAATTTGTCCAATTTAAAATTAAAAATTTAATTATTTTTAAATTAAAAAACTTAGGTTTAATAGTAATCTATGTATAACGAAAAAAATCCATCATAAAAGTTGTATAGATTTCTTGTAATATCGATGTTCTGTATAGTTCTAAACTGCTCCGTTATTGTACAGAACTATTCAGAACAACGATATTACAAGAAAACTATACAACTTTTATAACGATTTTTTTGGTTATACATAGCTTAATATTAAACCTAAATTATTTAATTTAATAAAAATTAAATTTTTAATTTTAAATTTGCCAAATTTGACAAAAGCGATCGGGAACTCAACCCGATGGTTTTTCAGAAAAACGCACCTAATATTTGGTCGCGGTCTTGTGAAATAAATGATTTCAAATGATAGATATTTAAATTTTCACCACGCTTGAAGTCGCACTTTATAGATTGATAATTTGATTGAATAAATTAATACAGGTGGTAGAAACGGTATTTAAGTCTTTATCAGCTTTACAGATTTATTGAGTGCGAGAAGATCAGCTATTCCGTTAAATACGTGATCGTTTTGAATTCAGGTGGAGCCGAACATATAACATTACCATGTAAGTTGCCCTATTTATGGCAAGTGATTCCATATATATTGTGAAGTAACCATTCTCACGGAAAACGAAGCCACAGTGGATCACCAAAAAAATTATTAGTGTATTTATTGAAGAACCAGAATTGATGCACGCGTAATAAGACCATTGAAATTATTGAAATACGGATTTGAAAGGCAATAGTAAATGGAAATGCAAAATGGATTTTTATTAGGCGTTCTTGGTAACATTGGTAACGTTTTGCTTGGTCACAACATTTCGTAACCATGAGTTTTTAGCACTAGAACAGCATTCCACAAACTATGGAGAAAATAACCCCATTAATAGGTCGTCTAAATCTTTCAACATCGTCGACGACCTATTTGACTTTAATTTATCAAAGGACAAGTTCAAAAATATCCTTAAGAATTATTTTTTAAATTTTTAATTGTTACATCAAAATTTGATTTATATTTTTGTGTTTTAAAGTTGTTTATTTGATTTTTTAATATTTTTGTTTTAAATTAAATTCTGAAATTATACATGTAATTCACAAAATAGATTTCTTTAAATAAATAAATAAATAAACACTCTTGCTTATCCCATTAAAATTAATGAAGTATGATCAGCCAAACGAAGCAATAACCACCATTACAAAGGAAAAAGAATTATTGCTATAGAATTAAGTTAAAAAATTCATTAAGTAATTTTAATTTTGTATTAATTTATAAATTTGTTTAGCAATATTAATAATCTGCGTCATGGAGGAAAACAAATACCGGGTGATTTTTTTAAGCTGAAACGTCAAATATCTCGGAAAATAGACACTCTAGGAAAAAAATGGCCATTATCAAAATTTAATCAATTTGGGGGGGGGGGGGCATACATTAGTACTAAAATTAGTACCCCTCCTAGAAGGCGCTGTTAAATTAAATTTATATTAAATCTTTTTCGATTTCTCTTACTGAGAACCTGCATACGATTCTGCAATACGTTTATGTTTAGTCAATTACATTTCTACAGATAACAGTTTCCCAGTTACCCAGTTAAAACAAAATACAAAAAAATCATTTATTTGAAAGCAGATTTAATCACATGTTCCTGAGTTACGATAATATTTAGTAGTTTCTTGACAAGCCATTTTTCAGTAATTAAAAATTTAAGAAATACAATTTGTTTAAGACTAATTTCGAGTAATTACATACATTGAGCATTGAATTGTACATTGAAAACGTATTAATTTTAATTCAAACGTATTGCAGAATCGTATGCATAGGTTCTCAGTAGGAGAAATCGAAAAAAATTTAATATCGTTATTACAGCGCCATCTATCATAAATCGAAAAAAAAATTTCAAAGAAAACTTATGTACTTTAAGCCGTTGAATCCGAATTTGCGATAAAAATATGGATTCTTATTTTAATTTCAAAGTTACCTCCACCCCACTTACAAGAAAGAGAGAAGGAGCACAATTTTAGCACTAATGTATGTCCCCCCCGAAATGATTAAATTTTGATAATGGACATTTTTTTCGTAGAGTGCTTATTTTCCGAGATATTTGAAAGTTCCAGCTAAAAAAAATCACCTGTATAAGAGGACTTATGTAGAGTAAATTTTTATTCTATTGCGAGGTTAATCTATTTTATTATTGGAAATCTACATTAGCCTCGCCAGTTCAGGAACTGTAAAAACATATAACATCTATATAAGGAGTTTTTAAATTTGTCTGTATTAATTAATTTATTTTGAGTTTCACAATATTTACGACTTTTTAAGTCAGTGAAAACAAAGGGCCATTTACTCATAATACACCTACCACAAAAAGTAGAAAAATTCATTCCCCCCATTTTTAACCCCAGGGAACTTGTGTAAAGATACCCAACCCTTACAAAAATGAGAACTTCCTTTAGTTTCTTCTTTGGCAGTTTGGTTTCGTACTGATAAAAAGTTAGTCTAGTCTTTATTTACAAGAACTTATCGATTTAGCGAATTATATCATTAAATCAAAAACCTCTGGAAGTTCTCATTATGTATGTGTACTAAGCCAACACTAATTTAGTTAAGAAGTTAAATTTAGTATACAATTTATAAATTTATTTATAAAATTGTATAAAAACTACAAAATTAGATAACCTAATAAAAAAAATGTCCATTTTGACACAATAATTCAGCTTGAATCCTATAAATATTACTTTTATTTTTGGCTTAAACTTGTCGCTTTATTGTTCTAGGTTTATACGAATGGAGAGAATACGCATTTTATGAAGAAATTTGTGGTTTCCAGAAGATTGACTATTTTGTTGATAATTTTTGTTTCGGATTCCCTATTCGTATATGTTTAAAAAGTTTGAAATTAAATACGCAAATTTTCAAGTTGTCGGTAGCAAAGGACCTTCAGGTTTTTATAATTTTATGGCTCATTGAATGCGTAAATGAAACACTCCAATATGCTTTTAGAGAGTCGCGTTTCTCAAATGGCTGATAAAAAAGCCAATTACTGCCCATTCTTAGATACATTTTTCCTTAGAAATGAGGCTACTTAATAATCGTTCTGTACCGTAGTAGATTTGAAATACAGGAAACTTAACTCGGATTTATGAGGCAGAAAGAATTGAAAAGTTCGAGTTCATAACACGAATTATACTCGTGTATGTAGAGTGATCGAAAATTATTTTTAAGTGAAATATGACTTTCCACGCTTCACCTTAAAATGAGATTCAGTTTATAGAAATTGAGAATTTCTTGTATTACTTCACTCCTATTTACTCATTTTATTAGATTATTGGACACCACATTATTGGATTTCTATTGGGTAGTTTTGGTGGGAACTTTAGTACTTGTTTAGTAAAATAACCGTTAGTTTAGTTTAAGGAACGTACAGTTTTCAACGAACAGCTATACACACCATACAATTTTACTACTATTTTCCACCCTTCAATGTGATCATACGATACTTGGATACGTATGAGTTTTAATTAACATAGACACCAAACTCAATCTCATTGTACAAACCGTATTTTATCCTCGGTTAATAATTGGTCGAGTTCCGTTCAGCATGACTCAACTCCAGAACCTTGTTCAAAATAATTT
Organism: Nephrotoma guestfalica; assembly: GCA_963691935.1. Taxonomy (NCBI): domain Eukaryota; kingdom Metazoa; phylum Arthropoda; class Insecta; order Diptera; family Tipulidae; genus Nephrotoma; species Nephrotoma guestfalica. Next base: position 148,255,939 of record OY829915.1, read on the forward strand.
CCATCAATCAAAATCCCATAATTCAATTATATAGAATTTGTTCAACAGTTCCAATCTGACTCTACAGGCGGATATTGATTGTCTTCGTACATGATAAAATATTAAAAGTTCGAATTTTAGAAGTTTTGATAATAAATGTAATAATATTTGCTCAAAAAGCTCTTGGAATTTACAAGAGATATTTATTATAGTTTCTTTAAGTCTTCAAGATTGTTGTATCTAAAGGGTGGCGCATAAGTAACGGTATTATTTAAATAGTGAATAAATTTTTTGTTTACGTATTTGTTTTCGTTTTTTAGAATAAACTTTGCAAAACTTAGGAAATTTATGATGTAAAGACTTAGCACAGAACAATGAATCAAAGTTGTTCAATTTTATTTTGAAAGTCAGCATTTACACACAAAGTCTATATCGAAATTTCTTTCGTGTTCGAAATGCACCTAGCTCTTCAACAATTTACCGATTGGTTCAGCGTTTTCGGCAACAAGGGGCTGTCTGTGATCTTCCGCGTGGTGGAAGACCTCGTGCAGTTCGAAATAATGGAAAAATTGCTCGGGTGCAAGCAAGTATTGAGGAAAACCTCGAAACTTCCACCAGGCGACGTTCTCAGCAGCTGGTGATGTCTAGGCGGTCTTTGCAAAGAATTTTACATAAGTTACACCTTTTTCCATATAAGATTCAATTGGTTCACGAAACCAAATGATGCACAAATACGCATTCAATGTACTAGCCGTTTTTAAGAATTGTGCCTAGTAAACAACGAGTTTATTCACAAACTCATATGCGCGTGAAATATTTGCTAACTTTATCCTAAGTTAAAAAGAATTTAGGAAAGGTTTAGGAAATATTTCACACCCCTGTATACCGAAATTCCTAAATAAATCCTAAGTAAAAATCGTGTTTGTGTTAGTAAATATACACTAAAAAGCAAACATTTAGACGAAGCTAGTTAAATATGCAATTTTGAATATGTAATTGGTTTTACTGATAAAATTAAAATTTCAAAAACTAGGTGTTTTCACTTTCTAATAAGCCAAATCCAACTAGAAAACATGACTTTTCCGGAAAAATTAGGGGAACACTGGGTTTAATATTCAAACAATGTACAGGTAAAAATTGAAGGAAAAACCCTCTGTCCTAAGATACTTCTAAGAGGTTACAACTCCTGGGATAGGTGTTTCCACTTTGTACTAGACCCAATACAACTAGAAAACATGAGTTTCCAGAAACATTAGGGGAACGCTGGCTTTAATATACAAAACTCAGTGTTCCCCTAATTTTTTCGGAAAACTCATGTTTTCTAGATGGATTGGATCTAGTACAAAGCGAAAACACCTATCTCAAGAGTTGTCATCTTTTAGAAGTATCTTAGGGCCGCGAGTTCTTACTTTTTAGAAAGTTTTTTAATGAAATCGATGACCACCAGTCATGACTTGTATTCTTTTGAATTCCAAGCAACTTTTAATAATATTTAGATTTTTAGCTTATTCAAATGCAATTGTAATAATTTTTTATATTTTAAACCTATCGGTAAGACCAATTATTCACAAATGCATATTTAACTTTACACATATTTATATTTTTTGTTGCGAAAGAAAATATTTATGTAAAATATAGTTCCGCCTAAATGATGATTTTTGGTGTATATTTACTAATTCATATACAGATTTTTTTTACTTAGGATTTATTTAGGAATTATTTCATTCCGGTAAACTCATAATGAGCGATGAGGCCCATTTTCACCTCAATGGTCATGTGAAAAAACAAAATTGCAAAATATGGGACAACCAATCCAAGAATAATTGTTGAAGATCAAATGCATCCACTAGATATACAGTATGGTGTGGAATAACTTCAGAAAGTATCATTGGACCATATTTTTACCAAAACTACGAGCATGTTGCGGTTAAAGTGAATGTAAGTAAGTAAGGTGTATGCCAATAAGCCAAGAACCATCCAACAGCTTAAGTTGGATAGACAAGTTATTCAATAAATAAATCATAACGTTACTTATGCCATGCGCCACCCTATATATGGGTCAATCCATTATATTTCAGCATTTTCTGACACTTTTTGAACTCGACCTCACCGATTTCAATGTTTTTGTTTTCATCGTGTTCCTTGAACAAAAAAAGCAAACACGTATATTTTGCTAAGTTTTGTGACCTTCAGTTATCCCGTTATACTGGTTAGGAAATTGGTCGGTTTTTCCCATATTTTTAATAAATTTTTTTAGGAGTTACACTAAACTTGTATGTTTCCGTATCTTCTGAAAGAATCGTCAAAAGTGGTATCACTTTAGAAAGACCTTAGATGATGTTAAATTCTGCAATAAACAATTTTATGAAAGTACCGTTATTATAAGAGTTTGAGTGAAATGAATTTATCCAAATGTTTTGGCAATAAAAATCCATAAACAAGTTTGAACCCCCAATCGAAAGGCTTCTACCTTTCTATTGATATTTACTTTGTATATGTACAAGACCTAGTTTAGTCAGTACAACGTTTTGAAATGAAAATCTATTAATGTTATCTTCGATTTTATTATAAAATCCTAGTATGATAAAAAGAGAAAAAATTTCTAAATTTGGGACTACAGGTAGTAGATATTGATAGATAATTGACCGTTCTTTAAAATGAGAAAACTTTTATAACATAAACTGTTTATTTTTAATACTTTTTCATAAAAATTAGTCATAGATGTACCAGTAGAAAAACAATGGCATACGAAATTTATTCCAAACATTATCAGGTGTTATTTTGACAAAAAATGTGGTCTACAAACTTCTTGATAAAAATATAAATAAAGTCGTAGCAAAAATATCAAAGGTTCGCTTTAAATAAATTAATTTAATGTTTAGTAATATCAGTTGACAAAAGGTGTCACTATAGTCATTTTGGATTGGAAAACATTTGCAGACATTTTGAAACTTTCCAGACCATTTTGAAAGTCCTATAAATGGTAAATTAAGCACGTAGAACACTGTTTAGCCTGATTTTTATTCTAAAGTTCTTTAACAAATTGCAAGGCATACAAATTCTAAAAATTAACAAAATATTGTTAAAGTAAATTGGTTTTTAGTTTGTTTTCACAGGTGATCAAAATCAATATGGTGCAAGTCAAACAACAAATTTTATTCAAGTTCACTGTAGTTCATTGTTGCATACACATTTCTGCTGCATTTTTAAATTTACTGATATTTCAAATCACAAAATTGAAAAATTAAAGAAAGAAATTGAAAATCGCGCAAAACAAATTTCAAGTCTTTTCAAAATTGGTGTTCTGGATGACGCCAGTCCCGCCTAACACCTTCTTTACACATAATAGATAGAGGATAGAACAGGTTTATTAATAGCATGGAAAACGACTCGGTTACAAACACCTGACTGATAAATTAGTTAGTACCGAATATAATACGTCGGTTAGCACAGGGCAATCCGAATTTATAAATCTAATTTTATAGGAAATTAAAAGTCACACAGCTTAACCAGGATTCTGAAATGATAAAAATATTAATGTAAACTAATGACTTCGCTTGAATTAAAACACCTATTAGACTCATAATAATTATATTACAGGTGATTTGATAGAAACATTAACTACGGGATAATTTATATGATTTAATTTAATTAGTAATTCACAGCTATCTGTTATTTCAAAATCAATGTTATGCTGTTTACGAAAACTAAAATTTAAATTAATTAACGAAATATTTCTAAATTAATTGGTGCTAAGTGCTAGATCACAAATACAGCCTGCACCTATTGTTGCATCCAACTGAAGATTAATTTTATAATGTCTCGATACTCTACATTAAATTAACTAAGATTAAATTTAAATAAAATTAATGAACGCCAAATAGGATGGTTTCCGGTGCACGATTTCCTCAAACAAAAAATCATTTGTCCACCTTGCACTCCCTTATTATTAATTAAAGAAAATATTTTAGAATATTCCAACCCCACCACCCATTGGAATTGAATATAATAATTAATTATTGAAAAGTTATTATTATAGGTAATTTGGTTAAATCAATTTATCGAAATATTTCTAAAATAATTAGTATTTAACTAAAATTATTTGGTTACAATCACAATCTGCAGTTATTAAAGCATCCAACTAAAAAATAATTTCCATTGCAATCAGAATGATTTAAAATTGGGAACAAAAACAAAATTTAAGAATATACAAGAATTTTTACCTCACTACACTCAAGACTTATAAATGATCTAGGTTCGATTATAAATTGTATAACAGGTAATCTAGATCCAGACGACTTAAACCACATTGTCAGAATATACCAATGAAAATTAATTTAGACATCTGTATCCGAATTGTGTGATAAATATTTTATACCGCAAATATTTTACGCTAACGTGAAAAATACTCCCATTCGTTAATTTTTTCTCAATTTGCTCCCCGAATTCTATATAACGTTATTGATAAAATTACCCTCCCCCCCCCTCAGTTTAAATTTAATTTGAAAAAATTGATTTTAATCGTTTTAGTATTAAGATTAAATCATAAATCCAGTTATATTTATTATTATAGTTATATTTATTTAATTTTAACTTTGTATTGAGTCCAATTTTTTGCAAATTAAACACCTTCTAATTATAATCAAAGCCTAAACAAGTACATTCGGCAATTTCCATCCGATTGAATTATCATTTATCTTTCAAAAATCATTATGCCTAAAGACTTGATAAATCGGGTGCGTTCGGTATTTTCACAACATTAGTACTAAAAAATATTTATCACACAATTCGGGCACAGTCTTGAGTAACAATTTGTTTAGTTTTGTTACTCGACTGTGTTTGTCGTAGTTAGTTCCTATTAACATTGTTATTTAAATAAACTCAAGTTTCTCAAACTGAGAAATCGATTTTAATATAACAAATAATTTCTCAAAGTAAGAAAATTTAGAGTAAGACTGCCAATTAAGAAGTATGCTTTTTGGCCAGAGAAACTTGTCCTCCAATTACATAAAAATCAAAAATTTGTTGGTTATCCTGTAAGAAATTACCTGCTAAAATTCTAACAAAATGTATAATTATTATCAACCGTGTAAACTCAAGTACACTGCATCTGTAAACTAACCTGTGTCATGTAATTAAAAAAGACAATTGTCTTAATTTAATTATACAAAATTAACCATTTGCTTTTTAATTATTATAAAAAATTTTAACGTATTTTACACGAGAAAAAAATCAACGTCCTTGATGATCGGTCACAATATAATCGTTTTATATTTATACGCATTTTTAGAATGTAAGTAAGTAAATAATTTAAATTGTATTATTACACATTTAAAATAAATTTTCTATGTACTCGTATATATCATAATTCAAATTATACCTACACCTACTAGTTGCGCAACTAACTAATTATGTGTAAGAGTTTCCAAAAATAATACCAGTTTAAAGCTATATTCAGAATAAAGTATTGAGATATCCTATATATACGAGTATATATATATATATATATATATATATATATATATATATATATATATATATATATATATATGCATTTACCATGAACATATATATGTATAATTAATTAATTATCATATTGTTTTGATTTACTTAGAATTTAATTAGTTTTTGATATTGAGAATGAATTAATTACGTTAAAAGCAATCGCAAGGATTTTAACATTCACATTACAAGTAAATTTAATAATTACATCCAATACAGAATTTCCTCGTACCATATGAACGTGCAGCAGCTCTCGAGACATGATGTGAGATCATCACTCGTCTATTCCAAATAGGTATGTAGAAAATATATTTATATGCAATGATTAATCAAAACATTTCTAATCATTAATCTCTCACTCCTTTCAGTTTATTATTTATATGTGTACGTAAGTACTGATATATGAGAACATACATACGAATACCAATGACAAACAATTTGATTTATATATAGAATAATACAAACTTTTGGAGGACATTTTTATAGCATGTACTTAGACTTCAGTTTGCAATATTTTTTGTAAATTAACTAATAACATTAATTACTATTTTATTGAAAGTTATGTTTTAGTCGTACACTTATGTCGTTATATCGTTATATAGACAGTGTAAACATGTATTAATCTTTAAACCTTTGACTAAAATTTTTAAAATGGCACAGATAATTATAAAGTCACTGACTACATGAGATAATTCAGAATTTGTGATCATTGAACTCGAGTGTTTGCGTGATAATAACGAATTGTAGGGCGGTAAAATTTCCATTTTACTTTGAATGCGCAAACCGATACACTTGTCATTATAATATTACAAACGCATTATGATTTGCATAAAATGTACAGGTGTCCCATTACCTACAATAAGTGTCGCCTGAGAACATTCACATTTATTATAACTTAATAATAACCGAAAAGCGTCTAATTAATAAGAATTTACTGTGTGTAATTTCTATAATAAAAACGTACATTATTCAAATTGAAATAACCTCCCTCTCAAACAATTTCATTGTCATACAATATTTTTATAGTGTTAGATCAGGAAATACTGATCCCAAGGATATAATTCCATGTTTACTTCTATTTAATAATAACTATTATACGTGTCTGGTTATGTGTGTAGTAGTCTTAAAAACAGCCACACTAATAGTTTATTCTAACCAATTCTCCTTCAAATACGACTCATATATATAGTTTTATACAAAATAAAATCTTAGTCATATAAAATTCAAGTACATACTGATACAGATACAGACTCGTATAATTCATAATTGATTATATTTACGCGAATTATTTTGGGGACATTTGCTAAAGGCATGTAAGATATAGACAATCACGTTTTTAAAGTGTTTAAATGATTTTTGTGGACTAATTCAAATTAAATAGTTTGAACGTTGAAGTTGGCTGATTTTCAATAAGTGTGTCTTGCTTTTACTCAACAAGTAGCTAACGGATTTCAACAAATTTTCTTCTAAAAACTACGCTCGAATATTGATTTTGAAATTTTGGTTAAAATATCAAGAATGTTTGATTTAGAGTGCTTCAATTTTACATTTTCTCTTTAGTCAGTTCTTGCAATGCACCTAGAGTACCAGAATTCCCACCTTTGCTAAGGCCTCTGAGCTAAAATGACGCCGAAACCCTAGGTCGAAGGTTCACCATATAATATCCAGGTGGTAGATAAATTTTAAAATATAAAATTGTAGTACAAAATATATTTAGTTGTAATTAATACAGTCAGTCCCAAAAGTCTACATACTCCACTAAGATTTGCAAAAACAAGATAAATGAAACGAACTAAATATTTTAAAATTAATTAAATAATACATTTAAACAAAGAAAATTATTATTGGACAAACAAAATTAATTTTCAAAAAATTCATAAAAGTTATATCACAAAAGCCTACCTACAGTAAATAAAACCAGAACGATCCCGTTCAGACACACTTAAGAACTAAAATTAATATCTAGTTGAGCCACCACTAGACTCAATAACAGCGCTTGGTCGCCTGGGCATTGCTAAGACCAGGTTCTCAGTAATCGCTGACGAAATTTCAGCCCATGGTCTCGAAAGGGCACTTTTTAATGAATTCCTATTGGGAATCCTATATTTTCGGAACGTATGTTCCAGTTCATACCAGATATGCTCTATTGCATTCAGATCCGATGACTGGGAAGGCGAATGAAGTAGTTTCGGCACATTATATAAAAGACATTGTCTTACTGCCATCGCCTTATGTTTTGGATCATTATCTTAATATAAGATCCTCTGGTTGCCTAGTAGTAACCATTCGACGGACGGTTGTAAATTGATACGCAATATGTTCAAATACATTCGGTGATCCATATTAAATTCTATAAATGCCAATTTTTCGATACCAGCTGCAACCAGAGATCCCGAAGCCATTACATGGCCATCGTTGTGTTTAACGGTGGGAAGCAAATTTTTTCGAGCCATATCTTAGTTAATTTTTCGCCAAATTTTTCCCCTTCCATCGTATCCGAATATATTGAATTTACATTCGTCAGGAAAAATCACTTTGCTCCAAAATTCAGTGCCTTCATTAACGTATTTTGTTGCAATTCTGCTTATTTACTAAGCTTTTAAATGAGTTTTTTTTTGGCGCTTTTCCGTTAAACCCTTCGTTTCGTAAAATTCGACGAACTGTTTCGGGATGAACATCCTTACAATGAACATCCTTAATCCTCGGATTGGATGCCACTTTTTAAATTATGCTTCGAACATCCCGTGCGTTAAGTTTTTTAGGTTCGATGCACCATTTTTTAATGCCAAAGAGGAAAAATTTCTCACTCAAGACGAATGCAAAGTAAATACTGAAAGTGCCGATAAACGTGCCTAGGTATTTATATAAAAAAGATAACCGTATTTTGCAATAATTCGAGAATAAATAGGAACTTGTAATTGTTTGTAGATTTTTCTGATATACATTTTATGCATTTTTTAATTGTTTTTCATCCAATAATAATTTTGTTTGTTTTAATTAATATTATAATATTTAGTTCGTCTCATTTATCTCGATTTTGCTAATTTTAGCAGTGTATGAAGACTTTTGTGACTGACTGTATATCGAAGTAGCGAAGGTTATTTGGTTTATATACCTCTTAAAATCAAAGTAAATTTCGTTAGTACCTATGTATGTGTAAACGGCCGTCTCGCTATATATGGACTTTGTATGTATGCAGGCCCAAATAACGTAAACACGAAAAAACTCTTTCATACAAATGCTATGGAAAATTTTCATTCTCCTGAGCATGTACTTCATTTACATATTTATCTTTAATTTTGGTAAATTGTTTTGTATTTTTAAGGTAGTTTTCATTTAAAAAATACAAAACAATTTACCTTAGTTTACCATTTTCCGCTATGATGTCTTCTTTAATTTGATGATCTTCATATAAAATATATAGAGCATAGTTTGTGTGTATGCATGAAGAGTAGTTGAAGTGCACCTAGAATACCAGGCAGAACTGCTTGCTACAATTTACTTTTTGAACTGTAGACGGCAGTCATGTTCATAAAAAGAATTCAATAAACGGAATGATAGAAAAAAATATTCAAATCAAAAATTAGTATGGTTCGAGAGATGAAAGAGAATGGATATACCTTTTTTGTTTATCGTATGTGCAATAATAAAATAAAATATTTGTTAATAAAGTTTTGAATTAAAAATATTTATTAGTTATTTATTCAAAATTTACTGATTTCTTTACCACAAATGACGTTTCACGAAAAAAATACAAACAAAATGTTTCCGTTGATATCTGTAGTAAAAAATTGGACTCCACTGTTCATATACACAAACTTTGCTCTACATATTATACGGCGATCATCAAAATTCTGAATGAAAACTAACTTGAAAATGAAAACAAAATTATCATAATTAAAGATAAATAAACATAGTTTATGCCTAGGCATTTATATTTCTGCCACATGTACGAGATAACGAGATGTAAATAAATAATTTCCATAGCATTTGTATGGTGTTTTTCGTATTTACGTTACTTGAGCCTGCAGTCATACAAACCGTATTTGTTTTTATTCGCCTTCTACTTAGCCGTATACATATACGAAATGATTTCGCCATAGACAATTTTAAAATAATAAAAATATAATTCTTTCCCCTAACATTAATCGATTTTCAATATAATCCAATTCGAAATTATTGTAATTAGTACGTAGATTCAAAAAAATTAACAAAAAAAAGCGCGAATATCATAGTAAAACACAGAAATAACACGACCTACAGCTTCTATTAATTGTGTGACACAGATACATTGTTTATCCACTTTGCTTTTTTGATAGATGTTTAATTTTATAGTTTGGCCTCAGCGCAATGCGAGGGTAGAGTGTAAATATCTTGACATTATTATGGCGTCCTCTGGGTTTAGTAAAAAATTTGTAAAAAATACTTGACATTTAAGGGTTTAACGAAATGTTTAAGCCTCAATTATATCGGATCTGTTCACCTCCATCTCGTTCTGTCCGTTCGGTCTTCCCCGTTTGTTGTTTATGTTGCCCCCGTCCCATCTGACAAACAAAACAACTAAAATGGGAGATTACGAAATCATAGAAAATTTAGAAATCCTTTTCGATTTATATATTTGATACTCTTACTTAAATTATAACATTTAATTTATTTTAAACCTCTACATTTAACTATCATACATTTAAAAATTTCAAGATTGGATAAAACTTCTATTTCCCCAGTTCACTAAAACCAAATTAAAAATTAATAACCTGTATGTACATACCATCAATAGAAATTAATTCACTTAAATTGTTCCAAATTTTTGGGTGCCCGTGAAATATTTATTATTTTTTTCGTATAATTCTGGCAATTTTTTCACTTCTTCCACAAATGATTCTACCGCAAATTCATTTTTCAATAAACGTATTTTTTACTAAATTTATTATAATGCACGTATTTGATTATTTGTTTTATATTTACAGTTTTTTTAATTTTATTTCAAATGTAGGTTTCCCACGTTTTGTTTACCCAAGTAAGAAGAAAATAAGTTTATACAAAAAAATATAATTATTTATTTGATTATACTGCCATCTATAGCAAAAGATTGGAACCATCGACATAAAATGGCGTCATATAACACAATTTTTAAAGCAATGGGGCCATTAGTTCCTAGGTGCACTGATTCTGAGATCAATTTTCGTGAGTGAGAATTTTTGTCTCAATTGAATATTTTAGGTCAGGCATTAAATTTATTTGAATGAAGAATAGGGATGTGAGTGCAAATAAATGCAGTTTTAACTAAAAATATTTTTAATTCTTTTGTAACGAATTTGGGTTTCGTTTTGTTTGACAGAATAGAGATTTGAAAATGACGGCAGAGAGAAATTTTGGGATGTTATTATCTACAATAGAGTGATTCCGGTTTTGAATGGTGAATTGGAATTGGGATACGAAGGTAAAGATTGAATCTGAATGCAATTTGGAATAAACTATTTTTAATCTCAAGGAAGTAGAATTCTGCTTTAATCGAGGTTACTTTGTACCATGGAAACAAAACAGTATTAGAGGAAACAACATCGATAAACTAATTTCCTATGATGAGGAGAAATTAAAATTACAGCGCAACCTAATATATAAACTAGTTTTATAGTGCAATTTTGGCGTATGTGTTTTGAATAGAACGAGACATTTATTATCTAACAAATGTGGCATATACACTTTGCTCTTTGTTTTACATCATAGCGAATAAGAATATCATATTATGCTTGTACTTACTTGCAATAGATGAAAGCGCGAAAAGCCGTAGTTCTTGTGACTGCTAGAGCATCTACACTCACCGCGCAATTATTCAAGTAAAAAATGAAATAAGTTTCATATACCAACAAGTTCCGTTAATGGTTTTCTTCTGAGCCTTTATAGACGAATTTATTGTTTATGTTTTGTGTTTGTATCGACCTAGTATTGGTTTATACTTATCTGGCACCGATTGTTCCAATTGAAAACAAATAATAACTATGTTTCTTGATCCAGCAACAATATTTTATTTGTTGAAGTACCAAGCTAATTCAACTCCTGAAAAATGACTCTCGTTCAAAATAACTTTTCTCTAGTTCATAAATCCACTGTTTTGGCACTATTAGTTAGTTTTTCGTTTATTATTAATATATACGTGCCGTATATCATTGACAAGGTTGAATAATGCCGTACATTTTTTTTGAAGTACTGTAGTATACAAAACTACCGTTGTGGCGCTGGACGCAGATACAGTTCTTCTTATTTCCATATAATCACGTAGCATATCATTTGAAAGGTCTAGGAAAAAACACAAACTTTTTATTAGAGTTGGATAAATCCACCGTTTTGGCGCTGGCAGCTAATTATTTTTTTATTATAGAATATATAAGTGTGACATGTCAATGAAAAGGTCTTGACGAAACGGAGAAGAAGAATGTCATAAATTTTATTTTAAGATTTTGGGTGAAGGAAAATTTTTTATCAACAATTTATTTCACGATTTTTAGCACTGGCGTCAAATTAATCCTTTGGTATGGAATATATAATAATAAAACATGATCGTTTTAAAACCAAATTTTTACAAAATCAATAAAACATCAGACAATTTTTCTGAGTCGTTTTGTGAAAATTTTTTTATGGAATTTCGTTTTATGTAAATTTTCCGGGTTAATGCATGATAATTATGTTCTTAGAATTTTTTTTTCTTTTGTATCATGATGATCGTATATATATTAGGAGTATGTTTTCTTGAGTAATTTTGCTACCAATTTTATTAATGGTAATTTGCGATACTTCCCAATTTCCAGTGAATTTTTCGGGTTTGTCAATTTCTATAGCAAAGTTCTGATTACTTTGTGAGGTTCCAACTCCTAGCAATTTTATATAGAAAACCTGTTTCAAATTTGGATCATGGTTTCCATATAAAATTTGAAGTGATTCGAATCAGTAGGTGTCATGAAACACGGCAAATACCTAATATAAAACAATTACTTGATAATAAATCATAATTTGGCGTAGTTGCTGCAACGTTTAAAATACTGGATGAGTTGTTTGGTTACTGAAACATTCAACTCTGATGATTCCACATACGTAAATCGTCATTTATATAATTATATATAGAGATGTCCTTGATTTCCATCTTGGGATTCAATGTGTCACAACCCAAGCTCGAGCTGCTATCCAGTGCCAGACCGAATTGACGATTATCGCGTCGAAATAACATATTCCAGATAATTCATAGTTTAATATTGGTACCACTTTTGTAACTGGAATTGAGATGTTAAAATACCATGTAAATGTTTAGCGCACTTTTAAACAAAAGTATAATTTTATTGCAAAATTATGTCACCTCCACCAGATGCATCAATGAAATATCTTGATAGGAAAGAGAAAGAGAAATAAAGAGAGGTAACTCTATATTTTTATAGAGAAATAACTAATTGAGTTTGTAAACTTTAATCATAATTCGTGTCGTTAGAATATTGAAAGCTACACCTCTGAATTAGGGTGATCAGGCGTCCCGATTTCCCCGACATTTTCTGGGTTTTCAAGTTTCATTCGGGCGCCCGGCCCGATCTCTAAATTGACCTGAATTTTTAAAATATTTAATCAATAATCTAATCATACCAGATTTCATTTATAGTGCTATATTTAAAGAAGTAAGCAAATGGACAAAAGAAAGAATCCCTATGAATGTATTTATAATATAAACATAGATGGCTCAGATGTTTATAATTACCTCCTGCGTAATTCGTAATTATAAAGCATCGCCATCAAATATCTAATAGCTTAGGTTGTGCCCTACTTGAACGTGACAAGAAATATCTAATGGTTTTAAATAGTTCAAACAACGTACAGTCTAAGATCTTGCAGGTAAGTAAGAGTTCATTGAGGGCTTGACTCCATGCAGATTTGAAAACATAGCAAAACAAAACAGTACAACATAGTACAATAGGGCATATGTTATGGATGCAACATTTCGCGATATTTTAAAATGTTGTTGAGTGAAGTTCTGTGAATTTGCTAACGGTTAATTTGTTAAATGTTTTAATTAATTACGTTTAGTAATTAATATTATATACAAATAATTAGTAATTAGTATTATATACATATTGTTAAACCACCAAAATTTTGTTCCGCATAAAAAATTGATTATGACGAGACAGTTCATAAAAAATATTAAAATACAATTCATCCAAAAACTTTACATACAAAAAATTATTTACTATACTAGAGTGGTTCAAATCAATGTAACTGTTTTATAAATCATCTTTTATTTATATAAATTGGAAATTGCAAAAAATAGGCTTACAAACCATTACCAATTTTTGTGTTTTTTATGTTCGTACGATTAAAAATAAAAAGATCAATTTAATCTAGATCAATACTTTGCGTATGGCACGAAATAATCGATTAAGCTAAATTAAATACATGTTAAAATAAATTATTCACTCTTCTAGTTGATAGCCGCAGACAATTGTTTTGTACGAGGTGAGATTACCATAAGTTTGGTAGTTTGGTATCGAACTGATAAGGTAAATGATCGTGTCCATGATTAATATTGTCCCAAATTTACTACTGAATTAATTAATTAATTCAAATTCGTCATGGCCTGATTAGATGATTGAATTTTTTCATGATCTTATAAATCGAAACTGGATATCACTTCGGGGTTGCATTGGAATAGACGTTTTATAATAATAAAAATATTTAGAAATCTATATTTAGAAATTATATTTTATTTATTAACGCCAATGTTTATGAGATTTAAAGATTATCTTTTAAACGATCATGTTGCCCTTTTAGTGATCGTTTTTTTGTTAATATGAGATAGATTAGTTAATAAATGAAGAAATGTGCATTAAAAAGCATTTCTAATTTATTAATTGACTTCCAATTATTAACCTAGCCTATGCCTCTTTTCTTTACTTCGGACGGAGTCGGTGTTGGAGTTGGAGTCGGCAATTCCTTCACCGACTCCACAACCCCGATCATAACAGGAACAAATAATTATCTGTAATGCAAAACGTATCTAATTTTATTTGTTGAGCTTAATTGTTATTCAGGAATATATTTTCGAGGTCCAATGTTTGTGCTATTTATTTATAATTATTATTTTAGCCATTATAAATAGAGTTACTAAAATTTAAGAAATTAAATATTTTATTACGATGCTTGATAATACTTTCATGAATTCGATTTGCCAGTCGTAATTATTTTGCGCAATAAAATCTTCAATATCCAACGATTAAGCGTTTAGCAACCAATTTATTTTTAAATTCTTTTGGATACCGTTGCCAAGTATCTATTTATCAAATAAAGGTTGCCATTTGTTTACAAAAGGTTTAAAATTTTTATTTATTTACTGTTGTGTCTCATTGATTAGGTTAACAATCATAGGATAATCGATTACTTGTCAATTATCGCTTTATTGGAAGATTCCATTCAGCTAAAGCATTACAAATGCGTTCATTTTATGAAAAAATATTTTATAAAAATATTTCATCATTCAGTTCAATTAGAATACCGCTGGCCTCATTGCTTCCAAAATGTTGCATTTGCCGTAATTTTATGTCGTCGCCTTTGATTATCGACTATAGGTGGCAGTACGAATAGATTATTTTGCTTTGTACTCGTATTTGTGAAATAATACACAAATTTTAAATAAGCTTTAATTAATTAAATTTTTATTAAATTGTGCATTCAATATTTTATTATCACGTGTCTAACACACAGAAACATTATTTTTAACTTATTTGGTCCTGCTATAGACTACACAATGAGATAGGTTTGTTTACAGTTTAGTTTATATATACTCGTATAATATGGAATATTCAATTGAAGCTGAAAAGAAGTGGGCTGAGATTTATCGTGGCTAGCAGCAGCTAAGTTTCATGCTGTCTAATGTTTACGCCCTACCGGAAACGTGTTAACTAGGCTCGACATATCTTATCTACCACGATAGAGATATAAAAATGGGTAGATGGAAGCTGTGTTTATTCCACAGCTAAATCAGAAGTGTTAAATGCAAATTGATAAATTTAGCACCGTTGTAAATATGTTACCAAGGAAATTTGGTGGTTGCATGAACATTTTTAGAAATGATCCAGTGCAACTACAATTTTATCTGAATTTTCTCACAGAAAAAATACATACACTGTAAGTAAATACATAATAAATTGGTTAAATATTCCCCTAAATGTTGTACTAACACACAATTTCAATAATTAGATTACATTTAGGCGAATGAAAATATCTAACACATGAAAATACTAAATAATCGGTCCCTGGGCACGGTCATAATAAACGTTAGCAGCAACGGTTTTTACACAAAACTCCATTTACAATTTTTATTGTACTTTAAGTCAAAAGTCCTACACAAAAACATGGTTTTAGGTTTGAGCATTGAGGTTCCAGACTTTAAAATCATAAATCGAGACAATTTATTTTTTGAAAAATAATAATTCAAATTTATTGTTTTATGTTTATTGAAGGGTCGCATTCGACAATAAGCTAAATATTCTTGCACTGCTAATGTCATTGTAGTGCAGACATAATTATTGGCTAAAATGTTCAAATCTAACCTTTGTTTTACATTATGCTAGCAACTAAAAAATGATTCAGATCGCTTTTGAAACGTTTAACTACATCTAAATTATCTGTTAAAATTGAAATCGCTGTTGAACAGTTTCAAATTGGAACATCTGGCACCCCATTTTTCCATTGATAAAATGATGATTTTATAACTATTAACGTTGTGTGTTGTGATTTAAAATGCAAAATGGTCGATCATATGAATAATAAAAATTGTCTGCATCAATTGTTGCACAAAACTTCAATGTAACATTTTGTTCTATAGAAGTAAAACAATTCTATTCCACATAGATTTTGTCATTGGGCATGCCATGGACATAAAGGCATGAAGCATAAAGATGCCAAATGTTTTATGCAATAACTGTAAGAGTTAATGTTAGTTTGGCGAATATTTCTCCAAAATGTATTCTATTTGTATACTCGAGAAGTTTTAAGATTCTGTGGTCAAGATGAGCGGCATATGTTTATTAAAATAACATTTATTTTTATATTTTTGTACGTCCAACAGCATAAATTAATGGTTGTCTTATGCTCCTTTGTACCTCGTTTAAGAGAAATAATGAACTCAAAAAAGTCACAATTTTTAAAAACGTTGGTCAACTCAGATGTATGACCCTATATTTTCAATTTTCTTACTTTTAATGGAACTGTAAGAAATTTAGCTATTGATGTGAAAATGAAATGACGGAGAATTTTTCGATTTAAAATAGTGGTACCAGGCGTTGCAGGGGAAAATTCGGCTTATAGTCAGCCGCAAAACCAATACCGCATCAGCATCTGTTCTCCAGGTTAAGGGCGACTGAAGTGGGATCTGTCTCAAAGTAATAGGTGTATTGAGCAGCGGGCCAACTAAATACTCTCATAAAAACATCAAGTTATGTACCACACACGATGGCTTCGAATTAATTTATCAGGTTTACCACAACTACGACCTCGAAAATGTACACGTACAACGCTATAAAAATGGAAACATAGAACATGCTAGGCTTTTTAAATCAGGAGGTCCCCAGAACTTTTCGAATCAGGCGGAAATTTACACACCACCAATAATTACACTCTCTGCTACAGGGGTCATCAGAGCCGCGGACAATTTGAAATCGGCTTTCTCATCCACCGGCGAGTACAGCAGTATATTATCGACTTGCACCCGATCAACATGCAGACATGCTCAAATAAATTCAATATCACGATTGCCAAGGCTCATGCGCCCACCGAAGTCAAATCAGATGATGTCAAAGATTTATTCAAAAATCGGTGGGAGCGTGAATACAACATCACATATTGACTCGTATAGCTTACATTAGCTCAGTAACAACAACGGTAAACGCGTCACGGAACTGGTTATAATGGATCCAGGTCGTATCAAATGCATTCTTTCAACATAATCCACAAGGTCACGTGACGACCTCTAAGAGACATTCCACCACTAAAACTGACAGTAGATCTTGAAGATCTTGTAGAGGCCTACATGGACAGAGATGATGTCCTTGTTCTGTTCAAACATAAGTGCAAACTATCATTCACATTTAACAGACAACGAAAAGATATAAATTAAAAGAACTACGAAACTCCACCAAACATCCAGGAGCAGTGGCTAGCTATCCAGTCGGGCATAAGTATCGTAGCAGAACAGAAAATACTATCGGAAGAAGAACACCGAGGTGCCGTAATGATTGAAAATAAACGAAAGCTGCATGAAAATGATTCGATCTTAACACTCGGAGCACTTACAAAAAAGTATCTACACGTCAGAAAAGCGCAACCAAATACTTCCAGATAAAAAAGCGCGAATATATGGGGACTTTTATCAGAAACATCAGAACCCAAGCGGAAAACGGAAGCTCAAGAGACTGCTTTGCCAATGCCAGAAATTTTACTACGGATTTTCATCCAAGATCCATCGCCATCAAATACACGAATGGAGAATTGAGAAAAAACGTTGCTGATCTTCTCTCAGTATGGCAATCCAACTTCGAAACTCTACTACAACGAAACGACGAAGTGACTCTTATTCGAGCTATTGCCCCATTATTCCACAGTAGAGGAGGTACATGTATCTATTAGTAGGCTAAAAGCTACTCTTGTATCTAATATTATATGAACTTGTTGCGATCTGGGACGAGGAAAAGCTTCCCGAGGAATGGAAGACGGCACTTATATATATTCATATCGTCTCAAATATGAAAATTGCCGTGGTATCTTCTATCTTCTTCTCTATCTAAGAAAGGTATCTTTCTTAAACCCCGAATACAATGTGCTTGCTAATTTTGTACTTGCCCGAATCATCCTCCTGGCCGAAAATATCATCGGTGACAGTTTTCGCCCTCACCGATCAACCACTGACCAGTGTTTCAAGTTGAGGAAAAACGTAAGGGGCCAACAAAAGTTGGTCCGGAAAAATGTTGAGAGTACAATATAACTATTCACCACTCTGCTAGACTTTCAACAGGCATATGATAGCATCAACTGCGGATACCTTTGGGCCACGCTCATATGTCTCGGAATTCCAAAGCGGCTCGTTTCGCTCTGGAAAGATACAACATCTGGCCCGCTATATAGAATTGTTGTGGAAGGGATATTATTGGTATTATTAAAGTCAGGCAAAATTCTTGGATAAGCAGGTGATATCGTATTTCTTGGCCTAATGATATCATGGATAATGTAATACCGCTTATCCTCCTCGAGAAACGACTGGGTTTGAAAGTGAACAAGAATACAACTAAATGAATATAAATACCAAAGAGCATCCTTACCTTGACAACGTTGAATACTTCAAACATCTCGGGTCAGTTATAACAACATAATAACATCAAATGATGTATGTCGTAACTCGATGGGATGTGAAAGCTAGACAGCGAGAGAAATATTAATATGAAGAAGAAATAACAATTTTCTAAAAGAAAATGAACGATTTATGATACGATTTTAAAAATTATCAACGAGAATTTAGGATATCCTCATCCAAAATCAAAACTTATATAACGGAAGTAAATTTGAATATATTTTGTTTGGGAAAATACGAATATTATGGCATTTTAACCTAAGATACTTTGGTATGACTTATAAAACTACTACATCCCTCTAAACAAACAAATCGAATTCATAAAACGAGGTTCAAACACGAACCTAAACGAATAATTTTTTTTGTTACTTTACTACATCTATAGATAAAGCAAAACCAAAATTATTTAATTTAACTGTCTCAAGCGAAGACGCCATTTGTGTATTTATTTTAATTTTGTACTTAAAGTGAATAATAATAAATAATTTATTGATAATAAACAGTTGAACATGAAAAAACGACTATGAAATAAATCAATGTACCTATAGTACCCAGCAGTACTGCCTTCATTAAATTTATGCCCACAGTTTCTTTTCTGATCTGTAGATGACAGTAATGTTCGTAAACAATTTCTTAGATTTAGAATTTTAACGAAAGTGTATTGCATAACTATATAACCACTCGTTTATTGAATTTTCAAAATAATGGATTACGGATATGGAGCAAGGACGTGATACGGCAAAATATAAAAAAACCGTTATAAAATTCAATTGTTTAAAAAAAACAAATTTTTTTAAAATTAGCTTGTTCCATAACTATATAACCATAGTAGCCTTTTGATCATTTTCCTCGCACAGCTTTATAAATTATAAAAATTTTAGTCTTTCAAATATAAATCAAATTAATTAGTCTTTCAAATATAAATAATGTGTGGAAAGTATTTATCGGACGTGATCGGAGGTCAAAACTCCAGCCCTTTCCGAACAAAGTTTTTCGTTTAGACAAATCGTGCAAAAATTGCGAAACTCGTGGATTGGTTAAAGCTGCGAGTAACTATTTAAAACCCTTAAGCGATTTTTAAAAGCGAGCTTGAATTAAATGTGTCTCGAAGCACAATCAGCCGGTGTTTGAAAGCGAAATGATGTCAGCACAAAACTGCTCACCATGAATTTGTTAGGGCAAACATGAGTGGCGATTGACCAAAGGTAATTAAACGATAACTATCCGATTTTA
Source organism: Nephrotoma guestfalica (assembly GCA_963691935.1). NCBI lineage: Eukaryota > Metazoa > Arthropoda > Insecta > Diptera > Tipulidae > Nephrotoma > Nephrotoma guestfalica. Next base: position 148,276,028 of record OY829915.1, read on the forward strand.
TCATAACTAATCATTGTTCAATTATAGGTGAAACATTTGATGGAGATCTTAGAAAAGAGCCAAATTACATTTCTAAACGAAATTTAGGTGGTGACAGTATATGGTATGGAGGGCTTTTTGTTAAGCGGGATCTCTTACCTTAGTATTTTCTTCCACTAAAATGAACAGCATGAAGTAATTGGTGTTTTAGAAAACTATCTGTTACCGTCTTTATCCATACATCAAGGAGAAAGCTAGATAATGCCTCAGTACATACGGGCCGGAGTTCAAAAGGATTTGCAGAACACAACGTACCAATATTAGATAGACCAAAACCGTATTGAACATTTTTGGGGGGTATTGGTTCGAAAAATTTACGCAAATTTGAAACAATAATCAATCTAAAATTAGCCATGCCTTTTTCTGGGAATAGGCAATTGGGAAAAATATTTTCTTAGCAATTTTGTCTAAATTGTATTTTTCTGACCTACTGATGGAACTAATTTGGTGTAAATATTTTTAAAACAAAGTAAAATGGGGAATTCGTTTTACCTATAAAATTTTTGAATTAAAGTTTCCCAATCTAATTAATTATTCAGACAATAATAAATATTTAAATACATTTTTTATTGGTTTAGGGCTTGTATTTATTTTAAATAAAATAAAACAAGTTAATTACATAGCTTTCGATGTATCATCGACATCATTTTCAAAGCTAATGAAAATTTTCAATATAAATTTCTCAAATCAAATATACAGCAAGTATATTTGTTCACAAATACAAATTTTAAAGTTAATTTTTAAACAAGTGTATAAAATATGAATAAAAACATATAAATGAAAATTGTATATAAAAATTAAGCAATGGAATAAATTAGGCAAATTAATAAAGTAGAATTAATAGAATTAGCGCTAGAGATAATCTAGAGCATCTCTAAAATTGATATTTCCCTAAAATTTTATTATTTTTCTAATATTTTTACATTAATTAGACTAAATATGTGTCCTGAATTCTTTAATTGTATTGTAGGTACACTAGTACCTTGTTCTACATCAGTGTTTACGCCATTTATGTTGATAAATCCTTTTTTTCTAAAACTTCTTTCGTTTGACCCGTATAAGCAACATCACAATCACATTTAACTTCATAAATTAAATTTGATTGCTTATTGAATGGTATCGGATCTTTAAATTTAGAAAAACATAATCATTTAAACAAAAGAAGAATTACCGACAATTTTCAAATTATAATTTTTGAACAAGTGTTTTATTTTTTCATACAAATGTTTGACATAAGGAATTGAAAAATAATTAATGTGAATGGTTCGAATTTCGGAACTTCTAATAAAAAATGTTTATTTCCAAATATATTTGGACGCGGAATTTACTTTGATTTACCATTTCAATCAAATTATGGTAAGGCAAATTGCGAGATTAGATAACATTCTTGTAGATAGTACCAATTTTTTAACAGATGATTCGGTTAATACTAGTCAAAAATGGTTAGTAAATCTCTGTGATAATGATCTTCTAATTAAAGTTAAATTTATTTTAAGCTTAGGCAATAAGGTTTGTCTAGTCGTACCCAAATTTGTAATCATATTGATAAAGTTTTGACAAATTTTAAAAACAGTTTATCGTTGCAGACCCTTTCAAATATTGAAAAACGTATTTTATACATTTTACACGTAATGATTATGTTGAGAAAATGAACAGTCTATTAAATGACGACACAACTTATAGACAAGTGATGAAAAATAAATCTACTCCAAACTACGATAAACACGTTAGTAAAAAATTGGCAAAAATCCGGTAATATTGATGAATTAACAAAGAAACTAGTTATACTGGAGTAGTTCCTAAATTGTACGGTTTACCAAAAATTCATAAATCAAATATTCCCTACATACCTATAGTGTCAGTGACATTTTTAGGTAATATTCTTAAATTTACTGTAGGAAAAACTAATTCTTTTGTTCTAAATTACGAAGACTTTAAACAAAAAATTCGAAACTTCATTATACCCCAAAATTTGTTGTTAATTTTTTTAGACGTGATTTCTTTATTTACTAATAAATAGTCATATGGTTTTGACATGAAACATGAAAATAACGCAAAATCCAATTTTACGAAAGTTCAAATTCTTGAAAGTTTAAACATTGTTTTAGATAATTCGAATTTTCTTTTGACAATAAAAATTATAAACAAATTTTTGGTTCTCCAATGGGTTCTTCCACTAGCTCTATACTAACAAATTTGTTAATCGAAATTTGGCATTAAATTTTTAAAATTTTTAGCCATTATTTTATTATCGATATGTAAATTGATACCGAAGTCAAATTTCTACCAAATAACAAAAACTATACCTGTGTGCGAATATACAAATAGAAAACATTTGGGCGGAATACTGGCAACAGTTGTTGCTTGATTAAAATAAATGTATAATTAAAATGAATTAATTAAATAGTCCCACATAAAAAAGACATGGTTTTATATGATGGCCTTGGTATGAACTTTAATATAAAAATGCCAAATGGTCGGTTCCTGGGTTCGGTCATATGAATAACAAGCAATATCTGCAACAGGCGTTGCACGAAACTTCCATGAAAAATTTTGTTCTACAGAAGTCAAAAGTCCCATATATAGACATGGTTTTTTATGATGGCCTTGGTATGTACTGCAATACAAAAATGCCAAATGGTCGGTCCCTGGGTTCGGTCATATGAATAACAAGGAATATCTGCAACAGGTGTTGCACGAAACTTCAATGAAAAATTTTGTTCTACAGAAGTTAACTTTGACTTCTGTAGATCAAAATTTTTACCAAAATTTGCATACCAAGGCCATCATAAAAAACCATGTCTATATGTGGGACTTTTGACTTTTGTAGAACAAAAATTTACATTGAAGTTTCGTGCAACACCTGTTGCAGATATTGCTTGTTATTCATATGGATCGACCATTTAGCATTTTTACCCTTTAGTATATGGAACTGATTATTTATCATTTTTATACATTACACTTATGCTGTGCCTTACAATTGTTTTAAACATATTTTTATTTTTACATTGGGCATATTCAGCACATTAAAGCCTCACTTTCAAATGAATGTTTCATTCAATTAACCAATCCATATTTATAGCGTATACGTATATGAGAAAATTTGTTATTTTTTTGTTAAGTATTTGATAGGCACAAATTGATATATTTTTGTAGCAGCATTAAGAAAATTTTTAATCGAATAAAATGTACTTTGGAAAAGGAAGTTGACAACAAAATTTATATTTTAAATTTACTTTTAATCCACAAACCTGATGACAAAATTTCTTTTCAATAGTATCACTAACAGAGTTGGTCTGGCAGATATCTAAATTTTCATTCTTGGCTTCCTACTTCCTATAAACTATAAAATTAACACAGCAAAATTTTGGTTCAAAAAATTTAAAAAATTTCAGACCCCATATTTCACAATAAAAAATCAATCCATTATCCCGCAAAATTAAAAAAAAAACATTTTTTTCCCCACGGAAACCCAGGATAGTGCCACTGGGAGAAAATATCACCCGAAATTATCACTTGGTTGGTTAGAAGTATGCCGAACAGGATTTTGGCTATAGTAGAAAACAAAGTCTTTATTTATTTTTATTGAATTAAAAAAACTGGTTATATAGTTATGCAACAAAGCAAATTTAAAAAATTGCTTTATTTTGTTAAAACAATTGAGCTTTGTAACGGATTTTTTATGTTTGGCTGTATTACGTCCTTATTCAACTTTTCGTATTAAAATTTTGAAATTTGTTAATCCGTTATTCTAAAAATTAAAACACACGAATGGTTATATAGTTATGCAACACACTGTATTTTTGATTTTTCGTTTCATTTTTATTTTCAACATTTCTTTATCATTTAAAAGGTAACACGAAAATTTCAAAGTTATACGTTATGTTTGCGTATCACTAATACGGTACAGAAACGTTTCACCAAAATCGATACGTTAATGCAACATGAAAAGGGAACTTTATGCGAACTATCATTACTTTAACAATACTTCGGTTTCAAACTGTTGATGAAGTGTACTCTTCGTTTATGGTTCGTAAACGGTTCACCATGTTTAGTGGGATATGCCAAAAAGACAAGTAATAAATACAACAGATTTATATTTATTGTTAAAATTAAAATTTTATTACACTTTTTTCTGTGTATATCATGTATAAAGGATAAGTATTTGGATACATTTAGGCGTAACGAAATAAATATGAAAAAAATTGTAAAATCTTACCTTCTTGCGCGATGATATTATCGCGCGCGTAATTAATTATCCAGTACGCACACATTGTTTATAATGTATATAATTAAATCAAATTATTTGTAGCATTACCTGCAATGAAAAAAAAGATACGAAATAAAATTTTAATTAATTTTCCAATCAAACACTTCCTACTTTATAATTTTCTCTATTATTATGTTACTGTTTATCAGTAATAAATAATTATTTATTTTAATTTTATATTTTGCAGCTTTCAAACAGAAGAAAATTATACAATTCCTTTGATTTTTACTTTTCGTTTGTTTTGAAAGTAACAATAATGCACACAGTATAATTATATTTTTTGAAGGCTTTTCTCATTTAGTGAATTATACTACGAAGTTCAAATATTAAAAATTAGCCTTGATCATAATAATTTTATGTATACAAAAAAAAAAAGAAATAATATTATGATCGCAGAGAGAATGTAAAATTAAGAAGTACTACTACTATTTTATACAGCATGACTAATATAATAATTAGTAAATTGCAAGTAATGTGAAAAATCACTTAAAATCAGATGACAATATTTAGTTTAGTGTTTTTTGTCATCGTCGTCTCGTTGAATGAATTTCCGGGTTTTCGCGCGCAGTGATCATAAAAATTCGATTATTTATTATAAATTAATTTCAAGGAAATCGATATCTATACATACGCGTCAATTACAGTGGTGCACATAAATAAGGATCCACCACCGCGCTGTGTAAACAAATTTTGTCATAATACCGAATCCGCTCGTATACCTATAAAAAAATCGTAAATAATTTTTTTGGAGGCCACTTGGAAGCGGAACATTTTATAATATATATAGTGTGTACGAGTATGTGTAATACTTAAATGAAAAAAAACAGCTTGAAATAAATAATCAACTTGTATATTTCTGCGTAAATTTTTTTATCGAAGGTCGAAATTCTAGACACGATTTTATTTATAGTGATTTGAAGTACATCCATATTATTCGTTGATAAATATAGTTAAAATAGGTATATGATTGTTAACGTTTGACAGTTGACCATCCCGTAAATATTATTGAGCATTCCACTCTATTGAAATTAGCTCGAACTATCGCTTCCACACGATCTCTTTCGATGTACGTAAATTTACTTGGATCACTGTATTACGATCCACAGACAAATAATAATTAGCATAACGTTTCTCGTTTATGAAGATATTTAAATACTAGCAAGGTTGTTTAAATCAAATGATATCTAGTAAAACAATAATTAGTAAATAAATTGTTCATCTGTGGACTCGTGCCCAATTATATGTTTTACCTGAAGGGGGTACACATACCTATTAAGATATTTGAACTAATTAAACGTAATATGGCGTAAAAGTGGTCAGATTAATTTAGAAACCAAACAGTTTTTGGGAATGTTGAAGGTTGAACACAAACAAATCTATATTACATCGATTACCTAACCACCAATCATACGCACATACTTTTATAAGACACCAAATAATAATATTTGAAACACTTTCGTAAGACAGAATAATAAAATTATGTACTCGTAACGTTTCCATTAAAAATAATTATATTATAATATAGAGATTTTTTTTGTTTGACATTTAGTGATCTTTCTCAAGGATTTGACTGATTAATTTGTATCAAAGAGTTATTATTTATATAGCGTGCTATATAAGACAAACAAAAAGTGTACAAAATATGTGATAAGCGCATAATATTCAATCGGTTTTTGTTTGACTTGTTTAAAACAAAAAAACTATCATAAAACGCGAACCGCTTAATTAGTTCGAATTTAATTGTTCGTATTTCGTTAAACTTATAAACAAATTACTGATAACAAATAAACAAAAGCAAAACTTAGCATAAAATTGTATATCACAAAAAAAAACCTTCAAATGATAGTTTTGTGATTTATAAATTCAATGATAATAGAAAAAATAACATTATTTTGATAAATAAACGTACACAACATACGAGTATGTAGAATATGGTATTTCTTGACAACGATAATGATGTCATTTTGTTGTTAAAATAAAAATTGCACTCATATTATGGCAAGGCATTAGAAGGTTGAACGGTTTGATAATAACGTATATAATATATTATTACACAAAATATATATTTTGTCTCTGATAACAAGTCGATACGATATTGTAAAGACTTGGGGAGGTTATTACTCAAACATAGTAATGTTACTTCTAAAACTTGAGAACTCGTTATCATAGTAGACTCTCTCTCTCTCTCTCTCTTTTCGTCTCTTTCCCGGATCGAGACGAATGATTCCCCATTCGTCTCGATCCATCGATCTCGCCCTCCAGTTTCGACATCGAATTATACGTTGGTCTACGATACACCGGCTGGTTGTAATTGGAACACTTTGTTAATCTTACGTTCTTGAGGAGACCTTGCAACGTGGCTAGAGCTTCCAAAACCGTCCAAACATTCCAAAAACTGGCAAAAATCGGTTTCGGCGATTTTTATAAGGAAATTTACAACGGGTTTTAATTACAAAGAAAACCAGAAACACAATAATTTATTTATTATAAATTTTGGATGTACGGTAAAAAAGTTAATTAATTTATTATGCATAAATTCATCAAATATTCGAAATTCGACAAAAAAAAATATGTTTAAATTTTGTTAACAAAATCATCAAAACATTACATTAATTAACAGAAAAATAAATTATCATCGAATCTTTATTCGGATAGGGGCGATCTTAGTTTTTGACAATATGTGTTGCTGCCGAAAATGGCCACTCCGCTTTTGGTCGGATTGCTTCTAAATAATTATAAATCAGAGCAAGGTGTTTTCCTCTAATTTGTTCACATTTGAAATATTTTACCTCGGCTCATGTAATACTCAATAAATAATTTTTGATTTTGTACCCGAATATGATTGAAATTCATTATAGGAAAATGCCCGTTTTGCTAAACTTTGATCCAATTTTTCTTTAACGGTAAGGCCATTCAAACGATTTTCTTCAGGGAACAACAAATGAACTAGCTACATCTGAATAGCCTCATGTACTGCAACACCGCTCGATAATGAATACAATAAACAATAATTTATAAGGTAAATTGGTCTTGAAGGATGTTGGCTACCATTAGCGTTCTTTTCAAAGAAGCTCTGTCCTGCGGAAATTAAATACTCTACTTTCGATTGAGAACTTCTTGCTATATATTTAGCAATCAAACATTTTCGGAATTTCGCCGAATGCTGAATTTGCTCTATATTTACCAACCATAAACCACTTACAACAGCTATTGCGTCAAAGTCAGAACCTAGTCCCGGCAATTACGACATTGAGGTGAGAGACTGCTTGTTTCGTTCTAGTGAAACACTTCTCACAGAACTCAGCGTCTTCTTCTTCGACACGAAGAAATTACTGGTACAACAACAACGCGATGACGATTTGCAGAAATTGATTTCAACACGCAACCCAAAATCAAGCGTAAACCTGCAACGGATCGACTTACCAGACAAGCACCAAATTTGGTGTCAAAATCGACCCTTAGTTTCCCTCTACATGCGACGGACTATCTTCGATAGTCTACATGGCTTATTACATCCCAGCATCCGTGCTACGCGAGAAGTTATTGCTTAAAAATACTTCCAGCCAAGAATGAATACTGATACAAGCAATTGGGCTAAATCTTGTATTCCATGCCGAAAGTCCAAAGTTCACCGCCACACAAAATCAGAGCGTGATAAATTCGAGCTTCCAAGTGGCAGGTTTGAACACGTCCACAGGGACCTGGTTGGTCCACTGCTTCAATCGAATGGCTATCATTATATTTTAAAGATAGTTGCCCGATTTACCCGTTGGCCAGAAACTTATCCATCCAATCCGAGAAATAACCGCAAACCCCGTATGCAAGATCTTCTACAATGAGTTATTCTGTAGATATGGTGTTCCACTCTTCATCACGACAGACCAAGGAACACAATTTGAATTAACATTGTTCACCGAGCTCCCATCACATGCGGACAACTGCACACAACCCAAAAGCGAATGGTCTTATCGAACGGTTCCACAGACAACTAAAAGCCGCGTTAACAGCTCGATGTAATACATCCCATTGGAGTTCAGAACTTCCAACGATCCTATTGGGTATTTGAACCTTCGTCAAGGAAGAGCTAGACTGCGCACCAGCAGAGCTAGTATATGGTCAAAATATCAAGGTTCCTGGTGAATTCTTCATCAGTGATTAAAATTCGAACCCAAACACAGATAATTCGGATTTCGTGAAGCAGTTTCGTACTACCATGAGAACATTAGTTCCTACGGACACAAGTCATCCAACCGAACAGGCAACGTACATTCCCAAAACACTAGAAACCAGTTCACACGTACTCGTACGTGTGGATAGAGTCAGAGGTCATTTGAGTACACCCTGTTCTGAACCCAGTGACTCGCAATTTGCGTAAATTCTTTGTTGTGGATGTATAAGGAAAATCAACAACAATTGGCATCGACAGGCTTAAGCCAGCATACGGAATACTTGTGGTAAACCAAGTCAAAAAATGGTTACATTTAATTTAAAACACTTTAATTTAAAAAACCTGGTTTTTGGATCCAGGAGGGAAGTGATGTAGCGGCTCAAAAATCCTTTTCACTTCGTGGCACTCCTCGTAGCAAAAATATGTATACACCAAGCCGCTTAATTACGAGGGATAGCTCATTTTGCTGAACAGAGCTATTTCGCCATCTACATTCGCGAATCTCGATATTTATCGACTATCAATAAATACCGATAAGTCAAGTAATTATACGAAAAAAAAGAAATCAGAAACGAAAAAAAGGCAGTCGGGTTTTAGAAGTTAAAAGAGACACAGACTCATACTCACACAAGTGAAATATTAAGTGAAAATTTAGTGCCAAACAATCGTTTACACACCAACCAATTTTGTGAACTAGTGTTAATAAATAGTAAATAAATAATTTACAATAACAAAATATAGTGAGTGTTAATCATTTTAAAAAATAAAACCCAATAACACCGCTATAGTCTCAGCAATTTTAAAAAAATGCCGAAATCGTTGAGAGATATTTTCGAAAGCCGCGAAAAATTAAAAAACCCGAAAAGATCAAGATACTTGAATCTTCTTTCTAATATTGTTCTGTCAAAGCCTTTTTGAGGTGTGCCACAAATGAATTATTATGCTTCAATGGTTCATCTAACATGATTTGAAAATAGTTAAAAACCCGCTTTTTAAATCAAAATTATTTGGTTTTGCTGCTGTTCACCTCCAAATCAAGTTTTCTTGCGTAGCGATTGAGCGATATGAAACTGGTCTTGATATCGCTAGGTCTTCGGCTAACAAGTATGTCTTGAAGTTTTAATGTAGCTTTTCCTTAGAACCACAGCCGCGTATGCATCTCCCTGTCAAACACCAGGGGCCTTATTCTTGAAATCGGCGTAAATTTCCGCAATCGGAAATTATTTTGCTTTATAATTCTTTATATTATTCGGTTTTATCGCCGGTTTGATCATTTATTTTAAATGCTTTGCATATTCCTTAACATTTGCTTCCCTAGTAAGGAAAAACTTCCGACTGGGTTAATTGATTCGAAATTTTTCCTTTAATAGGGAAATAAATATTAGCAAATTTGCAAACCAATTTTATAAAATGATTAAAGTAGCCGACGAAAAATACGGCGAAATAATACCGAGAAATGTAAAGCAAAATATATTCCGAATGCGGCAATGTTCACTGATTTCAAGAACAGGGCCCCAGGTGTTATTTGAAAGTTGTTTGATATAGTTCCTTCGATTATTATTCTAAATACAGGCGAAGGTGTTGTTAATTTACACTAATTTAGGTGTTTGTTAATTTAGATTATATATATTTAGTTGATGTATGATTATATTTTATATATTTGGTGAACAATTCTTCATCTCACAAATTCGCTATGTGGAGTCGGAAGTCATCATTTAAATTAGCTTTTCTTTGGTTTGGAACGTGCTGCACTGAGTAAAAGAAACATTTCGTGGAAGACGATTTTCTATTGTTGTTGTTGCTGTGGCAACACAGAGAACATTGGAATAATAAACAAACGACTACTCATCCGTTAGGACAAATTAAATCACCACACTTTCATTATAATATCCGATAGTCTTCACAATTATACTGTTATACAATTATACCGTTGATTACGAACGGCATTTCCTTACAAAAGCGCATGGAAAAGAGCCATGTAATGGAACAGGGGTACCTTGAAAAGAATGGCGTCCAGAGCTAGTCTCACAATGGAATACGACAGTACCATAACCAATGCAGATGAATTATTTAAATGGGCTGAAACGTTGAAGGCAGAGATCAATTTTAGATTTTGTTCAGACGCAGAACATAAAGTTCTGAAAGCTAGGTTGGATAATTTGAAAACACTTAAAGGAACCCACGGTTTTCACGCAGTCATTCCAACAGAAGCTGGCTACTTGAAATGTAAAACATTTTCTAATTCTGACCTATTTAACATAAAAGCAGATTACCGTTATTTTTTGTTTTCTTACTAAAACGTATTTTGCAAGAAAACAAAAAATAACGGTAGTCTAGTTTTATGTTAGGTTTTAAAATACTCAAATTATTTATAACAAAAAAATTGGTTTTTGAGAAACGCCAAAAAGAAAAATTTGGCGGCAATTTTGAAAATGAAGAAATTAAAGACCTTACTATTTTTTACCTACCTTACTTTTTTTTAAAATAACCCCTATATGATAATTATCGTGTATTTGATTCTTTTCTACAATCACTGAAGCTTGTCTTAGTATTTTTACATTATTCAACACCCTATATCATCAAAAACAACAAAAAATCGAGTTTCACAAATTACACATTCAAAACATAAAGAAATAAAGGTAAAACATGACTTTCAAAAATTTGTGATTTCACGTATTTTCATCTTATTGTATTGAACTCCCAACGTTTTTCCAAAATCATTCTCATGATGAAACACAATGGTATTCGCCAATTTTGTTTTCGGCGAGTGGGACGAGGAGACCGTATAGTTGATGTAAGAGTAGTGTCTCCTATAGCTTAATCAATTTTAAGGTGATTCCGTCGAGATCGGGTGCCTTTCCAATTTTCAATCTACTAATAGTCTACTTGTTCCACAGTGGAATATTCGACAAAGACCTCTTCAATTGGTGGAGCTATATTTCTCTAATGGAAATCATGTCGTCATTCCGTCATTCAGTAGATTTTGGAAGTATTTTTACCGTAATGAGAGAACACCAGCCACGTTGGTTCTCAGCTATGATTCCCGCTCTTTGATGGCTGTACCTCTTCGATGGAAGTCTTTAGTAAGATTCCAGGCGTTAGCAAAACAGTAATTTAAGTTTCCTTGTTCCGTTTGCAAGCTGATATTTTCTATGCATGATTTAAGATGTTCGCGCTTCTTTAGGTATTTAGTCGTAGCTTTCCTAGCACGGAGATATTCAACTAGAGTGGTTATAGTGTTGCGAGCCAACCATTTTTCACGAAGATTTTGTTTAGTTTCGACGACTAGGCGGAACTGACCTTCGAACCAATTATCGTGCTATCTCGGTGGCCTTCTTCCAATAGCATTTTGTGCCATAGTAGTTATGGACGACTGTATAGCGGGCCATTGCTCCTGGATGTTAAGAGAAGTTTCTTCGTTGGTACTGTGCTGGTCTAGATAGCCAGTGACAGTCGATTGATAACTGCAGTGCTTCTTAATCTTTTAAAGCATCGACATTCCGTTGAACGGTCTCTGTGCCTTTTTTATTGAATATACGAGTAGATGATTATACAGTTACATTTAAATATGACAAGCAAATGATCGCTGTCCATGTCTGCACTTCTGTAATTTATAACGTCGGATATGCTGGCGGAGCATCTATTAGAGACCATGACATGTTTTCTGTTCTTCAATTATTCGATTTCCACATTACTTTGTGAATTCTCTTATACATAAACAAACGTACTTGATTCAACTAAATTGTACATTAGTGCCAGGTCAGTGGCGCGCGCATTGGCGGTTGTTGTTACTAGTGAGGTACAGTCTGTTAGGACCGAAGTGCGATATATTATCTGCACTCCCACCAATTTTTGCTTTAAACTCATCCACTATGAACTTATTGTCGAGGTGTGATCAAGAATTGATCTTTGACATCAATTGATTCATCTTCGGTGGGTGCATATACATTAACGATCGCGATGTTAAATTTTTTATAGTGTCAAATCTAACCGAGCATATCCGTATATTGATAGGGCGGGAGTCAATGGTATGTTGCTTAAGCCAGTTCTAAATTCTCTTCTATTCTGATGGCCACTGTAATGAAGGGTTTAACCATTGGTGGTGATGATGAACCCACTCCCAGACTATCGAAACTCTTGTAGTGCAAGTAGATTGCCAGGTCTTAAGAGGCTTAACACGATCCATGTTCACATTTTTAAAGCGTCATCCGTTTAAAATTTCCGAGGTCGTGTTTTTGATGAATTCGATATGGTAATTCGAGGGGTTTGTATAGGATTCATAACTTAATGTTTTTATGTGAGAAGGTTGTTATTCTATGGCTCAACCCGCTTGTTAAGTATCACGTACTGGTGAACATACTTAAGAAATCCTACCTTGAACACATTTATTTAGCGAGCCGATTGATATAGTTAGACGCGTGCTTCAGCCGCCCTAACCTGAAGAACAGACGCTGATATGGTATTGGTTTTAGGGTACCATGACCCACCGTGCCATGTAGTATCCATGACAATAAAACGAATTTTTTCTGCTTGTCTCCACTAGACCGCCTGATTTATTTAGAGTTACTCAGAGAGCACCGCGAAGAGGTATGAAGCTAGAACTACGCTCTTCCAACATAATAGTCGATCGTAATTAAAGAAAATATAGTAGCTATCCAAGCCACCAAAAAAGTGGTTCGCTTTACAATAAGGTGGTCGCAGCTGTTATGAAGCGTAGTAATCTGACGACTAATAGGCAAACTTAAATGGTAACTTTACAATGAGAGCAAGGCATGTTTTTTTAACAAATTTTCGTCTCAAATTTCGTATTCGATCCTTTATGCAGCATCTTTTCCTTACTATTACCGGACAAGTGGTGCAGTGGTTAAAGCTTCGGCACTTGGACCGGGAGGTGCTGGGTTCGAATCCCATCAGAGGCTAGATGCAAATCGAATTTTCATCATCGATTACGATCGGTGATGCTAATAAATACAACTATAAAGACCCTCTGATGGAGTGCAGAATTCCGTGTCACGCGCCGACCCACCTTCCATGTCAATGTACAGGTTGACATGGAGCTTGCAATGTGCAGGTGGTATACTGTAGTTGTGTGAGTAGGTGAAGTAGGTGGGTTAATGATGTGGAGTGAATGAGTGGTATCACAATGGGCCTAAAAATTGGCCTAAGTGTGCAGTAAGCAACCACTGAAACCTAACCTAACCTTCCCTTACTATTTTTAACATTTTTTACAGTAAGAGTATTTGCCTATACATTGAATAATCTTTTCTTCATTTAGTTGAACATCAAAGAAATTTAACCAGAACGCCATGTTTCTAGGATTTGCGAAGTAACTCATATTTATGTATGTTATGATCAACAACTTTCGTTTATTTTATACTAAATTATTAGTTACTTAATCGTTGAGTCACTACTTCCAAAACAATTCTATTAAATTCTTAGAGCCTATTGGAGTTTAAATTTTGAATCGATTTCTGCCAATAATTATGAGGCCTACCAATTCTAGTGAAATTATAAATATTAGTTTTCCATCCTGATCCTTTCAGAATTCAGATGTTTTCAATAATTAAGAAACCAACTAAACAAATTACAACTTCCGATGGTTATTTTCACAACAAAGCTCTGCGATATCTACCAAGTTATATGATTATTAATCCAAATATTTGCATGTATTTGACTGTCGAACGGCATTCCCAAATATTTAAATAAATATCTTAGAGTAGTCTAAGTGTAAGACAATCAATTGTTGTAATACTTATCCCTCTTTATGGTATTTTCAGTAGCTCTTGTTTTGAGAAGGGTAAAGTGGTAGTTTTTTTGGTTGTTAAAAAAGATTAGACTTCGCATTACAATTTCGGTTAAGAATGTATAACAGTTAAACTACTGTTATCATCCTCCACCCTCATAAAATCCCGCCGCTTCTTACAGAAGTAAAATCGATTCGTTGACTAAAAACATCTCCCTTATTAAACTTTATACAACATTACAACATGCAAGGTAAAAAAATTGATTTGCATGAAAAGCGGAATAGTAAACATAATGACCGTAGACTAGAATTTCTGTTTTTCATAGAAACTGACGTTTTGAAAGCCAGGCGTACAGTGTGTTTGAGCCTTAATTCAATCAATAGCTAGGTTTAATCTTATCTTTTAATTTTTGTTTAAAAATTATTTTAAATGTGTATTCTTTTAGACAGCTTTGAGTGACCTTTCATCAAGTTGTTTTGTTTTCACTTTAAACAATTGAGAAAATCAAATTAATAATCGTTTTCCAATCGCATGTTGTAAGTACTTACAAGTAATTATGAGCACATTTGTCGATTGGAACACCAAAAACCTGCTACTATGTATTTTTGAAACTAATTTTACAAAACTCAAGGGTAGCGAGAAGTAGACAGAAGTGCTTGCAAATACTTAAAATGGGCGATTGAAAAATGACTAATTGCTCATGACTCGTACTGGTTTAATTAATTTCAATTCCGATATTTACAGAGGTGAGAACATTTCTGTAGATTACTTTGTCTACAGACGTGACCGATCGTAGTTTTGCTATTCACTCATCTATCGTTACAGTTTATTGTGACACGACAAAAGTATTAAGTCTAAAGTTGAACAAATGAAGAAATTAACATGCGATTCAGAGCTTGAGGTGTATAATGTATACTAGATATATACGGTGTTTGTATAATATTTCATCTGTACCAAATATCAAATGGGTAGCTTTATAAAGTTACATTTACTATCGAAACTTCATGTACAGGGTGGCGCACGAATCGTGCTACAAAAACAAAACGTAATAACTATTTTTCTGTGTGACTAATCTGTTTTTTATTTTTTTTATTTTGCAGATTATTATTTAAATTTACTAAAATGGATGCTTGGAATACCGAAACGAGGATTTGGATAGTGCAGCGCTACCATGCTTTGCAGTCCATCATTTCCGTCCAGAGGGAATTTAGGCGGGAGTTTGGCGGCACTCCCCCGAGTAGATGGACCATTATGAGGTTGGTACGCATGTTTGCTGAATCTGGAAGCATCGCACGTAGACCGTACAATCGAGATCCCTATGTTCGGGTCGAAGCCACAATCGCAGCTGTAGCATCATCAATTCAGGCAAATCCAAGTGTTTCGACTCGAGAGTTATCGGCGCAAATTGGAGTTAGCAGACGGTCATTACAACGGATAATTCATGATGACTTAAACTTGTTTCCGTACAAAATCCAAATTACAAGCAAATTAAAACCTCTGGATTTGCCTATTCGCCTGGAATTTTGCCGGAAAATTATTGAAATGGCCGAAGAAGACAACAACTTCATAAATTGCTTGTTTATGTCTGATGAGGCCCATTTTGATCTAAACGGCAATGTAAACAAGCAAAATTGTCGTATATGGAGTGAAACTAATCCAGAAATACTCCATGAGACGGAACTGCACCCAGAACGAGTGACAGTGTGGTGCGCAGTTTCATCAAGATGCATTGTCGGGCCATACTTCTTTGAAGTAAACGGTGAAACAGTAACTGTAAATGGGGACCGTTATTTAAACATGTTGAAAGATTTTTTTTACCCAGAACTGCGGCGAAGACGTATCCCTTTTAACAGCATTTGGTTCCAGCAAGATGGAGCAACTGCACATATAGCCAGACCGGTTATGGAGGAGCTCCAACGAAAATTTCCAAATAAATTAATATCCAGAAACTCCACTTTCCGCTGGCCCCCAAGGTCACCTGACCTCACTGCACCAGATTTTTTTTTATGGGGTTATGTCAAACAAGAGGTGTTTAAAACGAAACCAAGGAATTTGACTGAATTGAAGCAGTCCATTACAACAATAATTGAGGCGATCCCGACTTCAACCCTTCAGTGCGCAATGAATAATTTTCTGATCAGGTGTCGCACATGCGTGAATGAGCATGGAGGTCATTTACGGTCTATCATTTTCAAAACTAATTAGTTAAATAAAAATAAAATTGAATTATCTATACAATAAAAAAAAATAAAGCCGATTAGTCACACAGAAAAAAAGTTATTACGTTTTGTTTTTGTAGCACGATTCGTGCGCCACCCTGTATTTACTTCTACTTATCTTATAGGTTGGTCCAGATTAATGATGTACCAAGATTTTTACATTGTCAATGAAGTTAACCAAAAGTCGATGGAAATCAATCTACACAATCTAAATTTTAAGTGATTTTAAACGAGCAAGAATTAATAGCCTGAATTTAACTTTTATCATCAATCAGGAATTCACGCGTTTCAGTTTATAATAAATATTAATAAATTTATAAAGCTTATAAGGTTCTAAAATGATTTGAAATTAAATTCTAAATCATTTTGCAATTTTATTTTTAAAATAAAATCATACGGTTTACTCTCTATTCTTGCAATATTGCGGCGAATATAGTCAATTTGTTTCGTTCTTTCTTTCAAAATAATTTCACAAAAGACTTCATCATGCTGATAAAGTAACATTTGTGGATACGACACATACAAGTTAAAACACCACCTTGTTCTGGTATATACTTTGAACAGTAAGACTTTTCTTCAAGTTTCTAGAAAAAAATTGAATTTCAATTGTCAATATTATTCAATAGTTGTTTGGATATCTTTGATATCTCTAATTATAGGGGTAGTTCTATGCTGCTAGCAATTCCAAAATGATTCGAATCAATTATTTCTGACCACATGCATTTCGGTTTGCTGTCATTTATAGTTGTCGAAATTTAATAATATTTTCAAAACGTGATTTGGAGGTCATTGAGGCAAAAGCTCAACTTGAAGTAATTTCACCGGACTTTAGCAAGGCGTTTGACACAATCAACCACGTTTTTGTATGCTGATAAAATAATCTGCTATTTTAGAATACAAAGAAAATGTAAAATTGTGTCATTTACCCGCTCACCTTCACACATTATACATGATAATTGTAATGATAATGCAAGCGAGAGATCTACATAGGAGTGACGTTTATACAAACGTTATCAGCAAATAGGCATATCGATTCGATGATTGCAAAAGCCTTTTCTATGCTAGGATTTACAACAACAACTATGAAACGGTTTAATAACCCGAAAGTACTTGCCTCGTTATTTCTATCTTTCCTCCGTTCACAACGTGAATATGCGTTATGGGTCCTCCGTGTTATATTAATCATGTGAATAAATTTCGGAATTTATTTTTCATTTTCTTTACCAAGGGTCTTGGAAACGGGGTAATGCAATGTTAAAGACTTTATTATAAATGAATGTAATATTAGGCAAATATTAACGAAAAGTTATTTTTAATAACGTATTTGTAAATATTAAACACAGAATTGTACTGTACCGGAACTTATGATTCCGAATTTATTCTTTTAATAAATAAATAAAATCATTAATTTATCATATAATTAGCAAATGATCATTTTGTTTTGTCTACTCATAAATTCTAAAACCTATTTACGTTAAAAACTGTGGTGAACAAAAATTAGGGCGTTGAACATGCGAATTCGAAAGCAGTTCCATGATTTTTGATTAGATGAATCTGATCTACCAGTTTTTTTTAGAAAAAATTAGAAATTTTGAAAAATCAAATTTGTTGATTTCGTTCTTCGTTATACCTCCTAACAACCTTCTTGAAATCATTACATACATTTTTGGTATCTGTGTGGTTACAGGAGCTTCTATTCTAAAATGAGTCTAATGTTTTCGAGCAATTTATTACAGCTGTTTACAGATAAACAGTTTAAAAAAATACTCTGATTCAGTTCCGTTAGAGATATAATACATACCATCTCCAATGTAACTCTTCAATAGCGATATTGGTAGGAATATTACTAAAGAGTGAGAAACGGCGAATGAAACGAATATGCATCACGTGGTTCAACCATGTTTTCTAGGGTGGTTAGCATGTATGAATTTTTAATATTGTATGGACTATCGTTGGTTAGTTGTGTTGTTTCATAAATATTTCGCTAAAGCGATTGGTGCGGTGATAAACGATAATATTGATCTAAGGGGGATATACCATGAATCTAGATCATAATAATTTAATTATGAAAAATTAATAAATATAATTATTTCAATAACTAAGAAACGCCTAAAAGTCTTCTGTACGTAATGACACATTTTGAGCTAATCTTGCATATTTAATTGTTATTTTGAATATGTCTTTATTTGCATTGATGCAGCTTAGCAATGAAAAGAAGCGAACTAAATAAACGGTGCCCGCGCAAACACTTCAAATTAAAGTAGACTAATGCAGTAATCTAAAATGTTTTACGAAATGTTTTACTTAAAACTATTGTGTGCTACTACGATCACATTTATTGTATCTCTTACCTATTGGGGTTCGCTGCCAATTAATAAAATTGAAAATTTATAAAGTCCTTAAAATAAAGGATGGAGCAGAGGAACTTCTCCTTTCATTCCATTTTTCCAACAGCGTTCACCAAAATTTCAATTAACCCAAACAATGGTTGCTTAACCTTGGCATTGTTGTTATCTCATTATAACGGGTGTTTTTTTAGGAGGTTTGTTTTTCCGATAGATGTCGTTTTATTTTATGACAGTTGTTTTGACAGCTCAAAGTGGCATTTCTACTCAGTATTGTTTGGCAAATCATTATGAATAGGTTAACTCCAGAACAACGTTTTCAAATCGTGGAAATTTATTTTCAAAATCAGTGTTCAATTAAAAATGTTTATAGAGCACTTCGTGAATTTTATGGTGCACATAATCGTCCGTCAGAGACCACCATAAAGAACGTAATTACCAAATTTCGGTCTACATTCACTCTTTTGGATGCCAAGCCACCGACAAGAATGAGAAGAGTTCGTACAGAAGAAAATATTGCTGTCGTTGAGGCCAGTGTCGAAGAAAACGACAATTTATCGATTCGTCGTCGTGCTCAGCAAATTGGACTTTGTCCATCGACTTTATGGAAAATTTTACGTAAAGATTTGGGTTTGGTGCCATACAAAATTCAATTGGTGCAAGAATTAAAGCCACACGACCATCGTTTGCGCCGTGAATTCAGTGATTGGTCGTTAAATCAATTGAACGAAGATCCATTTTTTTACCGTAAAATTCTCTTCAGTGATGAGGCGCATTTTTGGTTAAATGGATACGTCAACAAACAAAATTGTCGCATTTGGAGCAAAGATAATCCACACGCCGTTCAAGAATTACCAATGCATCCTGATAAATGTACTGTTTGGTGCGGTCTATGGGCTGGTGGGATCATCGGTCCATATTTCTTTAAAAATGAGGAAGGACGACGCGTTACCGTGAATGGAAATCGATACAGAACCATGTTAAATGAGTTTTTGTTGTCAAATCTTGAAGATATGGATATGGATGAAATGTGGTTTCAACAAGATGGTGCCACTTGCCATACAGCACGTGAAACAATCGACTTATTGAAAGAAACTTTCAACGACAACATTATTTCGAGAAATGGTCCGGTGAATTGGCCTCCGCGTTCGTGCGATTTGACGCCACTCGATTACTTTTTGTGGGGATACGTGAAGTCATTGGTTTATGTGGATAAACCTCAATCGATTGACGCTTTGGAAACCAATATTCAACGTGTCATTGCTGACATACGCCCTCAAATGCTTGAAAAAGTGCTGGAAAATTGGACCTCCAGAATGACATTTGTGAAAAATAGTCGTGGTAGCCATATGCCAGAAATTGTGTTTAAATGTTAAATGCCAAAAAATTATCTACCAAATAAAAAAAAATTTTGGTCATTTCATAATTTTATATGTGTTTTATTCAAAAAAAAAATCGGCAACCTCTTAAAAAAACACCCTTATTTGTCTGTCAAACGTTTCCTTTTCTTTATGTTCATAAAAAGTTTGTCAAAATTAGTATATCACGGCCACCCAAACTAGCAAAATAATAAACCAATGGAACAAAAGCGACATCAAGCCATACAAATATAAAAATTGTATTACCGAAAGGGGGCTATACTGTCGTATCTATAATTTTGATAGTAAAGGGAGGTTAAATTTTAAGGGCCGACGTTGAACCTGAACCACACCTAAACGTCAAGTTTTTTTCTGCATTTAATTTGTCATTTCTCAATTTCAGACTAACTCAATTTGAACCATGGAAAGATACACAATCGAGCAACGCGTTAAAGTTATTCAGGCATATTATGAAAATGGGCGTTCAAATCAAAATGCATATCGTGCACTTCGTGATTTTTTCGGCCAATTTAATCGTCCAAATGTGCGTACAATCGGAAAAATCGTGCAAAAATTTGAGCAAACCGGATCTGTTGGAGATTTTAAAACACCAGTGCTTGCTCGTACAGCAGAAAATATTGCTGCTGTTCGCGATAGTGTGGCTGAAGAGCCATACACTCAACTCGTCGTCGTGCCCAACAATTGCACCTCTCACGCTCGTCGTTGATGAACATTATGCATAGACTTGCATTTACACGCTTATAAGGTGCAATTGACTCAAGAACTAAAGCCTCTTGACCATTCCAAACGTCGTCAATGGTCAGAATGGTGGCAATAAATGGCAACAGTGGATGATCAATTTTCGAAGAAAATCATCGTCAGTGATGAGGCACATTTTCACCTCAGTGGATTCATCAATAAGCAGAATTGCCGCATTTGGGCGAATCATAATCCAAGAGTGATTGTCGAAAAACCAATGCACCCACAAAGAGTGACTGTTTGGTGCGGGTTATGGGCTGGCGGCATCATCGGGCCGTATTTTTTCCAAAATGAGGCCGATCAGGCAGTTACTGTGAATGGTGTTCGCTATCGTGAGATGATAACGAACTTTTTATTGCCCGAATTGGAAGATATGGATGTGGACGATATGTGGTTTCAACAGGACGGTGCCACTTGCCACACAACTAACGAAACAATGGCTCTTTTGCGCGACAAATTCAATGGCCGTGTTATCTCACGTGGTGGCGATGTCAATTAGCCGCCAAGATCATGTGATTTGACACCGTTGGACTTCTTTCTTTGGGGTTATTTGAAAGAAAAGGTGTATGTCGATAAGCCAGCAACAATGAGCTAAAGGATGAGATAATTCGGCACATGAACGGCATAGAATCTCAATTATGCCTGAGCGTCATCGAAAATTTGGACCATCGGGTGGAGGTGTGCCACCGAGGTCGCGGCGGCCATTTGGCCGATATTTTGTTCCATACATAATTGAACCATACCATATTATCATAATGAAAAAAATTGACAATAATTTCCTAAATAATTTGTGTTTTATTCAAAATCAACATCGGCCCTTAAAATTTAACCACCCTTTATAAGCGATTTCTATAGAAAATCCAAAAACCAGTTTGATTTTAGCATTTAATTGTCCTGTAAAGAAACTAACTTTTTGCTATGTACGACTATTAAGCCTTTAATTTAAAAACGTTATTTTGGTACTGTTAGATAGATTGGAAAAGTTGATCCACTACGACACCGGCCATGCATGAACTTCAACCGTCAAACCGAATATTCATGGCAAGAAGCTAATGATGTGCATCCGGTGGGATCAGTTCGGAGTGATCTACTATGAGCTGCTCCAGCCTAACGAAACCAGATGTTTGGAAAACGGGCTACTAGATTTGATTATCAATGAAAGTACCACTATTTTACATATTTGATTTAATTTATATTCTAGTAAGTAGTCAACACTCACGTCCACGCTTAAGGCTGTTTTCCAGAAACCGACATATTTGTGGACACCGATTTATTCAAATAAGTCATCTCACGAGGACGATCACTTAATCCCAAAATTAACCCAAAATTACAAAGGAATTATGCGCTTCTATTTTTAAGAACAGAATATATTTGTTTAGTTGATTACCTTACTTGATATTGGCCAAATGACTCAAATGAATTGTTTGCACAATTAAAAGTTTCTTCTTTTACAGTTTTTACAGTTCGGATATTTTTTTGTTGCGCATATTGAACTAGTGAATTTTTAAATTATGAGAAAATATAGGCAAATTTAGCTAACATCTTGGAAATGATTAACGATTATCGACATATGGATAATGTTTGATATCTACCACCCAAAAAGGATGGATTCAATCGGTTGAGGCTTGAACATCGTTTGGTAATACTGAACAATTATTTTCAAAGTTAATGTTGAGTATTTTTGTCCAGAAATTGATTAATTGAACGTAAGCGTCCCCCGACAACGCGAAAATGATTCAGGAACTTAAACACGAATTTAATAGAGATATTTGTTAAAATGAATCTCAAACCAATGAAAACGTATTCCATAATAAGTTTTACAGCATAAACAATTGAAAAGCCGACAGAGGCAGCGATTTGAAGAAGATAGAAATTTGTTTAATTAAATTAATGTTGTTTGATTAGCAATCGGATGGGAAAAATAATATTTAGAATTTCTCAAACACCTCATCATTTAGCAAACGAAAATACTCCGTCCTATCTGTAAAGAGATAAAGAGAGTTGTCAAGAAAATACCAACGCTACGTTTAACACAAGTGTCTGGCATCTAGAGACTGGTGGTATTAGTACTGTTAGTTAGTTAGTATTAGTACTACAGTTTATGATATTCGTCACCTCAACAGCCCGCCGAATAAAACGTATTCTTCAATCGTAATTATTTTGTCCCATAATATGGTTTTATTCGACATAGTCGAAAAATTTCATAATAGCCAATTTTTTTTTGTTTAATGCATGCAATCTTTTTCTGGGGTCGAAGCACTCCCTGCTCTTTCGCGGTTGATTTTCCCGTCTTACTTTACACAATTCCTGCCAAATCGAAGACGTACGGCTATAGGACCGATTTAAGTTACCATCTGCGCATTGCATAGCTCCAGGCAGCCTTTAGTACTGGACATGGAAGATAGGGTGGCCCATGAGTTTTGCACGCCAATAGGGGGTCATAGTTGTGTTCCTTTTAATCACAGATCGTAATCTGTTGATGAAAATTTCCTCTTGCATCCTGCTCCTATCGGGATTCGAACCCGGTACCTCCCGATCCAAACACCAAAGCTTTAATCTCTGAGCCATTTGGTCGGTAATTTTATTTACTATAACACACATTTTTGTCATTCATTTTATTAAAGAAATATGTACACAGCTCTGAATATTTCCCAATATCCTGAATATTTATTTCAATGAATTCTTCTCTTAATCAATCTCACTTAACAAATTAGTTACAATTCAATTTGTAACTTTTGCCTAAGATCATAACACAAAATATTTAAGCAAAATGTACAAAAATTTCGACAGTCTAACTGTAAAACAAAATCTTGTTTTTTTTGTTATAAATGAGTGTGTTTCATACTAAAATGTGGTACACAATTGGCATGATAATTTTTATCATGTAAAAAATCAAAAATATAACGTTTCTAACAACAATGTATAGATGAATTTAAGATAATCATATGGAAGTACATATAATTACGCAGTTGCATGTATAAATAATATAATACGTCAGAGTCAGTAAGATATACGTTTTTTTGTTGGAGCACTGCTTTATAAAGCTATAAATTTTGATTTTAGACTTGTAATTTTTTCCAACAATTTGGTTATTTTCGCTACCCAATCGATTATTTTATTTTGAAGATTTACAAAGCCTGTCTTAAAGTTCAGTTTGTTCCTTGAGGAGTTCCAAGCACTTTTTAACTAGTAATAGCAGTAATCAGTATAGCGGTTGTTGACAATCTTTTTTATTTTCTCTTTTCTCTCAACTTTCACGTTTAAAATGGCCGCATTTTCAGATTCTATCACATCGTGTGCCATTTAATATCGTTTTGAATCTGTTTCTCCATAAGGTGATAAAAGTAACATGAGACCTAATTTTCAGGACTTTGTTTTAAAGTGAAAACAAAAATTATTTTACTGGAACAATGTGTTTCTAAATTATGTTTAATTAGCATATTTCCTTGAAATCCGGTGATTCCCGATATGGAGAAACATCGATACATGAATCAATAAAATGTCTTTAGCGATCGCATGTGGAAATACCAAGACGCGTATCTGATAGAGGTTCAACGGCCCGGGTCACGGCTAATTTTAATTAAATTGTTATCGATTAATTATGGTTACTCATAAAAAAATTTATAAGCTAATTTTTATGGTCCGTAGGAAATTTAATTTTTTCTTATCGACAGTTGCCAAGAAAGCAATGAAATCTTACAATATACAAGTTATGATTTAGTAAATGAGATTACCAAATTATTTTGTCATTTTTTAATGAAGAGAACAAAAACTTATTGATTGCACAGTATTTTACTTTTAGAACTTTTTAGTTCAAGGAGGCAAATTGAAAAAAAAAATTGGTTAAGGCTTTATAATTGAAATGAGCAGATCGATAATTTTCTAAATAATTGTCCAGTGCAAACTGGATTACTTGCACATGCTTACAATAATGAACTTTAAGAAATGGTCCCTCGCAGTCTCAATTTTCGGGTATGTACAATGAAATCAAAATATCATAGTTTTGGAAAAAATAGTTATACTAAACCTAACGCGTTTTATATCTTATAGCGCCACGGAGCCCTAGATTTGTTTATACGAAATTACTTTCATACGTAATAACGTAAGGCTTTCCACATTCGAGTTTTGTTTAAATAGTAAGAATAAATTACGGCCAGATCAAAGGAAGAGTCGGCTATCTAAGTTTAAATATGCTACTGGTTTTTCATATGCTACTTAATCATATTCTAACCTAGATTTTAATTGTATAACTAACATTTAAAATTAGACATGAAACCTAAAATTCCATTGTATATTCAATACTAATTTTAACAATTACTACACATCATAAACCTATCATAACCGAATCTACATATATTTGCAAAAACATTTCAATAAATCATTAAAAAAAATAATTCGCTCCAACGGATGATCCATAAAAATCATAAACAAATTCGATCATAAATTTTTTGTACGTCTTCAAAAAACATGACAAATCTTCTTGATCATAAGATTATATATATTTGTATATGCAGAGAGTGAGGAAAAAAGAAAATTAGGCCAAATTTTATATTTGCAAAAAAAAAATTAAATCTTTCAATATACCAAAGCGACATTAATGAGTCACGTTATTCCTTCGCAAATTAATGTTTACATTTTAAAAACAAAATGATTTTTTTTAAATTTAAAATTAGATTCTTTACTGTTAAGAATATATACATTAGGCGCGTATATAGGTATATGTATTTTACATATATTAAAATAATTCTGCGGTCTAAAAATATTGCAAGAGTGCAAAAAATAAAAAGATCGCGCAAATATACAAAACGACGTACATCATCGAACATATAAATATTTTAGAATAAGATCAGCCATTCAACCCGCAGCATAATTGTTTTAATCAGTATGTAATATGAATGCGAGTGTGTGTAATAATATATAGGCGTATTGGTGATTAGGATGAGAGCAAGTGTAGATCTGAGAAAATCCAATCCGTACTCAAGTATTTCATAATATTTCGAGCGCGAAAGTTTTTTTTTTCAAAACGAGAAAAGAAAATTGGAAATAGAAAATAATGGCAAGCAACAAATAAAAACAAACAAATGGAAATTGTATGTATTTGTAACATATTATAACAATTCGAACATTGCTCAAGGAAGGTCTTTCACCCTTTTACGTTCGGTCATTGTCGCGATTTTGTTTATTTATTTATTGTTGTTGTATCGCGAAATGCATTTTTAGTTTCTCTCAGATTTTTCATTCTTTCATTTTCATACTTTATTTTGCTATTTAATCGCGCTAACATTTTCTTATATTTTTGTGACCTTTTTTAGAAAGTATGTATTCGTACATAATTATACATTGTGCATATAAGTGCGGTGGATTACGATTCATATAAAAAGAAAATTGCATAACAGTTTAGTAGCCTGTCTTTGCATGCTGAATGTGCAATGTTGTGCGCACGCACAGTGTTATCACACTTTCGGTGAAAGGGTTAAACATTCTTTTTTTTTTGCTGTATGCACAAGCCACATAATTGCAACAAATATTATGTTTATTTGTTGTTTTTATGCGCGCGATGACTGCGAAAAACCTGTTTTATATTTTTGTGGAAATTTTTATGATAACAACTTTTCATGAATTGCAATACACCCGTGTACAGTGTATTATAAAACGTTTATATAACGTCGTATGAGGATGATAAAAAAGCTTTTACAATAAAATTCGTGATGATAATGAAAATTTAAAAACCAAATATTATAATGTTTGTTTTCCAAAATACAATTGGCGTGACTAAACCGAAATCGGTTATCAATTTAAAATTATAAAATCACGTGTCCGATCAAGGTGATTTTTTCCAAAAATTTAATAATAATAACAAACCTGACTATCGTTACCTTCGTATATATTCGGCACGACTAATGACAGAACTATGTGATATTCACGCGCCTTACTAAAAGTAAAAAGTAACGCATATTCAAATAAGGAGAAATTAATAATATCACTACTGTCTAACAAGCAAAACAACCAATTGTTTTTATATAAATAATAATCATATTTATTATTATTATTATTATAAAACAAAAAACTATAACAATGGAATTCTGACAAGCAAAAATAATAATTTCGCGTTCAGAGTCTTACATACATAAGTACATATATATAATCTCTAATATTATAAACAAAAAAACGCGGTAAGAAGAAAATGTATTATCCGCGTTTATTGATTTACGTTATTTTCAATTGCGCTTTTACAAAAAATAATGCACTTTATCATTGTTTATAATATTCAGCAGAACTCGAAAAATATGTATAACACAAATCGAAGAAAAATACTGTGTACAATAATGTTCTTTTATAAAAACGAATTTTCTTTTACAGTATTTGTACACCCAGCGTCATACTGGAAAGTCACGTCTAAAAACGTTGTATTTACGACATAAGAGAAATAAAATTTAATAATGTGAACAAGTCCCGTTCATCAAATGAGCTCGAACGAACTTCTACCTAGTTCACAGTGCAACTTTGTTTATTTTGTCTTTTATTCTTATAAATTCACTTTATTTAATTATATGACGTGGAGTGTACTCACTGCCTATGTATAGATCAATATACAAATATATACAAAATTCGCTCTAAGCATAGAAATATACGCCCACGAAGGAAAGTTTTTAGTCGTTTTTCGCGCAAAGTATTTTATTATTAGAATGGAGATATTTTCTATCTTTCTGTCTATTTTTCTACATAGAGAATGTATTGTTTTAATTCTGTAAAAAAGTAATAATCTTATTAACCCTTTAATGTCTGTGGTAGAGCGAAGACAGTTCGAGTTGAGTAAATAAATAAATAAATCTGGATGTGTCTCCTAAGTAACTTTTAAAGGTTATCTGTGTATGAAATTGTCTGGTTTAGTGCTAATTATAAGTCGTTATAATTTCATATTTTCGATTTTTTCGTAATTTGGTTGATATCGGTCCCTCAATAGACATTTCATATACAGATTTTCATTTTTGTTTTAGATGTTATGAAAATATGCAAAGGGGTGATTTTTGTTGATAATTTTTGTTAAATTGTTATACCAAATAAGACTACACCCATCCTCCGATTTACACGGTACTGTTTTACACGATTTCGTTTTACCACGGCTTCACCACGCAAACAATTTTTAAAAACTTTCGAATAGTTGCAAGTATGGCCATTTTTTTTTGTATTTTAATATTTGGTGTGCTATCCCCGGGCTTTAATGACGGCTGAAATCCTATCGAGCAGGTATTTAATAAGATTCCTGCAATATTTCACCGATATCTCGTTTTCCCAAGCTTCAATTCGTGCTTGCTGTACTTCTAATTTAGTTTTTGGGTTTTTCCTACTTGACCCGCTTCTTTAAAATTGGCCAACAATTTTGTATCGTGTTCAAATCGGGACTTTTCCCAGGCCAGCTTAGTTTTTCCATACCTACCTGGTGAACATATTCATTCAATTGTTTAATGTAAAAGTAATTGTTTAATGAAAACGGGTTAACAGTTATTAGAAACATCCTTTCAATTGAGCGATTCAAAAATTTGTTTAAGATGTAAATATACCCGTTAGCGTTTAATGTCCCATTAATAACCGCCAAGTCCCCATATCCATAGTAGCTGATGCATCCCCAGACCATAAAACTTATTGGAAATTTATTTCGCGTGATTATAATGTCCTGGTGTAAATCTTCATTTACCTTTCGGCACACGTATGTTCTAGTAATTTACAGACTCTTCTAGTCATTTACAGTCCAATTCAGGTATTTTTTGCAAAATGAAGCCGCACAAGTTTCATGTTTTTTGTCAAACCCGGTTTTTTCGTTCGCGGTCGCCCATTGAGACCCATTTGTTGCAATCTTCTATAAACTGTTCTTGAGATAACATTTATTCCAAAACGTTCTTTCACTTCATTACTTAATTCATTAGAAGAAGAAAACCTGTTTGTCAAACACATGTTTTTTCTGTCTTTTTGTTTGATTTTCCTCGGCTCTTTCTGTTGTATTTGTAATAGCAAACTTTTTCATTAATTTCAAAACCGAAGTGTGACTACATCCCATTTTATTTGCTATGTATCTTGTAGAAAAATTTTCCTGTCGCAGAGCTAAGATTACGCTTTTTTGCCCAGAACTTAATTTTTTCATTGTTTTCGTACTGCTACTTGCGCAGTTTTGTTCGCAAGTCTGATGAAATTTCAGAACAAACAAACAAATATTTTTTAGATTTGTTTACTCCTAAATTTATAAAAATGTACTTTACATATACACAAAAAAAACTAAGGTAGGCTTGAAACATTTCAATGAATTGTTATAAACCAAACGATAATTTATGAATTTTATTGTATTTTTTCGATTTATACGGTTTTTCATAAAAAAATCACATTTTTCATGGTTTTTTGTGGAACCAATCTAGAGTGTAAATCGGGGGAAAGCGGTATTTTTATTTTCTTTCAAAATTTTTGAATTCGAGGTTCCCGAGGCAAAGCAGTTTTCCAAAGTAGGTATTTATTGTATTCGAGTATCAAACCTTTGTTCTGTTTTAGAAAGCACTAAACCCAGTGGAAATGTGTTTATTACTTAGTTTTGAAAATTCCAAAGGAATACTTTCATTCAGGCACGATTTTAACGATAAGAAGATTGCGTTGAGTTTCATAGTGTTCCTTCCCGCTATTCTTAAAATCGGCAATAAATCGTTGTTCTGAGTCCATTTAATAAAAGCAGTTCAGAGACTTTCTGAATCAGGTTTAATTTTTACTAAAGCGGTTAAAAATCTTCATTTTAATAAATAAGAAAGATTAGTAGCAAATGGATTTTCATCTAAATTTTATGTACCTGTTTCTATAGTTCATGCGACCAATCATTACCCAGAAAACAATAAAACAACATCGCACTTGATAATAATATCACTAAACAATTCGGTTAAGAAAATCGACTTCAATTGATCCTTATAAATTTAACCACGTGCATTTCAGTCTCAGAAATGCCACAATCAGATTGGCATAAGAAAAATAAGAAACAACACAAACTTCACTTAGCGTTAACATCAACAGTTCCTACGATTTATCGGTTCGCATTCTACGCTATTCCACAGCCACAAAATCACTCCACTAATGGTATTTTGTCCGGACCTAATCGAATTCCAGCGACCACGCCAAGTACAGTATCACAATCAAAGCTTCGAACGAATATTGTTATCGCAGCAGTATTGCAACAATCCAAAATATCCGACTTTTCTAAAAAAAATAAAAGACTACAAAAATAATGTAGCAACATCATGATATCCGAATGGAAATACCATTTGTTTCAAAATATTTCTTTGAACAAATAAAAAGTATTTAGAAAAATTATCAAAGTGATCTAGAATATTTGATCAGAAAATACAAACAAAAATTTCAGACAAAAATTCCGACCACCACCTCCTTATCGAGTAAGTTTGAAAATTTCTTGCGATTTATGAGTCAGGCAAAAATTTTAGATATTTCACCAACTATGTGCACCGGCCATACTTGGTATATATTAATCAATTTATCAAGGATATCCGATATATCGACCGACAAATAAACAAATAATCAAACATTAAACAACATAATCGAGACCATCGCAGCTAATTTGTAGTATCTAAGGAAGGAGCTAAGAATTTACTTACTGGTTTTGAATGTCGCGTTAGTTTAGTAACTAAAAACAAGAGTTTTTTAAACCACTTACGGTCTATAAATATCATGGGCTGGGATATTGTACCATCCTATTTTCTACTTAGTTTATGACTCTTTCTTTTCTATTTACATTTCGATGGACATAACATTTCGATGAACGAAAAATTATTTAGTGATAAATAAAATCAATCAAACTAGTTGTCTTAGAAATCGATCAAGTTGAGAACACACAAGAAACTACGTAATTTTAGGTGTGAAATATACTGCTAATTTACTAGTCAAAAATTAAACATATGCTAAGTCGAAACTCGAAAATAGTGACGGTACAACATCCCAGCCATGGTTATTTTGATATAGTGATTTAACTTCCACTGACAATAGATAGACTCATCTATTAAGCTGAACAATGTTCTTAAGGGATTTTACCTCCGTATTCAGCGTTCCACTCAACATAAAATCCAACCGATTCGAGTTCAAACTTTTCACCAGATTAACAAAACTCTTCGGCTTTCTTACGCAAAACCGCTTACCATACCAAATGAATGGCATTCTCGAACGTTTTCATCGATAACTGCTTCGATAGCTGCTTCGGGGACTCGACGCAATACAATTCAACAGAGTTCAGAAATTCCAATCGTTCCAATCATGCAAAAGGACCTTAAATGCTCACTAGATAAAATGGTGTTTGGGCAAACCATCAAGCTATCCGTTGATATGGACAATTTCTATCTCCTCTACCATCAATCGACAGACACAATTATCTACGAACATATACGAACCACTATCAAATCCTGACAACCGTATATCCATCACGACAAAGATATGATTGTTGCAATTCGGTTCTGTACTTATAAATAGGCCAGTTGAAACCGGCCCACAAATTACTGTATTCTGCGGAGCAAATTCCTGTATAAATCGATATAAATTAATGTCTAGATAATGATCGTATCCAGTACACTGAGATTCTCCCTATTTTAGTGGGACCTCACTAAATTGTATATGAAATATTTTTTTGTTTTTAGTGGGACCTCACTGTGCTAGAAATGCCGTATGATTCCCGGCTTTTAATCGATTTTCAATCTAGGAGAGGATTCTGTAGAAGTTCAATTAATTACAATTAAAACAAATTTCACATCTGTGAAATAACGAAATAGAACGAAATTCAAAATCAATCAAAACGACATACTTATTATGTCGTCATATTTATTGATGCAAAATTTATATAACCTTTGTTTGGCCTTTTTCTCGAGTATACTAGTCAGGTTTGGTCCCAGTACTATTCTCCTACGAATAATTTAGGCTGTACATCGTAGATTGAGAAGTCCACCATGGGTGGACATTTACCACTTGCTTCCTTATCTTGACCGTTTGGAGATTATTAACTTACAGCTACTCAACAAGCGACGATCTGCTGCATACATCCTGTTCATTCATGATTCTTCGTTCTACTAAGAAGATGATTCTTAATGTAAATGCTCATGCTTTGAGAACGGCCTATATACGGTTAGAACCAGCCTATTAGAAGAATGCAGCGCGAGACTAATAAATATTTTGAATTTTTTGATTATCACATTAGCCAAATCGCTTTTACCATAAGAAAATATTATTTGCTACCAACCGATAGACTAATAAATTTAATTTTTTTTATTTTTATATTAATTTTTTTTATCTATTAGACTTAAATACTCTTTCTAGTATTTAACATTCAAAACATTTTTATTTTCGCATTTGCGTTTCACGTAATTTTATTTTTGGTTGCTTTTTGTTTGTTTTATAGTCTCTGTTGTTTTTTACTTTTTTGAAACTATTATTAATTTTTCTTTCTCATTCCTTAATTTCAAATCTGCTTGCTTTAAGCAGACCAACGGTCGGTTTCTAGCCTAAATTTAATACAAATACAATCAGTTATAGTTCTCTTCATGCTACTGAAGTTAGTCGAAAATTTCAGCCGAAACCCCCTGCATTATCGACATATTTCGTATCAGGTGGTAGTACAAAATTCTGTTCATATTAGCCGAAAATTACATGTTATTGAAGTTAACAGTAAATTTTCGCCGAAAAACAATTTGAATAATCAATATCACATAATTCGAATGTTTAAAGGTCATATTAATAGGGAGAAGTTAGACCATTTCCTAAATAGCTGGATCCCATATTTTTAATTTGTCGTGTTAGGGGTCAATGAATTTCAGTTGTGGCACTAACAGTGAACACCTGTGCCAGAAATCAGGCCCTATTTTATGTAGCATCATAGTGAAATAAATTAAAAACTAAACGCATGTTTAGCGGTAATTTGTACTGGGTGAAGTTAGACAGACTCGTAATTAGCTGGATATTGATTATTAAAATTTTTTTCGGCGAAAATTTACTGTTAACTTCAATAACATGTAATTTTCGGCTAATATCAATAGAATTTTGTACTACCACCTGATACGAACTATGTCGATAATGCAGGGTTTTTTAGGCTGACATTTTCGACTAACTTCAGTAGCATTCTTTAAACACATTTTTTATTTCGGTTAATGTTAAATTATTTTTACGTTTACTTTTCTAATTTTAATTTAGTAGCAAATAATAATAATATATAATGATGATAACTCCCCGCGTGCGGTCAAGGAGAGACAATTGCTCGTTGGAAATTATTATTATTATTAATTCACCTCTTAATCATAGTATCTAAAGGCAAGCAGCAATCTGTAATACCAACATTTTCAGGAATCTTGTTCAATTTTGTGTACAGTAAGTTATAACCTAACCCTGAATATTTTCATAACCGTTTAGATATGAATTGCGTGTGATCCGTAATATTAATTTAAATAAAATAATATTATTAATTTGGTTCATAGAAACCAAAATTTTTAAAATGGTGTAACAAAGTAGATTCGGTTGTTATTATTAATTATTCAGTTATTTGCTGTAGTTCATGGGTCCTATTGATCCGGATCAGTTAACATTTTATATGAGAAACTTAATCCAACCTTTGTTTAGGATCACAAATATTGATTTTAAATCTAGTAAGCGCCTTTACGATGAACTGAACCGGATCAGATCAAGTGTCAAGAAATTATTATTGTTTGAACTAATGTTAGTCATATATTTAATGATGTACGAGTATACGAGTATACGAGTATACCTAAAAGAGTGTAGCGAGGAGGATACCAATATATTTATTTAAGGACAGATATTCCAATATTATGCTCGAAGGTACCTATTAACTATAGAATTTTGATTTTATATTACCAAATAATATAACAATTACCTTCTGGTCCTTAGAAAAAGTTTTGAATAATATGACAACTGGAGCTGCTAAAAAAGTGGATCAATATCAGATCACCTTACTAAAAAAGCACGGCAAAACTACAGAGTGGATTGGACGAAAAAAAGGTGGAAAATATGGATTTTGTGTTAACTCATAAATTCAATAATTTTTCCTTCTACCACCTTTCCATTCCTAGCAGTCAAGAATCCACATACTTCATCGAATGAAAAATGTATAAGCCAGTACACTTGATTCTCTAAAAACAAGATAATGTGTAAACGTGAAAACCATAGTAAGCTTTTCGACTTTACACAAATTACAACAACAATCCTGTGTGACTTTGTTTCTTTTTTCGTTTACACATTATCGTGTTTTTAGAGGATCAGGGCGCAGGACAGGAAAAGTACAAATTTTGAAAAACTTATATGGCCAGAATTTGTAGTTTCTATCATATGTACAAAAACTTGATTCTCTGCGAAATGAAAGAAGCGCGATTGTCTCATTACTTGAATAGAATTTGGGAACAAAATAATCTGGAGCGGCCGCCATCGATTCGCTTGTATTATACGTACGCCAACTGTTATCATTTCAAAACCCAATAGGAAATATTAATGGCGGTTAACAAGAATAAAAAGAAATCTTAGGTTAAATTTTAATCATTACATTTTAATATTCAATGTACTTGTTTGTGATAAAAAAGAATTAATTTTAAAATACTTAGAAATGTATTTGAATCTTGAATCTAATAAAATATATTAATAGTTACTTAATACGTATAGATCATGAAATGAAAAGTTTTGTTTGTTTACACTCAAAATACCGTTACTATCTGAATGAAATGATGCTTTAGCGGTCATAAAAAAATAATTTATCTCTTACTATTACACTAAGTTTGGATCGAGTGAGAAAATTTCCCAAATGAATCGTTCTAGAGCGAAACCACCACTCCCCAGCATCAATTTTTTGTAAACTCTCCAAATGCTAGTTAAAAAGCCAAACGAATTTTCATTTATTCGCCTCGTCCTGCTCAAACGATAATTAAAAACACTTCGTGTTATAGTCGACTCACGCTTGCCAGGCAGTGATTACATTTATGATATAACAAATTTTAAAGCCATGATGATAGAGATTACCTTTGTACAAAAGTAAATTCCGGTGATAACTTTTGCGCCACCGTTTACTAATTAATAACTTAAGTCAAAGGACTAGGAAAGATTTAAAATTAATATTATCTTCCTTTAAAACGTTTGAAAATTCTAGAACTTTAGTTGAACAATTATTTGTCAAAAATAA
Source organism: Nephrotoma guestfalica (assembly GCA_963691935.1). Classification (NCBI taxonomy): domain Eukaryota; kingdom Metazoa; phylum Arthropoda; class Insecta; order Diptera; family Tipulidae; genus Nephrotoma; species Nephrotoma guestfalica. The sequence continues at coordinate 148,311,130 of OY829915.1, forward strand.
TTATTTAATTTATAAAAAAATCATTACAATTTTAATAATATTTCGTTAAAATCAATGGTAAGTATAATTTGGTTTAAGGTACTTAGATAAATATTTTGCTAAAAATAAAAAAATTCGCTAGTTCAATGTGAATGATTCTTAATTATACGGAATGTTGCAATAGGAAATGATATCGATCCACTGTCTAAATGATGCTGTCCGGGGTAAACTTGCTTATTCCAAAAACTTGTAGACCTTAGGCGCATATATTAAGTTACTTTGAATGGTAACTAGTCAGCAATAGTTAATGCTTAAATGATTCTAAAATAACTTTGCAGGTTAGTCGAAAGTATAAAATGGGTAAAATACGGTAGACAACGGAACATTCCGAACATAGATTGTGCTTTGAGTTTTATCATTTTTTGAAACAGATAAATTTTGATTTCAATTTATGCAAAGTTTTAGATATTGGCTTAACCGCTACTATATCGCTAAACTATTAAATATTTATGTGGAATTAAAATGTATTTAGGTATGTAAATAAAAATAATATGTGATCATATATGTGTGTGTAATAATCGAACCACTGATCAACACGCCAAAAATGAGTAGATATTCTGTAGTATAGCACTAACCCAGATAAATATCAAAACATTGGTGAGATGTACTAAGTGACATTTTTTGAGTGAGAACCAATCGGTTTGGAGATGTAGATGAAGTTGAAGCTGCAAATCCAGACTATATGGATAAATTCTTTTCTAAGAAGAAACAGATACTAACAAAGATATGAAAAACGGATTTTTTAACACATTTATGGTTATGTCTAATACTCGTAGCAATGCAATTAGCGAAATATCTGTTGTTTTAAAGGATCGATCGCACTTATGAAATTAACTAAATACAATCATGAGATGTAGTATTTAATGCGTTTTTTTATTAACTTATTAAATAATGCGACTCGCCTAGTAAATTCATTCTTGGTAGCTCTTTTGCTGTAATTTCTTGATGAACAGTTGAAATAAAATTCATCCTCTTTTTAAATAAATTTTACCAGTGGTTTATGTTGTTAAACCTTTAAAGCTATCTGAATCTAATTTTTAATAAACCAAAGACCTGTTCTACTGTAACTTTTGTCGATAAGAGTATCTGACTGAACTTCCGCCTTTGTTCACTCAAATCCGTATTATTTTTGTAAGGCGGAATAAGCTTGTTGTACATCTTCGGATATGCAGAATCGTAAAGTAGAAATGATCCAGGTAGCATCAATGTTATTTGATTGTCACATAATTGTTTAAACAATTCCGAGCGTCTGAGAAATCCGGCGTTGTGCTGAGGCCAGTTTATTAATGAATCGTTTATTGCGGTTTACGATCTTCTTTCATTAACTTACGGGCGTGGAATTTCAATTTGATTGCAATCTATAACGTAGTCCTTTTATTTTATTATTTTAAAATCTTGTGTCTGCTTTTCGAAATATGGCTAATTTAAAAATGTTTGGCTGTATGCGTAGTTCCAGGCTAAACCAAATCTAATCCAACGTGTAATCCAACAAAAGACGAAAAGATGAATATTTCCTCACAGATCTAGAGTCGTTAAACGCTATGAGAATGTGTTTTTTATTACTAAATATATATAAATCTTCGGTTAACACGATAAAAATTTGTATACCAATGTCTGGAAATAGCCTATAACTTAAATGAGAAGAGGTGTAGTCTTTAACGAGAGTACAAAATTACCGAAGATCAGGGAACGGGATAACTGGAACCCAACTTTTGCATATTGCGCGGATGGAAGCATTATTTCATATTTCCGTAATTACCTCACCGCATACTGCAGCCATCGGAATGAATCAGCAGCCGGATTTAACGGTTGGGACACCAAGTTCCACGCTCCTTCCAGTATCGGCTCGTCTGGCTCAGTCAGATATTGAGGAGGTTGTCACACTAAAAGATTCTATAAAATCATTCAATTATCTAGTATTGGCTATCTATAAAATTTGAGTCCATTTGTAGATTCCATTCTCAACATAATGTATAGAGACTCACCGAGACAACTGTTAATTTGTTTGTAAACTAAATCCTATCAAATATTTTCGATATCTACACCATCATTTGAACATGAGTAGATGTGAATAGCTACAAGTAATCGCAAAAACCTCGGATAGAAATACCCTATCGTGTGGAGATAGGGACGATAGAAGGATAGGATAGAATAGATAGTTAAATTTTAGTTGTTTGGCCGTTAAATATCCGTTATCACAAGGAAACCAAGGAAACAGGTGTAGCGAATAACTAGGCAGGCGTAAGCCGTATTTTTGACACCGCCACTCAGTATGCAATTTTTCAAATGTGTGGAAAAACAGCTCCAATTCCATACTGAATTCCATACTACAAATCATCAAAGACACAAAAAACCCAATTGTGACGGTGAGTAAAATCAATTTTCTTTCTCTTTCTGATTTGCAAATTTTTTTGATGTTTTATTAGATTTGTTTAGTTGCGGATTTTTTTCTTTTTTGTTTTATTTTCGAAATGTTTTGATTATTTAAAATGTTTTTTTAAGTATTAAAGTAAAATTTTATTAATTTTAAATGTTTTCTAGTTATGATCGTATTTCGCCATCAAACACGATCAACAATAGTCCAATGTTGACTAAACAGGTAATAAAATTGAATTTCAATCATCATGTACAAATTTATGATGCCACATACTTTTAATGCTGATGATTTTCATGTGTTTACGAGTATTTTTTTAAGATGGATGCCGAGTGAACGATAAAATTAAATTAAAAAATTATAATTTGTATTTTATATTAAAAATTAAAAATAAATAAATTTTACAAAAAATGCAACAAAAATTTCTTTAATTTCAAAATAAAACCACAACGTGAAAGTACTATGGAAAACTGCTCTAGTAGCACGTGGAAAAGTGTGTGCATACAGTATGGAAAAGTTTATAGAATTTTCGACGAAATTTCTTCTAATTGAGTATGGTTTTCACACGCGAATGTAAACAAAATTCCTTCGGCATTGCATATTGGAAAAGGCAAAATTATTTATAATACCAATTTCGTGACAGGAATTGAGTGACAGGAAATGATGCGTTCTTCGTCGGTAAAAAATAAACTTTTCAGAAAATAAAACGCTCAGACATTTAGTCATACGTTCCAGTGTTCTTCAGAAATCATTAGATAATAAAAATTTCTCCCACCCAACCAATTTTGTTCTTCACGTTGCACGTAAGCCTTTCGTAAGCCTTGCTCCGCACATTTTTTCACATACTAACACATTAAGTTGAGGATAGGTTGTTAAACTGGAAGATTCGCTATTACCACCGTGAGTAGCTACAAAAAAGTACTCGCAAAAGCTTTGCTTACGGCAATGTAGGTCAGTTATTAAGAGAGGTGATAGTTCAGTATAACAAAAGTCGGTTATAAAAATTACATTTTTTTGGAATAGGTAAAAGGAAATTCTTTTTAGAAAAAATTGTAAGCAATTTTAATATACATATAACGTATTTTCATCTTCTCCATTAGAATTTAAAAAAAATATTGATTCGATAGATTTAAAAAATTACTCAACCAACCGTTTATAATCTTAATTTGAATAAGAGTAAAGTCATATTTACTAACACTATTTCTCGCTCATCCAACCAATATGATTATTTGCAACTGAAGTTGAACGAGTTATCTAATTAAAATTCACCTTAAGTGATAATATTTAATTCCGCTTTATACTAATAATATTTTAAATAATATTCAGTTATCATAGCGTCTCATAAATAATTTTGATATGTTAATTTTTATAAACAATATTTTAATATTGTATTTTACACATCACCATATCATTAACATTCACTTAACTCTCCAATCCATTACACCATATTGCCTGCATTATCCATCCACCGCAATAATCAACAAGTACGATGAACTATATTTCCGTGCTTGGCAGTGGTGTCATTTTGTGTGTTGAGCGCGCGCGCACACGATCATTACAATGAAAATTTATTACAAATAATTCACTAAATAAAAAATGTTAACTTATAATTTTGATCGCGATGCGCACAAATTTCAAACACCGCATAGCATGTCAAAAAATAGAATATTGAAGAGGCGAACTTTATTTTAAATAAAATTTTGTGTTAAATAAATATTATTACCTAGGTTTACAGACTGGCCTAGTTTAATATATTTATGGGTAGCATGATCGAGAAGTGATCATCTTCTAAATTACGCAAATCGTATAGAGGTATTTAAATTGACGCAAAATACAAAATCCAATTGAGACATTAAAACCAGGCATTACGTGTCATTCCGACATACATCATTCATCAATAATATTTTACTATACTAGTTTTTGTGTAATTTATTCATAAAGTTGAAAATACTATATATTTATAATATACTAGTTGATAAATCATTAAACTTAATTGTGTATTACATACTTATATACGTGTATCACATGTGAGACATAAAACTATAAGTAAAAGAAACATTAAAAAAGGGAATAAAAACAACCGTGCGCGATATACAAAAAAAAATTATTTGATGTTGAGTTAGGTCGGTTGAGGTCGTTGGTCTCTTCTTCTATATATACGCGATACGTTTCATTTTTTATTCTGTTTTTCGCGATATTTTTATACCTACATCTACATATAGATATATAAATGTTACGTATATTAAAATATGCATAGTGCGCGATATATACGAAATATATATATATATATATATATATATATATATATATATATATATATATATATATATATATATATATATATATATATATATATATATATATATATATATATATATATATATATATATATACCTGTCCATATGATAGACAAAAAATTATTATAAATTATTGTGTAAGTAGCAAGCACCAAAAAGAACACTTTTTTCGTTTTGGGAAGGTAAAAATTCAAGAAAGTGAATGTGTGTGCACAGTGCCCTGAAGCGCATCGAACATCGTTCGCATATATGAATATGTATATTTATTGTAAATAAAGTGGCACGCGTTTTTCTTATGTACTTACATTCTTTTGTATAAGCCGTTGTTATACAATATTTTTATTTCCTTTTAATTGTGTTATGTCTCAGAAATTTAGAATATATATATATATATATATATATATATATATATATATATATATATATATATATATATATATATATATATATATATATATATATATATATATATATATATATATATATATATATATATATATATATATATATATATATATATATATATATATATATATATATATATATACGTGTTTCATACATCACAGGACCACACCAAATCTATACATACATACCAAGTATTGCATATACAATGAACAATGCGAAAATGATCTAAAGATGATCGCATCTCCCCATTTACCGATAACGCGATTTTTCTATTCTTTTGTCTATAAAATATGTAACCACCCACACTAGATTTTTTTTTTTGTAATTCTACGATAAAGAAAAGCAAAAATTTTATGCATTTATAATCAATTTCAATTAAAAACTATAAAAAATAACTGTAGTTTTTAATTTAAATTTATATTATAAGTATATTTTAAAAGTTATTTGATCAACTAGCAATACATACATTGATAGGCATCATGTTGCAGAATTTTGTTATAGTTGTACTTTTCTTATGTTACATTTTATTTTACCAGATCGTGCTTTTAGCATTTTTCCTCTTAAATGCAGAAACAAATAATTTCTCTTTTATGTAAGTACGAGTATAAAAAAATATATCTATAAGTACGTGTAAGTTAAAATTTGTTGCCTTAAACTATTTTATTTAATAAAAAGGTGCAGACATTGCATCGTGTAGTTTTGGCGCCCAAAATGGGGCACCTATATTAACTTTTCCCCAGAATTACCGTTCTAAAAATCCAAACCGTATTTGTTTCATATTTATCGACAATCATACGAAGCAAACTATCCAAGGTTAAATCTTTGTTACTTTCATATATTACAGCATTATTAAGCGAAATGCTACGCATGATTTAATAGCCCCACGCTGGGCGCCACTTTCTATTATTTCACCATAGTAAGATAAAATTTCATAGAGTGATAATGAAAATCTGTGTACAAATAAAATATTATATTTTGTAATTAGTATTTATTACAGTACACTTTATTATATTTGTTATATTAAATAATTTCGTAATAAATGTACATGTTTTATTTGTGGAACAAATTTAATAAACTGTGTGCACCTTTCACATATCTTAATTAATTAGCTACCCAATTCCCCAATCATTCGATCATTATGATATATAAATTTTAATCTGTCAATCCGCAAACATATATTTCAATGGACACACGCGTATATATAAAAATAGAAATTTTTGTATTTTATTGTCTTGAATAAATCAATTGATCACTACTATTACTTTTTTTATCTACTTAAATTTTTCACTTTCTATGAAATTAAAGTTTTATATATTACATTTTATAAAACTCCACTCTCACTTAAAACACTCTTTTGCTTCAAATCAATTCAAAATAAAAGTAAAAAAAACGGAATTAACGGTTAATATTTTCTATTTTGTATGTTATTTATGATCATCATGACGTTGCTGATCATGATGATGATGATGATGATGATTGAGAAATGTATTTATTTTTTCTTATAATCATAATTAATAAAAATGTTCTCGTTTTTTTTGTATATTTTATGTATTCTGTGTAAAAGAGACTCGAACCGGATAGCATCGTACATAAACTAGTATAAAATATAAAAGTCGGTTAAGGTTATATTTACGCGCGAAACGGTCAAGTTCGATTCCCTGGTATTCAATATCAAAAACATAATATTTTTATTATCTGACTCACGAGCTTAACAAGCCTATTAAAATTAATAATAAATTAATAGTTTCTAGGCGCGCGCGATGCCAACCAAATCTAGCAAAATATTTTTTGTTTATAGTGAGAGAGTGAGATATGTTTAAGAAATACAAATCACGCAACATTTTGAATAAACTACAGTAAAACAAAAAGTAAAATATCAAAAGAGAAAATTCTTGAAATCAAAATCATAATAAATTTGGGTCAAAGACAAGGCTGTTGTTTTATAATATAATTGAATGTATATTGAAAATGATTGTGTTTTGAAAAAAAAAAAAAAGTTTTTCATAAAGAAAGCTTTCTTTTTCATTTCATTGTCATTTTTAAGTGGATTTTGATTGTATTTGTGCGTGCGTATCCAAATAATATTAATATTTTTTGGTGTATAGACATATGGCCTAGGTCAAGTGTTAAATGCGAAAATATTTTTCTGCGGTAACCTAATTTAATCTTGTATAATTTTTGAAAAGTAGTTCACCATTATGGTTCACATGACTATTGTTTAAAATAAAATTAGCATCATACTTAGGTATGTTTAACGTTTTGTGTTTTATTTATAATTTAATTTTATGTAAATAACAATTTAGTGTTTCCGGTGATTCTGCTGTATACAAAAAATAATAATTTGTTAAGTTCTTTAAAATAAGATCGTGTCTAAAATGCAAATTTCATGGGAATAAACAGCATTTTAATTCAGAGCAAAATAAAACCAATTACATCGCACTATTAAAAGAAAGTGTTACAGATTTAGCAAAATAATTAAAACTATTTTTGGGCCTATTTGTTAAAAACTGTTAATGAAATTCATTTAATTGCAGTTTAAGACACACTGTAGTGAAATATGCATTAAATTGTATTGATTACCTTTTGATTAATCGAAATTATGAAAGTGATAACGGATTATACTTGTAGGTATAAATGGCGACCCCTGCCGTTATATTAGATAATGGGGTCACCGTTTTAAATTGTAAGCGTAATGAGATGGTTGGATAGTTTAATGTTCTAATAAAATATAAATGGCAAAACCCAAGCAAGTTAACTTTCCAATAGAACACCAGCACACAGTATTTACATTGGGTTCCTCTATAGATCAAAAATGAATAAAATAATCTCTTATAGTTCAAGTGAAACTAATATAATTAAATCCAATATATGAGACTAGAAAATTTCTAAAAATAATAATTAATAAACACACAAACAAATTTAGTTTATCTCGTTTATATCATGCGCGGCGTGCGCTCGCGCGATTAATTCACTTTTCTTATTTCATAAATTGATTAAAAATTCAAATAGAAAGTGAAAATTATAAAAAATTACCATTTTAATAATTACTATATGGTATTTTGTTATTCAATTTTGAAGGTTTATGTAAAAAGTAAAATAATTACAAATTGAATCCGAATATTTTTTATTAAAAGAGGGAATTAATTAAATATAGCCTTACCTTTTCCTGGTATGTTTTAGAATTAGTAAGTATTTTGAGATATGACTCTAATTTTAAACAAACAAAAAATCCACAAATATTTACCCTTGAAGCATAATTTTAATAATTTAATGTTATTATAATTATTATTTTTTATTTTTCTATCGTGACCGATAAATATTATAAAGGAGAAAAAACGATCGTGAGATAAATTAACGATCCAACAAAATAGCAATTTATATAATTTCTAAACCATGGAAATTAAAGCAGTTCTATAGTAAGTAAGTGGTTTAATAAGTAGAATTCGTGACAAAATTGTGGTCTTAAGATATAATAAGTGGTCCAGCAAAATACTACAGAAATTTTTGAATTGCTTTCGATTAGCAATTATATCATTATTCTATTGGATTCTTTGTTTAATCTTGAAATAATCCAAAACACAGTTTTTATTACTTTTTTACGCAAAACTGTTGGTGTCATATATCATCTCACTAAATTGAGATAAATTTTGAATGATCATCAAAAGTCTAGCAATTTATTGAAATATGTAACGCGTCTCATTTATTTGTTATTTGAGAATTTCTATTAATTCCGTAATATATTGTAGCGCTGATGGATGGAATTTGGTTCGCAAGTAACAAATATAAATTGCAACAAGTGAAATTTGACTAGGTTGAATGTAATATACTAAATGGCTAGTAACAAATAACCGATAACCGAGCTCAGCTAAATTTAATGGTAGGTTACATAAAGATGGGAAAAAATTTATAGAAAATTGCAGTAACTTTGCAAATGCTTAAGTGTAACTTCATATGCACTAGTTCATAGGCTAACTATTTGTAAGCGGCGTCACGGTGTTATGAAATTGAATTTAGCAACCAAATTTAGCGCAGTATAGTCAAAAAACATTTTTTAAAATAACAGTTAATAGGTTTTATGGGGACTATGTGTGTAGCGAAACGTTTCGTTGTATTATTAGGCTAATTTAAATAATCTGCATCTAGCAGTGCTACTGAAACAACATGCTCGAAAGAAATTATACTGATTCAAACTAGGATTAGTGTATTATTTCTAGTTTGGCTCGGTATAATTTCTTTCGATAGCGCTACGTCCCATGAAGAGGTCCGGCCAGTCCAAATGTTTAATGATTCATCGTTCCATAACTGCCTACCCAGCTTCCAATTTCCAAATAGTAACAAAATCTAAAATGGTTTATTTCACAAAGTAAGTAAATATTCTGGAAAATCGGTTAAGTGATAGGTTCAGTAACATGTACTTACTTCGAGGATTACTTTATTTGTACCTCTCGAAGTTTTATAATGTGAGTTTGTCTTAAGTTGAATACTTCAAGTTATATGGATAAAATGTGAAGAAAATATGATAAATGAAAAGGCTAAGCTTCAGCGATATTGCCCAATCTTGAAATACGGTTATTAAAAGATTGCTTCGATACTACAGGTTTTAGTGTTATTTAAGATGTTAGCCATGTGCATTACAAAAAGTTCGGATTTCCAAAAGTCTCAGACCCTACGTTTCAAAGGTTTATAACCGGTGTAAAGTTCTCAATTAACAATGTAAAGAGGGATTTTGTAGTTTAGTTACACTGTTAATACTTGAATCCATAGTTGCATAAAATTTAAATAAATAAAAATTGATTAGAAAAACACCGGTCACAGAGTACATTTAAATAAATTTAACTAATAATTTTTGTTTATTTTACCTGGAAGGTTTACTAATAACGTAGAATAATTCACAACGATCCAACACATTATCTCATATTTAATCAATCATTTGTCAGTTTATCTAGGGCACACTATTCTCCACTAAAATTTGTAATTTTAACCAAAATTTTATGAGACCCAGTTGAAATTTAGAAAAATTTTACTTCTCTAATGGAACTGATTTTTGTAAATTATTTCCCTCGGTGACTTCGGACAGTACTGAACCGCGCACATATCACTGCCTCATCCAGGTATACGAAACACTTAACGACATTCAATCATAGGCGTTGAAATGTCGAATTCATGTAAATTAACAAGGATATCGAACTACTCGTACTTAACCAGTGAAATTTGAAAAAATTTGGAAATTAACAAGCGGCAAAATATGTGTTAGTATGGAAATCAAATTGGATTATAAAAAAGGTGGATAGCCTAAGCAAAACGATTACTGTCGCGGGCGGCAGGAGGTTGGGTCTGTTCAGTACAACCAGATTTAAGCGATACAATTTCATAAAAATTAAAATAAATAAAACAAAATAAAATAAATTAAATAAAATAGAATAGGTCAAACCAGTTAAGATAAATAAACAAATTGTTTTAACTTGCGTTTTGTCATATTAAAATAAAAGAAGTGGCAGTGTGGATTAGCCTGGCCAAACATTCTTATCGCTTCTTATCGCAATCAGTTCTATGATGGTCGATTTGAAAGTTAGGTACCGATCTCAAATCTCGCGAGTTTACATTTATATTAATATTTTTTAATAGAGCGGGAGAGCCTGGTTGTAAGTCAATTAATTTGAAACGATCTTGGTATGGAGGCAGGCTACACATATCCACCTACGGTAACCCACATAAATCAAAGCGAAGAAATCTAAATTGAACTGGTTCAATCATCTTTATGTGAACTTCATGATAAGGCGACCATACCTGACTAGCATACTCGAGCAGGGTTCGAACGAAAGTTGAATAAGGAGCTATCATAACATAAAGATCAACGAATTCCTATCGATCAACGCTTGATAAAACTGAGCGCAGTTTGCTTGAATGATAATACGATCGATGTGATGTCTGAAATTCAATTCGCTGATCCAAATGACACCAAAAATTCAAACAGAACCGGCTCTGGTAACGGATGTTAACGTTGTTAATATAATAGTCACGAGAAAGGGATTGTGCACGTTTTCGAGGTTGTTTTTGCGCACCATGTGGAGAAGTTGTTGAGGTTGGATTATATTAGGCTCTTGTCGATGGCGTTTCGAATCCGTTTGTAAATCTTCATGTCATCGGCACACCTAGATATGGATGAATTTTTAATGAATCATTCAACGTCATCGATAGATAACTAATTTTTTTAATTAATATGGCCGATAGATTTTCTATGGGATTCTGATCTGGTGAATAAGCGAAATTTAGAACCTTTATTAACCTTTTGTCTCATATAAACGAAGCATAATGATTGTTATCAGACGAGGACGATAAGAAAAGGATGCTAATGTACCCTTCACCAACATTCTTTTCAAGATCTCTCCAATCTTTTGGATTCCATCTGGGTTATCTAGGTAAATTTTTTCTCAACAGCAAAATCACATAAGATAAATGGGCTATAAGGCTATAATACTGACATATGGCGCGACAATTTCAAGTTTGATCTTCATTATTACTTAGAAAATACCAGATATTTTAAGAGCTAAAATACTTTTTAAAACACTTGTTAATTTAAGAATCAGATAGTAATCGAAAATGTTAAAATTTTAAAAAACACATGTCAGCCCTATTAGCGATTTCGATCAAAGCAGAAATTAAATCTGATGAACAAAATGCGAATAAACGTCAAAACTTTAAAATTATCGGATTTGCCAGTACTATCGTCTCCATATGGTAGATGAAGTAACCGACGCTGTCTATGTTCGATGGAAGTTGCGAATGGGTTGTCATGGAGCTAAGAAACGCTCCATTCTTCAAATATTTTAGTTTTCTGCCATTATTAAAAGCGATTGGTCGGCCAATGTGAACAGTTAAAGTCCTCATAACTTTTTGTGCAGTATTTAATTTGTCATACGTCCGAATGCGTTAATAAGGTCATTGCGACTATAATATCATTGAAAATGTTTCAGTTTTATTGCCATGGTAATATCATATTATAGAGCTCCTTTACTAACGTGTGTGTCTATAATACTGACATACAACATTAAGAGGGCGACTAAATTTTTTTATATATGTTTTTATTATATTTTAATTACAAAAAAAAATGTAAAGTTTTATATTTATATGTGCTTAATTCTAGTTAATTTATTACACGAAAACTTAATAATAATCTGCACAAAAATCTGTAGTAATGGAATTCCAATGAATGTTCTTTTAAGGAAAACCAATACCACACATATTTACTCACTCATTCTGTATTCAGATGTTCTATTTGTATTTTATTTTTCATTTTTAATTTCAAAAATATTAAAAATAATCCCGAATAATTGCTTAAAAGCAATATTTTAAAATTTTTCTAAAATGATTAACATTAAACGGGTTGAATTGATTAAATTGAGTGAAATGTTCGTGTTTATAGTTTCACTAAACTCCAAATTTTACAGGACAGAGGACACATTGATTGCTTTCTACATGTATAATGCAATCTGAAAATCATTTAAAGCTTCTACAGGTAATATCCCATTAGACTCAGTTTTATATAAGAGTAGTGTACGAAAGAGCAGCGGAAGTTTACATATAGCTTTTACACATTTATTCTGCATTACCTGGGTCCTATTCAATAACTTATTACTTATTGTTCCGTAAACGATAATACCATAAGTCATCTGAGTATGTATAAAAGACAAGTAAATAATCTTTAAAATGTATCTCTGAACAAAATATGAGAGCTTCTCCTGAAAACCAATGAACGGCCAATTTTTTTTAGATAGAGGTGAAATATGCTCATTCCAGAACATACATGAATCAAAAACGACTCATACATATTTAAATGGTTCAACCTTATTGATTATAATATCATTAGTAACAAAAGAGGGCAGAACCCTAATATCCTTTTTCAGATTATCTATACAATAGTACTAGGATCTCTCGTCTCTAAGATCTGCAAAAACACGAATTTTACCTACCAAAACCAACCATTAAATGTCGTTAATAAATATAAGGAATAGTAAAGGACCCAAGACACTACCTTGAGTAACACCATAGTCTACATCTAACACATCACTACCAATACCATCTATCATAACAAATTGTTGTCGAGCTTTTAGGTAATTCTCAATTACAAAATTGCACGATATATTCACCTCTATCCAAAGCACTGTAAAGCCGGTTTGTCATTTCAAGCCACTTCAGTACCAGCGCCTTTTCTAAACCCGTATTGATCAGAAAATAAAAATTTAGCTTGGTTTAAAAGGTCCATCAAACGGTTACTGATAATTTTGAAATTGGCCTATAATTTGAAACCAAACCAGTATAACCACTTTAAAGCACCGACACAATCTGCAATTTTTAAACATTTAGGACACCTCTCTCAAAGATAATATTTTCGATATTACACAAAAGGCAGAACTGGACGTAATGTTTATATTACTGATTGAAGTTTTCACAAGTAACACGTCATCCATCAGTTCATTATATTTCAAAGTAATTAGTTTTAACGACAACGAGTAATTAGATAACTGATTTCGACAAGGTGAATGTGCATTTTGGCAATATTCTAACTTCTACTCTATTCAATGATCTTGATCCGGACGATGCACGGATCAAGATCATTGAATAGAGTAGAATTTAGAAAATTGCCAAAATGCACATTCACCTTGTCGAAATCAGTTATCCTTTTGTCTAAAACTTTTTTAACAAATCTTGATTTAGGAAGGAAAGTAGAGCAAATGAAATTATGATCACTTAAGTCGGAATAAACTGTATACAATTATGAACTCTTAAAATATTAGCAAAACTGCATACTACACATGATCCAATATGTTATGGCTGATCGACCTTGTTTCAAAAGTATTGGTAACAGTCATACCATTACTCATTAGAATGTTTGATATTCCACAACAAAATTTGAATAAGTTATCCTAAAAAATTAAATATTCATTAACATCTGATGCAGGCGGCCTACAGAAGGCATATAATTTGGTAAAATTAAATCCTGTAATTCAAGCAAAATAAAATGAAATGGATGCTAACCATCATCACACCTTAGTATGGTATACTCTAGATTACTACTACGACAAGAGGGTATACTATCATAGTTCGCTATTTTATTAAACAAAGTGTTATGACCCATGTCTCGCTGATGACCAAAACATTTTATTCTGGAGTATGCATGGTTTTCTCACTCAATTAAATTACTCGAAATTTAAAAAAATCGACCAGTCGATTGCGATCGATCTTATGGACACCTCTGTTGTAGAGCGTTTAAAATCCTAAAAGTAAAATCAATACCAGGAACAACTTACGAGTATATCTCCATCTTAAAGTTATTCACACTAAGTTAGCGATTCGTTTGCACTCTATATTGAGTTTGATTGGCTGGACCAAAAAAATTCGTGCAGAGGTAGCAGAATTTTCACATATTCAATATGTGAAACAAAAAGCTAAACTAGATAACACATCTCGCAACAGCGAGATAAGGCGTATCCAATTTAATCGTAGAGGTAATAGTGGTTCGTCTGGTTTCCAATTTCATTCACGTTTTAAGAACTTGTCCCCGGTCTGTTTCGCTGGAGATGCTGAAACTGCCTTATTTGACCAGCCAACCCAACTAAATGATTTTAGTATGTACATTACAAATAAAGAAAGGTATTGATAACTCTTCTTCTCCTGCAAACTCTTCTTCTGCTGCTCCTATCGCTCTTACTTCTCCTAATACTACCCTCAAAATGATTGGTGACATGAAGAAAAAGTTACGTGCCTATAACCTGATAGCGTGTAAAGCGGAAAAAGGCAATACAATTACTGTGTACGCAAGAATCGATTACTGTAATAAATTTTTTGATTTTATTACAGAAAGCAAAGCAATAGTGCTTGGCAGGGATCCAACTAGGTTTTTTAAGACTTCGGACAATGGTTGGAAGTACTCTGTCATGAATCCATATGCTCCGATTTTTTATAGTTTACCAGAAATCCATAAGGAGGGCATTCCGATTAGACCAATAGTTGCGTATTGCAATGCTCCTGCCTACAAATTATGTAAGGGTTTCATAAATTTTTCAATGATCATACTAATTTCTTTTCGGCTTACTCGGTTAAGAACTCGGTAGAATTGATTAACTAAATTCAAGACGTCGACATTCCATTACATTCAAAACTGGTTTCGTTTGACGTTGCCAGTCTTTTCACTTATAATCCAATTAAAATTTTCACTCAAATAGTAATTACTTAGATAGGGATGTTGTAGATGAGGGCTTACTTCGTGAACTGAAGTTGGTGTTTGAAACTTGTATTAAACAAAATTATTTCTGTTTTGATAATACATATTTCAGATTCGCTGACGGTTTACCCACGGTTTACCCCTCTCACCTTTGTTAGCTGAAATTTTCATGAGTTTCTTTGAGCAAATCATTATATCAAACTTCTATCAAAACCAGACGTTTAGATACCTTAGAATCGTACCAAAATATTCTTAACGAACAGAGAGAAATCCGTTTCTCGCCAATTACGGACCCCGCCGCCCTGTTCTACTCTCATGCTCTTAATTAAATGTACTTCAATATACCTTGAATTTTGTTACTCAGCCAATGCCTAATCGCTTACCTGCAATGCCTCCTTTTTTATTATTAATTTTGTCCGTATAAACATGAGATGATTGGGACGATCAATAGATTAATTTTTATTGCCTATTTTAGCCTCTCCTCCTTTTATTAATTTTTCCTACTATATATAACTAAATTTTTAATTTTACAAATTAGTAGATACTCCTGATGATGACCTAACGAGTCGAAATCGATCGAATGATTTTTGTGACTTTTTGAATTTTTTTTAAATATTCAAAATTCGTTTTTGCGATACAAAAAACAAATGATTAAACAAAACGTGTTTATTAAGTGTTACTGCATTTGGCCTTCGGCAAATAGTGTTAAAAATAAAATCAATACAATTTCGGCCAACTGCAAATTATTGAGCTATCAAAATCAATATATAACGAGAACAAAATCAATACAAAAGCGTTTGATCAGTACCAAGATAACACCAACCAAAATACTTTATAACACACAAAGCTCGTTATGCAGATTATTGTAAAGTTCAATACTATAAATTTTTATTTGTAATTGTAAGGTTCTAAAAATAAAATGATAATAAAAAACAAAATTGAAAAAAGTAAAAGATTTAAAATGAGATTGTACATACGAATACAACTAAGTATTACTATTAATTAGAGAAAAGTCAAATCAAATAGGAAATGTCAAATAATTGAAAGGTGATATGTTAAATAAAAATGCTAAGAAAATAATAATAATAAAAAAATTATAATTAAATTTTCGAATAGAGAGCATTAGTTAAGAATATAAACTACTAACCATTAATCTACCAATTACTTTTGCGTTTAGGTGAAACATATAGAAATAAAATACGATGAATAATTAGGTAATATCTGATGAATTATCTTGCGATTCCAATGTATGATCCCTTTTTCTATACGTGTTGTGTCATTGAAAGAATAGGGTCCTAACACCACATAGTGCATAATATTGAGCCCTTTAATTTTATTTGGTTCAGCATTAAATGATTTTTGAATAAGAAACGCCGAAATATATCATTTTTTAATTGTGTTGTTCTAAAATTGGCCATAAACGAATCTCTCAAACGTGATTTGGAATTTTTGAAGAAGTTGTTTAAAGACATATTGAGTATTGCATTTGGAACAGCTTCACTATTTTCAGGCACATTAAACCACATATAATCACACTATTTTTACATTCCAATTGATTATGGACATCAGCTTGTGCTTCTAATAAATTTAGTCTGAATTCTTGTTTCTGATATTTGTCCTCAAGTTGGTCTACTTTTAGATTTAGTTGCTTGTTTTCATAAATTCTCTAATCTTAAATTCTCCAAAAAGTTGGAATCAGCTTTTGGGATACGCATACGTAAATTTACTTAATTTTAGACTAATTAACATATTTTTAATTTATTTAAAACGGAGATACTTTAAATTTCAATAAAGAGAATTTAGAATTTCTAGGTTAGACTTGTATATTGTGAGCTGGAAGAGAATTCAACACTGATCGTTGCCATTTTGATTAATTCTTCCAATTGAAATAAATAAATATTATTATAATAATTATTAAATATTGACAAAACTATTTTAGCAAATTTACGAAGTTTGAAATATATCATATTAATTTTTATTTAATGTTTTTTTCGGCTTTTTATAGACAAAATATTATTTACAATGACATTCACCATGTTTACGACTATTCAAGCCATCAAAAAACAAAGAGGTCATCTACTTATAATATAACTATCACAAAAATTAAAAAAATGACTCTCCCCCCGCCATTTTTATCCCCAGGGTCACCGTGTAAAAATACACACAACCCTTACAAATACCTATTAAGCAAGATTTGACTTTTGCAGTTTGGTCGTTGCAACTTGATGAGTAAACCAACTTTTTATCAGTACGTAACCAAACTGCCAAGAAAGAACTTGTGGAGGTTCTCATTTAAGGGTTGTGTGTATTTTTACACAGTGACCCTGGGGAGGGGGGGGGGCTAATTTTCTACTTTTTGAGGTATACACATAATAAGTAGATGATCTCTTTGTTTCAAGTCTGAATAGTCATAAACATGGGAATGTCATTGTAAATAATATTTTGCCTCCTGGATTTTTTTAAAAATATTTTAGCAAAAATACATATTTATTTCTATTATTTTCACACGAAAATAAAGCCAAATAATTAAATGAAATGAATCATACAATTGATAAAACTGCATTTCAAAAGGTAATTAACACTTATTGTATTAAAATAAAAAATTACAAATTTAAGACAAAATGCTAAGAAATAGTTGTACAAATAGTTCGATGTCTGTCAGATTACAATTAATTTATATTATTTTTAGTAAAAGACTTTCAGAATGTAATTAGAAGGAAAAGAAACTCGAATGTTCTTATACTTAAGTGATTTTAAGAAAAATTATTTTAGTATGTCGAGTAATATTCTCAAAATTGAAAAAATCCACGATATATGTCGGTAATGCTGCATGTCGATATTACAGCCGTTTACTTTATCACAAGATGGTATAAGATTTTGACTCTTTAGATTCCAACCGCTCTAGGTATAGATAGCACTTCACGAAACACTATAGTTTAAAGAGTTTTGAGTTGGTTTAGTTTTTTTTGTCGATTGTGGCAATGTTGAATGATCCTCCGGTTTTATTCAAACCATAGCTTGAAGGACTTCCTAAGAAACTAGCTCTAGTGACCTATTGTAAAATGTTTCCTCTATCCTCAGATCACACATAAGACAAGGCATTCTATTACTTTTGATACTAGCACAGAATTAAACAAACAATTCGTAAATTTTGTATTTAAGAAAATAACGGAAACATTGTTTTTTATTAAATGTAAACAAATTCAAGAAACCTCAATTAGTATGAGTCGAAAGCAGTGATATTGGCCTTCTAGAACTCGAATATTAAGCAGAAACCGAATGTCTATATCATTGTAATTGCATATGGTAGCTTGAGGAATAACACCAAATTTATTTTGCCAAATATTTAAAAAAAAAATTCAAAAGACAATGTGTTACCCCTTAAAATAAGGGCTTTGTTACCTATTATTATGTTTTTTTCGCGAATAGATAATTCAAAATTATTGCAATTATTATTAGCTGTGCTAATGATACTTGATGCTTGATTTGATCCGATTCAGTTCATGTTTCATGAAACAACACAAAGGCGCTTAGTAGATTTCAAACCAAAACTTGTGATCTAAAACAAATTTTGGAGCAGCTTTTCCATATAAAATTTGAACTGATCCGATAATAATTCATTTGAAATATAAAAACAACTAAAAAGTTATTTATTTATGCAGTCACTGCAAATTATGCCTTTATGCGAGTGTTCAGAGCAAACAGTTTTAGTACAGCTGCCGCACAGTTGTTTATTCATTCGGTCAAGTTCAAGAGAACACATGTAGCCCTACGTGTTTTTGTGTTAGTGTCTACGTTTTTAAATGCAAGTTCAACATTTTCAATTGGTTAAAAGTTGTTGTACAACATTTTTGATTAATTTGGAAAGACGCGCAGAACTATGACTTTAAATATTTGGTACTATAAATCTTGGAAGAATAATTTGCGGCGGGTTTTTGGGTTTGGTAATCTTCCATTCATTTGTTCTTTTTTTACAGAGAAAGAATAACACAGCTGGTCCAGAGTATCGACTTTTCCTTTTGTAATGTTGATAATAAAATTAAGGCACGGTTTTTTGGAACGTAGCTTACCAAAGTCATGTTTTTCCCGAAACAAAAAACGTTCGATTCTACGCTCGATTACGGTATGCATCTCTTATTTTTGGGCATGGTCCCAACAGATGTCAACCCCACACTTAACAAATGTTGTGCCAGCTCCATGCTGGTAAAAAATTTATGAAATGTTATATTCCTGTTTGAATTATAAAATGGAACGCACAATTGTTGAACCACAGTGGATGCTAGGTTGATTGCTTCTTGTGGTCCTACTTTCCCAAATATGGAATCCCCTTCGGGGATAGCGTGTGGTGCTGGCATTTGCCGCATTCCCCCCACTCTCTTTCAAGAAAAGGAGCAACTTTATCACGGTGTCTTTTAGCCGTGCGAGTTCTTTTATCGTCGAACCGAATATATTTGGACTTGCTTTGAATAGATTGTTACCAAATAGAGGATGCCAAAATGTATGCAAATCTAATATGCCCAGCTTGTTTAGATCGTTGTTGATAAGCAATCCGATGAAACAGCGAACCTTAACTTCTGTTGGCTTCCACATTTCTACACGTTTCTCGTAACCGTACAAGTTGGTCTAATAAGGTTACAAGCGAGTGTTCTTCTTTACGGAAATGGACTGCTATTCCATTGGGTCCCATCCTTCGCAGTATATTAAGTTTGGATCATAAAATCTTAAAATAATTTTTTTCTATACATAATGCTGCTTTTAAATCTTTTGTTCTAAATAACGGGTGATTTTTTAAGAGCTTGAGAACTTTTTTTTAAAAAAAAACGCATAAAATTTGCAAAATCTCATCGGTTCTTTATTTGAAACGTTAGATTGGTCCATGACATTTACTTTTTGAAGATAATTTCATTTAAATGTTGACCGCGGCTGCGTCTTAGGTGGTCCATTCGGAAAGTCCAATTTTGTGCAACTTTTTCGAGCATTTCGGCCGGAATAGCCCGAATTTCTTCGGAAATGTTGTCTTCCAAAACTGGAATAGTTGGTGGCTTATTTCTGTAGACTTTAGACTTGACGTAGCCCCACAAAAAATAGTCTAAAGGCGTCAAATCGCATGATCTTGGTGCCCAACTTACCGGGCCATTTCTTGAGATGAATTGTTCTCCGAAGTTTTCCCTCAAAATGGCCATAGAATCGCGAGCTGTGTGGCATGTAGCGCCATCTTGTTGAAACCACATGTCAACTAAGTTCAGTTCTTCCATTTTTGGCAACAAAAAGTTTGTTAGCATCGAACGATAGCGATCGCCATTCACCGTAACGTTGCGTCCAACAGCATCTTTGAAAAAATACGGTCCAATGATTCCACCAGCGTACAAACCACACCAAACAGTGCATTTTTCGGGATGCATGGGCAGTTCTTGAACGGCTTCTGGTTGCTCTTCACTCCAAATGCGGCAATTTTGCTTATTTACGTAGCCATTCAACCAGAAATGAGCCTCATCGCTGAACAAAATTTGTCGATAAAAAAGCGGATTTTCTGCCAACTTTTCTAGGGCCCATTCACTGAAAATTCGACGTTGTGGCAGATCGTTCGGCTTCAGTTCTTGCAGGAGCTGTATTTTATACGGTTTTACACCAAGATCTTTGCGTAAAATCTTCCATGTCGTCGAATAACACAAACCCAATTGCTGCGAACGGCGACGAATCGACATTTCACGGTCTTCAGCAACACTCTCAGAAACAGACGCAATATTCTCTTCTGTACGCACTGTACGCATTCGTGTGGTTGGTTTAATGTCCAATAAAGTAAACTGAGTGCGAAACTTGGTCACAATCGCATTAATTGTTTGCTCACTTGGTCGATTATGTAGACCATAAATCGGACGTAAATCGCGAAACACTTTTCGAACCGAACACTGATTTTTGTAATATAATTCAATTATTTGCAAGCGTTGCTCGTTAGTAAGTCTATTCATTATGAAATGTCAAAGCATACTGAGCATCTTTCTCTTTGACACCTTGTCTGAAATCCCGCGTGATCTGTCAAATACTAATGCATGAAAATCCTAACCACAAAAAAATCACCCTTTATTACATAAATTAATAAATAAACTTTCTTTACCAGACCAGTGAGCTGTAATATTTTAGACCACTCTATTAGTAGTTTTCATAATATTGAACAAATTCCTTAGTTTTGTACTCTCAAAATTTCGCTTCAAGCCTAAATATTGTACACGGACATTAACGAACAGATACGTTAATGCAAGTGTTTGTCCCTGGATGGCTCTTGGGATTTAATTAAATTTTGCTCAATAGTAAGATCAAAAACGGAAAATATTTTCCAAATATGAGTTATTTTGACAATTTATTTACTAATTTGAGCCAACACGAAAACTCTAATAATATGATCCACTCCGTTATTTGTAATGATGTTGAGTACCATGATCTTATTGCTATTGAAGTGGATCTCCACATCATCTATCTATTTAATGATCTATTTAATGTGGTTTTGGAAAGCATCGTATACCCTGATTGTCTTAAAATTGCTAAAGTGACGCCAATCTTTAAGTCTGGAAATTCAAAACTAGTTAATAATTATCGTCCAATTTCAGTTTTGTCGGTATTTGACAAAATTTTAGAAAAAATTATTGCTAACCAAATGATCGATTTTCTAAATAACTCTAATTTTTTCTATTCTCGGCAGTATGTATTTCGACAAGGTTCTGGTACAAATTTGGCCCTAACAGACATTACTGTACAATTTATGGCTTCCGTGGCCTATCATACAAACTTTTAGCAAGCTACCTTAGTAATCGTAAGCAGTTTGTGATTTTAAATGGTTTAAAAAGCTCCACTTTAGGTGTGAACTGTGGCGTTCCTCATGGAAGCGTGATGTGGGATGACCATATTGATTCTATTTGTATTAAAGTTTGTCCATTTATTTGCATTAGAAAATTGGCCTATTTTGTTCCATTACAGGCGTTAAAAAAATTTATTTCCCATTTATTCGTTAAAGAGAAACTGGATAAATTGCAGATTTTACAAAATATGTGCTGTACAGTAAAGTGTGCTGTAAAGCCCTTTCCTCTCCAGACAAAAAAATATTTTTACTATAACGTAAATAAATAAATAAATAAAATAAATAAAACATGGGGTCTATGTAAAATATTGTCAAAATAGAACCAACTAACACAAATATGTAATGATTTGACTAGTACAAATGGTTTTTAATATTAGTATTAATCATGGGCCAAGGTAACACATATGAGTTTTTTAAACGATGAGTACTCAGTAATAATTTGTTTATTAACGCTGTCTCCATCTCTTAGCAAAATACATCGTATAATATATATGTCAAAAACAAAATTGAAAAATTAATGTTTGAAGTGCGTTTTTCTAACCTCAAAAGGTGCATGTTTTTATCATGAGTGATCCATTTAAAGTAAGTAAATATTTAATATATAATAACTATAATTAAATTTAATTTTTCGTTAGTGTTTACTGTTAAATATTAAATTTTCAATTATTTCAATTATGAAACTAATTCAGTAAGCATTTACGCTGCAAAATGCTTCCAAAAATTAAGATACACAATTGTGTAAGTTGAACGCAAAGCAACACTTTATTTTTTTTTAGTTTTGTACAAAAATGGGAAGTCGCTCCTTAGTGACGCAGGAATACAACAAATATTGGAAGATTCCTGATTCAGAATCTGGAGATGACGTCATTCTAGATGAAAATGTAATACAGTTGTACAGTACAGCCAAGCACGCTGATGAAGATTCCGATAGCTGTGCGACTGACCCGGAAATAAATGAGGATTCCTCAGATCATACTGAATCTACCACATCAATAAATATTTGGGTTCCCGGCCAGATAGATCCGCATTATTAAGAAAATAATGTTAATGAATCGATTAATCTTACCGTAAAATAACCGTTGGAGTATTTCGCTCGATACTTTCCAGATAAACATTTTATTGAAAACTCTGAAAATACAAATATGTACCACCTAAAAAAGCGCGAATCAGAACTTAAAACTACTCCACAAGAGATTATTAAATTTGTTTACAGTGCCTGTTTAATGATGGGGATCATATGTTACCCTCGTGTTGAGTTGTACTGGCGGAAAGGATGTCGTTTCGAAGCAATGTGAACATCAATGTCAAGAAACCGATTTAAAACACTCAGAAATTCACTGCAATACGTGAACATGAACGAAGCCACTACTATCTCAACCAACTTGTTTTGGAAGATTGACCCTCTAATAAGAACGGTGAAGGATAGATGTTGGGCACTTCCACGGAAAATCGATCACTATTCAATTGATGAACAGATGATCCCATACACTATACACTGTGTTCATCAAGAATATATGTGAAGAATAAATCGAGGCCAGTTGATTTAAAAAATTTCATGGTTACGACGTCAGCAGGACTGGTGGTAGACTATAAAGTTTATCAAGAAGATAAGACCAATTTTGGCGATCAGAGCTTAAGTTTAGGGTCTGCAGTAAAATAGTTTTATTTATTTCGATCGCTATTTCACAACAGTGCCGCTTTTATTTAAGTTACTAGAAATGGGATTTCGCACAACTCGTAATAATATTTTTTTAAATTATTTCGATTTGGTTTGTATATAGTTTGTTTTTTTTTAGGAACAATTATGGTCAATCGCCCCAAAAATATAAAATTTAAAACTGACCAACAAATGGAGCGTGCTTAAGGCCAGGATTTTATTTACAATAATGGAACAGATGCAGTAACGGTCATTAAGTGGAAAGACACGAAATGTGTAACAGCGCTTTCATCCATTGCTGGTTCGAATCCTACAATGACGGTAAAGCGATAGGATAAGAAGGCCAAGGTTTACCAGAATATTACATGCCCGCTTGCAATTGCGCAGTGTGATCAAAAAATGGATGGCTTTAGTCTGGTTGATCAAATGATGAAGTACTATCGGTGCTTTATCAAAACAAAGAAATGGACTGTAAAAGCAGCCAACCATTTTATTGATTTAGCTGTTGTAAACGCCTGGATGGAGTACTTACAAGGTAGACTGCATGGCATGCGGTATGCGCAAAAAACAGATCAATGATTTGCTCGAATTTAAGATGGAAGTAGCAAGTGCTTTGATAGCGAGTTTAAAGCGACAGCGACCAAAAACCAGCAATGAACAAAAGCCGCTGAACCGACTACTCGCGCAATTATTTAGCTTCTCCGTTACTGTGCATAGGCAAGCGATATGACGGATACATCCACTGGCCTAGTTTAGACGCACTGCCAACGGCTGCCAATCTTGCCGATTGGAATAGTGTAAGAGCCGTACTCAAATCAAATGCGAGAAATGTAATGTTTATTTATGTTTATCGGCAAAAAATAATTACTTTAAAAGATTTCATGAAAAAGTTTAACTTTAAAGATAATTTTTTTCTTTTTTCTAATTTTTATTTGTAAGACTGAATTAACGAATGTGTATACAACATACCTGAATTTATAACAAAATATGTTAAATAAAGTATTAATTTTTCATTAAAAGTCTTTAATTAATTTTGAACGTAAAATAAATAAGTAATGGTTAACGGCCAACCTACACAAATGTGGTGGACCCATATCTCCTATGTGAACATTTTTTTTGGGATAAGCGCTTCATTCCTTGTGAGTTTACTACATTCTTAGTGTATTCTTAGAATTTTTAAAATACTTGCTTACTTTTAGATTTTCTGGACGGCACGACCCATCTTAATAAACTTACACAAATGTGTTCCTTGGCTTCTATTTCTGATGACTTATTTTTTCCACAATGCAGTTAAAAATAACCACACAGTTGTGTAAGTTGGTTTGAAATTCAACTCGAATACGACTTTCAATATTTACCACTAGAGTAATCAAAATATGCCTACACATTTGACTGCCTCACCTGTTCCCTACTGTGGAGCTCTATCGAACTGTTGCAGGCATTCTCCCAACTAAAGCAATTTTTGAGATGCATGTGTCGATCTACATGTTTAAGTGTCTGCACATCCCATCATTACTTTCGACTATATACAATTTGAATATCCAGGTCATGGCTATTCAACCAGAAATTCTAGTCAGTTGAAGTGCCCCTAAATTAAAACGGAATTTGGCAGAAAATCATTAACATTTATTGGGCCGTATATTAGTTATATATTATTTGTGATTTATAATGCCATTCATTCTTAATTAATTAAATTAATTATTTTAATTGTTATGTATTTGAATTTTATTGTTTATTATGCGTAGAGTAGTTTTAGTCACTATGACACCATATTATGCTGTATATGTATTGTACATATAAGCGTGAATGACGAACTTTTAAAGGACATTAAATTCACTAGTAGTCATTCACACTTTTATGATTATTAAAAAAAATAGGACAATGAATCAGTCTATCAGACTCGTTGTGCATGGATTTGTTTTTATTTTGAAAATGGTGTCTCCGGACATTTACCGTTACCTATATAAATATGACGTTGCAATTTTGTTGATCCTGTATACCGCGATTTTAATACATTTGAGCCATGTATGAATGCAAATAGTTTTCCGAAACCGTACTGATTAGGGTTAAAAAGGTTTATCCCTAAATCTGAACATTACCGCTATCGAGACGCAAAACGCCGAGATGTCGAATGAGGACGCCGTGCTGAAATTAACGAACAAAGTCTAAAGTTTTTCCTAATCTGTTGTAAATAACTTATAGAAAAAATAACCTAAAAAATATCAAAACAAATACCCCAAATCTCTGATTGACTAATCTTGTATTTAGATAATAAATTTCAAGATGGTAGCAAAAAAATATTTCGCTATAATTGGTAACCTTGACCCAAATTAGGCCCCAATATAGGCTCTATAAGATCTATTGAAATACAATAAAAATAATTAACCTAATTTCAATACAAACACACATTTGTCCTATACAGTTATATCTCCAGAAACAAATAATTTATATTTTATTAATTCGAACACAACATTTTGATTTTAATATTTTCGCAAAACGAAAAATACGCTTCACTTTATAGTAAAAAGTAATTTCTATATTTATTTCATTAATGGGTAATTGTGACACCGTATACGATATATGTGTCAGGGTCATCTAAATAAAATACAAAAAAAGAAAATATCGTATGGCTGTGTATACGTTTAAAAATATATAAGATGATATTAAAATCGCGATATATTATATATACATACACAGACAAAGCCAAAATAAAAATAAAAATTGTTAATAAACTCAAAATTTATAGTACACACAACCTAAATAATAAAATATTTTGCGATTATTATTTCATATATCTATCTCTGTGAATTCTAGGAGAGGGCGTTCCATTAAAACAAAAAATTCATTTCATAATTATAAAAGTCGTGTAAAAATAGATTGACCATTTGGTCCGATTATATATGGCTGGATATGTATAAGGTAACCTACATATACACACTAGCGCAAATTTTATTATGTAAGAAAGATCGAAAGTTATATATTTTTTGTGAAGAGAGCAAAAAATAAAAACAAAATTGAGTGACCGCGTCTCGGAAAACAATCAATTTTGACATTCAATAATTTATTATTCGGTTCTGTACCCAGTTTCAATGAAGCTCAGACCTTAAATCTCGTAAATCTTATATGTATTTAAAAATTGATTTAAATGTTCATGTAATATGTACTTTTCGTAGAGTGCGTATATACGTAGTTGTGTATAGTGTTTATAGTTGATATACGAAAAAAAAATTATAATTCAATAGCAGGCCAGGGTTACTAAACATTGAAACAAGTTTTTTTTTTTCATTTCATTAATTAATTTTTTATATACATATTCCCCTACTATTGTATACATAGATACACACAATTCACACACAATTTTTAAAGTACACACATATAATTTTAACGTTGTGTATATCGCGAGTTGTTATTAAAAAAAACTTTCAAAGCCACATTTTGTTTTTGTATTTTCGCGATTAATTATTCAAGATTGTATATTGGTGGTAGTATTTTTATTGTCATTTCGCGGTTTTTTGTAAGTGTATATATATTAAAAATGAAATGAGTATAAAATTATAAAAAATGTATAAAATATTGCGTATACACTTTAATATCATTGACGCTGACCTAGGTCCTACTTAATGATACAAAAGTCTTACATTTTTTTTATATTCGCGATATAAGTATGAATTTATATAGAGGCACAGGGTGTATATTATGTTCTATCTATACGTAGATTTGTGGTTACGCAGCCGTACCCGTATTCTCGGTTTTTTACTATTATCTTTAAGGAAATTATGGTTCGCAGTTTCCGTGCGCCAATTATTATAGCGTACGAAATTGATAATTTTTGTAAAAAAAAAAATATTAATCTAGTTCAATGTTACATCGACCTAATTTTATGATGGTCATCTCTGAATTTATGTGTATAACACCACTCCTAAAAAAATTTTGCGAAAAGTGTTTATATCCATTAGATTCAGTTATATAAGAAACCCGAAATTACCTTGAAAAAATTTGAAGTAACAAAAACGAAATTACTGTTTCTAACGATGTTTTAAAAATTTTTAGGAAGGAATATATTTAAAAATAAAAACGAATACAAATTAGATTGTAGTTTAAATTACATGGTTAACAACATGGAATAAAATTCTGGCGCCCAGCGTGGGGCAATGATGTAAATATCAAGCAATTCTATATCAAAAGCACAGAAAATATAATAAACCGATTACAATTTATATAAAGTACAATGATACGATGTTATCTATCGTGTACACACGCGTTATCATATATAGGCCTTCAAGGTTCACATTTAAATTGTCAAGTACAATTTTTTATCATTCGAATGTTTGCGCGCGCGATTATGCTTCTTCAGCCTTCAGGGCTAAAATATATATTAACGACTCATATGTGATTTAATGATTCCAAACGAGATTTTTTCATTCGACTATGGTGTGATTCTCTTTGTAATCAGAATAACTCCAAAAAAATATCAAAATGTGTGTAAAAAACTACTTTATATTGCTATTTTTTGTGAGATGACCATGACCCACTTTTGATATGAAATACATATACTTAACTTAATTTTTGTTGTTGTATGCTTTTATCGCCGGGAGAAACAAACAGAAAAAACGTGCACAAATTTTTGACATTGGCCATATTTTTTTTTAAGAAAATTAAATTATATAAATTCGAGAATTGATTAAGAATTACATGATCCAACAATATTAAAATAATATTTTTTTGGTTGTGTTAAAATTGTACTTTCAATTAAATGTACGTACATATATGATTAAAAGAGAAAATATTGCTGCGAGCTATATACTTGAATCATCAATATTTTTTTATGTGTGAATTGTATGGTACTCTTCTCTAGGTTACCAAAAAAAATTGTGTAAATAGTCGATGTTTTGTTATGTCATCAAATTCTATGTTGTTTTTTGCCATTTCAAGGTATAATTTTATTTTTTATTTTTTGGTGAGATGTGACATATGAGTAAGTCTAGTAGGTATGAAAACGCGGGTCTATTAAAATTCATCAATTTTGACAAAATTATGCTAAACATTGAAAATGTATTAAAACACATTAATGTCAGTATTTTTTTGAAAATTCGTTTTACCATTTGTATCGTGGGTTAGGGCAAAGATTACTTCCATTGCAAATCTAATTAATAATTGAGCATCAAAAGACATTTTATGGCATAATAAATATATTGCCACCTTAAATAATTTTTGGGAAGTTATGGACGAACAAATTATTTTTGATGACCAAAATATTATTGCTAACTTTGATACAAACCATTGTCGCCACAACACTTTCTTGGAGCTCGGTAACAGTAATTTTTACGTTTTCTATGAATTCCAAATAGTTATTTATTCTTATTGCCTTTTAATATTTTTGAAGCCAATTTTTGTTACCACGTTCTTAATTATTGTTCAATTCATAGTATTGTCAAGACTAAAATTGGAACCAAATATTATATTTCACAATAAAAGTTAGAAGAATTAAAAAATTGGTGTATCATCACTATTTGATTACTTGCGAAATTTTTGTGTTGCGGTTGTTGATTGTAAAATAATTCAAAAGGATATAAAGAAGGGGCTCATGCAAGAATGCCGTATTTTTTAAAATATTTTTATTATACTACCATTTGATTTGGCACTAGCGAAATCTATTCCCGTACATAAGAGATTTCTTAAAATTTGGTTACTCTAAGACCAACGTTTCCTGAAACAGTCGTTTGACCGATTACTTATCAGGATCGAAGATCGATGCTTGCATAATTAGAACTGAACATTGCTAACTAAGTACAAATTAAGTTCAGTTTAGGAAGTGATGTAATAATCAGCGAAATGGGAATAAATGGCGTCTTAATTAGAAAACGGTCGGATAAACTACGAAAGTAGTGGAAATAAAAAGTAAAAGTGTATACCCATTTGAGTGAAAATTAGTACTGAACAGTGTTAAATAATAATTGATATGTTGTAATAGTTGTGTAAATTAATTAAAATGGAAATAATTAATCGGTAATAATAGTAAAGATCGAGGTTTTG
This sequence comes from Nephrotoma guestfalica, assembly GCA_963691935.1. NCBI lineage: Eukaryota > Metazoa > Arthropoda > Insecta > Diptera > Tipulidae > Nephrotoma > Nephrotoma guestfalica. The sequence goes on from OY829915.1 coordinate 148,341,010, forward strand.
TGTAAATAACTTCTGTGCCGTTAATAAAAATTAAATCAACTGCCCGAGTCAATAACGTGATTTAAGCGTCTAATTTACTGTACATTAAACAACTTTCGGGCGGAAGAATGTTATGTAAAGACCAAAGAATCGAAATTGAAGATAAATTCCTAATTGCACTCCAATAAGATTAGTTACCAACAAACAACGTAATGGTCATAAAGTGTGACGTTACACGAGTATTGAGTCGGTAGGATAAGTAGCTATTTGTAGAGGTAGTTAGTTACTAATACAGGGATAATTATAAAAAGTGTTATAATGTATTGCAAATGACCTCCTGTACGACAAGCTACCTTTCTTACACCAAAATTTACACCGGACAATCATTTTCTGTGGATGCATCGATTTTTCCATTATTTTTCGTGGATTTTTTTCGCCCCAGATTCGACAATTTTGTTTGTTTACAAATCCACACAGTTGAAAATTTTCATCGCTAAATGTGACTTAACGAATTCACCAAAAGTCTAGTGGCTTTTTGTTTTGAGTTATATCAATCTTATATGCCTTCAAATGAAGATTTTTATACAAAATTCTGAATGGGCATAATTGACGGACAATTTCTTCCATATCCTGTACCAGATTTTCTGACAAATTTGTATTAACTTTCACCCAATTTAAAATAATTTTTAACAGTAAATATGCGTTGTTCAATCGTATATCTATCAATTTTTAATAACCGGAATGTATCTTCTTATCATCTGTCAATTAATATATGGCACTCTAGTACAAAAAGTATAAATGGCAGCAAAATTAAAAATTAACCACAAATTGGAACATCCTTTATTTTTTCTAGGCCATCGATTTTGATATTTTTTCTATTGAAAAGGTCTCCAATTCTCAGTGGTCCTTGTTCTTTTCATTCTTTATTCTCTCCATTCTCAGTGGTCTTCTTTCCAAGCCCATACTGAATGAATGTGATAACTTCTTAAGGGAGTTTAAAGAAATTATTAAAATAAAGGCATGCTCTAGAAGTTTAACCATTTTCTACGTTTCGCTGTCGTTTTAATACACACCAAATATTATCCATCATTTATTGATACTTTTTTAAACAAAAATCGTCAACAACAACCTCCTCCTACTCAGACAATTAAATGGTTGGTAGCTTAATTTGGTTCAACCGGAAACTATTTGTACGCTATCAATGGAATACTGAAGGGCGAAGAACATCTCAGTCTTTGGAGAATAACGAAAGCGTCGGAAGAGCTCCAAAAGTGTTCGCCAGACCAACCACCCATGTGCTGCACACATCTCCGCACACGTATTATTTTATAAAGTGTCCGATTGCTTCATAAAGAGCAGGTATATCGACATTATAATTTGAATTTGGTTGTTTTGAAAAGGATCGCAATCATCACTCGATGTGTTTCATATATTAAAGCAATTCTTACCGGATGCTGATGAAATAGGGTTTTGAAATTTTTTTTTGAACATGTTCGGGAATACGGTTGCAATTTTGACAAAAACTAAATCATTTTCAGTAAAATACAAAAATAAAATTTTAAAACAAATTGATTAAGTCTTAATTGATTAAATCTTTAAAGGAATTTTACTTTTAAGCCAGTAATTAAGGGAAGTTGAAACTAATTGGTTTGCCTAAAGCATTCGACTATATTTTATTTAATTACCCTTTACGTTTAGTGGTAAATTGTGAGCAACTACCCATACTACACAACTTTATTTTTTTAGTGAGCCTTAAAATGAGTAAAATCTTAAATTAGCAAAACGTGAAAAATTGCATAATTTAATGGCAGCTTCGTTTTTTTATTTATGTCACTAAATATTCTCGATATTTCAGAAAAATCAAAGGAATTTTTAAAGTGCAAGCTTAGATTTGAAATTACTAAATACGGCTGATATGATGTTCAGCTTCATTCATAACTGAATGAGTCAACTTGAACCATTTTCCGACAACATGCATTTCAGATTATCTGCATTTCAGATAACTTCATTGCGCACTGGATTTTAAAACAAAAATTATTTGCAGACATTTCAAAATCCATTGGAATGTTGTAACATCAACATTAAATAAAGTGGGCCAGTTAAAATCAATTCACGGGCCTGGGTTGATTGAAGTTACAACCTTAATCTACATTCCAAAACTTTTTATTTGAACTGGTCAATTTTGGTCAAAATTTACAGCAGATGATCAATCGACCCCTAAATGGTGAGTGATGTAAGGCCATTGATTGTTTCTTAAGTATCCATTATCAAGTATTCATTCAAATGCGGTTTGTCGACTAGCTACATCAGAGCGTAAGTCAAGATCTTCCAAATACACTTTTAAAATCAAAGACATTGTCATAAGAAAATTGTCATAAATTGCCAATATATGGTGCGGAATATATCGTTAAGGTATTAAGGGGTTTGGACGCCTTCTAAAGTTACATAACCAATTTAATTTCGGATCAAGAAATGATTGGACCATTGAATCCTAGCCAAGTCGCACGGCTGCTGAAAGGTGCATGCTGGTGCTAGATGAGGCAGATCGAGGAGAGGGATGATATCGATTCGAAAATATACAGTTTCACTCTGTTTAGTTTGCCTTCTTATCAAACACTGATGTGTCGGTTTTGCAGAAAATGTGAAATTAAATTCATAAGAGCTCTTCTTTTATTGTTGGGCCTGTTGCTGATACTCTAGAATACAAGTTTTGCTGTTCAAGAGAATTTACGTGATTATCATTTTTTATCACCACCACATTTCGCATTGTTTCTCGAATATTGAATTACGAACAAAAAATTTACAATTTTAGTATTTTTTTAACGTTTGTGTCACTGATGAGTATCCATTTAGTCATCCCATTTTTATTTCTGAAAAACCTTATAGAATTCAAATTTTAAGTGAAAGAAGAATAAGTGTGATTTAAACGAGTGTTCACAACTTTTATAATTTATGAAAACGCCCAGTGGTTTCCCACACCTGATGCTCAAATAAGTACAAAACGCATTCTTCTCGAATTTCGCATGAGCTCCAGAATTCTAAGTTAAAATTGTTGTTTATAATGCGAGTTAGTTACTACCGGGGGATCAAAGAAGTGGTAGTTAAGGTGTAAATCCTGTCGGCAAGCAGGGGGGACTGATTATTCCATTAGAGGCGGAAAATGTATTAGTTTTTATATTTGAATCAAAATAATGCCTGAATAAAGTGTTAAAAGAGAACCTAGTTTATTTTATTAATTTATATTTAAGGGTATTCTAGCAGAAGCTATTATACGGAGGATTTTCCTGAAAAACGGTTTAGTATTGGAGAACGCGATATAGAGTCCGGGCCATATGAATTACGTACTCTTATTACGTTTCTCAATGTCAATCACTAGTGAAATACTAAAAGTAAAAACAAAAAAAAAAATGGAAAAACAAATTCTAGGCTGGCCTGAAGTTGAGAAGGTCTTTTATTTTGTTTATTTTTAAAAGGATTGGATATAATTGTTTGTGGCATTTTCTAGTTGTTTTCATGATTCAGAATTTTTATTTACTCTAAATATTTTTCTCTCCTAATTAAGTGTCGGAGTGTGCATTTATTTCTCACTTTTGACTACGATCCTTGATTTCAAGACCATGCTGAAACTGCATTGGGACCAATACTAAATCAATTGCGATATTTAATTTCAGAAACGAAAGCAGAGAGGAATAAATAGCATCAATTGTTACTGCTAAAAGCAGTTTTTAACCCAAAAATTATATTTCTATCAAAAATCGTAACTTTTCAACGAATGACATGTTAATTCTACCTTGGCTAGTCTGCAGCATCATGAACGTTTTAACAGACTGCTTGATCTAGTATTTTCATACGATCAATAACAGTCACTTCTGAAACCAAATAATCTTCTTTGCTATAGATGGAATTTTCATAAAGCCAAAAAATTTGATGGCTTCTATTTTGAAATATAAACATTTCAAGGATCTCCAAGTTATCACAAATCGATTACATCGTCCAGATTCAGAAAATTATCACACTTAAACAAGATTTTTCAACTGGTGTTGACGATTTACCACCTATCGTGTTAAAAAATAGAGTGGCAGGCTGAAGCTGCCCCTTCCACTTGGCTTGGAATTTTTCAATCTATAAAGAAAATTTCTTTAGTGTTCCAACCCAAACCAAACGAAAGGCAACAAATCTGTAATTATACCGGCTAATTGCGAAATTGTTTTGAATTTCTAAGTAGTTCGATAGTATCATGTATGAATCACTATACTTTTATCGATGATCTTTTTGACGGGCTTTTAAGATAAGATTATTAATGTCAGTTCCTTTCTCGCAGACATTTGGAATACCCAAAGTACCCATTTCGTTCATCCTGACTATCAACAACTTTGAATAATTTATTTATAACTCGTTCATATCTATGTACGACGATGAACCGAAAATTTACAAAAAGATTTCAAGATTTACACAATTTTCCCACATGATGCGTGCAAAAATCAACCTTGAGTTAAATATGTTCCATTCTTGTGACGATTATAACGATGCCGTTATCAGGGCCAATTCCGTTTGTAATTTGAGTGAGATTTTAGACAACAGATGAAACCTCAGAAACCATATAAAGAAGAAGTTCGAAAGAAAATGAAATTCGAAGATCCTAAACTATCGTTCGACCCTTGCTTGAGTATGGTAGTCAGGTGTGGTCAAGTCATCAAGTAGTAAACTTGAAGAGAATTAAAGCAGAACAACGTAGATTTCTTCACTTTACTTTACGCAGGCTACCATAGGCGGACACGTTTAAACTAGATTATCTCAAGTCAATTAATTTACAAACGCTCGATCGGCACCGAATTGTTGCGAGGCAAAACTGCTTCCAACAAGTTTCTTTTAGTATGACGAAACATTTATTTAATGTTCCCTATAATATTAGTCATTCTGAGTTTCATATTAATACATTTTACCGCTTGTTAATTTTAAAATTTTCCCAAATTTTACTAGTTGAGCAGCTTGATATCATCACTGGTAATTCATTTAAAATAAAATTAGAAACTAATAATAATAATAATACAGAAGGAAATTCCCTGTGCGCCGTGGGGAAGGATGATTTCTCGTTGGGGCTTATTATTATTTTTACCTAACATCGTGAGCTGAAATCATTGTATCATGCCTCAAATTTGAATAAATTTTTAAAACTCTACAATACATGGGCTACTAATCATGACTTCCAAGTAGTTTAAACAGACCAACAAAAAATTTGATTGCAAATGTTCTTGAAAGGATTGACTGTTTGTCACCTGATCCACAATGTATGCGTTCTAGTGGCAAAACTTTAAACTCAGATTTTTTAGATTGTGACACCTAACGACAATAAATATAGATAACAAAATAGATAATTAGAATGATTCATTAAAAAGTACGAAAATAATTAAATGTCTTATAGTAAATTATTTTAGTAACAGAGTAACCCATGTTTTATAGAGCTTGATACATTTTGGTTATTCAAGATTTCTTTCTCATTACAATTATAATTTATGTTCGAAAATTTGTTGTTTGCATTGAAATAGAAAGAAAACGGGATTTTCAAAAAATCATATCATAAAAACGAGAAGTATGACATTGTTTCTTATTTTAAAACTTAAAAAACAAATAGTTGATGTCGCCAAGAGGACTGAAAAATCCCATTTTACGAGAAATACTCATAGATTTTAGATATAGGTTTTTAAAAATTTGCATTGTTACGAAAACCTAAATCGGTGTGTGTCCTTGTTCAACCGCAAAGAAATGCAAAGGGAACATTTTTCCTAAGGGAACATTTTTCCCTAAGTTTCGCGAAAACCGGCGGAGGTAAGGACAGAATCCGATTATTTTCGTGTGGAATCGTTTTATAATAAACTGAGAACTGTAGTTTAAACTTAGCCATAAACTAAAAAAAGTACAGTTTTTTATAATTAATTTGGCATTGAACTATATCTCTTAAATCTACTTGAAACTGTGATGAAATTTAGTCATCCCAGTTACAGCGGGCAGTTAGTTACAGTAAGCTTTCACAAAATGTATTTTATTAATGTATAGCGTTTATTAGTATTTTAACAGAAGTCATTTCAGGACGGAAGGTAAAATAATGTTTGAGATAAATTGGATCACCATACATTTTGATGCAAATAATTATATTGAAGCCCACATCAGAAATAATTTATTATTTTAAATCATATTGCGGGTGGCATTGTATTTATATATTCACAAGTGAAAGTAATTCATGAATATGTTTCTAAGTCACACATGAAGCAAATAAAACAAGCGTGCACAATCTAAAGAAACGCTCATTTGTTTTCGATAGAAAATAGTATACCAAAAAAAGTAACAACGTCGTGTCGGTACACAGTGTGTTGTTCGCATTGGATTGATCAGGAAATAACTTCAAAATTTTGTATTTCATTGAAAATTATAGTTTTTTTATGTGTATTATTTTTATAATATTATTATTATTATTTATATTTGAATTAAGCTTGTTCAACGAAGGCCATCCACTCATTTGGAATTACAAATTTTTGAGATATATACGCGAGTAGTATATGTTGATTTTATACTATATGCACTTTTACACTATTTGTGCGTTTGCTCATGCCTGCCGCTCTGACGTTCGTTTTTTTGTTATTGACTAAATAATACTCGTATATAAATTAAAAATATTTTCCAATGAAATTGAAACTAATTTTATTAATTTAGTAAAAAAAATTTCCTTGTCGCCTTTTTATTGCTGATCTATGTTTCACTCTTACAAAGAATCGTTATCTCAGTTTAATTTTTTTATTTTTTCTATAAAAACGATTATTATTAGTAATACTCATGTACATTTTACACAAGGTGATAGATATTATAATTTTCAATGTAAGTACTTAATTATAACAAGACTATATGATAGTATTTTCGATTTTTTTTTTGTATACGATAACTATTTGCTATACTAACATACATACACACATTATTTTTAAAAAAATTTTGTAGTTATTAAAAAAAAAAGTAAAATAAAAAATCATTAAACTAGTATCATGGCCAATGTCTTGGCATTTAAATATTTCTTATAAATTTTATAAATCAAATAATAAATAAAACTTTATTTGTTTAGTGTTAGTATATTTCAGTTGTATAGCCACGTAAAGTAAAGAATAGCAATATTTTGCACTGGTATTAATTTATTATAAAAAAAAATAGTTTTTATTATTTTAGATTGAAATAATAATTCTCCTTGGGAATATAAAAAGAATAATTTTTGCGTATCTTCTCTAACAATTTCAAATTTATTTTTAGCGCCCGAAGTTGTGGATTTTTCGAATAGAAATTTTACTTTTTTATATCTGAATATGTTTCGAGTGCAAAATATAAGGCTTGTCACAAAGCGTTTTGGCGATTAAAAAATAAAATAAAAGTAAATTAAAATTTCTATTCTCACTTAGAAACTATTATAGACATAAAAAATTAAGTCACGTTTAATAATCACGTTCGCAATTAAATATAATTTAATTTGCTATTCTTCTCTATCTCCAGTTTTACAATAATATTAATAATATGGTTTATGTATTTCAATATTGGTTTTGTAATATTGTAAGACGAGGAAAATTGAGGAAATTAAAATGGAAAACTGCTTGTAGCAGGGGCTTAGACTGCAGTGTTGCCAAGGAATGATAATAAGTAGACGATTAGACATAACCATTTTGGGTGTATCAAATAAATTTTATCATGCAACTAGCAGGTTAAACAATCGTTCATAAATAGTAACACATCGATACTTACGCTGCACGTTAAATTAAATCAAAAACATTTTTTACGAAAAATATTAAAAAGGAAAATATTCGAATATTATTTAAAGTAAAGGTATGACGTATCAATTGTATTTATATAACATAGCTATTTCTCAGCGCGCCTAGATTAAGGCTGTATGGTACTCAAATTGTCAAAAACGATGTGTATAAAAAATCAGTTTTTAAACACAAAAAATTACCAATTGGCCTAATTCGTTCTTTAGGATGAAGTTAAATGTATAATTGGGTATTAATACATGATTATCAAGATAAGTCTTGAAATGACGTAAAAAATGTAAAATTTCACCAAACGATAAATTTATTTGTTTTTACGCCGCAATGACGATTATTTTTGTTAAATTTACTGTGCCTAGATGGCAAATCACGAAATAAAAAGTGTGTCCAGGATAAGTGGTTATTAATTTATTACAACATGTAAGGTATAGATCAGAAATAATGAAAAATAAAAAATGTATTAATTAAATTTACGCATATAAACTTCTTCAACAATAGAAGTAAAGTTTATTAAGCAAATTGTTCAAAATTTGGGTACTCAAAGTTATTAAGGAAACAAACCAGTTGCATACATTTTAGGGGCATTTAAATATTTATACTAAAAAATAAATTTATTTTCTCTGTACCAGACAGGCTTAAGTATAAGTTGGTTCTTAAATTTTCCACTTATTTTACAATTCACTCAAACAGTCACTCAAACGTCATTTTAAATATTTTGCTTGTCTTTAAAATCGTAAATCTATCATATAAACCGCGTTTCCACTTTATGGTGAATTCGTCGAGGTTAAAAGGTTAAAAAATGTCGGGCAAGTGCGAGTCAAACAGCATATTTAATTTAAAATGTTGCCATTGGTATCTGAATAGCTTATGCATATAAAATCTATTCTATGACACTTAAACAAATTAAAATTGTTTCACTCCTTTGATGTTGAGTTTGCAGTAGCTTTGATTCACGGCAAACAGATGATATTGCGGGTTAATGCACAAAAGCAGAGCCATCTGAATTAAAAAGCCGTAATGGTGAACTTTTAGTATGTTCCTATAAAAAATAAGGTAGAATAACTAATTGTTGAATTAATGTATATAAATATAAACATAAAATAAAATAAACATAAAATATAAAAAACTAAGAAATTAATTTTTTTATTTTATATGATTAAGAACATATTAGAAAAACACACATTTGAAAATCAGCTAATATTATATAATATTTAATTAATGAAAGTAAATTAAAGAGAGGCATAATTTGCAGTAATGGTTGTAAAAAGTTTTAGAGATTTAGAGACTTAACGAAATGTTGAATGCAAAATTTAAATTAATTTATAGATCTATTCTTAGCAATCGCCCTTAATATAATTTTTTAGTGATATTTCTTTAGAATTCACCAGTTTTTCCACCGCGTTGTAAGTTTACATTTACAAAAAAGTATTTCAAAAAATATTTAAAGGACCAAAATGTTTCACCTCTATTTTTTCGTATGCTTACAATGAAAAATGGCGGAATCTTATGGCTCCTATTTATAGATGGCTCTGATAAAAGCAAAACAATAGGTGTTTAAACTTTAAATAGAGCTCGATAAGTGTTATAAAACAAAACAATATTAGGAATAATCGTGAGAATAATTGAACATGTATACAGTAATCTATGTTTCAGTTATATTAATTTGCGCTAAGATGAAATATCTCCAACAAGCGAAGATTTACTTACAAATATGCTTCGTGAATGGGAACAAACTGCAAGAAGAATATATTAGGAGCCCATACCTGTTCGCATAAGATAGTAGTGGTATTCGGCGCAAACTGACGCAACTATTAATATGAGTAAAAATATACGCAGATTAGATTAATCAGGATTGAGAAGTTATAATGAACCATATTGAAAAAAAAAATAGTTATGAGGACAAGTTAGGCTGAGGTTGTGGAACAATTTACATCAATAGGATAAAGAAAGGTACGTCGCTGTTTATGCAGATCATATATCTTAGTTATACGTAATAGAAACTGTGCTATTTTGAGAAAGTTTTAAATTTTCCTGTATAAAGACGATATTTGGTTTTAACAGGCGCTTATTGACACTCTACCTATTTTTAGTTGATGTTTTAAAGGTGGAAGTTATACATAGTTTGATGAGTTTTACTATTTTATTTTTAAAATTTGTAAACCAATTCAATGAAATAATTGGAGACACCCAAAAAATTCAAAATTAAAATTAACTAGACTATGTATACAGTATTGGATTGGACGAGCTGAGGTGCTGTTGTTCCGGCACTTAGTTGAATTTAGAAATTAAACAAGTGATCCTTTTACAATAACAAAAGTGCGATAAAAACGGTACAAACACAAATATCTCTTTATTTTAAACGAATTCGTGGAGTGTTGATCATGGACTACTACTTTTTTCTAAATGTAACCTGACAAATTAGCCTGTCTAAAACTACAAATCAAATTCAACTTTATCCAAAACATTTATAATTTTTCAAATCAAATTAAAAATTTCGTTTAGTTTTCAAAAAAAAAAAAAATCAATCGGATTGAATACGGACATACGGCGAGCGAAAACAAAATAATGGTCTGAGAGATCCACAAGCCACGAACTACCTGCAAATTACGTGTTTTGTAAATAATGCATGAAGAAATCAACAAATAGAATTTAAATCGACTTAATTTATGAAATTTAAACTGTTCTGATGGTTTTATATACGGTTGAATTTAATTTGAATTACGAAAGGATTAAATTTATTTGCTAGAACTTGAATTTGATTTGCAAATTGCATGTGTATTGTGTAAAACGTTGAGTTTGGAGTGCAAAACCTGTACCGTTAATATTGTAAATATCCAGGAGAAAAAATCATTTATATAAAAATTACGGACAGGCCGATGAGTTATCAATGACTGTTTCAAATGAAATCCAGATAAAGCCTATTCAGAACATGTCTCAGATGAATATTATCTGAAAAGTGTCGTATGTGACATATCTGAAATTAATTGTACTAAACTTATCTGGGATGAATCGTATGTACAATATATGGCATGTCCAGACGATTATTTTATTATAGCTTTGTTTAGGCTAAGTGGATATGAAAAAAATAAATAAAAAATGTTGTTGGTTCATTACAAATATGACAAACACATTATTTGTAAATTACGCATTCCTACTGGTTAATTATTAAATTTTGCATCATTGGCTAACCTTCAATAAACAGTTTAATTAAATGAATCGAGATGAGTATTTGTAAATATAAAAATTTTATAAGGAAATATATTGCAAAATAAAAGCCCCTAAAGTTTACGTTCAGCTCTAACGCTTTCTCAAAGTTTCAACTGTGCTGATTTCGGAATTACGGTGAAAGAGTTTTACACACATTTTGAAGAAAAGTAGTTAATAAAATATTTTGTTAACAAAAATTTGGGATCCTGAGAAGAAACTTCTGGATTCAAACAATTTTGTTTTCAAGTTGACAAATTTGTTATATCACAGTTTAGAGGCAACTATTTTTTAGATTCTCTCAGTCGGAATTTCTACGGGTTACCAATTTGTATTAAGCAAATAGCTGCCTCGTGTCCTTTATTAAGCGCGGAGGAAATCCGTGAGAAGACATGAAAGTGATTTCTTCAAGGTTTCTTTTGATGTTTAATTCGGAACCCTAAAAATTGATATATCCATTTATCATGCGGATCATTTTTCCAAAGCCCCTTTACCGTTGAAGCGGTATTCTAAGTCTTATTCGGCTTGGTCAATATTTACCATTTTTCAATATTTCACAGTTTCATTTTTTTTTTTCTAGCGCTATATCCCATTGAATGAGGCATACTGGGAGGTAGGTGGGGGGAAGAGGTTTCTATTTTTACAATTATACTGTTATGCTGTTCCCTTGCGGTTGGTGAAGTTGTTATCGCATTGATTGCATTGTCTCTCTCTATTACATGCCGCCACTGATTCGTTTAGTATAATTAATTATATCACTAAGAAAAAATATATTTACAAATGATTTTTACATATTACATATTAGGTTTCCAAGTGCATCATATATACCGAATTTGATCAACATCGATTAATGAGCTAACGAGTTTTATTCAGCATTGTTGTTCATATTCAGTACTAGCATACAGTCAGGTCGCACCGAATAGCTCGAATCGTTTCCTAAAACTTTTAGATTGGAATGAACCGGCTTTAATCACCGAAACCACTTCCGCGAATTGGTCGTTCCGAAAGCAATACGAATGTAATACGAGTATATTCTCAAAAGGAAGAAAAGCAAAAAAGTATTCAAATTCCGCAAATCTAATTGAAATAAGTTTTGTTGGGAAAAATAAAGAAACCAATTTTATTCAAAGTATGTACTATTCTATTCTATAAATCCCTTAGGCCCTAAATACCGACTTATTTGTGAACACTCGCTCAAATAAGGCACTCGCAACGAGATTTATTTGAATAAGTACTTTTCCAAAAAGTTTCCAAAAATTGTGTCCTGACTAAATTTAATACATACAGATTTTATATTCAATCTAATTTGTTTTATTTTATGATTACGTCAGAAATGAGTCAGTTCTATGAATTGGAATGAATTGACAAATGCTATCTTTACTACTAGCCAGTGACAATATTTAAGTCGGCGACTTTTCGACTTATTCAAATAAGTCACCTCGCGAGGGTACTTATTTGAATAAGTAGCTACACAGAAATGTCTCCAAAACTATGTCTTGACTAAATGTAATACATGCAGTTGTTATTTTCAAACCTAGTGACAACGACCAACATGTCAAGAATTTTTTTTCTTCCATATAATACAAATTGCGTTTTGTTTTTTGTTATTACATCACAAATAAGTCGGTACAATGAATTGGAATGACTTGAATGACTTGAAAAAATAAGTGAATAAGTCTGTAATAAGTCGGTGTTTGGAAAACTCCCTAAAGCAAATTACGATGAAAATGAACGTACTGCTACTTCGATCGACTAAGAGACTATTTTCTAAGCCGTCGACACAGCGTTATGTCATCGTTTTGCTAATAGGCTAGTAGTAAAGATGGCTTTGACTTGACCGACTGACTCAAGATGTCAACAAATAAGTCTATAAAACACCCCTACGGATATTTCAACGATCCGGTCGCAAGTTAAGTATTTGCAACTCGAAATAGGGTTAATATACTATTTCGCCACGCAAATTCAAATTTAAACTAAATTTTGTTTGGAATTTATATTTGTTTGGCGATTGAAAAGTAGCAATACATGAAACAAATTCTACGCATTTTAGGGGGGCCGAGGGCGCAAAACGTAGCAAATTAATAAGATAAAACAAAATTGAGTCGCAAATCATTATGTTTTATACAGTGGTGAGCAAAATTTTCCGGACAAATTTTAATTTAGGAAACTAATGTAATTTAACAATGACTCTGGCCATTTATTTTAATTTTTTACTGCGTAAGCGTCTTTGACACTCTACTAACTCGTTATATCCTGTATTTTTAGGCTAAATTACCTTTGATGCTGCCGCATATAGATAAAAAATCAAAACATATACCAAAATCAATGAGTACAATTTTTCGGACAAACTGTGGTAAGATCACAACCTTTTTATTCTCTCATATAAACAAACAAAAGGAATTAACAGTTATAAATTTATTGTATATACTATAGACTCATTTAAATTAATTTCAGTTTATTTTAAGCTATCGACTTTATAACATCGATAGTATTTTGTATAATTTTTCAAATATGGTGAAAGTTGGGAAAAACACTTCTATAATTATTCGATTATTGATTATATACCACCGTGAAAAAGGTAAAACAATCCGTGAAATTGGCAAATCATTGAACGTAAGCCGTTCGACTGTATATGACATATGCAAAAGATACTACAGTGAGAATAGAATAGAGCATCAAGCGAGAGTTGGGAGGAAAAAAAATTAAAATTTTTGAAAAGAGAAATAAATGAAAATCTTAAACAAACTGCTGTTGAATTGAACAGAGAATTAACAGATTTTAGTGGCACTACCGTGTCTGACACAACAGTGCGTAGAAAGTTGCGGCGCTTGGGGTTTGCATCACGCATTGCAAGACGCAAACGTTTGAGCGAAGCCAATATTGTAGAAAGGCGCGAATTTGCCTTAAAATAAAAAAGCTTTGCCAGAGAGAAAAGTTATATTTGGTGACGAAAGTAAGTTTTTTTTATTATCCCTGCAATCTGTTCTGAGGCCAAGGCTCTCCCAAATCTTTCGCGGTTTGTTTTTTCCGTTCTTACTTTTACGCGAGTGTCAGTCAATTCGAGGACGTATGGTTATAACATAACCGATAGTAAAGTAAATATGTTGAAGTATTTAACAGCGACACGAAAGAAAAACGAGTGTGGAGAAAACCGAACCAAGAATTGCAAACAAAAAATATTAGTTCCATTATTAAACACGGCGGTGGAAATATGATGGTGGGGGTGCAATGGGTGGGAAGTATATTCCCACTATAGCGTGCGAAATCTCTAATTTATTGAAACAACAATGGATACAGTATATTTGAAAATCTTAAAAGAAAATTTAATACCATCTGCTGAAAAAACCGCTGTGAAACCGATTTTTATTTATACCAAGATAATGATCCCAAGCATAAAGATTATAATGTTAGGTTTTGGTGCTTATATAAATGTCCACATGTAATGGAAACTCCTCCACAAAGCCTGGATCTAAACCCAAGAGAGTATTTATGGAATCAGTTAGACAAACAAATCAAAGATAATCATTAACCAACAAAAGTTCTTTAAAATCAGCAATCGAATTCTAATAGGAAAACATCGACACCAGATTGATTCAGAATTTAATCGAATCCATGCCACGCAGATTAGAGGCGGTAATAGATAGCAAGACATTGCATACGAAAAGTTAATAGCCTTAATCTAAAGACTTATTAAAAAACTAAACTGTAAACGAATTTTTACTTATAATAAAGAATTTGAATTACAATTTTGGCCGAAAAAGATTGCTCATTGATTTTGGTATATATTTTGTTTTTGTATCCATATGCGGCAGGATCAAGAGTAATTTAGCCCAAAAATATAGGATATAACGAGTTTAGGAGTGTTCAGGGAGACGTTCGCAAAAAAAAATTTAAAAAATGTAAATTTGGTTAAATTACATTAGTTTCCTAAATTAGATTCGTCCGATAAATTTTGCTCACCACTGTATATAAAATTTGCTTACATGCGACTCGATAGAGAAACATGATGGTGCGTGTTACAACATCCCACCTCAGAGGGCATATTCTCGTGAACCGAAAATAATAGCAAATTAAATTTTCCTGTGACTTTGCATTATAAATTTAACTGTAGTAAACTGACAATAAAAGTCATTCAATTGAAGTGATTTTCTCAAAATGTCACAATAAACTTTGTCACTAATAGTATAAGATTATTTTCGTTATCTTTCGGTCACTTCAAATCTCTCTTACAAAGTATGTCTAAATTTTTTTTTAAATAAGTTTTACAATGAATTATTTCGAAATTCAAAATAAATATTTAAAAGTAACTAAATTTGTATAGTGGAACTATTGAATATGAGTTATAAATGCAAGCAACTACTATAATAACGAAAACCAGAATAATAGATTCGTATTTGATTTGAAACAGATTCGCACGATTTTTATTTAAAATTACGCTCGTTTTCGCATCGTATTCAGAAATACGGCCCCTGCTGTTAAATATCAAGACTCATTTGAATCGGAATACCACGATATACCATTTTACGTCTCTATATCGTTTGAATTCCGCTGGCTTACCCTTTTGACAAAAAACGGATGTTTCAAACGAAAACTGTAAAATTACAATATTTTTAAACATAACTCTCTTAAACTTATTTTGGAGTACTCGTGGATATAAACCTGGGTGTCAGTATATTTAAAGTTAAAATTCGACGTAACTGCAAAACCAACGTCTATTAGTGTGCACTTTTTGATTAAATTCGTTATTGATCATATTTCATCAAAGCTAAACTTTTAAATTAAAAATTTACAAATTGCAGCACATAAACTTTAGTGGCGCTTAACGATTTATTGTTTAACTTTCCTTGGTGTATTTTTAATGTCGAATCCTTTTCACACAAAAGTTGGCTCTCAGGACAAAAAATTCACTATCATTGAAATAAACATATCTCTAGCAAATGTATTGTATACGCACGTTTTCTGTGAAAAAAAATTCAACATTAATTTGAACTAAGTGTCTCAATTTTTATGTCATTCTTGTCGACTTTTGAAGCCAACGGTAATATGTGAAACATCTGAAATTCTCATTGTTTCTAAAATTTAACGTCAGAATATTCTCAAAAAATAATGAATTATCTAATATTTAGTTCACGTTAGAGGTGAATAATTTTGCTTGTCCTTATAGAATGTTAAATGGGAGTTGGCGAATGGAACAATTAATCAAGGAAAGCGTAGAGTCTTAGGTTGCTTGTGAAAGTAGTCAATAGAATGTTATTTAAAAGTCATAAGTTTTAGAGTCTTACTGTTTGTTATAAGGTTAGCTAAATATTAAGTGACAAAACAAAACAAAAAATAATTTCTACTCCCGCGGTGTGGGAAGTCCTGAGAGAATTAAATTGTTACAAAAATCAACAAGTCGTAACTTCTTTTTAAAACAATACGTTTTTACCAAAGTCACTTTTACCAAAGCTACTAGCAGATCTTTTACGTTTTCTATTTTTCATTTTAAAAAAATCAAATTAGTCAATGAAATTTATCACACATATCGGTTTAACATGCACATAACTAATTTGCCTCTTATATCTTTCTATATACAGAAGTTTTAATCCGGCTTAAACTCCACCACCTTTAAATTTGTTGGTTACAACCACCGTCGTATGTTCAGTGTTCATTTTATGTTGTACCAACGTATTTTCAAGGCAGTTGTTTATTGAATGTGAGATTGTAAACTTTTTCAACTGCAACATTTTCAGCATAATACTATTGATTTTTTTGTTGGCGAAATTTGTTTACAAAAAGATCTGCTGCGGAAAAATCATATAAATTCGCACTGAGAGTTAACGGAAATCGCATAAACGCGGAGAATTAGTAATAACTATATACTTTGAGTGCATATTGCCAATTAATAAAATGCTATTAAAGATCCAAAGTGTTAGGTAAAGGTATAATTGACGAAGTTGCACAAGGACAGTAAGTAAGCCTTCACTTCTGTATCGCCTTTAAAAGCTTTTTAAAATAAAAATTTTGTGACAAGTCGCGCCATGGTCAACTTAATGGTTAAAAATTCAAAGCTGACTGGAGGGGGCTTGTTATAAATTTTCGGGCTAATATTCTCTATTCACTTTATAAAAAATATAATTTGTATGCCCTTTAAATGGGTAACCTAATTCAATCACGAACAAATCGTTTTAGAATCTTAAGTAAACGATGGAAATTTGCAATGCGATTGTTGTTGCTTTTTAAAAGTACAGTAACAATAATACTATGAAAAAAAATCATATGAATGATTTATTTATAGTGAAAGTGCAACGTCCGAGAGTTAGCTATATTGTTGTTGTTTCTCAAATTATTGTTTCTTGCGTATATTATCGCATATGTGTGATTAAATGTGTAAGTGTATATGTGTTTCCAAGTTCTACTACACACTGCTGTAGCATTAAAATGTGCATCACAAAAAAGTGTGTGTAATTTTTTTATTGGCATAAGACGATGTCAAATATTTATATACATTTTTTTTATTTTTAACTTAACTGATCTAAGACAATATGAAATTTCTTGCAATTAGAGTTTTTCTTGCATACTGTATATTTAATTACATCATTTGAAAATTTATTTGTACATAAGCATGTTGATTGATGTACATACTATATATTCAGGAGACATTAGCCTCATTTTATTGATAAAATTTAAAACGGTTAATTGCCCAAAAATTATCTATTTTCTCTAAACATTTTCGGAAGAAAGTGTAAAAGCAATCAGCCTGCCGTTTAATTATATTGTTATAGTTTGTTTGTAGATCGATTAAAATTTTGTTATTTTTTTCGGGGAAATTCACCAAAATTATTTGATCGTGAAAAAGTGAAATTTTTAAACGCGTCTTGGTTTATGGGGTTAAGTTGCACTTAAAAAAATATTATTTGTATAAAATATACCAGACTGGACGGTGCATTCATTATTGCGCCAAAAGGTCAACAATCCATTCGTTATTTTACATTAGAAATTAAATATATAAAACATACTACTATATAGGCATACACACACAGAAAATGGTTTATTTCATTTTTAACAAACATCGCCTTCCGCATTTTACTAAAAATAGTTTTTATTTTTATGTATATTGCAGATCTATATTGAAATTGCAAAATAACCGCAAATACTTGTAAATGGAAAAGGGTGCTTTAATAAGATTTAGAATTTAGAAAAAAAAATTTATTTTGTACTGTTTTGAATTCATGTGAATAGAAACGAGTGAAACATTTTGTTTGTGCACGTGGCATTGCACTTGGAGGAATTATTATGTAAATTAAAAATTATTATTAGGCAACAAACTGGTAACATAATGACATAAGGAACAAATACTCGCATGAAAATGGATTATAATTAAAAACTAAAATAAAAATAATTAATTAATTAGTGAATGAATTCATAGAAAATTAATTTCATTTTTTTATGCAAAACAATTTTTTTTAATGCTATTTTCTGTATTTTTCGCTTTTTATTTTATAATTTATAGCCATTTTTACAATCGTTTTTTACTTCTGTTTCATTTCGATACGCGCGGAGAAAGTGCATTTTGAAAATGAAAATCAGAAAATAAAAGTAATCTTTTTTATATAAAATTAACTATTATAATTAAAAAAAAAATTGTTGAATGCGTTTAATTCAGCAATCTGCAGCGTGCTGCAGTATATACATAAATGTATAAGAAACAAAACAAAAAAAAAACAATGACGAGTTAATGTTTTCCATTTTCCATCATAAAAACATAAAAATGCATAAATGTAATTTTCTTACCAACAAACAATACATAGTTGTGTAGTTGTGCATGTATGTTTTAATGGACGGCACGGCGTATGAATGACTCATTATTCGCAAAAATAATAATGATTGAAGTTCGTTAGCCCCTTGCGTATGTAATTTTAGTTAATTATTTAATTAAATTAATTGATTTTCACGATATAATTTTTTAAAAGGTTTTATTATTTATTATAACATGTTTTCGGTTTACTAACCGCAACACGATGAAAGTAAATTTTTTCTCTTATATACAATTTTTTTAACAAATTCCCAATTTTTTCATTTCTTTTTTTTTTTTTTTTGAAGTGTAAAATGGTAAGTTTTTTTTTGTTCAGATTACCAAAACAAAATGTTTTGAATATTAACTTTCAAATAAAAATTTCGGAAATTTTAATATTAGTTAATTTATTTAAAAAAAAAGTATTATACTTTTACGATTGATTTTCAGAGCAGAAATTTTTTTTTTTAAATTTTAATTTGATTTTATAACAATAATCTTG
Organism: Nephrotoma guestfalica; assembly: GCA_963691935.1. NCBI lineage: Eukaryota > Metazoa > Arthropoda > Insecta > Diptera > Tipulidae > Nephrotoma > Nephrotoma guestfalica. Next base: position 148,360,265 of record OY829915.1, read on the forward strand.
TTACTCTATGTTTCAGAGTATTACATAGGAAAGTGTGTACTAAAATCAATTAATTGGCTCATTGGTGACGTTAGAGATTTAGGTATGTACATTTATAGATAATATGTGTGCGCAAAATATTAAAATTTACCACTTAAAACTAAAATTCATAGTAAAAACTAGATTATGTATCATGGGAATAAAAAGAAGATTGTTGGTTGAGTGGAGAAATTATCTGGTCGCGGTAGTTGAACGAAAGCATTAACCGATTACCACGATTCGTTTTATTAAATTTGGAAAATAAACCTGGAAAATGATAATATACCTAAGACATAATAAGACCTAGCAACCCATTTAGGTACTTTTTAGCCCCTAGGGAGTAATACTCCAAAGGAGTAGAAACATATATCCAGGGATTTTCATAAATTGTTGCTAAGTCTATAAAGAGGAATACAAGAATAGCCTAACTCTTACTATTTTAATCCCACTCTTCAATATATATAATTTAAGCCTGTAAGCTTAATTTGGTAAAATAATATTTTTAGAGTAATATATTTCTTTATAACCAGGTTAGCTAAACTAGAGATATTTGCTTTGAAATTACCGGACTTGGTATTTTAAATATTTGCGAAAGTACTGCTTTTTATTATCCTGTATACTTAGATTTGGCAGAACTTTTTAAAGGAAGTATGTTTTCTTCCACGTAATAAGAGCTTAAACTTTGGAATATAAAATGTATTTGGTGAATATTTCATTTCATTTGTCTGTGATGGAGTCTGTAACATTTTCTACCATTTGAAAAAAAATTTGTAATACTAAATTTCTATTACACTTTAACATTAGCAGCTTTACTATACCTATAACCCGAAATATCATAACACTTAAACTCAACAGCAAGAAGGAATTCCACTGATCAATAATCTTCTAATTTGGATTTCATAATTTTATTTATAAACTTTCTGCTGTATTTTGCGCGCATCCAGAATACATAATATTATTGCAAATTATTGAAAATACCGAATGCAAATTATTTAAAAAATCCAACTACTTACGGAAGGAAGAAGAAAACAGGTGTACTCAAATAAAGATGACTTGTCAAAAAATACGAGGGCTGGTAAAAGCCGCCAGTAATTCTACTAAAACTATTAAGCGCCGGAAAAACGATTTCCAGTTAAACGTGCCCCAAAACACGATCCGTCGGGCTTTAAAAGGTGCTGGATACCAGAATTACACTAAAATGAAACTGGTACCAAAACTATTATTGGCAAATTATTTCCACGGCACAAAGCTGCGCGACGTGAATTTCTTAAGGCAAATACGAGGCAGGACTGATCAAAGGTAATGGAAGAAATGTATGCTGTATTTATTATAACTATAGCCACCTTAGAAAGTAACCATCAAGAGGAAAAGCACAACTTGACACTTGAAGTGCACAACTTAACACTAGCCATAAATCTTACCATCGTTTTTGGAAAGCCTATAATTGGTTAGGCTTTCTAATGTACATATATAAAGAACCGCTTGAAAAATTTTAAAATTGGCTTTATCACCGGTTTTGGATAAACGGCTTCATTCTAGTTTATACTAAAAATGTCTAAACAAATTGATGCAAACTTTGAAACAAATACATGAAGAAAATGAAAAACATTTGCTGTAAATCAAAGTAGCCTAGTAAATTTGTATTGATTTCCATACAAATCATTCAATGATTAATTTCAGTTATAATTTTAATTTTGTGAAATACCATTTTTTTCTAGCCAAAAAAATTACAGAACTCAAATCCGTTTAAATAGGTTGAGGAATTGGCGGGCATAATGGAAACTGACTCAGGTGAAGAAACAATTAACGTAGTCGAAGTTACAAATAGAATCAGAGCGGAAATTGAGAAAATGGTAGTTACTACTGCATGCACCATATACAACCGAATTCAGAGTCGCCGAAAAAATATGTCAACCAAAATTTATGAAGAACTGCTCTTTCAGCAAGATAAGAGCGACAAATAAAATTAACGCTAAGCGATTGAAAGTTTCAGACGAAAGGCTGACATCAAAATATCGGTTCCACAAATTTTTTCTTATTATGGCTCTCGCGCCACCGACTGTATCATCTAGTCAAGTTTATATACTCGTTCGGTGAAACAAAAATCGTAATACAAAATAAACTCCTAAAATATATTAATTTTATTTGAATTTGAAATTGAAAGCTATATATATTTGTTGTATAAGAACTTTTATTATTACTATAAGTATTAATTAACAACAATTTAGAATGTTGTCTTGAATTATGGCGGCAGAGGCAACCGCGATTGCTTTTCGTATTCGAAGTCCGCATCACAAACAGTTTCATTGTTCTCATTAGGCCGTGGCAAGTCGATCATTTCTAATTTATTTTTTAAGCAAATGTTGTAAAAAGCCACACACACATTCGTTATTTTTATAATCTTTACTGGATCGTATCATAGTATCTTGGGTTGGGTTGTGAAACGGCGTCATTATGGATTGATCTATAATGGGTGTACGAAATCGCCAAGCAAACACGTATTTCCCCATTCTCGTAAGACGCTTTTAATTTTCCGATCCCGAATATCTAGCGCAAATAGTGGATTAAAACGTTGTAGTTAGAAATCTGAAAAGCCGTAAGGAAGAATGTACGGTATATGCTCGCGTACCAGACACGAGCATATACCGTACATTGATGCACAACTGTGCTCTATAAATATAATTTCACTGGTGGTCCTGTTTGTTCAAAGAACCTTTCTTTATATACGAAAATGTTGAACACACGTTCATATGATATGTTTACCATTTCAACAATCTCACGCAACTTGACTCGGCGATCATTCATAACGATATCGAGGATTTTCTTGATATTTTCTTCAGTAACCACCTCTTTTGGCCTTCCTGTTGATGGTATTGTTGCAGTGCTTCTTCGGCCGCGTTTAAATTCAGCAATCCAATATTTTACCATGTAATCTGACGGAGCAGACTCACCGTAATGGTTATCGAGCTTTTCTTTTGTCGCTTTCGCCGTTTTCTCTTTCAAATAATAGTGTTTAATCACTGCACGAAATTCGTTTTTTTCCATTTTTCAAGAAACACAAAAGTTGCTTACTTCAAACGACTACAACAAATAAACTAAGCGATGAATTGGGGTGAAATTTTAACAGCTGACGTTTGCCGATCGCAATTTCTAAAAAACAAAAAATGTTTGTGTTTGTGCTACCATCTAGCGCTAGGTAGTTTCATTTTCAATCCGTCCTCGTACCTATTTGGCTGGTTTAATTAATGGGTCAAATGCAACATTATGTCACCCACGTTTTTTTTTGTTAAGATTCTGTAGCGTAAAAACTTAAAACCGCTGTTAAATTTATTTATAGAGGAATTTTGCTTGTGCTTCTAATTCCAGAATCCAATCGAAATGTTATTTGGTTGCAGAAATAAATAAATATATGTTCTCTAAAGGATTCCATAATTCTTAAATAAAATAATTGTATTGAAAAAATAATACATTTAAGAATTGCAATTTGTATGCATATAACAGGTGATAGGCTTACTTTTCAATATGTAAATCCAATACATTATAGTGATCACGTAAAAAGCGCCGCTCAATATAAAAATTAATTTAGAACTCGTGGGTAACATCTGAGTCATCCTTTCAAAATAATTTAAATGCCCTATAGTCGTTTTACAGTATACCCACAAATTTTAAATAAAAATTAAACAATTTAAATTTATTTCCCAAAAGATGAATAATTTTTGACATAAAAGTTGTGAATAAAACCCTAAAGCCAAAAACAAATAACTTTACTGTTTCAAAATCTAACAATTTGTTAAAATTATAGTTTTAATGGGGTTTTTAGCTGCAAATCTTACTCTGAGATGAATGTCACTGTACGTAGAGTGCAAAGTAAAAAAAATATTACTCTAGACACACACACTCCTTCTAAATTATTTTAGCGCTTGTCGTAGAGTACTAGAACTAACCATATTCAATATTTTGTTAAAAATTTATGTTTCCCATATAAGAAAGAAATTCGAAAGCCGGAAAACCGACAACAATCACTAAACCTTTCTAAGTGGTCCCCATCTAGTTATTTTGCGATTTTAAAAATCGGGAGCTCGCCTTATATTTTTTAACTTAAACAAAAATACAAATATGTGAGACGTTCGCTGGCGTTACATTTTGGATGATAATGATGTGAGAAATTTGCGATTAAACTAGGACGCGGTGTTATGCTACGGCATAATATGTCGCCGAGTGTGTAATCGCTTCATAGATATCTTCATTGCAATAAACTTCCATTTTTCCCTATTTTTAAATTAAACAAGGTATTCAAATCAAATTCTAATTAAATTTAATTTAACAAGACATTTTTATTGCCAAAGTTCAAAACCAAGGTTTCAAAACTAATAGGAAACGGGAAGCTAAACATATGATTATATAACGTAAATATGGTAAATAGCACGTTCCGTACGATTCTCAATAAACAAAATCGTAAATTATCTACTAAACCTGGAAATGTGAGAGATATTCGCGTATAAGCTTGGAAATTAATTTTTAAAAGTACGAATTTGGCTGTTTCAAAGATAATAGAAAAAAGTAGTAGTTTTTTACTGCATATGCTGAAGGAACTATTATTTTCCGCTTTTCCCCACGTGAAACATTTACTTATTTAGGCTTTCGTTAATCTTTATTTTCGCAAATAAAGTTACTCGCTTTCGCAATTCGCGTATAGTGTGAATACTGTCATAATGGCGAATAAAAGAAAACGAACTACTTTTATGCCTATATTCTATATATTCTATAATAGAGATTGGTATAATTCTTTATAGTATTCTCGCGGACTAACGCGATTCTTGTTGAAATTGCAGTTAGACTAAGTATCGGAAAATATTGATAGATGGCAGGCCACATATATATGTTTCGTAATTTTATTTAAAAAATTTCGTTAAAACTACTGTGCTGTAATTTACAAACGGCTTCTGGGATTACCAAGAATGGTTCGTTTTTTAGCAATTGCCTTTATATAAATATTATATATAATTTATTTGAATATTATACCCAAAGAAAAATTGACTATGAGTCAAATCGAAACGAGATAAAATTATAGAATGAAACAAAATATAAAATCAGTAAAGTTTACTTAAAGAATTGCAAAAACATGTAACTAAAATATTTTTTATGGCAACATTGCAATACATCTAAAGAAATATCGTGTAGCGATGAGAAATATTTTTCTTACATATACATTCGTTTTTATAGTGAGATTATGGTAACGTTCTTTTCTGTCAGTTTAAAATTAAAAATACCTTTAAATGACGAGATACTATCAAAAATAATTAAACTGTAACACAATCTTGTCAGCACACACGATGAACGACAGCAAAAAATTAATTTGTTTGGCACCGAGGTCTAGCCATCACCCAGAATAACCCAATATTTCAAATTCGTTTGGTTATGTTTTTAGCTATAAAATCTAAACTCTAATGCAATTTTATGTTACTTTTTCCTGTCTGATTTTCCAGTAGTTTTTACCGACAGCAAATTTTCATTGTAGAATTCCAGCTATATATTGTACATTTACGTAATATCACATATTTATTACAAATTCATATAAATTAAGTGTACTTTTAAAGCACATTTAGAAAATTACCGCGTGGCCAAAAACTATAATAAATTTAAAGGCTTTCACACGGTGAAATGTCTATTTTATTTAATTTCTGTACTGTGAGTACACACATAGGGAAAATTATATAATTTTTTTAAGATCGGTAGCAATCATAATTATTTATAATAAAGAATTATTATAGCCTAAACAGACTCGTTGCGTGGCCTGCGATTCAAATGTTAAATAAAGGTAAAATACATTAAACTGCATGTAATAATACATATTCGACACGCGTTATAAATTTTGTTTGTTATAAATTTCAAATAATTTGGGTTTGAATAATTTCACTTTGAATTTAAAGTTCAATTTTGAGCAATAAGAGTGTTTGAATGTGTTAAAATTATTAGGCCCGGCCATATGTCTAACAGTTCAAGCATGGATCGGTGCGGAAGCCCGAATTATAAAAACCCGAATTATAAAAATTCTGCTTTTTCAAATTTCCCTTTGTAAACTTACGATTTTGCTGAAAGACATTTTAAAATATTATTTTTATCTACATCCTGTAGCATCAAACATGAATATTTGGAATTTGGCCCCACTCAATGGAACTTGGTAATTCCTTAACCATTAATTGTCAAATTTGGTATGCAGAGTTGGATTTGGATTCTAACTTGAATTTTGAACGAAATGTCGAAATTCGACCATGTTGAATGTAACTAGGCCATTTCTTAACAAATTATGATCAAATTTCGTACGTATACAACTGGGTTGGAATTTTAACTTGGATTTAACATGAATTTCTGGAATTAGACCATTCTAAATGGAACTTGGTCATTCTTTAACCAACCAGTCATATTTATGTTGTAGAGCTGAATTGAGATTCTTACATTAATTTTAGCTCAACCTTTGAATTTTGACCATGTTGGATGGAACTTGGCCATTTCTTAATCAATAATGGTCACATTTATCGGATATACCGGTCTAGATTGGGATTCTAACATGAACGTATTTAAGGAATTTGGCATTGCTTAATTGAGCTAGGCAATTTCCTTTTCATATTGCATAATAATTCAGCTTGATTCGGAACCAACAATTATTTTATGCATTTACTACATTGTATTGAGCCCAAATTCATAAACCAAAAAACTTAAAAAAGCGAATTTTGTCAGTCAATCAATCAAGTGGTTTTTATTTAAATACTGATAGTAAATTAAGGAGATCAAATAGCCAATCATAGCCCAAGTCAAAAATAACCAATTTTTAATAATAGTTCCTTTAAATACTTAATGTATTTATTAATTTAAATTTACAAAGTTAAATCGATTTTAATTTGTATTTCACTCCTTTGGGCAGCGTTTTTGACAATTACGCGCAACACGACTCGAATTTGGTTAGTTCAGTTTCTATTATCAAACGAAGTCAAAATTTTAAAATATTTTATTTCAGCTATAATATTTTTGATCAACGTCAACCGAATCAGGTGTCCCTGTGATGTGACATGCCACATTTCTAATCAAATACCGCAAAAATGCTCAAATCGTTCATGATTTATTTTATCGGGTAACATTTTTGCGACAACATAAACTGGTGCAGTGTTGTGATAAAAAACGTAAAACCAAAAATGCAACTGTGTTTTAATAATCATAAGCAAATTACAAACAATATTTACTAAAGTTAGTTTTAGCTAAGTCATCGTGGATTTAATAAATCTATTATGACAGCTCCTAGCGTAGCGTGTAGGTTTATTATGTTGTATTTCAAGTCCTAGAGACCTCATTATGAAAGGATGTCTAGTTAAGGCACAATGATTGTTGGGAAATCATACCGTTTGAATATAATATTTTGAAATACCTACGTTACAGATAAATGGTTGAAATTGCTGATAAAAAATTTATCGGATAGGGTTGACATCATCAGTTAGCATGCAAAATGACGTTCACATTCATTTTATTGCTATTAAAATTAATTATATCATATCATAATTACACTACATATGATGCATGTGATAACAAATAATAAGAATAAATGAACGAGTATTCGCCCGAATATTTCTATTTTCTATATGCTAACCTAAAAAATAATGTCAACTCGAAAAAATCATCATGTTTTACTGTCAACCAAAATAAAACTGTTGTAATACTAGAAAACTATCAATAATGAGAAAATTTTACTCTCAGTCGAAAACTAATAAAACAAATCCAAATAAACATCAATATCTCAATAATCAACAATTTGAGAAATAATAAAGGAAACAAATGGTGAAAGCAAATGCCAAACCGAGAGCAGCCAGCCAACTCGTTCAATTTTTTCACTAAGCTAATTTCGATTGCAGTAACAGCCACTACAAATGAAGAAACGTGCTCTGCCTTAATGTAACCTCTAAAATAAATGCCCTTTACAGTACGGTTCGTTTTAGCCGTAAAGGCAAGTTCAATTTTACCAAATTTACCGTTTGTATAAAAGTAGGAACAAAAATATGGCCTCTATGATATTACTTATATGAGCGTAGTCTATTGACACGCAATGTTTGTCAATGTAATGATTATAAAATGTTTGGCTAAATGACTGATAATCATTATCACTGACCACAATTTAAAATTTCTCGAGATGATTTTGGCCAAAAACACTGATCTCTGAATAACTGGGAACGTTTAAAGTGACAACTTTTCCTTGACTACATTTTAACACAATGAGAATGATTAATAACAAATAACCGGTGTCTACGAAAACGTAATTCTTCCTGCATCAATTTTAATTCCTTCAACAATAAAACAAATGAGCTTTCGTGTCTAGGGTGGGCCCAATTCAACACTAGCTTATAAACACTGACTTATTTACTGTATTTAATATCTCGTGTACGAATGAGCTAATGTAAATATTTTACTAAATTTTGAAATTTAGCCATAAAAATAAAACCTCTGTTTGAAATGATATTTATTTACTTTTTGCAATTTTCTTCGAAACGAGAAAAAGTTCTATTTTAAATAAATTTGAAAAATCCAGAAAATGTCCACAATGGAGACCGGAAATTTAACAACAAAAACGAAATCTAGTAAAAATTTCAATTAGCAACACTGACATGAATTATAACACCCACTATAGGGAAACACTATACTTGATAGAGACTTCATTACTTTATTACTTTAAAATAACCGTCTGAGAAGTTTTTCACATTGACTCTGTCTATAACATTGAGCCTGACTACCTTAAATTTGAACTTCATGACCGTAATGACAAATTATACACGTAAGTATTAGTGGAAAGCCGCCATTACATTTACAAGATATAATTTTAATTTCACATGAAGAAAATGGTTTTGATTTTACGGAATAAGTGTAACTTTGTTTTTCGTTTGTTTACTGGTTCATCGTGTTTATAATAAAAAGTATTGTGCCGATTGGAAACATTTCAATATTATAAGGCTTTAGACAGACGAAACCAAGGTATGAAAAGGAACTGAAAGAAGCTTCGAACTTATAATATTAAAACAGTAATAGTTATGAAACGAAGAAAGTGGACTATGAAAAGTTCGGAGTACTACAAAAATATTTCGTAATTATTACTTACAGTAAACAGATATTGGTACTGCAGAAAATGCTAGCCTCTCCCTCCGTTATAAGCCGATTTATTTTTAAGTTAAACACATTTTTATGAATATCTACAGGTTTACAATCTTTTTCAAATTGTTGGATTTTACTCCACATCATAGTAAAGTTACCAAAACGTTGGTAGCTTGGTTTCGATGTAATGAAACATTGGATTCTTTAATCTGCCGAGAACAAACTACAAAAATATTGATTTCTGATGAGATAAAGAATTCAATGTTTCACCACTGTGGTAACCTCACCCCGATGTGAAGCTGGTGTCTGGCTGTCACCCAGAATAACTCAAAATTTCACGTTGGATTTTAGCTTTAGTCTTTTGAGCCTGAATCAGTGCTGCTATTAAAATTAGCTTTACATTATGTCATTAGAATAATTTAAACTGTTATTTGCATAACCAAATTGTGACCGATTTTGTTCTAAATCCGGAATACTGGAACAACTAGTTTCAATATTGTACTGATGAAAAGCGTGTATCTTAAAAAAATCACTGTACTAATTCACTGTTTGAAACCAGCTTTAAGTTAGTTGAGAAATTGCTACCAATGTCTCTAATTCTATCTAATTTCTAGATACAAAAAATTATAAGTATGCATAAATTAATGGTATTTTCCAGGTATATACACTAAGTAATTATTTCTTTTTCTTTTAGAAAATGAATTTAAAAATTTTCTTTAAACAAGAAGTCGATTTTTGAATCAAGAAATATTTCTCTTAACAAGAAAAAAATGTAAATGAAAAATTTATAAAATATTATTGCTGATTTTTATACCATTTCGTTAACTTTGACAATTCAAAAGCTAACTAAAAAACGTGGCAACACGTTACTTTATAATAAAAATTCTACTTTAAAATCAAAAAATTCATTAAAACATAAATATTGATAACACACACAAAAATATTTCATTCATGAAAGTTTATTATCCGTTTTTAAGCCGGCCAATTTTTTTTTTGTTTATACTTAATTAGAAAAATATTTCAACAATGCCCATACACGTTGCGTGTTGTGTAAGTAAGTAAGGGTTATTATGATTATGATGATAAAAAAAATAACATTTTTGTTTGTGTTATAAATAATTAATTTTATTTATTTTGCTGAACTCGCAGGTCAACAAATATCCTTGTTCATTGATATCAACTTTATTGTTATTGTAATTGTTTTTTTTATATTAAATTAACCATTCTGAGTATATATAATTCATTGATTATACGTAAATGTGCGTACTGGAAAAATAAAAGGCATTGCAATAGCCGTTAATTATTTTTATGATAATCGGTTGTGTGTTTTATAATTAGGTTCTTGGTAAAGCAAAAAAATTCTCAAAGATGAGAATTTTATTAAAATACTGTACATAACCTAATTATTGACTCTTTGTTTAAAACTAAAACAAAACCAAAATTAAAATTTTTATTTTAATTTGGAATTTAATTTAAATACAAAACACTTGAACATATACTAGACAATACACAATTATACATAGCCAAATTTATGAGACGTCATCTTTAATGACCTAACAAAAAATAATAATCTTATCGCACACCAAAAATGACCCATTTTTTATACATACATAATTTTGACTTATAATTAAATTTTTTGTAAAATTAGCTAAAAAAAAATACTGCACTGAATTTAATTTTAATGAAGACTTGCTCCAAATTGTATTGAAATTTTGAAATAATATTTTCGTGGTTTCAGCATATTATATAAAATTAGTTTTATGTATATAGAGAGAGAAAATTGGTCACCTAATTTATATAAATAAGGTGTAATGCACATAGAAAATTGTGTTTGTGAAATATTCCGCCTTGTACGTATATTGAGACAATAATAATTTTAGAAATAAATATTAAGACGAATTATTTTTGGTTCGCGGTGGTATATATATATATATATATATATATATATATATATATATATATATATATATATATATATATATATATATATATATATATATAAAAGAGAGAGAGAGAGAGAGAGAGACAACCTTCGCTTAATAAATTAAAAAAATATTAAATAATCGTGTTCATATATAATATTTTTTTAAATTCAAAAAAATGTAAACAAGACACATTTTTTTTCAAATAATTATGTCAGCACAGTATAACAAATATATGCAATAATAATGAGTGTGTGCTGACATTAGTAGGTATCGTGATTCGCACTTTATACAATAGTTATATATATTCCAAGGATGTTTGCCCCGTTATTTTCACCGCCTAGGTTTAAAATATTGTGATATACAATTTTTAAAGGATTTGTTTTGGTTAACCTTTGTGCACGCGTGTAACTCAAATATTCATATTTGGTTGTCTATGTACGTAAAACTATAAACTTGACCCAGTTAATTTGAGTACAGGCAGTTGTATTGCTATATATTAATAAAGTTTCAAAATTTATAATTCAGAGAGTGTAGAATTCGCGAGAACATATGAATATTTCGGTTTGATATTTAAAGTATTAATTTGATTAAAATCTATATGATCTATACGATCGACAATCAAAGGGAATGGATTTAATACACAATTAATAATCGATACGTGTATGTGAAATAATTTAGCATAATCTTTACACAATTTTGAACTTGTTCTCATTGCCAACCAGAAATTTTGAAAAATAATAAAAAAATTTACAATACTGTAATATTACTTCAAGGCTAGTGGTTTTCAAGTTGCCTTGATTTGCTTATAAACAGCGAGTCCATGAAAAATATCAAGCCTTTACTCGGCAATCGTCTCTCTTGTGAATGTAACCTACTGATAACATTTTATATTGTTTTTCATGCACCTTATACCTCCTTTGTATATTGAAAGTGCAATTTTTTTTTTTCAAATAGATAACAACAAGAAAATAAAATAATATAAATTTAAATTCATTTACCTTTTTCTAAAATATATAATTAATTAGAGTTGATTATTCCAAATGTATAATTATATATAATGTGTACTTGTATTTAAAACAAAACCAATAATTTTAAAATAAATATTTAATCCAATAAATGACGGGTTTAAGGCAGTATGATTGCATACAAATAAATATACAATATTTATAATATAAATTTATAACAACACAAAATTCTATTTAAAATTTTTGCTAATAAAAATATCACTATCATTAAAAAGAACACTTGTATAAGGCAAATTCACAATAATTTTCGCGGTTAATTTTTCATTTTCTGTATAAACATTATTTTACACTAAATGATTTTCTTTCTATTTTTCAGGCATTGCACTAAACACTAATATACAAAATATTAATTAATCACAACACTATTATATATTATTTTAATAATCACAAAAAAACTTAACTTTAAATTAATTAATTGATAACGTTTTAAATATTCTTTAAATATTGTTTGTCCCCAAAGTATTTTCTTTATTCCGAATTCCACATATAAACAATAAATAAAAACACTGTAAACCCGTGCAGCGTATTTTCACCGAAATTTTCCTTTACACGTAATAAAAACAAAAATTTATAATAAACAAAAATTATCAAATAAAAAATAATAAAAACGAAACAAAAATAAGAAAAATTCGCGCGCTCAAATCGATTTCGCACCAATCTAAGCAAAAGTCACTGACTGACTGACTTGCAATTGTAAAAAAAAAAAATAAAATAAAAAAAAAATAAAAATAAACAAATTAATTTTATTTTCTTTAATAATAAATTTATTTTTCTTAAGTCTCTCTTTCTCTTTGTGTGATTTTTTTTATATTATTTACTAGGCTTAACAAAAAGTATCAGTCTCATATATTTTTGTTGTTGTTTTATTTTTATTGCACACGACGAAAAAGCACCAATACTATTGCATATAAGACGTGAAACACACGTTCGATAAAAATCAGAGAATTTATTTTTCACAATGCATTTTGCATTTTACCTTGTGTGTCTATCAACTCTCTTCATTATATATTACTTGTGTTCGTTTTCTTTTTAATTTTATTGAAGTAACAACAAAAAGTACATTTTTCATTTCTTATTTATCTCTTTCTCTTAGCGCGATTTTTGTTTGTTTGTGTACATGCTTAAGAAAAGAAATTTAAGCTTTTTACTTTTGTTTTTATGTTTTTTTTATTGCTTTTCTTCTCACTGTTGTCTGTTTCGATTATGTTGTCGGTTGTTGTTGGTGTATTTTGATAACCGCGTGTTTTCACATTTTATTATTGTTGATTTTATTTAGACTAGAGGCGATATGTTGTTTCAGTATTTTATTGGTTAACTGCATAACTAAAATAATAATTGCCGCTTAGTCGATAACTGTCCTCGGAACGAATTCACGATACCCAATATTGTAAAATTCGATTCCGAATGAAAATGTTGATACCTGAACTACGATAAAATTCACACGATGGAAAATGACTTTGGAGGAGGCAAATAATTAACCAAAAATGTTTTGATCAAGAAACATTATTTTAAAATCCCCACCCGGTTCTGTATACAAGATTTGACAATAGTTGGTTGGGATATTGGGAACTTCATCAAAAAGACATTTTAAAATCCCAATATAAGTTGACCTTAGTTTATTAGAATCATACCCTAGGGGCCCTATTCTTGAATGCGATGCGAAAACGTAAGAACAGGATTCCTATTCAAATTGAAATAAGAATCGTACGAATCTGATCCAATTCATATATGAGTATTGTATTTTCGTATTCGTGTCGTATTCAGGAATGGGGCCTCTGCTCTACAAACTAAATTGGAGAATTATCGGTTGGGAAATGGCCTGGTTCTATTCATTATGGTCGAACCCCAAAATTTCGTCCAAATTAAACTACGCACACCGAATTTGACCATTATTTGTTGAGAGATGTGTGAAACCAGATCGTTCCGTCCCAAAAAAAAAAAAAAAAATATATATCTTTCCTATCTTTCCTATTGTTATGTGTAAACAGGCTGCAGGAATAGGCCCGGCGTTATCCGGGACACTTCTCCAGTACTTGGTTCTACAGTCCAATCAATCAAGCAATCAAAAATGTTTTGATAAAAAAAATGATCGTCGCAACATAGAATACACATGGTTTTTTCAATTACTGCATATGCGGAAACCTTAAGTTTCCATACTGTTAAAGTTAGCCGAAAGTTTCCAGCCGAAAGATGGTAATGCAGATAGTGTCTTTGATAACCCAGCTGAAAGGTGGTTATGCAGTTATTATATTTCCGCCCCAAGTTGAAATGCCGTAATATGTCGATAATGTAGATTGTGTTTAACTTCAATATTCAATCGAAAAATCCCGCCAATACAGATTTTAAATTAACAAATAATTCAACAATTTTTTAAAAGAAAAATGTCAATAACAGACATATATAGTAAAAAAGCCGAAAGTTGCCAGCCGAAAATGAAAAAATCGATAATACAAAGAGTATCTTGACTACTTCAGCCGAAAGTTTGGAAAAGTCTCATTAAAGTGAACGATTAGATTTAACCAAATAGACACCAATATGACTATGCCGATTCGATAGCCCATGACCATAGGTAGATTTTAATTATAGGTTAGGGGTAAGCCTGATGGGGTTATAGGTGTCAAATGACATATCTGTTTCATGCAGCCGAAAAATGTCGATAAAGAAGTTTAATGATTTTCAAGCAAAGTCGTCCATCATTCGCGATTTTGCGATATGGACACCAATCTGACTATATTATAGGTTAGGGGTAAGTCTAATGGGGTTATAGGGGTGAAATTTTTATTTTTCCCTTATTCTGACGATAAAATCGTTCATCATTCCAGATTTTGGCACATGAACACCAATCTGACTATGCCGATTCGACAGCCCATGACCATAGGTAGATTTTGATTATAAGTTAGGGGTTATAGGGGTGAAATTTTTATTTTTCCCTTATTCTGACGATAAAATCGTTCATCATTCCAGATTTTGGCACATGGACACCAATCTGACTATGCCGATTCGATAGCCCATGACCATAGGTAGATTTTGATTATAGGTTAGGGGTAAGTCTGATGGGGTTATAGGGGTGAAATTTTTATTTTTCCCTTATTCTGACGATAAAATCGTTCATGATTCCAGATTTTGGCACATGGACACTGTAAATTAATCAATAAAAGCGCAGAGTTATTATGCCTTAAAGGCAAAAATTGTACCTCTATCTCTGTCTTAACTCATTACGTTTATTGGGTCCGTATTTATATACCTTGTTGGAATATAGTTCTGTTCTAGACTAATCTGCTATAAAATTAATCTGTTAGAATTAAACTGCTACAAAACTACTTCTAACGCTTAAATCTAGATGCCACTATTTCGTTAATGTCGTAGATTGCACATTGAGGACGAGTAGCGAGAGCAATTTGTTTTATTTTACGAAATAATGAAAGAATATTTACGTAATTGTGCAAATAGTAAACTTTATCTGAACAATTAAAAAATATAATTAATTAATATAATTTACTTTTAATCTCCAGCCTAAGTGTCCATTCTACCCTGAATTGATGCCGACCACGCCAATAGACGAGATCGCAACAATATTCAGCGTACACTTGGGCAGACCTATAATTCAGCGAAGATTGGTCGATCAAGAGTTACAAATTTAATGACATTTATAAAATAGTGACATCTAGATTGAAGCATTAGAACTAGTATTAATTGGAGGATCTCGGAACAGAAAGCAATTTTTACCATACCACATTAGCTCATAAATTCACCGTTTCGACCCTGTTGGCAAATTATTCCTTTATTTCAAAACATATGCTTGCTATATACCATAGAACAGATCTTAACGAATGTCATAAAATTATATGTAGCACCCTAGAACTTAATGCTACTGCTTCCAGAACTGAACCCAAAACCGCTAACCATCCATTCCGCGTGGATTTGTCACTTGGGCGGGAAATTAATTAGTCGTATATTGGTCAATCAAGGGTCAATCGAGAAGCAAAATAGTTGGCAATAGAACTGAGAATGTAGGCGAGGTAGAGCAGATGGTCGAGCATTCAGATAGTGGTGGGGAGCAGATGTTGGAAATGACTATATCAGTAATAAGGTGAAACCGCATGAAAGGAACCATTGCGCTTTGTGGATACGAGTGGTGGCAAGGAGACATCAGATAAGGAGAATCGGCTGAACTAGTTTGATGATGAACGATTACGGAGATATTGCCACAGTTCAAAAAGAAAAAAACGATTTTGGATGCTCGATCTTATGCAGAATCAAAGTTTCATAGTGAGTTATTTGTTGCTCAGCGGGCGTTGACGAGCGGTATTGGATGCTGGATAAAGATAACAACGGTTCACCTGGTGAAGATGCAGGAGTTGTTTATGTAACGGAGAAATATAAAACCTTCAGGAAAGTGATAATGCCGGAGGTGATGATGTCGGTAAGCATGACTTAAAGAAAAACCACAAACTCGTTGCAGTTGTGCTCGGAAGCTCTCGGTTTTTGTTGAAGAGCAATTATGGAAGCTAGGTTTGGATATTATAGAGATACATAACGTGAACGAATGCTGACCAGATCGAATTGGGATTATTGGAGTAGGCTAGGGCGAGTTGAGATTACAGATGGTTTACCATTTATAACTTCTAGAGTAGCAAAAAATAATTGAAAGCGCTGTTCAGCGATTGCCAATTCACTGTAAGGCTGTCTGCGTGAGCGATATTTGTATTGCAACGGCCCGTTAACGGAAGGGAGATTTGTGCCGCAGCAGAGTGCCTCCAGGAAGAAGAATATGTGGAACGTATTCTATTCTTATTGTGTGAGTTGGCAGAGAATGGTAGCGATTGGGAGCCGTGTGAAGGGCGATCATCATAAGAAATGGCTTATGGAAGAGATGCACAAAAGGCCTGGAAATAAGACGAGCGACAGCAATATTAAATGGAACTGGCCTACTCTATATTGCAGCCATTCAGATGTTGGCAGGGTCAGACGATGGCAGAAAATATTATCGACGATATGCTGGTCGAAGAGGGCGTTGACAAAAGAGACGTTTGCTGTTTGCACGGATGAAGAAATGTGTGAGTAGGTGGTGCTGCAGAGGCGGGGTGGATTGTTGTCGAGGAAGAGGCTGAGGTGCAATGGAGCATAAATAGTGACTGAAGTGGAATTTGAATTTGTCGGTACTGTACGGACTGCAGTTCCGGATGAACAGGCTTAGGTAAGGAGCAATTTTACGAACTCACCTAATGGTTTGGTGGATTCACTTGGGCAGGACAATAATTCAGCAGATTATAGCAGTTTAGTTTAAAAGCGAAAGTGAGTAACGATAAAATTATAAGTGGTGTTAAAGTGAAATTAGTGGTGTGATTAAAAATTGTTGTAAATAATTGTAAAATTAAATTTGTCGCCCTCGATAGCAGGGTAACTGGATTACTCCATAAAATATTTATATTTGATTATTTCAGCCCCTGGAGAAATTTGTCCCGTATTTAACCAACAAGCATCGGGGTCCAAAGAAATTCAGTAGATCCAAAGTTAAAAACATTTTATTCTACTTGTATTTTAAAAAGTCGCATCTCTAACCTTGCTCGAATTCAGTTCGAATTTAGCGTTTTACCACAGAATACTTGCTGATATATGTTGATGCAATGAAAGGCTAGAAAATTCGTTTTATACATATTAGACATAACACTTGGGACAAAATTTTTGATTTTTGAATGAAATATTTTGATATTAGAAAATTTATAATTCAGTAAGTTCAACCAATAAACTACCGACTAAACAGCACAGTGGTTAAAGCTTTAGCGTTTGTATCAGGAGGTACCGGGTTCGAATCTCGATAGGGGCAAGGTGAAGAAAAGGAACACAACTATGACTCCCTGTCGGTGTGCAAAACTTATGGGCCGACCCATCTTCCATGTCCAATACTATAACAGGCTGGCATGGAGCTTTGCAATGAATGCGCAGATGGTCACGTAAACCGAAACTATAGCCGTAATCGAACCGCAAAAGAGTTGCGAGTGCTTCGGCCCCAAAACATATTGCAAACCATCGACCTTTTGAACACCGATGCAGTATATAATAATACACCACCTCCATTTTTCATTATGCATACCATATGCTTACACTTATACTGTTAGTATTTTAGACAAATATGTACATTATAAAATACATACCCAAACTATGTAATTCTAATTTGCATTTTCTTTCTATTTTCTGTTATTGAAAGAGAAAATAAATCTAAAAATTTTCTTCTACCGCATACCTATCTCAGGTATAATATTATGTGCGATTCGTCTCTCATTTATTTTACACTTTCACACAAGGCAGGGTTCAACGAGAAAGAGTTATTGAATTTTCACATACATACGAGGCATTATTCACATACGTACTTGCACACATTTTATACTTTCTTTATGTAGTTGTTGAAAAATTAAATTACACGATACAGACCAAAACAAACCAAAAGTTCAAGTTGCAATTTTCTTACAAAAAAAGTGTACTGCATCTTAAGTTTTGAAGAGCAAAGACAAGAAAAATGCATTTTTGCCTTATCATATCTCAAATTTTTTGCAAGTATATTTGTATAATGCATTTATACACTTTTATGTATGAAGCATATACGAAGAAGCGTTTTTTTGACCAGGAACGTAATCCAAATTGGATATGAATACACATCTGGCAAAATGATTTAAATTATGCCATGGCTTTTTTGCAGTACTTTTTCCATTACCACGATTCATTATTATTTTTTATTAACCTTTAACGAGCAAGTGTAATGTTGTGTCTTAATCTTAATAATTAATGGATAGTAATACAATGAAAAATCTTTCTACAAATTCTTACTTTCTACGATACAGTTATACTTACGTACGTATGCATGATAAGTGTTTTGGATTAATGTACAAAGAATTGAAATGAAAACCATAATTTTCTATTTTTTTTTGTAAGATTAGTTTGTGGTGTACAGTACATTAGATTTTTTTTTTTTTGAGAAAGTAAACTGTTCGTATTATTACGCTCAAGTATTGTTTTCCGAAGCAATTTGTGAAAATAAATATGAAACTGTAATGTTGAGCTACTCATATGTCCGAAATGTGTTTCTGTCTGTAAATGCGAAATATATATATTCGATAAGATTTTCATTTGTTTTTCTTTTAACTGTCATATAATAGGAAAGTGTTTAATGTAGGTTGTAATTTTCGTTGTTAGAAATCAGAATTCATTTTTATCTATTTATACTTATTTGAGAATATCTGTATTTAACTATTATGTGAATGGATGTATGATTTACTTCAATTAAGTAAAATTATTGCGATATGCAAAGATTTATTTATTTTGCTATTGAGAATCGCCATAGTTTTTGCCATCCGTAATGAATCGTCACAGTCAAACATATGGTATTTTTAAGCAAGTCATGTCATCTAGGAGCATCGAAATGGTTAAGGTAACACGTATCGCAATTTATCGATAAGCCGAATGTATCGAGAGTATGAGCTTACCACATCTGAGGAGTACGAAGTTAAATCTATTGTTTTTACGCCAGCACGTTTTTAAAACTTATTAATTCAATCAAGCGTAAATAAACTCAAGGGATTCGTATTAAGTGATCGATCTTGAATTAGCATGTGCATAATGAGAATTTTTTAACTCAACTGCCTCTGTTCAAACAAACGGACATGTTAATTACTGTAAACATTATTCAAAGCAACGAAAAGGTTAATCATTATTGCCACTAATGTAATTAATGTATTTAATCGGAAATAACTGATCTTATTTCGGTAGCAATAAAATAAAATGTTATAAGTTTAGAAACAGTCAAACTCTAGTTATTAAGGAAATGTGGACTAGTTCTAACCCACGGCAGGCACACTATTCCGTATGCAAACATTGTTTGTTGTGTAATAAATGTTCCTTATCAGACAGAACCAATTAGAATATGGATACATTCAAGTTTATTTTATCCCACCTTTGTTACTGCTACAGCTCTACCAAGGAGAGTAAGCCCTTGACTTGATGGGTTTCCTATTTGTTTGCCTTTCATGTTCTTGACAGCTAATTATGTTGTTAAAATTGTTATTTTTTACAATTGTGTTGTTGTAGAGCTTTGCCCCGTTGGACGATCTCCAGAGTAACAGAGTCTACACAATGTCTCCACATTGTTTGCATGCTTTGTTACCAAAAATCCTTTAACTTTTGGTGCGTTGTTGAAGTAACTGTGTTTTACTCGTTTCTGATCCGCAGCTGCTTGTAGTCCGTTGCATCGTTTTCTAAGAACTCTTGGAATTTATTTAACGTTTGAATTAATTTGGGATCTGTTATTTATGTTTCGTATAATCTTAATGTTCCGCTGTCTAGCTAGTGACTTTAACATTAAGTACATGATTATTCAATGCCACGTAGTAGGATAGGATACCCAGTGCTAGGATACCTAGCAACCTTCGGATCAAAATTTCTTATCTGTGTACTGCATATCTCTGCACAGATGGACATTTCTTAATCCGCAATGCTGCATATGCTGGTGAAATTTTGGTCTTTTGGCTTGGACACCACTACACAGGTAACCAACGTGAGACTTTGGTCATTAGACCTGGTCTGCGACGTACGAAGAAAACGAGGCACAAGCTTGGTACCTCGAATACGATTTCTAGGAACATGAGTACAAGTAACAATTATCCCTTCGTATCAACTAAAAAAACCAAGGAAAGAGTCAGGAAAGCTCTAGCAAAGCTCAATAAGATTCTGTTGGCGAAGAGAGCGGGCAGGAGAATGTAAACGCCTCATGGGCTAATAGATTATTGAAATACAAAAAGAGGGTGCATCTGAAGGCTTTGCACTCAAAATGCAGATATCAGAGGAGAATTCACAGAAGAATGCCAAGAAGACTAGAATGCAAGAAACTGTAAGTAGCACTTTCAATGAGCTGCTAAAAGAGCACTTAATGGTGGCTGTCATTGATAGACCACCCGAAGACGGATATCGTCCAGTAATTGGAGGAAGGTAGACAAGGCCTTATAGCCACCATTTTCATATAAATTATGAGGCGAATACCACGAATCCGCTCCAGCTTGTCGGGGCGGATGATGGTACTGGAATCGTGTCATGTTGACATCGCACTAAAGGGAACAAAGCCTTTAGAATTAGTGGTTCTCTGAGTCGCTGAAGTCAAAGGACTGGCAGAGCTGGCATGAACTGATAGGTTTTATCCCACAAGAATAAACTACTAAACTAATAAAACAATTAATAGATAATCAATCAGATTAGTTGTAATATTATACAGAAATAAAGATTTCTTTATGTGCCGATCAACGGTCAAAGACCCTGTGAAAGAAGTCTGTAGAGAGCCTAGGTGAGGTCTGGACTGGTTCAGACTAAAAGTATTCGTCAGCATAGTATAGAAAAGATATCCCATGTACACCTAGACCAAGAGCTTGGATCGCAACGGAACCCAGCGACCCAAAAAAAATTCTGAAAATGCTACAAATTAGCAGTTCTGAACCACCGACTAGAGAGTGGTCATGTTGGAAGAATCAAAGGCTGATTATTGGTTTGCTACTATCATATTAAATAGAGAGTCACTGGCTGCGCTGGTGAGAACTATTGGTTTGGTTAGCTATGGTTTCAATGCAGTCACAAACAATATTTATAGGAAAGATAAGGATGACATCTTGAGTGCGCCGATACCGGTAGGGAACACTATAGATTCATCTCTCAAAGGCTGCTTTGGCTGCGTCATTGCTCAAACTAAGGGCAGAGGAGAAAGACATTGTCCTAGTCCAAGAACATTGGGTCAATGGTGACCGAGTACTTGGACTTTTGGCTCCTATGGTTCTTTATTCTTTTTAAAACTAATCTGAATTTATTTCTATTGTGAAATTACAGTAATTCGGATGTGATCACAACACGCATTGAGATGGATGATCAAAATTTCTGGCTAATATAAGCTTACCTTCCACTTGACGGAGAAAATATTTCACCTATCATTTTAGAAAGTTAATTGAGGGAGGCTCACTCAAAATCAAAAAATTGCAAATTCATATCACACAATTTGGGGGTCACTGATATGAATGAACGATGTGAGTTACTCATGATTTTATTCTTAGTACGTACTAACCTATGTATATATGCATTATCGGTTCCAAACCAATGCTTATAACTAGAAATAGACAAGAAGTACTGAAAATTACACTTACCTCGGATACCATTATGGATAGTTTAGTGAATTGGAAGATCTCGGAGGATCTTTCTGATCATTGATATCTTCAATTTGAATTGGAGACATAACCCAGCAAAAAACCTAGCTATAGAAACAGAAGGAAACCGGCTGGGATATTTTTAGAACTATTCAAAGTAATTCACTACCGGTACCGGATCCAAACACTCCAAACTATACTGTAGTAAATAGTAATATACAGGGATCCTCTGGGACATCTAGGAAGTGTAAAGAACTATACACATACACCCATCACTCCGAGTTTTCTACAATGACCGGATGGTTCTTGGACCATAACTAAAATGCAGAATCTTTGGAGCTACTACTGGATACTCACTTTCCAGGTAGCTCCGAATCTGCGCCACAAAAGCCTTATAACTCGGCAGAACCCGATGCCATTACACCGGCGAATGTCCAACAAACGACTGACTTAATCTTACCTTGGCTGAAAGTTATATTCAAGGGCACTCTAGAACTCTATCACATTCCTAGTAAATGGACTGTAGTACATTAAATATTTATACCTAACGAGCGAAAAAGCACACATTCCAGTCCCAATGACCTTATACCTATAAATTTAGTAGATACACTAGAAGTTCAATTGAGCCCAATAAGCTATCAAAACCCATCCAAAATTTCATATTGCAAGGGAAAATCTGTGGAAAATGATTGCCACTTCCTTATTGCTCTTATCGTGAAATCCCTGGAGCATAAGGAATACTCCATGATACATTTTCTGGAAATAGAGGGGGCCTTCAACAACGTCAGACCAGAGGCGATCACGCATGCACTCACGTACCTATAAATGGATGTTACTCAGGAACTGGGTAGATCAAATGCTAAAAAGTTGGGTTGTGACGACTACGGTTGGACCTTGAATAGCTGATTTGTGATTAAACGGAAGGTGAGGTACTATCCCTTCTTCTTTGGAAGTTATTCATAAATGATCTGTTATTAAACGTGAAAGGTTGCGGCTTTAAGGTGGTTGTATGATGGTGTAGCGATTGGCGACTTCGGCAAATATCCTTGCAACTTACTAGAACGCATGCAAATTGCGCTTGGTATTCTTTCTAATTGGGCTAACAGTTGCGGATTCAATGGCCAAACTGAGTTGGTTCGTTTTTCCAGAAAATATAAACTTCCTCAGTTCGCCCGATGGATTGACTTGCACTTATAAAGCCAAGTATCTGGGTCTCATTATGGACAGCAAACTAAGCTGGAACCCTAATATATTAGAAAAGTACAGTGAACAGCTGTCTTGTGTATTAGTGGAACTCTTAGGAGCACATCGACTCAAGCACTGGAGATTATCTTTCACCTCACACCTCTATATCCTAGGTAAACAAATGACGGCGAGCTCAGCTATAAGGCTCAACTCCATCTACATGTGGAACTGTAACAATGCAGGACACTCATATATTTTTCTAAGAACGAGGAACATCTCAAATATTACAGACTATACCATCCCGTTACTCGAGAGAATTTGTTAAGAGAAGCATTTCTGATACTGAAGGTGTTAATTTCTTTAGATGGGTCAAAGAAAGATGGGAAGTTGGGAGTGGAATTTTCTGTCAAGAATTAAATGTAAACCTCTCTTTTCGTCTCCTGGATTTTTGCAGCGTTTTTCAGACTAAACTAATCGCAATAAGGAAATTCGTTGACTGGTTGAGGTATAATGTGTTGTAATATCTGCACGCATTTTTACGGAGCTTCAATTAAGACGCTCAAATCATATTTCCTTACGTCGAAAGTAGCCCAGAATTGTCTATCATATCTAAACGAGATAACAGATCAATTCAACATCCACCTGGGGGTCGATTTTGTTTAAAATCCAAGATACAAGACATGACGTTTTCGTATACGTATAGTATACAATTTTATATTAGTGTGTGTAATTTTTCTGTGGTTATATGTGTTTGTTTTCTGCGAATGTATAGGCATCAAAAATTATGAAACAAATCGGTTCAGTTTTTTGGTGGTTATGTCGTTTTGTTCTCTTACATCTCCCTTACTTTTGAAAAGGCGAGGTAACACGTTCGCGCAAATGACTACTATAGCAAACATAAAACATTTTCGTTTTTTAACACGTTCGCGTAAACAACTTTCATTTTTTAAGGGATAGCTCGACATATTTTTCAATTCTCAAAAATACATTTATTTCCGCGAAGTTCCTGAGTAGTACACACATTTAGAAAGTTTGCGTCATTGTGTTAAGAAAACAAAAATTTAACTACACTTACGATTTTGATTTTTTTTTCAATCGTCAAGTCTCGAATTTTGAACAAAATCGACCTGCTGATGTGGGTAATGTTGCAGAATCATTTAAGCGCATTGCTCTCATTGGGTAAGTTCCTAATGGTTCGGGCTGCTAAAACTCTGGTTCCGGCTGGCTTTAAATGATTCCGATAGTCCTGGCTGTCATGGTTCCGACTGCCATTATATGATTGAGGCTGGCATTTTATGGTTCCGGCTGAAACATTAGATAGTGAACAATGCATTGAGCTATATACACTTGTGCCATAGTTTGTTCGGCCCCGAATGGCTTTATATGGCTGCGGCTGGCCTGATATTACGACTGGCTTGACAATACATTGGGCCACTTGTGTCATAGTTGGCTCGGTTCTGGCTGGTGGTTGCGGTTGGCCTCATATAGTTCTGCTGAGATGATAGTGGTTCCGCCTGATCTTGTTAAGGCTCCTGCTGAAATCTTACCATATATGTTGCACAATCATTGTGCTCATTGTGCACACTTCAAATGGTTCCGGCGATCTTTAAATCGTTCCGGGTTGCTCTATATTGGTTCCGGCTGATAATTCAGGTAGACGCACAATGTATTGCACTATGTGTGCTCTATCTAATTGTGCCATAGATGGTTTGGTTGGGCTGGCTTTATATGGTTTCGGCTGCGAATTCATACTTATACCATAGTTGGTTTGGTTCCGGCTGATGTGACGGACACGATTTGTTTGTGTTTTTTTAGTTATGGAAACTTTCAACTCTTCACAAATTTTGATTTGAAATCTAGTATTGTCAATCTAGAACGTGTACGTAAAATTAAGTTGCAAGTCTTCGGAAATGATAAACTAAAACAACTTCATTGTAAATGTATTTAGTATGATATTACATTATGTTATATTTGAAATAAGTTGTACTTTGTACGCCAAACTGTATTATAACTTCAGATAAAATGCATGCAACTCAATTACTTTTAGTTTCAAATCCACTTGTAGCATGGTTAAAAACAAAACTCTCGAATCTGTTAATTTTTTGTGTTCATGTCTAATTGTTCATTTCATGCCAGTGAATATTAAATATACATATTAATTTTATATAATTTGTTTTCACCATAGAAAATGAAAGTAATTATACAGCTAAGCAATAATGATGGAAAATTTCACATTCGTACAATTCAAAGTATGAGGTATGTTTAGTTTATTGCACACGCAAGTCAATGCATTTTGTATATGCACAAACAAAACACTTTTATTTTCCGAACCATTTCACTGCTCCGTCTTGTATCTTTGTACAAATGGATAAAATGTATCGCGCTCAAATTATCATAATAGAACATTCAACAATAATTGAAATCACTTTCAATTTCTTATTTTATCTACCTTGTGTATAAAATGTGTGGCCTGAGAAAGCACGAGTCTATACACTTTTACATACGTATGAATATTTTATTGATTGATTGAACAACATTTATAATTTATTAATCCATATTTCATTTTCATAAATTTGCAATAAAAATTAAAAGCTGACATAACTTAAAACTGAAATGGTATTTTTTGTCATCGCATCACATAAAAAGTTTGTCCTAAATTACTATTAACCTTAAACATTAACCTCAATCAAAAATCGAAATTTTTACATAATTTTTATTTAGAATAGTGTTTCCCTGTGATTAGTTGTGCCTTCGTGATTTGTACGATTTTTGGTCATAATCATCATTTATCTCTATATTTGGCAATGCCATACACTACATATGCAAATTTAACCATATGCAGATCTCATTCTTCGTTTATACTATTACTGAAGTATCAAGTGTAAATTATATTGTGAATTAATTGCTCTAATCTCTAAGAATAAACTAATTACCCTCTTAATGTAGGTGATTTTAATAAAAATGATTATTTTATATTAAAATATTTCATTTAAAATTATTCCTGTCACATCTGATTCTTGTGAATAGATTTGATTGTAGTGATTATCTTTTTAGAACTGAAAGTTTATAATTGAGATATATCATTGTGCAATTATAATCTATTTTCTGATTCAGAGGAAATTCTTTCGTTCCAATTTATGTTGCACATAATTGCACGCAATTTATTTCGCAATACATTTGCTTATGAATAAAATAATCATTTCCTTGTATTTTAATCAAATTACATCTCTGATCGCCATAAGATGATACTCCTAGACTTAAGAGGGGTTAATATCAGATACTAAAGTGTGACAGTTTTATTAATTGCAATAAAATATTGCAGTATATTCAACGGGCATATAATAATGGCTGTTAAGAGGATGAAACCGTTAGGCGAGCGGTATAGCCATTATTTATTAGTCGAATACGATACTTTGTCCACAACAATTAATATTTCGAACTTGACCTTCTCATTTACGAGTATTTATTGAAAATGATATTTGCGAGAAACTTAAGTTGTTTTGTTTTAATTTTCGAAATTAATTTTAGATAGTAGAGGAAAGCCCTTATATACACGGTATTTCATTTGCCAATTTACAACAACAATGCCATATAACCAAGTCCAATTTGGAATGCGACATTTCATTTGCGAATTTATTTTTTCATAAAAGAGCTTCTTAATTAATAATAATTTATCTTAAAAATAATAAGTTTTCTATAAATTTCTAGTGTTGTAATGGATACAGAAGAAAAGAGAATAATTCAAGTCATTTGCTTGTTACTATCTTATATACTCATTTATACAAATGAACGTATATTTGCAGTGTTATTGCTGAGAATATTTATTCTAGCAGCAGCAGTTCGAGCTCGCCCGATAAGTCCACATTCAGTTCATCGGATCACCAGAAAATTGAAAATTTTGTTATACAATTAACAAATATAGTAAAGCTTAAGCGTCACTTTCGATTGTCGCGGACAACTCCAAATATAATAATAGCTCAGTTTAATTATTATTTAATTTGTTTAAAAAAATAATAATTATAATAATAAAAAATATTAATAGTATGCCCCTCTTACAAGAGTGGACGTGAAAATGTGGGAGGTTTGAGGGAGTGTTAAATTTCTATGGTACGTCGCAAATATCAAAACATACCGGCAATTAGGTAACCTCTTTGGTATTTGCGATAAGACGGCATGGTTGGTCGTTAATTCTGTGTCGGCGTGGTTAGTGTCTATTAGTCATAAATCTATTAAGTGGCCAAGAACCCCAGGAAAAACTAATCAAATAACAATTGGATTTGAAATGATGTTCTATGGCACATAGATGGTACCCACAGTAAAATAAGAATACCATCTGGAAAAATGCATTTATAAAGCAACCGAAAAAAGTACTGTAGTTATCGTAATGCAAGCGGTCATGGATAACAGAAAGAAGTTTCAAGGATATGCAAGGATATGCACTATGGAGAGCTTGGATTTTTCCGTGACAGTCGGGTTCTACGTCGATCACTTTTATATCGGAAAGCATCTCAGAAATACGATGTGTATTTTCCAAACGAAACCTTTTTGGTTGGGGACTATGCATACGGCCCACAATTTTGACAACTTCCACCCTACAAAGACACAGGAAATTTAATACATAATCAACACAGGTATAACTACTTTCATTCATCGACGCGAATGAGAGTGGAAAATGAATTCGGATTACTCAAGAATAGTTTCCGCCGAATAATGCATTTTACCGAACATTGTAAAATCGAAACTATTATTAATATAACAATTACTTGTTGCGCTCTGCATAAATTATGCGAAGATACGCAAGATTATTAGAATTTGAACCTCAACGATGCCGAAGACGAACCGCCAACGGGAGAAATATCTAATTCAAATTTTATTAGTAATGGGGCACATGATCGACGGGCGGAAATTTTAAAGTCTTTTATAACCATTAATTATAAACAAGAAACAATATATGATTGTAAAAAGAATTCATTGTTTTAATTAAAAAGATTTCTAAATTTAAATATGTATTTTTTTTGGTAAAATAGCCATAAGGTCTTTGTGCCATTCTTTCTTTTCCTCGTGCATTTTTCTCTTTTCCGCTAGCCTCTTCTCCTTTAAAGCTTCCTTCTCCAACATTATCTTCGTCTTGTTTTCTTCTTTTAACTGGATCATTTCTTTGTTAAACTCTAATTTTTTTGTTTGCAGCTTCCGTTTTTCTGTCAGCCTGATTCGCTTCTTGTCTGTGGTTGTTGAAGATGAGGATGGTGAGGTCGTCGATTCCATACTATCATTTCTTTCCAAGGATACTTCTATCAATGAATTATACAATGCATTGTCGTCTTCAACTATATGAGTTTATCGTTCAAAACGTCCGATGCCTACAGTACGGGCAAGCATTTCTAAACTTTCTGGTGGCGTATGGTCTATCCATAGATTTCATCCATCAATTTCATATATGGAGCTATTGATGGTGCAGCCCCACTTCGGTTGTTACTATCTACAATCGTTTTTAGGCAGACTTTAAAGTTTTGTTTTTAATTTCCTGCAATGTAAAAGGTGTTTCCTGAAATACAAAAATACTACAGCTTTAGGAAAACTAATTAATTATTTGCTACATACCGACACACCACAGGAAGTTAAATCTTCCAAACGGTTATAAACAACCTTTTTTGCCACATGGTGAAATTCACCCTTGCGGTTGTTTACATAAACTAACAGTGTACGGATTTCCGTGCGGGTCCATGTTCTTGTCGATAAACTATAAATATTAAAATTACATTTTAATTTTATTTGTGATGAGGTTAACATGCCGTTAATAAAACTGATAACACAATTCAAATACTTACAAATATTTGTTGCAAAATTTCGAATACACACACCAATCACTCACGTAAAATGCAAATAACTAACGAGAAATAGCTGAAAACAGTGAAATATTAAACACTACCAACCTTTAAAAATACAACACGGGAATTCAGAGGGTTATTTCTTTGCTTTGGCAAATGAAATACCCTTAATACTATATCTATAGGTTTAAGAAGTTTAAGGAAAGGTAACTAGATAAAATTTCAAAAAGTAAAATTAAAATTTATGATTTAGGGTGTTTTCCAAACACCGACTTATCACAGCTTACACTTATATGATGCCATCTTGAATAAGTTGGTCAAGTCGTTCCAATTCATTATACCGACTTATTTGTGACGTAATAATAAAAAACAAAACACAAAAAAATGAAACAAAAATTCTTGACATGTTGGTCGTTGCCATTAGATCGGAAAATAAAAACTGCATGTATTACATTTAGTCAAGACACATTTTTGTATAGAAGTACACATTCAAATAGGCCTTCTCGCGAGGTGACTTATTTGAATAAGTCGGTGTCCACAAAAAAGTCGGTGTTTGCAAAACAGCCTTAGTACTTATTAGTAGCGAAGAAGCAACATTAAAAATGGAGGGGTGAATATATTGTAGCCAACACCCAACTATCTTTTACCACAAACGTTTACATAGATATCGACACCACACTTGATTTCCAAAGCAATAAATTGAACCTAATAGACTTTTGGTAAAACTGCCATTGAATCAAAAAAAAATATTATCCCTGCTTAAATTTCAGAAAACCAATAAGGTCAACGTTGAAAATTTAATCTTAAAATTTAATTAAATATTTTAATTCTTTGTCGTAAATGGTAAACTTTTCAACAACATTGCAAACATTGAAAAAGCTGCCACTTCTGGTGCACAGATTACAGCCTGGACCAAGAGATGCCGAATTTTGGTGAAATAAACTTTTTTATATATGTATATCAAAACTCGTCATGCAAGTTAAAACCATAAAAATTGAAACTAGTAATAATGATGATTCCTCTATCGACTGCCTTCCACGCTATAATCTAAACAAAGAAGATTATAGCAGACTCTTTAGATCACTAGTATCCAATTTTATTATTGGTGGTGACTTTATTGCAAAAAACACCTATTGGTAATCAAGACTTACAACCCGTAAAGGAAAAGAGCTTTAGGAGAAAATCGCGAAAATAGCGAGGAGATATATTCTGACCATTCACCTGTTATCATGATGTCACAATGATAATTAATAAGGATAACTTACCTAAGCTAACAAATAATAAAACTGACTGGGACCAATTCCAAGAACTAATTGAAGAGCAAATAAACCTTCAAATGCAAATTAAAACATCGGTACAATTGGAAGACGAACTGGAGGTAATTAATAGTACTATTCAACAAGCAGCAAAGGAAAGTTCTCCTACTAATCATACCGAATCTCGTAGGAATCAAAATTATCCTCTTGAAGTCAGATAATTAGTCAGAGCGGAACAGAAGGCACGAAAGACACGCGCCCCGGAAAATAAAAAAATCTCAATTATCTCAATTATCTGTGCAATAAACTGAAATAACTTAATAACCTTAATAACAGAAATTAACAACGAAACTATTAACAAGTACTGAAGTAGTCTCATCGAACATAAAGACACTGATTACGTTGGAAAGCAACAAAGGGATTAAAAAGACCAAAATGCATGTGCCGCCTATTAAAAATGAGGAAGGAACCTGGGCCAAAAGTGACAAGCAAAAAGCTATTTTGTTTGCAACTCACTTGGAAGAAACCTTTCAACCGTTATCTAGGCAAACTACAGAAGACGCACTTGGGAAAAAGATAATATGCTCCAGTTTACAGCTATTCTGGCAACTGGAAAGAGTATATCAGAAGCAATGACAAAACTTCAACAAGCACCCAACTCAGTGAGCAGCTGGACAAAGATGTGGCACATTAGCCTAAACGAAGCAAAATCGGTCCACGTAAACTTCACAAACCAGAAATTTAACTGGATTCCAGTGGAACTTAATTCAAGGCAGGTTCCAAATGCATATACAGCCAAATAAATTGGCATGATTCTCGATTACAAGCTTAGATGGAAAGCGCATGTTAAAAAGAAAAAAGAAGAATTGAACATAAAATATAGGAAATGGTTGGCTAATAGGTAGAAATTCACAGCTTACAAGACACAATAAATTGCTATTATGTCGGAAAATACTTAAATCATTATGAACTTATGGTCTCCAACTTTAGGATTGTACCAAGAAGACAAATACATAAACGATACAATGTTTTCAAAACAAAGTGCTGCGCGTCATTGTCAACGCACCAGGACACATCAGAAAGGATAACCTACATAGGGACTTAAACATGGAATATGTCAGCGAAGAGATAAAAAAAACTTGCAAAGAAACACATTCAGCGGATATCTCGGCACCAAAGTGCACAGGGATACAAACATTTTCCATGAAACAGTAATTCATAAACTTTTTGAAGCCTTAAAATGTTTTATAAATTATGCTTGCCACATTTCTATTTTACGAGTGCAATGACTCATTACTCCTCTAAAATGTGATTATTAATTCTGAAAAAGAAGCAACAGATTGTTCTTAGGATCGAGGCTTGTAATAATTTTATAGACATAGATTTAGAATCTAAACCAAAAAATCATCGTCCGCTTTACTGATTTTTAAAAGCATCCTACATTGCAGAAAATAGCACTTTAATTTGTTTAAAGAATTTGCAATTTACGCTGTTATGGTAAAAGTTACCTTAGTATGATAACGATGTTAAATGTAGTTTCAGCAGAACAATCCCATTCCATTTCACGAACCAACACGCCAAAATAGTCCCCGAGATCTCGCGATTTGGCTGCATTCTACTTATTTCTTTGGGGCTACGTAGAAAAGTAAGGTATATACCAATAAGTCCGAGACAATAGCAGAACTGAAGTATGAAATCATACCGTTTAAATGATATTTAGCCCGAACTTTGTCAAAGTCACGCAAAACATTTGCTATGCATATCCCGTGTTACCTAGTCATACTCGTAATTGCAATTTTTAGTGTAAAAACACACTAAAAATTGCAATTACAATTGAAAAGAAAATCTGCAGTCTTATACCCGAAACTCAAGAAACTCTATTCACTAGGACTGATGAGTGTTCCTAAAGATTTTAAGTGGAATTTATGGTTTATCGATTTTCTCCATCATGGCCTATTTTACAGAAGTAAAACATTTACAACATGGATCTGAAGAGACTTTTACTAGTGGTTTTTCAATTTTTGCTAATATTTGGCTTGATCGATGAGAAAATTCATAATTAAGGCTCTTGCGCTGAAATTTGCGCCTATAGTTCCCACAGTTTTTTACTCTGGAATTATTACATTGAAGTGAAGAGTATAAAGTTAGCACGTACAAATGCGAATTTTATGAAGGGAGTTAGGTCAAAGTCCATATTTTTCCCAGTTTTTTTCACTCATTAATTTGCTACTGCGACAGCATTCAATAATTAGTTTTACCCGCCCTCATAAACTTATGTACGGAATATTAAACTTTCCACTTAAACTTTTGATTTAAATATAATGTTGGTCAGCAATATGTAATTTTCGTAATCGATTGCTGATCAGAAAACATACTCAGAGCTCGAGCCTATCGAAATTGTTACTTTGGCAGAGAGTGAACCCGTGGCAACTATATAATCAGTGGTGTTTTTGTCGATCAGTCTTGTTTCTTGCGATACATTCGATCGAGATACAATCAAGAAGCCTGATCAAAGAGTTAAACCCACCTAATAAATAGGATAAATCGATCGTCGTCCTATACCTAAACCCCGAGCACACCGTAGCAGCGACACCTGGCTAGTGTAACGAATTTCCGATACCAGGAACTTCTGGTTTCAATAATAGATCAGTAGATATATTGGGCACGAATAAAAAAATCACGTGCCCTCACCAACAGCCTCCGTCAAAAGATTGGGAACAAGGTCCAGTAGAACAACTAAATGATTCATCGAATGTTGAGGTTCGTTCAGATTAAGCTATATACATAAGTGAAAGTCTGCGATTGTTACCTCTGCCGCCTCTTTGCAACAATAAACTCATGACAATTATACAACAACCTTGGACTACAAATAAAACAATTCTTGAAATTCTAAACAAGGTAAATAAGTTATAGTGGATATGTGAGGTCAAGAGCAGCAGTTCCCTGCCGATTTCCACACAATATCTTCTCCATAAACATATTTATTGCCAGATTTTAGAAATCATCTCTTAATTGGTAACTTACACTTAGAGTGTAAATTTATTCATATTCCACTTACCTGTTTATATGTTTCAGGAAAAAATTTTCTTAAACAACCCAGGTCCGATTATAAAACAAAGTTACGGCCAAATCTAAAATCAATTTTTACGGGAAACCTAGCACAAAATTTTACTTTAAAAGGTCGTCAAGGTAACTCTGCGCCTAAAGATGTTAATATTATTAAAGTATTATTTTTTTTAATTAGAGCCTATACTTTTGAGTGCACGATTTGATTAAGCAGTTAAACTTAAATAAATAAATATTTTTTGTTCATACAAAATTTTTCGTATTGTAGATATGGTTTCAGAAATATTTATTACAGCTGATTTACAAGCCACCTAGTAATTTATCTTTCTTAATTTATATTCTTGTTTGGAGAGTTGTAGTCCTTTGGCTAGTCCTCTTTACAGTTTTATTATATTTTTAGTTGATCCAGATTGTAGTAGATCGAGTGGTTTCTTCCTTAGCAGCCGTCTTACTGGTTTTGACTCATCCATCATAAGGCGTATCTCAGCATTTTGGTGTAGACTAATACGTTGACTATTCCATGTACGACATTACTTTAGAATGACTAGATGATATTGACATTGGTTTTTTGTACAGCCCCACAGCTGAATATCATAAGTCTACACAGATTTTAAAATTTGTCGGTATAGTAGTCATTTATTAATTAAAATTAGCTCAGAATTTCTTCCTAAAATCTAATCCATCCTTCTGTATTTAATGTTCAACTCTTATTTTGTATTTTTGACATACTCTTTTCATTTTAGTCTATAGAGTTAGGTCTAGTCATTTTACCGTGTTTTCATAGGAAATTTGCTGAGAGATATTCAGTTGACCTTTCCCTTGGATAAGTTTACGTGAACTGATTTTACTGACAATATTAGTAGCTTTATGGTATTTGCTTGTGGATTCTTCTATGCTTCAGCGACTGCTGAGATGGTTGTATTATCCGCAAACGTCGCTATATTCGTCTCCTCTATCATTGGCAGGTCCGAGGTATATGGAATATATAAAGCTGGGCCAGAACGCTACCTTGTGGTACTCCTTCCGATATTTATTTTATTTATTTTTTTGTTATCCTTACAATCTGTTCTGGGACCAAGGCTCGCCCAACTCTTTCGCGGTTTGCTTTTTCCGTCCTTACTTTTACGCCAGTGTCAGCCGTCATTCGAGGACGTACGGTTACAGGTCCAATTTTATCACCATCTGCACACTGTATAGCTCCATGCCAGTCATGTTCATGAGTCGGCCCATGAACTTTGCACTCCGACAGGGGGTCATAGATATGTTCCATTTCATCAGAGATTGTAATCTGTTGAGGAAAATTCCCTTTGCATTCTGCCCCTATCGGGGTTCGAACCTCGTACCTCCCAATCCAAACGTCAAACTAACGACTGGGCCATTTGGTCGGTGATATTTTCTTTATTTCTGGGTATTCGCCATTTAATTTAACACGAAAGTGGCGGTTAGATATATGTAAAATTTTATTATTTTGTAAAACTGCTTAGGTAAGTATCTTTGAAATTTATTCCAAGCCTTTATGACATACTCTGTCAAAGGCTTGTGCTACAACCAAGAAGATACTTGAACATTCTTTCTTATTTTCAAGTACATCTTTCTTCTATTATTGGTTTGATTCTCTTTAGAAGTGGTTTCTCGAATATTTTTGAAATTAGTGGAAGTAAGGAAATCGGCCTATACAAATGTTTATCAGTTACTTCAGCGATTTTTCACTGATTTGGAACGTGTTTGAATAGTGCTTTAAATTAAAATTATTAATTATTAGGAAGGGCTTAATATTATTAGCATTTAGGTTAAGGTTGATTTCCTCTTTTAATTCTTGTAATGTGAGAGGAGGTATATTGTAGTTATCCACTTTATTTACTGGTGGTATGTTTTCTTTGCTGTTTGTCTAGGTAGAGGGCTGGAACAACGAAGCATTTTACGTTGCACTTATAGCTCATATTTCCGCTCTATTTTTAACTGGTTCAATTTGAACTTTAATTCGTTTTAAACTTTTTGTCGCTTTCCAAAGGGAATATTCGGTATCTTTTACCCAATAAGGCCACTTAGGTATTTAAGAATGGATTCGTTTTTAATTTCATTAATTAGCAACTTTAGTTTATTGGGCAAAACATTTGAAATAGTTTTATATTCTGGCGCTCGACTACTTTGCCGAGCCTTCCTTGCTTTTTATTTTGCTGCAACCAGTTCTCTAACTTCCAGAGGATAAAAAGAATTTCGGCGCATTTCCTTTGAACTTGAGGACGTACTACTCCATGCGGCTTCTTGTATATTGTTTTTATGATTTTCTAGTTGACTTCTTCTAGCTGTATCGGATTTTCAATTGGTATTGGAAGATTATTATTATCCCCAACTAGTTTTTGAAATTTCGCTTAGCAGGTTTTGTTTTTAGTTGGCCAAGGTGGACTAGTTGCTTAACAACCATTGCACTGAACAGGCGTGTAATCTGACGTAATTTTCTCGCTGCTTTCTAGGTATATGTAGTTTTCGTTTTTGGTACTGGTTAATCTCAAAAATGAAACTCGCAAACGCATAGTCGTCCTGCTGCAAACGGCCTTCTTCCTTTTTGGAGGTTACAGAGATATGGCAGTTTCATCTGCCTTGCAGTAAAATAATTTTCTCGTTCTAACACTGTTTCGATGTTACGAAGAATAAAAATAGATAAAATCAATTCTTCTTTGGCTTGACGTACCTAAACTAAAAATTTGCTTAGTAAGTCAAAGAAGAATTGATTTTATTGATTTTTATTTCTCATTACAACGAAACAGGGTTTGAACTTAGAGAAAAATGTTTTGCTTTAATGCAGGTGTTTTTGCTCATACCTCTGAAACAATACACTTTACAAAAATTTTTGTTTAAACAAAAATATTTATTTATTTGTTTTTATTTGTTTTTAACAAAAAGTAGAGTCCAAAGTGTAAATTAAGAGAAAACTAACCTTCATCAATGTCCCAAAATAATTAGTTTCAGTTCTTGAATGACCAAGATGACCACTAAACGTCCCTCTCGACACTGAACAATTCTCATTATAATTAATTTTCTCCCATTTTTAGCACCGTTTCCAAGATAAAAGACTGGCAACCGTATAGTGGCATCATCATATACGCACTTAATCGTAAGACTAGTTAATCGTTAGACCAGTTGATCGTCAGACCACTTAACCGTAAGACCAGTTAATCGTAAACCACATCCTCGTGCCGACGATTTTATTGGTTCCCAAACGATTTTCTTATAGAGATTTTACAGAACATCGAAATAAAATATCGATATTAAGAAGAAGAGAATTGCATTCGGAGAAAATTATTTAAAAAAATTTATTTCGATGATTAGTGAGTTTTGATGACAAATCCCACTGAAAACATGATGATTGAGAAAACAAATTCATTGCGAATTGATTGGTGAGGCAGAAGGTTTCTAGGCACCGCGTGAGACAATCTACGCAAACTAAAATGTATGTGTATCCATTAGATTATGGAAGTGGCCCAAAAATATCTAAATGAATGTGCTCAAATCTATCTGGTAGAATCTGAAAATTCCCGTGAGGTGATTTGATACAACGTTGCACTTTGCATTTTTGGCAAGGTAGACAAGATTTCGTCCACAGGGTTACATCTTCATACTGGGTTAGAAATATCTTGACGATTTTTCAAGTTGCTCATACAGTTGGATGTGAAATATTATGCAGAGTGTCTAAGATAGTTCGACGGATGTCTCTGGAATGTGCGGGTGATTGTTGCCTGCAGTTATTTCACAATAA
This sequence comes from Nephrotoma guestfalica, assembly GCA_963691935.1. Lineage (NCBI taxonomy): Eukaryota > Metazoa > Arthropoda > Insecta > Diptera > Tipulidae > Nephrotoma > Nephrotoma guestfalica. Next base: position 148,397,626 of record OY829915.1, read on the forward strand.
ATCGTTAAATCGGTTAAAGAAAATTTTATAATTTCTACTTGAAAGATCGCCGATTTGTTGAACTATAGAGTAAGTCTGTTAGTTCTTTATCGCATTGTTGAGCTTGAAAACGAGTTGTTGCGGAGGCAAGCTCGTGGTCGGATATCCGAGAAAGTGTGTCGGCAACCACATTGTCTTTGCCTTGTATACGTTGAATGTCTGAGAGGAAATTGATCTAGTAACCGGTTTGCAGTCGATGAAGATAGTGAATTCCCTACCATCGATAAAATAGCGAAAGTGTTTAATTGCTTGGTTGCAAGTAAATCGGTATCAACTACGGAATATTTTCTTTCGGGATCTGATAATTTCTTGGAGGTAAATGCAAAAGGTTCCCAAGTCTCTTTATTTAGTTGCTGTAAGACTACGCTTATAATTGTGTTCGATGCGTCAGTGGTGATGCTATATTTTGTAGCATTTACCGGATGCGCTAAATGAGCAACATTTCTTCATGTTTCTAATGCGATTTGACATCCAAACTCACGTAATCATGGAAATAAATTTATTTAAATAATTTCTTCCGAAGAATGGTATCAGATGATCCCTTAAACATTCATTTTTACTAATAAATAATATTTGTGTTTTCACATCTTTAAGTTGGCAGCACTGTTTTGTTTGGCAACCGATTTAACAGCTCACATTTGCTTTTCATTAGTTTAATTTACCATTTCATAATGAATAGACTCACGCCAAAGCAACGCTTGCAAATTGTTGATTTTTTTTATCAATATAATGGTTCTGTTCGCCAAACTCATCGTGTCGGTCGTCAAAATCGCCCATCAGAGCGGGTAAATCGGTTAACTATGGATAGTTTTCACACCACGTATACTTTAAATGATAATATACATCCAGTAAAACGTCAAACAGTGCGTACCGAATAAGCGAAAGACGCTGTACAGCGTAGCATTGAGGAAGACCCAAATCAATCAAATCGACGTCGTTCTCAGCAACAGGAGATGTGTCCATCTACTTTATGGAAGATTTTATCTAATGATCTTGGTTACAATATTCAACATGTGCAGGAATTAAAGCCATCGCCACCGCGACCATCGCACATGCCACCAATTCGGGCAATGGTAAGCCCATTGATATTGATGTAAATTTTCCAAACAAAAGTTTGTTCAGCGATGAAGCTCACTTTTGGTTGAATGGGTACGTTAATAAACAGAAATGTCGGATTTGGAGTGAAGATAATCCATAAGTATTTGCCGAAACACCATTACATTCAGAGGAAATCACTGTTTAGTGCATTTTATGGGTCAGCGGAATCTTTTGTCCATATATCTTCAAAAACGATGATGGGCGGAATGTTACAGTCAACGGTGAACGGTACAGAGACATGATTTCTAACTTTTTGTACCCCAAATTGGCTGGCATAGATTTTGCTGATATGTGGTTCCAACCGGACGGTGCCACTTGCCACAAAGCGTGACAATGGCCCTGTTAATTGGCCATCGAAATCGTGTGATCTAACTCCATTCGATTATTTTCTTTGGGGAGATATGGTCGCAATTGCTGCGAAGAGTGATCGAAAATTGAACATCCAGATTACGCCATTTATGCGCCAGCCGCAGCGGCGACATGACCAACATCATATTCAAGCATCAATATCATAAAATTATCTATCCAATAAAGCTAGTTTCACTGATATTCAAAATGTTTTTCTTTGTTCTATTTTAATTTAAAATTGTGAACCTCTAAAAAACACCGTTTATTTGGGTACTTGGGACCAACACTTGTGCCTTAAGTTAGTAAAATGATCAAATTATTACAGCAATTCAACTTGATTCAAATAAACTATGAATCTCATGACAATAATCCTTTTGAAAATCTACTTGACGCATGACAGTCCGGGGGAATTACGCAAAAAATGGGAACCAAACACTTTTTCGTAAAATCGATATAATTCCTAAAACAGAAATTCCGAAATTCATTCCGGAATTGAACTCTTGAGGTTCCCGCCTATAGCTCCGAACTAAATCCTATTGAACTTCTGCGAGTTAAAATGGTAAGAAATTGGAACCCACAAAATAAATTATGCCTGATTCAATGAAAGAAACGCTAAACACTCGTAAATAATAAAATAAGTTTATCAGCAGGTACACATAATATTTTGAGTTAAAATCGATTATTTCAAAAACTAAAACAAAACATAATTCTGATACTACTATCCGCCTACAAACTTCCTTATTTGTCGTTAAATAATATAAGCAAAGAGGTATTTGTGTCTTTGTGATTTACGAAATATTTGGCAAAATTGAATGACGCGAGAATGAGCCATCATCATCGTCAAAATTACGCGCATGATTATATAGTAAATGTATTATAATGATTGGCATTGAAAGATAATTCGTTAATATCCAAATCAATTTTAGATAAACACCAAAATAGATATTCGATAATAATCGATTGAGAATATAAAAATATGATTTTCATTGTCTTGTAAAAAATAAATGAGAAACAAATCACAACCTTAACCTTCCCTCTTGAATTTAAAATTCACAACCGATTCCAAATACTTGTTACTTTTATTTGCTCTTGAATCGATTAATTAATATTCAAATGCTATTTTACAAAATACAAATACAAACATTTTTTTGAAAAATCTCTTGCGACGACAAATTTTCCAAACTGTGATTTCTATTAAATGACTCTAATGTATGTAGTTGTTTAATAATTATTATAACAATATTTGGCAATGATTTTTTTCCAATAAAATACTTCATTAGTATTATATTGAAGTGACCATATAAGGTCTTTTGAATTAAACCATTATAAATAATAATAATAAAATTAAAAATTCTTGAAGATCGAGTCCTTGACTTTTAAAACGTTTTATGTACATAAACATATTATGTAGTTGTATTTGTGTATGTTGTCTTGAAATTATTTTCCAATTTTATGCATACTCACTACACACTGAGTCATATTTAACATTAAAAATATATAAAAATCAATAACCAACAACGAACATTTATGTATTATGTGCATGAAGAAATTGTCTGAATGAAATTATGTAATATTTTTCATAACTACTGTGCAAGCTCGTATACGCGCCAGTTATTGCATACTTTTACATATTCATGTGTTATGTCACGACGAAGGCGCTGTAAAATAAAAATTAAAATTATAGCTTTACATATTCAATTCAAGTTTAAATAAAATCATCGTTATTCGTCTACCCTATCAGACAGACGGACGGACGAACTGGTTGCAGCATTTTTTTCTGCTTTTATATAATAATCGTTTACAATTAATTCCAAATTAATATAATCATCAACTATACATATATAGAGTTAAGATTCCACACGGTAAAAGAAATGAACATATCTCGTCAATGAATAAGATGATGATGATAATGACAATAATAATTTATGTTAAGTGAGAGTTGTTGAGCTCTTAGCGCCAAATAGTGGTTGTTGTACTAATGCAGAAAGTTCATTGATTCATTTACGTAACGATTAATTATTTCAGTATAGGAATTTTTTTACAATACTTGCCCTTTTCGCATTTATAATTGAAAAACTCCTTTAAGAGTGAATCATTTGTCAAAACGATAAACATAACGATAACGCATAAATGTGCGTCTTACTGATAAAGCATAAAAATTTGAAATTACAAAAATTTGGTCTACACTTCCCAAACATATCAAGGATTCCTTTATATATTCACTTTACAAAAAAACAGGGAATTCCCCCTAAATCTTAAATCGGAACAAATCCAAATTTAGAAGGCAATGTCAGTGGAGTGTTAGTGGAGTAAATCAAGGTTCTCAATAGGCTATTCAGTTACGCGTAAAAAATATTTGTTTACGGTTTTTACGTAAATAATGTAAATAATGATTACTTACGGTAAAAAAATTGTCAAAAATGTAATTAATTAGCGACATCTAGATGAAAATACTTAAATTCGTAAAATAATTTAAAACACATTATTTTCTAGTAGATAATACAACCATTACAAACAGCTACAAGCTTTTGAAATTTTTACTAATATTCATTAATGTCATCTAATAAATATCAATGCACTTTTCTATAACGTTGCATACTATTTTATTTAAAAGCGTAATTCACTTGATATTTGTATAAGGAAAGACATACTAATAGCAGATCCATCTATGATTCAAAGGAAGAAATATATTGCTAATAGCACAGGTAATCACCTTAGGCGACAAGAAAAACTCGCAGGGACTCAGGAAGCTTATACAAATTTAATTGGATTTCTGGAAGCGCCAAATAATTATTACGAGGACGATGGAACAATTATTTTAGAATTTTGATGTACTGTTACTTTAAAAAAAAATATTTTAGTATCGAAAATTATTATCTCGTTATGAAACGCTGGATGTGGTCTTTTTGGCTGAATTCATCAGGTAGATTGTGTGGTATAGTTGCTGATGTTGGAATAACGCTGGATGATTTATTTACGACAGTTTTTCGAATTAAAAATAAATAGGAATCACCCAATTAGAATTTTAGCGTGTGTGTGTTTACAGTTTTACACTAAATAATTGAAAAAATACCGTTTTTATCGAACTTCGCGCTCAAGTTGCAACAATCTAAACCATCTTCGATTGACCCAGTATTTTGTCTATTTAAGTTTCTACCATAACCTCACATTTCTAGGAAGTGTCCCGTTAGATATCTCTACATTTTGGCCGTGCCATACAAACAAGGACCACTCTACTCCGGATATATCAGGCGCTAATAATAAAACACGACAGCAACTGATTTCCTTTGACTTTGTTTCCTAGTTGCAAAACTCAGAACAATTATGTAAAACATCTAATAAAAGTTAATGTAAAACCAGAAATTAATTTGATTTTGAGATAAAAATCATTTTGGATTGAACTGATTCGAGACTTCCAATATGGAAATTGGAATATGGTAGTCGGGTGTTCGGGCATGGTACGGCATATAATCATTGAAATGTTGTCACTGAGAAACGAAAAAATAAATTTAATTATGAAAAAATAGTACCGTAGCGTATTAATAGATGTTAGACAATAAACTGAAAAAGAGGAGGATCGACTGATCGTCGTAGAGGAAAGACGTGTTTTTGTCTCTCCTTTAAATAAATTATTATTAATATTTTAATTCAAATCAGTTTAGGAATGTGTAGTGTGAGAGTGATGTGCTATTTTTGAGTGAGTTTTGTTCTTTAGAAGTTCACCTGTTAATACAGGTGAATTGAGACAGTTATTATGAAAATTACGTTCAACACATATACAATCAGAGAAGTATCTTTTTATTTTAATTTTCATTCTAATTATATAAAAGTTAATTATTTATTATTGTTATTATAACTATTTACATATATGTGAACGGTAATTTATAATCGTATACATAGAAACTGACATTTCAAGGGGATTCCCTTTATATGTACTTACGTACATAAAATATTGGTACCCGAGAAACCAAAATTTGAAATTACAACAGATCGCATTGTAACTTACCCAATAAGCGAAAATTTGTATACTCAAAATGGGTTGCCACCGTATTGTGACAAAAATGACTTTTTGTGGAATAATATAAATTGATAAATATATAAAATGTTAATGAAAGGAGGAAACAGTTTTCTGCCACGGGAAATTTATCATTTGAGCTGAAATATGTTGGATTGTGTTATCCATTTGGGTTTTTATTTAAATTTAATTACATTTTCATAACTTATTTTAATAATTTTCACTTACTTTAAACAATTCTATAAATTGAAATTTTGTCGAAAGTCCTGATTTAAAACAATAAAGTTGTCGGCAAATATAATTCAATTTATGTTTATTATTATTTAAAATTTATTTTTTTTACATACCGGAAGGTCAGGGAAGATTGTGATTGCAACATTCTTGATCAGGGGGTCTATTTAATTACTTACGCTTTGAGCATAAACTCAATACAATCAAATATGTTAACGATCCAAAGACTTTATGCTATGGAATGTTGTTTTTCGACGATCTTTCTGGTTGAATTCAGGCTATGTTTTAGTGAACTTGTGTGAATGTTAGATATAAATTAATCCTGCTTTTAGTTGGATGAATTTAAATATAGGTAGATGAATGACAATACCGAATCTAAATTTTTTTTATTTTGACATTTTTGACGGAATATTTAGGTCATCATATGTATGATAATACTGCCGAGTCATTACGAACGTGAAGTCCCTCGGTTAGATGGTGTTGGATGGGAAGATAGGGAAGAATAAGGTTACAAGCAGTATATGATGAGATGACCCATAGATGTGAATTAAATAACCTAACCAGTCTAGTAGGACTGATGCCGAATACATATGATGAATATTAGTATCCTTTACCTCAAACACAACTAACTTACATTAATTAACTAACAAACTCTAATCTAGAGTGTGAATTTAATTGAGACTAACATTCTAATATATTTAATTAGTTAGAAAATGACTTTGCTGCGGTTCGTCCTAGTCGTTTCTGTGACTAACATCCTTTCCTAACTAACCTTATCTGTTAAGGATGCAGGCAGGGCCTGGGCCCGCATGATGCTGAAATATTATTCGCATTCAGATATAATTTTTTATTTGATTGTTGATATTTCAGGATTATGGTAACGTACCTAGGATCGCCGTTATGGCTGGCCTGTACGCCTCTATCATATCATATCATATCATATGTTAGACAATAAACTGAAAAGTCTTAACTCGATGTTAAATAGGGGTTCAATAAATCCCATCACAAAAAAATTTACCAAATTAGAACATCTGTAGTTCTCAAATAAATCACCGTACTGAACCGAGAGATGCTGTGTCCGAATTCCACCAGAGGAAGGAAGTAAAACCTAATTTTCTCATCTACTACGATCAATGACTTAATAAACACAACTCTGGCTGAGTGCAGATATACCCAACCCATGGTCCTTGTCAGGTTACAAACTGCCATGTAGCTGGCAATACACAGATGGTATTTTGTAAATGGTGTGAGTAGTTGAATGTGCATTTCGAGTGGGTAGGTGAATTAAATGGTATCACAACGGACCGGTGGTAGGTTGCTAGTCGTTCGTTGATATGATAAGAATCTTTAATATTCCATTCATTGATCAATACATTATAAAATTCTATTTACACTAATTCCGGAACGCTAAAATAAGTTTTTAATTAGACACCAATATATGCATACCTCATTACTTGCACATAGAAAACATGTAGCTAATATACTTTTTAGACTTACATTTTAACTTTGAAATCTCTAATTACTTATCTAATAATGTTGCTTGTTAATGACAAAAACGAGAAAATTGTTGCTGAGTTCATAAAACTACGTCCGTTGTTTTCGAAGTGTAACTACTGGTTATCTAATAAAACGTTTTTTTCTACTACGTGTTGATAAAGACGCCATTTTAGGTACTGATTGTAATGCGTAAAGTATGCACGCCTTGGCATTGACATTATTGGCACGTACAAGTGTTTTATGCACCATGGTTAAAAGCAAACCGCATACTCGATCGAAATAAACATAAAAATTCAAACCAATTTCTTTTTTTGATATGTAAAGCAAACGTGATCCTTTTTCAACTCAGGTGGAAATTAAATGGATGTATTAGAAAAAATTTTGCTCGCTTCTTGTGCCTAAATTGTTTTCTACACTCGAATGATTGCAAAACTCGCCTCGCTTTTAGTTATTTTCGTATGTAATGTTATAAAAAATAGAACAACGTTTGCTTAAATTTGCTTTTCAAAAAATGTTTAGCTTCAACTTTTATTTTATTTTCGATCGCAACCAATATAAATAAATTTTAATGAAAAAAATGGCGGGATCTCGTACATGTCGTGGCCTAGTCCTTCCATTTTCTTTACCGCAATATACCAGAATCGCAAATCTCAAGGCGTATTACCGCTTTCGGTTGACCAAAATTTCTGTTATTTTCAAATTTTAGTAACAAACGTCAAAAACAGAAAAACAAAAGGTCACACACCTGCACACAACCAAGTACACGGCTCACAAATATACAGACATAGCTTTTAATATATGTGTTTTGTAAAAGTAAGTAAAATGGAGGATTTATATGTTGTGGCCAACATACGTAAAACTCGAATGTACGTAAATCAAGAATACACCGCACTTAATTTGAAAATATAAAAATATAACGCCGAATTTTGTTGCAAATTTAAATTAGCTTTTTCTCGCAAATGCTACTTCCTTCTCGGAAGCTGCTACTTCCAGTGAACCGGTTCCAACCAAACATCACTGGGAATTCCCAATTTATGGAAAAAGCTTAAGTGTCATCTTAAGATCATCCCGATCAGTCAATCCGTCTGGGCTATAGAGAGGACACGACATTTAGTCTGTATGACACCAGATACACACATAGATGACTTATTGAAACCCACTTTTTTATACTTCAGCAATATAGCGAATGGTAAATTTACAAAAATCTCGAGGGCAAAAATTTTCGTCATTGCTTACTTTATTTTACTAAATCAACTTAAAGCTCAAGTTGTACTTGAGTTTTGGTAATTTTATCTATAATTTATCACTAGTAATCAATAATTAAATAAAAATAAATTATGCCATAGCTAATAAAACCGTTTATCTCCTACGTTACGTAATAACGTATTGAAAGCTTAAACGTTGAGCTTGTGCAAAGGTTCGCAATGAAATTTGTTGATTTTGCATGTATTTATTCGTGAAATAATTGTTAATAACAATATATCTCAACGGCCAATTAAACCCCCCTGATCGCACTATAAACTATTCACGACAATTTATCGAAAACAACAACTCATCTAAAATCTCAATTCCTCGAAAAAACATTTCAACAAATAGTAGTATTTATTGTAAAAGGTATTTGACCGAAAACACAGTCAATCGAAAATGATAATTCTATGAAAGCGACTTCACTAAAACAACAATTCATCGAAAACGGTAGAGCGATAATGAATAGTGCGTGAAAAAATATTCAAAACGCTTAGCATATTATTACTGTGCGTTTATACTTGCGGAAATTAGTGTGGCACTAATATTTTGAACTCGCTCTCGCAGGTATATATTCATACCTGCGGAGCGAGTACGATATATTAGTGCCGCACTAATTTCCGCAAGTATAAACGCACAGTTAAAGTTACTCTATTACTCTTACGCTTGGTCTTCACTCGCCTAATTTTGTCATGACGCTAGAATGCCGTGACAAAATGTATTTGAATTGAATTTGCTCATACGCATTGCACCGTGAAAAAGAGAAAATTTATTCAAATTGCTGAAGTTGTTGTCATGGCACTGTGACAAAATGAGTAGAAAATTTGTATTTTACTCTGAACAGAGAAAACAGAGAGCATAAAATTTATAATTTATATACGTTTTGGTATTAATAGTAGAGAGTGTAAAAATACAATTTTGTCATGACATTTTGAGTGAAGACCGGGCTAGGTAACAAAAAATAAATATTCAACTGGATTATTTTATGCAGTAAAATTCGAAACTTACGAATGTGAAAATTCTTGCCAGGCCTGTTTTCTTAAAGAACCAACCCAATTCCATCAGCAATTGGAAAATGATATTACAGTTATGCTGTATAAGACCAGCGATTAGTAAGAGATGACGCTACTCGCCACAAGTAGCAAAACTATCACAAAAGAGATATTCTGTTGTTATTTTATAACCAGCAGACATATCTTATTCCTTTTGTACCTTTTGTTTCACAAAGAAACACTCTAGCGGAATAAAAGCTTAAAAGTGTTCTTTAAATTGGCAAATTGATTTACTTCCGAAGGAAAGAAACACGGAATATGCAATTTTGAAATTTTACAATTGTCGACCTTTCTCAGCCATTTCTTAATAAATTATGATAAAATTTGGTTAATAGTATTGATGAGGGGTTCTAAAGTGAGCTTTAGGCGAAATTCTAGAATCATAAATGGAACCGTATATATTCGTTCCCTGTGGGAGTTTTTGAGATAACTTAAAGAATTCTAAACGGTAATCTCCCTTATTTTTCTTATTTGATTCGTAAGTTTCCAATCCAAAATTCAAATGCAAACTCAGCAAGTGGACGAGAGTCGCCTCTCCAGCTCAAAATCCATTTTAATCATGCAGGATGGACAGATACCAGAACTTCGTCTAAAATTTATGTTTCAATCTAAAATCAATCTATTTAGAAATCAAATTTAATAAGGATTGGGTATGAAATGGTCCACTATGAACAGATCCTGAAATTTTGTCCAAAACTCACTTTAGAATCCCTCATCAATACTACTAACCAAATTTCATAATAATTCTTAAAGAAATGGCGGAGAAAGATGGAATGGAACATTCTAAAATTTCATATATATACCCGAGTTTCTTATTTCGAAGGTAAATCAATTTGTCAATTTAAGGAACTCTTTTAAGATTTTATTCCGCTAGAGTGTTTCATTTTGTGAAAAAGAGTTATAAAATGAATAAAAAATGTCCGCACAAAAAATTTTCTTTTGTGAGGGTTGCAATGTTTTAAACACAACGGTTAAAAAAAGCGGTATGTTTTAAACAAGTGTTAGTTTTATTTATTAAAATTAACTTTAGTTCAAATCTTAAAAATATAATACCTGTTACTTCAGATACATATATAAAATTAAATAATTCTACAAAATCCAAACTTATCAGTCAGATTTACTTAGTATCATTTATATAAGACGTATTGGCCTCAGTTTTCGGTTTTGGTTTTCTGATTCAATGATTTAAATATTGTGACTAACTTGGCAATCTTTTCGTTTCCCAATCGATTGCGTAAAAAGTTTTATGATTATTTACATTTGAAATGTTGGCTAACTATGTTAAGTTTTCTTTCAAGGGAAATATTTAAACAATGTGCAATCGACTGATTACATTCAAGTCTCGCTTACCGTAGTAAGTCATTTTCGAATTTCGCTGCAAAGCAATATTTTTTAATTTATATGTAAAATCCTTACGTGATGTGTCTTGGTCGGTATCTAGATCTACAACCAAGACATCTGTAGGTGTGTTTAATTAATTGCATGTTTTCAGGTGTTCTTTAAATCTGATGACTAAACCAGGGGCCTCAGTTTTGAAATCAGTGGAAACTTCCCCAATCGGAACACAACTTGATTTATAATTCTCTAGTTTATTCGAATACTTCGATGGCCGCTCTAATCATTTGGTCAAATTTGTTTTTAAGTTTGCTAATATTTGTGTCTCTCAATGGAATAATTCCGAATTGATTTAGCCAGTCGAAATTTTTCTCTTAGTAGGGGAAAAAATTAAGGAAGAAGAAAAATATATATTTCTTAATATATAAAAATTAAGAAATTTTGAAAAGTAATCAAAGTAGCCTGCGAAAAATTCGAATAACATAGAGGATTCCAAAGCAAATCATATTCCGATTGGGGAAACTGCCACTGATTTCAAGAACAAGGCCCCAGATAGTTCCTGTTTACAATTTTTGCGTTTCCCACGTTTATACTGTATGTCTGATACCGATTTTCTAGGCCAATTTTGCGTCCAACCAAATTGATTATAACTTCAAGCGACTCGTTCACAGATGGCACTAAACAAGCCAAGTCTGGTGTTTAAGTAAAATTTGCTAAATAAATTAAGTTTTATTAATTTCTTAAGTATTTCTAATTTAGAATTGATAAATTTGAACTAAGTTTTCAGTTTAGAACTAAATATTAGGTATTTTGGTTATGAACCTTAGAGGCATATACGAGTATCAATAACTGGTATGAAAAAAAATCATCTATTTATCTATTCTGGAATTAGGACAAAAAAACCGGCGTCAGGCACACAGTATTAGAATTAAAATTTAGATTTTCTCGTTAACTTCAGTGAAATCGTGCCAAATACTGTTTTGAGCGATTCGTCATTATTATTTTTAAATGGTAATCAACACCGCTCCGGAGCAAGATAATAAGTGAAATAAAAATTGAATTACAAAAAAGTTATGTATTTTTGAATACTATAATTCAGAGGAATTATAAATACGGATAAAATTCTTCTAAATTAAAATTAATAAAGAAAACGCAAAAATAAGTTAACATTAACCGGAATAGAAAACGTATTTAAAGAACAATGATTAAGAAAAAGAGATGGCTCATTCTACTTGAACTAAGTTTAGGAGAAGGACACCCCGCCGCGAAAGGAGAAAAAAGGAGAAATCGACTGTTGGTCTGCTTAAAGCAAGCATAAATATTGGATAAATAATGAATAGAGTATTTAAGTCTATTAGAAAAAAAAAATTCTATAAAAGAAAATTTAAGTTTATTGGTGTATCGATCTGGAGCAAATAATAATTAACAGCGATTGTGCTAATGTGGTAGTCGAAAAATTCGAAATATGTATTAGTCTCAAGCAGCAGTCTTATGATAGGCTCGTTCTGACCGTAGGCCGTTATATGGGGGGCAATTCTATAAGCAGGTACCGTTCTCAAACCAAGAGCTTTTACATTAAGAGTTATCTTGTCGAATAGAGCTAAACAATCTACCCCACTAGAAAAAAGTTGACGAATAAAAACGATGTTCTAAACAGATCGTTATGGAGGCAAGTTATAAATGTTCACTCATAGAAAACCACATAGAGCAAAGCACAGAAATCTTCGTTTACACCTTCAATTCTTTGCATGTGCACTTCATGATATCATCTGACTAGCTTACTCGAACAAAGGACTAACAAATGTCATATAAACAACTCTTGTAACGTAAGGGTTCAAATACTCGTTAGACCAGCGTTTGTCAAATCCTAGCACAGAGTTTGCGCTATTAACAATAATATCGATGTGATCTCTAAAGTTCAGTTTGTGGTCACAAATTACCCCAACTCAGGTAATGCTAAAACTCTGGCGACAACAGCGCTGTTGATGATATACTCTCGACTAATGAACTTTGCGCGTTTGCTAGAGTATGTAATGGGTTGGCATATACTCACATTCAGATCAAAATTATTTTTAGCACACCAATTAAGTTATTAAGGTCATTCTGATGAAATCGACGTCATTGATGGATAAGACGAACAAATAGGCCTTTCAGTATCCCGGAAGTAGCTATAAAATGAGCCGATATTGATGACCCAAAGGTCATCTGATACCTACGTTCCCTTAGATAAAAGTCCATCCATAGTAAGAGTAGAGGTGCGAAACCAAGAGCCCGGAGTTTAAACAAAATTATCTTATGGGAAACCCTGTCAAATGATTCGATGAAATCCGTGATAATAATATCAACTTCGTTTCCATCCTCCATAACGTTCAAAGGATGAGATGCAAATTCGATAAAATTGGTTGTAGTAGATCGTCCTCTAAAAAAGCCATGCTGATTCACTGAAAACAATGTTTTACATTGAACGAAAATGGAATCATGTACAATACTTTCAAACACCTTAGCGATACAGGATAGTTTCGCAATTGGCCTATAATTGCAGACATCTGATTTTCATTCCCTCTTATGGATCGGAATTACAAGAGTCCTTTCATATTGATGGAAATATTCCATGCGGGATCAAGTTTTGGAACAGTGTTGTAAGTGGCTGAGTTACCAACACAATTTTTTAAATCGATAGAAGGTTGTTGCTTGTTAATGCTCCTTACCACAGGATCAAGATCAATTTGAATAGAGACCAGAGATGTTAGAGCGCTGTTATTCATGTAACTGAAGTAGTCCGCATCGGGCTCAATATCGTCGTTCGAGTAGGCCGTATTAAACAATTTTTCGACCAAGTTAGAATTGGGTTTGAGGGGTTTGTTGGTGGTTGGTGATGTTTGGTTGGTTTTCTTATATATCATATTATAGTTTATTAAAATACAACTAATGTAATATAATTAATATACATATTTAAATATAACTTAAGTGGCCTAACTTAATTATTTTGATTTCGGTGAATTATCGTGCTATCATTTCTTTTCGAATGAAAGTAACTTTTTGTTTATGGTAAAAGCACATATTTCAGTTATAGAGATAACTTTTCTAACTGCAAATCAAAGACACAATTTGAAAATATTTATTATCTTGTCTACACATCGTAATTTAATTGTGCTAATTTTTGAAAAGAGCGGGGAAAATAAACAGCAAAAGAACAAATCCAGTCATATAATTTTTTTTATAAACAAACTGCAAAATCCGGGATTAGGAGAGCTTATCAAATTTTATTTATTTGTTTCATTACCTTCGTTCTGTTTTGAGCACGTTATCCGTTGAGTGTGTGCGAGCGAGAATTAAAGAGGTTCATAATATTTATGTGATTGGTGTAGGTTAAGAACTTTCATGAATAAAAAAGATTATTCAAAATTAATTCTAATTTTCTTATATATTGTACGAGTACATGCACTTCAAATTCAAGCAAAATATCTATGTCAACTTTATTTATTAATTTTATGTTAGCATCTTATCTAAATCGCGTTGGTTGCAATATATGATGGACAGAACCAATTTGTAAGTACCTATACTACAGTATCGTACATTTATTATCAATGTGTTTCCAAATCAAAATAATTTTTGAAGGTTGTTGTGTTGGAGCAGATTAGTTTTATTTACTTTTTGCAATAATACTCATTCTTAAAAAGTTTGTGTTTGTATTGGCTAAGTCGTATTTATGTTTGTTTGTTGTGTTATAATAACAAAATATTCTTTGCTTTTTAAATTTACTTAGCCAAAACAAAAACTGGAATAATTTTATTTTTAACCTATCCCAATAAAAACTTTATTGTTCTTAATGATTCTATACCAATTTTATATTCCCGATTTTGCGTTGCTTTAGTAGTTTTGTTTTAAGCAGTTGTAATATGTTTGCCACTTAAGGAAGTTGCTACGCTTGATGGCGGAAAAGTCGGCTATAGGTTTATTTTATGTTTCTTGTTGTTTTGAGTAACACTTAAGTTATAGTTTTTTTTAAGAATTCTATGATATTGAAGCTTTTCCAGCAAATTGAATCCGTTTATTCGATTTATGATTGTTACAAGGGACTCTTACAGCATATTCGGGAAGGCATACAGTGAGCGTTAACTCCATTTTGCAGTGTGATTATTGCTTCTGATACCTCTTTCCCGACAGCAAGGATAGCTATATGTCTGCAAACTATTAGATAAATAATAAACACATTTTTAATCACTTGTTTTTTTGTTTCACAAAAATAAATTTTTGAATATTTAAAAAAAAATTCAAATAATTTAAAAAATCACTCGATCGATTTCGGCTTGTTGTGTCATTATCAGGAGCATATATCTGTTAGTATCTCCTCCTGTTGATGACCTAACAAGTCGAAATTGATCGAGCGATTTTTTAAACTTTTTGAAATTTTTTTTATATATTCAAAAATTTATTTTTGCGAAACAAAAAAAACAAATGATTAAAAAAATGTGTTATTAAGTGTCAGTGTGTATTGCCAATTGCCTACGGCAAATAGTGTCAAATATATTAGGCAAATGTTACATTGAATATGTATTCAGTAAATTTCATTTATAAGATATACTGAGAAATTTGTAATATGCTTAATATCAGAAACACGTTTACTCAGCAGCCCAGTATCCTATATAGCAATCTGGAGATATACTTGTTACCATACAACATAACCAGCAGAACGGGCAAGAGAAGGGTCAATAATATTAGTGATAATATTAATCATCATGAAGAAATAAAAATAGAAAAAGAATCCATGCAAGTAATCACCGTGACGGTTAAATTTGGTTATCACAACACCTGTAATATATCTGCAATATTGTCCTCCACGGTATAACCTAAAGAAAGAAGACTACATTAACTTGTTTCAGAAATTAGGAAGTAACTTCATTATCGGAGGTGACTTTAATGCAAAAAACACATTCTGGAGTTCAAGATTAACCAATACTGCTGGCCAATATTCAAACTGTGAATTTTACTCAGGAGGGAAACCAACGTACCTAGCAAAATCCCAGACCTTATAGATTTGTACATCACTAAAGGAATAGCAGAACGCTACATCTTCTTAAAAAATGATGAAAGCCTATTTTCTGATCATTCTCCTGTTACGAGTATTATGACGGCTAGTGACAATGTAATACAAAAAACAAATGCACCACAGCTCATAAACAACAAAACAAATTGGAAATTAATTAAGCAGCTAGTAGAGGAAAAAATAGTACTTCAAGTGCGAATCAAAAGTGAAAATGAAATAGAAGAAGAACTAGACAAGCTCCTTGATGTCGTGGTCGGTTTGGGAATGCACCCCCAAATTATCATCCAGGAACGAAAACTCCGTTATTTACCCAATAGAAGTAAGAGAACTAGTGCAGGAAAAACGAAAAACCTGAAAGAAATGGCAGACAACGCGTGTGCTGCAAGATAAAAACGCAGATCCCCCAATCAAAACAAACGATGGAAAGTGGGCTAGACGTGCGAAAGATAAAGCTGACCTGTTTGCTGAACATCTTGAAGAAACATTTGAACCTCTAAGTCGGCAGACCAGTTACGAAAACACTGCTGATACACCCAGAACATTTGACTTCGAAGATATCAGTGCCCTAATTCTCTAAAAACCAAGATAAATTGCAATGTGTAAAAGTGATAACTTTTACACACGAAAACAATTATCGTAGAAGGCTAGATTTATAATGGATATCGTGATACTTTAGTAAATTCGCATTCTCTAAATTTTTTTCTAGTTAAAATGTAAAGTGGCAAGATAAATGTATGTCAAAAAGTATCACAAATAATTTGGTGGAATAATCAAGCAAGTGATTGTATAAAAGGCTGTCGTTTGGATATTATTAATTGGAATTTTTGATATTTTAGCTTATAGTTTTGTTTTAGAATTAAATAAGCTCAAGCTCTAACAATTTAATTGACTGCGATAGTATACTTAAAAAGTAATAAAATTATTTCGATATATAATGTAAATTTGTGAACTTATAAAAATGGACTTTTATCGGTGGAATTAAAATATTCTTTCAGTAAAGTCAAACATTCGAATATTTTACTTGATCGTCGTAAGGAGACTTAAGGAGTAGAATATCCTAAACTTAAATGGTCTGTGGATTACGGCAAAACCCATTTTAGTTGCTCAATGAACAAATATAAAAGTCAAGTGTTTCAAGTATCTAATTTGACAACATTTAATGGATCAGTTCTCCACATATCAAGCAAAGCTTTCAACTTGTTGTGCACTCGTAATATTTTAATTGATCATTACGCACACTTGCACACAATTAAGAAAACCGATGAGTACAATACATACGACGGCCTATAGCAAATCTAAATTAGTTAAAAAATTCAGAAAGTGAAAATGTTTAATATTTCGTTTAGAGGCACTAGTAGCTCTCAACAATCTTTAAGATCTTACCATGATTTAATTCTAGACTATTTAATAGGCCCGTGTTTGAGAAATTGATAATTAGGACAAATTTTGAACAATAATGAATGAGTACAAAGTTTAATTATATTATACAATAAAACTTTTAACTAACACTAATAAGGTCGAACACGATGTCTATTTCATAAAATCGATTTCTAAAGAAACAGTTAATCCATCCAAGTTTCACCTCCTACTCGTTGCCGATCCTTAAAATTAACCCATACAACTTTCGGTGCTGTTGAAAACTTAGTCCCAGGCACACAAAAAAATTATTGGATGAGAAACTCGTGTAGTTCGAAAAACTCGTGGTGACTAACTAAATTTGATGGTTAAATGATCTTCAGTGTTCCAAACGCATAGTTTTTTGTAGTTTACTCGAAATTCTACATTTCTAGTACGACAATCCCGGGATTACAGAAAATATTACAGATTCAACTATTATACTTAGTTACTGTTATCTCGCACGAGTGGAAAGTGCTAAATAAGGCCATTCGTCTTCAACAATGAAATACACTGAAATTAAGATCTGCTTACCACAGATTTTATTGGATTTGAATGATGTGATTTTCTACTTAGAATAAAGAATAACCTTTACAGGGTTCAGCGTATACAATATTAATCAAAATTGAACGGATGAATTGCAAATAAGACTTAGATTGTATATATACGTATTTACCATACGAAGTAAAGAAATGTTTGACTGTTGTAATGTTCTTTTCAAACATTTGACTTGTTTGAATTGTAAAACAAAGCTGAAATTAAGAATATAAAAGCAAAGACAGCTTCTGGTTACGATCTGATAACAGGGTAAATAATAAAGAGCTGCCTGAAAAAGGCACTCGTAAATTATTGCAAATAATCAATGCGATCCTCAGGAAAAAATATCTGTCAATGTAGTGGAAAGTAGCAGAAGTAATAATGATTCCGAAACCGGGCAAGCCATCGAATGATAGAAAATCTCACTTCTACTAACACTAGCGAAATTGTTTGAGGGGCTATTGCTTAAAAGATTGAAAAGAACCATAGAACAAAGAAACCTTATCCCAGAATATCAGTTTTGTTTCAGAGAGAAACACTCAACTATTGATCAGGTTTATAAGTTTACAGATGTCATTGAGAATACATCAGAGAGGAAAAGGTTCGCTCCAGTATCTTCTTAAAAATGGAGCAGGCCTTCAATAAGGTGGAACAGAACGGTTTACTCTTCAGACTAAATAGAGATTTACCGAAACAATATTATATGACTTTAAAATCATACATAGGGAATCGCTATTTTCGGGTGAAATATGAAGAAGAATACTGCGAGCTAAAAAGGATTTCGGCAGGAGTCCGACAGTTTAGTGTTTTGGAACCTTTTTTTACCTGCTCTACACCAGAGATTTACCTCAATTAAACGATTTACCGTTGCAACATTTGCTGGTGATACTGCAGTTCCCTCAGTAGGAGACACGAGGAATCGACACGAAACTTCAAGAAGTATGTGATAAAATCATAAAATGGACAAAAATGTGGCATATCGGGCTCAATGTATTGAAATCCACGCATGCGAATTTTACTAACCTAAAAGTCAACTACAAACCTGTAATCTTGAACGATCAGCAGACTCCGTATGCAAATAAGGCTAAATATCTAGAGATAACCTTAGATACCAGATGCAAATGGAAAGAGCACGTTAAAAAGAAAAAAGATGAACTTAATATCAAACATCGAAAAATGAAAAAAATATCCACAACAAAGTATTAAGTGGTATAGTTATCGCTCCGTGGGACATTAGGAATGATCACTTTCATAGGGACCTAAATACCTAGACAGTTCAAGAAGAAATAAAACAACTTGCAATAATTCATAGACAACGTATTTATCAACACGTAAACGAAGAGCTTCGTGGTATGTTGGACACTTTACATGCAATAAGGCGATTGCCATTGCAGAGAACGAAACCCATTGATTTAATGGATTAAGGACACCAGTAAAACGACTACTTCAGTAAATATCCTAGAAATGAAGCTGGCTAATGGGTCACACAAGTGACTAAATTAAGAAAGAAAAATTACTAGATGAATTGTATTCGGTTGTAATAATTTAAATAAAAAATATGAACAGTGTAGGACTAAGTAAGTTAGCTTGTGACATACTTGCGCCTACTATTTAATTTAGAGTACTTGTTTCATATTTGACTCGAAACTCTCAAAAGTGTCGATTTACAATGTAGGATTGAAAGGTGCGTACGAATTCGAACTAAATCGACTATTCTAAATTGGTTTTACAATAAAAAGCAAAAGATGGTAGTAAAAATTAGAATTGAGCGAACGAATTCAATTTATTCTAAATGTAGCCACCAAAGTCACTGAGTGTTGTATTGGTTTTATTTCTAATTAAGAAAAATGGACAACTATTTCCACATTCTGCAATTATACAAATAAACAAAATATGTTAAATAATTTTCGTTGAAATTTTGTTGTTAGATTACGATGTTATACATAAATTATTTGTTTCATTTGAAATGGGTGAATCAATCAAGAGCCAATGCTTATTTCAGGGAAACTATCTAGCATTGTTTCAGTTGTAAAGAATTATAAATATTTTTGGATTAGGTGCAGTTTCGTTTTGTAAATCGAAAAGGGTAATATCGTCAAAAAAGCTAATGTCACAAGTAAATATAATTTTACTACTAATGATGGTAAAAATTAGTGCAATTAGGTTCAATATCCCTTTTAAGACTTTCTATAGATTCTTTAAACGATTGTGGAATTATACCCGCAAAATACCCAGAACTGGCTTGAAAATTTGTTTTGGTATCATTTTGTTTATCAAAATCTAGTGCAGAATACATAGTACGCTAGAGCTTCTCTTCAAATAATAAACAACCTTCAATACTTCAATACTTCACTGTTCAAATTATTCATATTTGTTTAAAATAAAACGTTCGAAATACAATATTTTTTTAGAGTAATTGACGCAGGGTGGCCATAAAAATATAGCCGTCCAAATTATCGTACAAGTGAGAATTATTAAATTATTCAATTAATTTACTCGCATTAAGAAATAGTTTTGGCAAATTTATTTATTAACCTTTTGCGACTTTCCATCTGCTTTAGTGACTATATTCATGCCCTTTATTGTTAATAGAGTTGTAACACCAAATATACAACTATGTAGATCGCCGCTAATCATAGTATGGTAAAACCAGATTAATATTGTAATGTCCAGTTCCGTGAACGTCCTATTGTGAAATGTATCTATCTACCCACTACTTCGAATTTGTGAAATTAGTTGCCGTCAAGTCGTTATAGAACGTTACATTTAAAAAATTTCGTATCAGTTTTCTACCAATATGTTAAAAACTAAAAGCGGTATTATTCTGGTTTGGCCATATTTCATCTGAACCATTTAGACTTTCCAATAAATGTTTAGCTGCTATTGATTTTGACGAAAAAGTAATAATTATTGCAATCAAACTGACAACGTGACATGTGCAATTATTTTGGAAAAAAGCGGTTGAAGTGTTTTTTGATTTTTTCACTAAGTTTGTAGCTGGTGATATTGGTTACCAAATACGTTTGTAGTAAAATACAATTTTTTCGTAGCTTTCACGGATTTGTCAGAGGTTTCCTCGATGAACCTTTTCGAAGACAATGATATACAAAGAATTTAAAAGAAAACTGCAATTTCGGAATCAACATAGAATTTTTGAATTTAAAATTTAGGACTATTTTGTTACAAAATTCGGCAGGACTCAACTCTCTGACGATATGTATCGTAAATCAGCCAATGCTGACGAGTTTGAACATCATTGATGTCTACTTTCCATATAACAGCCTATAATTAAATCCTATTGTTGCTTTAATAATTGAAAAATGGCACAGAAATAATTTTTTTTAACCTGGTTGTATCATCACAGCTGGATTTAACCTGTTCTATTCACACTTTACTCCTGTATTTACTTTGCTCATTTTGTTACTCTTGGTAGCATCTATAGCATCGAATTCAAATCATTCTGAAAGAACAAAGCCAAACAAGCCGAACAAGCCAAACATTTATATGCCGGATGTATGTATCGATTAAATATTATTGATCATACTGTTAAGAATAGGCCAAGTATTTGCCATATTCGCCAAAAGACAATAATCACAAAACAAATTTAAGTTTTGATTTGCCGAAGCTTGGCCTAATTGTTTTTATTTAGAATGAAATGTCTGGTATTGAACTGTCCCTTACTAGCTCCTCTAACAGAAAATGAATATAAACAAAATAGAAAATTCGATTTAGTGTTAATTCGTACACTCTATAAGAATTAGGTAAAATTGCTTAGGTAGGGCTCGATGCAGTTTAAAATCAAGTCCACCCAAAGTTTGTCTAAAACTTGAGCTACATCTGAGAAAATCTTAACGTGGTGAAATTAAACACCTTTCTTCCATTAAAGGTTTGAGCCTGCTGATCAAATTTTTTTACTATTTTGGATATAACTTGAATTAGTGATATAAATCTGTTAGAAGATCCAGATCTTCAGAAGTATACACTTTCGCAATCAAATTAGATCGTATAACAGTGCTGTTTCATTCGCTTCGATGGGTGCGAAAATTGTCGATTTGCCAGAACGAGGCCCTCATGTGTTCAAAATACATGGATAAACGTATCATCGCACTTCGCATTTGGAACCAATTGACAATCAGACGTCACAATATGCAAAATTATACTTGATTGATAGCAGTAAAGCGGCAGAAATATGTCAACAATGCAGCGCGAATCATAATTGCCGAGGTGAAATTCTTGAGGAACTGGATCGTGTCTTTCGTGAAAATAACCGAATTGCTCAAATCGATCAATTAGTTAGAGATGTAGAGGCACAAGAAGCTGCGTGTGCTGCTAAACCAGGTGAATTAATTCCGATTGTGAGTATGGTATTTAAACGTGATAGACATTCTGATTACCGCCGATCTAATGCTCCGACTTCAAACGAAGTGGCTATAACTCTTCTAAACAAGGACGGCGGGGCTCGTTCCCATCGATCGCACTAACAACTATTTGAGTCGCCTGCAATCCAATTATCAGTTCTGGCAAGCTGACACAACCATGGTTAGTTGACTCATATCAACAAGTCGGTTGTTGGCAAGATGAAGATAAAACCTCAATTACAATCGGCCAAAACGAGAAATTAGCCACCGGTATTGCGGTTATTCTTCCATCAAGCTTTAAACGATCGCACACGTAACATGCGAGGAAGATGCTGCTATGTCAATATTTGCATAGTTTGGCGCTCCAGATCTTGTAATAACGTTTAACCTGAATTTGCAAGGTTGACGTGCAATTGCTGAAAATTTGAAACCTGACGAGATATATTCTGACCGATCGGAATTAGTGACGCCAGTTTTCAAAATCAAACTCGACTCCCTAATTGATATGGCACCAAACATGGAATTTTTGGAATATCCATTGCACTCGTCGAAGACAAATTCACAACATTCCAGTCGATTAATTTATCAGTGTTGAGAATCCACTAGAAACGAGACCAAAGCTTCCAAACATTGTGCTCAAATTTAAGTAGGTTAGGTTTCAGTGGTTGCTTACTGCACACTTAGGCCAATTTTTAGGCCCATTGTGATATCACTCATTCACTCCACATCATTAACCCACCTACTTCACCTACTCACACAACTACAGTATACCACCTGCATATTGCAAGCTCCATGTCAACCTGTACATTGACATGGAAGGTGGGTCGGCGCGTGACACGGAATTCTGTACTCCATCAGAGAGTTTTAATTGTATTTATTAGCATCACCGATCGTAATCGATGATGAAAATTCGATTTGCATCTAGCCTCTGACGGGATTCGAACCCAGCACCTCCCGGTCCAAGTGCCGAAGCTTTAATCACTGCACCACTTCTCCGGTATTATTACTAAAGTACAACACACACAAAAATCAGTGTCAAAGACGGAGAGCGTTTCTACTTACGTATTCTACTTATTTATGTACCTGGTGCAATTAAATTCGCTTCATTACGAACAGTAAATGAAGTAGTTTAACAAAATTTCAAGGCAGCAGCAATACCACGAGAACTTCGTGAATCAGATGACGAGTAGTAGCATTGTTTAACTGATGGTGGTACTTCCTTATATTCATTTATACATATGCATATTTTGTCAAGCTACATAGCCTCTTTAACTATGACACTTGACTATATGCGTTCACACGATGAAGCTACATCAATCAAGGCGCTTCATGACATAAATTTCATTCTCAATCAACATGGATCGTCGTGGTCAACTGTTGAATGGCCAAAGTCGCAAGAAATTTCTCTTGAGGAAGAAATCTATGGATCATGCTGAAGAAACTCGGCAAGCAAATTAACAAATCGGGAAGCTTAATGAGGTCTACACTAACAGATTTATCAAAAGAGAGAGAGAGAACATGCATGAAAAGCAGAAGCTGATTTATCTTGACGACCCGGTGGTCCACGAAAGACGTTCCTTTACACAACACTGATGACCAAGGAAGGATGCAGTTTAAACACGGACTTCGCTGCATCGAACAATTGCTTCGTGAAGTGATGAAATCTGACATACAATGTGGCGAAAAAGTTTTAGTCATCGAGTGTTGTATTAAATCTAGCCGATTGTAGAGACTCTTCGATCAATTGGCTCTTACCATCAATATACGTAGCGGAAGGATAGAGTGAGCACACCCAATGGCTATTGGATGTGGCATCTGGATGCTTGTCTCAAATGCCAGGGATGTTTGAAGGATATGTCATTTAAATTCCAAATGGAATGATATCAACTGAAAATTTAGTAATAATTCAACACATATTCGTTAAAGATTTATCAAAAAAAATGATTGTTGCACCAACAAATATATGTACAATGCATCCGAAATGAATCGAAAAATTATTGACATGATAGTCGGTTTAGCGTACTGATTCCATCGTGCCAGAAGATCCTACTGATACTCTTAATTTTTCCATTGAATTTCTCAACGATCTAACTCCATCTGGTATGCCATCTCATGTGCTTCTTCCGAAAACAGGTGTAATTATCATGCTTCTGAAAAACCTATCCGAAGAAGGGATCGTGTAATAGCATCCGATTAATTATCGAAGAACCCGCTCGGAATTCTAAAAATGCCAAAATAATTTCGGAGTGCAATAAAGGTACAAGTGTACTGATTCCCTCCCGAACTAACTACAACATCCAAAAAACGTGTTTTCCCTGTTTATTTAATTTTATTTTTGAAATCAGCTCACATGTTGTATACTACGAAATATTCCCACTATTAGGGCTTTCATTGTATGAAAAATTTAATTTTTTGGGCGGGTTAGTTTGGTATATCTCAATTGGATTTATTGTTAATTTAGCAAAAAGAAACTCCGAAGTAAGTGACGAACCTGGTTTTTATGAACTAATGGTTTGATTTAGTTTTTTTGCAATAAAAAATTATTCATTGGTGACC
Organism: Nephrotoma guestfalica; assembly: GCA_963691935.1. NCBI lineage: Eukaryota > Metazoa > Arthropoda > Insecta > Diptera > Tipulidae > Nephrotoma > Nephrotoma guestfalica. The sequence continues at coordinate 148,422,379 of OY829915.1, forward strand.
AAATGGCGAAAGGTGTTGACCAATCCTCAGCTAACGATTACCTAACGAAATTTGATGAGAACGACATGATTATAGTGCAATGAGGTACTCCCCGGGATTTTTTGTTCAAATTTTCATTATTTATTTATCGTTTAATCGTAACTGACCAAACGATGAAAACTAGTGACCAAACGAGGATTGAACGAACCCAATCATCATTTATATCGAAACATTTGGATGGGGTGTTAATATGGCAGAGCCCAACTATTCGATTCTTTAGCAAAGTTTTTGTTGTTTAGAGTAAATATGTATATCATTTACCAGCCTGCAAGATTGAAACATTGTAAATATTTCTACTCCATTTCTATCACTAAAAAAATTATTTTCCACACTAGGACGAAGTTAGGACAAGAGTAACTGTTCAAATTTATTATAGTAGATTGTGAGTAGGTTGTAATAGCAACAGCAATTAATGATTTCTATTTTTTAACTGTTAAATATTTGTATTTGTGTTACTAACGTCAACAAAGTTATGAAATATATTGTTGTCTGTATAATTTGTCTATTTGATTTGGTAATTGGTAATGAAATGTTCAGTAGATGTCATATTCATAAGTTGGAGCACAAAAAACTTGAAATGGCACAGACATTGTCAAATTAAAATATGTTAGAATTCTCTAGAATTTAGCATGTCCGTAAAATTACTCACTGAGAGTATGATATCCACAATACCATAATCGAAAAACAAACTATCAGGCTGTGGGGTGCAGTAACGCCCAGGGACGAATTTCCTTTTTAATTTTATGTTAATATTGGCGAAACACTTCATCCTAAGGTTACACCATAAAGCGGTGTTTCTGGCAACAAAATATATGCAGCTGTATTTTAATATGTAACTGACGGGCGGGGCAATAATAAAACCAAAAAGCGAACAAGTACAATATAATGATTCTGTCACTTCAGCTAATTGAAATTCAAATACATAGATATAACATTTAGAAGTGGTGTAGCGTTAAAATTTTTGCGATTGAATATTTCATAAATAAATTTTGAACATTTAACATTCAAATAAAAGTTATTGTTACAGGTACAAGGTTCATGATTTAAATAAGAAACAGTATTTAATTTCAAGTATCTATAAATGATTTCTAAAGTAAACACCACCCGGCACTAAAAAACGGCGATTGCGCTTCCAAATAATTTAACAATGTTTTAAAAAACATAAGAACAATTTACATCCGGAATTGGATCCAATATTTAACACACGCTCAAATTTTATTTATTTCGAACCATGTTAATCAATGTTCGCTATAGTGAATTTTTATTTAATTTGAAGGTAATAAAGGTGTGGTGTACCACTACATTTTTTGAAGGTTGTGCTTCTAAAACTTATCAAACAACATTGATTTTAAATTTTAACTGTTGTTGTTCTTAAATCGCAAAACAGCTCATTTTTCCATAAATTTACAATAAAATTAAAAATTAATTGAACCGGAAATACCCGGAAGTAAAATTAATAAACAAAAATCTGTTCTTAAGATTTGGATTTAATCGTTTGGTGCGATTCAGCGAGCTAAAATTGTTGTGTCGTACATTGAACATAAAATCTGCTCCTTTTAAGAACAATATTTTTGTGTTTGTTTTAAGTGCAATAAAATTTTACAGTAGTGCAAATCCTTTTCTCAAAATTCTAATTTTATTATTATACTTTACGGTGGGTTAAAAGATGGGTTAAAGGTGGGTTAAATATGCGTGTATTGTATAGACTCACTTTCATGAATCGATAATTAACCTTGAAACGTAAGTAAACCCATTCGTCACAAAAATTTGGAATAAATTGTAAAAAATTTGGGAAACAAGTATACAAAATGGTTTGCTTGATCGTTTTTATAGGCTGGAACTGGAAGTAATTTCATTTGATTGGCTTGGTTATATAAGAAACGATTTGACTTTTTCTTATTTTAATCAATTGTAATTGTAAGTAAGAAAGTATAAAAAAAAATAATTAGATCACAAAATCTACGATTTTTACAATTAAATCAGTAAATTGAAAGTGTTTTCTTTCCTTATTACATGAATGATAAAACAGAAAGTGGTGATTTAGAAAATTATTTGTAATTTTAATTAATTTCGGTTGAATACGCGGTTTTGACAAAGTATTATTAGAGTATACAATGATTATCAAAAATTTAACGGTATTTATAGTGTTCGCACCAAGGCGAACTGAATCAAATATCGTATGTGATCTTGGCATTTTTTTGTGTTGTTTAACACAAAAAATAAATTTAAATATCATCACATGCGAAACGTCATTAACTCTTTAATACTCATACAAAGCCCATATAACAAACAATATTTCGAGGTTAATAATTTTATGACGGTGGTGTCTCTTATTCTTTGAACAGTAAATTTTGCCATTCTGACTCCATTGTATCGTTTAGCATTATTAAGAATGTCAACATAAATAAGTTTTGGTTTTATGTTTGTATTCGTACCTGGAAAAAGGACTTTTATTGTTATTAAACAGTGCAATTTGTCCACAAAATTCTGAGGATGGTTTGGTGTATTTATAATGTTTTGTAATTGATTGCAAATTTGATGATTACTGTAAAAGAGGATTTTTGTCCTTCCAAGGGTTTTGATTGCTTAGTTAATGAATTTCTGATGTGATTGATCGACATTTTATACATAATTCTTGAACAAATAGGGTGACTGTTAGTTTATATCATAATGGACCATCCCAATTCGCCAGTGCAGTTTGGAACAAATTCCAAAACATGCAACAGGAATAAAAACTGCTAACTAAAGGGTGGTTAAATTTTAAGGGCCGACGTTGAATGTGAACCACACCTAAACGTCAAATTATTTTCTGCATTTAATTTGACATTTCTCAATTTCAGACTAACTCAATTTGAACCATGGAAAGATACACAATCGAGCAAAGCGTTAAAGTTATTCAGGCATATTATGAAAATGGGCGTTCAAATCAAAATGCATATCGTGCACTTCGTGATTTTTTCGGTCAATTTAATCGTCCAAATGTGCGTGCAATCGGAAAAATCGTGCAAAAATTTGAGCAAACCGGGTCTGTATGAGATTTTAAAACACCAGTGCATGCTCGTACAGCTCGTACAGCAGAAAATATTGCTGCTGTTTGCGATAGTGTGGCTGAAGAGCCGTCCACCTCAACTCGTCGTCGTGCCCAACAATTGCACCTCTCACGCTCGTTGTTGATGAACATTATGCATAAAAACTTGCATTTACATGCTTATAAGGTGCAATTGACTCACGAACTAAAGCCTCTTGACCATTCCAAACGCCGTCAATGGTCAGAATGGTGGCAAGAAATGGCAACAGTGGATGATCAATATTCGAAGAAAATCATCTTCAGTGATGAGGCACACTTTCACCTCAATGGATTCGTCAATAAGCAGAATTGACGCATTTGGGCGAATCATAGTCCAAGAGTGATTGTCAAAAAACCAATGCACCCACAAAGAGTGACTGTTTGGTGCGGTTTATGGGCTGGCGGCATGATCGGGTCGTATTTTTTCCAAAATGAGGCCGGTCAGGCAGTTACTGTGAATAGTGTTCGCTATCGTGAGATGATAACGAACATTTTATGGCCCGAATTGGAAGATATGGATGTGACGATATGTGGTTTCAACAGGACGGTGCCACTTGCCACACAGCTAACGAAACAATGGCTCTTTTGCGCGACAAATTCAATGGCCGTGTTATCTCACGTGGTGGCGATGTCAATTGGCCGCCAAGATCATGTGATTTGACACCATTGGACTTCTTTCTTTGGGGTCATTTGAAAGAAAAGGTGTACGTCGATAAGCCAGCAACAATTCAAGAGCTAAAGGATGAGATAATTCGGCACATTAACGGCATAGAACCTCAATTATGCCTAAACGTCATCGAAAATTTGGACCATAGGGTGGAGGTGTGCTGCCGAGGTCGCGGCGGCCATTTGGCCGATATTTTGTTCCATACATAATTGAACCACACCATATTATCATAATACAAAGAATTGACAATAATTTCCTAAATAATTTGTGTTTTATTCAAAATGAACATCGGTCCTTAAAATTTAACCACCCTTTAGTTCCAAAAACTATGGTAAAATGATAGTAAAAACTAAAAGGAAACTGGATAAATAAAGGCGAAAGCACCAAAAGAACGACCAGCATCCTACGAGAAGTGCCGGCTCTCAGAATTCAAGCGACGAGTATCGAAGCATATTGTAAAACTGTTGCCATCTTAGAAGGATGTAATAAATAATTTTACATACACAGACTAAAGAGTTCAACAGGTCTAACTGACTTAATAAATAGAATCGAGTCATGTGTAACGCCTCAAGATGTAAGAGAGGAACTGACTGCCAAGGGTTTTCAAATAAGAAGCATTATTAATAATACTGGTGTATTACTGGTGTGGTTTAGTCAAAACCATACCTGAAGTAAATAAGTGCAGGAATTGTGGAGGAGGGAAATCATGCCGCTAATTACAGAGGATCAATTGTGAATAAGGAGTTTAGAAAAAAATGACACCAAGGCAACGAATTGAGCCATTACCAATAACTCAGAAACATCATTCGCAGAGGCAGCGGCAAGTTACGTGCATACAATGTATTGGTATACAGACAATTAAATATAAGGCGTCGACTAACTGGAGAATGTAGACAACAAATCGAAAAGTTGAAAATTACTGTTCCTGTTAGCAATCAGTAAAATTCGGCTTTATGTTATTTCGCTGAGGTTACATTATCAAATTATGTTCAGATGAATGGATGCGATGATCTCGTTATTTTTGCTTCCAGTTTGCATGCTGTTTATATGCGGTGACCCAAAGTTGTACTAATCCAAGCAACAGTTGGGCAATGATGTTGTCGTATTATTTCTCTCTGCTGTGTGTCCACAAGCAAAATTCTATGATTTCTTTGTTAATGTAACTATTTCAAGATAGAGAGCTTAAATTTTTCACTAAATTTGTTTAGTACAATTTCGAAAAAATCAGAAAATTACAGACTCCTTTTTTAAAATGTGGAACTTGATACACAGGCAATTTTTTATATCAAACACAGAGCGTCAAACTCTTAATGTACAAGTTCTTAGGTTAATAATCCTACGATAAACGCGATAGTTTGACCAAAGGCTCGCAGGTTATTTCAGACAAGATAACTGCAGTGAACAAAAATAGGAACGATGAATTTCTCGCCAAATGTAAATCTTGGTTGGCCAGAGAAAAACAAATATCATCGACATTAAAAATCACCCTCTTTGTATTACTCTATCGTACAATGAAGAATTTCTTCTGGCAGAACCACACAAATACCCCATAAATATTGCTGTATTTTCCCGATTTAAAGAGGACAAAATCAAATTCGTTGAACACAGCCTCAATGTGAGTCTCGTATAGCCGGATTTACCGTCGATTATTTAAAGAGTTATGATTATCAATGAAACCCAAGAATGGATAATATAGGGTGTTGCAACTTTTAGTTCGTTTTACAAATCTGTTGAAACCAAATATCGGCCAAAAGTCAACCAAAAGTCTTCCTCATCAGTGGCCATTTATTGTTAATGCGGCTCTTTGCTCATTTTCGAAGAAAATGACCCTATGATGTCTTTGGACCATATGCCACACCAAACAGTAGCCTGTTTTAGGTATATAAGCCAATAAGCTTCTCAATTGTTACGTGTTAATTTTCTGTGTCCCCAATACGGCGGCGATTTTGCTTGTTCCCATAATTGCCGAGGTTAAAATGAGCTTCGTCGGAAAAAATGGCTTTTCGGTAATTTTTCCAACCTCTTCCAACCGAGAATTGACCCATTGATCAATCGTATATCGACTCATTTCGTTCACCGGAAATATAATACTGAATTTCCGTCACTTGACATATGACATTAGAGCTATGAGCGGCGAAATAACCGCTAGTTCAAAAACGAACCAAAACATGCCGTGCCCTTTATATACCAACATTTTATTTAAATTTGTGTAACAAGCAACTCGATTCTAACTAGAACTTAAGTCAAATCTGTATTTCCAGTAGCAAAGCCGGCTGGAGGACGCCGATGCCTTTATTTTCCGAATTCCTTCACCAAGGATTACGAAGTGGATTACAAATGTTTTAAATTATGATCTAATGTCTGGACTTAATACAATTCCGGGAGTTCAACGGATGAGCTTTGGCAAAGGACTTATTTTAAAATCATCATTCATTGATAAAAAACTTGAAGACTGGAATATAACAAAATATTAAAAGATTGTGCTTTGATACAACGGCCAGCAACGTCGGTATGCTAAATGGAGCCGGTCGATTTTTTGAATTAGACATGGCAGAAATTTATTGTGGTTTGCTTGCAGACATCATATATATGAATTAATTTCATCTACCGTTTTTAGTAGCTTGTTAAAGGAAGTATCAAGTGGGCCCGAAATTCATCGTTTTCAGAGATTTAAAAGGCAGTGGAATTCTTTTAATCATACCTAAACAGGCTCCGGGTTAGATGACGCAAATGTTCGAGAAATTTTCAGTTCACCAGAGAAGGAGAATATTATTATTGATCAACTTGGAAAAATATATAATGGGCGAAATGATTACAAAGAATTTTTATGTTTATCACTTTTGTTTCTTGGAGAACCAATTGCATATATCACTATAAGAAGACTATAAGAGAATTCCTTTAGTAACAAAAACAAATATTAAGGCTGCTGTGCAACAGAAAAACAGTAAAAATATCAATTATAAAATCTTGTGTTAACATTTCGTGGCCTTTAACCAAAATTTCATCTTTTAAAAATATGGAACCTAACATCACTGTGACTAGCTATATATATTAGAATCATTATTAAGGCATTAATTATTTTTGAAAATGGCAATCAACTCTAACCTTTGATTTAGCACGTGACAAACAATTATTTGAAATTTGTCCCTTTTGGTCGTTTAAGGGCTATAAAATTGTTCATTTTTTAGTTATGGTGACGTGCAATACCTCATATTTTTCTTGTTTCATTGCTCTATAACTGCAAATAGCGAAAAGTATAATAAAACAAGAGGTACTATTGTAAAAACTCGCTGAAACTTATAAGCTACATTTTTTTGCGAAAAACAACAAGAAAATTAATTTTATACTAGGCCAACCACCTTTTTTATTATTTCATTGAATTCGGCATACTCAAAAATACTTAAAAATAGTAACGCGGTATTACTTGAACGAGCGGAAGTGAAAGAGAGGAGAAAACGTCACTAAAGGTCTTTTAAGTGGTTTTTTATGCAAAAAACCAATTTGAGCGACCCCTAAACATGGACCTAAAAATTTGCCTGAGGTCCTTTCTAATAGAAACCAATATTTTTAATCCTCGGTCCGGTAGAAAACAGACATGAGAAAAATGGAGCGCCCTACTATGCTCAAAAAAAAGTTAGAGTGAAAAGAGCAAAGGAGTTGTTACGCTTGCACGAAAGTGGCGATTTGCCGAATTTGGTTTTCTCCGATGAGTCACCGTTCGTTATTGGATTTACTTGCCCGGCCATTCTACTGAAAATTTGGACGCATGCAAAAAAGTTTTTTGTTTTTTATTTTGACAATCGAAATTCCTGTTATTCGATATGTCAGTTTTGACATCTTTCGCCCTTTTAATATTGTGTCTATACATAAAATGTTGTATTTTCCGTTCTGTAATAGTATATTGTATAATTAGGAGGAAAAGTACTGTATTCCCGGACGATAGTGGAAATTGGCGGACGAGGCGATAGCAGAGTCCGGCAACCACGGGAGTCCGGGAATGCACTTTTCCTCCGAATTGTACATACTATTTTTTCTCCGATCGGACGTTAAAACGAATATAAACCCAAAATAATTTTTAGTATTATTCATTAATTATCATATTAAGAAATCAAAAGAAAGTAAAAAATCGAAAATAATATAAAAGTATTGCTTAGTTAGCCACGACATCATAAGGCATAAATACATTTTTTTTCAAAAGTTGTTAAGTTTGTGTACCTATTTGATTTATAAAAAACGTGTTAACGAAATTTAAGGGATCTGGACAGTGAAAGCGAATTATCCTTATTTTGTACCCCGCCGGATATAGTGGAAGCAGCTAATTCAGCTACATGTGATTTACTCCCGCAAAAATCGAAGGAAAAATACGAAAATACCTAACACATAATTAGTTTGGCATAGATTTATCAAATAAAAATTGATTATTATGTATACTGTTAAATTAAAATAAATAAATGCGTTTGACCTTATAAGTGTACTTTTATTTCTTCTAAACAATTAAAAATCCATACGGGAATATATTCCCGGCCTAGGCCAGAAAAAATATTCTCGTACTATTATTACTTGTTGCTTAGCAACAAATACAATATACTGAAATCATGAGCTTTTTGTTTCGAAAAAACAACGGAAAGATATATTTTTTCCTGCGATCGGAGCAAAAAGATATTGTTTTCGTTTTTACTACGTTAGAAAGGAGAATATTTATGGTTGGCAAATAAATAAAAAAAATGTCAAAGTACCGGTATTTTCGAAGTTATGGCAAGATATATGTGCGCACGGCTTTTTACCGCTAGAGGGCGCAGCTACCAAAACCTTAATACTATTTATACAAGACTTGGACGATACTTTGGAAGGTAAAGGTTCAGCGTTTTAAACAAGCTATAAATCACATTTGCACTGCATCTAGTTTGACATGACTTTAAAGTTGAAAAATTACAAAATTTTCATTTTTTTCGTTGTGAATGTGAATCAAATTTCGAAAAAAGGGCGACATACTATATATGCAATTCCTAGGAATAGCTTTGATCACAATTAAGTAGAGCTCAAATGACTCTAAAAGCAAAACTTTATGTTACATAATTTGAGCACCAGAGGGTTTCAAATTTAAAATTCGCATTTAATTTTCTCTTTTAGTAAAACAAATATGTAACTTAAATGCAATTTTAATGTGTTTTAAGTTTTAAACCTAAAAATAAAATATTTTAAATGAGATTTGGAGAGCATACAACCAGCAAGGGACATCATACGCAAATTTAATGTTCCTCCTAACTTTGTTACCAGAGAATTGATCAGCGGCTAAAATTATGGATACATTTAATACTCCGAAATATATGGCAGAAATGTCGAAAAATCTCATCAAAGACCACAGACATGGTGGCTTCCCAGGACCTAGAAAAACTAGATCAGGAGTCCCTCCTGAAACAATTACATTAATAGAGGAATTCTACAGAAGTATGGGCATCAGTCGTCAGCTTCCTGGAACCCACGACTTTGTTAGTGTTCCTGATCTTGATGGAGGTCGCATTAAAAACAGAAAATGCTAGCTAGTTTTATGCAACTTATCCGAGGCATACTAACATTTTTTGGAACAAAACCCAAATCAAAATATTGGATTTTCTAAATTTGCCGAGCTTCGTCCAAAAGAATGCATATTAGCTGTAAAACCAGGAACACATAATGTTTGTGTGTGCATAATTCATCAGAATAACAATTT